>CM065590.1:177455081-178864136 GCA_033119425.1 Bufotes viridis
AATTTATGCGTGACACTTGCGCTGATTAATACGTTATAAAGTACCTTAAATATGCTCATGCGTTCATCAGATAACAATCAATGTTTCCAAATTTTGATGCTATTAAATGGATTATAAATTTATATACAGTATACTAAATATTTTTCAATAGAAAGCAGCAAACTCGCTATGTACAGCCTCCGACAGGTCTGAATACAAATCATTGTAATATTTTATAGATTAATTACACTCAGACTCTGATTGTTCTTTATTTGGAAATACTACACAAATATATTTAGACTTGGCTGTCAGACTGCCGAGGTGTCTTCATGTGGTGTGAAACACACCGAGCCCATAGCAAGATTAAGCTTGCTTTATTTTCATTTCATTAAATATTTCCTTTGATATGCGCTGTAGACTGTAATGTAAAATAGGTCATCATTCCACATCTGCAAATGAAACTTGGAGACTTGTCTCATATTTCTAAGGTGTAGATATTTTTTGCAGACGAATAGTTTCTTGTCTGGGTTATAAAGTAGATTCTGCTCCTTGTTAACCCCTTTTTAGCAGAGCAGGAAATCTTTGAAAGCTTTTCACGACGCGTACTGGGGGTAATGACTAGTTTTTAGGAGTGCTTGAAACCACAACTGTCATTTTTGTTGACCGATTAATTAATTCCTCAGCATTTTGTGACAAGAAATCTGAGCAAGATATCATTACATGACAATATGACTGCTTATGTTGCCATCCGTGCAGTTATGTACAGTCCGCCAAGCATCTATAGATTTTATCTTTTTAAAGACCCGCATATTCTTAATTTTGCAAAAACCCTGCAGGATATTTCATTATTTACATAACGCCTTCACTTACGCATATCAGTTCATGGACAATAAAATAAAATATTTACTATTACAGTATAGTTATATAGTATAGTTATATTATTAAGGGCTCATGCACAACGTATTTTCTTTCCGTGTCCCTTCTGTTTTTTTTGCAGACCGTATGCAGAACCATTCATTTCAATGGGTCTCCCAAAAAAACTGAAGTTACTACGTGTGCATTCCGTTTCCTTATGTCCGTATTTCCGTTCCACAAAGAAATAGAACATGTACTATTATTGTCCGCATTATGGACAAGAATAGTACTGTTCTATTAGGGGCTAGCTCACGGACGTCATCCGTATTTTTTGCGGATCCGTTTTTTTGTGGACCGCAAAATACATACGGTCATGTGCATGGGTCCTAAGTGGTACTATTTAGGAATTAGTGAATTTCTTGAAATTTCATTAGGATTTGATTTGACTGAATTATTTGGGTGATTTGAATTGGGTCCATATAAATTAATTAAACTCAAATTGAAAGTACTCCAATTTCCCTGAAAAGTTGTGGATGGCATTATTGGGTCTCCTTGGACTGTAGTTATACCCTAGTTTTTTTAAAGTTACAGTGGCATATATGCTATGGGCAAATAAATGGCTACTAGTGACGATAAACAGCTTGTTTAACCAGTTTCAATACTGGGCCATTTACCCCCTTTCCGACGGGTGCATTTTCTGTTTTTTTAGTACCTGCGTCTTTGAAAGCCATAACTTTTTTCAGTTATGTAATACATTTTGCGCCTTTATTCAGTGATACATGGAGCTTTATTTATAAGTAATTTTTTAATTTTTTTGTCATAAAAGGGAAAAGTGTAAAAAAGGGGAAAATAGTCTGCTTTTCACATTTTACAAAAATTTTTTTGTTGATAGCACAAGGTGCCACTAATTTTTTGTTTATTATGTATTTTGGCTTAAAGTGTAGCTAAAAGCTGCAGTGCATCATCTGTTTTTTTTTTTTTTTTAAATTTTTATTTACTTATTTATTTAGTCTTTATTTTTTATTTTTTTTACACTTTGTGCCTCCCATAAGGTCATACAAGATCTTTGAGGGACATTTAACATTACATTTTTTTTAAATTTTTTTTTATTTATTGTTGATTTCTCCTGTAACTGGGGCTAATGTACTAGCCTCCGTTACAGGGGGAATACAGCCCCCAGTGAGGTTGTAGAGAGCTGATCTGTATCTGCTAATCTCCAGCAGCTCCCACAGACTCACAACCCCTCATGATCACATGACTGCGAGGACCAAAGCAGGAAGGGGCTTTGCCACTTTCCTGATCTCCATGCACAGCGTTCGTAGAGCCCGGTGTATAGAGCGATGGGGAAGGCAGGGACAGTGAAAAACCTTCCCTGCCTTCTCTATGGGGAGCCTTGCTGTCACTGACAGCTTCCCAGTCCCAGAGCTGCACAATTAACATGTTGCTGCTGTTTCTGCTCAGACATTTTAAATGTTCATGCTGACATAAGTGCCGACTGCCTGGACCTATACGGGTGGTCGGAAAGGGGTTAAAAATAAACTGCGCTGTAGAATTTTTTTTTCAATGGTCTAAATAATTTTCATTTTTTTGGTGGTAAATTCTTGGAGTCATGTGATTCTCCTTCATCTTCATGGCTGACTCCATTTTGAGAACTTCACCCAACTCAAATCACCAAAAACGTGTGTTTTACCCTATATTTGTGCCACTACTACACACCACTAGAAAGGCAAACAGTAGAGTAGATTATAGTAGTATACCTTTTGGTTAGGAGAAAATTTCTACTTCAGTGTTGATGCAGTATGGTTTTTAGGCTCTGTTCATAAACAGAGGCCAACAACAATGGTCAGCACGCAGGCCATCACAATCTAGGACAATTTCCTTAAATGTCAGCAAAATACCATTGACAGACCAAAGAATAAGGACTTTCAAAACAAGGAAACACAACAATAAATTGCTTGCACTTAAAAACAACTAACTAACAAACATAACAGCACCAGGGAGAAAGCCAAGGAGCTATATTGGCAGAGCATAGCACACATGTGCGCGGTAAGTGAGCTACAGCAAGGTTGCGGAGGTATCAGAGGAGGGTGGGGAATTATACTGTCCTGAGGGAATTATAAGGTTATGGCCTCATGCACACGACCATATGTATTTTGCGGTCTGCAAAAAACGGATATGCAAAAAATACAGATGACGTCAGTGTGCATTTTGTATTTTGCAGAACGGAACAGCTGGCCCCTAATACATCAGTCCTATCCTTGTCCGTAATGCGGACAATAATAGGACATGTTCTATTTTTTTGCGGAACAGAAATACGGACATACAGGAAACGGAAGGCACACAGAGTATCTTCAGTTTTTTTTGCGGACTTATTGAGATGAATGGTTCCAAATATAGTCCGCAAAAAAATCCTCAAAAAACGAACGGATACGGAAAGAAAATACGTTTGTGTGCATGAGGCCTATCAGAGGACAGCCAGCGAGAACAGACCTTTATGAAAGTTCTGCCAGTTCTTCATTTCTACAAATTTGCTGCGCCCTAGTCACCCGCATACTAATTGTGGGAGGATGTTGGCTTCTCTATTCATTTGTAGTCATCTTCGCTTTAGCCTTCCTTAGTGTTATTTCTTGCCAAATTTATCAAATTTATCTTAACTTTGCACATTTTTAAAACCTAACACTTTCATCTTCAAATCAGTTTTGTATGCGACACCCCTACTGGACTGAGACTTTTTTGTGTGACTTTTTAAATAAGTCACAGTGCTAAATCTGGAGTAAAACTTATTAATATACTTAACCACATCCACCTTTCCACTAACTTTTCAAAACTGGAGTAAGTGGTGTCAACGTGCAAAAAGTCACAACATTTTTTTCACAAATAAGCCCAAAACGTCACAAAAGCCTTATGCTGCGACTTTTCAAAACCAGAATTCTGGGAGCGCAGGGCTTCACAATCCAACCCCCCCATGTTTTTTTTTTTTGTTTTTGTGCAATTTCCAAACATATACTGTACAAAACCCAAGGGCTTCTATGAGGAGGCAAATGTCTGGCAGCTTATGTCTGGATACCTATTCGACTATATTATAAAATGTTGGCTGCAGAACTTTTCAAAACAGGAAACCACAAAAAACACATACACTAAAGTATACTTTCTCCTATAATGGAAGTCAATAACAGAAAGATCCATACTTATAATTATGTATTTGCATATGTTTGCACAGTATATATTTTGGATGCAAAAACAGCCCAGACTAGTAAGAAACTGCTTTACACTAAAACCTGAAACTGTCCTTGCAGTAGAACAATTTCTTTTTAACCTGGCAGATTAAATATATCTCAAGCGAAGAGATTGTTCTTCATGCAAATTATCTGTTAGAAATGGGACTTCAATTTAGTATTAACCTTGTCTGATGGTTTTATACTTTATAACATTTTATGTACTTTTAAACACAGGGAACAATGCCACTATCATGGAAATATAGAAATAATTGTGCTATATTACTGCAGTATACAAGGGTTTCGTCTAATACGGGTGTTATTATTTTATACATTCAAACTCTTTAATCCAGCATTTGATAATCTAACACCTTTCAGGTCCCACTGATTTTGACTGAACATAGATAAAGCTTATCCTTGCTAAAGTTAAATCACCATCCATTACTCAATGTAACCTGCTCTGACAGATGCTGCTTACAAGAGCTGTAAAAATCAGACCACCTCTGACAATGTGCGTAGCTAATTAGGATGATAATGGGGTCTTGCTGTCATGTAGAACCCTGTGAAGACCATGAACAATTCCTTGCTTCTTAAGCCACACGCCACTGTTTTATTGGATGACCTCATGGTACGGTTGCTCTTTATGGAGTAAAAAACATTGGCAAGAATTTGCTAATTGTTAGGTGAATGGCACCAGACTAAAGCAATCAATCTATGGTGTGTAGTGCAGCATGTAGAAGCTGACACTTTCAAGTCAAGCTGTTTCTGGTTAGAACAGACAGCTGTCACTATGACCGCTTTAGGCCAGCTTTTTGTGTTAATTCTATAAAATGCTGTATGTGCAGTTCAGGAGTCACTGAGTTACACAGTGTAATAAGACTCACTTTATATACTATAAACATATTATATATCATCTTATCAATATCTTATTTAATATATTATATAACATACTGGACACTACACAAGCTAAATCAAAATACTCATACTACTACTACTACTACTACTAACTACTTCTACTAATCATTATCATAATTCTTATTTACAGAGTTTATCAGAAAAATAATTTATAGAACTCAAAAAACTTATGTAATACGACAAAGGAGACATCCTCACACAGGTTGTAACGTAACCTTTTGGCCCAGGCTTTGAAAAAATAATGGGACTTGAAGGTTTATAGCAGACGCAATTTGCAACTGACTTTGGAGATAGTGGGACAGATTTACTAATGCTAATTTTTGCAGTATACAAGGGTTTTGTCTAATAAGGGTGTCATTATTTTTCAACTTAACATCCGTGCACATGGGCTAATGCTGGGCAGTAAAATGAGGGCCAATATACAAGTTGATGGATAAAGTGCCTTTCACATATCCTGATGCAAAGTGAGGGGGGGTTAACAATCGTTATTATGATCATTCATCCCCCGTTCACTTTGCCTATTGTTATCAGAGCGATGTGCTGTTAACAGGTGAAGATTTTTCATGTTCATTTGATCATTCAATAAATTAGCATTTTGCCTGTTTGTAGGGTGGCTGGCTGGACTTTTATGTGGGTCAATTATCAGGAACGAACACCTTTCTTTGGCTGGTGTAAAAGGACACTGAGAATCCACCAGATAATCACTAATGAGCGTTCATAGGAATGCTTCGTAGCAGTTTTCTGCAGGTTTAAAAGTTCTGACAATTACCTGATGAATGACAAAACACTTCTGTGTAGAGTGATTGCATCGGTCGTGTGGTCATCTAAATCTTGTTTGCCGGCACAGCCTCTGCTACCGGCAAACAACGAGTCTGTATGGGGACGAGCGATGGCATTAGCGATCAATCCTCCCTGTACTGTGGAGGAGATTGATGCATGTAAATGCAGTGGTCTCCTTTGCTGACAGGCAGGCGCTTGTCGGGAAGTAAAGTTTCCTTCTCGACAATCACTTGCCGAATTGACCAGTGTAAAGGGGCCTTTAGAAAATGCTCAGATTTAAAAAGTAGCTGATAACAATCTTGCATGCTTGCATTTTACAAAAGAAGCTAAAGAAAGGGAGACAAAAACAAATAATTATTTTTTGTTTAGATTAACAGACCTTTGACTATGAAGAAGGAAGGAATCCAGACCAGAAACCGAAAAATGTCTAGCAAGTCGAAGAAATGTAAAAAGATCCATGATGGTCTCGAGGACTACACGAAGGCCAGTTCATTTAGCCCTGCAGCCCTCTCCAGACATATGTCTTCGCTTACCCACATTTCACCTTTTAGCCACCCCAGCCACATGCTTACCACACCAACACCAATGCACCCACCGTCCAGCCTCTCTTTTGGACCTCATCATCCCTCCAGTATGGTCACTGCCATGGGTTAGACTTTAAACCATGCCTCTTGCATCCCCCTTAAGACTTCATCTCTATTTTGCATTTTTTTGCAAACTGATGACCTCCCCCCAAATCTATGGAAAGAAAGTTAATTTAAATTCTCACACAATGTATTGTTAGCAAATTTTAAAGGAACTCACTATGGCATCTGCGCATTCTTGACCACTGAATCTGGATCCCATTTGTGAATAAGCCATTTAAACGTCGACTCCCTGTTGACAAGGGTTTCTAGTGCTGTGAACAAAGTAATGAACCTTGCAAAGAAATATAAAAAGCAAAATAAAAAAAAAATCAATAAAACAAACTTCTATATTGTAAATTTTGGAGACTTTTATCGCCACATAGCACCTGTATGAAAAGCATGAAGGACCAGAAGATTATATGGAGATGGCGGCTTTGAAAACTAAGACTTATATACTGCAATGCTTTCTGTCTAAGAACATGAACCAACTGCCAGCGCTGTTTTCCTCTGACTGGCTGGAGTAGTTTGGTGCATTAAACTTGTAGACAGTTCATACATTCAGGATTTGGGCCTCTTTATAGGATGTTCTATTTGTCCCAGGCAATCAGTGTTAATATACCGATATTGCCAATGTGGATGTACAGCTAGCTCATTCCTCAGGCCTCAATGCATTGTGAACAAGTTCCTGTAATTGTTGTTTGTATGTATAATTCAAAGACACCAGAATAATAAAAAAAGATGTAGATTTATTTCATCCTATTATACAGACTGATTGGTTGTATAAATTTATTTACTGCTAGTGTAAAGAACTGCTTTAATTGTTTTCATATAATTTTTCTTCCTTTAAAAATAAAATAGATTACATTCAGTTGAACGAGGTTGTTTGCTATTTGTTCGGGTACATATAAAATGTATGTGTATATATAGATATATATGAATATATCAACCTTTTTATTTGAAAAAGGTCTATCTACTGTTATGAATGAGAATTTAACTGATGGAGTGGGGAGATTAAGTATCTTTTTAGAGCTGAAGGATATGTTATTGCATTCCTGACTACTGTCATTATAGGGCATCTGTCAGTAGATTTGTACCTATGACACTGGCTGACCTGTTACATGTGCACTTGGAAGCTGAAGGCATCTGTGTTGGTCCCATGTTCATATGTGCCTGCATTACTGAGAAAAATGATGTTTTAATATATGCAAAAGAGCCTCTAGGAGCAACGGGGGCATTGCCTTTACACCTAAAGGCTGTGCTCTCTCTGCAACTGCCACGTCCTCTCCACTTTGATTGACAGGGCCAGGTGTGATCACATTTACATCGCCTGGTCCTGTGAATTAGGCTAGGTTCACACGACGACATTTGTTGCACGACAAAAAACAATTTTTATAATGGGAGTCTATGGTGTCGCATTGCGACATGCAACATGCTGCGACTGCTACGTGACAGTCGCAAAAAATCCATTCAAGATGGGTTTTTCTGCGACTGTTGCGTCGCAGTCGCAGCATGTCGCATGTCGCAATGCGACACCATAGACTCCCATTATAAAAATTGTCGCGCGACAATAGTGCGACAAAATGTCGCGCGACAAATGTTGCAGTGAAGTTGTGCCCTATTTAAAAGTCGCGCAACAAATGTCGTCGTGTGAACCTAGCCTTAAAGTGCAGAGGGTGTGGTAATTGCAGAGAAAGCAGAGCCTCTAGGTGCAACGGCAACCCCCCCCCCCCGTTGCTCCTAGAGGCTCATTTGCACATATTAAAACTTCATTTTTCTCAGCAATGCGGGTACATATGAACATGGGACCAACACAGATGCTTTCAGTAGACAAGCGCACATCTAAGAGGTCAGCCACCATCATAGATACAAATCTGTTGACAGATGCCCTTTAACAAATTACCATAAAGTTCAAGGGTTCAGTTCTCCTGTAGTTTGCCATGATGTGAAAGCTTACTCAACTATTTCATATTGAAATAAAATGAGCTGCTATTGTTCGTTATTGCATATGTTATTGCTTGATAATGTAGTTAATGCATTTAAATTCTGCTCATCAGAGAGTAAAGACAGATGAATTGACAAGTGATTTTTACATGGGCCAGGCATTTAGCTATCAAGTTAACAAATTCATCTAAAATGTAAAACTGCTAATGGTGATCGTTATGTGTATGTTCTAAACTGATGGAAATTTGTTCCATTGGTTTTAACAGATTGAGGGCATTCCCAGGTGTCATATGAAAAAATGCTTCTAGAACAACGTAAATTAATCCTATTTGCAAGAGTGGGAGATCTTTAAAATTATTCCCATGATTACATCTTGTTTTGTGTTACCCTCAATAATAATTTGAAAAAGCCATTCCATACTAATGGTCAGTTTCAGACTGGGATGCCTAGGGCCCACCAGTAAAATTCATTCTGGGGGCCCACTGTACAGCGACATGCAAATATTACCTGCCTGCACAGAGGCAGACAGCAACAAGACGCTACAAGATGATTGATTATGGGGTCTCTGCAACAACTTCAAAAGGTGGGTCCCAAGGAAGAGAGGGTACTGGCTGGTCTGCCTCTATTCCTAGAGGCCATCTTAATCTTCTGATGCATCTATAATAATAAAATTGATAGTTTACCCATTTTTTTTATATTGATATACGTTGTTTGAGATGCTGTGCTGGTGGACCTGGGGCCCACCTTTCTCAGTGGGCCACTGGGGGATTCCTCTGTTCTCCTGTGGGCCAGTCCGAGCCTGCTGATAGTTGTACCAGACAGAACCCCTTTATTGTGGTCATCGATGGCGGTCCAAGTGGCCTGGTTATTGTGATTTTTAGATTGGGAAATTATCTGGATATATAGATACACACATGTAGGATACATATTAAATATTTACCCCCATTACCCAAGACAAGCACATTATTAATATAAACAGCAAATGTTCAAATTTATTGAATCTACTAGATCCTATCATTATCCAACCTACAATTTTTTTCTGATGTGATCACTTCAGTGTTGATTGTTGTATGTAAATGATGATCACATCAAGAAATGAGGTTCACACCAGGATAAAACAAATTATCAGGGTGTGTGTATGATCGGGTTTGAATTCTAAATGTGGGAACCAAGTCTTGACTTGACATTTTCCAAGATGGACCTTTTCCATCAGTACACTCATCAGGGAGGAGTGTCCTCTGTAGGGTGGGCAACATCACCGACTAGAACCAGATGAATAAGGAGAAGGCAGCTCTCCAAAAAAGTCAAACCAAATTTCTCTAGATCTATGTGCTAGGTAGGTACATATTGTATATGTAACATGGGAATTAATGCTTACTGTTGGCATAGGTGACCATTTTTAGACATATGCAATCTAGATCAACAATTTTTGTTGTTAGTCACTGTCTTCTTATGTGTTTCATTAAGCATTTATCTTAGCATTGTTTGGAAACAAGCAAATTATAAGGATAATTGCCCTTTAAGATCAGATAGTGATAGCCCAGTGGAGCAACTTGTTAAGAATTTCTACTTAATTAATAGCATGTTGGTTGATGTATTGACTGGCGGTGTAGTACAAATCATTTTGTCATGGATGAACAACATTTTTAGCTTTCATTTACATAGGATGGTAATTTGAATGTGCCTGAGCTGTGCCTAGGCCATGTCACCAATGAACGTGACATCACTGGCCTAAGGTAAGCTGCAAGAAGGTCAGAGCTCCTGTAAGCGCCATGGCCTCATCAAATAACTGATCAGGGGAGGTCCCAGATGTCGGACCCTTAGTAATCATATATAGAGGATAGGTCATCAGTATAAAAAAGCCAGAAAACTCCTTTAAAGATTATGGTGGTTGTGAGGAATATGTATTTATTTTTACTTTCAGCCATAGATTGAGTTTTTAGAGGCTGTAAAGAATACTGTCATCAATTATGGTACATAAGTAGTAAATAGTTTAAAACTCAAAGTGTTGGTCTTTTAAGAAGTAATAAGTGAGGAATTATAGCGGGTAATTAGGATAAAGTGAATTAATAAAACATTTTTTCTCCACTCTGTTCACATGGAAAAATAAATGTCAGATGCAAAGTGACATAGTAAAATCCCCAATAAATGTCACCTGTCTAAAGGTGCCCATAAACCTTCAATAACTGTCAGGTGAATGCTTGTTCACAGGAGCATAGCTAACGGCTCATGGGCCCTGGTGCAAGAGTTCAGCTTGGGCCCCCTTCCCTCAGTGCTTTGTGTGTCTTCTTATGCGGCACAAGGGTCTTTGGGCCCCCTCAGACTCCTGGGCCCGGTAGCGACTGCTACCTCTGCACCCCCTATAGCTACGCCCATGCTTGTTCATCCAATAGCTTCTCCTCCTGGATCCCCCATTGACATGCGCCACATGAACAGAAGGTTTGAGTTGAAGTCAACGTGCTGATCCTTCTGTTCCTTCTGTTCGGGGAGAGTTGGGAAATCACCATACTTGTTAGACAGTTGCCTAGCCCTGCCAAAATCGGCAGGTTTGACTGATGATCTAATGTGTATGGAAGCTTTAATCCAGGAAGAAATGCAGCACCACCCTAACCCCTTATATAGTGGCAATAATAAAGTTGAAAAGTTACCTGTGTAGGATGGTTTAACCCCTTCAAGACACAGCCATTTTTCACCTTCCTAACATAGCCTATATTTGAAAATCTGACTTGTGTTACTTTATGTGGTTATAACTTTGGTATGCTTTTACTTATCCAAGCGATTCTGAAATTCTCTTATGACACAATGTACTTTATGTTAAAGGTAAATTTGAGTCAGTATGTTTTACCTTTATATATAAAAGAAAATCCAAAATTGACAGAATATGTAGAAAAATTAGCTAATTTCAAAATTTGAATTTCTCTACTTTTAGGACAGTTTGTGATACCTCATAAAGAAGTTATTAACATTCACCATCTGTCTACTTTATGTTTGCATCATTTTATGAATATCAATTTATTTTTTTAGGACTTTAGAAGGCTTAGATTTTTAGAAGCAAATTTTCACATTTTAAAGGAAATTTCAAAAATTCACTTTCTTAAGCACCAATTGAGCTTTCAAGTCACTTTGTGGGGCTAACGTACATAAATTACCCCATTTTAGAAACTACATCCCTCAAGTTATTTAAAACTGATTTTAAAAATGTGGTTAACCCTTTATTTGTTTCACAATAATTTAAAGAATAACAATTTCACTTTTTTTTTTGCAGATTTTACACTTTAATCCATTTTTTTCCTGTAAGGCAAACAAACCTCAATATTTATTATCCTGATTCTGCAGTTTGCAGAAACACCCCATATGTGGTCGTAAACTGCAGTATGGGCACATGGCAGGACTCAGAAGGAAAGGAGAGCCATATGGTTTTTTGAGGGCAGATTTTGCTTGAATGGTCTGTGGGCACCATGTTATATTTGAAGGCACACTAAGGTACCCCACAGTAGAATCCCCCAAAAAGTGACCACATTTTGGAAACTACACCCCTCAAAGAATTTATTGAGGTTGCACTGATTATTCACACAGGCTTTTAATATAATTTGGAAACCCTTGGATGTGATAATTTTCATTTTCATTTTTTCCAATAAAATGTTTCATTTTCACAAGGGGTAACAGGAGAAAATGCACCACAAATTTTGCATTTTCTCCTGAACACAGCAACATTCCATACATAGTTGTAAAATACTGTTTGGACACATGGCAGAGAAGGAGTGGAATATGGTTTTTTGGAGGGCAGATTTTGGTGGAATAGTTTACAGGAGCCATGTTGCTATTGATCAGCCTGTGGAGACCAGTACAGCCCTTTACTGACAACCATACATTTTATTTTTCTCTCAACGGAGCTTTATTGCTATTATGAGGTACATACAACTTTTTGATTGCTTTTTATTTAGCTTGTTGGGAAGTAGAATAAAGATAAGGCGGAAAATCTGCCATTGCTTTTTGAGATCAGTTATTGTAGCTCTGACATGTTACCTTTATTCTAATGGTCAGTATGATACCAATTTTATATAGCTTTTATTACGTTTTACCAGTTTTGAACAAAGCATTTTTGAAAGAAAATCCTGTTTTTGTGTCACCATTTTCTGAGAGCCATATTTTTTAAAATGTTACTGCCGTTTGTCTTGTGTAGGGGCTCATTTTTTGCAGGATGAGTTGACGTTTTTAATGGTACCATTTTGGAGAGCAGAGCAAACATACCTTTTGTGGAGCTTTTCTCATCAGTAGTAATGTGAATATAAGTGTCCAGGGAGAAGCTTCACTGTGAACTGCTCTCTGTATTGAGCTACTTCACAGCCCCCCTGTTTTGGTTGGATGTTATATAATGAGCATAGTATTAGCACATTATATTTTCTGTAGTGAGTATGGCACCATTTTATAGTTTTTTATTTATTTTTTCATTTGTAGAGTGCTGTTGCATTTTGTTTGTTTTTGCTTTTGTGCTTTGAGCCATGGCTACGTGCACCTGCGCATTGGGATGTGCTGGCTAACCCCCTTTTTTTCCTTTGTAGTCTGGTTGGATGTTATGGCTGTCACTCAGATCAGACAGACAAGGCTGTGAAGCAGCTCAATGCAGACAGCACTTCACAGTAAAGCGGCACTATCAGTGCACTTGCAGGAGCAGAAACTAGTAGAATAAAAGTTACACTACTCCTGAATCCTGATAAATGCTCCACATATGCTATGTTTTTCCTGCTTTCCCTGGTCCCTACCTACAGCTGTCAAAACTGCTTATAGAGTCCCTCTAAAGGGGGAATCCAAGGGGATAACTCTTAGATCAATAGGAGAACAACAACTGATCATGAGAATAGGGGACCTGTGTACCCCATTGGAATGTAGTGCTGGTCTAGTATTCTCACCATCACTCTATTCAGTGAAGACCACAGCTGGGCCAGAGTTCAGAGAACCTTTATCTCTGAGACATCTACAGCCAAAGAAGCACCAACGTGCTCCAGAGAAAAGGAAGTTTGGAAGTTTAGAAGGTCCAGAATCTTCAAGGCTGTGTACCTTTATGGCAGAGAGAGACTTTGATGCTTTGAGAGGGAACATAGCTAATGCACCCTCCACCCAGAGATGGTTTGGCCAACCGTATCTTCAATCTGCACCCCTTAGATCAGAATTTGCAGAGGAATTAAACAAGAACATCATTAAATACCAAGGTTCTACAGAAAAATAAAGAGAAAGAGAGAGACTTTAGAGAGAGAGAGAGAGAGAGAGAGAGAGAGAGAGAGAGGTAATGAGTAGTATAGCCAACATTGCTGCTGTCTATAAATTGTTATTGGGGAGAATCTACACCATGATGTACTTGGAACTGTGCCTTGCTACTGTTGGATTCACTACTACTACTATTTTGCACTTTAGTAAAAAAAAAAGACTTATTTAATGATATCAACTGCCTGTTATCGACTCCTTCACCATCCTCTGGCCACGTCATCTACCCACCTTCCTGCACCCTGCCAAAATATCCAACATCCTGAACCCCAACTACCACCAGACAGGAGCCCCAATAATAGGGTGTGCCATGTGGAAAAAAAAAGAGTGCGCCCACAGTCACTGTATAGCCCCAGGAGAGCCAGAACGAGGATTGCCACTGTAAACTGTGACTACTACCACCACCCTCAGGGCCAAAATACCACTCCCATACTCTGTTCACTCCCATACAGCTGGTTGCTGCAATAGATTGTAATACTTCCTCCGCTGACAGTGTAGATGTCCGCTGTCACACAGAAGACTCTACCCTCTACCAGAAATGGGTTAAAACTGTACAATACCATCATGTAGGGGATATGGAACCCATCTGAGTACTGCGGCATCAGGAGAGAGTTGAATCTATCAAGTTGAAGTGGTGCAAGGGTTCAGGGGTTCTACACCAGTGGGAGATGAGTTTTAGGTATTTTCCTGTAATAAAACACATTTAGAGAACCCGTGCCAGAAAGCAAGTAAAGATATCATATTGGATTCAGCTCTTTCTCCCAGGAAAGAAGATGTGAAGGTTTACTTCCCGGAGCTGTGGAGACCAGTGTATTATAAAGCAGTATTCTGGGGGTGGCTGTGCTGATAATAGCATGCTTTCAAATGGGGTTGGGTCTCAGTTCTAACTATATTAGTAGGTAAACTTTTTACATTCAGGAGGCATATAATTTATGACCAGGCCAGGGGCATAGCTATAGGGGAAGCAGAGGAAGTGGCTGCTTTAGGGCCCAAACTTAGAAGGGCCCACTCAGGAGGAGGACTAAAATAATTTATTGTCAGGCGTCCCTTAACAGTATTATACAATGACATTATATATACAGAGACAATGAATAGAGCTGTTGCCGGGCCTGGTCTGAGAGAGCAATTTTGACTTGCCACAGGAGTGGGGCTTGCATGAGGTTGTGAAGAAGTTGCTGGAAGGGTTTTGCAACTTTTTAATGGCAAAAAAGTAGTCGGGGTAATGATCAATTCCAGGTCTTTTTCCTTCTCTCTGTTATTTTTTTGTAATGCTTCATGCATATGACTGTATCTATATTTTATTCTGCAAACCATGGACCCCCAAAATATGGATTCCTTCCATGTGTAGTCTGCATTTTTCTCACTCCCGTCTATAGAAGTGACTATTCTCGTCTACAATCTGGACCAAAATAGGATATGCTCTATAATGTATGGAATAGCCACACAGATCCACAAAAAACACATATGTGAATGACCCCATAGAAATAAATAGTGAGTGGGCTATCTGCAAAAAATGCGGACAGCACATGGATGAAAAATGTGCATGAGGCCTTAATCTATTTTTTCTCCTCTTTTCCTGGTGTGATGTCAGAAGTGTGCAGTTTGCTGTGGTGAATCAGTTGTCCATCCCTTGCGTAGCCTCCTCTCCCCTCACAGCATGCAATTTCATGCACAGGCTGAGACTGTATAATAGACTATAACATGATATCTTTCTCAGCCAGCCTCTATCACACCAGCAATCTCACACAGTGAGGGAAGGATACTGCTAAAGAATCCCCTTCCTCCCCATCTAGTATTCACTTTTTTACTCGAGATATTTTTTTTGAGTGAAGATGTTTCTGAACATTTACAGAGTATTTACAATTAGTGAAATATAGAGGCTACTGGAGTGAGAGAAATATGTCTATCCCTTTCTCCTATTAAGACATATTACAAGTTTTGACATTCACATATGTAGTCTTGATTAATGGTAAAAAATAAAAAAGTTATAATGATAGGTATACTTAAAATATAAAGTATCTCAACAGACCAACACCCTTTGTGGAATTGGTCTTACTGGGGTCACAACATAGCTGCAAAATTTGTATTTTGGGGGAGATTTATTAAGCCTTTTATGCCATAAAAATGGTGCTTAAACGTTGCAGATTCTGGCACATGCCATTTTTACAACTTAATTTGTGACTTTTTGTGTTTCTCCCCACTATTTTAAAATGGCAAGAAAGGAGACACTGCTTAGCGGGAGGCAGGGCTGACTCTGGGTTCATGTGGGCCCTTGGGCAATAAAATCTCAATGGGCCACCTTGTGGCATTTTGCAATAGACAGAGAATGTGTGGCAGTACAAAAAATGCCCCCTTATAAGGTGAGCCAACAGAGAAAAAAAGCCCTATATTGTGCACCAGTACAAAAACTACCCCTTATAATGTGCGTCAGTACATATCAGATCATTAGACCCTCATAACAGATCCTCAGATCAGACCCCATATCAGACCTTACATGAGAGCCCCCATCAGACTTTCATGTTTTAGACTTCAGACCTCAGATCAGACCCCCTTTTAGACTTCCATGTCAGACCCCCATATCAGAACTCAGATCAGACCACCACTGGACCTGCATGTCAGACCCCCTATATCAGACCTCAGATCAGACCCCCTTTAGACCTTCATGTGAGACCCCTATATCAGACCTCAGATCAGGGCTCCATGTCAGACCCACCACCCATATCAGACCTCCTTTAGACTTCCATGTCAGACCTTAGATCAGCACTCTGTATGAGATGGGGCACCCATATCAGACTTCAGATCACACCACCGTTAGACCTTTATGTAAGACCACTATATCAGACCTCAGATCAGGACTCTATGTCAGACCCACCTCCCATATCAGACCTCCTTCAAGCCTCCATGTCAGACCTCAGATTAGGACTCTGTATGAGATGGGGCCCCCATATCTGACTTCAGATCAAACCCCCTTTAGACCTTCATGTGAGACCCCTATATCAGACCTCAGATCAGGACTCTATATCAGACCCACCTCCCATATTAGACCTCCTTTAGACTTTCATGTCAAACCTCAGATCAGGACTCTGTATGAGATAGGGCCCCCATATCAGACTTCAGATCAGACCCCCTTTAGACCTTTATGTAAGACCCCTAAATCAGACCTCAGATCAGGACTCCATGTCAGACCCACCTCTCATATCAGACCCCCTTAAGACCTCCATGTCAGACCCCTCAAGTATCAGACCTAAGATCAGACTTTAAAATAAATTAACTTACCCCTCCTGCGCCGCCTCCACTCTCCTGGTCTGGAATTCTCTCCTGCAGTTGCGCTTCCTCCACTTCTCTGGGCCCCGCACTGCATAGTTACCTGACTGTCTGCAGCATCAGGTCATAGGGCATGCACTACGTCCTGTTGCTGTAGGCAGTCAGGACAGTGGAGAGCAGTCTGGAGGAGACCAGGGAGGAGGGGTGAGTACAGCGCTCACAGCACTTTTCTCCCCCGCCTCCTGCAGACTAGTGAGCGCTTTTGCTATTTTCAAGCAGTCTTGTTAATAAAGCAACTGCAATATATTTATTTCATAGAACCAAGGATTGAATACAGCTATGGATGATATAGAGGCTCAGGTTGTCTGTTCTGGGATCTGAATTTATTTGTGTTGGTCTAGAAGGTGAAAACGGATGCAGATACAAGAACCAAAAATGACTCGGCAATAAACACTGTAGCCATCAGGAGACGTGGCAATAGTAGACTTGGCTAGATGCAGAAGAAAAGGAGAATAAAAGAGAATGTCTACAATCAAAGAAGACATCACTCGAAAGTCACTGGATTTAATAGTACCGTAATCATTTATATAGTCAGAAGAGCACCTGTGTACAACAGTTATCTCCCCTTTAAATGGTCACAACTTTTGCAGACTGTATTTGCATACCTATGAACCTAAATTTCATGAGCACACCCACAAATATGCCGATAATTAGATGACTCCACCTACTCAACTAGCTATGAAGCTGGCATTACCTGTGCTGTTAGATCTGCCTATGCTGCCTCAGACCCTAAAGTCCTGACACATTTTTGGGGGGACTACTCTCTGTTCTCAACTGGATTTCTGATAGGAGCTCTAAAATATATGTGTGATGTAGAGACATCTTTAGTCTTGTATAGTCTGGCTTACATACAGCACTGTATTTTAAAGGCCTTTTTTGGTTTAAAAAAAACAAAAAAAGAACACTGTGATCCTATGTTAATTTAAAGTGTATAGAAATGGCTACATATGCAGGATTTTTTTGATGTTTTTATGGTGTTCTTGTGGAATTGTGGATTTTTTTTCAAAAGTGCTTGGGTATTGCATTTTTATGTTTTTTATGTTTGCTTTAGACTTTTCCATAGCTTTTGGAAAACATTGGCTTTGGCAGATGTGCAGGTTGGGGCAATTTTCATAAGTATGCATGTTGTTTTTTTGGCATAAATACTTAAAAAAATTGTGTTTGGGCCAGTGAATGTGAACAAAAATGGTTACGATCAGAGTAAGGTTAATAACGACAGGTTTAGACCTGACAATGTTTTCTGCTACTTTTCTTAGCAGAAATGTATAAAAAAAAAATTATTACTTTTAAGTTGGACCATTCCTTTGTCGATATTTGTTGACACCTTTCTTCTAAACACAGTATCAGAAAAACAATGTCAGGTCTGAAGTAGCATTCTTTTTAGCCCACAGTGGATTCATCATCAGAACACATATCACTTCACATTAGGGAGAGACTGGTAAACTACTAGTGCACCGGCATTTATAAATCATCGCCTTATGTGTCCATTCTCTTTGCTGAAATAATGTAAATGGAAACTCTGGAGAAAAATGGAACCTGCCATTGTAATCAATTGTTATGGAATTCTTGATGCATCCGACTGAAATAGGTTGTCCCATGACAACAACTTATACCCCATCCTGTGGATAGGCAAAGGAAGTGGCAGCCAGAAACCACTAGCCCCCATTGTACTGATTGACAAGGGCCCCAGCGGTCAGCCCCTCGTGGATCAGACACTTATCACCTATCAACAGGATAATGGATACGTTTTTTGTCATGGGACAACCCCTTTAACTAACACTGCAGCTTTTTTTAAAGCTCTCAAAAAGGTGTTTGTAAAGTAAGCACAATAATTTTTTTCTTATCAGATCTCTGCTATAGGTTATAAAACACTGAGGAAGTCTTGTAGGGTATTTTCATCGGTCTTCCTTAAGTAAAAGCTACTCTTGGCTATCCATTACTAGTGCGTGCTCCCTGACATGTTTATTGAGAGAGTAAGTGCTGTTTGTTGTGTGTCAACAAAGTAATTATCTGCACACCCAACACCACCATATTATTTCATACCTTTTATGTGAACACTTGCACCATTTCTTTCCCAATCATGTTGTCACGGTGCAGTTCACTGCGACAGTTATCGCCGTGCAGGCTGCTGCAAGCTCTCTCATGTACTGGCTGCAAGGCTGACATCTGTGTATGCTGGTTGCTTGGGGCTGCGTGCTGGCTGCGGTGTCTTGTGTGAACTGTTGCCTGTGAATGTGTATACCCCCCGTGCCTGCATCTCACTGCAGTTCTTGTCGTGTAGGCTGGCTGCAGGCTGTCACCTGTGTATGGTGGTTGCTTGGGACTACATGCTGGCTGCAGTGTTGTGTGTGAGCTGTGGCCCGTGTTGTGGCTTCCCGTGTCTGCATCTCTGTGGTTCCTGTCACTGGTGCCGTGCAGGCTGGCTGCATGCGCTTTGTGTACTGGCTGTGGGTGTTTCCATGTGTGCTGGTTCTGCGATGCGTGCTGGCTGCGGCCTTGAGTGTGAGCAGGGCCTGAGTATGGTTGTATTTGTTTGTATTACAGTGCGGTTCGGTCACTCCTAGTTGTTGTGTAGGCTGGCTGCCTGTAACCTCAGACTGGCTACAGTTCTCCTGTGTATTCTGGTTGTTGTTTGGGCGTGCTGGCTGCAGCATTCTGTGTCTGGTGTGAACTGACACTTGGGATTGTATGTTCTATGGTTCTGGTACTCCTGGTTCTGGTGGGGTTAACATTCTTGGTTCCTGGGTGTGGCTTATCAGGTGCCGTTGTATCTATCTGTGAGCTGTGGGGCTTGGGGTCAGTCTATCTTGGGCCTTGCTGGGTGTAGCACCTTACTGATTATCCAGGGGGAAGGGGGTCAGTCTGTCCTGTGCCTTACTGGGAGTAGCCCTTTGCTGCTCACCCAGGAGGTTTTGCCATCTGCCCTTGTTTGTGGTGTCGCCTGGTAATACGTTGATGTTATTCCCTTGTATGATCTTCTGTACCTGTACCTGTGTTGATGTTGTTATCGTTGCACCTTACCTGTTCTCTGTCTGGATCCACTCTGTTCCATGTGTAGCCTATCAGTGCTCTAACTGCGTCTGATAGCCTGGCAGTGCTAAACTGCTTCTGATCCTGTCCTTTGTCCAGCCTGGCAGTACCTACTGCTTCTTTTCCAGTCTGTTCCTTGTCTGTCCTGCAGTGCCTTACTGCTTCTTTTCCTGTATTTGTCCTGCCTTCGTGAGAGGGTCCCTGGGTTCTCCGGAGGGAGGATCTCTAGTCTGTGTGCAGCTCTGCCTGAGACCGCCATGCTTCCATTCCGCTTGGGGTCCAGGCACCTGCTTCTGTGCTGGTTCCTGTTCGTCTTGTTGTCTGATTCATGTCCTGAGTTTGGTTGTGTTCCAGTCCTGTTGTCTGTTACCGCTGGTGCTTGCACCAGCATGGTTCTCCGCAGGTAGCAGCCAAGTGTACCAGGATCTTCCTGGAGGTGCGACCAGTGAGCCCTCAGCCCAGTTCATCCCCACCACCAGGGTCTCTGTGAATAACAGGACTCACTGGTTCTCTGCCCTCTAGGTTTTGCCTCTGGTCTGCCGGTGCACTTGGTTCTGTGGTAGTTCTACCAATGTTGCCTAACCTGCATATGTTACTGTCATGTTTCTTATTACATGTGTAATAAAGTATTCTGTTGGTCCCTGGTCTGAATCTTGCCTGTGTCCTGTTTCCATGACGTCCTGGAGGTCTGCCCTGGGTCTCCGGCACGTGACACATGTAATTTCCAAGCATGTGATAAAACTTGAAAAATACAAGTAAACCTTCAGTGCCTGGTTCCTGGAGCAGTGGCATTATGTGATGAAATTTGCCAAAAAACAAACAAAACATGAAAAACACAAGACTGAGTTGAACCAGCACCGAATCATTATACTCCACATGGCCTTAGGCCTCTTTCACACTTGCATTCTGAGGATCCGACGGGCACTTACGTCCCGCCGGATCCGTCAGAACTCAAGTCGCCTAAACCATTTGAAGACTGATCAGGATCCTGATCAGTCTTCGAAATGCTTTCAGGTTACCATGGCAGCCAGGGCGCTACTGAAGTCCTGGCTGCCATGGTACTCTGCAGCAGTGTACTTACCTGCGCTGCGGCCGCTGGGCACTCCTTCATGACGTCACAGGTCCCTGCAGCGCATCGATCAATGCGCCGCCCGGACCTGTGACATCATGAAGGAGCGCCAGGAGGCCGCAGCGCAGGTAAGTAGACTGCTGTGGAGTACTTACCATGGCAGCCAGGACTTCAGTAGCGTCCTGGCTGCCATGGTAACCGTTCGGAGCCACAGCTTACACTGGGGCCCCCCATCGGAAATGCTGCTGCGCATGCGCAGAGCTAAACGTTGATCCGGCAATGCGCCGAAATGACGTTTAGCTTAATTCCGTCACCGGATTAATGCACTTCAATGGGCATTAATTCCGGATCCGGCATTACGGCATGTCTTCCGGATTTTTGGACGTAGACAAATCCGCAGCATGCTGCAGTTTTGTCAACGTCCAAAAAACGTTCACATACTGAACGGAAGACATCCTGATGCATCCTGAACGGATTTCTCTCCATTCAGAAAGCATTAGGATTATCCTGATCTGTATCTTTCCGTCCTAGAGCCCCGAGGACGGAAAGCAAAAACGCAGATGTGAAAGGGGCCTTAGGGAAGGGCAGGCTTTGGCTCATCTGCTGTTGCCTGTTTGTGAATCATGGGCGAGGTTATCCAGGAACAGCTGGGGCGATAGATCCAGTTCATCTCTAACTGTAGATTCTATAAAACAGAGAGAGCACAAAGAGCAGAGGACAGGATAT
This sequence comes from Bufotes viridis, assembly GCA_033119425.1. Lineage (NCBI taxonomy): Eukaryota > Metazoa > Chordata > Amphibia > Anura > Bufonidae > Bufotes > Bufotes viridis. The sequence continues at coordinate 177,476,804 of CM065590.1, forward strand.
CACAGGCCCAACAAGGATTTGGGGTTAGCAGGGAGATAGAGGTGGAGGTCAGGGTGATGGGAAGCAAGAAGGAAGAGGGATTGAGGTAAGATCTCACTATAAAAACTGCCACAAAAGGAGAGTCATATTCCTGCTGGACTAGTCAGCAGCCAACAGAAGAGCACATAGCTTAGCACATAAGATACTGCTTAGAGTCTTGGCTGGAAATGGAAATTACAGGATCATAAGATATGTTAATGATATAAAAATGGAAACAAAATATTCAAAACATCTCAATTTATTCATTATCAATTATGAGCACCACGCACAGAAATATACAAACTTACACATCTTGGCATACTCTTAATGAGGTTATTAATGGTTGAGAAACGTTCTTCCAAGTTGAATGCACTTGGGCATGCAAATCATCAAGATCCACCGCTGGCAGCTCCCTTTGCAGTTGCCAAACAATGACATGCCAGATGTGCTCGATAGGAGAGATGCTGCAGGTGATGATAGCACATTTAGGCCACACAGGTTGCTTACAATAATACAAGCCTGGCATTTTGCTGTTGAAAAACAGCTAATTGCCGCACCACTGGTTTCATGACCAAATCAATTTAAGATCGAACTGTTAGTGTACTAGAGGGGTCTGGCTACCATACATTATGCCTCTCCACAACATTATCATGGGAGTTGGACCAGAGTGATTTTCCCTTGTGGAGGCCTCTTTATGGCATTGCCTGTGTGGTCTCCAGACTAATCTTCAAATATAATTGTGTCTGAGACAAAAGAGGGACTCATCTATAAAGAGGATAGACCTCCATTCTAGCTTCCATTGCCATTTTGCTGTGCACAAAGATAGCCTTTGAGAGCAGTGGTATGTTTTAAATGGAACACCTATAGCAGGATGTCTGGCTCATAGCCCAATATTGTGCAGATACCTTCTGATGGTTTGTGTAGACACTAGCTACTCAGCCTAGGAGTGTAGTGATCTGCTGGAGTGATATGCCAAGGTCTCTCAGTTCAAGGATTCTGTCTCTCTCAGTTTGCGATAAGTGGTGGTAACTGGCATGTTGAGGAACTGGATGCATCTCACTATCATCTCACATGACTTGATCTGATTTTTGAGGTTTCATGTGGTTAAAAAACTTTGCTTTCAATCTGGATTTTATGACCCTCCCACATGCCACATATTGGAGCTAGGTGCTTTTTGATCTGCAAAACCTGCTACTTCCATGATTTGCATAACCTTACAGCTTATCCTTCTTGGTGTTTCAATTTCAATGTTAAGGAGTGTAGAAGAGACCCCATTGTGTAAACCCCCCCCCCCCATTGGACCTCTGGTACCTGCAGAAAGGCATCATTCAACCTCCCTCAGCCAACACACTGGGAAGAATTTCATCATACATCACTAAATTTTGGTGAGGAGCATGAACATGCTGATCTTCCTCTTTCCTCCCCCATGGCAAAAGTCAGGGGCAGAATGACCAAATCACCCAGCCAGTATAATGGTCCTACGGTGCAGCAGCTAAACAATGTGAATTCCATCTGCAGAATCATTAGGGTGTGTTTGGAGAGTCTACTAAATGCTGTTTGGTAAACTGTGACCCTTTCAGGCTCGATGACCATACAGAAATGGTACAGACTTTGTAATAAGTATTAAGCAAAGACCTTTGCTGTATTTGTGGGAGGGGAGGCTGATTACAAGGCTATTTATAGGCACCTGTGGCGCCAAGGCTGACGCCGATTCAGCTGATTTCACTACCTCTGGGTCAGCTCTAGGATACAGCAGCATGGTGTGGAGGCTCCTTACGGCTGGGCGATGTCAGAATGTCTCAGGAGGGCGCTGGTATTCATGGTAGGATCGGAGTGGTTTGCACGGGACCCACGCTGCGGTCTGCAACATGTAGCGCTCTGGGTTGAAGCAGAGTTTGGGCGCTAAAGGGCCGAGCATTGGTTGTTAGTGGGCTCAAGCTATGCACGCTGTGTTTTGTGTATCAATGGTTGATTTAAAAAAAAAAAAAATGCAGCAGCATCACGTGGAGGCTCGTTCACACCTGGGCATCGGCAAAAAGGGCCAGGCGAATGCTGGCACTCACTGTAGGATTGCACGTATTGGCACGGGACCCACAGTGCGTTTTGCGATTCGCAGGTTCTCTGGGTCAAAGCAGAGTTGGGTGCTAACAGTCAAATGACGGTTGTTAGTATTTTGTCTAGCTGTTTAGGGGCTTGTTAGGGGCTATTGCATATAGTTATTGGTGTAGCATGCGCCTAGAGTAGGTATGGTCGCATGTTTTCTGATATCGGTTTCATACGTGTAAAAAAAAAAAAAAAAAGGGTTTTTCCTATTACCTGTTTTACATGTGGGGGCACATCCGCAGTTAAAGCCACACATGCAAAGTGTTGGTGGATGTATATCAGTGGTCTGTATATGGGGACACAAGCAGATCGGTCAAGGTGCCTGTATTTGAGTACTGATGCTCTGGTAAGTGTGTTTAATCTATAAACTGTATGTTATGGGCACACATGTGTCAGCGGTTCTGTGCTAGGTTTATAAGTGCACTATATGTCGATTAATTAGCGTTGCATCATGGGTTATATTCAAACACGTTGATATTTTCTTAGATGGCGTTGTGGTGACTCTTTTAAAAAAAAAAAAAAAAAAAGAGAACCTGCAGCATTATGTGGAGGTTCGTTCGCGCCTGGGTAATGGCAGAAGGTGCCAGGCGAGTGCTGGCATTCACGGTAGGATCGGACTTGGTTACACGGTTAGTGAATTGTAGCGCTCTGGGGCGAAGGAGGTGGGGCGCTTATGTAGAATGATCATGGTTAGGTTCGTTACCTTTAAAAGCTACGTCCGTCTGTCTGCATTTACATTTTGTCTTATACTCCATTCACTACTAGAGCTGCGTTCATGCGTTTGCTGTTGCATCACATTAATACTCTGCTCACTTCAGATTGCATTCATACGGCTGCGTTATACCTTGCTCTTCATGCTCAGAGCTGAGCCCATACCATGTTTTAGGCACCACTCACATCCAGAGCTGCATTCACCCACCTGTTCTTACATCAGATGTTATATTCTGCTTCCACTTAAAGCTGCATTTTTCCCTTTCATTGCTACATCATGGTTACTCAGTATTTTCACTAGGGCAGTCAGCACACCGCTCTGATACCGCTTTCTTTCAGGTTTAAGTTTCTTTCCTCGCTGGTTGTTACATTCCATAGGCCTACTTTTTCTGTTTCACTTCGGTGAAAGAAAAATAAAATAAAAAATTGGGTGCTGTTCTTTAGTCCTGGTTCGCATTCACTCAGACTGATCTCCTGCCCCAGCTCACCATACAGTCCCTCAGCGGTCAGTGGGTTAATAGGAGTAAGTTTCCTACTATGTTTCACAAGCTGTTCACGCGTTGTCACAATTTGGGTCTTCTCTTAGCGAATTGTAATGCCTCTGGCTCTTTTCACCCATCTGTTCAATTTCACGGTTGGTTTAATGTTTACCTAGGCACGGGGTTCGGTTCACTGTTGTCTATGCATATCCCATCAGGTCTGGCTCACATTTTAATTACTTATCGTCACTGTAATGTCATCAAGTTCAGTCTTGGCTTCGGGGGCCCGATGACTGCTTCAGCCTCATGGCTCCGCGGGGTCTATGACCGTTCTTCACGTTATTCGTTAGGGGTACAATATGGTTGTAAGCTGGTTAGTGTCCTAGGTTACTGTCGAAGGGGTCATGGTTATGCGAGTCCCCTAGTCATACTGGTGCTGCTTAAGTAGTTTAAAAAAAAAAAAAATTATAATAAAAAAAAAAATTATTAAAAAAATTGTTATTAAAAAATAAGTTTCAGCATTCATGGCTACGCCATTAGAGTCTCTGACGCATGGCTTCTCCGTTTAAGTTTGACACGCATGGCCCCGCCATTAGTGTCTCTCGCATGGCCCCGCCATTAGTGTCTCTCGCGCATGGCCCCGCCATTAGTGTCTCGCGCATGGCCCCGCCATTAGTGTCTCTCGCGCATGGCCCCGCCATTAGTGTCTCTCGCGCATGGCCCCGCCATTAGTGTCTCTCGCGCATGGCCCCGCCATTAGTGTCTCTCGCATATGGCCCCGCCATTAGTGTCTCTGCGCATGGCCCCGCCATTAGTGTCTCTGCGCATGGCCACGCCATTAGTGTCTCTCGCGCATGGCCCCGCCATTAGTGTCTCTCGCTCTTGGCCCCCGCCATTAGTGTCTCTCGCGCTTGGCCCCCGCCATTAGTGCCTCTCGCGCTGGCCCCCGCCATTAGTGTCTCTCGCGCTTGGCCCCCGCCATTAGTGTCTCTGCGCTTGGCCCCCGCCATTAGTGTCTCTCGCTTGGCCCCCGCCATTAGTGTCTCTCGCGCTTGGCCCCCGCCATTAGTGTCTCTCGCTTGGCCCCCGCCATTAGTGTCTCTCGCTTGGCCCCCGCTATTAGTGTCTCTCGCGCTTGGCCCCCGCCATTAGTGTCTCTCGCTTGGCCCCCGCCATTAGTGTCTCTCGCGCTTGACCCCCGCCATTAGTGTCTCTCGCGCTTGGCCCCGCCATTAGTGTCTCTCGCGCTTGGCCCTGCCATTAGTGTCTCTCGCGCTTGGCCCTGCCATTAGTCTCTCACGCATGGCTTCTCAGTTTACATTTTACACACACAACTCCGCCATTCGAGGTCGGCTGCGTGGTCCGCCACAGTAGGTTCCATGTCTATTTCTGCCTTCAGGCCCGCTCGCATGGCTCGGTCAGCTGTGGCTCGCAATACAATTCTTCTAGTGGAGGCTCGCATGCATGGCTTTTGGCATTAGAATCTAACTCACATTATTGTTGTAGGTTGTTGGGTTTTCATCGTTTTCTTTTCAAGCAGTCATCTCAAGCCTTCCTTTTCAGACATCACCTTCTCCTGGGTTCGCATTTTTCTCCCATTTACCCTCTCTAGGTTCTTGCTTCCCTCGCTCCCCGCTGTTACTTTTCTCTTGCCCGTCCTTGCATTATAGACTCATTCTCCCAGGAAGCTGACCCTGTGGTCTCATTTTTCACGTTTCTCAAATTTTGGCTCTCAAAGGGTTGTTCAGGAAAAAAATAAAAAATAATACTATGGCATCAGTTTCGTCCACAGGGAGTCCTCTCACCACTACATGTGATTTACTGAAGTCTGTCACGTCTACAGACTAATAAGTCCTGTCTCACCACTACAGGCGATTTACTGAAGTCTGTCACGACTACAGACTAATAAGTCCTGTCACGACTACAGGCGATTTACTGAAGTCTGTCACGACTACAGACTAATAAGTCCTGTCACGACTACAGGCGACTTACGAAGTCTGTCACGACTACAGACTAATAAGTCCTGTCACGACTACAGGCGACTTACGAAGTCTGTCACATTACTGACACGATAAGTCCTAGCGCGACTACAGGCACAGCATACGTAGTCTATCATGACCTTAAGCTTGTCCTGTCATAGCGGCAGGCATTGGGTGTACATTATGTCTTCATTACAGACATGCTTACTTCATCGTCAAACTCGGGCTGAGGGTGTTGGTGTCGCACCTAGTTTCTGGGTACCGGTCTATCATCCAGTAGTAGGTACAATAATAAGGCACAATATACGTGAGTCTGTCACGTCTATGGACTCAACAAGTCCTATCACTACTGTAGGCGCAGCATACATAGTTTATCACGACCTTAAGCTTATTTCCTGTCACAACTGCTAGTATGGTGGGTATGTTTTCTGTCCTCATTACAGGCAACATTAGCTTGTTAATTGGAACAGCCATGTACTCGTGCTTATGGTTCCCCAGGCCTGGTGAGTCTACACATTTCACTTAATCTATTACTAGAGTTAGACGGCATCCGCCATCTTCTAACTTTTTGGGTCCTTTTTAAAAAATAATAATAATAATTAAAGCGGTGGCCGGGGAATAAGTATAGGTGAAGTATTTTGCTACCATTAACAGGGCCCTTGGCGAATGGTTGGACTTCAGTTAGGCCCTTCCATCAGATTCACCATTGTTGTTTTAGTCTGCAGCTCTCAGGATTCAGACCGTCTCGTAATATGTTCATATGTTGGTCAACATAGGAGTAAATCGTTTCTGATTACCAACCACTCTTTCAAAAGCATCAACATTAGCTACCTCCAAGAACGACGTGCCGGCGCACGTGACAAAGAGGTAAGGTACATAGAAGTTTCTGTGGTACGTACGGTATATTCCGCACCTTCATCGTGTAGTGTCTTTGCGTTCAAAGTGGGTGTCGTAATGGTATGTATATGTTTTGCTCTAAACTAAGGTCTGCTCTTTTTGGCCCCTTTAGGCTGCCCTACCGCAGCAGTTATGGCACAATTCTACTGCTTGTTGTAAATAGGTTACGTACACCTTTCTGATAGCCGATCCGACCACAAGTATTAAGCAAAGACCTTTGCTGTATTTGTGGGAGGGGAGGCTGATTACAAGGCTATTTATAGGCACCTGTGGCGCCAAGGCTGACGCCGATTCAGCTGATTTCACCCACCCACCCACACCATCTTACAGTCACTTCATATTAGGGTGGCCCCCTTTAGGCTGCCCTACCGCAGCAGTTATGGCACAATTCTACTGCTTGTTGTAAATAGGTTACGTACACCTTTCTGATAGCCGATCCGACCACAACTCTAAATTTACTTGGTGCTCCAACGATTATATCTCACACTTAGATGGTTGCATAAGTTGAATACTACTACACCGATGGTCTCACCATTCTGGGATAATTTAACCGAGATTATAGGAGATATATATCAATATAAATTAGAAAAAATGTATCATGTTATGCATATTAGGAGATATACCACAAAAGGTTGAAGGGATAAAAGCACAAATGATATAAATACATTATTTAGGGGGTGGTATAGGTAGGGGTGGAGTGAAGGGATTATTTTTTGGGGATAGGAATAGGATAATTAAAATAAAGAAGAACAGAAATATATTTACTGAAGAACAGTATTTTTTATTGTATATGTCTTATTTCTAATAAAGATTTGCTTTTTTATGGCCACCCTTTCGTGCAGCACCCTTCTGTGGAGTGTATGGTTATTCATGGTCTTACAGACAGATAGGTGGTAAATATATATGCACAAAAAACTATTCAGTCTTATTTATTTATTAAAGGCAATTTTCATTCCACTGGGATAATTTGGACTATCAGACCCAATACATAAAATCTAAGTTAAAATCTGTTTTAATTTCGATTGTAATGCAACAGAATATGGAAAACCAAGGGGGTGAATACATTTGCAAGGCATTGTAGATAAGTATTTTTGTCTTAAAGGAGTTGTGCCAGTAATAACATAAGAATGGAGTGGTGGTCCTATACAAGTGAATGGAACATATGCCCCACTGCGCCATTCTCAGTGGGCAGTTCAATGGCACTTATGGACAATTTTTACTGGTACTAGTGCGGCAAGTTTAAGGGGCAGTGGGGAGGACCGGAGTAGTAGTACTATCAGTTCGAACGCTTGCTGGGCTGTGCAGTGATGGGACACACCCTGGTTCTGGCATTCTCCTGCCTGGTGTTCTTCGGGGTGCCGTTGGTGTTGAGGGTCCTGTGAGGAGCAAGGGATAGTCCCCTTGGCAGCTGAGGATATTGATGCAGTATAGCAGTGCAGGAAATTATGATGCCAAGTTAACAACAGAACGATTCATTACTAAAGGGTCAACTTCAGGTACATTAGTCACAGTTCTCATTAGTCACCAGCATAATGAGGTGCATCAGTTGAATGGTTCAATCTCAACTAGACCTATTTCATAATGTCATATGATCTCTTGTTACATCTCTGAGGAATGGGGCTGAACAACTACAAGATATTCTGAAGACATTTTGTGTTCTGATTTTGGTCCAGTGCAGAATTGTCATAGAGTCTTTCTGTGGACTCAAACATTCATAACTATTTCCATAGATGTGTAACCTACAGATATAGGCAAAGACTGCTGAGGGACCAGATGACCAGGTTGTCCAGGTCCTCAAGTGACCTTAAGGGAAGACAGCTTTCCTGTTCAGTAACTTTGGGCAGTGTGTCCCCGAGCTGAAGAGTATATATCCGTAGAATGCAGTATGAAATGGTATGAAGTAGCCACAGACAAAAGCCCTAGAACTATGTTGCAAGGACAGAGTGTGCCAGGGCCCAGAATAATGTAGAGAAGACAGCAATTGCTCAGAGTAGAACAGTGGACATAAATCAGGTTCAGACCACAGGTATCTGCAGAGGCAAGAATCAGTTTAATTACAGCATCTGTGCAGGAGCCAAGTGCAGTGTGCACCACAAAATATCATCACCATGGATGCAGTACCCCAGACCTGGGGGTATTTACAATGTTTTATAATGTTGTATATTGTTATGTATTTTTATGTTTTGGCTGTACGTTCAAGCATGAGGATGAATGGTTGGCAATGGTTAGCGAAAAAGGGCTAACCACCCAGCTTCTCCCCTCTTGGTAGGAGTCAGCTGGCCTGGTGAAGGAGATAGGAAGCACATGCCAGAGCTCCTACTCCTAGAGTTTGTTACCCCAGTATTCTGTAGACTAATTCTGTAGACTCATACTCCAGAGAGATCATCATTGAGAACACTACTTCCAGCTATATCTGACATGCCCTTTTTATATACTGTATATATAAAATATCAATTTTATCAATGTATAAATTAACAAAAGAGAAACCAGTTTTTGATGGAGCTTGGATGGGAGTTTTGTTAGTATTAGTGATGTCCTCAATGCTAAGAAATACAGGCAGATACATATCTATCATGCAATACCATAAGGGAGACGTCTGATTGTCTCCAAATTTTTTCTGCAGCAGGACATTGACTCCAAACATACAGACAATTTAATTAAGAAGAAAAAAAAAAGAAGAAAAAAGAGTCCTGGAAGTCATGTGTTGTGGCTGCAGTGAATGCTCATATTATAGTAATTTTATATGTAATGGATGTTATTTTTTATTTCATTAGAAGATTCTCATTAGTTTTCAAATATTATGATTTAAAAAAAAAAAAATTCTGTCTTTTTGTTTGCTTCATGCCCTTGTTGAAACATGAAATGACTGTTTAGGATAAGGGTTCCCTGGGAATATGCCTCACCTTTGAGACCTTGTAACCGTCAAACAAACGTCTCCCTCATCCAGCTCAAACCCCCACCTATGTGACCTGCTCACCCCTCTGTTCTTCCTGCTTCTAAAGTACACCTCTTTGTAAAAGCCCTCATGCAGACAATGTTTTGAAACCCACATGAAAGTGTGCACAAGCAAAGCAGATTTGCTTCCTCTTCTCTGGGCAGTTATATAGACTTTATTGTGACCCATGTCTAGCACATAAATTGTACTTTACTTCCACCTGATTTAACAAAGTCATCATATGTTTTATGTTCCAGTTTCATTGCGTATTCTATATAAACTAAATATCGTTGGCAATAACATGATTTGAGGTCTTTTACATTTTTCAAAAATGATAATGTAGTATTCCATAAGAAGGCAATTAAGAAACATGATACAAATGATGAATTATGATTTTGTATTCACACCATTTTCACAGCTACTTAACCCCTTAAAGACTGGGCCATTTTTCATTATTTTTGATTTTTACAATAGCCATACCTTTTTTTATTTTTCTGTTCTCAGAGTCATAACCATATGATGAGGGCTTATTTTTTGTGGGACAAGATGCATTTTTAATGGCACCATTTAATTTATCATGTCTTGTACTGGAAAATGGAAAAATAATTCTTTGTTAAGTAAAATTGAAAAAACAAACAAAAAAAAACGCAATTCCACCAAGGTTTGAGGTTTTGGCTACTTTCACACTAGTGTTTCTATTTTCCGGTATTGAGATCCGTCATAGGGTCTCGATACTGGAAAAAAATTGCTACCGTTATGTCCCTATTTATTGTCAATGGGCACAAAACGCAACTGAACAGAATGGAGTGCTCCAAAAAGCATTCCGTTCCGTTTGGTTGATGTCTTATATCGGAGAGCAAACCGCAGCATGTTGCGGTTTGCTTTCCATCATGGGATGCAGAGCAAAACGGTTTTCTCTGACACAATAAATAACAGATACGTCCTTTATTGACTTTCAATGGAGTTCATGACGGATCCGTCATGCCTATGTTAAACATAATACAACCGGATAATACAATGCAGATGGCTGTATTATCATTAACGAAAGCGTTTTTGCTGAACCCTGCTGGATCCAGCAAAAATGCTAGTGTGAAAGTAGCCTTTAACATCACAGCGTTCACTGTGCGCGCTAAAAATGACATGCCGTACTTATTCTGCACCTCAATATGATAAACAGTTTGTATATGGTTTATAGTGGCTCACCCCTCCTTAAACTATGGTGGAGGTGCTTTGTTTTTAGTGACTCACCCACCCAGTCTCTAAGGATTATAACATGATTTATTTTAAAAAAAGTAAAAAACAGGCACTCACCATCTGTACTGTATATTCATATCCAAGTATCCAAGATTAATAGTAATATACGTTATTTATTACAAAAAATAATATATAAAGCAAAATAGCAGTATAGAAAAAATATCAATATAAAAAATGTAAAGATAAAAACATAAAACAAATTATCTGCAATAATCAGCACGTGATAATGCTACAGGTAACCTCCTTTATAAGATATGCATGTAGAGATGAGCGAACTTCTATTTTTAGTTCGGCGTCCAAAGTTCGGGTTTGGGTTATCGTAGAATCCCGTTATGGATTCCGCTACCGCTGACCATAACGGCATTTGGAATCCATAAGGGGATGCTTCATTGAACCCGAACTGTGGACAACCCACAAAGTGGGTGTTTTTATTTTTTTTCTGCGCAGGAAATGTTTTTAAATATACATTTTCAGATGTGTGGCGATACCTGATATGTTTATTTTTTTATTGTTTATATATTTTTATATGTAAAATTGTGAAAGGGTGTGATTTAAACTTTTAATATTTTGGTGTTTTTAATTTTTTTTTATTGAAAACTATTAGCCCCCTTAGGAGACTAGAACCTGGGATCGTTTGTCCCATTCACCCTATTAGGGTAATAGAATTTTGACATCCTTCATGATGAGCTGTGCCTTATGCATGAGTTGACACTTCAGTTATTTGGTCATTTATTTCCATCAGTTATTGTGAGCCAAAACCAGTAATGATGCCTACACAGAGATATAAGGGCTCATGCACACAAATGTATTTCCTTTCCGTGTACGTTCCGTTTTTTTTTGCAGACCGTATGAGGAACCATTAATTTCAATTGGTCCGCAAAGGAAAAAACAAAAGTTACTCCATGTGCATTCAGTTCCTGTATGTCCGTAATCCCGTACCGCAAAAAAATAGAATATGTCCTATTATTTTCTGCAATACAGACAAAGATATTACTGTTCTATTAGGGGCCAGCTGTTCTGTTCTGCAAAATACGGAATGCACATGGACGTCATCCTTTTTTTTGCGGATCCGTTTTTTGCAGACTGCAAAATACATACGGTTGTTTACATGAGCCCTAAGGTAACGATCTGCAACTGTTCTGTGTTTTCAATCTGCACCTGGTTTTGGATCACAATAACTGTGGGAAATAACTGACCAAATAACTGAAGCATCCAGGCTGCCATGGTAAGAGATCAGACCCTCGCTATTTCACTCCTGGGGCTTCAATCGAAAGGCAGAGGGTGCGGAATCTCTCTGCCTTACCTTAGAGATGCCACAATTATGTTTGATCGTGGCATCTGAGGAGTTAAATGATAGGGTTCGGCTCGATCGCATTATGCGTTAAGGGGTTAAAATTCATGACTGACAGCCTGCCTCACAGTGAATTGTGCCTATTTATGATTCCCTAGATTTCTAAGTGCATTTACCATTACATCACTATAAGTGTTTGATAAAAATGTAGAAACATGGCTAATAATTTTCTAAAATTTCTCAAAAATTCTTTAAGATTTTCCTTGATGATATCCATGGACTGTACTATGGAAACATTTATTGCTCAGAGCAAGATTGATACTTTGTTCTGTTATGTAGGCTTTTGATTTGCAAATTATTTTTTAACTATACCAATAATCTATGATCAAAACATCAAACCCGTTTTAAGAGGAATAGGATTTGGTATTTTCTTGTTACATTTCTGAAAGAATACTAAAAACATTCATAATCACAGGGAGTTTAACAATTTCCCACCCAGCGCCCTACATATACAGTCACAAGTGCAGTAGATCCTCCTAAGTCCTCTTTCACACAAGCGAGTTTTCCCGCGTGGGTGCAATGAGTGACGTGAACGCATAGCACCCGCACTGAATCCTGACCCATTCATTTCAATGGGTCTGTGTACATGAGCGTTGTTTTTCACGCATCACTTCTGCATTGTGTGAAAATCGCAGCATGTACTATATTCTGCGTTTTTCACGCAGCTCTGGCCCCATAGAAGTGAATGGGGCTGCGAGAAAAACGCATTGTATCCGCAAGCAAGTGCGGGTGCGATGTGTTTTTCACTGATGGTTGCTAGGAGATGTTGTTTGTAAAGCTTCAGTTTTTTATCACATGGAAACAACTGAACGCAATCGCAGGCAAAACTGAATGGCTTTGCCTGCAAAATCGCACCGTTTTCACTGAACGCATCCGCAACGCATCTGGACCTAATCCGGACACACTTGTGTAAATGAGGCCTAACCCTCAGTTCACACTTGCGCATTTTACAGAGCGTTCGAACGCGCTGTAAAACGCTCAACAGGAGAAAACTCATGTTTCCCTATGGGCATGGTTCTCACCTGAGCGTTTTACAGCGCGTTTGAACGCGCTGTAAAACGCCCTATGCTCAAAGAAGTTCTTGAGCTTCTTTGGGGCGTTTTGTCGCGCGTTTGCACCCATAGACTTCAATGGGAACGCGCGTTTAACACGTGTTAAAGTGTAGATATGCCTTTTTCAATTGGGCTCCAGAGTCACGAACGCGCGTATGACGCGCATTTCCAATTTGCAAAAGCGTGCTGTAATACATGTGACTAAAACGCGCGTAAAACGCGCGTCTCAGAAACGCTCAGGTGTGAACCCAGGGTAAAGGTTCTGTGGCTGCCACACCTATGTTCCTACGGAGACCCTGCCTGTGCATAGTGTAATTCTCATAGGCTCATATGAGAGAGGAAGTCTAATGATTGCATGTTCTAGTTCCCTATGAAAACTTTGAAAAAGTGGTAAAATATATCCCCAAAATCAAAATAGATAAACAATAAAAAAATAAACATCATGGGCATCACCACAGGCAAAAGCGCCCATACTATTTAAATGTAAAAATATTTATCCCATATGATGAAATGGAAATAAAAATCAAAATGGCCAATTCACTGTGTTTTGGTCACTGTAACTACTCAAAAAAATCGATTAAAAAGTGATCAAAAAGTCATAAACACCCCAAAATTATATGAATGAAAAGTACACATCGCTCCACAAAAAGCAACAAAAGAGTTATATAGGTGAGAATATGGTAATGAAAAGGAAATATTTTTTTCAAGGTTTTTATTTTTTTTCAGTGTTAAAATGCAGAAAAAACTATACAAGTGTAGTACTGCCTTAATCGTACTGACCTGGAGAATGAAGATAACAGGTCAGTTTTACTGCATAAACAACACCATAAAAATTAAACCCTTATAACTACCCCTTACTAAGAAAGTTCCACCCAGCTGACGTAGTTATTCAGAAGACTATTCCTAAATACCATATGGTGCACAAATGATATCAATCATATCAACATATTTACATGTGACCATTTTAATTTATTTTTTATATTTTTCATATATTATTTATTATTTCATTTTAGTATACAGCAAGGGCCCTGCTGACAAACTTGTTATTTTTCACATTATTATTTTATTACGTTTTATTGCCACATGCGAATTAATAAATGATAGTCACTAATGACTCTTACTAATTATAATCCAAGTTATTTCAGGTGGGAGTGAGTGCCTACTACATGCCAATTGTGTATCTGTGAAAAATGAAAATACAAAAACAAAAAACACCTCCGGGGGTGAAATGGTTAATAGATAAAAAATGATTTGCTATGTGTGGTAGCCAATGATATTGAAATACATAAAGATAAAAAACAAAAAAGCGATCATTTGTTTCATATCATTCAGTGGGTCAAATTGTCTACTAAAAAATAACCACTGTCATGGCTAGTGATGCTCTGCAAACCCTCTCCAGCACTTGGGTTCCCAGCAGTGCGGACCTGTCTCCTGCTTTCCCCTCCTTTCTGGATTTTCCAGGCTGCTGGGATAGCTCTGTCCCTCCACACAAGCTGCAGGTTGCTTGCTGGCTAAACCTGTCTCTGCCCATAGGGCTCTAAAAGGGAAAGTGCACGCACACCTTAATCATCAATAGCTAATGGCTGGCCACCTGGGAGTACATAAGGTGGGAAGGTGCCTGAGCAATAGGTTCTAGTCCGCCAATGTCCTGCAAATATGTGCTGTTATACATTTGTTTGTACAGGCCTCTGTCTGTTTTCTGGATTTGACCCTTCGCTGCCTGACTTCTGCCTTATCTCCGTACTGACCATGAGATGCCCACTCTGACCTCATACTGTTTATCAGATTGCACATACTATGCCTTGGCCTTTCCCTGCTGATGGTTTTGCCTGATGCCTTAGTGCTCTGCACCAGTGTCTTTTAACCACTGTGGGTCAGCAGTGACTTTAACCACATCAGCCCCCCTAGCTTAAACACCCTTAATGACCAGGCCACTTTTTACAATTCCGCACTACACTACTTTCACCGTTTATTGCTCCGTCATGCAACTTACCACCCAAATGAATTTTACCTCCTTTTGTTCTCACTAATAGAGCTTTCATTTGGTGGTATTTCATTGTTGCTGACATTTTTACTTTTTTTGCCATTAATACAAATTTAACGACACTTTTGCAAAAAAATGACATTTTTCACTTTCTGTTGTAAAATTTTTCAAAAAAAACTACATTTCTATATAAATTTTTCTCTAAATTTATTGTTCTACATGTCTTTGATAAAAAAGTCCAATAAGTGTATATTTATTGGTTTGGGTAAAAGTTATAGCGTTTACAAACTATGGTGCAAAAAAGTGAATTTCGGCATTTTGAAGCAGCTCTGACTTTCTGAGCACCTGTCATGTTTCTTCAGGTGCTAGAATGACAGGATAGTATAAATACCCCCCAAATCACACCATTTTAGAAAGAAGACACCCCAAAGTATTCGCAGAGGGGCATGGTGAGTTCATGTATCATTTCATTTTTTTTCACAAGTTAGCGGAAAATGACACTTTCTGAGAAAAAAAAAAAAAAAAGTTTCAATTTCTGATAACTTCTGGCAAAAAAAAAAAAAATCTCAGACGGACTCACTATGCCCCTCAGTGAATACCTTGGGGTGTCTACTTTCTGAAATGGGGTCATTTGTGGGGTGTGTTTACTGTACGGCATTTTGGGCGGGGCTAAATTGTGAGCCGCCATGTAAAACCTAAAGGTACTCGTTGGAATTTGGGCCCCTTTGCGCACCCAGGCTGCAAAAAAGTCTCACTTATGTGGTATCGCAGTACTCAGGAGAAGTAGAGCAATGTGTTTTGGGGTGTATTTTTACATATACCCATGTTGAGTGAGAGAAATATCTCTGTAAATTGTCAACTTTGTATAAAAATTTTTAAAAGTTGTCGTTTACAGAGATATTTTTCACACAAAGTATGGGTATATATAAAAATACACCGCAAAACACATTGCCCTACTTCTCCTGAGTACGGCGATACCACATGTGTGCCACTTTTTTGCAGCCTGGGTGCAAAGGCCCTAAAACTAATGAGTACCTTTAGGATTTCACAGGGCATTTTACGCATTTGGATTCCAGACTTCTTCTCACGCTTTAGGGGCCCCTAAAATGCCAGGACAGTATAAATACCCACATGTGACCCCATTTTGGAAAGAAGACACCCTAAGGTATTCTGTGAGGGGTATGGTGAGTTCATGTAAAATTTTATTTTTTGTCACAAGTTAGTGGAATATGAGACTTTGTAAAAACAAAATAAAAAAAACCCAAAAAACAATTTCCGCTGACTTGTGCCAAAAAATAAAAATTCTGCGGACTCACCATGCCCCTCACGGAATACCTTGGGGTGTCTTCTTTCCAAAATGGGGTCACATGTGGGGTATTTATACTCACCTGGCATTTTAGGGGCCCCTAAAATGTGAGAATCCAAATGCATAAAAATGGCCTGTGAAATCCTAAAGGTACTCATTGGTTTTAGGGCCCCTTTGCGCACCCAGGCTGCAAAAAAGTGTCACTCATGTGGTATCGCCGTACTCAGGAGAAGTAGGGAAATGTGTTTTGGGGTGTATTTTTACATATACCCATGCTGTGTGTGAGAAATATTGCTGTAAACGACAACTTTTTACATTTTTTTATTCAAAGTTGTCAATTTACAGAGATATTTCTCTCACCCAGTATGGGTATATGTAAAAATACACCCCAAGACACATTGCCCTACTTCTCCTGAGTGCGGCGATACCATATGTGTGACTTTTGCAGCCAAGATGCGAAAGGGCCTAAGTTCAATGAGTACCTGCTTAGGAGGGCATTTTACGCATTTTCTTCTCACGCTTTAGGGCCCCTAAAATGCCAGGGCAGTAGAAATACCCACATGTGACCCCATTTTGGAAAGAAGACACCCTAAGGTATTCCATGAGGGGCATGGCGAGTTCATAGAAGATTTTTTTGGCACAAGTTAGTGGAAATTGATTTTTATTGTTTTTCTCACAAAGTCTCCCTTTCCGCTAACTTTTGACAAAAAGTTTAATTTTCATTGACTCATTATGCCCCTCAGCGAATACCTTGGGGTGTCTTCTTTCCAAAATGGGGTCACATGTGGGGTATTTATACTGCCCTGGCATTTTAGGGGGCCCTAAAGCTTGAGAAGAAAATGCGTAAAAATGCCCTCCTAAAGGTACTCGTTGGAATTTGGGCCCTTTGGCATCTTGGCTGCAATAAAGTGTCACACATGTGGCATTGCCGTACTCAGGAGAAGTAGGGCGATGTGTTTTGGGGTGTATTTTTACATATACCCATGCTGGGTGAGAGAAATATCTCTGTAAATTGACAACTTTGAATAAAAAATTTAAAAAGTTGTCGTTTACAGCGATATTTCTCACACCAACATGGGTATATGTAAAAATACACCCAAACTTGCCCTACTTCTCCTAAGTGCGGCGATACCATGAGTGACACTTTTTGCAGCCAAGATCGCAAAGGGCCCTAAAACAATGAGTACCTTTAGGATTTCACAGAGCCATTTTTACGCATTTGGATTCTCACGCTTTAGGACCCCTAAAATGCCAGGGCAGTATAAATACCCCACATGTGACCCCATTTTGGAAGAAGACACCCCAAGGTATTCTGTGAGGGGTATGGCGAGTTCACAGAAAAAAAATTTGGCACAAGTTAGCGGAAATTGTTTTTTTTTTTTTACAGTCTCATATTCCACTAACTTGTGACAAAAATAAAATTTTGCATGAACTCACCATACCCCTTACTGAATACCTTGGGGTGTCTTCTTTCTAAAATGGGGTCACATGTGGGGTTTTGTACTGCCCTGGCATTTGAGGGTCTCCGCAATCATTACACGTATGGCCAGCATTAGGAGTTTCTGCGATTCTCCATATATTGAGCATACGGGTAATGAGATTTTTCCGTTCAGCCTCTGCGCTGAAAAAAAAAATGAAGCGGCACAGATTTTTCATTCGCATCGGTCAATGTGGATGAATAAATCTCTGCCAAAATCAGTGACTGCGGTGCGGTGGGCTGGGCGCTAGCTACCTAACAAGTAGCTAACTAACTGGCGGTGATAAGGGACCCTTATGCCCCATTCACACGTCCGAAATTCTGTTTGCGGAGCGGAATTGCGGACCCATTCATTCTATGGGGACAGACTTTGTCCCGCTCGGATCGGAATTACGGATCCGCGCTTCCCGAGTCTGCACTTCCGTTCCGCAAAAATATAGAACATGTCCTATTCTTGTCCGCAATTGCGGACAGAAAAGCATTTTCTATATAGTTCTGGCAATGTGCGGATCTGCAAAATGCGGAAAGCACATTGCCAGTGTCCGTGTTTTGAGGATCTGCGGATCGGATCCGCGGATCGGATCCGCGGATCCGTGAATCCACGGATCCGTGAATCCACGGATCCGCAAAACACATATGGGCGTCTGAATGGAGCCTTACAAGGGTGTGATCAATGACAGGGGGGTGATCAGGGGGTCTAGATAGGGTGATCAAGGGTTAATAGGTGAGAGGGGGTGGGGGGGTTAGTGTAGTGTTTGGTGCAACTTTACTGTGTTACCTGGTCCTCTGGTGGTCGATCCCAGCAAATGGGACCACCAGAGGACCAGGTAGCAGCTATATCAGACGCTGTTCATAAAACAGCGTCTGATATAGCTGTTTGATGCGATTTTATTCGCATCTACAGCCTGCCAGCGATGGATCATCGCTGGCAGGCTGTAGCCTAACTGCCGTGCCGCGCTTCTCTGTGAACGCGCGCGCGCACGCGCGCTCGTTCACAGGACATCTCGGCTCTCACGAGATGACGCGCCGACGCGTCATCTCAGAGCTACAGGACCGCCCGCAGGACGCATCCCTGCGTTAGGCGGTCCTGTAGTAGTTAACAGAAACTACTCTGACAGGTAGCAACTGGTGGTTCCCCTGCAGTGAAGTCCATATCCCTGTATAGAGGTTGAAGGTGGAAAAGGAGAGTAGCCTCAAGAAATATGTTTTCAAGTTACACAGTGGGTCCTTATTGCATAGTAGTTTGCTCAAGCAATTGATTCCTCTGATGTACCTTGGATGGGACTGCCTAAAGTGTATAAATAGCTGATGAATCAGCAAGGTCCAGGATCATCTTTTGCAAAACCTAAATACTATCTTTGCCTGCTTAAATGCCTTGACTACTGTTGCTCCTGTGCCATCACCTCCAGCCACTGTGCCTGCACATCAGCCTCCGCTGCTTCCAGTCTGCATCATCCATTACCCCTATAGGGGATCCAAAGTCATGCCGTGGGTTCTTGTACCAGTGTACTATTCACTTTGAGTATCAACAGATTTGTCCAAGTTAGCTTTTCTAGTTTCCCTTCTCTCTGGAGAGACACTCACTAGGGACACTCCTCTTTAGAATCGACTGACCTATAATCTTAGAGATTTTTTGGCTATCTTCTACAAAATCTTAAAAAATTCCATTCCGACTGCTTCAGCGGCCTCTTCACTTCTGCCCCTTTGCCAGGGTACTGTGCGACAGTAAGCTATACAATTCCACACCCTTGTCTTGAACTGTCAAGGAAAAACAAGGCCCTGGTGGCTGCTATTTGGGAGAGTCTGCAGGTCCCGGGTGAGCTGGCAGGTCGAGATGTAACCTCCTCTGCCCTAGATGACCTGATTGCCTTAGCCATCGGAATCGACTTCGGCTTCAGAGAGGATCTCAATAAGTTGGCACTTGAGAGGAAAATTCTCAGGTTGGCACCTTTATTTCAAAAGCCCATGCTTCCTTCTTTGTCTCCTTCATAAGAGCCTATGCAGTTGGACAAAGTCAGCCTTGCCAAGGAGTAGCATCCACATACGGTCAACAATGTTCTGGTGCTTGTATTGTGGAGCTAGGTAACTATGTGAGAACCTCTTTCCTCTGGTGGAAAAACTCCAGTGTCTATGATTGATTGGACACAACTCTGGGTGAAGTGAAGTTCTCTCCGAAGCTGAGATTTGGTGTACCATACATGTCTTCCTGGACTTTGGTTCAGCTGGAAACTTTCTGCATGAGGCCTTGGTAATCCATTACTGTATCCCTACTTGGTGGTTAGAGAAGTCCTTGGTGATGACATCTATCAACGGAATGGCACTTCTGTAATCCGTACAATATGTCACCCTGCTTTTGGAGCTCCAAGTGGGATTCCTACACACGGAAAAGATTTTCTTCTATGTCTTGCCTGTGTCAACTAGTCCCATTCTACTGGACTGCCATGGCTCTGCATATATGGTCTAAGGGCAAATTTTGCACTAGGGTTATGACTGTCACTCCCGCTGTCTAGCTTCTGTGAGACCAGCCCAGGCTCCACAGGTTCCCCAGATTCTACAGCGTCTACCTCCTGCCTACAAAAGTTTTGCAAATGTCTTTGATATGAAAGAGGCTGAGACTCTGCTCTCTTTGACCTGTTGCAAGGAAAGTTTACACCACATGGCTATGTCTAGCCTCTGTCTCTGCCTGAAACTCAGGCCATGTCCGACTACTATGTGAAAGAGAACCTAAAAATTGACTTAATCTGGAAGTCCTCCTCGCTAGCAGGGGCTGGTTTGTTCTTCGTTAAGAAAAAGGGCAGTTCCCTCCGGTCATGTATCAATTACTGCAGTCTGAATAAGATCACTGTGAAAAACAAATAGCCTCTGCCCCTTATCCCTGAGCTCTTTGATAGATTCCATGGTGCCAGGGAGGACAGCTTTTAATACCTGAGACGTCCACTACAGGTATCTAATTTGTCCTTTGGCCTTTGTAACACTCCTACTGTCTTCCAGGAATATGTCTAAACTTCTTTTATAATTTACCTTATGTCTGTGTCATGGTCTACTGGGTCGTTATCCTAGTTTTTCTCTAACCTGTTCAAGAAGACTTCCCTTCCTGGGCTATATAGAGCGTGTTTTGCTATGTTGTGAGCTTGTCCTAAAATAATCAAAATTAAATGGCACATTTGGCACATTTAATAAGACCGATGTTTTAGACGCCGATCTTAATAATCCCCTGCGCTGGATTGCTGAAGTTACATGGCAGCATTATACTTCGGCGGATCCATCACCGATTCTAAATGTAAGACAACTTCCTTGCTGTCTTACAATTAGACCATTTACTATGCCTAAACCAGGTCCCCATGCCACGTCCCCTTTTTTAAACCTGGCATGAGTGGGGGTAAATCACAGATTCTGCCGCAACATGGAATGCAACAAAATCTGCACCAGATATATGCAACAAAAATGTATATCTGTTCATACATGACCCCCTAAGTGTTTCCCATCATTTTGCACTCAATTACCATAATAAGAAAGTGAAAACTGAATGTTAGAACTAAAACAAACATGACATACATATTCAGACCCTTTACTTAGTACTTAGTTGAATCACTTATGGCAGCGATTATAGCATCCAGTCTTCAAGGGTATGATGCCACAAGGTTTGCACACCTGGATTTGGGAATTTTCTGACATTCTTCTGTGCAGATCCTCTAAAGATCTGTCAGGTTGGATGGGGACCAATAGTGTACTGACATTTTTTAGGTCACTCCAGAGATCTTCGATTGGGTTCAAGTAAGGGCTCTTTCTCAATGATATTCACAGAGTTGTTTCAAAACCACTTCTGTGTTGTTTTTAGGATTATTGTCTTTTTGGAAGGTAAACCTTAGACCCAGTCTGAGGTCCAGAGAACTCTGGATCAGGTTTTCATTAAGATGCTCAAAAATTAAATCTTGGTTTCATCAGGCCAGATAATTTAGTTTCTCATAGTCTGAGAGTCATTTAGGCACTTTTTTGCAAACTTCCATGTGTATTTTACTTAGGAGAGGCTTCTATTCCGACCACTTTGTCATAAAACCCAGATTAATGGAGTGCTGCAGTGATGGTTGACCTTATGGAACTTTCTCCTATCTGCACACATGATCTTTGGCGCTCAGCCAGAGTGGATATTAGGTTTTTGGTCACATCTCTTACCAAGGCCCTTCTCCCCTGGTTACTTAGTTTGGTAAGGTGGCCAGCTCTAAGCAGAGTCCTATTTGTTCCAAACTTCTTTCATTTAAGAGTTATGGAGGCCACTGTGCTCTTGGGAACTTTCAGTACAGCAGAAATTTTTGTTCTCTTCTTCAGATCTGTGCCTCTACAAAGTCCTGCTTCTGAGCTCTACAGGCAGTTCTTTCCTCTTCATGGCTTGTTTTTTGCTTTGATGTGCATTATTAGCTGTGAGACCTTATATAAACAGTAGGGTTGAGCGAATCGAAGTACCCGAACTGGACTTTGATCCGAATTTCAGGGAAAATTCGATTCGCTGCGAAGCCGAAATACCTCGCGCTTCTTGGTAACTAATGAATTTTTCCTGAAATATGGGGTGGGGGGAATCATACCCACCTCACCTATTTGCATGCGAAGAGGCCGCAGCGGCCATCTTGATTAAATATCCTGAGCAAAATCTTGCACGCGGTGATGTATGACCACCGTGACCTTTATGGGTTCAAATGGATAAGTTTAGTATTATTGCATTTTTTTTCCACTGGATTAACATCTGAAAGCTTTCAGTGTTCATATCAGATTCTGCAATCAGCAATGAATGGGACATCTGAGTAGTTCAATGATGGTGGGAGGGATTTTTGGCACAATCGCCATTTCCCATCATTGTGCATGCTAATTACAAAGAAATGCACTTGGTGATGAAGTAATTCGTCACTAAGCAAATTTCTTTGTGAAATTCGGCAAAGCAGCCGAATTGAATTTTTCCCAACTTCTCTTATCACTGATAAACAAGGGTTTCTCTTTCCAAATCATGTCAAATTATTGAATTTACCAGTTAGACTCCAATCAAGTTGTAGTAACATCTCAAAGATGATCAGAATAAATTGGAGGCCCCTAGAGCTAAATTTCAAATGTCAAAGCAAAGGGTCTGAATACTTATGTTCATGAAAAATTTAAGTTTTTCCTTTTTAATAAATTTTTTTTATTTTAGCACAAGGCTGCAACATAACAAAATGTGAAAAAATGTGAAAGGATGTGAAGACTTTCCAAACGCACTGTATTCTCCTTTACATAATAAATGCTATTTGCTGCAGTAAGACAACCCCTTTAACATTACCCTTCACTGAAAATAGGGAGCTTAGCCCACATCCTGAAATACAACCCCATACCATTATGACTTCTCCACTAATTTTACAGTAGGCACTATACATCCATAGGTAACATTCTCAGGTCATCTGCCAAAACTCAAATTCATCCTTCAGACTGCCAGTGAAAACATGAGTCAACACTCCAAAGAACATGTTTCCACCGCTCTAGAGATAAGTGGTGGTGTGATTTAGACCATTCTAGAAAAATGCTTGGCATTGCACATCACCATGGAAATAATGAAGCTCCTAATGCTGTACTGATGTTACTTTCAGAGGCACTGTGGAATTCTATAGTGAATAATGTTACATAGAAGAAAATATTTTATGCACTATATGCTCAGAAATCGATGGCCCTGATTTGTGAATTTGCATGGTCTACCACTTAATAACGCTGTAACTCCAAGAGGCTTACACTTCACAATAGTGACATTAACAATTGATCATTGCAGATCTAGCAGATAAGAAATTTCATTGGTTTACACTTCAAAATCATACACTGTGATAGTCTCACAAAGCAATTCCCTTATGTCTCAAAATTCTTACCTGAAAAACATTTGCTTTAGAGACCATGCAACTTTTTTTTCCACCTTCCAACTTTGACAAGCAAAGAGAGAAGTTGCAAATTGTATTGATGAAATGTCATCATGTGACAGTTTATCTGCCTTGTTTATGCAACAACCTGGTGTAAATTGCTAAATAAGGTTCTGCTATTGATTAGGGACGAGCGAACTCGGGTTCGGTTCCAAGTAGTACCTTAGAACCGAACCCGGGAAAAGGTTTTTAACAGTAGAAATTAATTTTTGAAGGTATTACCCGAAGTCTCACTAAACTTCGCGAAGTAATAACTTTGGCTCATCTGAGCCTATACATTCTAATACTGAACGGAACGCTTTCTCCATACAGTATTCAAACAAAGTTTTATGCGAATCGACTTAGTATGTTTCATCTGAAGTCGATTCGCTCAACCCTACTATTAATCTTCCTCTTGTGCTCATATGTACATGGTGCCTGCTGGGAGACTACTCATAGAAAATTCACAGCTGCACTTCTATGACTTTCAGATGACCTTTATCATATGTTGCATTTTAAGTTGTCCATACATTTTAAAGTTCGACCAACAGCTATTACTCCTAACCTCCCATATACATGTGGCTTATCTCTTGTAAGAATGAAAGGATCCACCATTTTGAAATTCAATATTCCCAAACCTTCCTTTTGTGACATCTGTCCACGGTTGGGATTGTTCTATTTAACTAAACTAGCATATAGGTGATCAGTGAACCAATACACAGGGTAGGGCAACAATTTATCTGTGGGTGATAACGTGATATTAAGGGTCAGACCTCAATCGTCCATTTCTGTTTAGTTTATTTCCATAAGATTGGAATTTCTTTCTTTTTGGTGGGTTCATATAGGTGATCAGTACACCAATACACAGGGTACGGCAACAATTTACCTTTGAGTGATAACGTGAAATTGAGCACCTTGCTCTTAATCATCCGTTTTTGTTTATTTAATATTTACACAGTTGGAATTTTATTTTTTGTTGGGTTGTTCAATTTAATTAAACCAGCATTTAGGTGATCATTTCAACAAAACACTGGGTAGCGCACAAAAGTATCTGTGAGTGATAAAGAATTTAGGTCTTAATCCATTTCCGTTTATTTCTGTCTCCACAGGACTCCAATCCAAATTTTTTGGAGGGTTGTTGAAATTATTAAAATCAGCATATATGTAATTACTACACCAATACACAGGGTAGCGCACAATACTATCCGAGAGGCCCAAATATGTGAGGGCTACGAAAGGGTTCCAAATGAGAGCCGTTGTTGTTTGGGCTGCCAAGAGGAGGAGGTTGGGGACCCCATGCAAAGCTGTGTTGAAGGTGGTGGTAATAGGGGCACCTGTATCAATGGCAATGGCAGTGGGGGCAGCGACAGTGGCATTTGGGGAAAACACAGAGCGAGGGAGGGGAGCTCAAGAGCCCACCATGATACCTCACAGCCTGATAAAAGCGACAGGGAGGGTAAGGACTCAGAAGATTATTGAGTGCTGGACAGGACCTGTTATGCCATTGCTTTGACCTTCCAACCATCATGTTCTGTACGGCTGCTGCTGCCATAATGCCACCACCGCCATCATACCACTGCTGCGACCTGTCGACCATCATCTTCCTTTAGCCTGCTGTTGTCTCTAACATGCTTCTGTCTGCTTGCCAACATATACCCTAGGACTGCTGCTGCAGGCGCCGCTGCCTCAACTGCTGCTGCTAATACTGCTAATACCCTACTGCCACCACAATTAATGCAAAGCATCTGTCACTACTACTACTACCACCACCACTACTACTATTACTACTACTACCCATGGAAGCTTTCAAATATTAAAAAGCATAATACATGTGCTGGCGTAGTGTGTTTTTAAACACACTGTATGTCAACTCCGTCAAACATGTGTTTACCCATAGCTATGTATGAGTCCCAGGGGACTAGAAAGATTTATATACCAATTTTCAGGGCAATTAGAGCAACATCGGTTCAGCCTGAATCAATTCTTGTCCAACTGAACTTCTTCAATCTCGAGTGGTTCACTCATCTCTACTCAATTTATAAAAATTTTTTTTTGTATATAGGTATGTATTTTCAGACAAAGCCACATTTTTGTATTATTCTGAAATGAAAGATTGTTTCATCTTTGAGTCGTTTCTTATGTAATCTTTCGCTAGTTTCAGCCTCCGAAATGATATAACTTTATGCTCATACAATTACTGTATATGCTGGGGGTGTAATAAGGACCCAAGGGGCCACATTGCATCACGACTAATTTTAGTAGCAAGTTCAGAACATTAGAAGCTTATGATCATTTGCTTTCCATAATGCACACAGTTATATCACTGTTGTGGGATAATGTGCACAATGAAGTTACAGCACAAGAAAAATGTGCACAATTATGTCACAGCAATAAGGCTCACAGTGATATTACAGGAGTATGATAGGCATGGTGATGTACAGAAATAAATCAGTAATGTCACAGCACAGATATAATGCAGAAAGTAATGCACTCTGCCATTGACCATATTCATCACTAACTGCACATACTGTTTAAGTGGAGATTGGCCCCTTTAGTCTTTTGGGCCCCATAGCAGCTGCTATGCTTGCTACACTGGTAGTTACACCCATGCTGTCAACTATAATGAGAGCATTACATGACTTTTATAATTTTGGAATAACTATATCACATATTCAATGAGGAGCCCGAGGAAAAACTCAAAGTGGCACTGTCTAACAAGTCTGCACTTGAATGTTGCAGACAGATATATGTGTAATTATACAGTGAGGAACTTAACATACAGTAGATGGAAAGAAGTATACTTAAAATGTACCAAAATGATTGCAGTGTAATCTTTCAGATATAATATTTATAGTTCATGATACAAAATTAATCTTCTCCATAAAAAGCATAGACATCCTATTTTCAGAAACACTTTTTTTTATAGTTTTTTTTTAGGAGCAGAATATTAATGGCCTTTCATAAGGCTAAGTCCTCCATATCTGATGGTGTGTGTGTGTGTGTGAGTGTGTGTGTGGGGGGGTCTGACTACCATAAAAATCCTTAAAGCAGCTCTATCACCAGGATCAACCCTATTAAACCAGACATACTGCCTGGTAGGGCTCATCATGCTGATTAAAACTATACCTTTCTTTTGTCGGTATGATAAATAGCTGCAGAGAAATATGTGTTTTATTCATATGTAAATGAGCAATTAGAGCACTAAGAGGCAGGGCTGAATATTCTGAGCACTACTCAGCACTGCTATGTAACACCCCCTGTGCTCTGGACATGCCCCCTTCCCTTGACAGGACTAGACAGCAGGCTGAGGGCAGAGCTGTGTCCTGGCTTATACATACAGTTGCAAGAAAAAGTATGTGAACTCTTTGGAATGATATGGATTTCTGCACAAATTGGTCATAAAATGTGATCTGATCTTCATCTAAGTCACAACAATAGACAATCACAGTCTGCTTAAACTAATAACACAAAATTATTAAATGCTAAAATATTTTTATTGAACACGCCGTGTGAACATTCACAGTGCAGGTGGAAAAAGTATATGAACCCTTGGATTTATTAACTGGTTGAACCTCCTTTGGCAGCAATAACTTCAACCAAACGTTTCCCGTAGTTGCAGATCAGACGTGCACAACGGTCAGGAGTAATTCTTGACCATTCCTCTTTACAGAACTGTTTCAGTTCAGCAATATTCTTCGGATATCTGGTGTGAATCGCTTTCTTGAGGTCATGCCACAGCATCTCAATCAGGTTGAGGTCAGGACTCTGACTGGGCCACTCCAGAGGGTGTATTTTCTTCTGTCTGTTTAAGCCATTCTGTTGTTGATTTACTTCTTTGCTTTGGGTCGTTGTCCTGTTGCAACACCCATCATCTGTTGAGCTTCAGCTGGTGGACAGATGGCCTTAAGTTCTCCTGCAAAATGTCTTGATAAACTTGGGAATGCATTTTTCCTTCGATGATAGCAATCCGTCCAGGCCCTGACGCAGCAAAGCAGCCCCAAACCATGATGCCCCCACCACCATACTTCACAGTTGGGATGAGGTTTTGATGTTGGTGTGCTGTGCCTCTTTTTCTCCACACAGTGTTGTGTGTTTCTTCCAAACAACTCAACTTTGGTTTCATCTGTCCACAGAATATTTTGCCAGTACTGCTGTGGAACATCCAGGTGCTCTTGTGCAAACTGTAAACATGCAGCAATGTTTTTTTTGGACAGCAGTGGCTTCCTGTGTGATATCCTAACATGAAATCCGTTCTTGTTTGATTTACGTATCGTAGATTCGCTAACAGGGATGTTAGCATATGCCAGAGACTTTTGTAAGTCTTTAGCTGACACTCTAGCCTTCTTCTTCACCTCCTTAAGCAGTCTGCGCTGTGCTCTTGCAATCATCTTTACAGGACGGCCACTCCTAGGGAGAATAGCAGCAGTGCTAAACTTTCTCCATTTATAAACAATTTGTCTTACCATGGACTGATGAACAGCAAGGCTTTTGGAGATACTTTTATAACCCTCTCCAACTTTATGCAAGTCAACAATTCTTAATTGTAGGTCTTCTGAGAGCTCTTTTGTGTGAGGCATCATTCACATCAGGCAATGCTTCTTGGGAAAAGCAAACCCAGAGCTGGTGTGTGCTTTTTATAGGGCAGGGAAGCTGTAACCAACACCTCCAATCTCATCTCATTGATTGGACTCCAGTTGGTTGACACCTCACTCCAACTAGCTCTTGGAAATGTCATTAGCCTAGGGATTCACATACTTTTTCCACCTGCACTGTGAATGTCTACATGGTGTGTTCAATAAAAACATGGTAACATTTAATTATTTGTGTGTTATTACTTTAAGCAGACTGTAATTGTCTATTGTTGTGATTTAGATGAAGATCAGATCAAATTTTTTGACCAATTTGTGCAGAAATCCATATCATTCCAAAGGGTTCACATACTTTTTCTTGCAACTGTATCTATCATATATATGTGTAGTATACACACTCTGTACTATAGTTTCACCACACTGAGATCTGCTTAGAAAGCTGATATACATAATACTGCTTTATTCACAGACAGAATATATGACTGCACAAACACCCGTAATATGTGTCCGCTTATAAGCATAGAAAACCATTCATTACTATGTGGCAATGCTATAGATTAGTGGTATAGTGATCTCCCTTGAGTATAGACAACTTTGGTTCAAGTCCCAGGAGAGATGTATTGTTTTTCTTTTAAAAACATATTAAAGGGCTATACTATAATAAACAATATGTAATCGTATAATAATAATAAGGCCTTACTATATTGAGAATAGTGTTTTTTTTTACAGTTAAAACCTGTTACTGCTTTATTCATAGACACAATACATGACTATGAAGAAACCAGTAATATTTATTAGCTTTCTAAAAAACATTATTCTTAATATAATAAGAACATAGACTTTTCTTATGGGATAAATGAAGAAGAAAAAAATATCTGAATAAAAAAAGCTTTAAAGTCTGTCCTAAGATTCAAACCTGGGATCTCTACACACAAAACCAATAACTTAACCTCTAAGCTATAGCACTATTACTTAGTGAGCCATGGTTTTCTATACTTATTAGCTGACACATATCACTGGTGTATGTATAATCATATATTCTGCCTGTGAGTAAAGGGGGATTATGTATCGTATTTTCCGGCGTATAAGATGACTTTCTAACACTAGAAATTCTTTTCAAAAATCGGGGGTCATCTTATACGCCGGGTATAAGGCAGCACAGGGGAGAAGAAAGCAGTCTCTCCCTCCCCCCTGTGCTGCCCACTGCTACCAATGATGAGAGAGGGCGGAGGAGGGGTCTTTGCGAAAAAACAATATTATAAATATAAATATTTCTGCCGAAGTGGCTTTCTCCGTTTTGTGCCCAGCCGCGCCCCGAATCCTGGATCCCAGCGCCGCCCTCTTTTAATTTATTCACTGCACTACAGTACCGGTAATTTGTATATCTATAAAATCGTTTTTTTGCAATAAATATGGTAAACCACAGATGGGGTTAACAATAGTATAGTATATTTTTTATTGCTGCGTTCTGATCGGTTACCATGGCAGCCAGGACACTACTGAAGCCTTGGCTGCCATGGTCAGTTCCCTGGACTGGAGAAGATCGTCTTGGAGACAGGCAGGGCTGGGCAGGCAGGGAGAGCTGACACAGCCAATCCAAGCAGGCTTTGTATGAAGTGGGCACAGAGAATACAGGTACAGTACGTCGCTTGCTGTGATTGGCTGGTTGTTGTATACTGGGTTGGATTGGCGATTCTGAGGGAAGGCAGGAGGAAGCACGAGGAGCTTGGAAGAGGGGTTGTCTTATACAGCTAGTATAGCCCAAACCCTATATTTTAAATAGAAAAGGTGGGGGTCGTCTTATATGGCCAGTCGTCTTATACGCCGTAAAATACGGTATATTAGCTTTATGGGCAGATCTCAGAGTAGTGAAGCTATAGTACGTAGAGTATATGATATGTAGATGCATGGACACAGATCTGCCTTCTGCATGTCTAGCCTTGTCAATCAAGGGGAAGGGGGCATGTTCAGAGCACAGGGGGTGTTACAGAGTAGTGCTCAGAATATTCAGCCCTGCCTCTGAGTGCTTGAATTGATTATTTGCATATGAATAAAATGCTGATATCTATGCAGCTGTTTAACATACAGACAAAAGAAAGATATTGTTTTAATCCACACGATGAGCCCTACCAGCCAGTATGCTTTAACCCCTTAGGGACTGCGCTCATTTTCACCCTAAGGACCAGGACAATTTTTGCAAATCTGACCATTGTCACTTTATGTGTGAATAACTTTAAAACGCTTTTACTTATCCAGGCCATTCTGAGAATGTTTTTTCGTCACATATTGTACTTCATGACAGTGGTAAAATTGAGTAAAAAAAGTTCCTTTTTATTTATAAAAAAATGCCAAATTTACCAAAAATTCAAGTTTCAATTTATCTACTTCTATAATACATAGTAATACCTCCAAAAATAGTTAATAATTTACATTCCCCAAATGTCTACTTCATGTTTGGATCATTTTGGGAATGCCATTTTATTTTTTGTGGACGTTACAAGGCTTAGAAGTTTAGAAGCAAATCTAGAAATTTTTCAGAAATTTTCCAAACCCCACTTTTTAAGGACCAGCTTAGGTCTGAAGTCACTCTGTGAGGCTTACATAATAAAATCACCCAAAAATGACCCCATTATAGAAACCATTCTGACCCCTCAAAGTATTCAAAACTGATTTTACAAACGTTGTTAACGCTTTAGGTGTTCCACGAGAGTTAATGGCAAATCGAGATAAAATTTCGATGTTTTGGTAAATTTTCCATTTTAATCCATTTCTTCCAGTAACAAAGCAAGGGTTAACAGCCAAACAAAACTCAATATTTATTGGCCTGATTCTGTAGTTTGCAGAAACACCCCATACGTGGTGGTAAACTTCTGTATGGCCAAATGGCAGGGCATAGAAGGAAAGGAGTGCCATATGGTTTTTGGAAGGCATATTTTGCTGGACTGGTTTTTAGACACCATGTCTCATTTGAAACCCCCTGGTGCACCCCTAGAGTAGAAACTCCAAAAAAGTGACCCCATTTTGGAAACTATGGGATAAGTTGGCAGTTTTGTTGGTACTATTTTAGGGTAAATATGATTTTTGGTTGCTCTATATTACACTTTTTTTGAGGCAAGGTAACAAAAAAAATAATCGAAATTTCATCTCCATTTGCCAATAACTCTTGTGGAACACCTAAAGGGTTAACAAAGTTTGTAAAATCAGTTTTGAATACCTTGAGGGGTGTAGTTTCTTAGATGGAGTCACATTTTTGTAGTTTCTACTGTAGGCGTGCATCAGGGGGGCTTCAACTGGGACATGGTGTAAAAAAAACAGTCCAGCAAAATCTGCCTTCCAAAAACCATATGGCGTTCCTTTCCTTCTGCGCCCTGCAGTTTACAACCACATATCGGGTATTTCTGCAAACTACAGGATCAGGGCAATAAATATTGAGTTTTGCTTTGTTACTGGAAAAATGGATTAAAATGGAAAATTTGCAAAAATATAGCTGTTTTGGCACAGTTTTTATTTTTTGTTATATACATCGTTGATCTGACAGGTTAGATCGTGTGCTATTTCTGTAGAGCAGTTTGTTACGGATGCGAAACTGTTTCAGTTTTACATAATAAAGCATTTTTGAAAAAAATGTTTTTTCAGTGTCTCCACATTCTGAAAGCCATATTTTTTGGGCGACTGTCTTATGTAGGGGCTCATTTTTTGCGGGATGAGATGTCGGTTTGATTGGCACTATCTTGGGGTGCATATGTCATTTTGGTTGCTTGCTATTACACTTTTTGTGATGTAAGGTGACAAAAATGGCTTTTGACACCGGACTAATATTATTATTATTGCTGTGTTCACCTGAGGGGTTAGGTCATGTGTTATTTTTATAGAGAAGGTTGTTACGGACACGGCGATACCTAATATGTATACTTTTTATTTATTTATTTAAGTTTTACACAATAATATAATTTTTGAAACAAAAAGAAATCATGTTTTAATGTCTCCGTAGTCTGAGAGCCATATTTTTTTGGGCGATTGTCCTATGTAGGGTATAATTTTTTTGCGGGATGAGATGATGGTTTGATTGGCACTATTTTGGGAGGCATATAACTTTTTGATTGCTTGCTATTACACTTTTTGTGATGCAAGGTGACAAAATGATTTTTTTTTACACTGTTTTTATTTAATTTTTTACGGTATATACCTGAGGGGTTAGATCATGTGATATTTTTATAGAGCAGGTTTTTACGGATGCGGCGATACACAATATGTATACTTTTTTATTTATTTTTTGGGTGATTGTGTTATGTAGGGGCTCATTTTTAGCAGGATGAGATGGCGGTTTGATTGGTACTATTTTAGGAGGCATACACCTTTTTGATCGCTTGGTATTACACTTTTTGTGATTTAGGGTGACAAAAAATGGCTTTTTAAACACCATTTGTTTATATTTATTTTTATGGTGTCACCTGAGGGTTTAGGTTATGTGATATTGTTATAGAGCAGGTTTTAACAGATGTGGCAATACCTAATATGTGTAGTGTATTTAATTTGTTTTAATTTTTATTCATTGATAAATGTGTGTTTTTATTTTTACTTTTTTTCAACTTTTTAAAAAAGAATTTGACCCAGACCCACTTGGTTCTTGAAGATCCAGTGAGTCTGATATCTGTATAATACAGTACAGTACACTATCTAGTGTACTGTGCTGTACTTTTTACTTTAGAAAGTCTGATCAGACTTCTGCCTTTAGCAGAAGTTTGATCAGAGTTACCATTACCATGGCAAGCAGGACGCCTGTGAAGGCGTTATGTTGCCATGGTAACCATCACCCGCTGCCACAACAGAGCAGCGGGTGATGGAGAGGGTGGGGGCCCCCTCCCTCTGCGATCCCATCCTGTCGGGTGGCTGCAAAGGCACAGGACCCCCCTCGACATTGTATCAAAGTACCTGCTGAATGATTTCAGCAGGTACCTTGTTCCGATCACCGCCCGCCGAGCAGTGGTGATCGGAAATACACAGGACGTACCGGTACGTCCTGTGTCCTTAAGTACCAGGACATCAGGGCGTACAGGTACGCCCTGTGTCCCCAAGAGGTTAATAGGGTTGTTCCTGGTGACAGAGCCTCTTTAATGAGATTTTCTGTTTGATTCTCATGTATTATAAAATACTATGCATTTATTAAATTGCAATAACTTCCCTATGTGGCAATTGTCTATCCACTGGTGCAGGCCACCACAAATCTTTCATGGGTGTTATCTAAAAGTGTTTATAGAGTGGTCCTATGAAGTATAAGGCTTAATGAAAAACATGAAACAATTGTCAATAGAATGCTCTAGACGGCAACCAGAAGTATCTATAAAGATACCAATTCCCTAATATATGATGTTAGCATCACAGGAGCTTGGTAGGAGCTCATTTGCAAATTGCATCCTTCGCAGAAGTCTCCTCATACCGACTAAGGTGCTCTCTCCCCAAGGAGAGATAGTACCCCCAAATCCTGACTTGGCCTCTCACCCACTTAAGCTAGTACTCTCTGCTCTGCACTGATGAGGGGCAATCACCCCGAAACAGCTGTCTGCAGATAAGGTGTTGGCTTATTTAATATCTGATTCATGTCTCATCATGGCCTTTTTAAATGGTCATCTGGTGGCATTACTTTATATCAGTAATAGTTTAATATCTATTGTTGCAATTAGTCTGCCTCTCCATTATTTCTTGTTTGAAAATTATTACTTTTTATTCAGTTACGGGGACCGCCATAGGCTCAAATATGTTCATTAATTAAGTGAAGGTTTTTATGGCTGAGCTACAAGAGACATTCATCTTTTTATTCCAGCACTTCTCATCTCTGTTAAAGTGGTGCAGATGCATATATTATAATGTTTAATTTGGATATTATTGATAATTTTTAAAAGAAATTTCTGGATACAATTGATCCTTACTTCAAGCTCTCATATGGCTACAAGAATGGAAAAATAAAATAGTTATAGCTCTTGTAATGCCATGATAAAAAAAAAACGAAAAACAAATTGCTTAGTCACTAAAATGCAAAATATATATATGGGTGAAGGGGTTAAATAGATTGGTTTGACTGGTTTGATATTAGTGCTGTTACATTGTTACATTGGATTCATAGTGACATTGGTTCTTCCTGTGTTTTTTTTTTCTCAAAGAAAGCATTTGTATTAATTTCAATATAGTGCTGTGGGAACTGCTACTATACTTCTGGCATATGCAGTAAGCTCTTAGGTGCTGGTGCAGAGAATGGGAGTGGTAGTGGCCCCGATGAGATGTGTAACAGTGTACTCCCGCAGGCCATCGCTCCCTGGGGTTTGGTGCAGTTAAAAGGTAAAGTGAAGGAATCAGGCAGATGTAGAACCACCTTAAACATTTTCAGTTATTTGGTCACTTATTTCCATCAGTTATTGTCAGCCACAACCAGGGTCCAAAAGAGTCAAAAACACAGAACAGGTGCAGATCTTTCCATTAGATCTTTCCTCACCTCAGAGTAGCGCAGGGTCAGCACACCCATATCCAATATCATGATCCCCAACAGATAAGTGTGAATTAAAAAATTGAGGTGCACGGCGGCACAGAAATACCAGCTTGTCCTACCAGTACCAGGGACGAGTCACCAGGTGAGTGTATGGTCACACAGAGAGTTTGGCACCTTGAGGTAGATGACGGTCCATCAGCGGAGGTGTGGCAATAATGAGGTCCACATGTAGGGTCCCTAGAAATGCCCTGCATTTGACTAACCACTGTACCCTATTACTAAGGAATGAGTAGCAGCCTGACCACAGGGCACTCGTCCTGATAAGGGCGACCCTGTCCGGAACCTGTCCCTAGACACCGCTAGGACTATATGTCCCTATATTAAAGATTCCCTACATACATGCACGTTTCACTGCCAGGACAGCTGCGGATCATCAGGGGAAATACACAGATATTCTCAAAAGTCCTAGGGGTCCGTAAGAGGTTTAACCAGACGGATCTCTCTTACAAAAATGGGAATAGATACTTCCTAATTAACAGGAGGGTCCCACTGCTGGTAGCAAAAAAAGGGGTGCCAGGATGATGAATCCCCCCAATTGGCTAGCTTCATAGATAGGAGGTATGCCTAATGCGAGGATTTGGTTCTGTGCCCCACATATAGGTCTTCCTATATGTGGCAGTTTTGTATCCGTTTTTCATCGCCATTAAAAACGACCATGAAAAACAGATAGATTTCATTGGTTTATTTTTTTAGCATCCCAACCCCTGCAGTGCCCTCAGTACACCCCACAGTGCCCCAAGTATCCATAATGGCACCCTGTAATGCTCCCAGGGTCTATAAAGCTGTATTGAAGTGATGCCTTTTATTAACTTCTAAATTACCTTTGTCCTATTTAGTAACTAGTTCCCTTTTTTGATACAAAGTGCGTTTACCTCTAGTTTATTCAGTGCACATGCGTTGTGTGGTGTGGTTCACTATGATTACTATATGGCAGAATGAAATTCCACAGTAACTTAATTTACACATGCCTGAGGTAAACATAAATCTATCCTAAATAAAAAAAAAAAAAAAGTAATTTAAGAGCAGACTAGTATGTCATGTGGTCTTTTCTGCCATTCATATGTTTCAATATTCTGTTAATATTACTATTATCATCAGAATAGGGAAGGTTAGATGGGAAATATTATTAAATATGGAAATATGAAATTGTTTATTTCATATTACTGAAGTACATCTCTCCCAATATTTATCTTGTTAAGTAAACATTCATCAGTCTTGACGTTACAAAAGGTGCTAGAGCAGGTGCACAGGAAACTGAAGTCCTGCAAACAACCCACAGAACCTACTCCCTGCCTTTACACATTTTGGAGAGTAAAAGAACATGCATTGCAGAATAAAATCAGAAAACTTAACTGAATGCATCATGTTTACACTTATATGTACTTTAAAGCATTTTCCAGCAATGTGGACAAAATATTCAGGGAATGTAACCGTTTTTTTTTTTACAGTTCTGATGCAGTAGACTGCATTGAAATTTAAAATTCTGTTAACTGGATCTCAAACCCTGTGTGCAGTGTACAGGAGCCCTGAAAGTACTTTACAGCTTCCTTTATTACAGTGATCTGTCCAAAGCTGTCCAAAGTCATGTCTACGGAGCTGTGTGAGGGCCCATTTTTTGCAGGGGGTTGATCGGTAGTTTGTATTGGCACCATTTTGGAAAGTGGATGGCTTTTTGATCACTTTTATATTTAATATTTTTTGGAAGGGGAAGCGACAAAAAAAACGGCATCGGACATTTTTTTCCATTACAGCATTCATTGTACAGGAAAAATACATTTATATTTTAATAGTATAGGTATTTTGGAAGATGGTGGGGGCAAATGTTTATTTTTGTATTGTTTGTTTAAATTTTTAAAAGGAGGAAAGGGAGTGACACAAATTTTAAGATTTCTTAATTTTTTTTTTAATTTTTAAAGTGGGACTTGAGCATGCATACATTAGATTGCTTCTCCCATAGATTGCAATGAATTACTATTGCATTCTATGGGAGATTCGCTATGTTGCTATCCTGCAGATTATCCTGCAGGAAAAACCTTTCAGATGCTGTGGTCACAATGGTCACATCTGAGAGGTTTAAATGGCTATGATCGGCGTAATATAAGACATTAGCCCCAGGTGTTTATGTAAAACAGCAGGCACTCGGGGTCAAGACATATTTAGCCCCTTACTGATTTCCCACTGGCTATATATGTCCAATCTGCACAAACCCTGTGCAGATAGCACTCATACAAACGTTTAGGAAGCGCTTTAATCCCAGTGCAGATCAGCACTGGGATTAAAGCTCCTGCTCCTGCAATCTAGCAGGAGCAGGTCGGGTCCCGGCTGTGAGACACAGTGGGGACTCTGAGGAGAAGACAGTTGTGGTTTATTACGGCTTCTGCCTTCTCCTGTGTCGGGAGGACAGCACTGCACGTGTGCAGAGGGGAGAGCAGGAACAGTGAAAAGTAAAAGTAAAAAAAAATAATAAGTCAGCATTCTCCAGAATGACCTCCTGGGGGACATATTATGTGCCTAAAATAAATTAAAATATAAGTAAAATAAAATAATAAAAAAAAGTAAAAAACCAAATTTAGAATGCTGTTGCTAACAGAAAACATCAGCATAGTCGCCCCATTCACTCAAACCTATTCGTGATATATTTATGAAAAAAATCATCACAAAATAAGGAACCCATTGCAAGAATTAATTTTTGTGTCATTTTTAATATTTAGGAAATAAAAAGCTATAATAAATTTTTTTTTTAATAATAATTATCGGTTTTCCTCCAAATTAAACCAAAAAAAGGAAAAAAAAATCTCTAAGAAAGCCATTTTAATAAAAAAGTCCTAGTGACAAGTGAAAAAAAAAAAGAAAAATCGCTAAAATGATTTTGGTAGTCAAATAAAAATAGCTAGGGTCACTAAACTGCCACGTGCACAAAATCACAAAAAGTTGCCTGGACATTCAGGCCTTTTTTAGGCCCAGTCATGAAAGGGTTAAAGACCCTAATTCCACCATTTAAAGTCACACGGTTGTAGGGAAGTGAGGCCTCTTAAAAACTCCCGCTTTTACTTCTGTCTTATGGATTCCGTTATTTTCAGTTATAACCATATTATAACGGAAAACAATGACGGAATCCATAACAGTGATTTGAAGAAGACCTAATCTATAATCTACCCATCATCTATCTTTATAACTTTAAAATGTAACAACATGTATATTTGTGACAACTAACAACATTAAAAAAATTCTGAATTGTCACTATTGCTATTAAATTATTTGAAGTACTTAATCTCTTTAAACCAGTTAACCAATTCTAAAATTGCCCCCACAATGCCCGGGCCCCTCCTATAGATCATGCTTACTCTGCTCCCCAGCACCCGCGTCCCTCTGGAACCCTGCACGGCCACCGCTGCATCTCCCCATCAAGCGATTCAAAGCATCTGGTGATGTGTAGCCAATAGCAGGCCGATGGTAACAAAAAAAAATTGCAACATTTTTACACCACTTACTCCAGTTTTGTAATGTGGGTGTGTTTAACTAGGTTAATGAGTTTCACTCCAGATTTACCATTGAAAATTTTTTTTTAAAAGTTGCAATCTCACTACAGGAGGAGGCTGGAGTAGGAAAACAGGAGTAGTTTTGCTAGACAAAAGTGTTAGGTTTAAGGATAAGGCTAAGGCATCTTGCACATGAACGTTTTTTTCCCCGTTTACGTTCTGTTTTTTACGGACCGTATACGGAACCATTCATTTCAATGGGTCTGCAAAACAAAAGGAAGGTACTCCGTATGCTTTCCGTTTCCGTATTTCCGTTACGTTCAAGGATAGAACATGTCCTATTATTGTCCGCATGATGGACAAGGATAGTACTGTTCTATCAGGGGCCAGCTGTTCAGTTCCACAATGCACACGGACGTCATGTGTATTTTTTGCAGATCCTTTTTTTGCGGACCGCTAAATACTGTAAAAGCCACACAGTCGTGTGCAAGAGGCCTAATTCTCTCAAGTAATGTGGGACATATGATAAATGAGGCAAAAAGTACTGGCAGACTCAGCAAAACTGACTTAAAATTTTCCTCTTTTCTCCCACTTTTCTCTTAAGTAAGAGGAAGCCCATCAACTAATTCTGGAAATACTGTAGCACAATGATGCAAGACAGATCATAGTTTGAAAGCATGTGGTTAATATTTTGCTGCTGCAGGGCTCATAGAGATGCCCTATGGTGTTGCACCTCCTGTGTTTCCTTTCTGTGTTAATGGAGCCATAAACCTGTTAATGAAAAACACAAAGGCAGAAAAAATACCTATTATCAATCTAAAAGACTTTTTGAAAACTTCTGAAGCAAATAGTCTTGTGAAACCTTGGAAATGTTCCTTCATCTCAATTATTTCCATGTTCAGCTGGAATGTTGGATAGGGACGAATTTAGCTAGAGAGACTGGACTAAAGCTAGCCATTCACATTAGATAAATGTCTGCTGAACTGGTTTTGGTGAGTTCTAATATGCATGTCGGCCTCCCCACACACACTGCTCACAAAACGTTAGGGATATTTGGCTTGTGGGTGAAATTTATGGAAAACATAAAAAGTTTACTCTACAGTGATATTATATCATGAAAATAGGGCATTTAAGTAGCAGCATGCAATGGTGATTTCCTCATCTCAAACAATTATTGAAACAAAAGCCAACAACAGTGGTGGGTATACCCCAAAAATGTCACTCTCGGTAACTTGTCATGTGGCCTTGAGCATCAATTACAGCTTGACAACGACGTCTCATGCTGTTCAGAAGTCAATTTATTATATGCTGAGGCATGGCATCCCACTCTTCTTGCAGGGCGGCCCTCAAGTCATTGAGGTTCTGGGGTACAGAGGTACAAGCCTCTACATGACGACTCAGCTGATCCCATAGGTTTTCAATGGGATTCAGGTCTGGAGAAAGTGCAGGCCACCCTATTGTAGGTACCCCAGTCTCCAGCAGCCGTTCACTAATGATGCGACCTAGATGAGCTGGCGCATTGTCATCCATGACATTTTTTTTGTTCATGCAGAGGCACAATGACTGGATTAATGATGTTATTTAAGTAGTATGGGCTTGTCACTGTACCATTCACAAAGTGTATTGACTAGACATACCTGCCCACACTGTAACACTACCACCACCAAAGGCTTATCTGGTGACAACAGTGGTTGATGCATAGTGCTGTCCTAGACGTCTCCAACATCGTTGGCAGCCATCATATCTACTCAGCGTGAATCGACTTTCATCAGGGAACAGCACTGAGGCCCACTGGTCCCTCCCTGATGTAAATGGTTTTGAATGGTATGACATGACACTTGGGTGCCTCTCACTTCCTTTAAATGTTCCTGGAGTTGTGTGGCATTCATCATCCAGTTCTGAAGGGCATTGTTCACAATCAGGAGGTCATCAGTGTGGGATTTGGCTAAAGGACGTCCACTTCTTTGCCTTTCTGTGACTCTTCCAGCCTCTCTATATCTCTGTTGCAACCTGCTGATGACACTCATTGACACTCTAAGCTCAGTGGCCACTTCCGTCTGAGAACATCCTGCTTGAATCTTTGCAATAGCGAGGTACTGTTGATCAACTGTTAGGTGTCGTCTTGGTCTCACGATGTCAAACTGTAAACATCATGATGATGAGGACTGTTTAAATATCAATTCTAATTGAACCAGGAAATTTATTGGGCGATTCATGGATCAAACATCTGTTGTGAATTTTGCCATTAAGCTCCTTGTTAGAGAACAGCAAGTTGTGCAAAAAGTACTGAAACACTGAACAGTTGGATATGTGCATTTAAAGGTTTAGAGAAGGTCACATTAGGTTCACCTGTAAAGGTTAGAGTGTATTTTAGGTTCATCCTGAAATTTCACCCACAAGCCAAATATCTCAGCCAAACATTGCTGACCATCTCATGTTCTAGGAGATCAGGATTGAGCTATTAGATTAAAACATGCCTAATCCTTTTATTATTTTGTAGATAAACCCCCGCAAGAGGTATATGGCTGGTGTTGTAGGAGAGCAGGATTGAGCTGTTGGATTTAACATGTCCGATCCTTTTGTTCTTGGTGAATAAGCCACAGCCAGAAGGGTCTGGCAGTGGCTTACTCCACCTTGATGAGAGGGAGCCATGTGTCTGTGTTTAGGGTGGTCAGAAGAGATAGCTGTCAGCCAAATGCTCGGCTATCTAATGTGTATGACCAGCATTAATCCATCTCATCTCATTTTAATAGCTGTGCTAAAATGTGATATAAAATTGATTGGTAAAGTAATACACTCATACAACAATGTGTAGAATTGTAAAACAGAAATGTAGAGCCCTTTCCGCGTGGTTACGTATAGAAATTGCTTTTTGTTACCTTTTTTTGACCTTGGAAAGCATTGACCACAGAGTCGCTTAGCAGGAATTTCAAGATACATAACAGAGGATTGCTACTGGTGCTGAGAGAAGAGTGATAAATTGTATTGATGTACTCCTCCCCTCTAGGCAGGTTTTAAGAATCTCAGGTACGTGGCATTGAAGAATGATTCATGAGGCCTAATACAGCACTGTCACAGTAGTTGTCATATAAATAAAACCAACAGTTCTCACAGTGACCTCTAGTTCTCAAAAAGAAAA
The DNA here is from genome assembly GCA_033119425.1 of Bufotes viridis. Classification (NCBI taxonomy): domain Eukaryota; kingdom Metazoa; phylum Chordata; class Amphibia; order Anura; family Bufonidae; genus Bufotes; species Bufotes viridis. The sequence continues at coordinate 177,518,001 of CM065590.1, forward strand.
TTCTAAACTACAGAAAAGAAAAAATTGCTCATATTGAGTTGTGCATACTGTATTTTATGCTTGGGCCTGGTAGCTTGAAACTGAAAGGGGAAGATTTCACAAAACTGGTGCAAAGTAAAACTGATTTAGTTGCCCATAGCAACCAACCAGATTCCACCTTCAATTTTTCAGAGCTTGTATGAAAAATAAGTGGATTAATCTGATCGGTTGCTATGGGGAAGTAAGTCCGTTTTCCTTTACACCAGTTTTAATAAATCATACCCAATGTTTTTTCTTTGCTTTTTATATTACATTGAATTCTCTCACCCATTGCGCAATCACCACATGTCGGAACTGGTCAACGGGTCACAAATTCACAATGTTTGATGTACGGATTTCTTTTTAAATGATAACCGCCCTGTATAAGATACAACATCCTAATAATAAGACTACTGATTCATAATAGCAGATATGACTCATGGATGATGATGCTGAATCTCCATGCCTTGATGTGATAGAGATTACGTGGTTGAGGTATGTGTTCATATGGTCCTCCAACAATTCTGCTCCTGGTATGGAAATAGGTGTCTAGGTCCAGCAGGGTTTTCATTCCAGGTAAGTTATTTGTGTTTTTCTGCTGCAGGTTAGAGGTGGTGCAATGGGGAGTAGGGGCCTGGCAAGAAACTGTATCCTAATTTTTTAACCCCTTCAAGACCAGGCAATTTTCAGCTTTTTTATTTTCATTTTTTACTCCCAGCCTTCCCAAAGCGATAACTTTTATATTTTTCCATTGACATAGCTGTATGAGGGCTTGCTTTTTGCAGGACACATTGTACTTTCTAATAGCACCATTTACAGTTACATACAATGTAGTGAGAAGCGGGAAGAAAATTCCAAATGGGTGGAATTATAGAAAAAATAAAAAATTCAGCCACAGTTTTATGGTTTTTGTTTTTACAGAGTTTCCTATGTGGTAAAACTTTATTATTATATTATAAACTGTATTATTACAATGACCACACCAGCAGGAACATGAAAAGGAAACATGAATGGGGGTCATTTACTCCTTATGCCAGTTTTTGGCTTAAAAAAGTTGCAAGACCCTGTTGCAATGGCAGAGTGATAAAATAGACCAGGCAATTTTCAGCTTTTTTATTTTCATTTTTTACTCCCAGCCTTCCCAAAGCGATAACTTTTATATTTTTCCATTGACATAGCTGTATGAGGGCTTGCTTTTTGCAGGACACATTGTACTTTCTAATAGCACCATTTACAGTTACATACAATGTAGTGAGAAGCGGGAAGAAAATTCCAAATGGGTGGAATTATAGAAAAAATAAAAAATTCAGCCACAGTTTTATGGTTTTTGTTTTTACAGAGTTTCCTATGTGGTAAAACTTTATTATTATATTATAAACTGTATTATTACAATGACCACATATGTTTAGTTTTTCTTGTGTTTTAATACTGAAATTTTTTTTTGGGAAAAAAACTTTTTATTCTTTGCATCACCATATTCTGACGCCCATAACTTTTTTATTTTGATGTGTACGGAGCTTTGTGAGGGCTTGTTTTTTGTAGGGCAAGCTTTACTTTTTTTTGATACCATTGGTGTGTGTGTTTGTGAGCATTATTTATAAAAAAATTTGTGGGAGGTAAAGCAACTATAAAATGGTTGATTTTGATTTTTTTTTTCCATTTCACCATTTGCCGTATGGGATAAATATTTTAATATCTTAATAATACAGATGTTATCAAATGTGGCAATGATCTTGATGTTTATTTTTTTAATTGTTGACGTATTTTTATTTTAATTTTGTGAAAAAGGGGGGTGATTTGAATATATATATATGTATATATATATTAGTAGTTTTAAAAAAAATTTTTTGCACTTTTTAATGGTTCCCGTGAGGAACTGTAACAAGCAATCATCAGATTGCTTTTCTGACATACCCCAATGCATAAGCATTGGAGTCTAATAGAATTACACTAAGTTGCTATGGAGCCCTAACACAGCTAGGCTCTCAATAGGAACTAGTGTGCGGCAGCTTCTTATCACTCCAGAGGCTGCCACTCACAAACTCCAGATCCCCCGATCCTTGCTAGATGGCGTGGTCATATTTGATCACAGCATCTGAGGAGTTAAATGTATGCAATCAATGTTATTGTCGATCACGTACATTAGTCGCGGAGGCTATGGTGCCCACTGCGCTATTTTTAAATACCTGAATGCTGACTGATCTTCTTACTGTGACTGCTGATAGGAAGTTACACTCATAGCAGACATTTTAGAGATTATGTAACATAGTAGCCACTGAGGTACAAGCATACATAAACTTTTCTGTACACTTTCTTCCCACCCACATACATAAATCTTGTGTATGTGCCTGTATGTCACTTAGAGATCAACACAAATGCCTGCTCCACGGGTTTCCACTAATCTGAATACAAGTATAGGCTAAGGGTCAAATGTGAAATACACCCAGAGGTGCATTTCTAATAGAGTGTTTGAACGCAAATACAAAGTCAAATAGGAATTAAAGAATGCCTATTCAATGCATGTAATCTTATGGCATCACCAGCAGGAACATGAAAAGGAAACATGAATGGGGGTCATTTACTCCTTATGCCAGTTTTTGGCTTAAAAAAGTTGCAAGACCCTGTTGCAATGGCAGAGTGATAAAATATTTTCGCGCAGGATGTTTTTATGCCCCCCTCAACATGGGGGAGTGGCAGGGGAATGACAGGTGCCAGGCCTGGGCAGAATCACAAACATTTATGCCTGTTGCCAGGAGGAAATGACAATTGAAATTTACTCCCGTCAGGGACTTTTGAGCAGTGTGCCATCTAAAGGTTTGGAGTGAAAATGTGGTCAGAATTCTAGGGCGGATCATTTTCTTGATAAATGTATGAAGTGCGACTTTTTAAAAAGTCACAAAAATTTGCAACTCCACAACAGGCATACTTTTACACCACCGCCTCTTCCAACCATCTACCTGTCAGTTTCCCTCAAGGCTCTGTCCTAGGACTCCTACTCTTCTCTGCTTATACCTTCAGCCTGGGACAGCTCAGCGAGTCCCATGGTTGTCAGTACCACTTCTAAACTGATGACACTCACATGTTACCTTTCTGCTATCCAGAATTACAGAATATTCATCTATATCCTCCTTTTTCTACTTCTGTTTAATAAAGCTCAACATGGTAAAAACTGAAAATCATCCCCTTTCCTCCATCTCACTCACTCACCCCCACCAGACCTATCAATCACAGTTAATGGTTTCACACTTCTCGCAGTCTTACAAGTCCACAGCTTTGAAATAACATTTGATTCCATCTAGAGATAAGGAAATTTTCCACATTTCTACTGAACTGTAAAATAGTTGATGCCATTTTTGTGTTATTTGTGCTGGGGGAATCCCCCCCAAATTTGTATTTGTTAAGAAAATTTTGGGGAAATTCATAGCAAATTCTACTAGTTTGGAATCAATTTACTCACCCTTAGGCCCCATTCACACGTCCGCAATGTTCGTCAGCACCTGTTCCGCAAACCTGCGGAACGGGTGTGGACCCATTAATTTTGAAAGGGGACGTGATGGATGCGGAGAGCACACACTGTGCTCTCCGCATCCACATTTGCGGAGCACGCCGCCGATCTTCTGGCCGGCGGCTCCGCAATAATATAGAGCATGTCATATTTTTGCCCGCAATTGCGGACAAGTATAGGCATCTCTATGGGGCTGGCGGAAAGGTGTGTTGCGGATCCGCAACACACTACGGACATGTGAATGGGGCCTTAGGCCTCTTTCACACGGCCGCAGTTGGGCCGTGCCCGTGCTGCGGGCCGTAAATTGCGGCCCGCAATGCACGGGCACCGACCGTGGGGCAACCACAGTGGATCTGCCCGTTCCGCAAAAAGATAGGGCATGTTCTATCTTTTTGCGGGACGGAAGTACGGAACAGAACACCACGGAAGCACTCTCAAAATTTTCAATAGATAGTTCAGCAAAAACTGAACGGATACGGAAGACATACGCATGCCTTTACGTATGCTTTCCGTTTTTTTGCGGACCCATTGACTTGAATGGAGCCACTGAACGTGATTTGTGGACAAGAATAGGACATGTTCTATATTTAAACGGAATGGAAAAACGGAAACGGAAGGCATACGGAGACGCTTCAGTATTTTTTGCGGTCCCATTGAAGTGGATGGTTTAGTATACTGTCAGTATACTGAACTGAAAAAACGGCCAGTATACGGTCCGCAAAATACTGTCATGTGCATGAGTCCTTAATTTCATTCTGTCCTTAAAACCACACATCCAAGCCTTCACCACTTCCTGCTTCCTGAAATTCAAAAACATTTCTCGAATCTGCTCTTTTCTGAACCTGAAGTCAACAGAAATGCTGGTCATCTTCCACCTAGACTACTTTTTACTACAATATCCTTATCTGTGGTTTCCCATCCAACATGCTTGCATCCTGCCATTCCATTATCAACAATGCTGATCAGTTCATTCACCTCTCCTACTTGCAATTCCTTCTGTGACTCCCCATTGCCCAGAGCATTCAGTTCAATATATTGACAACAACATACAAGGCCACCACAGCCTGTCCCATCCACACATATCTAAACTAATCTTCTATTACTTCTTCATTGGCAATCTTCTATTTTGCTCTTGTTATGTCTGCTCTGCGTAGATTTGTCTGTCATACATCCCCCATACTCTTGAACTTACTGAGCACTAACAGCACATCAGAGTCTCACAAGAGCCAAACTTTAAAAAGCAACCTCAAAACTCACCTCTGAGATTGTTAGACACAATCTAATCAGCACAAGTTCAAGTCCCCTAGGGGGCTAAAAAAAGTTTTAAAAAAATCATATCACTTTTTCCTATTTTACAATAAAACTGAATAAACAAAACCATAATTAGCATAGATAATTCTTAAATAAATGCCCAAGCTATTAAAATATAAAACTATTTATCTCATATAGTAAATGCTGTAATACAAAAATTAAAATGGACAAATCAACATTTGTTTGATCACTTTACCTCAAAAAATATGGTTATATGGAAAGCAAAAAGTGGGTGTCAGAATATGGCTGTGAAAAGAAATAAACGTCAAGATTTTTATTTTTTACAATGCATTAAAGCATAACAAACAGTATACAAATTTGATATCACTGGAATAATATTGACACACTGCATAAAAGTAACATCATTTTACTGCTCAGTGAATGCTGTAAAAACAAAACCCGCAAAACAATGGCACAATTTCACTTTCTTTTTAATTGTACCCCATTTACAATTTTTTACAGCTTGGTATGTTCAATGGCTTTACTTGAAAGTATTACTAGTCTCACAAAAGAACAAGCCCTCATATGGCTATTTAAACCATAAAAAAACAAGGTTATGGATTTTGGAAGTTGGAAGGAAAAAAAAAAAAAGTAAAAATTGGCTGCTGTGGGAAGAAGTTAAGGGTTCCTTACTAAATTATAAAAATATTTAGCTCATGGAGTCAAAAAATGACATGAAATCAGTTGGTTATATGCAATATAAGCTCAGCAATTTCATCATGTATTTCAATATTCGGAGACCAAGGGAAATTTTTTATCAATTTCTACAAGTTATTAAAATGGACTGTCAACATTACCCCATTTGCTGCCAATTGATGATCCAGCAGTACAGGTAAATTCTAATTACACAGTACTCTAGCCAAGAGCAAATGCTTAAAAATGACATTCATCTATACGTGCTTGTACCTCTGTCTATTTCATCTTGAAAACAGCACTTTTCAAATGGTTTGTTTAGACCACCCCCATAGTAGAAGCAAAAATTACAGTCTGATATCATCTGAGTAATTATACTGACCAAAGTTCCAAAGACACTAAACAGAGACAATTTTGAGACAAAAAGCTTTCTTCCAAGTTGTGTTAAATTCCTATTAAGGCCTCAACACAACGGAATCATTAACAGATACTATAGAATTACATTATTTGCAGTTATCTAGAATCCAGTCTTCAGAAATGTCTCACAGCCCTCATAACGATACATGTTCCAATTTACCTTTCTTACCACAGAATATTGGTGCTAAACAAGATTTTCCAGAAGGTACAAACAACACAATATTTGTGTAAGAACCAATAAAAAACAAAAAACAAAACAAAAACTTTTATCCTCAAAAAATAACTTTTCTTACATAAGTAGAAACAGTCCTGTTTATATAGTCACACCATCCCAGTCCTAGTTCTCATTTCCTTTAGTAATAGGGACTTACTGGTATTAATGGGCAGACTAAACTCTAATATCATAAGGTTGATGTGTTGTTCAATCTTGTATACATGATTGCTTTTGGACACAATTCAGTGAACACTTTCTTCTCTTTCTGTTATCCACTTTGCCTTTTGAATGGCTCGCAAACAACAAATCCAACATTGTGTGGCTTTCATATTATTCTGTTGAGACTAAATCAATGGTACCTGCTTGATGTGCCATTGACTTTCTTAGTGTGTCTGTGACCCAGAACCATAGTGTTGTTCTCTTGGTCCCATGCTGCCAGCCATGACCTTTCATTTGATGTACAGTCAACTAAAACCAGCAAGACAATAAGACACATTAGACATTTTGACTACTGCCATACAGTGATTTGTGCACCTCATGACAGAAGCTCTTCTAAAATATAACATACATGTATTAAGAAGACCACAGGTAATGATTACAATATGATACTATGGAACAATCAACATTTAGGGTATAATCACATGTAGCATTTTGCCATGTGGCAAAAAGTGTGTCAACACTCCCATGTATGAACATATTCTTAGAAAGGTTTTCCTACAAATAATTTTAATTACTTATTCATTTATCATTTGGCTCTCTATGCAACTCCCATAGATCATATGTAGTGACAGAATGTTTAATCATGGTTCCATACAAACTCGTATGTGATGGTGAGGGGGAACAGGGGGCTTAGATGCCCTGCACTAGTAATGTTAGTTTTCCACTGACCAAACATTTCCCAACTATATTGTTAATAGGTGATAATTAATTGTGGGAAAACCCTTGAAGTGGAACTGTAAAAGGAACACAAAATATTTTAGAATTATAAAGCTGGCTATACATATTTGATGTATGTAAGTTGAACTAGACAATTTTTAGTGAGCTTTGACAACCATGTAATGTGTATTACTGCCTCCTTACTCTCAACTGATACTGTTGTCAGGGGAGATCCGTATCGGGTTGTTGGATTTCAACTGTGCTCAAAAGAGTCTGGCAGCAGCTTTCTCCCCACTCCCCATTAACAACATATGCATACTTGGCCAAGAAGAGCGTGCATGCATACGTGAGGATCGGGATTGGAAGCTGTTAAAAAATATCAGGTGCATAGTCAGCCGTAGATAAAATCCTTTTATTTTGTAAAACCATGGATGCAGCTAATGTTCATTCTTGTTCACTAGCACTAAAAGATATAGCATCACACTGAAGGTAGGAGGTCACTGAGCTGTAACACCAACTCTATTAGAAATATACTTTATTCAGCTTACTGCAAATAGTTTAAAATTCACTAACTCTTCTGTTAAATATCAGGATTGTGAGTTTACAATCTATTGCCTCAGTTATTATCTACTGTACTTTATGCATAATAAAAAAATCAGAGCTCTTGTTTGGAGGTAATCCCTAATGTTTTTAGTTATACAGACAGAACATTGTTTTTCATTGCGCCCACCCCTTCAGTGGTGAACACCAACATTTCTACTTCAGGCTGGGTCTCACAGACACACTGCCAGTGTGAAACTGACAGTTTCAATGTAGTACAATACAGCATCCATTGTACTACATTGAAACAGGGATTAGACCCTGAAACGTTGAAGTCCCTATACTGGGACAAAAAGTGTAAAAAAGTGTTTTATGAAAACTTAATTTTACAGTTAAAAAGGTGCCTCTTTCCCTTCATCAAGCAATTTTCTAATTAAAAAATAAATAAAGAAGACGTATTGGATATTGCCGCATTCATAACAATATAAAAATATTACATGACCTACCACCTCAGGTGAATGCATAAAAAAAAAAAAAAACTGTCCCAAAACTGGAAAAAGTGTAATATTGAACAATCAAAAAATCTTATGTACCCAAAATAGTACCAATAAAAACGCTTCCTACAAAAAACAAGCCCCTACACAAGACGATTGACAGAAAAAATAAATAAATATGGCTTTCAGAAAATGGAGACATAAAAAATGATTTGTTTACAAAAAAATGTAAAACTATAAAACTGTAATAACTAAAACAAAAATACACATATTAGGTGTCGCTGCATCTGTAACGACCAGCTGTAGAAAAATATCACATGATCTACCCCCTCAGGTGAACGCCATAAAAAAATAAAATATAGCAGCCATTTTTTTGTCACCTTGCCCCCAAAAAGTATAATATTAAACGATCAAAAAATCTTCCTGCAAAGAAAACATAATTTTTTTTTCAAAAATACTTTATTATGTAAAACTGAATATAAAAATGGACATATTTCGTATCGCCACATCCATAACAACCTGCTCTTTAAAAGTAAGACATGGCCTGTCTGTCGGGAATGCAGTAAAAAAAAAAGATAAACAAAAACTGTCACCTTATACCGTATTTTTCTAAATGGGGTCACTTTTTGGGAGTGTCTACTGTAGGGGTGCATCAGGGGAGCTTCAAATGCAACATGGCAACTTAATCCAAGCGAAATCTACCCTCCAAAATCCATGTTGCTTCTTCCCTTCTGCACCCTGCCGTGTCCACATATACTAGTTTACGACCACATATGGGTTGTTTTTGTAAACTGCAGAATCAGGGTAATAAATATTGAGTTTTGTTTCGCTGTTAACCCTTGCTGCCTTACAGGAAAAATATGTATCAAAATGTAAAATCTGCAAAAAGAATTGACATTTCCAAATTTTGCCTGGTGCTTAAGGTGAAAAATGTCTGTGTCCTGAAGGGGTTAAAATGTATCTATGGTATTGCTGACCACAATCCATGGTTGCCAGATTTACAAAAGAGAAAACTTCGGGGCGCAGGAGTGAATGATGGGCCTCTATAGAGGAGTTGTCTTTTTTATAGACGAACACCACTGGCATGTTCTCTAATTCTGTTCCATTGTGGGTTTGCTCATGCATTGGATACCCCAGACAGAGGTGAGTAAATTAATCACCCCTTGGTTACGACCATTGATGAACGATATTATGTGCATCGTCACCGCAGTCGTAGAGCTACTGAAGGTAGAGTAATCTTTAATGTACCCACAGGCCACGCATGAGCTGTATCTGAATGTACCATTAATTTTCCACAACAGCCAATTATCAAAATGTTTTAATGGTAAAAGGTGGCTATGCATGAGTTGATCATCAAGGTTCAGGCCCATCCCATAAATAATGAAGGAAAGATCCCCACCAGATGACCCACATCAGGGTCTTCTCTGAGAAGTCCCTAATAAGCCTCAAGGCTATTGGATACTTCTGGATATGCAGAATTATAGGTCTCCATGATCTGTACTACGAATGCCCATGTGTCACCTTTATTATTGGATGGGGATGACCTCTGCCATGAAATCTGGCTTGTATGTCCATTGCTACCACCTTGATACTGGAAATAGTGGAGCGTTTTCTTCTGACACTAAGATACTGACCTTTGGTAATGCCTGCATGAAGTACCCTGGGATGCCAGCTATCTCATCTCAGGAGGTTGTTGGTAATAGATGCTAGTTGTCACCTCTCCATTCCAGTCTATTATAATGGCCAGGTCCAGGAATGTAATGCCAGTCTCCTGGATCTCAGATGTAAAGGCTAACCCCAGATCATTACAATTTAGGGCCCCAACAAACTCAATGAACCTTTGGTACCGGACCACAAGATTGACAAATCTTAAATGAAACTCAATCACATTGTGATTGAGGAAGTCCAGCGTTCCATCAATTCTCCAAAAACTTTCCAATCAGCCCAGGAACATATTGGCAGAGGTAGGTGCACAGTGACTAACCACAGTCACTTACAGTGACCTAGGAGGAGCTGAGGAGGATGGAAGTGGTAGTGTCTCTGGCTGTTACAGTCAATCACGGTGGCTTTCCTTACACTGTTGCTCCTAATTGCCATGCAGCAAAAGGAGGGCACACACTGGTTCTGGATATCCTGTCTGATGGTATCTGGGGTGCCCATCATGATAAGTGTCTGTATGGGTGCAAGGCAGGGCATGTAAAGTGCAATGGCCAGCATATGCTGTAGGAATCAGAAAACCAAGCCAAAAGTAGAAAAATAAATGTCTCTCTTTGCTTAAGTGCAAAATAGGAGTTGTAGCACATCGAGTTCCAACTGTACACAGTGCAATTATCTCCCAGCTAACAATGTATGGATTTAGGTAATGATGGGAGTAATAGGCCTCTTCTCTCTATATCTTGCTTACGTCTCTATCAGTAGATTCTATGGCTGGCAAGAGTACCTTGGTAATAATAGCTGTAGTGTCCAAGGTCTTGAAGTCATGTCTGGCCAGGACATGTCCAAGTGTGAAAGGTGTGTTATTGGTGTCCTTCACAACAGTAAAGTCAGAATGGCTGTAGTAGCAGGTTAAATTTCTGACTTCTTTGCTTGGCCATACAGATTCCACATTCTCCTATTCTCTCCTCTTATCTTATCTTGCAGTTATTCACACAGAAGGTTTGTACACAAACATAGAAAAGGATTCTTCACGGTAAGAGCAGTGAGACTATGGAACTCTCTGCCTGAGGAGGTGGTGATGGTGAGTACAATAAAGGAATTCAAGAGGGGACTGGATGTATTTCTGGAGTGTAATAATATTACAGGTTATAGCTACTAGAGAGGGGTCGTTGATCCAGGGAGTTATCCTGATTGCCTGATTGGAGTCGGCAAGGAATTTTTTCCCCTTAAGTGGGGAAAATTGGCTTTTGCCTCACAGGTTTTTTTTGCCTTCCTCTGGATCAACTTGTAGGAAAGAGGCCGAACTGGATGGACAATTGTCTTTTTTTCGGTCTTATATACTATTTTACTATGTAGAAATGAGCCTTAGAAAAGGGCCTTAGAAAAGGGACCATGAGGCACAGCATCCTCTCTCATTGAAGTTTCCCCTAAGACTTACTAACTGAGCTGTTGATAGATCTTGGACCCCCACCCAATTTTCTGCAAAGGGCTGAACCAGGAGTATTAACTTTGGTTGTGCAATCAATACACAGTTATGTTAGGTATAATAGATAACATAACAATACATGATATAACATTACATTATATAACAAACCAGTTGCAGATACCCCTTGCTCTGGAGTACTGCACATTCTGCTCAATAGCCCTGGCTATGGGGAATCAAACTTTACAAGGCTTCAATGTCCAAATTTTAACAACAGGTTGCCAAGTTAAACATGAATGCCCTCCAGGGTTTTTGAGAATATCCATTTTGTATCTGAAGCAGGACGCACATTATTATCTAGATAACAACTGGTGTTCTGTGGTAAACTGTTAATGTTAGCGAAAATTGGATGTCCTTTTAAGGCCTTGTGAATTTTTGGTAAGTTGTAGAATATGGCATGTTGTAAACAGCTGGGTAACATAAAATTAAACTTGTTGACATCAATTAGCCCATCTTTCTTAGCCTTACAGAGAATATTACTCAATTTCTTTGTAAATCTAGCTATATATTTCAATAAAAAGTGTTTTAAGTTGTTCCAATCAGGCATAGCTATTCTGATTCCAGATTGGATCCTTTTCTGCCTAACCTGACCTCTTCCTGATGTCTCTACTGACACAGAGCTGCCTACCTTGATACTCAGACTACCTATGGATTGCATGAACTCTACCTGCCCTGACCTCAGCATGTCCCTGACTAAGATTTCGCCTGATCCCCGGAGTTCTGCCCAAGTGTCTCTTGATCCCCATGGGTCAGCTGTCAACCAGAGTCTACTCCAACAAGTGGCTCCCCTGCAGTGAAGTCCACATCCCTCTAAAGGGTGAAGACCAGGGGTGCACTTAAATAACATCCTTAGAAGTAGCCCCAAGTCAAATCTGTTCAGTAGACACCACAAATCCACATTCACATACTTATATTGTATTATGTACATGAACCACATTGATCTATAATATGGTTGTGTGCCTTTTTAAACACTGGAATAAAGCAAGGACAAGTACAGGGGCAGACTGGACATAGACCATACAGGGAAATTTCCTGGCCTCCAGCCATGGTAAGTAATGATATGACACTTCGCTCCTGACTCCTGAATTCAAATGTAGCTTCATCCTTAGGTAACAGGACAGAACATGTCAGCTAGCCACAACAGAGGGGTGGTTAATGGGCATGTATTTTGTGCTGCTAGGCCAGTATTTTGTGATGCACTGTGGTATTTAGCTCTGCTGGGGTGATATAATATGCTGCAATATAGTATTGATGGCCCCACCTACTTGTGTTGACCCTTCCTTCTGTCACTTTGGGCCCTACTACAAAATCGGGCCACTTTTACTTTGTTTCCAGGGCCAATTTAAGTTCCCAGTCCACTCTTGGACAAGTATATAAGAAATCTTTTGAATCCCAGCCCATTAAATTTAGGTGAATTACCTGTATTATATCACCAATTTGCAAAATAGAAAAAAGATCACAAACCAGAAATATATATCTATGACAAGGTTCCTATTACAAGCAGTAGCCAGTCATTTCTAAAACTGCATAAAAATTTTAAAGAATGCTTAAAAAAAAATCAGGGAGATCGAAATCAGTTAATCAGTGTCAATCACAGGAAAATGATACTTCCTATGAAGTCACACTACTAATGCTGTTCTACAGACATGATCACATCCCATATGCTGCACATGAGAAGAGGCTCTTTAATGCTGACGCACCATATGTTGTGATCATATCAAATGATGTACAACACACATTATCACTGTGAATGTACAATAATGTCCAGATGGGACAGCAGGGTTCTAAGTGGGCTTAGGTAACTTCTAACAATGGTCTGAATGTTTCCTTGCAAAGATTTCCATCAAAGACATCAAGATGCACAGGAAGCAACAAACTATAAAGTTCATGCCCTGCAATGTGGTTAATAAACATAGTTATTTTCTGAAAGTTCTTAAAGACACCAAACTTGCTATACAAAAAAAATCCACAATATTAATATATATGCTTTGAAGCTTGGTCAGCATGCACATAGTAAATCTCAGGCAGGGGACACTCAACTCTCTATGCTTGGCATTATTGTTTTGCCAGAAATTATTTAGGACTCTATGAAAATAATTAATGTATTCCATGTTTCCAATATTGTCTAAGTTTGTAACAGGTAGCCAGTTAAAGCAATACTACAGCAGTACCAGTAATGATAATTCAAGGTCAAAGGAAAGACAGAAACAGTATTTCATTATGTTACAGAAAATATTTGCATGAGGGTAACACAGTGCATCATAAGTCATTAGAAACAAAATATATCTACAGCAATATATGTCAAAATGAAGAGTTAGAGCTTCTGCAGCTGCTGAAATATTTTTCCTAGGTATTCTTCCATTATTCACCACTTGTACTGTTGGATTTAAAGGGCTTGCCTATTATTATCTCATCAAGGATTTTAATGGCTCAATAGGACAACTTAATTCGGTAGATGGACAAGAATTTTTCTATGTCTGGGTTGAAAAAGCAACCAACCTTCATAAACTGGAAAATGCTGGGAAATGTCCTTGTGGTGTACACAATCATTCTAGTTTTCATAGAATAAGGACATAAACAGCTTTGGCTACTAGGATAGAACATAGTGCACCATAGGGTAAAAATATACAGTACAAGTACTACAGTTTGAGACAGTCAGAGGCTCACCTTAGAGAAATGTGCAGGTTTAGGTACAACTCTGTTATAAAGTTACATAAATCCCCCCCCCCCTCGGCCAGAATGCTGTCTATGTCTCTTACTTCCCAGGATGAATACAAGTACCGTATTTTCCGGCGTATAAGACGACTTTTGAACACCTGAAAATCTTCTCAAAAGTCGGGGGTTGTCTTATACGCCGGGTCGTCCTTCTCCCTTGTGGCCGCCGGGCTCTCCCTCTTCTGGTAACTCAAATGTCTGTGCTGCACATTGCTTATGCAGCATAAGCAATGTGCTGCATACACATGAGTTACTGGAAGAGGGAGAGCCCGGCTGCTGCAGTACATAAAGTAAGAGACCGGCCGGCACTGTCTGGTGCTTCTTGGCAGGGACCGGCCGGCAGATTTGCAGGGAGAGGTTGGTGGGAGCGCAGGAGCAGGCAGATGAGGGGTGGAGCAGGCTTTCCTGCCACACATGCCTGCGCCTGTGCCACACATGCCTGCTTGCTCCTATATATGGAGGGCTGATGAGAGGCTGGGGAGCTGATGAGAGGTTGGGGGCTGATAAGAGGCTGGGGGGCAGATGAGAGGCTGGGGGGCTGATGAGAGGCTGGGGGGTCAGATGAGAGGCTGGGGGGCAGATGAGAGGCTGGGGAGCTGATGAGAGGCTGGGGAGCTGATGAGAGGCTGGGGTAGTCTTATATGACGAGTATAGCCCAAATCCTATATTTTAACTGGAAAAGTTTGGGGTCGTCTTATACGCCAAGTCGTCTTATACGCTGGAAAATACGGTATGTAATGTTTGGACAGTTACCACAAGCAAGCAATTACAGGGCGCACCGGAATTGTCCAGTTGTGAAAACGGGCCAAATGCCATATACCCACATTTCTCTTGGAAAGTACTAATAGAAAAATATAGGGTTTGTCAGGAAGAATGTCCACATAAAGCAGGAAAGCTGACAACTATTAGCAGTTGATGACAGTAGATTGTTACACTCAGTGAAGGAAAAAATGAAATAGTATTTCATGGTATCCTCTAAGAGACCGTACTGAGCTATCTCCAGCTGTCTCTTAGGGAATAAATGGATTGGCAGACTTGCCGCTCCATCACATAGAGGGAAAGGGAACACTGTTCTTGGGATCAATGCGGGTTCCAGCTGTCAGACACCCACCGATTAGTTAGTTATCCACAGGATAAGGGATCATTTCAAAACTTGGAACAGCCATTTTAATCTAATGTGTGTGGCAACCTTTAGCTATGTGTCATTTGTAAAGATAGAAATAATGCTATTAACCTCATCATCAGTTTTTTGAAAAAAATAATAAGCAAAAGAAAATAAAGAAAAAAAAAACAAGCATATTAGACCATCACTTTACCTAATAATACAATGATTAAGCAAATGCATAAGATAACCCAATTTAATAGGTTTAGGAAACTAAGCTCACTAGAGAAAGTGTAAAATTGGCCATACACGGGCAGTGGCTTACTCCCCTCTCCTCATTCAGAACATAAGCACACATGGCTAAACTGAGTACATTTCTATTGTTGGCTCAGATGAAATAGCTATCAGCCAAATGAGTGTTTACCCAACAGGTATCTCATATGTATTGCGGGACTTAGTATACATCACCTCTTTTAGATAATTCTCATCAAAAGAAACAATTCCAACATAGTGACTAATAACAAATAAATCTGATGAAAATGTGATCTATTGTGTTGGATTTTTTCATCTGGTTGTAAACTGAGGTCGCAGTATAACAGAGCAGACGTTCATCACTTTTCTTGCCTCCAGGGTGGTATATTTAATTCTACACCGACTACATAGCTGATAGGTGTGTCAAACCAGTTTCTGCTATCCTCTTGTTGATTATGACTAGAGATGAGAGAATTTAGAAAATATTTGATTCGGCTGGTTTGCCGAGTTTTTTTGAAAACAATTGGTTTGGTCCAAATTTATTTGCGGCGAATCTCGTTAAAAAACGGCTATTTCCTGGCTTCAGAGAGCCTTTATAGTGGTGTAGAACACCGTGCCTTGCAGTAACACACATAGGGAGTCTGCTCTGGGAGTGAAATAATACTGTGAGCCGTATGACATGCAGATGTCAGGCATTGCTCTTAGAATAACTGCACACTTCACTTTTTTGATCAGTCACGGAGCCAAAACTGACCAAATAACTCAAGTATGAATTCAGCCTTACAGGTCAATGTTAGCGTCAAGAAGAAGCGCACTCCTTTTACAACGTTGTCCGCTGATTCCACATAGATGTCTACAGAACCTGTTCTATTAAATGCTTATAGAAGTAGAGCCCCCCAACAGAGTGGAGAGGGTGTCAGCAGTAAGCGTTTGTTGATGTCACTGAATATTTTGCCCTTTCTCTGATCCATCAGAACAATAACC
The DNA here is from genome assembly GCA_033119425.1 of Bufotes viridis. Classification (NCBI taxonomy): domain Eukaryota; kingdom Metazoa; phylum Chordata; class Amphibia; order Anura; family Bufonidae; genus Bufotes; species Bufotes viridis. The sequence goes on from CM065590.1 coordinate 177,534,201, forward strand.
CCAAAAAACAGATCCTGTCTGTTGAGCATCCGCCTTCACTCGGTCAGCATTTGGTCAGTAATCCATCAGTATTGCTAATGCCAAAAAAACAGGAGTGGATCCAAAACAGAGATGACACGTGAATGGAATATTTGCATGTCTTCTGTGTTTTGTACCCACTCCTGCTTTGGGCTACCAAATCACAAGCCAATTCTGATAGGACCATACAGGCCTTACAGCTTCTACACAGACAGGATCTATTGTGCGTCCCATTTTTCCTTCCTTCTGACAGATCAGAAGAAGGGTCAAAGAAAAGATGATTTCAGCCAGGCTGAAAGGCAAAATAGTGGCCCAGTCATAAAGTGGGGAGGGTGGGAACAGCATGAGGAGGTCACAGAGTGGCAAGGTGACATAGTGTGGAGGTGGCAGCAGCATGAGAAGACCGCAGAGTGGCAAGGTGACATAGTGTGGAGGTGGCAGCAGCATCAGGAGGCCACAGAGTGGCAAGGAAACATAGTGTGGAGGTGGCAGCAGCATGAAGAGACCACAGAGTGGCACGGTGATATAGTATAGAGGTGGCAGCAGCATGAGAAGGCCACAAAGTGGCAAGGTAACATAGTGTGTACGCACACAGAACTATGGTTTCATGTATCAAACAAATTTATTAATAAAATATTATAATGTTAAAAACCGTGCTCCCAGTGTCACTTATGTTCCAGTATATATACATTACATTTCATCTAGATTCATATACAACATATTTCATCATAGGTTGGATCTAGGTTCCAATTTGCGATTGCTCGTACACTGGATGTAGTTTAATTGTATCCAATATGACAGTATTACTGGACGCAGCTAAATTGTATCCAATATGGGGATATTACATCAAATGTGGAGGTATCGCAATATGGAGGTGTCGCGATCAGCTGATAACAATATAAAACCTTGGTTCATCAATAAGGTAATATAAAAACTTAAAACTTTACACCGTTTATGTTAGTGTGATTCAGCGGGTTATCCCCCATATATGTATCAATACCATAGGTGATCCTCTGTACCGGTCTGTAATTTGAAAGAATCTTTCAGTTCCCGGTAAAGTTTTGTTTTTATCTCCTGTTGGTTTTCAGTTCACAGTTTTGTGTGTTTTCTTAGGGGGTACGCTGTATATTTATAGTGAGGTTTTAGTTTTTACTCACGGTCCCGGTGGTTGTTTGTGTGCGGTGTCTCGCATCCACGCTGAGCCTGTTGCCGGCTCTCCTCGTGTGGCGTCTCACGTGACTAAGTTCCGGTCACGTGATTTCGACTCCCTTTTCTCTTCTCAGTCCGCGGCCGCGGTGATTACTGCTTAGCAGAGTGGTCTTTTCCACTATATAGGTGGGAGTTATATATATTAAGTTCTCGAGTTGCCCTTATTAGGGATCACAATTATTTAATCCACACGGGTCCTTTGCCTGTTAGATACCAAACGCGTTTCAAAGCCTTTCCCGGCTCCTTCCTCAGTGGTCTAACATGCAGTGGAACTGATCCTCTTTAAATAGGGTATTGCTTTGGGGTTGGTATAATTGCTGGAGTGGATTTCTGGATTGTGTGACAATCGTTATTCAATAAAATATATGACATAAAATAGATAAAAACATTCAGAAAGAAAGAACCCATAGTTCTATATATATTTATGTTAATTATATGTTAAATACATGTATTACACAGTAAAATCTATATATAGGGGGAGAAAAGTCCCTTTATTCTTCTTCTCTCTAGAATTTATTTGGGAAAGTCATGTCTGTAAATTTATTTTGGACGGTCCTTTTATGTGGACATTCTTGAAATGTCCTTTCTAGATGGGTGAATTCTCTTATGTGGGAGAGTAGGTGCATCCTCTTATATGGAAAAAAGAGGGGGGGGGGGGAATCCTTTCGCGAAGAAAGACTCAGAGTGCCGCATATCAAAAGCACCTCCGAGTATTTGTCAGCCAGAGGACGCCCTCCAGTATGGGGGGTGTCCCATTTCTATCATACCAGTACAATGGATCTCTTTTCTGGCAGCCTCTTATGAAAAATTCTTTTGTATAGGGGTTCTTCCTTGCAAACATCGTTTTAATTAATTAAGTAGATCCCCTGTTGTATTGGGAGAGGGTCTTCTCACGAGGAGCGCTCAGAGTGCCGTAATGCAGAAAGCACCTCCGAGTGCTCGTCAGTGGGAGGGCCCCCTCCAAAGGCTCTAACTATAAAAATCCAAAAATTTCCATGTCAGCATTCATGCCACTAGGGCATAGTGTATTAAAATCAAAAATTCTTCTAGATTCTTGGCGGGACAGAAGAATTTTTGATTGTTATCTATTTCAAGTGTGTACGTAGCATCGGAAGACCACAGAGTGACCCGGTGACATAGTGTGGAGGTGGCAGCAACATCAGGAGACCACAGAGTGACCCGTGACAGATTAGGGGGGTGGGTGGCAATAACAGTACCAGCTGAAGATGGTGGGTGACAGAAGGAGCACTTGGCATCAGATGTGTGGCATCAGGCAGATGGCAGCATCAGAATAGTAGCTGAGGCAGGTAGCCAGAAGAAAATGGTCTCTTTTGTCAAAGTGTTGGTGTGGCATCATGAATGATCTAGTCTGATGCATCAGGCATTGGTGGGTAGAAATCCTGACTGATCCACACCTGATTCATCTTGACAAAGGTCAATCTCTGCACATTTTGGGTGGACAGGCGAGTTCTTCTTGGGGTAGCTATAGCTCCTGTCGCACTGAACACCCGCTCTTATGCCACACTACTGGCTAAGCAAGACAGCTTTTCCAGGGCAAACTCAGAGTTGCGGCCACAAATCCAATTTGGCTGCCCAGTAGTCCATCGGATCTTCAATGACGGCTGGGCAGGGTGCAATCCAAGTATGCCAACAACTGCTGGTTAAGGTTTTGCTCTATGTCTAGCTGCTGGTGAGTAGTTTCTCCACTATGCATGTAAAGAAAGCTGCTAATCAGTGACTCTAGACTCAGGCTGTTGCTAATGGAGCTGGTACTGCTCCTGACACCTCACCCCTCCCCAGCAGCCATGGCAGTGGAACCTGAGCACAGAGGGCCTCCCCGATCAGACCTGCGAGAGGATGGGCGATGGTGCAGATAGGCAGTGGCCAACTGACCACATAGGATGTCTCTATAGTAGTTCAGTTTGTACTCCCTCTCAGCTGGTGTAGAAAATGGCCCCCTTTTAGGAGCAGTAGCGAGGATCCAACAAGGTGGAGAGCCAGAAGTTATCCCTCTGCCGAATGGTGACAATTCGGCTGTCACTACGCAAGCAAGTGAGCATGCATCAGGCCATTTTTGCAAGTGACTCCGAGGGACTCCCTGCTTCCATCTCCACTGCATACTGCCATGGTGTGTCTGGGTCCCTGAGATCAGCTATTGTTTTGTTTGGGTCCTCTGCATCGTCTTCCTCATCGCCCTGTAGCTCCTCTGGCTGCTCCTCCTCCTCTCCTGTCACCTGTGTAGAAAAACCAACCATTTCGCTACACATTGCTTGAGCTCCAATGTCCTCCTCCTCCTCTAGTTTAGCTCCCACAGGGCTCATGTGGCCGTGAGATGTAGGCGCCACGTCTCTAGTCCCCTGACCAGCCTGATTTACCAGCATCTCTTCCAGGACAGGAAGCAGTGGAATTACATTGTTCATTCCGTAGTCCTGGCGACTAACAAATAACGTGGCCTTCTCAAAGGGCATGAGCAAATGGCAGGTGTTACCCATGAGCTGCCACTGGCTGACATCGAAGTTACACAGGGGAGTACTCCTGTCCGCTTGGATCATCAAGAAATCATTTATGGCATTTCTCTGTTTGCATAGTCGGTCCAAGGAGGGTGTGGTTTGCGGTGTACGAGTGGCTGCAAAAGTGCATGCAAAGTTTTCTGGCCATTTTTAGGAGACTTGCAGATGAGAGGAAGACTTCAGGAACCGCTTGACAATTAGATTGAACACGTGTGCCATGTAGGCCGCATGGCTCAGCCCTCCTGGACACAGCACTGACACCGTGTTCTTCTTGTTGTCGGTCACCATGGTTCCTATTTTGGGTTGTCATGGAGAAAGCCAGGATTCGATTTCTTGATGAAGGACACTGAGCAGTTCCTCCCCTGTGTGAAGCCGTTTGCCCAGGCAAACGAGGTGCAGAACAGCGTGACAGCGCCAGGCCCTGCACTTGTGGTATGAAGGGGTACTGTGAATTTTCCCTGCAGTGGAGGCTGAGGACATGGTGAAGGATGAGGAGGCAGAGGCGGATATTGTCTCCGGACCAACGGTGTGAGAAAGTGGAGGCGGAAGCTGCGTCACATGGCAAAGTTGCTGGTGTGGCTGTGCGGGAACCACATTCATCCAATGGGCCGTAAAGGACATGTATTGTCCCTGAACGTAGGTACAGCTCCACACGTGGGCGCTACAGTGTACTTTGAGGCACTGACAGGCTCAAGGACTGGCCCACCTTCTGTTCTACATGTGTGTGCAGTGCTGGTACTGCTTTTTTGGCAATGAAATGACAGCTTGGGACTCTCCACCTTGGCTCGGCACAAGCTATCAGTTCTCTGAAAGGTGCATAGTTCACCACTTGGAAAGGGAGGTACTGCAGCACCAGCAACTTGGCCAGGAGAACGTTCAGCTTCTGTGCTGTTGGATGAGTGCACGTATACTGTTATCTCTTGGCAATCGGTAGGTGATCGATTGCTGACGGAATATCTGACGAGGAGTAGGAGGAGCAGGAGCATCATGACCAGCAGATGATTGGAAGGATAGATTGCTCCCTTCGGCTGAGGTGGTGGAGACTTGATCAAATGAAATCGGCTGTGTACCACTAGGTGATGCAGCGGTTGCTGCAGCAGGCTGGACCACCACATCAGAGCCACGGTTCTCCCAGGCCACTTTATGGTGACCCTGCATATGTTGACACAGGGCTGTTGTGCCAACATTGGCAGCCTGGCAACGCTTCACCTTCTACCCACAGATTCTACATATGGCCATGTTCACCTCCTCTGGCGGCTTAAAAAAAATCTGCCACACCGCCAAGTAGGTGATTTTACCACCAACACTACGCACTCACTGACTGCTACTGCCACTGCCTCCGTGAAATCGTGCACCACTACTTCCCGGGCAGGTAGGCTCCTGCGAAGCGGGTAGTCTACCCCAGGCACGTTTGACTCCCAACCTCCCACTGCTGACTCCCGGCCACGCTACCGACTTGCTGGCTCCGCCGCTGCCTCACGGGCAAGCTGCCACCCTCTTTTCCCGATGATGATAAAGCCCCTTCATTACCCGGATACGAAGTGCGATCAGCTACATCATCATCATCATCGAGTACTGTCTGCAAGTCACTGATGTCCTCCTCAACCATCTCTGGGTCAGGAGCCTATCCGCCTGCAACTCCAGCTCCCACTCTCCTCATCACTACTTGCCCGCCTAGTGGAGGAAGAGGCAGATGTCTCCTCCACATCTCGGCTTGCCAGTAGCTGCTGACTGTCTTCTAGTAGCTCATCCTCACTGTATAGTGGAGCTGAGCCCACAGCATACATAACTTCTCTGGCTTAGGAAACAGAAAAGGACAGAGGCAGGTTGAGGACAGGTGAGGGCACAGGGCCTGCTCCTGGACCATGCCAACTAAGGGTTGTTTCTGACGAACCCACTGACTCTTGGCTGGGGGTGTCTGAAGATCGAGTCAACCATTCAAGAACCGCTGGGTTGCTGGTCAAGACACGACTGCTAGCTGACACTGGGAGCTCAGGCCTTTTAAAGTGACACCAGCTGCAACGGCCCCTTACTCTGCTGCGACCTCTGCCTGCGCCAGAAACATTTAGGCCTCTGCCATTCCCCTGTGCAGTTCCTGGCACTTCTCTGTCTGACATACTGTTAGATCAAATAAACGAATAAAAAGGAAATTAAAACACCCCAAAAAAGTCTGTAATTTTCTCACTTCACCACATAAAGGCTAATAAGCCCTTTTCCCCCACTAATACACACATATAAGGCAGGGGTCAAGTCCTGGGAAAAAAAGTGTGGGAACTCACCCAAGATCCAGTGCCTCCGCGTGACGTCACTGCGTGCTTCGTACGCAAAGGGCAGGGGAGTTCGGGAGGAGGAGCAAGCACCGTATTTTTCACCCTATAAGACGCACCTAGGTTTTAGAGGGGGACAATAAGAAAAAAATATTTTTTATCTGCATCCTCCTGCTGTCGGCTGTGCTGTGAAGGCTGCGCACAGTGTGACGTCACAGAGTGCCTCAGCCCTCATGCCCGTGCGTATCCCTGCACAGCCGACAGCAGGAAGCAGTGAGTACAAAGCCTAGTTCACTTCTTCCTGGTCCTTTTGCCCGGCGTTAAAGACGGCCCTGAAAGGGAACGGCGTTCCTGCTATGAAAAAAAGTACAAGAACGCCGTTCCCACCCATTCCTGCAGGACTCGTGCCCTGTTACATCTCTCATTATAACTTTCCCCCAATAGCACATTTCTCAGTATATTTCTCATTATAACCTTCACCCCTAATAGCACATTTCTCCAGTACATCCATGATTCCACATTATAAGTTATAATGAGAGATCTACTGGAGAAATGTGCTATTGAGAGAGGTTATAATGAGAAATATACTGGAGAAATGTGCTATTGGGGGAAAGTTATAATGAGAGATGTAACAGGGCACGAGTCCTGCAGGAATGTGTGGGAAGGGGGGGTCGTTTTATAAAACTTATAATGTAGAAATGTACTGGAGAAATGTGCTATTGGGGGGTGGGGGTTATAATTTATAACCCCCCCCCATAGCACATTTCTCCAGTACATCTGTCATTATAACTTTTATAAAACGACCCCCCTTCCTCATTCCCTCCTTAATAGGACATTTCTCCAGCACTGTGTGTGTGGTGGGCACTGGGCAGCCGCAGCAGAACTTACTTTAACTATCAAACTGAGAACCACTGCCGACTGGTTGCCGCGCCTCGGCTCGCTCCTTCTTCTCTGGCTGGGGGCGGAGCTCGCTGGCAACGTCACATGCGAAGACGTGCCTGTACGGCGGCACGCTCCCCAGCACAGCCAGCCACTCAGCCTCTTTCTTAGTCTGGCCGGCGGCCGCTTATCCCTGTTAGCCGAAGGCCCGCCCACCACAACGTCCCACCACCACCGCATGAGAGGACCAGGAAGCGGTAAGTACAAAGCCTAGTTCACCGCTTCCTGGTTCTTTTGCCAGCGTTAAAGACGGGGGGGCCCTGAAAGGGAACGGCGTTCCTGCTATGAAAAAAGTGCAGGAACGCCGTTCCCACGCGTTCCCCCTCGACTCGACCCCTGATATAAGGGCTTTAGTATATATAACTGCTTTGCTGAGTGACAAATATATTCTTCTTTTTTCCACTTATACATGTCACAAAATTCTTTAGAATATATAACTGCACCGCTGAACGGCAAATATATTTTTGTTTTCTCCACTTATACACGCCACAAAAGGCTTTAGAACATATAACTGCACCGCTGAACGGCAAATATATTTTACTTTCGCCACTAATAGACAACAAAAAGTGCTTTAGAACATATAACTGCACCACTCAATTGGCAAATATATTTTACTTTTGCCACTAATGCACGACAAAAAGGGCTTTAAAACTAGTGATGAGCCTGCTGCAATATTCAAATTTGCGATATTTTGCGAATATTCATTAGAATATTCGTCACATATTCGCAACTATTCGTATTCGAGATTATTCTCTTGATTGCGAAAAATCTGCAATGTAAAAATCGCATAATGCGAATTCATAACGCAAAATACAGGTGTGGGTTACTTTGGCTACATTTTTCAAGCTGCTAGAAGTTTCCTGAGTTTATCCTGACTGAATTAGAATATTCTTCATTATTTAATTTATTTCTTCTTATGCAAAAAATCGGCAATGTAATATGCACATTAATCGAGTAAGGGCGGGTTATAGGCAACTTTCCTATTGGGTTGGCTTGCTAGAATTCGCGAATATGTAGAATATAGTGTGATATATATTCATAAAAATGAATATCCATCTCCTTGTTTTCATCTGAACCCATTACATTTACTACTCTAATGGGTTCAGATGAAAAAAAAAAAGAGAGAATATTAGTTTTTACGCATATATCACACTATATTCTACATATTCCTGAATTCTAGCAAGCCAACCCAATAAGAAAGTTGCCTATAACCCACCCTTACTTGATTAATGCGAATATTATATTGCCGATTTTTCGCATAAGAAGAAATAAATTAAATGATGAAGAATATTCTAATTCACTAGATATTGCAGCCTACTCACGTTGGCACACAAGCAAAAAACAGGCAGGTAATGGGTTCAGATGAAAAAATATTGACGAATATTCCTTTTTACGAATATATATCACTATATTCGAAATATTCGCAAATTCTCGAAGTTGCGATATTCGAAAATAAAGTTCATTATTCAAATATTCGCGCTCAACACTATTTAGAACATATAACTGCACAGCTGAACTGCAAAAATACTTTTCTTTTGCCTCTAATATACGACAAAAAGGGCTGCAATTTTCGCACTTCACCACACAACGGCTAGCAAGCCCTTTTTTTCTCACATAATACAAGCCAAAAAATGCTTTAGAACATATAACTGCACCGCACAAGGGCAAATAAGTCTTAGAAATATTTCCTTGTAGTAAACCCTGTTAATGACTGTATCGAGCAGCACTTGCATCCGAATAACAACAATGGTTTGCTGGAATTACAGAGCTGTATAATGGCAATTTGAGTCCACAGTCAGTGCAGCCAGGTGTAATAGGATTGTTCCTATTGCCAAGGCTGTAACCTCCACTACTGAACCCAGTTCAACATAAATGCTCTGGAATGATTCCTCCCTATCCTTTCCCTACATGTTGAATAATCTTTCCCTGAATTTGTAAATCGCTTTTTTTTTAGCACAATTAAGTTTTTTCTAGCATTGTCCTAGCGCCTGCTGATGTCTCTCTCTGCACTAAGTACATTGGAAAATGGCAGAATCCAAGATGGCTGAGGCTATTTATAGGGCTGTCACATCACAAGGCTGGCTGCTGATTGGCTCCATGCATGGCATTATGGGTGATCCTGCCTTCCCAGAGTTCCTTGCTCCATTTCCTCACATGTGCAGTAGCCATTTTAGGAAAAAATGCAATTAGTTACGAAGCTTGAGGAAATTCGGATTCGGATGCAAATCTAATTTATTCCTGAAATTCAGATCGAATTCCACTTCATCAACTTCGATTAGCTCATTTCTAATCAGAACTACAGTTGTGCACACTACACTATTTTTCTAAATTACATGCTATCTTCCCTCTTATTCTTATTTTTATTCTAAACTCGTGTATTATTAAGATAATCTTATCTTTTTAATTATTCTTTAACATGTTTCAGCCATGAACTCCTTTTTGCAGGGGAAGGCCTTAAGGGTTTTACATTTTAACAGTTGTCCATCCAACCATTTTGTGAATTGGAGTGTCAACTCATCTCCTATCTTGGCAAATAATCATCTCTGATGTCACGGCAAGGAAATTGCCATTGATATAAGTACTGTAATCTTAAGATACAACACAACCACTGTTGCTCTACGAACATCTCTACAGTTTTGTCCATAATATCGTAATGTCAATAGGTACCAGACTCAACAGTATTTTTTTCCAAACTTGTATGGAGCATCCATCCTGCTGAATACGTTTCCAATAGGTTGCATTCAGTTTAACGTATACAGTCTTGGCAAATGAAGGTAAAAACAGTCAACTTGTGTACTCTACAGCTACTTTGCAGATATCTTTATTTCATAAGGGGCTTTGGAACCCGCCAAGGGACCCTCTGTCATAAACAGGTTAATCTAAGAGCTACACAGTGTCCTTTGATCTTTGTGAGTCACTAGTCTGTGTCCATGCTGCTTTGGCCACAAGACGCTATCTCTGGAAGCTGTTTGCTTAGCAGGAGACTTAAATTGAAACTCGTTGACAGAAAGATTTTTTTTTCTGCTTATTTATAACTTAAATATACTTCTGGTTGGTTAACCTGTTCACTGCCGTGTAGAGAGACAAATATGTGGCTCAGCGATGCCCGATGTTATTTTATCTTACCACAGCGCTCATCCAGTAACAGTGAGGTTAAACAAATGGCTGGTGATTCCACATTCCCCCTTCCCCACTTCTTGGTAAAGAATGAACATTATAAGCTAGAATTAACTGGATGGTGAACTTTACCCACTGTTATTCTTCCTTTAGTCAATGCTGATCTTCTCTTCATCTTATGTAGACCACGGTAGAACAAAAACAAAATAAAAGAAAGCATAGTTTGCATGTTTCTTCTCCAAATAAAACACTGCAGGATTTTTTTTAGTATTCTACCCTGATGCACATGATATCACAAAATGCATGAGTTGCTTTCTGCATGGATCTTAGCTTGATTTCATGCAATATTTTATATTGTACCATTGTCAGTACAGTAATCATGGATCTACCTTAACTGGCCAGTTTTGATTTATATCATATAAGTTCTAAAAGAAAATATTTTTAAACCCAAAGATTTAACTGGTTGCACTTCAAAATTCAAGTGCCCTAGTTTTGGGACACATTCAGTGAAAAGTTAGCAGAAATACTCAAAGGTTTAAAAAAAAAAAAAAAAAAAAGGAAATCGGGGTGTAGCATGCAGGGCTTTTGTAAATACAAAATTATAATTATTGTCTTGAACAAAAAGCAAGATATCAAGCTAAAACTGTGACTACTAGAAATGAGCGAATCGAGGCTGAAGAAGTAGAATTCGATCCAAATTTCAGGAATTATTCAAATTGCACTAAACCCGAATTTCGTGGTAACGAATCGCATTTTTTCCTAAAATGGCTGCTGCACGTGTGAGGACATGGAGCAAGGATCTCTGGGAAGGCGGAATCACCCATAATGCCATACATGCAGCTAATCAGCAGCCAGCCAGCCCTGTGATGTCACAACCCTATACTCTCAGCCATCTTGGATTCTACCATTTTCCAGTGTCCAGTGCAGGGAGAGACGTCAGCAGGCACTAGGCACAGTGTTAGAAAAAAATGTCATTGTGCTAAAAAAACGATTTACAAGTGCAGGGAAAGATTATTCAAGGTGTAGGGAAAGGATAGGGAGGAATCATTTCTGAGGTGAGGTTACAGCCTGGGTAATGAGAACAATCCTATTACACCTTTCTACACTGACTGGGCACCCAAATTGCTATTATACAGCTCTGTAATTTTAGCAAACCGTTCTTGTTATTGGGGTGCAAGTGCTGTTTATGACAAGGAAATATTTATACATCTTATTTGCCCTTGTGTTATGTTCTAAAACATTTTTTGGCTTGTATTAGTGGGAAAATAGGGCTTATTAGTAGTGTTGATCACGAATATTTGAATTGCGAACTTTTATTGCGAATATTTGCACTTCGAAAATTCGCAAATATTTAGAATATAGTGACATGTATTCGTAATTTTTCAAGATTTTTTTTTAAACAGTAAACATGATCCCTCCCAAGATTTTTTTTTAAACAGTAAACATGATCCCTCCCTGCTTCTAGCTTGTGGGCCAATGAGAAGGCTGCAATATCATTGATTTTAGGAGTAGTGTGAATTTTTGTTTCGTAATACAAATTTTTGCAATTAATAAAATAATGACTGGAGATCACAAATTCTCACCCAAATATTCGCAAAATATTGCAAATTAGAATATTGCCCCTGCCGCTCATCACTAATTTTTAGCCGTTGTGTGGTGAAGTGCAAAAATGACAGCCCTTTTTGTCATGTATTAGTGGCAAAAGAAAAATATATTTGCCATTCAGCGGTGCAGCTATATGTTCTAAAGCCCTTTTGTCGTGCATTAGTGGCAAAAGTTAAATATATTTGCCGTTCAGCGGTGCAGTTATATGTTCTAAAGCCTTTTGTGGTGTGTATTAGTGGCAAAAGAAATATATATTTGCCGTTCAGCAGTGCAATTATATGTTATAAAGCCTTTTGTGGTGTGTATAAGTGTAAAAAGAAAAATATATTTGCCCTTGAGCAGTGCAGTTATATGTTCTAAAGCCTTTTGTGGCATGTATAAGTGGCAAAAAATATATATATTTGCCGTTCAGTGGTGCAGTTATATGTTATAAGGCCCTTTTTGTCGTGTAATAGTGGCAAAATAAAAATATATTTGCCGTTCAGCGGTGCAGTTATATGAACTAAAGCCTTTTGTGGCGTATATAAGTGGCAAAATAAAAATATATTTGCCGTTCAGCGGTGCAGTTATGTGTTCTAAAGCCTTTTGTGGCATGTATCAGTGGCAAAAGAAAAATATATTTGCCGTTCAGCAGTGCAGTTATATGTTCTAAAGCCCTTTTTGTCATGTAATAGTGGCAAAAGAAAAATATATTTGCCATTCAGCAGTGCAGTTATATGTTCTATAGCCTTTTGTGGCTTGTATTAGTGGCAAAATAAATATATATTTGCAACTTTTATATATTTGAAAAATATATATATATATATGTGTCACCTTGCCACTCTGTGGTCTTCTGATGCTTTTGCCACCTCCACAATATGGTACCTTGCCCCTCTGTGGTATCCTCATGCTTCTGCCACCTCCATACTCATTGTCATTGTGCCGCTCTGTGGCCTCCTGATGCTGCAGCCACCTCCACACTGTCATTGTGTCACTCTGTGGCCTCCTCCTGATGCTGCTGCCAGACTCTGTTATTAGGCCACTCCGTGGTATCTTCATGCTGCTTCCACCTCACAACTATGTCAAAGGGCCACTCTGTGGACGTCTCATGCTGTTCCCACCCTCCATACTTCTTGACTGGGCCACTATTTTGCCTTTCGGCCTGGCTGATATCATCATTTATTTGAAACATCTTCTGATCTGTCAAAAATGAGACACACAACTAATTTTGTCTGTGTAGCAGCTGTAATGCCTGTATGGTCCCATCACAATTGGCTTGTGATTTGGTAGTCAAAAGCAGGAGTGGGTACAAAACACAGAAGACATGCAAATGTTCCATTCACGTGTCATCTCTGTTTTGGATCCACTCCTGTTTTATTTGGCATTAGCAATACTGATTGGTTACAAGCCAAATGCTGACCGAGTGAAGGCAGATGCTCAACAGACAGGATCTGTTTTTTTGGGGTTTTTGTTCTGTTGGATCAGAGGAAGGGAAAAATAATCAGTGACGTCAACACAGGGGGGAGGGGCTCTACTTGTATACAGCTGGTGGGAGGAGATATAAAAATAATTTTAGAAGTAAAGGATGCTGGGGAATACAGAGTTTTTTGTTGAGGTCTTCAGACTAGAAAGCTTCTTCTGCTTGGTTGTATGCCCAAAAAATTCCTCAGCATCCTTTACTCCTAAAATGATATGTTTACATATTTACAGCCTTTAGTCCTTTTTATTCCCTGAAAACATAATTTTCTGGTTTCCGATGGGTCAGTTTGCGTTCCGTGGTCAGTTATAATGCTTGGCTGCATCTCTGAGCTGGATAGAGAAACCATCCATAGCCAGGTAGGTTCATAAAGTCCACATTTTTTCATCAGTTGTGTTCAGCTCTGGAAAATTAAGTGCTGGACAAATGAGGTATGTAAACGTTCCCTAAGTGTGACATGGGGAAAAAGTTACTTTAATACCGGTGTTAATTGCCAGCAGTTAAGCCAGAATTGAATTCATGCCCAGAGATTTGCTTTCATATATTTATTAAATTAATACTAAACTGAAATCTCACTTCAGCTTAATTACTTTTTCCTTCAAACAGTTTACTTCAGCTTATGTAATTACAATTTACAATCTCACAATGTATCGTTCAATGGTTTGTCTAACTATACTAGAAAAATGAAAGTTTTCAAGCTTATTGCTACTATTATAACATTCTTTGGAGGTCACACAATCGGAGCTATTGGTCTATATTTCTTGCAAACTGGTTTGCTGTGTCAACAAACTTTCTTACAAGAAAGATTATTATTTTAAAACTGAACATAGAAAACATCGAAATACTGCAAGTAATGCGCTACGAAAATGTTGCATCCATTTTACTGCTGCTTATTTCTTCCTTTTTTTAAATCTTCAATGACTTTGAAGACGTTAACAAATTTTAATGATCCACTTGCCTACAGGTACAGAACAGAAGGGATACTTTCATGAGATTGGGCTCTATTTTAAAACTCAATATTCATAGAAAACTATTTATTTTTAAAACATTTTAGCTGCCTTTCTTTTTCATTTCAGGACTGATATGCTACTGGAAATGAAATACAAAATATTGTCTTTCTGTAGTAAGCAATACTGAGAAACAAAACTCATATATTGATTGGTAATCCAGTGTCTGTTTACTACTGCTGTTATGGGAAGATTTTATCTGAAGGATAATCATTAGGGATGAGCGAATCGACTTCGGATGAAACATCCGAAGTCGATTCACATAAAACTTCGTTCTAATACTGTACGGAGCATGAGGTCTGTACAATATTAGAATGTATTGCACAATAACTTCATAAATTAATTTGTACTGTAAAAAACCATTTCCCGAACTCGGGCTCGGTTCCAAGTGGATTCCTCTCCATTATATGTGGGTGCTCAGGAGTCTTCTTAATGCATTACATGGCAGGTTTGCAGGTGCACAGAGAAACAGGGGTGAGTATATAGATAAAAATGACTCACCTGAGCTAAGCGTCAGCAGTACTATTCATGTACTAGTAGCTTGTCTGAGATGAAAGAGTCCCTTTAGCAGAGAGCTACAGAAATAAGGGGTAGATTCAGTACAAAATCACAATGCTGCATGTGTTATACAAATTTTGATTGATTGTATCCAAAGAGGTGGACAAGTATGCTTATCTAAAAAATATGTAAACATGATTTTTTTTTGAATTGAGAACTGAATAATGCATGTATAACCTTTAAATAATCAACTCGTCAGATTACCATTTATTTCAGAACAGAAATTGACACATTTGGAACACAGTTGTTACTTTGAAGCCACAGGAAGTGGCTCTTCAGATTTCTAAGAACAACACACAACAAAATGAAAACTAGTATTGAATTTGATAAAATGAGAATGGGCCATATGTATCACAAGTGTAGGCAAACATGTCTTTATTTCTTTAATTCATAACACAATATACATCCTTAAAGGGGTTGTCCAATCTTGCTAATTCGTCCTCAGCCTGCTCTGCTGTTCATTTCCTGGTTTCCTTCTTCTAAGGCTGGGCGGGCTTAGGCAGTTTGAGTGAAGCCCTGCCACGCCTATTTATGACATCACACTCCTTGCGTGCTCATTCATGTGTCTCCTATGGCAAAGCTTATTTCTTTAGTGCCACGTCTCATACAGAGCCGTGCTGCACACAGGGCATGCGCGGCTCTGTATGAGACGCGACACTGAAGAAATAAGCTTTGCGCATGCGTGGCAGCGTGCACGTTCAGGACTGCAGTGAGCGGCCGGCTGGGTGAAAATAAAGTGTCTTCTATGCAAGCGTGGCCCATGGATTCGGCAGGCGAGCGGTGGCTATATCTATGGGAAACCAAATGACAACAATGAGGTAGGAGGGAAAGAATTTTATCAAGAAGGGTAGGAATTTGCCAATACAATATGTTTACAAAAATGATCACTGGCACATCATTAAGAGATTAAACAGTGATCATTGAAATGGGAATACCCCTTTAAGGTTTTTTTCCAGGATTACTATAGTTTTAGCAGGTACACTTATGTACTTGCTTGCACATCTCCCTCACGTTTTTTTTTTTATTGTGAACTCTCCTAACCTGTTTT
Source organism: Bufotes viridis (assembly GCA_033119425.1). Lineage (NCBI taxonomy): Eukaryota > Metazoa > Chordata > Amphibia > Anura > Bufonidae > Bufotes > Bufotes viridis. Next base: position 177,549,935 of record CM065590.1, read on the forward strand.
CATCATGTAAACCAATCACTCAGGTTTGTTTCCATCCTGTAGTTAGCACTTCCTGTTCGAACAAAACCCATGATTCACTTCTCTTTTCTCGGCAACAACTTTAGCACCACCCCTAACAACACCCAGCTAGTTTATAGCTTGTCCCACCAGCTGGTTGCATAGACACTCCCCTATCACTGCTAATAAAAACACCCAGCTAGTTTATAGCTCCTCCCACCAACTAGTTACATAGACACTGCCCTATCACTGCCCCTAACAACACCCAGCTAGTTTATAGTTCCTCCCACCCAGCTAGTTACATAGACACTTCCCTATTACTACCTCTAACAATACCCAGCTAGTTTATAGCTCCTCCCACTGAGTTAGTTGCATAGACACTGACCTATCACTACCCCTAACAACACCCAGCTAGTTTATAGCTCCTTCCACCCAGCTAGTTACATAGACACTCCCCTATCACTGCCCCTAACAACATCCAGCTAGTTTATAGCACCTCCCACCCAGCTACTTACATAGACACTCCCCTATCACTGCCCCTAACAACACCCAGCTAGTTTATAGCTCCTCCCACCCAGCTAGTTACATAGACACTGCCCTATCACTGCCCCTAACAACACCCAGCTAGTTTATAGCTCCTCCCACCCAGCTAGTTACATAGACACTTCCCTATTACTACCTCTAACAACACCCAGCTAGTTTATAGCTCCTCCCACTGAGTTAGTTGCATAGACACTGACCTATCACTACCCCTAACAACACCCAGCTAGTTTATAGCTCCTTCCACCCAGCTAGTTACATAGACACTCCCCTATCACTGCCCCTAACAACATCCAGCTAGTTTATAGCACCTCCCACCCAGCTAGTTACATAGACACTCCCCTATCACTGCCCCTAACAACACCCAGCTAGTTTATAGCTCCTCCCACCCAATTACATAGATACTCCCCTATCTGCACCTGTTGCTACTTTTACAAGCCAATGGACACCTCATGGTCACAGGAAATGATCATGTGAACACAACCCAGAACAGATGATAGTAACAATAAAGGTAAATAAATACATTGCAAAGCTATAGATACCTTCATAAATGATTATTTTAAAGGATGTCTTGACGTAGGGATGAACAGAACTCCTTGGTCAATAAGTGGTGGGTGCTTGTCTCCAGGGGGTGGTAAAAAGCTCCCAGTCTACAAAATCCAGTAAAGCAGTCTTGGAAAAACAACAAAATGGAGACAGCACGTCCAAGCAGTGGGATTTATTGCATTTGGAATAAATCCCACTGCTTGGACGTGCTGTCTCCATTTTGCTGTTTTTCCAAGACTGCTTTATTTTAAAGGATGTTGATGCAAACCTGAAAGCACCTTTAAGGTTTATGATAGAATAAGTACTGAACGCCATATGCTAATGAATTAACTCTATAAACTTTTTAAAATATTTCACCATATGCCCTTCACAAGACTCTGCCAGCACGATCAACCCTATTAAACCAGGCATATCGATAATTATAATATTGCATTGTAGGGTTGATCATGCTGATGAAATTATATCATTCTTTTCTCTGTAGCTTGAAGATTAATCATATGCAAATCAGGCAGTTGGAGCGCCGAAGGGCTGGTGTAGCTCTTGGAGCTCCAGTAAAGCTACACCTGTAGTATCCAGTATACTACCCGTTCTCTTTAATTGACAGTACTAGACAGCCCTGTCTAATGGTACCTGTGCTATTGCTCACTAATATTGGTGGTACAGTGTTATTTATGGTATAAAAACAGTCAGGGCAGTTTCTAGGCAATATGGCAACAGGGCGAACATCAAAAAAGCATCTCCTCCTTTATATAGAAAGCCAAGTCAAAACTTTTAGAATTTAACCGTCTATATTAAAATAATGTGATATACTGCTTAACCACACATTCAAAATGAACTCCCCCGCAAAAACTGGGAAAGCTAATTTACATCCATGTATTGTCTCTACAGAGTTTGAAATACAAGAATCTTAGATTCCCACTTTTCCATCATTCTCTCCACCTTCTGGACATCCCATCCTGCCACCCCAATAATGGCAGTGCCGTTGCACCTTGTTGCACCCGAGACTTTGGTCCTTTCCATTCCCTGCAGCGTCCCCACCACTTTGACTGGCAGAGACAGGCAGTAAAGATGTACTCATGCCTGGCCTTAAAGGGGTTCTCTCATTTCAGCAAGTGGCATTTATCATGTAAATAAAGTCAATACAAAACACTTACTAATGTATTCTGATTGTCCATATTGCTTCGTTTGCTGGCTGGATTCCTTTTTCCATCGCATTATTCACTAAATTATACACTGCTTGTTTCCATGGTAACAACTAGAGATGAGCGAATGGAAGCTGATAAAGTAGAATTTGATCTGAATTTCAGGAATTATTCGATTCGCACCGAATGCGAATTTACTGATGCTTTGTGGTAACGAATCGCATTTTTTCCTAAAATGGCTGCTGCACGTGTGAGGACATGGAGCAAGGAATTCTGGGAAGGCGGGGTCACCCATAGTGCCATGCATGCAGCCAATGAGCAGCCAGCCAGCCCTGTGATGTCACAACCCTATAAATAGCCTCAGCCATCTTGGATTCTGCCATTTTCCAGTGTACTTAGTGCAGGGAGAGATGTCAGCAGGGACAGTGCTAGCAAAAACTTCATTGTGCTAAAAAAATATTTTAAAGTGCAAGGAAAGAAAATTCAAGGTGTAGGGAAAAGATAGGGAGGAATCATTCCAGAGCATTTATGTCGAACAGAGTTCAGTAGGGGATGGTACAGCCTGGGTAATAGAAAAAATCCTATTTCACCTTGGTACACTGACTGGGCACCCAAACAGACAGAGAAGTATTATATGCTGTGGGCTTGGCTCCATTTTTCAGTGAGGAAGAGCTACTAGAGGACAGTCAGCAACTACTGCCCAGCCAAGATCTGGAGGAGAGATCCGCCGCTTCCGCTACTAGGCGGGCAAGTACTGATGAGGAGAGTGGTGTGGGAGCTGGTGTTGTGAGCAGTCAGGCTCCTGACCCAGAGACAGTTGAGGAAGACATCAGTGACGTGCAAACAGTACTCGATGATGATGATGTAGCTGATCGCACTTGGTAGCCGGGTGGCGAAGCGGCTTTATCATCATCGGGAGAAGAGGATTGCAGCTTGCCCGTGAGCCAGCGGCGGAGCCAGCAAGTCGCTAGGGTGGCAGGGAGACAGCAGGGTGGTCCAGCCTGCCGCAGCAACCGCTGCATCACCCAGTGGCACGCACCCAGTTTCAGGCAGTCAGGACTCTACCACCTCAGCCAAAGGGAGCTGTCTGTCCTTCCCATCATCTGCTGGTCCTGATACTCCTGCTCCTCCTCCACCTACTCCTCATCATTCATTCCGTCAGCAATCGATCACCGAAGCGATTGCCAAGAGACAACAGTATACGTGCACGCATCCAACGGCTCCGAAGCTGAATGTGCTCCTGTCCAAGTTGCTGGTGTTGCAGACCCTCCCTTTCGAAGTGGTGGACTCTGCACCTTTCAGAGAACTAATGTCTTGTGCCGAACTGAGGTGGAGAGTCCCAAGCCATCATTTCTTTGCCGAAAAGGCAGTACTAGCCCTGCATACACATGTAGAACAGAAGGTTGGCCAGTCATTGAGCATGTCCGTGTCTGCCAAAGTGCACAGCAGCGCTGATTTGTGGAGCTGTAACTATAGGCAGGGAAAATACATGTCCTTTAAGGCCCACTGGGTGAATGTGGTTTATGCACAGCCACACCAGCAACTTGGCCAGGTGACGCCGCTTCCGCCTCCATGTTGCCACGCCGTTGGTCCTGCGACAATGTCCGCCTCTGCCTCCTCAGCCTCCACCGTGTTCTCAGCCTCCAATGCAGGGACAATTCACAGTGCGCCTCCAGCATACCACATGTGCAGAGCACTGCGGTGTCACGTTGTTCTGCACCTCCTTTCCCAGGGCAAATGGAGTCACACACTTCAGCCACTCATACACCGCAAAGCAGACCCTCTTTGAGCTGCAGCTGCAGAACGGCATCCCCCAACATAGGCTGATATGCGACATTTCCACCCGTTGGAATTCCACCCTCCATATGTTGGACCAACTATACGAACAGAGAAAAGCCATAAACGATTTCTTGATGATCCAAGCGGACAGGCGTACTCCCCTGTGTAACCTCGATGTCAGCCAGTGGCAGCTCATGTGTGACACCTGCCATTTGCTCAGGCCCTTTGAGGAGGCCACGTTATTTGTTAGTCGCCAGGACTACGGGATGAACAACGTCATTCCACTGCTTCATGTCCTGGAAAAGATGCTGGTAAATCTGTCAGGTCAGTGGACTGGAGACGTGGCACCTAGATCTCACGGCCACATGAGCCCTGTGGGGGCTGAACTGGAGGAGGAGGAGAACATTGGAGCACAAGCAATGTGTACCGAAATGGGTGGTTTTTCTACACAACTGAAAGAAGAGGAGGAGCAGGAGCCACCAGAGGAGCTAAAGGGCGATGAGGAAGACGAGGCAGAGGACCTAGAGACACCGTGGCAGAATGCAGTGGAGATGGAGGCAGGGAGTCCCTCCGAGTCACTTGCACAAATGGCCCGATGCATGCTCAATTGCTTGCGTAGTGACAGCCGAATTGTCACCATTCGGCAGAGGGATGACTTCTGGCTCTCCACCTTGTTGGACCCTTGCTACCGGTCCAAAATGGGGGCCTTTTTTTACACCCGCTGACAGGGAGGACAAACTGAACTACTATAGAGACATCCTATGTAGTGAGTTGGCCTCTGCCTACCTTCACCATCGTCCATCCTCTCGCAGGTCTGACCGGGGGGGCCCTCTGCGCTCACATTCCTCTGCCATGGCTGCTATGGCAGGGTGTGGGAGTAGGAGCAGTTCCAGCTCCATCAGCAGCAACTTGAGTCTAGAGTCGCTGATAAGCATCTTTCTTCACCCACCTAGTGCAGAAACTACTCACCAGCAGCAGCAGCTGGACCTGGAGCAGGACCAGGTGGTGGCATACTTTGACAGCATCCTGCCACCCCACATTGAAGATCCATTGGACTACTTGGCAGCCAAACTGGATCTGTGGCCACAACTAGCAGAGTTTGCCCTGAAAAAGCTGTCCTGTAGTGTTGCATCAGTGCGGCGGGGCCATAGTTACCACAAGAAGAACTCGCCTGTCCACCCAAAATGTGGAGAGACTGACCTTTTTCAAGATGAATCAGGCGTGGATCAGCCAGGATTTCCACCCACCAATGCCTGATGCATCAGATTAGATCATCCATGCTACCTCACCCAAACCTTGATAAAAGAGACCAGTTTCTTCTGGCTACCTTCCTCAGTTACTATTCTGATGCTGGCACCCGCCTGACACCACACATCTGATGCCAAGTGCCTCTTCTTACACCCACCATAGTCAGCGGGTGCTGTTATGGCCACACACCTCCACACTCTGTCGTCTTGCCACTCTGTGGCCTCCTCCTGATGCTGCCTCCACCTCCAGACTCTGTCATTGGGACACTCTGTGGCCTCCTCCTGATGCTGCTGCCACCTTCACACTCTGTCATTGTGCCACACTGTGGCCTCCTAATGCTGCTGCCACCTCCACACTCTGTCATTGTGCCAATCTGCCACCTCTTCTTGATGCTGCTGCTGCCGCCACCTCCACACTCTGTCATTGTTCCACTCTGTGGCCTCCTGATACTGCTGCTGCCACCTCCACACTGTCATTGTGCTACTCTGTGGCATCTTCACGCTGCTTCCACCTCACCACTATGTCATATGGCAACTCTGTTGACTTCTCATGCTGTTCCCACCCTCCCCACTTCATGACTGGGCCACTATTGACTGACTACTGACATCATCATTTATTTGACCCTTCTTCTGATCTGTCAGAAGGAAGGAAAAATTAGATGCACAACGGATCTTGTCTATGTAGCAGCTGTAAGGCCTGTATGGTCCCATCAGAATTGGCTTGTGATTTGGTAGCCAAAAGCAGGAGTGGGTACAAAACACAGAAGACATGCAAATATTCCGTTCATGTGTCATCTCTGTTTTGGATCCACTCCTGTTTTTTTGGCATTAGCAATACTGATGGATTACTGACCAAATGCTGACCGACGGAAGGCGGATGCTCAACAGACAGAATCCGTTTTTTGGGGTTATTGTTCTAACGGATCATTGAAAGGGCAAAATAATCAGTGACGTCAACACAAACTTACTGCTGACACCCTCTCCACTCTGTCAGGGGGGCTCTACTTTTATTAGTGATTAATAGAACTGGTTCTGTTTACATCTATGTGGAATCAGCTGATGACGGTGTAAAAGAAGTGACCTTCTTCTTGGCGCTAACATCGATCTGTAAGGCTGAGGTCATACTTGAGTTATTTGGTCAGTTTTGGCTCCGTGACTGCGCAAATAAGTGAAGTGTGCAGTGATTCTAAGAGCGACTCCTGTCATCTGCATGTCATACGTACTCACAGAATTATTTCACTAACAAAACAGACTCCCTATGCGTGTTACTGCAAGGCACAGTGTTCTATACCACTATAAAGGCTCTCAGCAGCCAGGAAATAGCCGTTTTTTAACATAATTCACCGCGAATATCTTCGGGTTGAACCAAATTTTCGCTGAAAAATTCGGCGAGCCGTCAAATCGAATTTTTTCAAAATTCGCTCATCTCTAGCAGTGGTGCATCCCCGTCTGCCCTCCGAAACAAACAAACAAAGGAGAGCGGGGCATGCATAGCAAAAATAAGAAATACAGGAATAATCAATTAAAATTACAATTATGCTTTGGATCTCACAAGCTGTCACACATTTGGGGAAAATTAGATCACATCCATTGGGTTATTAAAGTGAATGTAGGTTACTGGAAAAAGTATTGAAAAGTCTTCCTTTCTGTGTATTTTGAGAATTTACACTTCAGTTCCCAATTAAAAGCTCTATTTTAACTAATTACTGGAAGCATTGTTTTTTAGAAGTGGTGTAGGCTTAGTGCTCTCATTGCATTAAACGAAGCCAGGGACATTAAAGGATTAGCAATGGTTTAAGGAAGAATATATAAATAACTAGTTTAGTAATGTAATGTGGAAATGCCCATATTGTTATAGTTTAAGCATGGCTTAGTCTAGATTTCTTAACTTGAATTCCAAACTTCATTCTAATTTTTCTTTTACTAAAATCTTGATAAATTTATATAAGATGACTGTATGGAGTTGGTCAATGCGACCTCTCCTCAAAGGCCGAATAATGCATAGAACAACACCAACTCAATGATTGCTTCCACTTGTCTGAGGAAGGAGGTGCCTTTTAGCCAATAAGTCCTCTATTCCTATATGGCACCAGCGTGCCCGCTTTCTACACCCCAGCAAATGCACATATTGCTGTACAGCGCATGCAGAGAAGATTATCCTCTAACCTGAGTGCTGTGGCCCCTCACCAACCACAAATTGTGGAATTCGACTTTAACCCCTAGGGACCATCAATAGTGACCATGGCATCTAAGCAACTAGGGTGCTCCCTCTGCCATCCTGTTGATACCCCATTTCCTTCAATGTCTACACACAATGCCTATGTGTTGATATGACAGCTAGTGGCCTAACAGTTGCTTCCAAGTATACCGTTGTAGTACACCTATTAGGCCATGAAAAAAAAAATGAAAAGAACTCACAAAAAATATTCCTTAACATTTATGTAACAAAATTAAACAATACTATAAAATAACTATAAAATGAACATGAACCCTAACCTGTGTGGTGAACAGTGTAAGAAAAAAAATAAAATTAAATAAGTACTGTAAATGAAAGCAATACCAGAATGGCTGTATTATTGTTCATCCCACCTACCAAAAAATGGAATACAAAGTGGTCAAAAATTCATACCACGAAATTATAACAATGAAAACATCAACTCATCTAAAAAAAACAACAAACGGAAGACTGTGATCTCCACTACTCACTCACTCCTGCAAAAAGGTAATCTTATGCCCTCAATGTTCCGTGGTGTCCTGTGTACTCAAAACTGTTCCATCAGATATGCAAAACTGAGAAACCAATCCACACACTTACCAATATTCTTTGTTCAATGCATTGAGAAAGCATCATGGGTGCGAAATAGCCTCAAGATTTGCGTCTGTATCCCTGTTAATCTACATATAAGCACTTTATAGTAAATGCTGCCATGAACAGGGGTTTACTGGGAATTTAAAGTGGCACTGTAAAAAATAATTGAAAGTGGCCCCATGTTTTAGGTGGGTCCAAATTGACAGAGGGCATAGAAACACAAGGAGGCAGGGCTAACATAAGAAATCAGGGTCAACACAAGTAGGTGGGACCAGCTATTCTGTAGTGCAGCACAAAATACTGTCCCAGCAGAACCAAATACCACAGTGCAGCACAAAATACCTTGACAAAACCAGATACCACAGTGCAGGACAAAATACTGTTCCCCTGCTACAGTATTCAACTGTATCACAATTCTGAGGATGGGGATACAGTTGAATTCAGCAGACCTGTGGCTGTCCGTCAGATGCATAAGTAACTGATGCTCTTAGCATTAATTAATGATGAGAGTGTCAGATCTCTATGTACCCCACTGAGAGCCATAAAGAGGGCTCGGGAGGCCTCCATGTAATTTTATTCTTACGAAAACAGTCTTCTGGATATATTTGTTTGAAGTTACTCCATGTATTCTACGTCCTATCCTCACTTTTCCTCCTTTGTTTGGACTTTTAGCATGGCAAACAATCAGCCTCTCTTGACTTTCTTAGTCAGACTATTGAATCCAACCAGAGAAGGAAAGGTATGAGTAACTCAACTGGAGCATTATCCATTACTTTGATAAATGCAATGCTCCTCTGTGGGCATCTAGACTTATCTAGGCCTATGAAAAAAACAATAGAGTTGTCACGATATTGTCCAAATCCTATAATCTACTATTATAATAGCAGATGGCATGTTTCTCTTACAGCAACAGTAAACTGACAGTGGGATCCCTATCTATATAGAAGTTTCTCTGTGTGTGGACTACTACAGAAGCACATTATTTTTGTGGTTAACATTCAACATTCAGTATAGTATTGCCGGAAAAAAAAAAAATGCTTTCTGTGATGGAAGTTTTTCTTTAGCGACTTTTTCTGTCACAATGGCTGTATCAGTAGCTTCAATTAAATAACTACATAAGCGTAAGAGGCAAGTGCTGGCAGCAAGGCATTTTACAGAGGAATGTTCCAGGGAAGCTTTGAATGAGGAAATATCAAAAGGTCAATTTGAAGGCCACAAGTAGAAAAACAAATGAGAAAATGCCACAGGAATGATACACAAATATGATATTTCCTCCAAACAGGTATACTTTAAATTTAGGTTAACTTTTTTTCATGTTACACTTTGAATGTATGTTTATCAAATTTACGTCACCTTCTATTATTTGTATATGTATATTAAAATCAAGTTTTGAACTGTATTCAGTATTACCCTCTGTTGGCTAACCAGCAATATGTTCCTCTCTTCTGTCCTGATAGTTTGCTACAATGTCTATGAGGACAGGTAAAAGGTATCAACACAGAGTCAAAGCAGACTTGTAACTTGAAGCACCTGGGATTCAATTTGAAACTTTAAACAGGCCTTACTATGTGTCTATGTATCTTCTTATACCTCAAAGAGTTCTTTGTATCCCATCTTAATCCAGGGCCCATGTTAAACTGTAACCTATAGTTTCTCCCTGATGTATTTTATAATGTAGTATTGGTGAACTCTTTTGTGATAGAAGCATTGGCCCTCTTAAGCACCAGGAACTGCAAAAAAATGCCCTCTCCATCACATACCATAATATTAGCACTGGTTGACTATATTTGTTTTGTTTGTTGCTATAAATTTATTTTACAATTTGTAATAAAGGAACTTTTTAAACACCCTAGGTAGTTAGATTTTTTCCTCACAAAGCATGACTTGTAATGAATTGGACTAACCACATCAGTAATCATAAGATACGTAGTTCTGGATTCACATGGACACCATCTGGGTTTAAATGCACCACCGAGTTAAAGGGGTTATCCAGTAATGGATATTGATGATCTATTCACAGAATAGATCATCATTATCAGATCTAAGGAGATTCTAGTACTAACACCCCTTCTAATTATCTGTTACAGGGAGCCACTGTACTCACCAAAGCTCTAGTGAGCTCAGTGGGCTTCCATACATAGTACAGGGGCTGTGCTTGGTATTGCAGCTCAGCCCCTTTCACTTCTCTGGGCTGCAACTAGGCCATGTGACCAATGTACAGTGATGTCACATGGCCTATGAAGAGGCTGCAGCACACATGAAGCACCGGCCTCTTGTAACTGCTGATTGGTAGAGGTCCTGGGTATCAGACCCCTGCTGATCTGATATTGATGACCTATCGTGAGGATAGATAATCAATATTAATAAACTGATTACCCCTTAAAGCTGCCCATACACATAAGATAGATAAGTCAGCCAAAATGTCTGACTTTGGCCACTTTGGCTGAGCATTGTTTGAAAATGTAATGTGATTGTTTGCAATGATCAATGATAGATTCTTATTTTCTGAAAATATGATCTGTTAGGTTTGAGGTTTTGTTTGTTGGCAGCTGAAAGTACAAGTGTATTACATGATTGGTTACATTTGGTTGATCACTTGCCACTTTGTTAAAAAAAAAAATTAAGGACTCCTATGGGTTTGCAAAAATCGTCAAATAGTCAGTCAATTAGGTTTCCAGTGCCAGTGGATTCAGCAGCTACCTTCCTATCAGTAACAGTCAGGCCTCTGTACTGATTGAACGGACACACCTCCTGTGACTGTTCGATAAGAGCGCTTTACATTTATGGAGGAATGTGCAAATGCTTAGGAGTTAAAGGGAATCTGCTACAAGGAAATTCACTGTTGAACCAGAAAAACTGGGACAGATTTACTAAGAGTGTGGCATTTTACACTGTCAAGAGTCTTGAAATTGCAAATCCTGCTCCAGAGATACACTAGAACTTTGTCCATGCACGAGAAATTTGTCCATGCTCCAAAAATATACCTGTGCACCAAACAAGTATCAGTGCATCATAAAATGTCTAATTTAAGTTCACACCAACAATAAATTGAAGTAGTTTTACTCTGAAAATGCACCAAAATTTTGTTGTGCACAGGTAAATTAAGGTCAATCCTGGAAGTCACACGCCCTTGTCAGATGAGACGTAAATTGCATAGAAAAGTGTGTAAAACAGTTAGAAATGTGATGCAAAGCATGCACACAGGTTTTATGCCACAAAATGCACCAAAAATTTGTGCATTTTTGATAGTCAGCCTGCCCTAATGTATTATAGGGAAGAATCGGTCCTACAGTCCCTTGGCGGGGCGAATGCGAACTTGGTCCTCTGGAAGCGTTTTATAGATTACGTTTTATTTATTTGGAATGGTAATCAATTATCACAAATTTTTTTTTTTAGAGAATATCAATAAAAATGAGTTTTATTTAAAGTTCACGCCTAACTACAGTAACACACAAATTAATTTTCTGGACCTCACTATTTTTATAGATAATGGAATACAATTATAAAATCAATACTAGAACTTTTCATAAACCAACAGACACCAACAGTTTTATCCCTCTAAATAGTTGTTATCTGCTCTCCTGGCTAACGGGGATCCCACGCAGCCAATACATCAGAGCCCGCAGGAATTGGACTAGGGATGCTCACTTTGAAGGGGAACTAGGCCTATTGAACTATAAATTCCAGGAAAAAGGTTATAATATTACACACTTGGAACCAATTATGGAATCAGTTAGTAAAATCCCACGGGACTCCCTTCTAGAAAATAAAAACAAAAATAAAAACAAAAACGAAAACAAGATCTCTAATGTCCTGGGTAATAATGAAATTAGTATTCCTATAATCACCAGGTACAGCGAAGGCTCTCAGATATTTAAAAAGATCATTAAAAAACATTGGGAGGTGCTTAAACAGGACAAAACAATAGGAGAATTAATTCCAAAAAATCCCACTTTTACTTTTAGGAAAGCTCCAAACCTGTCAAATCTAATTGCACCTTCCCTAAAACACATCAATACTAGTTCATTCATATCCAAAGTTGTTTTTTTACCTTGTAGGATGTGTAATAATTGCCAAGCCAATAAACATCTGCAAACAGGTCCGATTAAAGAAATAGGTACTGCCCCTTTAAAATACGAAATAAAACAGTTTACAACCTGTCACACAAAAGGGGTAATATATTTTATCAAATGCCCCTGCAATAAGATTTATGTGGGCCGCACTAAACTAGAATACAGGAACACATAAACAACATACAGAAAAAATTTGAAGGACATCCCTTTTTGCGGCATTACAAAGCACATCATGCGAGTAGTTTTAAAGGATCCAGTTTTGGGGGTTTAGAAAAAGTTTCAAAAAACAAAAGGGGAGGTGACTATATCAAACAAATGTCCCGATATGAAAGCAAGTGGATTTTCAAATTGAATAGCTTAGTAACTTACGGTCTGAACCACGAAATAGAGCTTTTTGCTTTCTAAATATAGGTGTGGAATGGTGGATCTGAGGAAAGAGCCTCAGAAAAAACACAGAAAAAATACTAACAATCTAAAAAAAAACAAAAAACTAACAATCTATAAAGCAATGATTATCTACTTGCAATATACAAATTTCCCTTCGAGGCATCCATACAGCTGTGACGTCACTAGCTTCTGAGTTTCCAAGCAACACCTCGGCTCGCTCGCGTGTGCACGCACTGCCGGCTGGAGCACCGCCACGTTAGTAGGTAGAGCTAGAGACTACTATTACCAGACAACTATAAGGACAGAACTCCATCCACGACGGACTCCATACAGGATTTTAGGTAATTCAACGGACTTCTGTAACCGCATATGAACTAGAAGAACTATTTGCTAATGAATTGAAAGTACTGACTGTGCCCTTACTAAGACTAACCACTAACTTTCAATTGGATACAGCCTGCTACCCGAGCAGTCTAATATCCAAGTCACACATTTTACCAGTGCGGATGCCTCAGCCCCACACGTATCAGTGAAGGGCTTCTATTACATATCATTTTAGTACACCGGCCAGGACAGCAGACCGGACAGGCAACCAGCAGCGGGCATTGATATAGCTGTCAGACGCTAGATTCAGTGCAAACACACAGACGGGAGCGCAGGTGTACATCTTGATTAAAATAAATCAAATTAACAATAGAACAATGGAGCCAAATGCAAATATAAAATCATATTTTATTAATCAATGTTAAAAACATTATACAGCAGGGAGGGGCAGAATAGAAGCTCCATCCTGGTCCTTGGCTTTACAAGATTATTGCTAGGTAAGATCTGCAACTGTCTCTATTGGTATCACTTACACTATTTATATTTTTGATATCAGCATTGGTACCCCCAACAATTTTTGTATGCACTTAGCACATGGGGAATTATGTATAGCCGCATTAGGTTTCATGATTTAAGATATAGTTATTATGAGGGTTTTGTTCCAATGAGATTCTGATATATGTGCTTGTTGCACTTGCAATATCTGCAACTTTGTTATTAGCCAGTTCATGGCCCGGATGGCGCTTCTATTCTGCACCTCCCTGCTGTATAATTTTTTTAACATTGATTAATATACAAATATATGATTTTATATTTGCATTTGGCTCCATTGTTCTATTGTTAATTTGATTCATATGTAGGAGTATATGCGTTGACACATTAATGGTTTGGGTATCCAATAAATACGCCTCGGCAAAGGGCCGTACATTGATGCTAGGCATAGGATACCCCATGTGGTCTTTTTATGTGTACATCTTGATTAAGTATTATAGGGCCCTTTACACTGTCCGATGTTTGGGTAGATTATCACTAACGAGTGAAATGCTCATTCATCAGGTAATAGGATCTTTTGTGCGGACGCCTAAATCATTGTTTGCCAGCAACAGATCGTGCAGTCTAAACAGCCTCTGCTGCTGGCAAACATTGATTCTGTATGAGTGATGGCATTACTGTTAGCTCCTCCCCATACTGAGGAGGTGATCGCTGCATATAAATGCAGAAGTCCCCTCCACTGACGAGCAAGCGATTGTCTGGAAGGAACACTTCCTTCCCGACAATCGTCTCTTCCATTGGGCAATGTAAAGGGGCCTTTAGATAAAAGTTAAAGGGGTTATCCAGGAAATGATAATGATGACCTACCCTTAGGCTATCACATCAGCAGGGGTCCAAATCCCATCACCCACACTGCTCAGCTGTTTCAGGGAGCCACTGCACTTACCAGAAGCTCTGAAGAGCGATGGAGGCTCCTGACATCTTTCCAAGGACAGCGCTGTTCATCGTATAGTGGAACTGCTTGGTACGCAGCTCAGCTCCATTAACTTGAATGGGGCTAAGCTGCAACTAGGCCATGTGACCAATGTACAGTGATGTCACTGGTCTATTTAGAGGCTGCAGTGCTCAAGCCCTCTTCTAACAGCTGATCGGAGGGGGACTCGGGTGTCGCACCCCCGCAGATCTGATACGGATGACCGGAAGTCATAAATATATTTTTCTGGATAACACCTTTAAAGGTAATCATTTTGCCTGGATTGCATTGTCTGTCTATCTATCTATCTATCTATCTATCTATCTATCCATCCATCCATTTAATCTATATATCTGTGGTCTGCTTTGAATCGCTGTATCTTTTGGTGTTGCAAGTATGTAGTTGTTTCACCTTCAATCTAGTCACTAATTACAAATGTCTGCTTCCTTGACTTGGTGGTTACATCACTAATTAAACAGCTTAACTTCCAGTTACTAAAAGCCTTTATGTAATCCTCATTATTAATGAGCACCATTACCAGGAAAATTGTTGATCAGAATACTTGGAAAAGAAAGTGACATGTCATACTGGCATAACTTGCTTGTTCGAATCTCGTTGCTGCCTTAGGACAAAACTTTTCTTCCTGGCTTTTTTTTAAATAACCAACTTGTATGATAAATGATGATTGGTGTACATTTCATAAAGTGTAAGTGGTACAGTATCTCACAAAAGTGAGTACACCCCTTACATTTTTGTAAATATTTATTTGCTTGTATAAGAGTCTAAATTTGATGTGCCTTCAAAATAGCTCAACATACAGCCATTAATGTCTAAGCCGAATACACGTATGGCATTGTAATGCTAATACAAGTATAGAAGGTAGACGGCTCAACTTTTCAATTTTAATGATAGAGGTACAGGAACTGCTAGGTCTGACTCACCCAGTCAGAAAGAGAATATGTATTATAGTGGAAATAGCAGGCAACACTCGTATTTGGAATTTGCAGATGATATTTGTATATTTATTTTAGGATAAGGTTTAAAAAGATGTAGAACATTTAAAAATATTTGAAGATAAAAACAAAACAAAAAATATATATTTAAAAGCAAGTGGTATATAATGTGGGTGGTACTTGGTGAGGGTGAGGTAATAAGGGGTTAAATCTAGATGCGTGTACTTGGTCTGGTACCAGAATGTGAGTGATAGTAAAGTGCTTCAATCAGTGCAATAAAATATGCAGTGTGTTTTACACTTAATTTGCATTTCTAAACATGTCTTAATCTGATGAGAAATATTTAAATGTTCCCAGGTCCTTATTCCACAGGTTTAGCCAATATGAATTTAAGTATAGTAATTCTTTGAATTAATACCTGTCAGTTCCCATTTGTTTTAATATATAATGTTCTTTCATTAATTGGTGCCTTCTATATTCTGGTGAAGCCCTCTGTTAAAACTTGTGAAAATATCAGGCAGTCTTCTAAAGAAGGGTTACAAATGCTGGAGGGGAATACGGTATTCTGAGCTTAAGTGCGAACTAATTGTGTTCTCCTTGCGGTAGGATTCGTGATCCTCGGCGTCCTCATGCTGGACTTGATGGACGTCAGTAGCTCACGTGATTAGGCTTCTGCTGGCCGCTTGGGTGAAACAGTATTCCTCTTTCTGGGAGCGCTCCACTTAGAGATTATTCTTAATTATATTTAGCGGCTCACAGTATATTGCCACCAAAGCTGAATTATGGTAATCCAAGAATCAATTCTCCATGTGCTTAAACACGTTTCGGGACCTTGTCCCTTCATCAGTAATGCTAATACGCCATACACTGTAAGAATAACCATATGCATACAAATCTAGCGATCTAAGCAGATAAGACTTGCATCCAAAATAGTAATAAAAGAAAAATACAAACCACAGTTTTGGGGACCTGCATAAGCCCCCAGGAGGAAGCTTTTGGGGTGAAACGTACATCGGGGTTTCTGGCAGGTACCCAGAACTGGTGGTTTGCATTTTACTTTTATTACTATTTAGAATGCAAGTCTCGACTGTTTAGATTCCTATGCATGTGGTTATTCTTAGGGTATATGGTGTATTAGCATTACAATGCCATATGTGTATTTGGCTTAGCTTACTTTTATATGGTCACTTTTAGAGATGAGTGAATTTTTCCAAAATTTTATTCGCCGGTTCGACAATTTTTTGGGGGAAAATTTGGTTCGGTCCGAATTTATTCGCTGCGAATCTCATTAACAACTGCTATTTCCTGGCTACAGAGAGCCTTTATAGTTGTGGAGAACACGGTTCCTTGAAGTAACACGCATAGGGAGTTTGCTCTGTTAGTGAAATAATACTGTGAGTACGTATGACATGCAGATGACAGGCGTCACTCTTGGAATCACACTTCACTTATTTGGGCAGTCACAGGGCCAAAACTGACCAAATAACTCAAGCATGAACTCAGCCTTACAGGTCGATGTTAGCGCCAAGAAGAAGTGCACTCCTTTTACACCGTCGTTAGCTGATTCCACATAGATGTCTACCGAACCTGTTCTATTAAGCGCTTATACAAGTAGAGCACCCCAGACAGAGTGGAGAGGGTGTCAGCAGTAAGTTTGTGTTGATGTCACTGATTATTTTGTCCTTCCTCTGACCCGTCAGAACAATAACTCCCAAAAAATGGATCCAGTCTGATGAGCGTCCACCTTCACTCGGTCAGCATTTGGTCAGTAATTCATCAGTACTGCTAATTCAAAAAAAAACAGGAGTGGATCCAAAACAGAGATGACACGTTAATGGGATATTTGCATGTCTTCTGTGTTTTGTACCCACTCCTGCTTTTGGCTACCAAATCACAAGCCAATTCTGATGGGACCATACAGGCCTTACAGCTACTACACAGAGAAAATCCGTTGTGCGTCTCATTTTTCCTTCCTTCTGAAAGATCAGAAGACGGATCAAATAAACGATGATGTCAGCCAGGCCGAAAGGCAAAATAGTGGCCACAGGGTGACCACAGAGTGGCAGGTGACATAAGGTGGAGGTGGCAGCAGCATGAAGAGACCACAGAGTGGAAAGTTGACATAGTGTGGAGGTGGCAGCAGCATCAGGAGGCCACAGAGTGGCAAGGTGACATAGTGTGGAGGTGCGTGGCAATACCAGTACCCGCTGAAGATGGTGGGTGAAAGAAGAAGCACTTAGCATGAGATTTGTTTCATCAGGTGGGTGGCAGCATCAGAATAGTAGCTGAGGCAGGTAGCCAGAAGAAACCAGTCTCTTTTGTCAAAGTGTTGATGTGGCACCATGGATAATCTGATCTGATGCATAAGGCATTGGTGGGTAAAAAACCTGGCTGATCTACGATCCAGGCGAGTTCTTCTTGGGGTAACTATGGCCCCCGCTGCACTAAACACCCACTCTGATGCCACACTACTAGACGGGCAGGACAGTTTTTCCAGGGCAAACTCTGCCAGTTGTGGCCACAAATCCAGTTTGGCTGCCCAGTAGTCCAGCGGATCTTCAACGTGGGGTGGCTGGGTGCAGTCCAAGTATGCATTCACCTGCTGGTTCAGGTCCTCTTCCAGGTCTAGCTTCTGCTTCTGCTGGGGAGTAGTTTATTCACTAGGTGGGTGAAGAAAGCTGCTCATCAGTGACTCTAGACTCAGGCTGCTTTTGATGGAGCTGGTACTGCTCCTGCCACCTCACCCCTCCCAAGCAGCCATGACAGTAGAACGTGAGCGCAGAGGGCCCCCCCGGTCAGACCTGCAAGAGGATGGACGATGGCGCAGATAGGCAGCGGCCAACTGACTACATAGGATGTCTCTATAGCAGTTCAGTTTGTCCTCCCTCTCAGTGGGTGTAAAAAAGGCCCCCATTATGGACCGTTAGCCAGGGTCCAATAAGATGGAAAGCCAGAAGTCATCCCTATGCCGAATGATGACAATTTGACTGTCACTACGCAAGCAAGTGAGCATGCATCCGGCAATTTGTGCAAGTGACTCGGAGGGACTCCCTGCCTCCATCTCCACTGCATACTGCCATGGTGTGTCTGGGTCTTCTGCCTCGTCTTCCTCATCGCCCTGTCTCTCCTCTGGCTGCTCCTGCTCCTCCTCTCCTGTCACCTGTGTAGAAAAATCACCCATTTCGCTACACATTGCTTGTGCTCCAATGTTCTCCTCCTCCAGTTCATCCCCCTACAGGGCATATGTGGCCCTGAGATCTAGGCGGCATGTCTCCAGTCCCCTGACCAGACAGATTTACCAGCATCTGTTCCAGGACATGAAGCAGTGGAATTACATAGTTCATCCTGTAGTCCTGGCGACTGACAAATAGTGTGGCCTCCACAAAAGACTTGAGCAAATGGCAGGTGTCACGCATGAGCTGCCACTGGCTGGCATCGAGGTTACACAGAGGAGTACTTCTGTACGCTTGGACCATCAAGAAATCGTTTATGGCCTTTCTCTGTTTGTTTAGTTAGTTCAACATATGGACGGTGGAATTCCAATGGATGGAAACGACACATATCAACCTATGTTGGGAGATGTCGTTCTGCCACTGCAGCTCAAGGAGGGTGTGCTTTGCGGTGTTTGAGTTGCTGAAGTGCATGCAAAGTTTCCTGGCCATTTTTAAGATGTCTTGCAGTTTGGTGGATGACTTCAGTAACCGCTTGACAACCAGATTGAACACATGTGCCATGCAGAGCGCATGGCTCAGCCCTCCTTGACGCAACGCCGACACCATGTTCTTCCCGTTGTTGGTCACTATGGTTCTGATTTCGAGTTGTCGTGAAGAAAGCCAGTATTCGATTTCTTGATGAAGGACGCGTAGCATTTCCTACACTGTGTGACTCCGTTTGTCCAGACAAACAAGGTGCAGAAAAGCATGACACCGCCGTGCCCTGCACATGTGGTATGCTGGAGGCGCACTGTGAATTGTCCCTGCAGCTGAGCACACGGTGGAGGATGATTTTACCCCTAACACTACGCAGTGACTGACTGCTACGGGCGCTGCTTCCGTAAACCCATGCACCACTACTTTTCGGGCAGGTAGGCTCCTGTGAAGTGGGGGGGTCTACCTCATACATGTTTGGCTCCTGACCTCCCACTGCTGCCACCCTGCTGACTCCAGGCCACGCTACCGACTTGCTGGATCCGCCGCTGCCTCAAGGGCAAGCTGCCACCCTCTACTCGCGATCATGATGAAGCCCCTAATTCACCCGGCTCCCAAGTGCGATCAGATTCATCATCATCATTGAGTACTGTCTGCACATCACTGATGTCCTCCTCAATGGTCTCTGGGTCAGGAACCTCACAACTCGCAACAGTAGCTCCCACACCACTCTCCTCATCACTCTTTGCCCGCCTAGCAGAGGAAGCGTTGGATGTCTCCTCCACATCTTGGCTTGCCAGTAGCGGCTGACTGTCTTCTAGTAGCTCGTCCTCGCTGTATAGTGTAGCTGAGCCCACAGCATGTAATACTTCTCTGGCTGAGGGAACAGAAAAGAACAGAGGCAGGTTGAGGACAGGTGAGGGCACAGGGCCTGCTCCCGGGCCATGCCAACTAAAGGTTGTGTCTGACGAACCCACTGACTCTCGGCTGGGGGTGCCTGATGTCACTTTCGACGAAGTCGAAGATCGAGTCAAGCATTCAAGAACCGCTGGGTTGCTGGTCAAGACACGACTACTAGATGATACCGGGAGCTCAGGCCTCTCACTGCTACCCCTGCTGCCACACCCCCTTACTCTGCTGCGACCTCTGCCTGCTCCAGAAACATTTAGGCCCCTGACACTCCCCTGTGCAGGAGCACTTCTCTGTCTGACATACTGTTAGATCTAATAATCAAATGTTAGATCAAATATTTTTTTCTTTCGCCATTAATACACCTAATACACGGCAAACAGAGCTTTAGAATATATCACTGCACCGCTGAATGGCAATTAGACCCTAATGTTTTTCTACTTTTACACAACACAAAAGGCTTTTCAACACAGTATCACACAGCACTTGCACCCCAATAACAAGAACGGTTTGCTGGAATGACAGAGCTGTATAATGGCAATTTGTATCCCCAGTCAGTGCACCAAGGTGTAATAGGATTGTTCCTATTACCCAATCTGTAACCTCTGTGGTAAGGTGCAGGGTGCCATCCTAGATGGCAGGTACGTGTCACCGAGGTTCATAGCCTCGGTGAGGTAAGAGCCGTTTGTTGATGTCAGTAGCAGGTAATGCTACTGACACATTTGCTAAATAGCATGGCTGCAAAGCCGATCCGGGCCGGCTCTTACCGGGAGCAGCTAAAGTGTAGGGTGGGTGGCTGCTCCCCACGACCCAGTCCTGGTTTTGGGCTGGGTTTAAAAACTCAGCCAGCACCAGCAGGTGGGAGAGTGATTATCCTGGAGCTGCTAATAGTGCTGTGGAGCTCTCTGACCTGAAGGAAAGAGCTCAGAAAAGTGGTGTTTTTCCTGGACGCCTGAAGGTGGATTGTCCTGCGGCTGGGCTGACAGCCAGGTGCGAACCCGCACCTACACCTCCCAGGTGACTGGAACCTGTGTCGGGCTGTTTTTGTTTTGCCTCACGTTTTCTGCTGAGTGTGAGTTAACACCAAGTGACTGTTTACTGTTTACTTTATGCAAGTGTGAATAAACCCTGTTTGGCTTCACTTACTGGACTCCTTTTGCCTCTGTACTGCACCCGCACCGCTGTCTACCAGAGCGACTCCCCACACCTCCCATACTGAACCCTATTCTACATAAATGCCGTGGAACGATTCCTCCCTATCCTTTCCCTGCACTTATAAATAGTTTTTTCACCACAATCAAGTCTTTCCTATCACTGTCCCTAGCACCTGCAGACATCTCTCCCTGCACTAAGTACACTGGTAAATGGCAGAATCTAAGAGGGCTGATGATATTTATAGGGCTGTGACATCACAGGGCTGGCTGCTGATTGTCTGCATGCATGGCATTATGGGTGATTCCGCCGTCCCAGAGTTCCTTTCTCCATTGGAGTCTGGAAGGAATTTGTTTTTCCCCTTAAGTGGGGAAAATTGGCTTCTACCTCATAGTTTTTTTTTTTGCCTTCCTGTGGATCAACTTGAAGGATAACAGGCCGATCTGGATGGTAAAAAATGTCTTTTTTCGGCCTTATATAATATGTTACTATGTTCTCACACGTGCGGCCATTTTAGCCATTTTAGAAAAAAATGTGATTAATTACCATGAAGCGTGAAGAAATTCGGATTCGTCACTTCGTCAACTTCAATTCGCTTATTTCTAAAAATAAACACCACAAACACACCTCCAAGATAACCACTGACTTGCGAAAGAAAGTGAGAGTAAAGGTGCTGAACTGGCCAAGCATGTCTCCAGACCTAAACCCTAGTAAGCATCTGTGGCGCATTCTCAAACGAAGGGTGGAGGAGCGCAAGATCTCAAACATCCACCAACTCTGTGATGTCATCATGGACGAGTGGAAGAGGATTCCAGAGGCAGTCTGAGAAGTTTTAGTGAACTCCATGCCCAAGAGAGTTAAGGAGGTGCTGGAAAATCATGGTGGCCACTCAAAATATTGACACTTTGGGCACAATCCAGTGCTGAGCCACGCCCCCTGCACTGATCACATGATGGTGACGTCACCCCAGGTCCTTCGGCTGTTCAACAGTTCGGGTTGGTGGAAGCCGCCCCTTATGGATTCCATATGCCGCGATAGTGGAATCCATAACGGGATGCGCGAGTTACCACAACCCGAACGCCGAACTTTTTTTTAATGTTCGCTCATCTCTACTTGTGGGCCAATGTGAGAAGCCTAAAATATTGTAGTCTGTAGTGAATTAGAATATTCTTCATTATTAAATTTATTTTCTCTTATGCGAAAAATCGGCAATGTAATATTCGTAAATGCGAATATTCTAAATCACGAATATATAGCACTATAGAATATAGTGCTATATATTCGTTTTTTTAGAATATTCGTAATTTTTTCCAATATAATGTGAACAGTCATTGGCTCTAAAGCGACTTAAGCAGGGAGGAATCATGACTTCAGATGGAAAAAAATTAAGAATATTTTAAAAAAACGAATATTAGTTTTTTAGAATATTCGTCATTGACGAATATTCTAAAAAATGAATATATAGCACTATAGAATATAGTGCTATATATTAGTTTTTTAGAATATTTGTCATTTTTTTCCATATGAAGTCATGATTTCTTCCTGCTTAAGTTGCTTTTGGGCCAATGATGTTCACATTACATAGTAATATAGTAACATAGTATATAAGACCGAAAAAAGACATTTGTCCATCCAGTATGGCCTGTTTCCTACAAGTTGATCCAGAGGAAGGCAAAAAAACCCTGTGAGGCAGAAGCCAAATTTCCCCACTTAAGGGTAAAAAATTCCTTCCCGACTCCAAACAGGCAATCAGATAACTTCCTGGATCAATGACCCATCTCTAGTAGCTATAGCCTGTAATATTACTACACTCCAGAAATAAATCCAGTCCCCTCTTGAATTCCTTTATTGTACTCACCATCACCACCTTCTCAGGCAGAGAGTTCCATAGTCTCACTGCTCTCACCGTGAAGTATCCTTTTCTATGTTTGTGTACAAACCTTTCTTTCCTCCAGACGCAAAGGATGTCACCTCATCACAGTCACAGTCCTGGGGATAAATAGATGATGGGAGAGATCTCTGTACTGACCCCTGATATATTTATACATAGTTAATAGATCTCCCCTCAGTCGTCTTTTTTGTAAAGTGAATAACCCTAATTTTGACAACCTTTCAGGGTACTGTAGTTGCCCCATTCCAGTTATTACTTTAGTTGCCCTCCTCTGAACTCTCTCCAGCTCTGCTATGTCTGCCTTGTTCACAGAAGCCCATAACTGTACACAGTACTCCATGTGTGGTCTGACTAGCGATTTGTAAAGTGGCAGGACTGTGTTCTCATCATGGGCATCTATGCCCCTTTTGATGCAACCCATTATCTTATTGGCCTTGGCAGTAGCTGCCTGACACTGGTTTTTGCAGCTTAATTTGCTGTTTATTAAAATTGCTAGATCCTTTTCCATATCAGTGTTCCCGAGTGTTTTACCATTTAATATGTACGGATGACTTGCATTATTCCTTCCCATGTGCATAACTTTACATTTGTCAGTATTAAACCTCATCTGCCACTTCTCTGCCCAAGCCTCCAATCTATCCAGATCCCTCTGTAGGAGAAAACTGTCCTCTTCAGTGTTAATTACTTTACACAGTTTAGTGTCATCTACAAAAATAGATATTTTACTGTGCAAGTCTTCTACAAGATCATTAATAAATATATTGAAGAGAATAGGGCCCAATACTGACCCCTGAGGTACCCCACTAGTGACAGTGACCCAATCTGAGTATCTACCATTAATAACCACCCTCTGTTTTCTGTCACTCAGCCAGTTACTTACCCACATACAGACATTCTCTCCCAGTCCAAGCATCCTCATTTTATATACTAACCTTTTATGAGGTATAGTGTCAAATGCTTTGGAGAAGTCCAGATATACGACATCTATTGATTCGCCGCTGTCAAGTCTAGAACTTACCTCCTCATAGAAGCTGAATAAATTCGTTTGGCATGACCGATCCCTCATGAAGCCATGCTGATATGGCGTTATTTGCTTATTTTCATTGAGATACTCCAAAATAGCATCTCTTAGAAACCCTTCAAACAGTTTACCAACAACAGATGTTAAACTTACCGGCCTATAATTTCCAGGCTCTGTTTTTGGACCCTTTTTGAATATTGGCACCGCATTTGCTATGCGCCAATCCTGTGAAACATTCCCTGTCAGTATACAGTCTGTAAATATCAGAAATAAAGGTCTGGCTATGACATCACTTAATTCCCTTAGGATACGGGGGTGTATGCCATCCGGTCCTGGCGATTTTTCTATTTTAATCTTTTTAAAGAGGACCTTTCATCAGGGTAAAAAATGTGAACTAAGAATGCTGACATGTAGAGTGGCGCCCAGGGATCTCCCTGCACTTACTATCATCCCAGGCTGTAGCGCTGGCCAATCGCAGCGCGCAGCTCATATCCTGGGAGTTTTTGTTCTCCCAGGCTGTGAGCTGAGCACTGTGATTGGCCAGCGCTACAGCCTGGAATACGCCTAGTATAACCAAGTGATACTAGGCTCCGCCTAGTAGAACTAAGTCACAGAAGATACCGGAGCCTATACCGGGCAAACGGAGCGGCGCCCAGGGATAATAGTACGTGCAGGGAGATCCCTCGGCGCCGCTCTACAAGTCAGCTATCTTAGTTCACATTTTTTACCCGGATGAAAGGTCTTCTATAAGTCGCTGTTGTACTTCTTCCTGGGTCAGACAGGCCACTTTTAATGGGGAATTTACTTTTACATTCTGCATTTCATCTGACAGTTTATTTTCCTCAGTGAATATAGTGGAGAAAAAAATATTTAATAGTTTTGCTTTATCCTCGGCGCTCTCTGCAACACCCCCCTCATTGCTATGTAGAGGGCCGACTCCTTCAGATTTATATTATTTACTATTTAGATAATTGAAGAACATTTTAGGGTTAATTGTACTCTCTTTGGCAATTAATCTCTCGGTCTCTAGTTTGGCAATTTTTATTAGTTTTTTACATATTCTATTTTTTTCCTTATAGTTTTTCAATGCTTCCTGGCTCCCCTCCTGTTTTAGTGATTTATATGCTTTCTTTTTGTCATTTATTGCAATCTTTATGGTTCTATTTATCCACATTGGTTTCTTATTGTTTCTTAGCCTTTTATTCCTATAAGGTATGTACCTCTCACAATTAAATGTTACAATGCTTTTAAAAATCTTCCATTGTGTGGTTGGAAAAAATGCAGAATATTCTAAAAAACATTCATTTTGATGCCAGTAAGTGTGAACTCTTGACAAAAGGTCTGATCAACTTGTATATTATTGACTGGCAGTTGTTTAAAGTTTTGATTGCGTTTTGTAAAAGCCCCATAAGGGAGAACATCTATTCCAAAGGCATTAGCAAGTGCTCATTTGAAAAGATGCATTGTATGTAAATTAAGGTGCCTTTGGTTTTATTAAATAGGAAAGAACGTGTGGACACAGCGACTGATCCTTTCAACACTAAAGTGCTATCACTGCAATGTCATGCCTCTTGACCAATCAGGCCAAAAAGCACCTTAATTTGCATATGTAGTGCACTTCAAGCAGAGTCTCAACTGTTGGGTCATTGTTTGTTAGGTAGTATATCAACAGAAAATGTTAAAGCTAACTATCAAACTAATCAGGGCAATGCAGGTTTACTTGGATTTTTTGTCCCAGCAATGGGCAGCAATTAACAGTTGTGTGCCAGTTATAAGTTGTCTGCCAGTTTTTGGTGTTTGAAAGTTTCAAATTTTTGTGACAATGGCATTTTACTCATAAAATGTTCTACTTTATCCAGTTGTCTGACACTCATTTTTTATTTTTAACAAAAGTAGGCAAGGCTTAGAGGAAGGGGCTTACACAATTACAAAAATTTACTCTAGAAAATGGCTATAAATCATAGCTAGAATCTACTTGAGATCATAACTGGCGTGGATTTCAGTTTGTGACTCATGGACAGCACAAGATGTGACAAATTTAATGAGAGGTTTGTGCCTCTTAGTAAATTTGACACATCTTACTCCTGTGGACTATTTGCTAAGCTGGCCAGTGTTTAGCAAATGCCACCCCACACTATGGGTTTATGTGGTGCACTGTGCCTTCAACACTGCTGTCTAGTCTACCGCAAATCTCAGCTTTCCAGCACCATGTCAACACAGAGAAAGCCATGTGAAGGACCCATATGTGCATTTTAATTGTGGACACCAAAGGAATTTTTTCTCTATCTCACCTTAATAATATCCAAATGGATTTAGGTTGAGGCTCCTCAAACCTTAAAAACAAGATTTCAGTTCCAATCTATTCCAGTATAAAAAAAGAAGAAGAAAGAAACTGACAATCTAAAATATTGGTTATTCTTGGGAACTTATACCATATAAATGTTATCTTAGCCTATGGTTTCTCATAGAGTTCGTAAAAGTGATTATGGTTTATTTTCAATGCAATAAAAAGCCTCCAGCTTTGATAAAGGTGTTCTACAGAAACACTTAGCCTTTTATGCTGTGTATTCCACACATGGACTTTGTAATGCATTGAAAATAAACTTGAAAGCTTTTATGGGACTCTAGTGTGGCACTAGACTTCTTCCATTGTTTCACTGTTTTCAAGACTGGACTTCAGGTCTATTCGTGGGATTGTCCTGCAGTGGAGGGGGTCAGATGATTTTGTAAAACTTGTTTGCAAATTCTTAATAAGTGGTATGATCAGAATGATTTCCTATGAATTGATGTAATTATAACATCAACAAAAAATATTGGATAGTTATTGATCTTGACAAAGCTTATATTGTCTGTGGCAGCCATTAGGTTGGGGCCACAAACAGACATTTTGTCACAGACCATTGAGGGAGATGTATCATTAGGGGAATTTTAAAGCCAAGATTGCAGGAGTCTGAGTTGTATTTTGTGCCAAATTTGTGAAGTGTCCCACAATGTTTGATACATTTAATATATCTTTAAGTCTAACACTTCTGTCTTGAGTTATTACTCCACTGTCTATACCACACTTTTACTGGAGTAAGAATTTTTCAGCCCTCAGTCTCAACTGATAAATTGCTTACCCACCCACTTTCCTACCTGGATTGAGTGGTGTAAAATTGCAAAATGTTTGAAGCCAGAATTGTAGAGTGAAGGATTTGCTCTACAACCAAGCAAATCATTATTAATTATGTATTCCAATTGCTGCATGACAGGACTTTTTAGTGAATAGAAAAAGTAATGCAGCTTTGAATAAAATAAAAGCTGAATTAAATTATATATACTTCTGGTGATATGTAAATTTTACATGATCTTTTAAGGTGCATTTACACTGCGTTGACTAGCAGACAATTATCGAGAAGGAAGAGTTCCATCTCAACATTTGCCTGCTTGTTGGTGGAGCTGAAGAACTGCATTTACAGCCAGGGATCACCTCCACTGTATGAGGATGAGCGATGGCTACTGCTACTGCTCGTCTTTGCACTAATTTATTGTTTCTGAGAAGAAGATCACTGTTCACACAGCACAGTCTGCTAGTCCAGCAGAAACTATGATTGAGGTGTCCATGCGAAAGATCATTTCACCTGATGAATGAGCGTTTTGCTGGTTCATCGGGTGGTCTGTGGCACGTTAACACAAGCAGATTATTGGGAATTTTCGTAGGCATGTTCATTCCAGATAACCTGCCCAACAATTGGGCATGGTTCATGTTACTCTGTGGAAAAAGGTTCCTAATGTCAAGCATTGTTCAACATTTCGTATTCTTTCTGTTTTTTGCACTAGCTGGTTGTAGAATCATTCCAATGAAACACGTATTTTACTTGTGATAAAAGCCAATTATGTGTAGCCTCAGACTTACACTTTTTTTTACCTGCACCATGAATTCAAGTTATCTTAATTACACAGCAAGGCTGTCATCAGAAGTAAGGTAGACCAGCACAGTGACTCTCAGAACAATACCTCTTTCTCAGTGATTTCTAAACCTTCTGAGATGTCACCCAAAGGTTCTCAGAACAAGCAAAGTTGGAGGTTAAAGAGTCAGAGAGAAATAAAGAAGCTTTAGCTCCCCTAATGACCTGGAGCAATATGTGAAGTCATATCAAACAACACTGTGTTTCATGTAGGTCAACTGACCTTATCTCTGTTAATTGTTCAACCTGCCTTAAGATAGACGGCTCCTCCCTTGTGCTATTAGTGAAATACACTTCATTGAATAGACCCCTAAGTAAATGAACTGTGCCTGCTGTGATATTAGCAAGACTCAGACATTCTCTATGTACCTTATGGTATTTCATTGGAAAGTATTGGAAATGTCACAGTAGCCTCCTTAGCTCTTGTCAAACTTTAAGAACGAATGTCTGGTTTGCTGGGAATAAGGGGTTCTTATCTTTTGAAAGTATAATCCTTATGTTTCCTTCTGTCCATCTTTGTGTCAAAACACCTAGAAAATTAGTTTCATTTATAAATCCTAAATGTTTTCATGACTCTAGCTATTAGTCATAGCACTTGGATGCCTGAAATGTGAGGAAGTGGTCCTATTTTTAGTTCACAAAGTTTCTTTCTGATCCTATTTTGTGTTTTCTCACAATTCCTAATAGAAATTATAAGAATTAAAATTTCCATGTACAAAAGGAAAATCTTTTAAAAAATATTAGTTTAAATTCCACAGGTCTGCAAATTTTTTTTTTCAAGAGCTGTTTTGGTTATTCCACGTAATCTTTATGTTTTTTGGTGCACTGAATCCAAGAATGACCTCCATTTTGTCATAGGAAATCACATTTCCTGACAATTTAGGTAACTATGTTAAATAAGGCAATACCTCAAAATAAATGGAAATAGACTTATAAAATTAAAGTTTCATTACAATTTTTTTCATGAAAATCCTTTTTTTGAACTGAAATGAGCTCACCTCCACACAATAAACTCGATTCTTCTTCCTTGTGAGGATCCTCTTGGTGCATTTACGCTTGTGAGTAGCATCTGGAATGTCTCTCTGAAGCATCCAACAGTAGTCTGCTATCATTGTAATGCTCCATTTTCCCTGGTATCTCCTTTCTATTTCTATAATGTCTTGGTGGAATTGTTCACCTTGTTCCTCACTCACAGCTCCCAAATTTTTAGGAAAGTAGTCAAGGTGGGACTGGAGGAAATGCACTTTCAAACTCAACTGTTGTGGAGTAAAACTGATTAGACTTCTTTTTGAAGAATCTATAAAATAACACCATTGCTCTGAATCATATTGGATTTTAAATTGACCCATCAGACTTTCGACATCGATGCAATAAACCAACTTGTCTTCCTGGGTGAAGTAAGGAACGAACTCCTTTTCACGATGTCTGAAACATGAAGATGACACTCCTGGCACCAATAAATTCCTACTTTTCAGCCTTGATCTGAGTAACGTAACAGCATCTTTGGGAAGATTCACGTCTCTTACCAAATCATTCATCTCCTCCTGCGAAAACAGTTTTGGTCTTGTATCTTCAAAAAAGTCAGAATTTGATTCGTCATCTGGTTCAGGTATGACTTCACCTTCATCGGAGCTAGGTATCTCTTCCAAGGTAGCATGGGACTTTGTACTGGCATATCTGTGCCATGGCGGATGGGGCCGAATTGCTGAGTGTAGATTGGGGTATGAAATGGAATGCTTCCATTTGGAATTAAACCCTTTTACATTGCATGAACAAAAGTAACTAGAAAAATGGGGAAATAGAATTTTTCCCCCTAAAACTTGCTTAGCTTATCTATATGTCGCAGGGAAATGATCCTAAGTCTGCATGAGATTGCAGGAAAATTATCCTTATTTGGAGGTCAAGGATTTAAGAAGTTTTCTTGTGAACAATCCAAAATACAATGTAAAACAAAAAGATGTAACGTACTTTGTAACTCGAGATGCCACAAATCAACAACGTGTTTTAATAAAAATAAATGAACATTATTATTTATTAATTACATTCACTAACAATGTTTAAAATTTCACTAAAATATCCTTTTTGTTTTTTAAACTATCAGCTTAAGTACCTATTTCTTGCAATATTATTTCATATTATTATTATATTATCAAAAATATTAAACTTTTCACTAAAACAATTAAGGGATTTGATCAAATCACTTACTTTCTTTAATAATTTGTGTTTCAATGACTATTGTTGTATTACCTACTCTACATTTATTAATGCATGGTTTACTAAATAAATACTTTTAATATCTAAGCAATAATATTTCATATTATTATTATATTACCAAAAATATTAAACTTTTCGCGAAAAAAAAGTTAAGGGATTTGATCAAATCATTTAATTCCTTTAGGCAACACCATCTTTCGTGAATTTGATCAAATCTCCATTTTAATCTTAGGGTTTTGATCAAATCTCCATTTTCATAATTTCCCTGTGACATATATATTGCTGACCATCAGATTCACAGTGCTATATTTTTTTTACATAACCTCTTTCAGGTTTTTTTGGGCATTTTATATCTTAAATGCACTTATGCGAATTAATTAATAGTAATTTGGACTTTAAATTTGGTTAAAAACCCATAATATAAAAAAAAATTATAAATTTTAAGACAATTTTGAATTTTGTGGAAAATCATGATGTCTAGGAGTTTTTTCAATATTTTATTTGTTTTCAGCACACCAAAATACATGGAAATTAGATGAAAATAATCAAACAGCTTTTTAGTCGCAGACCTTTGTTATGTGTGAATACATGGAGTAGATTTGAATTCTCAAAATATGGTCTGTACAAACATGACTCAGATGACCCTTGACTTAATAGCCTACTGTATTAGAGGAACACCTTTGGTATTTTGTGAATGTAAGAAATGTGTGTGTCATTCTCTAGTGCCCTGGAATTCTGGACTTACGGTAACTCTCTGCTTATAATGCATCAGGTCACTTTCCATTCAAACAGTCCACAGACATACAAGACATACAGATAATTGCATGTCATACAGTTATAGCACATGCCTTATTACTAGTGATGAGCGAATTTAAACTGAAATAGTGTAAAAATCCATTTGCTTAAGAAGGGGCAGCAGCGGCCATCTTGCTTGAAGATCTTGGCCAAAATCCCTTGCATAGCACAAGCAAATGGATTAGGTAAGTATTTTGTTATTATTATTTTTTTAAATTTTACACTCTGTTATTATTATGAGATGCTGCGATCATGTATACCCAGATAGAGTCCGCTAGTTTGATGTATTAATCATGTATGAACGCAGCATCTTAGGGGTACAATGACGGGGAGCAGCGCAATGGCCACTCCCTATCACTGCACTCACTACTTACAAAGAAATCCACTTTTGTGAAAAAGCAGATTGTTTTTAAATTCGCCTAATTTTTGAATACTTTGCTCATCTCTAATTATTACAACATCAATAATTCATAACTTCCATTGCCTAGCATGGTTATGCTGCTGCTGCTACTATTGCTACTCATACCATGTGGCAAGTATGAATATAGATGCCCATATACCTTCAAAAGAGAATTGTAAAGTCACTGCCAGGGGCGGCTTGTATTTCATGAAAGCAAACGATATGGCATATTGAAAGTGAACATTCCCAAATCATCTTTTTCCCAAGATCTGCTGTCAGGGATGACTTTGCACCCTCTGTATATATAACAGAGTTGGCTAATCCAACCAAAATTGGCAGGCTTGTCTGACTTTGCTGTTATGTGTTTGGGCACTTTAAGAAACAGTCCAGCCACGATAGTAACGACTGTCCACTGGTTACTATAACAAGGAGCTTCCTCCACATCTAGAGGAAAGAGGGTTTCTACAACAGTAAAAGCAGTGATGCGATAGAACTCTCTGAAAGAGAAAATTATGTTTAATTTATTAAAATATTTTGAAAGAGGCCTCAAATGTCTTTCCTGAACAATATAATTTTATACTTTTTAGGGTACTACTTACTGGACATGGGTTGCTGATCCGGATTTTATTCTGATTACCATGCTTGGTGTCAGGAAGGAATTTTTCATCTAACACAAGGAAAATTAGGGAGTGCATGGAGGATGAGAACGGTAGTAGTTGCGGCTCTGAGGGTGGTTGTAGTACTCACAGTAATCTCCACTCTGGCACTCCCTAGGACCATGCAGTGACTGGAGGGCGCACCCTTTTTTCTCTCAGGACACCCCCCTAGTTTTTGAACTCCTGTCTGGTAAAAGTTGGAGTGCTCTTCGTGGTTGATGATTTGATAGTAGAGATAAGCGAACCCAGTGAAGTTTGGGTTCGCCGGGTTCGGCCGAACTTCAGGTCAAAGTTCGGGTTTGGATTAAAGTCATTGGGGACCCGAACTTCACTTTATTATTTTCCGTTATAACATGGTTAAGATAGAATGCTAAAAAAAATGGCCATTGAGGGGTTAAAAATAATAAAAAAAAACACACCTCATCCACTTAATCGCACAGCCAATGACCTCTTCTTTCTTCAGGACCTGCAAAAGGACATCATCGCAGGTCCTGCTGAATTAAGATATAAGGATCTTCTATCTTCGTTCAGCAGGACCTGCAATGACGTCACCGTGCTCACCACGTGTTGAGTGCAGTGACTTCATTGCAGGTCCTTTTGCAGGTCCTGAAGAAGGAAGAGGATACCGGCTACGCGATCAAGTGGATGAGGTGAGTTTTTTTTTTTATTTTGAACCCCTCAATGGCCATCTTAAGATAGAATGCTATTAGTTTTCATTATAACCATGTTATAACGGAAAATAAAAAAATCACCCGAGCACTGAACCTTAACTTCAGTGAAAAAGTCCGTGTTCGGGTCCGGGTACCCGAACTCACAAAGTTCAGTTACGAAGCGAACTTTGCAGTTTGGGTTTGCTCAACCCTATTTGGCAGGATACAAGGCAAAAATGAAGTGGTAGGTGGATGATTCAGTCAATAACCAGGCTGCTTGTTTGCAACAGATAACAGTCTCTTTACTGAGTTGATGGTTGGAGTAGTAGTAGTACATAAAACAGAAAATGCACAGTACCACAGTATATTAAAGCTATGTTCTCTTAATAGCAGTGTAGAGGCAACAGCAACAATGGTACTTGTAGTACTTCCTGAGTCTGCCTCCAAACACTTTGCTATCTTCCCAAGCTAACGGACATGCTATACTGTCCTTATTGACTCTTCCCTCTGCAGTTCCCAGACTGAGGAGTACAGAAATAGATGGCTAGCCTGTCTCAAATTGTGTTAGGTGCTGGAATAAAAAATCTTTTCCACAGCCGCAAAGCCCTACTAGTATGAACAAGCAAATACCTTGCTATCTGGAGCTTGCATGGCTTGGATGTTTCCAGAACTTCTAAGAAGACTAGTCTCTTTCTCTCAGGGGTACTCAGGGGTAATATAGCAACTTCTCTGGCAGATGTAGTCTCAGAGACAGAGGTTCTCTGGACTTGGGTTTAGCTCTAACTAACTAACAAACTAACTAACAGAGGCAGATCAAGTCCATCACTCTGGCAACCTAATCAGCCAATTTGTCAACCGTTTGGTTGCCTTATACATTGCTACTGAGTACATATGCATAACAAATCACTACACTTAACTAAATAACAGTGTGTGAACTCTATTATCGGTAATTAACTCTTTGCAGTAGTTTTTCTGGGGTACTGCACCTGCCTTTCTCTGGATTAACTTTGCAGAAGGATGGGTTTATCTAAATCAGAGGAGCGCAAACTGCATGATAAAGGCCTCATGCAGTACAAAGTACTTTTCTATGTTGCCCTCTACCATCAGGATGCAGATTAACATCTGTGTCCTGATGGTTCAAACAGACCTGCCTGGCACTATAGTGTTGTCATTGTCATGGAGGCACTGTGTTGCTACCACTAAAGGGGGTAGTGTCAATATACTGTCTATATACTATAACTCTTTCAGATGGCAGTACCGCATTACATTTTATTGTGACCTTTTAGTGAGGTACAATCAAACAATGTGACCCTCAGACCAGGAAACATTATGTATCTTTGACCTAGACATACTCTTTTTTCAACCTTATTAACTATAAATTAGAAATAATAATAACTGAATCACTTTTCAAATTTTACAGCTCAGTTCACATTACCATTGTAGCTTCTGCTTATAACAGAGCCTCTGGAGGCAGCGTGATACCAGTTACCAAATAAAATACTATGTGATGGGCGCACTGTAATGTAATCTTTATTTTACTCACCAGTTTAATGACTGGTTTATGCAATTTTTCACACATTTTATCTGCACTACATCATTGGCAGCTTGCTTATTGTAATCCTTAGAATTATCAAAGTTTCTGCTGTTACTACTATAGAAACAGGAATTACTGATAAATGTCATAATTGTGCTTCCTTACACCAGCATTCTGTGTATTCTTTACCTCTAGCCCACTAATGCTAAATTTCATCTTTTATCTTAACCCTTTCAAGACCGGGTGATTTTTCATTTTTTCGTTTTCATTTTTTACTCCCAGCCCTCCCAAAGCCATATCTTTTTTCTTTCTTTTTTTTTTCCCATTCACATAGCCATATGAGGGCTTGTTTTTTTGTGGGAGAAGATTGACTTTCCAATGGCACCATTTAAGGTTGCATACAATGTGGTAGGAAGGGGGAAAAATGTTTCCTATGCAGTAAAACTGCACTGTTATTTTTATTCTCCAGGTCACTACGATTACAACGATACCACATATGTATGTGAAAAAAATTAATTTTACCTTTGTATTGACACATTTTGACCCCATAACTTTTTTCTTTTTATGTGTACAGAGCTGGGGGTCATTTTTTGAGGGACGATCTGTACTTTTTAGTGATACCATTCTGGGGTGTGTAAGACTTTTTGATCACTTTTAATTTAATTTTTTGTTGGAAGCGACCAAAAAATGGCGAATCAGCCATTTAGAATTTTCTTTTAATGTTTGCTGTATGGGATAAACATTTTTTTATTTTAATAGTATAGGTGTTGCCCATGATGTTATTTTTTTTTAATTATTTTTTGTATTATGTTTTTAAAATTTTGACGAAAGGGGGGTGATTTGGATTTGGATTTTTTTTTAACTTTTTTATGTTTTTTAAAACCTTTTTTTTTTTACACTTTTTAATAGTTCCCCTAGGGAACTATAGCAAGCAATCGACTGATTGCTTCTCTAATATACTCCAATGAATTAGCACTGCTTTCCTATGGAGGCCTGCCACAGACAGGCTATACATAGGAACTTGTCTGCGGCAGCCTTGTACCACTCTTGGGGAAAGGGGCTGCTGCACACTACATCCGTCTCCCCATGGCATCTGAAGGCTTAAGTGTATGTGATCAACATTATCGTCGATCGCATATATTAGTCCCTGGTGCCTGATTTTTCCTCTAAAATCGATTTTAGTCCCGGGAACGATGTTGCCCGAGTAGTACACCACTTTTACAGACTGACAATAATATGCACAAAACCGAAGATAAAAATCGATTTTAGAGGAAAAATTGCTAGGAAACATTCTTTCCTGTATATTTAATTGTATATAATGTGCAAGTGCTGCCTAAAATTACAAGGAAGAGGCACTCCAATACAACATGTATATAACATTAAGGAGGGCTTTATTCACATTGTGGTGCAATTGTTCAGGTAGTGGGACTCCTACACTCATAAAGCCTATGCACTAAAAATTACAAGGAACCGGAACTCCAATACACCTTTTATTACACATAAAGGAGGGCATCATACACACCCTTGAAAAATTACGATTGATGGCCTGCTGGTGACCCTAAAATCCCTACACAAGTAAATGTACTATTGAATAATCAAATAAATAAATAATTGAAAGGGATAGAAACCTTTTATCTACAATTAGCAGAACCCTATGTGGATTCACACATCTCTCACATTCGAAAGTGGAAGAGAGAATTTAATACAAGCATCCCTATGACAAAATGGAAAAAAGCCTATTTAACTTCAATGCGCACCAGATCATGTGCAGATCATCATGAGGCTTACTCCAAACTAATTTTCAGATGGTATTACCCCCCATTCAGGCTAAATTTTCTAATTTTTCTTTATATATTCTAAAATATATAAAGATTCCCCCGATCTATGTTGGAGAGGCTGTAATCAAGTTGGCACATTACTACATATATTTTGGGAATGCCCAATTATTACAGATTTCTGGAAAGAAACCGCCCTTCTAATTTACTCTTCACTTAACATCATTCTACCATTTAATCCTGACACTTTTTGTTAAGGCCTCTTTCACACGGGCGTCATGTTTGACGCCCGGATAAGAGGCGGGTGCGTTGCGGGAATCGCCACGATTTTTCCACGCGTGTGCTAACGTTTGTAGTGCGTTTAGCACGCGCGTGAAAAAATCTGCATGCTTGGTACCCAGACCCGAAGTCAGACTTCATCACTGAAGTCTGGTTTCGGGATGAGTATTCTGTATATGTAATTATTTTCCTTTATAACATAGTTATAAGGGAAAATAATCGCATTCTAATTACAGAATGCAATGTTCCCCGGGCTATAGAGGGTTAAAAATAATAAAGAGTTAACTTACCTTCTCCCATTGTACGCGCAGAGCCCCAGAACGTCTTCTCTCTTGATGGTTGGGATGCTTGAGGACCTGTGGTGACGTCACAGGGTCACATGGTCCAATCATAGAAGCATTTGAGTGGACCATGTGACCCATGTGATCCTGTGACATCACGGCAGGTCCTTCATCCAACATCTGTCAGTGAGAGAGCGTCACCGCCTGCACTGCATGTTACCACCCGGAGCTGAGTGTAAGGTAGTTTACTGAAAGGTCCTGGCTGTCCTCAATCATTTTCCAATTAGCCCCTCTGCGCAGAGAGCGCATATTGACTTACAAATCCGATTTAACTTAATACCCTATTAATAGTATTTATTATATTTAGGGGGGGGGGGCAGTTGGGGCTTACATCTCTCCAGGTTCAGCCAGATTGAAGCTTGAACAAAAGGTGGAAATGCACTTTAATGCCATGACTCATGGAGCATTAAAGTGCATTTCCACCTTCTGTTCAAACTTTAACCTGGACCTGGAGAGATGTCAGACCCCAAACCCAAATCCCCCCCCCCAATTGTCTAAATATAATAAATACTACAATGGGGACCCCATAGTATTTATTATATTTAGACAATAGGGGGGGGGGGAATGACATCTCTGCAGGTCCAAAGTTTGAACAGAAGGTGGAATGGCAGCAGCAGTACTGGAGGCTGCAGGGTGTCTTTTGGAGATGATGGTGGTGACTAAGAGACTGCCAAGGTGGTAGGTCATGTGCGCATAATGTTTATTAGTACCGGGAACGGGCACCTCCAGAGAAGTAGTCTGTAATGTACTGTACATGGGGACGGTGACTGTAAGTGCCCACATCAGGCAGTGACCTCACCATGGGAGCCTGGCAGTGCCAGGTAAGGGAAGTTACGGCAGGTGTGCAGCCCCTGGCTTCATGGCTGGGTCCCTCATTCAAGTCCCATGGCTTGGTTAACCAGGTAATGTCCTGCAAAGAGTATAATGCAAGTGTCAGTGAGATCGCCAAATCCTACCCTGTCCAGGGGCACCGATCACAGTCAGCACGGGCACCACAGGGTCAGTCCTCCACAGAGCACAGTCCGCGGCCACCTCTATGTCATCTCCTAGGACTGGCCATCGTCAGCCTGATTTTACTATTTTACTATTTTTATTATTTGGTCGAAAGGCTGATTGGAGGGGGAGGGGGGATTGTAACGGGACTGCTGTAGAACATTTAAAATTAGCTGGTCAAGTAAAATGTTGCATGCAGCAATCATTAAATAGGTGGCCGACAAAAAAGGGGCAGGTCAAAGGGCATGGTCAATAGGCGGAGTCAAGGGGGTGGCTAAATTAGCTTTTTCCTAGGGTAGCAAAAATCCTTGCACCAGTCCTGGTGAGGTGTACTGTGGGTATATTCCTTTCAATTTGTCCAGGATAATGTACTTCAAATCAGTTGCACTACTGTGGATAAAAATGGGGCACAGTTATGTATGTAAAGGTATTCCTGAATTATAACAAGAAAAACATTATTTTCCTTTAAGATTTATCAAATGTAGGGCTTCAGTTTGACATAGTTACTTTGTGTTTTCAATTTGCAATATTACAAGAATATGGCTTGTTTTGTTATACATGGGGACATGGAAGGGTGGTTTTGAAAAGTACAATTTCAGCAAATAAATAATACCATATTTCACTAACAGAAATAAATAATGATATCTTTTCTTGGCTATCTTCAAATAGTAGCACTTTAAAGCATGTGGTGTTGCCTTAGGCACAGAAGTTAATTCAGCTTTGGAATTGCTTTGTGGTCACTTGGATCCATATATGGGGCAGGGATCTCTACTGGAAAGGGAGGAGACAGTTAGTGTCACTATGTAAATGTTAGCGTGGAATAAGTGCTGTTAATGGAAACAATGTGTTTTGATGGTATTGGGGTTTTACAGAGTGATTGTTTGAGTCTGATCTGAAAGCTGTGCATTCCATTGTAAAGAAGTCGTCGCTCTGTAATGTTATTCTAGGAAGTACTAGTCAGAACTTCATTTTCTAAATTATGTACTTACGGTTCTATTTAGCTAAAATAAGAAAGAATATATTACAGATTGTTTAAGTGCAAAATGACCTTAAAGTGCCTAGTTGCAATATACTCCTCGTACTATGGAAGGTATTGAAAGGGCACAGTTATAGTTATACATACATGACTAGAAACAGTATCTTCAGCCTGGAGTGAACTAAAAGTAAGGCTATGTCTAAGGTGTCATGGTTGCAAGATGCATTTTTTCAGCAGTTTTAGCTTT
The DNA here is from genome assembly GCA_033119425.1 of Bufotes viridis. Lineage (NCBI taxonomy): Eukaryota > Metazoa > Chordata > Amphibia > Anura > Bufonidae > Bufotes > Bufotes viridis. The sequence goes on from CM065590.1 coordinate 177,588,624, forward strand.
TACGTACAAAGAAAAGAATGTTGACGAGTCAGAGGAAATAACCAAGCAGTCTTAATTTGAGAAATTTCCTCTTTCTTCAGTGAATAATGCACTTGCCTCACATGGAAAATATTTGTTTTCTGCTAAAAAAAAGAGTAAAAGACGATAGTAAACTATATATAATTGAAATGTTATATTTGGGTATATTATGCAACAGTTCAAGTAATATTTGCATCCTATAGTTGATGTCATATTCATTTTCGCTAAAGTAGGTTTGCTTTTTTTACCCATGACTTTATAGACACCATACCTATATACACACTCTGTGTGTGTGTGTGTGTGTGTATATATATATGTATATATATATGTAGCCAATGGATGCAGAGGATCATAGGTGAGTATGTTTACTAGTATTGAGCGCGAATATTCGAATAGCGAATTTGTTTAGCGAATATCGGCACTTCGCTAATTCGCGAATATTGCGAATATAGCGCAATATAGTCGCTATTTCGAATATTCCTTTTTTTTTTTAAGTTGTTAATCCTTGTTGCTCTCTGGTTGTCTTTCCACTTCCCAAAAGCTGTTCTTACTTGTCCGGAGGATTCCTGGCTCCCTGCCCGCTCCAGTCAACGCCTCCATGCTAAAATGTACTTTTGGATGTGAGAATCACGATCTCACAAATTTGACTAAGTTGTAATCACAATGTGATTAATATAACCTGAATTGCTCGCCTTGCAAATTCAACTTAGAGCTGGGTTTCTAATGGTTGTATTGCTAGAATACTACCCCTTCAGGTGCTACGGATGGCAGCGCCCTGTTAGAGGTGTGTCTTCATCACCATGGGAACACCTTGGGGTTAGAATATACCATCGGATCTGAGTTTTCACGATCGTGAAAACTCAGATCTGAAAAAGCGGGCTGTTTTTTTGGGAACCAGACTTTCTCGCCTCTTCCGAGCAGGGGGTGCCTGGGGTTCTCCCATTGACTTACATAGTGATCAATGGCACACGAGCACATGCAGTGTTCAGCTGAATACTTGGCTGAACACGAGCATGCTCGCTCATCACTACCCCCGATATGTTTAGAATAAAAACCATCCTAATAATATTCTATTTTCCAATGATACATTCCCTATCATTTCTACATTTTCTTTAACCGCTTCAGCCCCCCTAGCTTAAACACCCTTAATGACCAGGCCACTTTTTACAATTCTGCACTACACTACTTTCACCGTTTATTGCTCCGTCATGCAACTTACCACCCAAATGAATTTTACCTCCTTTTCTTCTCACTAATAGAGCTTTCATTTGGTGCTATTTCATTGCTGCTGACATTTTTACTTTTTTTGCTATTAATCAAAAATGACCGAAATTTTTGCAAAAAAATGACATTTTTCACTTTCTGTTGTAAATTTTTTTTAAAAAAACTACATTTCTATATAAATTTTTCTCTAAATTTATTGTTCTACATGTCTTTGATAAAAAAAAAATCCAATAAGTGTATATTTATTGGTTTGGGTAAAAGTTATAGCGCTTACAAACTATGGTGCAAAAAGTGAATTTCGGCATTTTGAAGCAGCTCTGACTTTCTGAGCGCCTGTCATGTTTCTTCAGGAGCTAGAATGTCAGGAAAGTATAAATACCCCCCAAATCACACCATTTTAGATAGAAGACACCCCAAAGTATTCACGGAGGGGCTTGGTGAGTTCATGTATCATTTCATTTTTTTCACAAGTTAGCGGAAAATGACACTTTCTGAGAAAAAAAAAAAAAAAAGTTTCAATTTCTGATAACTTCTGGCAAAAAAAAAAAAAATCTCAGACGGACTCACTATGCCCCTCAGTGAATACCTTGGGGTGTCTACTTTCCGAAATGGGGTCATTTGTGGGGTGTGTTTACTGTTCTGGCATTTTGGGCGGGCTAAATTGTGAGTCGCCATGTAAAACCTAAAGGTACTCATTGGAATTTGGGTCCCTTGTGCACTCAGGCTGCAAAGTGTCACTCATGTGGTATCGCCGCACTCAGGAGAAGTAGGGCAATGTGTTTTGGGGTGTATTTTTACATACACCCATGTTGGGTGAGAGAAATATCTCTGTAAATTGTCAACTTTGTATAAAATTTTTAAAAGTTGTCGCTTACAGAGATATTTTTCACACAAAGTATGGGTATATATAAAAATACACCCCAAAACACATTGCCCTACTTCTCCTGAGTACGGCGATACCACATGTGTGCCACTTTTTGCAGCTTGGGTGCGTAAGGGGCCCTAATTCCAATGAGTACCTTTAGGATTTCACAGGGCATTTTTACGCATTTGGATTCCAGACTTCTTCTCACGCTTAGGGCCCCTAAAATGCCAGGGCAGTAAAATACCCCACATGTGACCCCATTTTGGAAAGAAGACACCCCAAGGTATTCTGTGAGGGGTATGGTGAGTTCATGTAAAATTTTATTTTTGTCACAAGTTAGTGGAATATGAGACTTTGTAAAAAAAAAAAAAAAACAATTTCCGCTGACTTGTGCCAAAAATAAAAATTCTGTGGACTCACCATGCCCCTCACAGAATACCTAGGGTGTCTTCTTTCCAAAATGGGGTCACATGTGGGTATTTATACTCACCTGGCATTTTAGGGCCCCTAAAGTGTGAGAATCCAAATGCGTAAAATGTCCTGTGAAATCCTAAAGGTACTCATTGGTTTTAGGCCCCTTTGCGCACCCAGGCTGCAAAAAGTGGCACCATGTGGTACGTCTGTATCAGGAGAAGTAGGGCAATGGTTTGGGTGTATTTTACATATACCCATGTTGCGTGTGAGAAATATCGCTGTAAACGCACAACTTTTTAAATTTTTTTATTCAAAGTTGTCAATTTACAGAGATATTTCTCTCACCCAGTATGGGTATATGTAAAAATACACCCCAAAACACATTGCCCTACTTCTCCTGAGTACGCCGATACCACATGTGTGACACTTTTTGCAGCCAAGATGCGCAAAGGGGCCCAAATTCCAATGAGTACCTTTTAGGAGGGCATTTTTACGCATTTTTCTTCTCACGCTTTAGGGGTCCCTAAAATGCCAGGACAGTATAAATACCCCACATGTGACCCCATTTTGGAAAGAAGACACCCTAAGGTATTCCATGAGGGGCATGGCGAGTTCATAGAAGATTTTTTTTGGCACAAGTTAGTGGAAATTGATTTTTTATTGTTTTTCTCACAAAGTCTCCGTTTCCGCTAACTTTTGACAAAAGTTTAATTTTTCATGGACTCATTATGCCCCTCAGCGAATACCTTGGGGTGTCTTCTTCCAAAATGGGGTCACATGTGGGGTATTTATACGGCCCTGGCATTTTAGGGGCCCTAAAGCGTGAGAAGAAAAATGCGTAAAAATGCCTTCCTAAAAGGTACTCTTGAACTTAGGCCTTTGCATATCTTGGCTGCAAGTGTCACCATGTGGTATCGCCAGACTCAGGAGAAGTAGGCAATGTGTTTTGGGGTGTATTTTACATATACCCATGCTGGGTAAGAGAAATATCTCTGTAAATTGACAACTTTGAATAAAATTTTTAAAAAGTTGTCGCTACAGCGATATTTCTCACACTCCAGCATGGGTATATATAAAAATACACCCCAAAACACATTGCCCTACTTCTCCCGTGTAACGGCGATACCACATGAGTGACACTTTTTGCAGCCAAGATGCACAAAGAGGCCCTAAAACCAATGAGTACCTTTAGGATTTCACAGGGCATTTTTACGCATTTGGATTCTCACGCTTAGGATCGCTAAATGCCAGGGCAGTATAAATACCTCACAAGTGACCCCATTGTGGATAGAAGACACCCCAAGGTATTCTGTGAGGGTATGGTGAGTTCACAGAAAAAAAAATTTGGAACAAGTTAGCGGAAATTGTTTTTTTTTTGTTTTTTTTACAGTCTCATATTCCACTAACTTGTGACAAAAATAATATTTTCCATGAACTCACCATACCCCTCACGGAATACCTTGGGGTGTCTTCTTTCTAAAATGGGGTCACATGTGGGGTTTTTGTACTGCCCTGGCATTTGAGGGTCTCCGCAATCATTACACGTATGGCCAGCATTAGGAGTTTCTGCGATTCTCCGTATATTGAGCATACGGGTAATGAGATTTTTTCCGTTCAGCCTCTGCGCTGAAAAAAAAATGAACGGCACAGATTTTTTCATTCGCATCGATCAATGTGGATGAAAAATCTCTGCCAAAATCAGTGACTGCGGTGCGGTGGGCTGGGCGCTAGCTACCTAACAAGTAGCTAGCTAACTGGCGGTAAAGGGGGCCCTTATGCCCCATTCACACGTCCGAAATTCTGTTTGCGGAACGGAATTGCGGACCCATTCATTTCTATGGGGACAGACTTTGTCCCGCTCGATCCGGAATTACGGATCTGCGCTCCGGGTCTGCACTTCCGCTTCTGCAAAAATATAGAACATGTCTCTATTCTTGTCCGCAACTGCGGACAAGAAAAAGCATTTTCTATATAGTTCTGGCAATGTGCGGATCTGCAAAATGCGGAAAGCACATTGCCGGTGTCCGTGTTTTGAGGATCCGCGGATCGGATCCGCGGATCGGATTGATCCGCGGATCCGTGAATCCACGGATCCGCAAAACACATATGGACGCCTGAATGGAGCCTTACAAGGGGTGTGATCAATGACAGGGGGTGATCAGGGGTCTAGATGGGGTGATCAAGGGGTTAATAGGTGAGGGGGGTGGGGGGTTAGTGTAGTGTTTGGTGCAACTTTATTGTAGTTACCTGGTCCTCTGGTGGTCGATCCCAGTAAATGGGACCACCAGAGGACCAGGTAGCAGTTATATCAGACGCTGTTCATAAAACAGCGCCTGATATAGCAGTTTGATGCGATTTTATTCGCATCTACAGCCTGCCAGCGATGATCCATCGCTGGCAGGCTGTAGCCGAACTGCTGTGCCGCGCTTCCCTGTGAACGCGCGCGCGCACGCGCGCGCGTTCACAGGAAATCTCGGCTCTCACGAGATGACGCGCCGACGCGTCAACTCAGAGCTACAGGGCCGCCCGCAGGACGCATCCCTGCGTTAGGCGGTCCTGTAGCGGTTAAAGGAGTTATCTCATGACTAATCAGACATCATATAGTATATGACAACGTCTTTCTAACAAAGCGAGAACCAGCCCTGTACCTCACATGGATCCAGAGATCTCCTCATTCATTGCTCTGCTAAATTTATATTATGCTGACAGCTTAAGTGGCGTGTCTTTTCTGCTGCAGCTAAGGGGGCGTATCTTTTCTGCTGCAGCTCTCCATCTACCACAGCTCAGAAGACAGTGGAAGCTTCTTAGCTGTCTTACATTTAGACCATTTTCTATGCCTAAAACTGGCGTAGAAAATGATGACTGAGACGGGCCTGTCACAACCACTATTTTAAGGTAGGAAGGTTTGAGATCTGCACACCTTATATGCGGTGCGAACAATTCTAGGTAGAAATCTATGGCACACCACGCGCTGCGATATTCAAAATTGTATTTTTAATTCATAAATTCGAAAATTCTTTAAAACACTTTGTGTTATTCCATATCCAGAGTTTACATATTAGTATTGCAGGGTCAATTGCAGGAGTCCCAACGTTTCGGTCAGTGACCTTTATCAAGGGATCTGTGGCCCATGGAATCGTGTGAGCATATCCAGCGACTCTCTGGATATGGAATAACACAAAGTGTTGTAAAGAATTTTCAAATTTATGAATTAAAAATGCAATTTTGAATATCGTAGCGCGTGGTGTGCCACAGATTTCAACCACTATTTTAGACCTGGCGTGAGCGGGGAAAAGTCGCAGATTATGGTGCAATCTGTGCCAGAAATATGCCTAATATAGGCGTATTTCTGAATAATAAGTGACCCCCTATATGTCTATGTATTGTCAGATGTTTGTATGATGTACTTGAATCTGATCACTGGTGATTTTGTTTTAGACTATACATAAGGGACTTTAAAGGGCATCTGTCAGCAGATTTGTACCTATTAAACTCATTTGCATATAGTAAAGCATAATTTCTCTCAGCAATGCGGGTACATATCAACATGGAACAAACACAGATGTCTTGAGCTGCCAAGTACGCATGCAGCAACCAGTTTTACAGGTACAAATCTGCTGACAGAAGCCCTTTAAACATGAGATCATTTGATCACTTCTCCCATAGATTACAATTATTTACCATTGCTGCCTATGGGAGAAAATGGGGGTCATTTATCAAACTGGTGTAAAGTAGAAATGGCTTAGTTGCCCCTAGCCACCAATCAGATTATTCCTTTCATTTTGCAAAGGAGCAGTCCAAAATGAAAGGTGGAATCTGATTGGTTGCTATGGGAAACACCAGTTTGATAAATGACCCCCTTAGTTCCTATCAAGCCCTGCCACAAGCACATGGGGGTTAAAAGTCCATGATTGATGCTACCGCAGAAAAAAAATCTATCACAGAAAATCTGGTCTGGATAAGGGCTGGTCTTCTCAGACTGCGCTGCATTTTATTTTTTATGTATTACGTTTTTCAGAAAAGGCAATAATATCTACAACATAAGCTATTCTTGTTCTACAAAAGAATAAAAAATAACATTTCGACCAGAACGTTTCCCATGACCAGCAGATATTAGCATTTCTTATATGTGACCTCTCCAAGCAATCTTTTCAAGCAATCCCCCAAAATTCGTCTTCTGCTCACATTGCTCTTTTTAACAGCCGCTAGTCAATCTATCCAATAGACACACCAGAAGAGTTTAGCCATTTTGAAATCTATCATAAGCTGTTTATACTAACATGAAATATCATAAAATATCACAAATAACAATAAGGAAGCGTGGCAGGAAGACATGAATAAACACTAGCCTCCATTCAGTGACTCATTGGCCTACAGGCACTATACAGGCTATTCAACCCTGTTAATTGTTTTCATAGTGAAGTTGAGTGGCAGCTGAAAGGTTGAAGCAACATTTGTCCACATGTTCACCTGAGCCAGTTGTCTTCCCTGCAGGCCTCAATCATGCTAGTTGTAATCAAAGTATATTTCATTCCTAGGGCTCTTGGATTACGCATGAATGAGAGTGCATTGTTTCTTAAGTGTAACATTGATCTTTTACATAGAGCAATCACTTGACAATTATACCTATAATTTGCATGTTGGTCCCCTCTTTGTCATTGTACTTCACACACAAAAGGATCTGTACCCACACCCAATAAAGTCACAGATATGTTCCACCACATGACGAGAAAAGAGTGTTCAGAATCTGTGTGACTAAGGGGACAATTATTTAATTTTCCAGGTCTGTTCGTTCACAGTATTTATTGGACATAAGTATATTTAATGGTAGATTACAATTTCTGTTACAGCCTATATTGGTAAGTGAAAAAAAAAATATCCTAGACAGGATGTTATGCAAGTGTTCGGTATGGGAAAATTGTAATTTCAAAAATCTGTTTACTTTACCAGCAAATGTGTATGTATTTTATATGCCATTTAGAGGTATTTGAACAGTTTTTTGATTGTGAGTTCAGTCACTTAAACAATTTGTGATCTTATGAATGTTTAAAGGAAGTTAGGAATTGGGAACCAGTAGAGCCACAATGGAAGGTTCATGCTACAAATATTCTCTCTCAAATTATACTATTTTTTTCCTGTTATTTTTACTAACAGCTTTGCATTCTTTCCAAATGTTATCTCATCTTCATACTAGTCTGAGTTACTAAAATAATTTGCTTTTGGAACAGCCAATATACAGTAAAATGTTTTGTCCAGTAGGATAAAACCTTTTTGTAAAAGGGTAGAATGAATTAAAAAAACATAAAATATGCGTTACTCACTTTGCCACTGCCATTCCTGCACTTACTGGACCCTGCTGTTCTCTACTTCCTGGTCCAATCACAACAAAGAGGAAATGGCAGGAAATGCAAGGCCACTGACTTGATTGACTGAGTTGAAATTTCTTGCAAATTTCTTGCTATTTCCTGTGTGTTGAGTCAAAACCAGGAAGCAAAGACCAGCAGGGACCGGTATACATTGGAGCGGAAATGGCCTTGGATCATTAACCTGACTATTGTTTATTTTATTGCTTGATTCATTCTACCCCTTAAAAAATGATTCCACTGGACAATCCCTTTGAGCTGGCAGCCAACAAGATAAGTATGTCTATTTCTATAGGGATGGGAGATTATCTATGCCATAAAACAAAGAATCAGTCAATTTTAATTGTAGCATGTCTAATCATTTTCACTGCAAAGGGGGACTGTTGGGCTGCCCTCATACATGGTAGGGATTCAGTTAATTTCACTGGACTTTGATTTACCTTCTATCATCTCTTTTTGGCTGATTCTCTACCTTCACAGTTACCAAAAAGAAAATTGACTAAAAACATAGAAGCCATACCAAAGAAAAAATATGAACCCTGAAGAAATACTGCATCTTGAGTGTCACACATTAAGGCCACGTTTGTGGAAATATTTATCCCAACTATTCTTGATAGATCACAAGCACAATCAAACTTTCTGGTTTTAACAGTTTATCAGCTGACGATCATGTGGCACATTGAGAAATATCATATACTTTAAGGAATCACTTTGTATTGTGAGTCTTGTCCACTGGCCCTAAATACAGCTTGTAATTTTTTGTGACAGATGTTATGGCAGACACATGGCCTTTGTGGTGTAGAAGAATGTTTTTGCATGGCAATTAGTTGGATGCTGTAGGAAAGTAGATGCTTGTGATGGGTTTTGCATCTGTTATTCTATTGGTTTTAATATTTAAAAACCCAATAGATGTAATTACAAATGTTTGAAAAAACAAATAAAACAGACCTAATAAATGAGTAAAGGCAGGTTTACGTGATTATGGACAACGAACAATCCTCTATACTCATTCCTGAGAATCTGCCTTTCTAAAGGTGTTGCAGATCACTGTTCATTGAGAAACAATCATGCTGTCTAAACAGCACTCTGCTATCCAGAAACAATGCAGCTGTATGAGGATGAGTGATAGTAGTAGTCATGTAAATGTAACACGTTACTTCCACTGACAAACAGGTAATTGTCCTTCTCGACAATTCTGTGCTCGATCTCTCCATGCATACGAACTATTAACTGTAGATAAACCTCTCACTTACCACCCTATGTATTCCTAATGACCTCACAGTACCTCACTAAAGAACAGTTTCTTCCTAGCCTACGATCAAGCCCTACACCACTGGCAAAAATACCAGTTCTACCCATGTTCCACCAAACTGCCCACCAGCACACACACCCCTTAATACTATCAAATATTTCACTAACTAATCTACTAAAAGATAGAGCCAATCTGACTATGTGAAAGTGCTAGAACTCCTCATCACTACCCAACCCACATTTCTTGCAATGATTCCTTATCTGTAAATGAGCTGCACCTTCTTTTATCAATATTAAAAATGTAATTACTGTTTATATTAATTACACTCATTGGACTTACCTGTCACACCCCGTAAGGAAACCTACAATAAACTTCTTTGATAGAGAAGTTAAGTACATGTTTTGGCTCCTAGCATTGTGTAAGGATGCATGAAAACTAACAAAATCTTACATAGTGGTATAATACAGTACACAAAATACATCTTTATTATAATTCCTCCTCCTCTATTTACTGGAGATGTCAATTTGAACCCAGTTCCTTTCTGCATAGTGAGCAAGCTAAGAGTTTACCGCTTTTGATTTTATATTGCGATATGTATTCTTATCATCTATTTTATCTCTTTAAACATATATTACTATCATTTGGTCAGAAATAATTGCCATTTAATTTCTTGTGGCAATATTAATAGTATAGTATAGAAATGGAATTCCATAAAATCCATAGATGTCTGCCACCTCTGTCACTGGTCAGTTAGACATTCAGGCTACTTTTATATCTCTGGTTTAAATTCTGGGAGGCTGTTCTGGCAGAGAACAGCTTGCTGGAATTCTCTGGATCCGGCATTACCGGATGCGGACAGAATGTACGTCGGTTCCATTAAGTATATTGGGATCCAAAATGGCCATGACGGAGTTACACACTGGAAGTCTGAAAGTAGCCTTACAGTTTAGGTCCTCATCCCTAATCCCTTTAAAATAAACTATCCTTCGTTGCTCTCTTGAGTGGATACAGCTACTCTCTACTCCTTCTCCATCCCCCGCTACAGTACATTTCTCCCTCGCTTTTATTTTTTATTTACTTCTGCCCTCCTCATTTTTTTTCTTTCTTTTACACTTTTGTTTGGTTGTTTTGCACAGGACCATACCTGGAAATATAATTCACTTCTCACTGTCTAGTTTTTAAAATATAATAGAAAAAAACAATAAAAATAGACTACTATATGTGAATGTAGGTCTGTAGATTTGGATACTGAGCCATGTATGATGGTCAAAGAAGAGAACATGAATATCCTTCTAGAGAGAAACCCTTACACCTTACACTACAGCTTATGATACTCATTTGCACTGTTTTATTTTCAACATTAGTATGATAGATTACGTCTTTAATAAAGAGGGTAATAAATTTACACCAATCGTATTCTGGAGTTAAAATTTTTCATTTGGACTACTTCCGTCATGTGACTGCCAATAAATTTCTATATGAGCTTTATTAGACAATAAAAGGGGTTATCCAATCCTATGAAATGTCCCCCCATATGCCGGCCCCTCACATTGAATATACTTACCTGGCTCCAAGCTTCCTGAGCTGCTTCTGGTCCACGGACCGCCGCTGCAGCTTCTCCCCATACGCGAATGAAAACTTCCGTTGTTGGGGAGAGCAGCCAATGGCAGCTGACCCCCCCCCACCGAATATTTTCATCCGCACACGGGAAGAAGCTGCAGCGGCTGTGCGGGTACCAGGAGCGGCACAGGGAGCATGGAGACAGGTAGGTATATTCAATGTGAGGGGTCCGGGCATATGGTGGGAATTTTATAGGATTGGATACCCCCTTTAAACTGTTTGGAAAACCTCGACACATATAGAGAAAAACCATAAAGTATCAGCCATTTTCCCTGGACCAGAGCTGTATTTAGCAAGGTAGGCAATTATCTAGAGCAGAACTGCTTAGTCTGTCTAGAGGGATCTGAATGTCTCCACTTTTTTAGATCCAGTACAGGTTGTGGCTGATAGTTTCTACATATAAACATATGTACAAGTTTGAACTGGAGATGTCTATATGACAGTGAGAGGATATGGTGGCGATTTGTGAACATTCTCTACGCCACATTTACAATATACCATGCAACTTTTAGTGTAGTAGCCACTTTGCCTAGACCAAAATCTATAAGTATAAACATGACATACAGTATGCACATTATATTATTGTTCTACATTAAAGCACTATTTAGAAAATATTGTGTTATACATTAATTTTATGTGAATTTTAGCAGTGTGGAATTATGTCTCTGTTATTTATCCTTTAGTTTTGTAGACTCTTATTTACTGTAACATTAGTGTCGGAATGAACTATAAATAAACTCAGTGTACCCTTAAAACTAGTGCTGGCGTTTAACTGGATTAGATTCACATTAGTCATAAGACTATATATACGCTCTATTAGCGAAAGTGTCATTATGTCTAATAAAACTTCACTTTTATTTATCATTGATTAAAATAGAGTGATGTAGAGGTGATGAACATAAATGTGGTTAAAACTGTCAGTAGTGGTACAGGTAGCCAATAGTTTTCTAAAGATGCTGCTATTATTGTGTATCTTAAACAGTATGATGTGGTATCAATTATACTTGCTACAGTGTTGTTGGCTGCATGCCGCCACTGACGCTGCTAATGAAAAGTACCCAATACAGCCTCTAGTCAATTGTTCCCACGTGCCATTTGTGTTGAGGGTGAGACTCTAGGGGCTCACCTGATGATTCACCTGTTCCCCTATCGGCCAGTCCATGCCTGGGAGCTCCCTATAGACATTATACTGACGGCTGAAACTGACAATACATTAGTGTGTATAGGGGCCTTAAGTAACCTAAAGCAGATCAGAGATCTGCACCGACTCCTGTGTCACTGGTCTATGTAGATGACCTGTGTTGTTGCTTATATAGAATATTCATGTAACGTCGCATGATTTACCCTCATTTTCATTTATAGTGTGATTTAAGAATGGCAAACTCAGGAAAACAGTAAGAAGAATCTCCCCATCTGCAAATAACAATATAGACCACAATACTAGATAGCTTAGTAATAAAACACAACTGTCAATGTTTTTTAATTTCCCATAGTATGACATTAGCAGATTCTAACTTTTACAATTATCCTGGCTAAAGATGGTTGGCTTTGTAGATGGTTATTATTGTATTTATAATGCACGCCACCTACTCTGCTGAAACGTGTGCCATGCAATTTGCATACCTTAGGTTAAGGACATTAAAAGCTTTCTCAGACATAACAAAGACAATCACTGTTTTTAGTCTTGGTTGCAGGTATCATTACTAGAGATTAGCGAATCGAAGTTGGCGAAGTGGAATTTGACCTGAATTTCAGGAAAAATTCGATTTGCACCTAATCGGAATTTCCTCACTCCTAAAATGGCTGCTGCACAAGATAGGATATGGAGCAAGGAACTCTGGGAACGAAGGATCACCCACAATGCTATGCATGCAGCCAATTAGCAGCCAGCCAGCCCTGTGATGTCACAACCCTATAAATAGCCTCAGCCATCTTGGATTCTGCCATTTTCCAGTGTACTTAGTGCAGTGAGAGACATCAGCAGGTGCTAGGTACAGTGCTAGGACAGACTTTAAAACTTTTATTTTGCTGAATAGAAGTTCAGGGAAAGATTTAATTAGAAGTGTAGGGACAGGATAGGGAGGAATTATTCCACAGTATTCAAGCAGAACAGTGTCAAATAGGGGAGTGTACAGCCTGGGTAATAGGAACAATCCTATTACACCTGGCTGCACTGACTGGGGATACAAATTGCCATTATACTGCTGCTTTCAGGTTTGCAATAGATGATACCTTTGTAATTCCAGCAAACTGTTCTTTTTATTAGTGTGCAAGTGCTGTGTGATAAAGCCATTAACAGGGTGTATTACTAGGAAATATTTCTATGTCTTATTAGCCCTTGTGCGGTGCACTTATATGTTCTAAAGCCTTTTTTGGCGTGTATAAGTGGGAGAAAAAAGGGCTTACTAGCCGTTGTGTGGTGAAGTGAAATAATTACAGCCCTTTTTGGGGTGTATTAGTGGCAGAAAAAAAGTATTATTTGCCATTCAGTGGTGCACTTATATGTTCTAATGCCTTTTTTGGCATGTATTAGTGGGGAAAAAAAGAGCTTATTAGTTGTTGCGTGGTGAAGTGAGAAAATGACAGCCCTTTTTGGAGTGTATTAGTGGCAAAAAAAAGTATTATTTGCCATTCAGTAGTGCATGCATATGTTCTAAAGCTTTTTTTGGCTGTTCAGCGGTGTAGTTATATGTTCTAAAGCTTTTTTGGTGTGTATTAGTGGCAAAAAAGCATTATTTGCCGTTGTATGCTGAAGTGAGAAAATGACAGTCCTTTTTAGCGTTTATTAGTGGAAAAAAAAGTATTATTTGCCATTCAGCGGTGCACTTATATGTTCTAAAGCCTTTCTTGGCGTGTATTAGTGGGAAAAAAAGGGCTTATTGGTTGTTGCGTGGTGAAGTGAGAAAATGACAGCCCTTTTTGGAGTGTATTAGTGGCAAAAAAAAGTATTATTTGCCGTTCAGCGGTGAAGTTATATGTTCTAAAGCCTTTTTTGGCAGGTGTTAGTGGGAATAAAAAGTATTATTTACCGTTTAATCAGTGCGGAGTGTTGGGGCAAAATCACCTACTTGGCGGTGTGGCAGTTTTTTTGTTAGGCCGCCGGAGGAGGTGAACATGGCCATATGTAGAATCTGTATTAAACAAAATTTGTTGCTTCCTGCGTTAGTAGGCTGTAATCAGGGGTCCCACTCCCGTATCATAGGATTCAATAGAGTACAGCCAAAATCTCCAAATTGAGAATGCAAATTTTCTTTTATTTGTTTGATAAAGTAAATTGCGCTTACAGGTGCAAACGTTTTCGGCTGAAGATACAGCCTTCATCAGGCACTATTAACGTACAATGAGACATAATAAGACAGTTGTACCTAATATAAAGTTACATAAGATTAAAAAAAAAAGGTAGATTTGGTAATATGCCAGCGATATATCGGTCTTGGCTTAATTTATAAGGTAAGTACAGTCCATAATATACAAGGGAACATCCTGTTATCTGAATGTTTGTAGTTAAGGTGGTAGTACATCAAGATATGAAACAATACATGTCTATTGATAGCATAACATTCATAAAAAAACCTGTTGCTGCAGTAGCTGTACATTATTGAGGTATATTCTATCCTAGGTGCGAGATTATATAATGATATTGGCAGACTATCTGTGAAAAAGCCGGTCTTATTAATATCTAGGGCTCACCTGTGCCGCTGGTGGGTGGAAAGCCAAATAGTGCACCAATGAAGAGCCAGGGGCGTTATGGCCGCCAGAAGGTAAATGATGTATGGGGCAACAGCGATTCTGCCCTTAAGTACACAGGAGAAAAGGAGCGCTTCCTGTGGCGTGCGCTCCAAAGAGCGGAAGGGAGGTCAGGATATGGAACGCATGGCCGAAACGGAAGTGGGTTCCAAATACCGGAAGTGACGTCACTCGATGTTGAATATCGGGGAGAACACCAGACCGGAGTCAAAGATCACAGAAAGCAGGATGAGAACATGAAAGAAAACAAGGGAGAATAGAAAAATAAGAGTAGTAGGTCACAGAAAGGTCACAGAAAGTGGGATATAGGTATGTAAAAATAGCATGAAGCGATATGGAAATAAGACCAAAATAATAGATCACAGAGAGCAGAATGAAAGGATAGCTTGGAAAAGATTGAGGGATGTAAAAAGGATACCCATCGCAGCACTGGATTCTACTTCTAGTATCATTGAGCCTAGGGGGATAAATACATAATATTGGTCATAATTTGATAAAATTACAGGATAAAATTATTATTAAAATATCATATCCAGAGTTATGTCACTATTGGGTTTAGTACAGGATTCCTTAGCCAATATTTTTAACCTTTTGCGGTATTTCGGATCCATATTCAGGAAAAGTTTTGTATCTTGTATTCTCTATTGAGACCTTTCAGGGTAAGTCGAAGTAGTGAAATGGGCGGCACTGTGCTTGTAGTTGCAGGTGCACGATCAGTGGGTGGAATCCCAGGTCAATGTAAATGAAGAAAGATCGGCACTCCGCATTAGGATATAGGTGAATTGCTTTTATTCGTCACCTATAAGCATAGTGTGACGCGCGTTTCGGCGCGAGAATGCGCCTTTGTCAAACACAAGGTGAGGGGTGATACATACACAAAAGAAAAGTAGGTTTAAATAGACCGCTCGCGACGTCACGTGATCGTGACGTCACGTGATCAAGATTAGCACATCGACAGGTGTATCCATAGTGCGGCCAATATTGACCGCACTATGGATACACCTGTCGATGTGCTAATCTTGATCACGTGACGTCACGATCACGTGACGTCGCGATCGGTCTATTTAAACCTACTTTTCTTTTGTGTATGTATCACCCCTCACCTTGTGTTTGACAAAGGCGCATTCTCGCGCCGAAACGCGCGTCACACTATGCTTATAGGTGACGAATAAAAGCAATTCACCTATATCCTAATGCGGAGTGCCGATCTTTCTTCATTTACTTTCAGGGTAAGTGTCTGAAAATAATGGATCCAGTTTACTTCCCTGTATTTTAGTTGTTTACAACAGTCACCTCCTCTGCGGGATTTTGGGACTTGCTCGATTACCTGGAATTTCAACTGTGATATGTTATATTGGGCTTCTTTGAAATGATATGGCAATGATAGTAATAGGTTCTCTCACCGTACTGTCGATTTATGGTTTGTGTAGTCTCACCTACATACATAAGGCCACACAGGCACTTGATGGTGTAGATTACATACTCTGAGTCACATGAAAAAGAGCCCTGGATCTTGATAGATTTGCCCGTATGTGGGTGTGAGATAAATGATCCTTTTTGCACATTTGAGCACTGTAAACATCGCAAGCAGGGGAGTGTACCCTTCCTTTGGGTCTGAAAATATAGCTGTTTCAAAAGGGGTTTGGAGAGTCCGATGTCCGCTCTTACTAAGAAGTCTCTCAGGTTCTTTGGTCTACGGTTACATGGAAGAATAGCATAATTAAATTCTTCCACGTCTGGATAGGCTTTTTTTTTTTTTAGGAGGGACCAGTGGGATTTAATTATATTGATCACTTTCCTGGTACTTGGGTAATATTTATGTACAAAAGCTATACACTTCTGTGTTGGTTTTGTGTTCTCAGACCTTTTCTTAGTTCTAAAAGTGTGTTCAGGATACCCTCTATCCAGGAATCTTTATTTCATTTCTGTTTCCCTTAAACCTCCTTTAGTAGGATCTGTTACTATAGTTTGGACCCTTTTAAGTTGTGAACCTGGGAGCGCATTTTTTTGTGGTGGTTGGATGGAAGCTGGTAAAATGTAAAATAAATTATTTCTATCAGTTGGTTTTCGATAGAAGTCAGTGGTGAGTTGTCCCGTGGGGTCTTTAAGTACTGTAGTGTCTAGAAAGCTTATGGCTTCATTGTCATAATGAATAGTGAAACTTAATTTGGAGTAGATATTGTTGATGTAATGGTGGAAGGTCGTGAGATCTTCCAGGGGTCCTTGCCAGATATATCTTTTCCATATCAGACTGTATTTCTGGAAAAGACTATTCGTATAGATGTACTTTTCCTCGAGATCCGCCATATAGCTGTTGGCATAAGCGGAGACCACATTAGAGCCCATGGCGGTCCCTTGTACCTGTAAATAGAATATGTTTTGAAAGAGGAAACACATGT
This sequence comes from Bufotes viridis, assembly GCA_033119425.1. Lineage (NCBI taxonomy): Eukaryota > Metazoa > Chordata > Amphibia > Anura > Bufonidae > Bufotes > Bufotes viridis. The sequence goes on from CM065590.1 coordinate 177,605,526, forward strand.
GTCCTGTAACTGGCGACTAACTTATGCAATATATTTATTCTTGTCCATTACCACAAGGGCTCCCCCCTTGTCAGCTGGTTTAACTCCTTAAGGACAAAGGACATACATGTACGCCCTTGTGTCCTGGTACTTAAGGACCAAGGGCGTACATGTACACCCTGCGAATATCCGATCACCGCTGCGCACGTGGCAGTGATCGGAACAAGATGCCTTCTGAAATCAATCACCAGGCACCTTGGCACAATGCCCAGGGGGGTCCTGTGACCCCCCCATGTCAGCGATCGCAGCAAACCGCAGGTCAATTCAGACCTGCGGTTTGCTGCGCTTTCTGTAGTCTCTGATCCCCGCGGTCTGTGACCGCGGGGATCAGATACTAAAATATGCCCCAAACCTATAAATTTTAACCCCCCCCCTGCACCCCGCCATATTAGTGTCCCCCCGGGCAGTGCAGGGGGGGGGGGGATTGCGGGCGGTGCTGCGGGTGGGTGGCGCGGGAGGCGATTGCGATCCCCCACCCGCCTCCTTTCAAATGCTTTCCCTGGTGTCTAGTGGGTATAGCAGGGGGTTAGCACATTGCTGACCCCCTGCTATAAACTGCTGACATCTGTGCTGCAGATGTCAGCAGCTTAACCTTCTCTATACCGCGGTCCATACGGACCGCGGTATAGAAGGTGTTAACATGGAGGGAGCTCACTCCCTCTCCCATCGGGGGGCTGCTGTACTTTTGCAGCCCCCCGACGGGATAGGATAGCAGAGGGAGGGAGCTCCCCTCCCTTCCCATCACCTGCTGCTCTGTAATGGCAGCGGGTGATGGTTACCATGGCAGCAGGACGGTTTCAGAAGCGTCCTGCTCTCCATGGCACTGAAACTCTGAATAGGCTTTTGCTAAAAGCAAAAGCCTATTCAGACTTTGTAAAGTAAAAAATACAGAAAGTACACTATATAGTGTACTTACTGTATTATATAGACACCAGATCCACTGGATCTACAAGAACCAAGTGGGTCTGGGTCAAAAAAAAATGTCAAAAAAGTGAAAAAAAAAAGTAAAAATAAGAAAAATAAATATCACTGAATAAAAAAAAAAAAAATCAAATACACTACACATATTAGGTATCGCCGCGTCCGTAAAAATCTCCTCTATAAAAATATCACAAGACCTAACCCCTCACGCAAATACCGTAAAAAAAACCACAAAAAATGGTGTAAAAAAGCCATTTTTTGTCACCTTGCATCACAAAAAGGCGTATGCCTACCAAAATAGTACCAATAAAACCGCCATCTCATCCCGCAAAAAATAAGGCCTTATATAGGACAATCGCCCAAAAAAATAAAAAAATATGGCTCTCAGACTATGGAGACACTAAAACATAATTTTTTTTTCTAAAATGCTATTATTGTGTTAAATAAAATGTGTAAAATAAATAAATAAAAAGTATACATATTATGTATCGCCGCATCCGTAAAAACCTTCTCTATAAAAATATCACATTATCTAACCCCTCAGGTAAATACTGTTAAAAAAATAAAATTAAAACAATGTAAAAAAAAAAAAATTTTTGTCACCTCACATCTCAAAAACTGTAATAGCAAGCGATCAAAAAGTTATATGCACCCAAAAATAGTGCCAATAAAACCGTCATCTCATCCCGCAAAAAATGATACCCCACATAGGACAATCCCCCCCAAAAAATAAAAAAAATATGGCTCTCAGACTATGGAGACACTAAAACATGATTTGTTTTGTTTTAAAAAATGATAATATTGTGTAAAACTTAAATAAATAAATAGTATACATATTTGGTATCGGCACGTCCGTCGCAACCTGCTCTATAAAAAAAACACATGACCAAACCCCTCAGGTGAACACAAAAAAAAAAAAAAAAAATACGGTGTCAAAAGCCATTTTTGTCACCTTACATCACAAAAAGTGTAATAGCAAGCGACCAAAATGTCATATGCACCCCAAGATAGTTCCAATCAAACCGACATCTCATCCCGCAAAAAATGAGCCCCTACATAAGACAGTCGCCCAAAAAATAAAAAAAATATATGGTTTTCAGAATGTGAAGACACTAAAAAATAATTTTTTTCAAAAATGCTGTATTATGTAAAACTGAAACAAAACCCCCCAAAAAGTAGCCATATTTGGTATTGCTGCATCCGTAGCAACCTGCTCTATAGAAATAGCACATAATCTAACCTGTCAGTTCAACGTTGTAAATAACAAAAAATAAAAACGGTCCGAAAATAGCTATTTTTTTGCAAATTTTCCATTTTAATCAATTTTTCCAGTAACAAAGCAAGGGTTAACAGCCAAACAAAACTCAAAATATATTGCCCCGATTCTCTAGTTTGCAGAAACACCCCATATGTGGTCGTAAACTGCTGTATGGCCAAACGGCAGGGCGTAGAAGGAAGGGAACGCCATATGGTTTTTGGAAGGCAGATTTTGCTGGACTGGTTATTTGACACCATGTCCCATTTGAAGCCCCCCTGATGCACCCCTACAGTAGAAACTCCAAAAAAGTGACCCTGTTAACTCAACACTATGTCACTGGGCCACCCTGTGGCTTCCTTATGCTGCTGCCACCTCAACAATATGTAAATGGGCGACTTTGTGGTCTTATCCTGCTGCTGCTGCCACCTCTCCACTATGTCACTAGGCCACTCTGTGTTCTCTTCATGCTGCTGCTACTCTGTAGACTTCTCAAGCTGTTCTCCCACCCTCCCCACTCCATGACTGGGCCACTATTAAGCCTGGTTGGCATCATCATTTATTTGACCCTTCTTCTGATCTATCAGAAGGAAGGAAAAATTAGATGCACAATGGATCCAGTCTGTGTAGCAGCTGTAAGGCCTGTATGGTCCCATCATAATTGGCTTATGATTTGGTAGCCAAAGCAGGAGTGGGTACAAAACACAGAAGACATGCAAATATTCCATTTACGTGTTATCTATGTTTTGGATCCACTCCTGTTTTGTCTTTGGCTTTAGCAATACTGATGGATTGCTGACCGAATGAAGGCGGATGCTCAACAGACAGGATCCATTTGTTGGGGATTATTGTTCTGACGGTTCAGAGGATGGGCAAAATAATCAGTGTCGTGTCATATTATGTGCGTGTCATACTGACTCACAGTATTCACAGTTTCACTACCACAGCAGACATCCTATGCATGTTACTGCAAGGCACAGTGTTCCGCACCACTATACAGGCTCTCTGCAGCCAGAAAATAGCTATTTTTTAACATGATTTGGCAGGAAAAAAATCGGATCAAATCGAATCCTTTCGGAATTTTTTTTGAAATTCGCTCATCTCTATTCAGAGGTGGAGTTATCACAGAGCGATGGTGCACCATGGTGCACTGAAAACCTTTAAAAAAGCCTCTAATTAAAAACTAGTAAAAAATAAACATAACTAATGTCAACACATATGAAAATGTCTGAAATATTAAAATATCACATCATTAATAAAAAGTAATATGTAACTATATGTTCAGATCAAAAAGGTAACAATAAAATCTATAGACCATCCCACAAAAAATGAGCCCTCAAACATTTCTATTGACATAAAAATAAAAAGCTATGGGTGTCAGAATTTGGAGGCACAAGGTAATTTTTTTGTTACAATTTTTTTCCATATTTTTTATAGTAAGACAAAACTAAATTAATCATGCTAATCTAAAGAATAAGATTGTCATGACATGTTCACAGCATACTGTATGTCGCAAAAGTGAAACCATAAAACAATGGCAGAATTGTTTCTTTCCATATATCATCTCTCAAAAAATTTTTTTTATAGTTTTGCAATACATTATATGAAACATAAAAAAAAACTAAATATATGAAAAAAGGGATTCCAGCTCACCCACGTCCTCCTTCGCCGTGCACGGATCCCAAACCAGCAATCAATGAGAACAGTAGAAAAAATCCAGCAGCAGGCTCAGGATAAAATCTAATTTCTATATTTCTTCATTATAAAATCCATAGGCTGATGATACAGACAAGGTCTAAAAGGTCTGTTTCGACTGTACGATTTGTTCTACTGTTCAGATTTAAAAAAAAAACTGTTAAAAAAAAGGCTGTGGTGATGGAAAATTAAAAAAAGTTAAAAATGTATAGCACTTAAGAAACTAGGAGGAAAAAAAACAAAAAAGAGAAAATATAAAATTGGCTTTGTCAGGATGTGGTCAATTGAAAATTAACTGTAGCACATGTCATATTTTCATTGGAAATAAGGTTTTTAAACAAAGAAATTTTGGAAAATTGTAAAATATATAAATTTGTGCCATGTATCTATATTTTCCATCACAGGATGCGATAAAGAGAAATTCACGTTTCAATTCAGCAGAAAGGCTAAAATTTGCTTTGTGGACACAATACTGAGCATTAGGAAACATGAGAGTTCTTTTTTTTGAGCAAATTACATTTTTGTTTCCATTAAGGTATTTTGGTGAGAACAAGAGCAAAAGTTTGCTAATACATGCTTTTTTCACCTGCCCAAAGATATGTGAATGAGCTCCCCCTAAAAAAACTGTGAATTCTCTTACCTCTCTTCCCCCCAAGCTTACATGCATTCCCTTGTGAATGTTTTAATTTCATTTCATAGTGTTTCAACTTTCAATTTAAGTCAAATGGCATTATTTTTAAAAACGTACACGTTGGTTTGATACGCCAAACAAATCTTAGATAACATATTTATGCAGCTAGAATAACAAAAAGTCCAGTCAGAAATTTCAATAACGTATCCTAAGGTTGTTCATGAGCTGTGCAGCTGCAATAACATAATACCTCAGAAGGAAAATTCAATTAATATTATAAACATTACAGCCAAATATGTTAACAATGTGAATTGTGCCCTTACTTTGCTTTACAGCAAATATTATTTTATGAAACCATCTTGTTAATTAGATATTCCTAAAGTAAAAGAAATCAATCTACAGACATTTAAACAGCTATTTTATAGATACAACCACTGGTGTTTTAAATTAAATGTGGACATCTTGAGGCAAATTCACTTGTGTCATGTGAAAGGTTGCAGAAATATATATGCAGACTTGAGGAAAGCTTACAAACTTCACAAAAATTTACAAAGATAGGTGTATTTTCTTTGCAAGATTCTCTGTTTTTTGGTGCTTATAATCTTGGTACTCTCATATATCACTCCATTAAGATCACAGATTCTCAATTGCTTGTCAGTTGTTAATAAAACGAAGGGTCGTGAATCAATTGTATCCTTTGTGCAAACATATTTGTTTTAATACTGATGACTCTTCCGCGTGAAGTAGAGAAAAGTCTCTATGACATTTGTGCATTGTAGATGTGCACTACTAATAATGTACATCAGTAAAAATAACTATGGGGGACATTTATGAAATCTGCTGCTCAAGTTTTGTGGCGTAAAAATGTTGCAGATGTCCTACCTATTATAGCAGTTATCAGACATCTTTCTGTCCTTTAGTCTGCCAGAATAGGATAAGCCACAAACCTCAGTTGTTAAGGATTGACTAACTTTAGGCAGTTTGTTCTCTAATGTCTTCCCAGTAGCGTAAATGTTCAGTCTTACACTTAACTGGAAAACAGTATGAAGGGGAACAGTTAGGCTGTATCTTTATAAAGATTATTGTCAGAAGATCCCAATCAGCTGTCAACTATCTCATTTATAAGACCAGCTAACCAGATATTGTAAAATTGATATGGTCAGGTTCAGGATTTCCAACTTTTTTGGAAAAAAAAGATTACTGTTCATTTTGTTAATATTGGTACATTTTAGATCCCTTACAATTGTTTTCTTTGTTATCAATTATCCACCCTCATCTATATTACCCAATAACATGACTTATTCTATTTGTTTTTCTTGTCAATCAGTTTGCTTTCTGACATTCTCATAATAAACGTACCTGAGTTAAAAATCTTAAAAATTCTGTTCTTCCTGCTATTTACAATAGAAAAAAATCTGAATTTGCTGTCATTTTCAGGTTTCACTACGCCATGTGTTAATTTATCTTAGCTCCTCATAAGGCACATCTATATTTCCATATTTTTGTTGTTTCTCATCCAGTCAACCCTTTTGCCTAGTCGGACATGTTGTCACTATATTATGAAAGGATATAAACATCCTACAACCATCTACCAAAAAGTGCCACATTATGACTTGAAGAGCAACTTGTCCCAAAGTATTGAATCATACAATGAGTTCCATTTGTTTTCATAAACATTAGTGCCATAGAGCTTTCTGACTATCAGTGTTAGGAGCAATCACATCTGCACTATACACTTCCACCAGTTCACTAATAGTGAGTATATTTTTTCGTACTCATGCAGAGCATTTGTCTAGGTCCTGGTACAAGTCTGTACATTCAGTATTTATTGTACATAGCTTGCATTCCTTAACATTTTTCATATCTATACTTACATCATTGTGATCATTAACTTTCTGTAACAAATGATAAATGACAAATGATCCAGAAAACGGAGGTCTGAAATCCTTAATGTACAGATGTAGCAAACCTAAAAGGATCGGTTAATGCGGTAAGTAAACAATGGCAAGAAAATGTAAATTTACCTTTTCAATGGATTTCAAAGGCTTTTGTCACAAGATAAAACTGTGACATTCCTTTTAAGGGCCCGTACGCTGTCAAATGTTCAGGCAGATTATCGCTAACGAGAGTTAGAACGGACGCTCATTAGCGTTAATCTGCCTGTATAAAGGTCCTGCTGTTCATCGAGTCATAGGTTTGTTGTCCAGTCACCTAAATCATTTGCCGGCAGTAACAGTCCTCTTCTGCCGGCAAACAATGATTCAGTATGGGGACGAGCAATGGCATTAGTGATTGCTCCTCCCCATATTGTGCAGGGGATCGCTGTATATAATTGTAGTCGTCTCCTCCACTGATGAGCAAGCGATTGTGTGGAAGGAACGCTTCCTTCTTGACAATCGCTTGCTACATCTGGCCATGTAAAGGGGCTATTAGTTTGGCTACATCTGTATGGTCAGCTTAAGACTAGAAAAATTGAAGAAGAAACTCAACAAGTCAACAGTTCAGTAGTATTTGGTCTGAAGGTATTACTAGTAAAATTCACTTACTCCTTTCCTCATAGTCCAGTGAAGCTACTAACATAGTTAAGGTAATTCATAGAGGATATTTTCAGGTAAAAATAAGTGACAACATTGCTTATAAAATACATGCAGTAAATGTATGTAATTTTTGCAGGGCATGTGTAATAACATAGCATGAGCCATGGGCTTTATATACCTGTCATTTGTAATTACTGATTATTTTTTTCTCATTCACTGAGCAGAGCATCTATCAAGTTCCCGGTAGTGTGTCTAGACAAATAAAGGTGTAAATGTTTAACTTGTTTTTGTATTACACACAAGAAACGTGATAATGACGTGTATTATATTTCAAAACATGAGCAGAATTTTCATCAGTTTAGTCCTGTTTTATATGAGGAGAACTTGGCAGAAACTTCTTCATCAGATATAACAGATAAAAGTTAACGCGTTACGGCTGCATTAGGTTTTGAAATGACTGTTATTAGACAGTGGACCTTTAAGGTATCCATTATCAGATAAAAAGTGTCGAATATTTATCCCTATTATTATTGTCCCTATTGTTTGTAGACATTTTCATATTTGATGTGTGAGGCCAATAACGTCTATTACTCTTACCAGTAATTGGATTTTCCAATAGCCTCCACAACGACATTCACCGGAGGATGTCCCCGCCTCCCCAGGACAGGAAGCAACGCAGAAGCTTAAGTTAAAGAGGCCCCCTCCCCTTACCTGCTTTAGTTAATAACATAGGACTCGTTAGTGCTGCAAGAAGTGTATTGAAATATTATAACCATACAACAATAACTTCAGAATAAACATAACAAAAAAATGGGCAGGGAAACTCCAGTGCCTTTGTGGAGGCTATTGGAAAATCCAATTACTGGTAAGAGTAATAGACCCTTTTCCCCGACGCCTCCACAAGGGCATTCACCGGAGGAATAACAGAGGAATTTCATATTATACTAGGGTGGGACTACTGCGGACAGTACTTTTCTACCAAACAGTAAGTCGGAATTGTCCCGGATGTCCAGTTTATAATGCTTAAAGAAGGTGTTTGGACTTGGCCATGTGGCCGCTCTGCATATTTGTTCCACCGAAGCTGAGGCATATTCCGCCCATGATGTTGAGATGGCTCTGGTGGAATGGGCTTTTAATCTTATCGGGGGAGACAAGTTCCTTTGAAGGTAACAAAACTCGATTGTACTCCTGATCCATCTTGCAATAGTCGCTTTGCTGGCTGTGGCGCCCTTGTTCTGGCCTTGATACTGTAGAAGAAGATGATCTGATTTCCTAAAGGATTCTGAAATATCTAAGTAGGAAAGGATGCAACGTCTAACATCCAAATTGCGGAATCTTCTGTCCACATCTGAGGAAGGATTTGGACAAAAGGAGGGCAAGCAAATTTCTTGCTGTCGGTGGAACTTTGAGACAACCTTTGGAAGAAACGAAGGGGTGTGTTTGAGGATGATGCTGTCACCCAAAATATTTTAAGGTAAGGTGGTTTCCAGGAGAAGGCCTGAATCTCTCCAACTCTTCTCGCTGAAGTGATGGCTATTAGGAACGTGGTTTTCCATGTTAACAGTTTTAAAGGGATCTCCTGAAGAGGCTCAAAGGGAGGGTCCATTAAAACTTGTAAAACAAGGTTAAGGTCCCAAGGGGGAGGGGGGGGCCCCCCTTAAAAAACGTTTAATTAGCGGCAATTCGGCCAATTTGAAGTCGAACAAATTACTTAAGGCGGATACCTGGACATTCAAGGTATTTGGATTTAACTCCTTGTCTAACCCTGATTGGAGGAATTCAAGGATAATGGGTAAATCTGGCTGTTCAGTTTGTAACTACTTATCTCCTGCAAATTTTTTGAATGATTTCCATGCTCTAGAATAGATGTTTGTAGTAGTTTCTTTTTTACTTGCCAGTATCGTTGAGATTACCGGGTCTGAGAGCCCTCTCTGTTTTAGGAAAGAGTCTCCACGCCGTTTTAACTGGCTTACTTCTGGGTATATGATCGGACCTTGGTGAAGTAGGACTGGATATGATGGTAGAATCCAGAAGTAATTCCTCGCTAGCTGGGATAATAGAGGGAACCATGACCTCTTGGGCCAAAAGGAAGCAATTAGAATTATATGGGACTTTTCTTCCAATGCCTTTATTAGGACCTGAGGAATGAGACTGAATGGGGGAAAGGCATATAACAGCTCCCTTGGCCAAGGGGCGGACAGGGCGTCTACCCACAAAGGGTCATCTCGAGCTGAAAGAGAGCAGCATCTTTCTACTTGTCTGTTTCTTAGATCTGCGAACAGATCTATTGTAGGGGATCCCCATTTTGACATGATCTTTTTGAACATGTGTGGATCTAGGGACCATTCCTCTTCTCTCATTTTCCTCCTGCTTAGAAAGTCTGCCGCCCCATTTTCCTTGCTCCTTATATGGATGGCTGTTAAGGATTTTATATTCTTTTCGGCCCAACAAAAGATTTACCTTGAGAGCACTACTAAGCTCCTGCTTAATTTAGATAGGCCACCGCCGTCGCATTGTCTGAAAGGACTCTTACGTGTCGGGAGGATATTACTGGAAGACACGCCCGAAGCACGTTGAAGACCGCCATTAGCTCCTTTACATTTGAGGATGTTTCTATCATGTTTTGATCCCAAATACCCTGAACTATGCGACTCTCTGTATGGCCCCCCCAACCTTGTGCACTTGCATCCGTAGTGATGACTATGTGGTTTCCCGGACGCCAGAAGACCCCTTGCTGGAGATTTTCCCTATTTTCTACCAGTAAAAGGACAGTTTTACACTGTGCGGGATCTTTACTATTTTGTCTAGGGTGGTTTGTTTTCCATCCCAGACCTGTAAAAGAAACTGATGTTAGGGTCTGGAATTATGTTGGGCCCACCTTACTGCAGGGATTGTGGATGTCAGTAGTGATGTCGCGAACATAAAATTTTCAGTTCGCGAACAGCGAACGCGAACTTCCGCAAATGTTCGCGAACAGGCGAACCGAGCGAACCGCCATAGACTTCAATAGACAGGCGAATTTTAAAAACCAAGGGACTCTTTCTGGCCACAATAGTGATGGAAAAGTTGTTTCAAGGGGACTAACACCTGGACTGTGGCATGCCGGAGGGGGATCCATGGCAAAACTCCCATGGAAAATTACATAGTGGACGCAGAGTCGGGTTTTAATCCATAAAGGGCATAAATCAACTAACATTCCTAAATTGTTTGGAATAACATGCTGTAAAACATCCAGTGTGTGTATACGATCAGGTATGATGTTGTATCGATCAGGTAGTGTAAGGGTTACGCCCGATTCTCAGACATTGACATACCAAACTCCTCTTTTAATGCACCGCAAACAGTCCATTTGCACAACCGCAAACTCCCCATTTGCACAAGGTTGGATACCAAGCTAGCCATGTCCCGGTGATGTCATTGAAGGTTTCTTCCTCCACCCAGCCACGTACAACACCAAGGGTCCCCGAAGGTGAATTGAATTGATTTTTCGAACGGGGAGATGGTTAAAAACGCTGGCTCCCTCCCTTTGTTTTAATCCACGGTCACTGCTTCTGCGCCGTGCAATTTACTCTCACACCCGATATGAGTGGTATTTTCTGTAGTACTATTCTCATCAGTTTAATCCCTCTAACGTCCCCAATCTGGGGGCCATTTATTGAATAGATTTTTCGAACGGGAGATGGTTAAAAAACGCTGGCTCCCTCCACTCTGTTTTAATCCACGGTCACTGCGTCTGCGCCGTGCAATTTACTGTCACACCCGATATGAGTGGTATTTTCTGTAGTACTATTCTCATCAGTTTAATCCCTGTTACATCCCATATCAGGGATTGCCTTTTGTGAAAAAAAATTTAGGCCTGGTACCTTCGACTGCCTTCACAATGACAGACCAAACTCTCATACACCAAACTGAATTGATTTCAGGAACCGGGAGATGGAAAAAGCAGCTTGGTCGGTCCTCATACTCCCAAATTGGGGCACTGCGCGTGCACAGAGCAATGTGCTGTGACACTCTATATGAGTGGTGTCTTAACTAGTACTATTCCTATCAGCGGCGGGCGGGTGCGTGGTAACTTGAGAGCAGGTGACCGAAGTTGAGCTGGAGGAAGATGGTGCGTCAAGGTTCTTAGCGGAAGCTGTTGAAGATTGGGTGTCCTGTCTAAGCCAGTCAACTACGTCCTCAGAATTTTTCGGGTTCAGGGTACATGGCCTCTGAACACTAGGCATTATTCCAGGGACAGTGGAAATCACAGCACCACGACCACGACGGCCCCTGCGAGTCTGGCCTGCCTCTGCCTGTCATTTTTTTCGATAAGTGGTACTGTGCCACCCTGTATCAGTGGTGGGCACTGGCAGTGGGCACACTACAGTCTGTGGAAGTGGGCCTGACACACACTGGCAGCAGGCAAGCAACTGAAATTAGACTAATGTGTAAAAATTAAATGCCTTATTTATCGTCAAGCTACTGTGCCACCCGGTATCAGTGGTTGGAACTGGCAGTGGGCACACTACAGTCTGTGGAGGTGGGCCTGACACACACTGGCAGGAGGCAAGCAACTGAAATTAGACTAATGTGTAAAAATGAAATGCCTTATTTATCGGCAAGCTACTGTGCCACCCGGTATCAGTGGTTGGCACTGGCAGTGGGCACACTACAGTCTGTGGAAGTGGGCCTGACACGCACTGGCAGCAGGCAAGCAACTGAAATTAGACTAATGTGTAAAAATTAAATGCCTTTTTATGCAAAGTCCTGTGCCAGCCGGTATGAGTAGTGGGCACTGGCAGTGGGCACACTACAGTCACTGGAAGTCAGCCTGACACACACTGGCAGGCAACTAACCTTAGATTAAAGTGTAAAAATTAAATGCCTTTTTTTATGCAAAGTCCTGTGCCACACGGGATGACAGGGGTGGGCACTGGCAGTGGGCACACTACAGTCAGTGGAAGTCGGCCTGACACACACTAGCAGCAGGCAAGCAGCTGAAATTACACTAAAGTGTAAAAATTAAATGCCTTTTTGATGCAAAGTCCTCTGCCAGCCGGTATGAGTGGTAGGCACTGGCAGTGGGCACACTACAGTCACTGGAAGTCAGCCTGACACACACTGGCAGGCAACTAACCTTAGATTAAAGTGTAAAATTAAATGCCTTTTTTTGATGCAAAGTCCTGTGCCACACGGGATGACAGGGGTGGGCACTGGCAGTGGGCACACTACAGTCAGTGGAAGTCAGCCTGACACACACTGGCAGGCAACTAACCTTAGATTAAAGTGTAAAAATTAAATGCCTTTTTTTGATGCAAAGTCCTGTGCCACATGGGATGACAGGGGTGGGCACTGGCAGTGGGCACACTACAGTCTGTGGGCCTGCAGCTCCTCACACACAGGCAGGCCATGCAACTGCAATATGCATATAAAGGAAAAAAAAAGCAGACTAATGTTGCAGCCCTAAAAGGGCTTTTTGGGGTGCTGTCAGGACGCTGTCCTTACAGCAGAGATCAGATGAGTCTTTCAGGACTGGAGTGGACACTGAATACACTAGCCTAGCTATTGATTTCCCAATTAAATCAGCAGCAATTACACTCTCCCTCCTCTCACTAAGACTGCAGCTTCAGAATGAATCTAAAATGGATGCTGTGCAGGAGGTGGGAGGGTCTGGGAGGGAGGGTATGCTGCTGATTGGCTGGAATGTGTCTGCTGACTGTGAGGTACAGGGTCAAAGTTTGCTCAATGATGATGTATAGGGGGCGGACCGAACATCGCATATGTTCGCCCGGCAGAGGCGAACGCGAACAAGCTATGTTCGCCGGGAACTGTTCGCCGGCGAATAGTTCGGGCCATCTCTAGATGTCAGATGTCCCAAGAGAGCCATGATGTTTCTTATTGAGATAGTTTTCTGTCTGCAAAATAGAGTAATCTTCTGAGAGATTGCTATTTGCTTGTCTTTGGGAAGGAAGGACATACATCTGCTTGAGTCTAGCATGATGCCTAAAAATATTTTTTGTTGTTCTGGAAACAAATCCGATTTTTCTCTGTTTATTAGCCACCCTAATTCTGCCAATTTTTCTTTAACGAAACCTAGATGTGACTGGAGCAATTGTTTCGTTGACCTGATTGACTCTATCTTGAATCTTTTGTATTGGATACTTAAGTTCAATTGTGTTAGGTTTATTTTAAATCTGAAAGATCCGTTTGGCTTTCAGATTAGGAAGACTGGAGAATAGAAACCCTGTTTTTCCTGATGTTGAGGTACTTGGATTAGGACCTGTTTTTGGAGAAGGGACTGGATCTCTGATTCCAGGGTCTGTTGTTTCTCTGGTTGACAAAAGGGCCTGTTGAATGTGTAATTTTCTGGAGGGGGACTGGTGAACTCTATTTTGTATCCCTGTTGTATTGTTTTCTTTACCCACTGGGAAGATGTGTTTTTTTCCCAAGCTGGAAAAAAAGCACTTAGCCTATCCCCCACTGGCTGCTTGGCGTCATTGTGCTCTAGAGTTTTTTGACGAAGCTTCTGAGTTAAAAAAGTAACCCCGGCCCCTTCCTCTAGATGACTGCCATCTGGCGGAGTACTCTCTTTTCTTTTGGTCTGTTCTGAATCTTCTTTAGCCACGAAAGGACCTCCTCTGTTAGTAATATTTTGTTTTTGAGGTAAACACTTTTTTCCTATCGGAGGCCTTCTCTAAAATGTCCTCAAGTACAGACCCAAATAACATAACCGGCTTTTGGAACTTTCGCCGGTCCAGGATCTGAGCCAAATAGCCCTACGTGAGGCATTTGACAGAGCTGCAGATCTTGCGGACAATTTTATCAGGTCTGTAGAGACATCAGAGAGAAAATTGCAGGCCTGTTTGAGGAGGGGGATAGTTCCTTATAATTCTTCCCTAGGCATACCAGCTGCTATATTCTCTTCTAATTTGGATAACAACACGGTTAAGGACCCCGCCGTACAGGCACCCACAATACTGAGCCTCAACATCGCCGTGTTTGTTTCCCAGGACAGCTGAAGGTAGCCTTCACACCTTTTGTCCATGGGATCCTTCAAGAGGACAATGTCTTCAAAAGGCAGCGCGGTCTTTTTGGATATTTTCGCAATTGGTGCTTTAATCTTTGGGGTTTTATCCCAAGTGTCGGACACGGTTTCATCAAATGGGTACTTCCTTTTGAAGCCATTCGGAATGGGGTTACGTTTTTCTGGGTTTTTCCACTCCTTTGCTATCAGTGACTCTATAGTACTGTGCATAGGAAACACTCTTTTTTTACGTTCACCTAGTCTGTGAAATATTTTATCCTGAACATACTGAGGTTCTTTTGGATCCTCAATGTTCATAGTGTTTTTGATGGCTTTTAACAGCTTTTCAGTATCTTCGGGCGTACAGTATGGTTTACCCGAGTCATCTTCAGATGAATCTATACTGGCTTCAGGGAATAACTCGCCTTCTTCCGAATTTACTATTTCCTGTGATGTTGATTTCGGTGGGGAATTTTGGGAAGTGGACGGCTGGGAAGATCCTAGTCCTTTCAAGGCAGTTCTAATTTCGTCTCTGATCAGACTCTTCATAGAATCTATGAATGAAGGAGATTCTTCTGAGACTACTTTTTCAATACAATTTGGACAAAGCGACATGCTGGACTTCAAGGACAGGGTCTTCCTGCATATGGAACATTTCTTTTTCTTTGGATCTCCACTGTTTTTTTTTATACCGGAGTCCCTGCCCTATAAGGCAAATGAGTGATTTTTAGGGCCCCAGGTTAGAAGGTATAAAATAAGAAGGAAGGGCCCAGCACCTCACCAGTGGACAGCAGATCAAATTTAACTACTACTGGTGCTAAGAACCTAATATAGTTGTAGGTTTGTTATAAGGTATAAGGAGGGGGCTTACCGGGCTCTGTGCGGTGGAAGGGTCCACAGGCGTGAGAGAGGTAACTGGCGTTCCAGTGGATGAGATGCTGCTGCTAGATGCTACTTTCCCGTGGTACTGCTTCCGGTGCTTTAACCCGTCGCACCGAGATGACGTCAGCCTGGTCCTCCACAGCCTCGCGCTGCGCGCTGAGATCACGTTCCCCGCAAGATTTGCAACGGGGAAACTTTACTACCCGGGGCCGCTATCACTGACGGACTTATTCCATAAGGACGGGCCCAGGGGTTAAACACGCTGGATAGGGCGTCCTCTGCACCGACCCTCCCAACAGGGGAGCTCCAAGACCGTGCACTGTATACTGCTCCACAAATCCAGGAGCTGCTTCCACGCGATCCGGAGGACAGGAAACACCTGAAGCAAGTAAGGGGAGGGGGCCTCTTTAACTCAAGCTTCTGCGTTGTTCCCTGTCCTGGGGAGGCAGGGACATCCTTTGGTGAATGCCGTTGTGGAGGCGCCGGGGAAAATACAGGATATATGATTTATGAATGTCAAAATTCATCAGATATGGAGATCTCAGCATGTAAGCTCTTTTTCTGCGACAATTTGCATACTGCCTGGTAAGGATGATCATGCTGAATGCAAGGACCCCTCTTGTCCTGCAAGCTGATGAGTTTCTTGCTGAGAAATCTCGCTGACGCATGCGCAAGATTTTAGGGCCAGGCATCGGGAACATTGATGATGCCTAGCCCTGGTGTGAATGAGGAAGAAAGGTGAAATTGAAGAGGTGCTCTGAGGGGCTGGGCAAGCCCCTTAGTGCTCTGAGCATCTTATTAGCATAAACAAGTACGAATTTTTCAATAAAGACACATTGAATTGCTGCAAGATAGGGGTGAGTGCACTGAGTATGATCAACCCTACCAGGCAATATGTCTGGTTTACTAATGTTGATCATGCTGACAGATGCTATTTAACTTGTCTAATCATGTGCGTTTGCTTTTAAATAAATTTTTTTAAACTTGAAAATGTACATATTTAAAAATATTGAAAAATATCATAAACGTTACTGGGACATACAATGAAGAATACTTCTTCTTGTCCATAGAAGAGAAAAGAATAAGTGATGCGAAATGTAAATAGAAACTTGTTATACCTGTCCTTCAACAAGTTGCGCTATTATGTCTTTATATAAACAATTTTCTTTTGAACCTATTTTTATGTTGTATAAGATGGGGGATGATTCCTGAAGCTATTTCACATGGCACTGATGTGTATTTCTATATGCTAATAATATGCCCACAAAAGTTAAAAAGCAAAGTCCTCTAGTGTTTTTTGAAACATTTTAAAACTTATGGAAGAGATGCCTCAAAAATCACTAATATATGCACTTTTTAAAAAAAATAAGCAAGGCACTACATTGACATGATATCCTAAAAGGGGTTATCTGCAAATAACAAACTTTTTGAGGCGTTCCCGTGGTCGAGTTCCACCTCTACAAAACAGAACAGTGAGAATGTAAGAATGGTTTTCCCACTGATAGACCCAGTCTGTCCATGATGGGCCATTCATTTAAATGTCTGCAATGTAATGCTACACCCTTTCAGCCAGGACAGCAGAAATATATTGACAGACAATGTTTGCCGCAGAAATAACTGATTGCCTATATTTAAAAAAATAGTTGTCTTCATGAGACAACCCTTTTAAAGAGGACTCGTCAGTTTTATTTTACTGCACATTGCAAGAGCTATAGTTTTTAAGACATTTTACAATTTACACAATTTACTACTATCAATAACATTTCTACTTACTGTTCTTTAACAAGATTTTTATAAAAGGATTTGGGCTATTTACCATTATTTCATGTTTTTCATTCAAGTCAGTAAGTGCACAATTATTAAGGTCAAAAGATAGGGAGGGTATACTTCCAAAAATCAGGATCAATATATCAAAAGCCCAAACAAAAAGGAAGCTAAAATATAACTTTTAATGTATACAATAAAATATCTGAGTAACACTAGCTATCAAAAAAGACAAAACACATAAACACAAAATATAAGAATCCAAAATTGGAACTACAGGGCACTTGAAGTCTTATAACATATGCAGGCAAGATTCGTAATGAAAAAGGAACATTCTTACCAATTTGAAGTATTGCAGAAGATCAGGTATCCCTCAAGAAACCCTGAAACGTAGTTCTCTAGTCCGAAAGGGTCTTCGTGGACTTTAATTAACTGTGAAAGACGCTCAGTGTAGATTGGACGGGAACAACTATTCCTAGAAACCCCTAAGTCACAGAAGGGGGACTAGTGTCACCCTACCTATCTACACGGAACACCCATCCCAAAAGGGGCGACCCCGTCCAGATACCTGTCCCTAGTTTGGACGGAATTTCTGATAAACCCTATAGGATAGTTCCTGACGTGCCATTTTCATACAATACTCATCAGGAGAATTATTCCCAGGGCTTGATTAGAGTGAACAACAATTCCTAAAAATAAAAATGATGTGGTCTTAGGAGAAAATCAAGGAATAAAGGGAAGAAAACAACCAGGGCACAAAATACATAAAGTGCTGATGCCACACAAAAGAGGACCTCAGAGTCCGTGTGGGGAGTCTTGTCTGAGGCTGCCAGGTATAGACGTGTGACGCTAGTTTTTAAAGGCTGGGTCGTGCGCGCCGGTTGCCCTAAGGTTCATTCAAGTCAGTAAGTGCACGTGACCGACATGCCAGCAGAAACCGGAACTGATGCAATGCCACTAGGACGCAGTGCCGAATCCCGTAGAATGCGGTGTCGAGTCACGTAGGGCGGAAGTCATTCTCATAGGGCTGGAGTGCACAATGCCTAGCAATGATGAGGCTCCAGGTAGGGAGTGCCAGCGTTGCTACGAGGGGCAGTAAGTATAAACAAACCCTACACATCAAATTAAAGCAAAAGAGCTTGTTGACAGATACATAGAGAACATTAAATCAAGACCAAAGGTTGGAGGATGATGTCAGTAAATAGAAAGAAGAAGAAAAAGAGAAAGACTGCAGGGAGGTGCATAGGTGTTAACTGACTGGTGTGCTTATACAGTAGCCAGCTCCAGAAGGGAAGAATAAATTGGGGGATATGGACAGGGAGAGTGGTGACAGAAAAAACTGAGGTAGGACTGTAAAAAAACAAGAGGGAAATGGACTACACATAGCTGCTGAAATTCAGCTGCTCATTGAGTCCAAATAGAGCCACAGTTTTTAGGCAGTAGATCCAGCGAACTACCCTCTGCAATATGCTCCTGTTCCAGTCACCTACTTTCACAGTTGGGTTAATCCTATCAATGCCACGGGGTCACTACTAGAGTAAATTACTGTCCTAAACCACCAACATTGCCGTGGCCGTGCAGTGTAATTACAGCTGCTCTGTCCCATTCTAGTGAATTAGTGTAATTACACTGCATTGCTACTGCAATGTCAACGGTGTGCAGATCTCTTCAAGCAGCTCATAAGTGGGGGTACCTAGAGTATGACCCCTGTCAATCTAATATTGATGACCTATCCTGAGAATAAGTCATTAATATTGGAAACCAAACAATCTTTTAATTTTCATTGGCATAGTACTGCTGAAATGAAAAAGAAAAAGGCAAATATGATAAAAAAAATTGTTTTCTTTGAATGTTTAGTTTATAAATAGTAGCTATCTCTGAAAGAAATGCAAGTAACAGTACCCCCACAAAAAGGGGTAGGCTATATAGACCTGTAAGATGTTTTCTGCTGTTATATTCTTTGTTTCTGTGGTTCAGTTATATAGAGCAAGTGAATGCATAAGATCTTAACCCAATAGTCAACATTACTCATATAAGTGCACCTAGTTTAGAGCATAATTTGCACCAAAATGTGATGCAATTAGGTACATCTAGGTTTTTAAAAATTATCTGTGCCTACTCCAATGGAGCATGGTCAGACATGAAAGCGGTGTTACTTTGCATGCAGGTGGCATGGTCTAGTATCCAACATTTGATGACAAAATTAAGCCACAATTCTGCATTAACATTCTGTTTCAAAGTAAGCCAACCATTATTTGGTATAAAGTTAGACAAAGTTGTATCACATTTATCATCCAGCCTGATGAATTTGATGAATGTGAAGGAAGCCTGTCTAAGTTTATTCCATCTACAGGGTTAGTAAGTCTGCCCCAGTCTTGTAAATAAAACTCTTTAAAATCATATAGCCTTAATGTAAATCTGGTACTTATAATAAAGAATAGTTAGAACTGTAAGTTTATATGCACATTTAAAACTTTTTTGTTGCTCTTAATGCACTTAAGCTAGTAACAGCTAGCAGGAAAATTCAGTAAACAAAAGAAGCAACAGCTCTTCTCCAGCCAAACCACAAGTCAAGGAAAAGTAAGAAGTAAAGAAAACACGCCATTCATACACTCTTTAATGAATAAGTATTTCAGAGGCAGACTGTAAATAGAAGGCTACAAAGAGATGTAATTAGCTGACCTAACAACTACAAAGCTTAAGTAAGAAGATGTCACTAGTTCATAGTGTCTAGTAGCCCATATAAAATATGGAACGGGGTTATTCGCAGTAGAAACAATAATAACAGATAATGGACAGTGCTCTGCATCTTAAACCAGTCATAGATATGAGATAACTAATGGCTAAGGGTTTGTTTGGCTGAGAGCTATCTCTCCCGATCTGCCCCATACATATGCATGCTCGACTTGAGCCTACTTGAGTAGGTGTAATGCCCCCAGTAAGTATATTGCCCCCTATAGTGTCCCTAGTTAGCATAATGCCCCTTATAGTGCCCACAGCTCAGGTGGTTACGATGATGTCATTGCTTTGCCACTGTGCATCCCGCTTTACTGTCTCATAGACTTCAGGCCTAGTGGCTAGTGGACTATGAGAGTGAATGGCAGGACAGGGAGTCATTAGCTTTTGTGTCCCGCAACAGTAGTTCAACTGTATTGCTGTTCTAAGGATGGTGATATAGTTGTATAGTTGGACTAAACATCTGGGGCCTAAGCCCCTGATCTTTTGACATAGAGATATCCCTGTTGGGTCCCGGAAGGCACATGGCACTGTCTGGCTTTGCCAGATCCAGAGAACTCTGGCATGCTGTTCTCTCCGGGACAGCCTGTTAGATTTCTTTGACGTATGTGTGAAACTAGCCTTAGAAAAATCATTTCAATTATATGATGGACACTTTCCATCCGAATTATCATCCACTCTTAGAGCCTCTCTAGCAAGCGAAGTGTTGTTTTCAGTCTATGGTACCTCCACAGTTCTAGGTATAATTGATGATTGATTACTATGGCTTTTAGGCATGCACACTCAATTTACAGTAACAAGTTCTAGTTTTATCATTAGCATTGATCTTTTTATGAACTTACAATTGGCAATTGTTGATATAGTCACTTAGAAATGAAGAAATTGAATCAATAATGGGTAAGATGGATCCTAAATGTTGTACAGAAAGGTTTGTAGTTATGCACAAAAATTTTGGACCTCCATCAGACCAGTATCAAGACAAAAGTTCAGTACCATAAGTGTTCAATTGTATCAACCATTTCTGATAAACAATCATTTAGGCGGATTGCACTACCCATTACATTTAGGCCTCCTGCTCACAACTTTATCCGTTTTGCTGTATGCAAATTGTGGATCCACAAAATACAGATGTGGTCCGTGTGCATACTGCACTTTTCATAGGCCCCATTGGAGAAGTGCCTATTCTTGTCTGCAAAATGGACAAGAATAGGATATATTCTCACACTGACCGCACAGATGAGACAACCCTCCTATCCACCATAAATCATACATTCCTGGATTATATTTCAATGTAATATTAGTGATGGCTCACTTGATAAGTGATCCGGAGATGACCAATTTTAAAACGTAGCTTTTATTCAATTACACTAAAAAGGATGTCCCCTGATTACTGAAAGATAAATGCAAACCAATTCATCTGAGTCCCCCATCAACAAGGGAGACACTCATACTCAACTCAGAGATTGGTCACAAAACGAAAAGTACACAATTCCCCAGAGCTTTCAGATTCAGTGAACTCTGAGGGATCAGAAAATACGCAACTCCTCAGAGCCTACAAGTTCAAAAAACTCTGAGGGCCAAAGTGTATCCAAAGGTACCACAACAAAATAATCTTAGTGCATACGGACACTGTTGTCAAAGCACTGTCGTCACAAACAAACACCTAATTGTCACTAGATGGCACCCAGCACAGAACAATGATACATATATGGGAAGGGTGTTCGGCGGCACTATAACCACGTGTTCTACCGTAAAGTTGATAGAAGGTCAAGAAATTGGTGTTTGATCAATTTTTCAAAATTTCCAGGGTTTCCAGTAGCAGTTCATGGTCTGGGTAGTGGAAGAAGCTGCGCTGGAAACAAGAGGCATTCCTCGATATGTCCCTATTGCGCCCTATGAAACCTACACTAACCCTGATGGCCTAGCCACAGAGTGTCCCACTAGTTGGGCCCCCATTCGGAACCTACTCCTGGAATTGCGTTCCCTGTTACACCCTGGCCCTATCCCGACATGAACGTTTCTGAGGGTTATTATCTCTTCATCAGGGGAACCAGAAATACGGGCGCATTAAACATATGGATGCTGGGCAAGATAATGTCCGCATAAATTATGGCACAGATAGGTGCAAAGATTTGTAAAAAGAACACTCTGGGTATTGATGTTACCTGCATGTAAGAATTCCAAAGCTTTATTTTAACCACTACAGGACCGCCTAACGCATGGATGCGTCCGGCCGGCGGTCCTGTATCTCTGGCTGGACACATCCGTGCGTCATCTCGCGAGACGCGAGATTTCCTGTGAACGCGCGCACGCGCGTGCGCGTTCACAGTGCCGCGCGTCTCACCAGTTATACTGCAGCCTGCCAGCGATGATCAATCGCTGGCAGGCTGTAGATGCGAAATAAATCGCATCAAACTGGTATATCAGATGCTGTTTTGTTAACAGCGTTTGATATACCTGCTACCTGGTCCTCTGGTGGTCCCATTTGCTGGGATCGACCACCAGAGGACCAGGTAGCTATGTAAAGTTGCACCAAATACTACACTACCCCCCCCCGTCACTTATTAACCCCTTGTTAACCCCTTGATCACCCCATATAGATTCCCTGATCACCCCCCTGTCATTGATCACACCCCTGTAAGGCTCTATTCAGACGTCCATATGTGTTTTGCGAATCCGTGGATCCACAGATCCGCGGATCCACAGATCCTCAAAATACGGACACCGGCAATGGGCTTTCCGCATTTTGCAGATCCGCACATTGCCAGAACTATATAGAAAATGCCTTTTCTTGTCCGCAATTGCGGACAAGAATAGGTCATGTTCTATATTTTTGCGGAACGGAAGTGCAGACCCGGAAGTGTGGATCCGTAATTCCGGATCCAAGCGGGACAAAGTCTGTCCCCATACAAATGAATGGGTCCGCAATTTCGTTCCGCAAACAGAATTGCGGACGTGTGAATGGGGAGTAAGGGTCCCTTATCACCGCCAGTTAGATAGTTTCTTGTTAAATAGTTAGTGCCCAGCCCACCGCACCGCAGTCACTGATTTTGGCAGAGATTTTTTCATCCACGATGATCGATGCGAATGAAAAAATCTGTGCCGTTCATTTTTTTTTTTTCAGTCCAAAATGGGGTCACATGTGGGGTATTTATACTGCCCTGGCATTTAAGGGGCCCTAAAGCGTGAGAAGAAAAATGCGTAAAAATGCACTCCTAAAAGATACTCATTGGAATTTGGGCCCCTTTGCGCATCTTGGCTGCAAAAAAGTGTCACACATGTGGTATCGCTGTACTCAGGAGAAGTAGGGCAATGTGTTTTGGGGTGTATTTTTACATATACCCATGCTGGGTTAGAGAAATATCTCTGTAAATTGACAACTTTGTATACATTTTTTTTAAAGTTGTCATTTACAGAGATATTTCTCACACAAAGTATGGGTATATTTAAAAATACACCCCAAAACACATTGCCCTACTTCTCCTGAGTACGGTGATACCACATGAGTGACACTTTTTTGCAGCCAAGATGCGCAAAGGGGCCCTAAAACCAATGGGTACCTTTTGGATTTCACAGGGCATTTTTACGCATTTGGATTCTCACGCTTTAGGGCCCCTAAAATGCCAGAGTAGTATAAATACCCCACAAGTGACCCCATTTTGGAAAGAAGACACCCCAAGGTATTCTGTGAGGGGCATGTCGAGTTCACAGAATTTTTTTTTTTGGGCACAAGTTAGCGGAAATTGATATTTTTTTTTTTTTTGTTTTTTTACAAAGTCTCATATTCCACTAACTTGTGACAAAAAATAAAATTTTACATGAACTTACCATACCCCTCACGGAATACCTTGGGGTGTCTTATTTCTAAAATGGGGTCACACGTGGGGTATTTATACTGTCCTGGCATTTTAGGGGCCCCTAAAGCGTGAGAAGAAGTCTGGAATCCAAATGCGTAAAAATGCCCTGTGAAATCCTAAGGCCCCTTTCACACGGGCGAGTTTTCCGCGCGGGTGCAATGCGTGAGGAGGACACATTGCACCCGCACTGAATCCGGACCCATTCATTTCTATGGGGCTGCGCACATGAGCGGTGATTTTCACGCATCACTTCTGCGTTGCATTAAAAATCGCAGCATGCTCTATATTGTGCGTTTTTCACGCAACGCAGGCCCCATAGAAGTGAATGGGGCTGTGGGAAAATCGCAAGCATCCGCAAGCAAGTGCGGATGCAGTGCGATTTTCCCACATGGTTGCTTAGCAACGGGACCAGATCTTTATTATTTTCCCTTATAACATGGTTATAAGGAAAAATATTAGCCTTCTTAATAAAGAATGCTTAGTAAAATGAAGATGAAGGGGTTAAAATAATAAACAATCATTACTTAGCCACTTGATCACGTAGTTGCGATCTGTCTTCTCTTTCAGCTTCAGCTAACAACTAAAGGACCTGTGATGATGTCACATCACATGGTCCAATCACATGGTCCATCTTAACATGGTGATGGACCATGTGATTGGACCATGTGATGTGACGTCGTCACAGGTCCTTTAGTTGTTAGCTGAAGCTGGAAAAGAGAAGACAGATCGCAACTACGCGATCAAGTGGCTAAGGTAAGTTAATTTTTATTATTTTTAACCCCTTCATCTTCATTTTACTAAGCATTCTTTATTAAGAATGCTATTATTTCCCTTATAACCATGTTATAAGGGAAAATAATAAAGTCTTCAGAATACTCTACCCGAAACCGGACTTCAGTGATGAAATTATACATGAACTCACCATGCCCCTCCGCGAATACTTTGGGGTGTCTTCTTTCTAAAATGGTGTCATTTGGGGGGTATTTATACTATCCTGGCATTCTAGCACCTCAAGAAACATGACAGGTGCTCAAAAAGTCAGAGCTGCTTCAAAATGCGGAAATTCACTTTTTTTCACCATAGTTTGTAAACGCTATAACTTTTACCCAAACCAATAAATATACACTTATTGGATTTTTTCTTATCGAAGACATGTAGAAGAATAAATTTTGCGAAAAATTTATATAGAAATGTAGTTTTTTTAAAAAAAAATTTACAACAGAAAGTGAAAAATGACATTTTTTTGCAAAAATGTTGGTCATTTTTGATTAATAGCAAAAAAAGTAAAAATGTCAGCAGCAATGAAATACCACCAAATGAAAGCTCTATTAGTGAGAAGAAAAGGAGGTAAAATTTATTTGGGTGCATGACGGAGCAATAAACAGTGAAAGTAGTGTAGTGCAGAATTGTAAAAAGTGGCCTGGTCATTAAGGGTGTTTAAGCTAGGGGGGCTGAGGTGATTAAAATTAAGAGAAAGTAAAAATTAACTTAAAAAGGAGTGTAATTAAATGCATTCATACAGTACTTAGTAATTATTTTGCTTAAAATCTGATGTTATACCTCAAGAAGTTTTTTTAGAAGTTTCAGCCACATATTTTGACAATATGATAAGTAGAGATAGTGACAACTGCAGTTTAAATGTTATGTTTTATTCCTCTGGCAGTTTCAGTTAAATGTTAATAAACACTAATTGAAGACCTGCAACTAAAATATCTTGAATAATAAATGTATTATTGTAATATATCTTTTATACCACACACATCTTAATATATCTGGTGCATTTAGAAATGTCTGTCTGCTTGAATTCCTTTATTGTGCATATGTTTAAACTGAGTCTTAAACTACATTTAGGGAGTCATTTACTATCCAGAAATATGCTTCTATTAGGCTCTACTCAGGGGGGTAGCTATAGGGGGTGCAGAAGTTGCAGTTGACCCTTGTGCCTTATAAGAAGACACCGGTATTATAGAAAGTGCATTCTGGTCAAGTTACACTTCTAGATGGAAGGAAGTGGTTAGGTCTAGAATTTGGCATGGGGGAGGGGGGATTGCCGTTTAAATTTTTGCCTCAGGCAGCAGAAAGGCTATGTGCTTCTGGCCACAAAGCTCAGAGAGAAGGGGGCCCAAGCTGAACTCTTGCATCAGGGTCCATGAGCCTTTAGCTATGCCCCTGGCTCTACTGTATAACCTTAACAATTTTTGCCATAAAATATAGTAAAAAATGGGACCATTAGCCTGAATTATAAATGCAGATGGAAGGGGGGATATTCTTTGCCCACCCTCTATATATCATAATATTTCTACAGTTACCTGTGTTTCAGAGGTAACAGTTTTGTATAAGTTGAAGAAATTAATGTGAATCATTTTCTATACTTTTTTTTTTTTTTTTACAACTTACTGTATTAGTGTATTGGTGTACATAATAAAATTATAGATGTGCCTTGATAAAGACTTGTAGCCAAGTCTCTTCACACAACTGTGTAAAACTTCAAGCAAATATATATTCATTAAATGTCTTGTCTGGGCTTTATCAAGTTATAGTCTATGCTAAGGATAGGACATCACTAGCTGATTGCGGGTGTCCAACACCCCGATCAACCTCCAGACAGTTGTTTGGGTGTAACTCCATTGCCAGAAGTTGGCACCGGAACTACACAGCATCGTCAACCTTGTGGTAGACAGCTCGTCACTGCAGCTCTGCTCCCATTGAAGTCAATAGGAGGTTGATGGACCCCCGCCAATCAGCTTGTGATGGCCTATCCTGAGGATAAGCCATCCCTTAGTAAAGCCTGGACATCTCTTTTACTATTTTCCCTAATTCATATCAAGCTTTTAGTGTCATCAAGTTTATTAAATCTGAAGATGCCTCTGGCATGGGTTGATAATTAGGAAGTATGGCATTACTTCATGTTCTTGTTTACTTATATACTTTATAATCTTTATGATTTTTTTGCTTTCAAATTTGTCCGTTAAATTTGGCTGACTTTGGATATGCGGTCCTGAAAAAAAAACGTTGGCATCTCGACATCTATAAGAGTAATTCTATCATTTATGATGCTACGGTAACATTTTGCAATGCTTCGTAATTATATTCTGAAGTTTAGAATTGTATTATAGTGTTAAGATTAATTAAATATTCGGGACTTGAGAAATGTATATTGTTTCTATGTGCCTAATCAAATAATGTTTTGTACAATTAGAGCTATCTGATTTTCATGGACTGCTATCAACTGATTGGTCCAGTGAGGGCCTAACAAATCCTGTGGTCTCATTCAGAGCCTGAAAATACTTCCTATATAGAGGAACAGTGCTATTCAATCTCCCATTTATTGGGAGAATTTGTAAACTACATTGTATTTTGTACAGGAAAGAAGAACATTTCTCTTTTAACCTTGAGTGGTGAACATTTAATATACACTATATAAAGAAACTGTGAGCAAAGAAGATACTCAAACATATCAGAAATGTGTTTTTGAGATTATATATGCCACAAAACTCTACTGATTTCACACCTTTTGAACTGATGCCTCTTCATAGATTTTGTCATTTCAGTAAAGTGAAAAGTGATCTGTTTCTTCTCTATCTGCTTCTGTCTAGGGTAACATCGCGGAGCCCTGGTGATCCTGCCATGGCTTAGACCCAACATCTGTGGGCGTATTCTCTGTACATGGTATATGATGATAGTTCTGTCACTGAATTTTATAGGTTTTGGTCTCTTCTTTTGAAAACTCTTTTGGCTATGATATTTTCTTTATGGTAAAATGAAAATCTACATTATCAGAGATTGATAAAAAAATTGTTAGGCCAGTAATTCCCAATCCTATAACATGGTTGAACCCCTGAGAATTTTGCCGCTCCCAGGGAACCACTACTTTTATTCCTACCTTTCAAAAGTCTGGAGTACGAAGACATAAAACATTTTATATTCCTTGCCCTGTGCCAAATTCTGACCCAACTGTTTTTTCGAGCATCTTTCATAAGGATGAAGTTGCTCAATTCGTACTGTAAAAGTGACATGTCTTCCTGTTATCCTCCTTTGGGGAAGCCTGATTGGGAAACAATGCTTTAGACTTACGTTATCCAGAAAAACACTGATCTTTTCATTAATACTTTTGACATAAAGTATTTCCTTGGAAAAAGACTCATGCTAAGAAAGCAGAATACTTGTCCCTTTAAAATTGCTTCTTTTCATTAGTAGGAAACAAGATAACAAACTTGTTGAGCAATTTTTTTTCCTGTTCAAAGATATCTTGATATTTTATAATTTCAAACCCACACACTGGAAAGAATGCAGACGATTTAGTACATGCAATGCAGCATAGCAACTTTGTGTGATATAAATTAATAACATGGGGCATTCAGTTCCTCATTCTAAATTTCAGTGGGGACACAATAAAACTGGCATGTTTGAACAGAATGCCTGCATGTTCTATTCATCTTTCATGAAAGGCAATTTTTATGTGAATAGTGAAAGGTATAGCTGTCAACATAGATTTTCTACTTGACAAATCAAACATTAGAAATAGATGTCAAAATCAGTATATAAGGAAATAGTAATCCAGACAGATTTGTTTTTGACAACTAAGTAAACCAAACAAAGCCAAGTTCTCACTCTTCTATTCTATACTGCATTTTAACACAAGTGACTGGCATGGCTGGTGAACATTTTCCATATACCCTCTAGAGCAGACAGCTGGGAAGTTTAGCAGGTTTCCCTAAAATGCCATAGACTAGTTCTAGCTTGTTGCTTCTCTCACGTTACACTCAGTGGAAGTAGGAAAAGTTAAAAAAAGTAATATAATTAAACATTTACCCCTTCCTTATCCATGTTATACATTCCTAGTATGGGTCTTCTAGCCGTATGTGGATGTGATTGTGTAGGCAAAGCAGTTGTGTCCATAAAATCGATAGCAGGAGGGTAGATTCATCCATAACTTTATAATTCCTGTGATTAAAAGAACATCAAATCCCAGCTGTTTAACGCCTTGGCCACAAAGGATAATATTGGCTGGTGTGTATTGAAAAAAATCGTGATCTCCTGATTGAATCAACAGACTTTGCAGTTATGCAGTTAGGAGCTATGTAATGATAATCAGCCTTGGAGACCAAGGGGACGTTTCCATATTGCCAGTTGTTGGATAATACTTTGTTATGCCCTAAAAATGATGAAGAATACATTATTAGTTAAATATTAAGATAAACAATGTCAAACCATTAAAGGTTAACTAGCACTTGAAAAAACCTCTCCCAGCGACATGCAAAAGGTTTTGATCTGGGAGGTCTTGGCGCTGAGACCTCACCGATTGCTTACAAAAAGAGGTAGAAATGTTCATCTGAGAACTTTACCCTTTTGGCTGTTACCAACTGTGATTGAAACTACTCAGAGCTATAGGTTGAGCTGTGTACATATTTTTAGAAAGTATGTAGGTCCATGCATCACTCTGCTTACTTCTTTGAGCAAAGGTGATCCCAATTAAAAAGGCAAAGTGATCAGCAAAGCATCTTTGCCTCCTTGTCTCCGTGTTCGGTGAAGGTCTGTGACCTGCACCTTCACCAATCAAAACATTTTATATGCTGCTATGACATGTCTGAAGTTTTTCAAACAAAGGTTACCCAAAAGTGTAGAAAATAAGTTAGTCCAAAAGTGTGAAAAAATAGAACAAAATCCACGTTAAAATTTGTTCCATATCCACACCATAAAAGGGTTTTCCAGGACTTTGATATTGATGACCTATCCTTAGAATAGGTCATCATTATCAGATCAGTGGGGATTCCACACCCCGCACACTGACAGATCAGCTGCTAGTAGGAGCCATAGCCTTTGGAACTAAGCCAATTATAGTTTAATCAAAGTATCCGAAAAGTGGACTTTGATCTTAATTTCAGGTAAAATTCCATTTGCTGCAAAGCCGAATTTCGGCCGTAAAAACAAAAAAAATTCAAACTCACCCCAATTTGCGCACAAAGAAGCCGCTACGGCCATTTTAATTGAAGATAATGCGCAATATCTCACACTTGGTGACATATGAAGTCACCATGCCAGCACGAGCTTTGACGCAGTGTCTTCAATCAAGACGGCCTCTACGTGATCAAATGGATAAGGTGAGTATTTTTAAATTTTTCAATGTTAATCTCAGATACCGCAATCAGTGATGAACGCGGCATCTGACGGTTTAATGATGGGGGCATCACCATTACTGTTCCCCATCATTGTGTCCGCTACATACAAAGAAATGTGCTTTATGACGAAGTAATTCGACAAATAGCGTATTTTTTTGTGAAATTCATCGAAGCAACTCAATCAAATTTTCAGACAGTTGCGTACAATGTGTGGTAGCGGTGACAGGTTCCTGCTTTTTAGCTCCCATTCACTAGAAGGGGGTTGAGCTGCAGGAAACTGTCACAGCCACTAAAGATAGTCTTTTTAATCAATTAAAGTTGGAGCTTCACTTTTTTTTACTTTTTTTAATACTTTTAAATGTCTTTTTAAAAATACACCACTTCAAATAAATAGTTCTTCTATCATAATGAAGTATGTGACCAACGTGTTGTGACCTAGTTTGCATTGTAATGAATGGTATAATTATATTTTCTAACTCAAAATTTTCTCCCTGCCCATTTTTTTGTAACATTTGAATCTTATTCTTACTCAAATTGTAGATGCATGCACATTTTTTTTATATGTACCATTTGGATTTTTCTGAATCTCTCTCTCTCTCTCTCTCTCTCTCTCTCTCTCTCTCTCTCTATATATATATATATATATATATATATTTATATCAATTGTCTATTTTATTGGCAAAAACATACTAAAATAGCTTAGACAAAGAGGGATAATTTATTGAGGTAGTAAATGCTCTTTTAAGCTGACATAGAATAACATTATTAACATAATTTAATTGAAAGGTTAAGTTGT
Organism: Bufotes viridis; assembly: GCA_033119425.1. NCBI lineage: Eukaryota > Metazoa > Chordata > Amphibia > Anura > Bufonidae > Bufotes > Bufotes viridis. The sequence continues at coordinate 177,635,764 of CM065590.1, forward strand.
ATGTATGCCAATGTTTGTACACTCTTGCCAGTCTTTGAAGTGTGTGATCCTGTCTGTTTTAATATTTTACATAGAAAGATAGTTTTGAAAGATGCCAGATGGGATAATGGTGTTTCATAAATGTGAAGCCTTTGTCCACTGTTGTTAGAAGCCATTTGTCCAACAAAATGGACAGATAGAACTCATTGTGAATACTTTAAATCCACCATATACATTTGTGCTTTTAGTTACATCTAGCCCAGGCCCTGTTCCAGGAATGGCTGTTGAAACTATTGGGGCAGATTTATCAAAGCTGGTGTGAAGGAAAACTGGCTTAACCCCTTAAGGACCAGAGGTTTTTAATTTTTAGTGTTTTTTTTTTCCGCTCCCTGCCTTCCCAGAGTTATAACGTTTTTATTTTCGGTTCACATAGCCATATGAGGGCTTGTTTTTTGCGGGACAAGTTGTACTTTCCAACGCCACCATTTAATATGACATATTATGTAGTGGAAAGGGGTAAAAGAATTCCAAATGGGGTGAAATTGCAAAAAAAAACTATTCCACCACAGTTTTGCAGGTCTTTAAATTCTACAGGTCAGTACGAATCCGGCGATACCCTATATGTATAGGTTTTCTTGCGTTTGAAAAAATCTGTTTAACTTTTTTGTCACCATGTTTTGACTCCTATTACTTTTTTGTAATTATATGTACGGAGCTGTATGGGAGCTCATTTTTTGCGTCATAATCTTATCTTTTTATTGATTCCATTCTGGGGTGTGTATGACTTTTTGATCACCTTTTATTTAATTTTTTGTGTAAAATGAAGCAACCAAAAATGTCTAATCCGCCATTGAGATGCTTTTTTCCGTTTTGCTAGTTGACGTATGGGGAATATTTTTTTATATTTTCATAGTATGGGCGTTTTCGCACATTGCGACACCCATGATGTGTAAATTTTTTTTTGGGGGGGGGGCAACGTTTATGTTTTTTTTTTTACACTTTTATATAGTTCTCATAGGGAAATATAACATACAATCATCTGATTGCAATTATCATACATTCAAATGCAATAGCATTGGAATGTATGAAAAAATCGCGTATTTCCTATGAAGCCTATTACAGGCAAGGCTCCATAGGAAATACTACAGAGAAGTATATAGCCTAGAAACCCAGGCTACTACAGGCGTGCTCCGGCTCCTCCGATCGCTACACGGGGGAGCCAGAGCACAACCGAAAGTTTTACTTTCGGTTTGAATCGCGCGCAGATGCCGTGGTCAGGATTGACCACCACGGCATCTGATGGGTTAAATGTCCGCGATCGGCATTGCTGCCAGTCGCGGACATTAGCCGCGGGTGTCTGCTACGAGAACCATGGCTAAGGCGCCCGCATGAAGCAGGAGCGGGCGCCATCTTTAGGGACAGGACACAGGACATACGGGTACGTCCTGTGTCCTTAAAAGGTTAATTGCCCATAAGGAGCTTTTGATAAATCTCTCCAATTGTCTCTAGGTGATGGTACACATAAGAACACAGTATCTGAGCTGCAGACAGCATGTTATAGAGCAGGAAGAGCTGAACAGATTGATATATAATTTTGTGGGAAGAGATTCAGTAAAACGTATATTTTATACATTTATATTCCTGCTAATTCTGGGCTTTAAAGTCAAGGAGATGGTCTTACAAGTGACTGAAAGCTCTCCCCCCTTGACTCTGTATACAGAGATAGCTGTCAATCACTGATAGGACTGAACAAGGATACAAATTAATGAAATACAATAAATCTTTCCCATAAAACTATATATCAATCTGCTCAGCTCTTCCTGCTCTATAACATGTAGCTTACATTGAACTTTCATGGAGACAGGTTTACTTTAAAGTTATCTGGTGCCATTGTTTGAAGGTTACATTCACATTGACCCTTGTGGCTACTTGCATAAACTTCCTATACAGTATCATGTATATCATGTGAATTTTCATGTATGATCCTTGTTGCTTCCAGGCCCCTTTCTAAAAACTATATATAGGATTGTGCTAATGGCTAGTGATGAGCGGCAGGGGCAATATTCGAATTCGTGATATTTCGCGAATATTTGGGCGAATATTCGCCATATATTCGAAAATTCGCAAATTCGTAATCTCCAGACATTATTTTCTTGTTTGCGAAAATTCGCATAAAAATTGCATAAATTAGCATAAAAATTCGCATAAATCAGCATAAAAATTCGCATAAACTGGCATTTAAAAGATACCTTTTAAATACCAGCTTATGCGAATTTTTATGCTAATTTATGCGAATTTTTTATGCGAATTTTCGCAAACAAGAAAATAATGACAATTGCGAATATATTTTGCGATATTCTAAATATTCGCGAATTCTCGAAGTGTTGATATGCGCGATTAAAATTCGTAATTCGAAAATTCGTGATCAACACTACTAATGGCACATGCTGCTTTTTTGTAAAAAATATTGTGCAATTGGTCAGATATGTCAGCACGTTCCCACATAGGCACCCACACTGGAAACATCTTATTTTCTACTGTTATCACTTAAAAGTTACACACCACCCAATCATGTGTGAAGATAAAGAATGCATGAATTATTTTATACAGTGAAGCAATCAGCAATTCTTAAAGAAAATGTGTCACCAGAAAATTGTTTCTGCCCATTAAAACTACATAGTAGCACATATCCTTTTTTCTAATTTGTTTTATTTTTTTGATTGCAGATTTTTTAATTCTATGTTCTGAACATGATTTTGGGGATGGCCATCTTGCATGAGCTGTTCTTAACAGCATTTAGAGAGTATTTAAAAAAACTGCTTTATGGCAGCCACATGGGCCATAGACGCAATGGTCAGGAGTGGACCTTACTCACTTCTATGGGAGAGTTTTCTAGGCATGCTCTGTGACCTGTGCAGTGGGCAGGAGGGAGCTGATGAGCTTTGACCATCATCTATTGGGATTGGTGGACCCTGTGTTGTCTGTACACAGAGGTAATATAATGAGGCTGTAATGTTAACTAGATAACTGCAGTAAAGTGATCTCTACAGACTGTGAAGTGGCTCCTATTCTTAGGATTAATGGCCAGTGCGCAAATTGCTCGATTTTATGGTTTTAATTCAAATATAGATATTGACACGGAAAATTAAAAATATCACAAAAACTTATTTAAAAACATGTTTAACATAAAAAAGCGGTTTAAACAACAGGTCATTTTCTAATGACACACTCCCTTTAAGGTGTCCATACACATTAGAAAGAAGTTGATTGATGGTTGAACAGCAGTTACACAATCACCTATATTACATTTTAGTCCACATTGGCGTTGGAGTTGTCCGCATTGGCCATACATGTTCAATCAACCAAGGTGATGGATGAAAGATTCCTCTGGGAACATTGTTTAAAAGGAAGACCTTTCATTCACGAACAATATTTGCTTCGACAAAAGATCTTTCGGACAAAAATATAAAAGGATAATGGTTTGTCATTGGTTGCCTAAAGCAATCATTTGTTGTTAAATTTCAACCAACAAACGTTCGTTTTGGTGGAAATTGTCAGGTTTAATCAAGTTTGGAATAATGTTTTAGGACACCTTTACTCAATAGGCAGTAATAATACAAAGACTGTGCCCATCCTGGCACTGAGAAACCCACTGGGTGTTGCAACATAGTAGTTTCTTATGAAGCTTGCATTATAACAATACCCTGTGAATACAACACACTTGTAAGGGGGATTTATCAAGACTGGTGTAAAGGAAAAATGGATTTGTTGCCAATAGCAGCCAATCAGCTTCCAACTTTCATTTTCCAGAAAAAATCCAGTTTTCCTTTACACTAATTTTGATAAATCTCCCTCAAAGTGTGTGAGATGAATTAACTAAAGCCCCCCATATACATTACTGTACTGTCCCCTAACCTACCATTTTCTTCTGGACCAGGTGACAATCTTAAGTGTATGGGAGCTGCTATTCCCTTAACATAGCAATGTGTAATTAAGGCTTAAATTATGGGTCAGCCTTTCTTGACTGTTATCACTGATCAAGCCAAAAATTACTCTGACTTGACTCTAGGTGGTATAACATATCTAAAGTGAGTATAGAATATATAGAATATATAATATATATAGAGAGAATGGCAGTCATTTAATATACTGAAGTATTCCTAAATTAGTTGTATTTTAGGCGCAGATGGTGGTGCCAATTAGTTGCGCCACTATCTGCGACTTCGCCCCACTTACGCCAGGTCTAAAACTGTGGATGTGGTGTGGGCGGGGAAGGGCATGGGCCAGCAGGCTGTATGGTAAGTATAGTTTGCTGGAACCAGTTTATTCAGACTTTATTTATGGTCTGAATTTTATTTTGGAATGGTAGGATTGGTAGAGGGACCTACCATTCCACCTCACTTCAGCACAAGTATTCCCCGTAGCCCGAGGTATTCTAGGTGTAGTCACTGAGATGATTGCTGGGAAATAAATTGAGGCCTCAGACTGTCAGTCTGGGTCAGAGCCTTGAGGCTGGTAGACCTGTCTCCTCTGAAAGCCTAATCTCCTTGTGACTTGTACTTAGCTGATCTAAATATACTGTTTAGTAAGTGCCAGGATGGGCAAAGTCTTTGATTTGTGATTTGAGTTTACTTCTGGTGCTGTCACTTCTGTGGCTTCACCCAAGTTATTGCACGACTGCTGAACGCTAAATAAACTGAAGTGGACTTCTAAAACAGCCGAGTCAAGTGAAGTCTGTTTTATTTTAGGTTGAAAATCAATCGTCAACCAATCTGCATTTTTGTCAATCAAACAAAAAAATTTGCGTTGACTTCTACAGCTATATTTCAGTTAGTACAGCACTTACCTAATGTAATAGATAATTACATCCCCAATTCCCTAAGATACTCGCATAACAAAAAAGAAATCACAGTGTCTTCAGCATATAACAGCTTTCCCCTATTACCCCATATCATTCCTATTCACAACTAATTTAGGCAATCACAGTAAAATAGGGAATTCCAATATATGCAATTACCTAATATGCAAGCAAAGTAACTGAAAGTGAATGCAGCATTATGGTAATAATAAACCGCATAAATTGTTTAATATGCAGGGCAATTTGTGACTGGTTATATTAGTAAGAAAATCCCAATTAATAAATTCATTACTCATCTATTATTCGTCTGCATGTTACAACTGTAAAATAATATTTAATACTAATCATGCTGCCCAGCTTGGAGATAAACTGTGTAGTCTGATACTAAATGAAAGCTATTAAAAGCTTAAAACAAAGGGATATTATTTGTAATAAGAGGAGCACGCTCTCCTGTTCATTATGACTGGAGAAGTATTTGACTTTGTGACTAAATAAATCAGCATTTATGTTCCTGGCTGGTGTTTGCTAAAACTGAAACATAATCCAGGTTAATTACAGTTGCCAGAGGTAACTTGTGCAATGCTATAATGAAATTAAAACCTGTCAAATAGAAGTGACATAGACATACTTGAAATGCAGAATAAAACATTAATACCTTGAATTCTGTTGTTTAGTGTGAATGACAATATTGGAAGATATGCCCTAAAGACTATTACAGTGATACTAATAAAATGTTATAGAAGCTGTAATGTTTTCTACATGATGCATGAACATACTGTAGTTAAGCATCCTTGTGGAAGAGATTTTTTTCATTTGTCTTAATTTCTGCAGATGGCATATTACATTGTCAGTTTAATTTTGTTACGTTTATTTGTTTTGACTTGGAGGGTCTTTTTATTATCTGCACTTGCAAGTGCTTATGTACCTTTTCTATGAATGTTTTAGAGTAAAAGGGTTCTCCAAGTTTAATCCTCAGGATAGGTCACCAATATCAGATAGGTGGGGGGTCTGACAACCGACCCCCTGCTGATCAGCTGTATGAGGAGATGGAGCACATAGTGTGCACGTGCAGTCTCCCGTCTCTCTTCCTGATCGCTGCTGCTACACCTATGTCAAATCAGCAGCAAGCAGGAAGCTTGGACCCTCGCCCATTTGATTTTGGTGACCTATCCTGAGGATAGGTCATCAATATTAAAAACCTAGAGAACTCCTTTAAAGGGGAATTAAGAAAATGAAAATACTTAAATATTACTTTATTATAAATAATAATATGCTATTTTTTTGTGACAAATAATGCCTAATATAAAAATATCTAAAAATTAAAATATAAAAATACAATGTATAAAAAGGACCTTATACTTGATGCACCAAAATATCTGGGTCCACCACTCTTTCATCTATTTTGGAGTGTTGCCTCAAAAGCATTCATGATGACATATATCATATCTATCCATATCAGTTAATGTGGGGCTCTATTGAAATGTGTATTCAAGGGGTTCTCCAGGAATTAAAAAAAGATTTAAATACTTAAATATTGCTTTATTAGAAATATTTTCCCAAATACCTTTCTTCAGTTATAATGGCTTGTTTTGTATGGGGAGCAATCATTAGGAGAAATAAAATGGCCGTCATCCTATTAGTACATACAAAACCTGTCCTAATGACACACAGGACAAGTTACTTCACAACACTGAGGTAAAGAGCTGCCTCATACTCCTCTTACTTGTCAGGGATTATGATCCTGAATACAGCTGATAAGATCAGTTGAATCTCTATAGGAATGGAGTTCATGAGGAGACATGAAGTACAGAGAAGACGAACAGGACAGACTGTGGTAATGTTCGGCTGTGGTAATGGAGACTACATACAAGTGCTGCTGCTCATTACCAAATCTCCTCATTAACTCCATTCCTAAAGAGATACAGCTGACAATCATATTAAACTGTATTCAGGATCATAATCTATGACAAGCAGAGCAGAGATGAGGATGAGGCAGCACTGTTAACCACTGATGAAGGAGTATGTAACTCCGAAACGTGTTTGGTGAAGTTTTCATTACCCAACAGTGAAGCTTTTAGTGACACAGAATTAAGAAAACCATTTGGGGCCATTAGATCATTCAGCATTATCAGCGGATAAGGATAGAGGAGATGGGAAACTTGTAACCATCGTAATCCTTTTTCGGAGCAAGAGAGTCAATAAACACCAGTCTTTCTCAAACACGTAGGATGCCACGTGGGACACCGAAGCAGAGAAATCAGTGGCGCTTAGCAAGTGTAACCGCATTGTACAGCTGAGCCGCATTAGAGATATCCAGAAGTATTAATGTAACCATGTCGCTTTGAATACTATATGAATTCTCAGTAACTAACCCCATAAGGTGATTCAGACATAGCAATTAAGACTGTCGCTATTATATAAAAATGATTATACTCTTCTCTTATACAATAAGGCCTTTTTAAGAAGAAATACGCGTATAATTTTTAACCTACATCTGGAGGAATGATGTAAGTTCACCTATATAAAGGACTATATCTCTATTAGAGATGAGCGAATTGAAAAGCCCTTTGTGTTGTGTAAAAGTAGAAGAAAATTAGGGCCTAATTGCCGTTCAGCAGTGCAATGATATATTGTGAAGCCCTGTTTGCAGTGTATTAGTGGCGAAATAAAAATATATTCACCGTCCAGTGTTGTACTTTTCTGTTGAATAGCCTGTTGTGTAAAAGTAGAACAAAATTTGGGCCTAGTTGACATTCTGTGGTGCAGTGATATATTCTGAAGCCCTGTTTGCTATGTATTAGTGGTGAAATAAAAAATATTTTATCTAACATTGGATTATTTGATATAACAGATTGTCATACAGAGAAGTGCCAGGCCCTGCACAGGGGAGTGGCAGAGGCGTAAATGTTTCTGGCGCAGGCAGAGGTCGCAGCAGAGTAGTCGGTGTGAAAGCAGGGGTCACAGCGAGAGGCCTGAGCTCGCAGTGTCATCTAGAAGTCGTGTCTTGACATTCTTAAATGGTTGACTCGGTCATCCACTTAGTCCCAAGTGACATCAGACACTCCCAGCCAAGAGTCAGTGGGTTCCTCTGACACGACGCTTAATTGGCATGGCCGGGAGCTGTCCTCAACCTGCCATTGTCCTTTTCTGTTCCCTTAGCCAGAGAAGTACTATATGCTGTGGGCTCGGCTCCAGTTTTCAGCGAGGACGATCTGCTAGAGGACAGTCAGCAGCTACTGCCCAGCCAATATCTGGAGGAGACATCCGCTGCTTCTGCCACTAGGCGGGCATGTACTGATGAGGAGAGTGGCGTGGGAGCTGGTGTTGCGAGTGGTAAGACTCCTAACCCAGAGACTGTTGAGGAGGACATCTGTGACATGCAGACAGTACTTGATGATGATGATGTAGCTGATCGCACTTGGAAGCCAGGTGACGAAGGGGCTTCATCATCATTGGAAGAAGAGGGTGGCAGCTTGCCTGTGAGCCAACAAGTCGCTAGCATGGCCGGGAGTCAGCAGGGTGGCAGCAGTAGGAGGTCGGGTGTGAAATGTGCCCGGAGTAAACCACCTGCCCGGGAAGCAGCGGTGCACGGGTTCACCGAGGCAGCGGCGGTAGCAGTCAGTGTTGGAGTGGAGTGTTGGGGGTAAAATCACCTAGTTGGGAGAACTGTGGCTCCGATGTGGTGGTCCAGCCTGCCGCAGCAACCGCTGCATCACTCAGTGGCATGCACCTGGTTTCAGGCAGTCAAGGCTCCACCACCTGAGACGACGGGAGCTGTCTGTCTTTCCCATCATCTGCTGGTCCTGATGCACCTGCTCCTCCTCTTCCTCCTCGTCAGTCATTCCGTCAACAATTAATCACCAAAGCGATTGTCATTGCCAAGAGACAACATTATGCATGCACGCATCCAACGGCACAGAAGCTGAATGTGCTCCTGTCCAAGTTGCTGGTGCTGCAGTTCCTCCCTTTCCAAGTGGTGGACTCTGCACCTTTCAGAGAACTGATGGCTTGTGCCAAGCCAACGTGGGGAGTCCCGAGCCGTAATTTCTTTGCCAAAAAGACAGTACCAGCCCTGCACACACATGTAGAACAGAAGATGGGCCAGTCCTTTAGCCTATCGATGTCTGCCAAAGTGCTTGGCAGCGCCGACGTGTGGAGCTGTAACTACGGTCAGGGACACATGTCCTTGTCGGCCCACTGGGTGAATGTGGTTTCTGCACAGCCACACCAGCAACTTGGCCAGGTGACGCCGCTTCCGCCTCCACATTCTCACGCCGTCGGTCCTGCGACAATGTCCGCCTCTGCCTCCTCATCCTCCACCGTGTCCTCAGCCTCAACTGCAGGGACAATTCTCAGGGGCCCTCCAGCATACCACATGTGCAGGGCATGGCGGTGTCACGCTGTTCAGCAACTCGTTTGCCCGGGTGAACGGAGTCACACAGGGGAGGAACTGCTCCATGTCCTTCGTCAAGAAATCAAATCCTGGCTTTCTACGCGACAACTCAAAATCGGAACCATGGTGACTGACAACAGGAAGAAAATTGTAGTGGCTCTGCGTCAAGGAGGGCTGAGTAATGCCCACTGCATGGCAGACATGTTTAATATGGTTGTCAAGCGGTTCCTGAAGTCTTCCACCCATCTGCAAGACATCCTCAAAATGGGCAGGAAACTTGGCATGCACTTCAGCCACTCGTACACCACAAAGCACACCCTCCTTGAGCTGCAGCGGCAGAACGGCATCCCCCAACATAGGCTGATATGCGACGTTTCCACCCGTTGGAATTCCACACCCCATTTGTTAGACCGACTATACGAACAGAAAAAGACCATGAACGATTTCTTAATGTTCCAAGCAGACAGAGGTACTCTCCTGTGTAATTTCGATGTCAGCCAGTGGCAGCTCATGCGTGACACCTGCCGTGTGCTCAGGCCTTTTGAGGATGCCACGTCATTTGTCAGTCACAAGGATTACGGGATGAGAAATGTCATTCCACTGCTTCATATCCTGGAACAGATGCTGGTAAATCTGTCTGGTCAGGGGACTGGAGATGTGTCACCTAGATCTCACAGCCACATGAGCCCTGTGAGGGCTAAACTGGAGGAAGAGAAGGACATTGGAGTACAAGCAATGTGTAGCGAAATGGGTGGTTTCGCTACACATTGTGACAGGAGAGGAGGAGCAGGAGGTGCAGGAGCAGCCAGAGGAGCTACAGGGCAATTAGGAAGATAAGACAGAGGACCCAGACACACCGTGGCAGTATGCGGTGGAGATGGCTGCAGGGAGTCCCTTCAAGTCACTTGCACAAATGGCCAGATGCATGCTCACTTGCTTGCGTAGTGACAGCTGAATTGTCACCATTCGGTAGAGGGAGGACTTCTGCATTTCCACCAGAATGGGGGCCTTTTTTACACCCGCTGAGAGGGATGACAAACTGAACTAATATAGAGACGTCCTATGTAGTCAGTTGGCCGCTGTCTATCGGTGCCATCGTCCATCCTCTCGCAGGTCCGACCAGGGGGGCCCTCTGTGCTCACGTTCCACTGCCATGGCTGATGGGGAGGTGTGGGATGGCAGTAGAAGTACCAGCTCTATCAGCAGCCTGAATCTACAGTCGCTGATGAGCAGATTTCTTCACCCGCATAGTGAAGAAAGTACTCACCAGCAGCAGCAGCAGCTAGACCTGGAGCAGGACCTGAACCAGCAGGTGGTGGCATACTTGGGCAGCACCTTGCCACCTGACATTGAAGATCTGCTGGACATCTGGGCAGCCAAACTGTATTTGTGTCCACAACTAGCAGAGTTTGCCCTGGAAATGCTGTCCTGCCCCACCAGTAGTGTGGCATCAGAGCGGGTGTTTAGTGCGGCAGGGGCCATAGTTTCCCCAAGAAGAGCTTGCCTGTCCACCCAAAATGTGGAGAGACTGACCTTTATCAAGATGAATCGGGCATGGATCAGCCAGGATTGGATCAGCCAGGACCAATGTCTGATGCATCAGATTAGATCATCCATGCTGCCTCACCCAAACCTTGACAAAAGAGACCGGTTTCTTATGGCTACCTGCCTCAGCTACTATTCTGATGCTGCCACCCGCCTGATGCCACACATCTGATGCCAAGTACTCCTTCTTATACCCACCAGTGCTATTATTGCTACCCACCTCCACACTCAATACAGATGGCCGCGCTCACTGCTTTTCCCTATTTTAAGACATACAGTCACCTAACCTCCTGCAGCATCAGGACATACAGAGCGCACTCTGACCTGTTGCTGCAGGAGGTTAGGTGACTGCAGTGTGGGCCCTGAGAAGAGAAGACAACCAGGACAGGGAGAGTGGCGACAGGAGAGGTAAGTTACTTTATTATTTTACAGTCTGATCTGAGGTCTGATATGGAGGTTTAATGGAGGTCTAATGTGGCTCTGGAGGTCTTGTGGGACCCTGGAGGTCTAATGGGGGTCTGGAGGTCTGATATGGGGGTCTGGTCTGAGGTCTGATATGTGGGTCTGGAGGTCTAATGGGGGTCTTATCTGAGGTTTAAAACTGGGGTCTTATATGGGGTCTGACATAAAGGTCTAAATGGGGTTTGGTCTGAGATTGGGGGATCTCATTTAGGGTTTTATATGTGGGTCTGATCTAAAAGGAAGTTTTTTTTTTATTACTAGTGCACAATATAAAGGGCTGTTTTTGTACTGTGTGGTACCAGTATTTTCAGGGGGACTGTTTCTGCAGGAAAGTATTGGGTAGCACAGTGGACACAGTATTGGGGGTTGCAGGAAGGGGTGTTGAGAAGGTGGGAGGATGATGGAAAAGTAGGAAAGTAAGATGTCTGTTTGTTAAACTCTGCAGAGACGAGGCGCGGCTGAAAGAAGTCACCATGGTGGTCTGGTCTAACAGGAGAAGAAGAGGAAAGAGAATGTCCATGTCCATTATATAACTATAACTTGAATATGTTTTACTAAACAGGTAAAAAAAACTACATTTGTGTCAGTGTCCAAATATATATAGACCTAGCTGTATGTGCCAATGTGAATGAATATACATATAAGAAAATAGTTACATCAATTGAGCCATTAACACAAAAAATTAAATGATTCCCATGGCATGGATAATTCATCTAGAAGTGTTCATATACAATTGTCACATGTGAAAAAATATGTCAAACATATATAACCATTACATAATTTATACAGTAATGTCTAAAAAGGTCCTAATTAGGTACCCTCTAACCAGTTGTAAATACATATAGAACACATGGTCAGATAATTGAGCTACAAGGTTCATCTTGGTATAGGCTGTGAGCAGGAACAACTAGCTTGGTTCAGCCTCTAAAAAATGACACAATCCGCTGGCAAGCACAAGCACAATACGGAAATGTCAATCCTGCCCACAGTAGGAGCGGAAGTCCATAACACAGTGCACTCTCTCAGCGAATCACCGTGAGCATGAATACAAATGATAGAATTAAACGTCAATGCCTTGTATAATAGAATATGAGTCTAGCATGTACCACATGGTAATTTCAGGGGTGCAGCTAGAACTGACTAGGCCCCACAGCAACCCCCTCCTTACTTTCAGACACGACGATACGATTTTTTAATGTTTATTTATCTTTATATAAAAAATTGGAAAAGTGGGATTATTAGAATTTTCATCCCAACCTCTGCCCACTCCTCCCTCTGTCAGCCTTCTGTACTATAGTATGTGGTACATGGCACTAATACACAGCAGGGCAGAGAGGAGAGGCTGCCATATACTGCATACTGTAGTACAGAAGGCTGGCAGAGGAAGGAGTAGGCTAAGGTTGAGGTGGCTGGCTTCAGCATACCAAGTAGCCATCTGCACCTCTGTCCACTCCTTCATCTGCCAGCCCCCTGTACTATAGCATGTACTGTATCTGGCCTTACCTCTCCTCTCCCAGTCCCATATACCCTGCCCTCCTTCATGCCCAGAACCTGCAGTCAGGGGCCAGGGCACAAACTTGATTGAAGATGCCACTGCCGTGCCGCTCCCACCTGCCGCTATCTTCTTTTTCTGGTGAGGAGAGGACTGTCATCACGTGTTTCCTGGGTGGGCCGCCAGTGCTGCCGGCAAGTAGGGAATGGTATACATAGCCCACTGCAAGCTTGTATTGTTCCCTGGGCTAGCACAGTGTAGACTGTATACGGTCAGGCAGCTGTATGGGTGGGTTGCTAGGCCGGGCCCTCCATGATGAATTGAAGCGGCCTTGTGCTGGCCCCCAATGCGACTGCATGTGAAGAGGGTCCCAGTGTGGTGCTTCCCCAGTAGTTATGCCACGTCTATAGAAGAACTTATATAGTACATATCAGGCACCATAAACAGTAATGGCTATCACATGACATAGAGCAATAGAAGGCTATAATTACATAAACCATTTTTATAAACAGTCCAATAACACTACTGCAAGGTGTCAAGAAGGATATATAAGGTGAGGTGGTAATGTAAATTTTATGACTAAATAGTATCGCTTGCTCGCCTAACCCTGGGGCTCCTGGCCATGATTCAGATGTGGGTGGGAGGGTAGGTTTGTGTTAAATTACACTGTTGGTTTACTTTGGTTTACTTATAAAATGTTGTTTATTCACAGGATGAAAAAAGACTATGCAACGTTCTCATCAAGGTTTCATCTGTCTATGGGCTTAGATATTTAATTACCACTACAATATTGATTTATTTTTGGGCTAACTTTTACATTTTTTTTAAAACACCAAGTGCAGTTATCTGTCTGTAGTACCCTTCAGGTACCAACACACTAAGTAGGCACCACTGAGTCTGGATCTTTTTGCTCTGGTATCACTAAATTAGTAATACAGATGTCATCCTCTCTGTTACTCTAGTTTGTGCATGCTTGCTGTGTTTGGGGTCGATACACTCCTTGTGCCAGACAACACTATTGGACTTTCTATGGTCCTGGACCTGTGTTTCTCTTATAGGTGTTGGGCGGATTGGGTGGGACACTGTACAGTGCCCCACATCCCTCCCTTCATTCTCTTCAAGGGCCCTCAGAGATTCCCTCCAAGGCTACATGGGCTATTTTATAATATACTTATTGCCTATTTTGACTGGCCTGTGTGTCCTTGTCACTGTACAGTATATATGTCACTATAACCATTTTGTCCTATGTGACACACTTGTTTACTTGTGTTAAGTCTAGTGAAGTGGGACCTAGTTATTCAGGTTGTCTATGTCATCCTTATTCACACCTTTTAGTAGCGTTACTGGACTGCTTATACCTATGTTTATGTAAGTTTAGCCTTCTATTCCTCCATGCCATGTGGTAACTTGTTTGGGAACCTGATAGGTGCTATATTTGTTCTTATATAGACGGTACAATGTAGTAGACGCCAGAGTCATATTGCATTATAACAGGCATTGCCTATTAATACTATCATTTGTCTTTACTCCCACAGGCAGTCACTCATTGAGTAGCAAGTGTGCACTGTGTCATGGAGATCCACTTTGGGGAAAATAAAGTGGGTACACCACTCTTTCACCTATTTTGGACTGTTGCCTCATTTATGTCATGTGATCCAGTGTCATGTGACCTATAACTGATGGTCTTGGAGGGATTGCACCCATATTCAGTTGCCCCGTCACCACAAAATGCAATGCAATCTGAAAGCACCATGTTATAGAGCAGGAGGAGCAGGGCAGATTGATATATCATTTTATTGGAAAAAAGTGAGTAAAACCTGTTATTTGTACATTTATATCTCTACTTTTTCCACCTTCTGTGAAGAGCTATCGGCACAGGGAAAATATTTTATCAGGGATTGATAGCATGGTGTGTATAAGTGCGCATACAGAGATAGCTGTCAGTCACCGATAACACCTCCCCCTATACCGATAGGCAGGCTCGGACTGGCCCACGGGGAATCCGGGGAAACCCTTGGTGGGCCCCTGCCTAGTTACAGTCTACAGAGGTCGCAATAACGCCTGTACAAGCATCATAGAAGCCTGTTCAAGCCATTTTACTTCCTGGAAAAAGACATATTTTTATGCATGGTCTTTTTCATGAAGCCCCGTCCCTCTTCCAAGATGCCCCGCCCTCACTGAAATCTCTCTCACCAGGAACAGCTCCAGACTATATTGTGGTTACAGGACCTGTGGTGATGTCACAGTCATGTATGTGGGAGGAGTTAGGGGAACACAGGCTCCTGTGTAGGTCTGTGCTGGTGGAGAATGCAGAGGTATTTTATGTATAAAGCAGGGCTATGTCAGTGTAACCAGTCTATTGTACAGTTTTCTGTGTGCAATGTGCACACAGTAGTTCTATCTGTGCAATGGACATGTAGCAGAGCTGTGTGTCCAATGTGTATATAGTAAACTATCTGTGTAATGGGCATGTGGTAGAGCTGTGTATGTAATACGTATATAGTAGTGTCAGGTGGACGCTGTGTATGGCAGCGTCAGGCGTGCGATGTGTATGGCAGCATCAGGTGGGTGCTGTGTATGGCACCGTCAGGTGGGAGCATTGTATGGCAGTGTCAGGTGGGCACAGTGTATGGCAGTGTCAGGTGGGCGCTATGTATGGCAGTGTCAGGCCGGCGCAGTGTATGGCAGCGTCAGGTGGGCGCAGTGTATGGCAGCGTCAGGTGGGCACAGTGTACGGCAGCGTCAGGTGGGCGCAGTGTATGGAAGCGTCAGGCCGGCGCAGTGTATGGCAGCATTAGGTGGGCGCAGTGTATGGCAGCGTCAGGTGGGCACAGTGTACGGCAGGGTCAGGTGGGCGCTGTGTATGACAGCGTCAGGTGGGCGCAGTGTATGGCAGTTTATAGTGGGCGCTGTGTATGGCAGCGTCAGGTGGGCCCTGTGTATGGCAGTGCGGTCTTATGTTTAGTGTATGATGTTGGATAAATGTAAAATTGTCTACATTTATTTCTGCACTGGAGACTAGAAATGGTTTCCCTGCAGAAATACCAGCCTCATAACGTTATGTGGGCCTATGCATTATATATGTGAATTACCGCAAAATACGTTCTTCTTCTCGGCTAAAAATACTCCTCAAAATTGTTAAGAGGAGTATTTTTACTCTTCTGCAAAAAATGTAGTGCGACCTTTGGTCTACTTATTTATCAGCAGCAGCAGGCAGCCCTAGCTTTCTGCTGGCAAGCGTCGCTGCCTGCCACTTCAATAGGAAGAGCAGAGCTACACAGACATACAGAAGGTGGCGAGATGATCTTGATCATCTCGCCACTTAACCATTTCAGCCCCCCTAGCTTAAACACCCTTAATGACCAGGCCACTTTTTACAATTCTGCACTACACTACTTTCACCGTTTATTGCTCGGTCATACAACTCACCACCCAAATTAATTTTACCTCCTTTTCTTCTCACTAATAGAGCTTTCATTTGGTGGTATTTCATTGCTGCTGACATTTTTACTTTTTTTGCTATTTGCTAAGGGACTTTACGCCCTTTGCGCACCTAGGCTGCAAAAAAGTGTCACACATGTGGTATCGCCGTACTCAGGAGAAGTAGGGCAATGTGTTTTGGGGTGTATTTTTACATATACCCATGTTGGGTGAGAGAAATATCTCTGTAAATTGACAACTTTGTATAAATTTTTTTTAAAAAGTTGTAGTTTACAGAGATATTTCTCACACAAAGTATGGGCATATATAAAAATACACCTCAAAACACATTGCCCTACTTCTCCTGAGTACGGCGATACCACATGAGTGACACTTTTTTGCAGCCAAGATGCGCAAAGGGGCCCAAATTCACATGAGTACCTTTAGGATTTCACAGGGCATTTTTACGCATTTGGATTCTCACGCTTTAGGACCCTTCAAATGCCAGGGCAGTATAAATACCCCACAAGTGACCCCATTTTGGAAAGAAGACACCCCAAGGTATTCCGTGAGGGGCATGGCGAGTTCACCGAATTTTTTTTTTTTTTGGCACAAGTTAGCGGGAATTATATATATATATATATATATATATATATATATATATATAGATATATATATATACCGGTATATTTTTTTTTTTTACAAAGTCTCATATTCCACTAACTTGTGACAAAAAATTAAATTTTACATGAACTCACCATACCCCTCACGGACTACCTTGGGGTGTCTTCTTTCTAAAATGGGGTAATGAGATTTTTTTTTTCCGTTCAGCCTCTGGGCTGAAAAAAAAAATAAAAAATGAACGGCACAGATTTTTTCATTCGCATCGATCAATGTGGATGAAAAAATCTCTGCCAAAATCAGTGACTGCGGTGCGGTGGGCTGGGCGCTAACTACCTAACAAGTAGCTAACTAACTGGCGGTGATAAGGGACCCTTATGCCCCATTCGCACGTCTGCAACTCTGTTTGCGGAACGGAATTGCGGACCCATTTATTTCTATGGGGACAGACTTTGTCCCGCTCGGATCCGGAATTGCGGATCCGCACTTCCGGGTCTGCACTTCCGTTCCGCAAAAATATAGAACATGTCCTATTCTTGTCCGCAATTGCGGACAAGAAAAGGCATTTTCTATATAGTTCTGGCAATGTGCGGATCTGCAAAATGCGGAAAGCACATTGCCGGTGTCCGTGTTTAACAGATGCGCGTTCTCAGCAAATCTCGCTTCTCGCGAGATGACGCACCCGCGCGTCAAGGAGGAGTAACTGTGCCGCCGAGATCACGCGATCCTGCGTGCAGCGGTCCAGAGAAGGTTAACTTGCCCTGCAGTGATGCTGGCGCTGCCATCTTTCAGTGGGCGGCAGGACCCGCCTCTTGATACAGGTGGTGCTCTGCCTGCGTTTCCTTCTCACTCCCTGCGCTGCATGCACGCTGCGTCCTCACAGAGCCCTGCAGCCCGCCCATATTCTAGAGTCTGCAGAGCGTGGCGGTGGGCTTTTACTGTACTTCTCAGCAGGGCTTTTTTTCTCAGAGAAAAGGTGGTGGAACTCACCCCCCCCCTCCTCTGGCCACACCCCTACCCACCCCTAGGACTGCCCCATAAAACCGTTCCTTTAGAGAACAGGGATGCAAGTAAAATTGAATGGAAAAATTAAAAGTGGAATTGAATAAGAAGCAATGCAGTAAAATGTGCAAAAAAATTAGAATACTTAGCAAAAGTAAGCTCAGAGACATTTCCTTGATGAGGGGACAATGATGAAGGGATGGACAATGTTGGAGTCTGTACCACCGGGGGGGTGACATGATGGGGGACAATGTCGAAGTCTGTGCCATGATGTCACCCACCCCCATGACACAAACTCCAACATTGTCCATCCCTTCATCATTGTCCCCTCATCATGTCACCCCCCTACCCCCATGGCACATGATGGGGGAAAATGTTGAAGTCTGTGCCATGATGTCACCCACCCCCCATGACACAGACTCCAACATTGTTCATCCCTTCATCATTGCCCCATCATCATGTCATCCCCCTGGCCATGGCACATTTCTCCCCCCCCCCCCGCCCGATTTAGGTCAGGGTGTCCTCATGTCTGCGAGTGTATGGCAGCATCAGGTGGGTGCAGTGTATGGCAGCATCAGGTGGGCACTGTGTATGGCAGCATCAGGTGGGCGCTGTGTATGGCAGCGCCAGGTGGGCGCTGTGTATGGCAGCGTCAGGTGGGCGCAGTGTATGGCACCGTCAGGTGGGCACAGTGTATGGCACCGTCAGGTGGGCACAGTGTATGGCACCGTCACGTGGGCACTGTGTATGGCAGCATCAGGCGGGCGCTGTGTATGGCAGCATCAGATGGGCACTGTGTATGGCAGCGTCAGGTGGGCGCAGTGTATGGTAGCATCAGGTGGGCGCTGTGTATGGCAGCGCCCAAACTGACAGTGTCAGTTTTAAAGTAAAAAAAACAAAAAAAAAACTTTCCCATAATAAAGTCTTATAAATTTATAAATAAAAAAAAAAAAAAGAAAAACAGACATATATTAGCTATTGCTGCCTCTGTAACAACCTGCTCTATAAAAATATGAAACAATCTATCCCCTCTGGTGAATGCCATAAAAAAACTAAATAAAAACAGTGCCAAAACAGTCTAATGCCAAGCAATCTAAAAATTGTTTGTACTGCGAAATGGTACCAATCAAACTGTCACCTCATCCTGCAAAAAAAAGCTACTACATAAGCAATCGCCCAAAAAAAATAAAAAATATGGCTTTAAAAAAATGGTAACACAAAAATATATTTTTCACTGTGTAAAACTTAAAGGGATTGTCTTATCTCAGACAATGGGGGCATATGTTTTTTCTTATAGATGTGGGTCCCACCTATATCAGTAATGGAGCCCCGCAAGGTGGTGGCTGGAGGACTCCGGTCTGGCCACCACCAAGCGGTCTCCCCAAAGAAATAAATGGGAGCGCACCACGCATGACCAGCCACCTCTCCCATTTGCTTAAAATAAATGAAGGGTGGCTGCGTATGCTTTCAGGGATGTGTGACCCGCACTTAGCAATATACCCCCATTGTCTGAGATGAGACAATCCCTTTATTAGAAATAAAAACATAGACATATTAGGCATCGCTGCGTCTGTAACGACCTGCTCTATAAAAATGACATGACCTATCCCCTTAGGTGCATGCCATAAAAAAACAGCCATTTTTTGGTCCCCTTGCCCCCAAAAAGTGTAATATTGAACGATCAAAAAATCATATGCACCCAAAAAATGCAACAATAAATATGTCAACTCTTCCTGCAAAAAAGGAGCCCCTACATAAGATCATTGGCAGAAAAATAAAAATGGAAACATGATTTTTAAGAAAATGCTTTGTTATGTAAAAAAAAATTAAGATAGACATATTACTCATAGAAAAAAGATGCACCACATGGATAAGCAACTGACAACACTGGCTAATCCCTCACTCTGGTGTTAAAAGCTGAGAGATTCGCCAATATTTCCAATCAGGAACATATCGGAGCCCCTTTAGGCACCACTTCACGGTTTCTCAGCATGACATGGGGTCCTACCACTAGACTACCTATGGTGTGTGAACAAGGTCTGAACAGGTATTAAGCAGCCTACAGCCCCCTCCCACTCACCTGCATTGCAGGACCAACAATGCAATGGGGAACAAATGAGGCCGCAAGCTACACCTACAACAGACCATGTGACACCGGCTTCCAGGTGCAACAGAATGTTTACCAGCCATATGCAATGGCACATTCAATACATATAAAACAAGAATCACAAAAATAAACGTGGCCTAAATGGGTGGGACTGCTCCAAACCCCAAACACTGTGGCGTGTTTCTAACTGGGGGGCAGTTCCTCCGCATGTGGTTCGCAGTGAACGGCTATCCCCAGCAAAAATTGCATACAATGGAGGATACCGGCGCGAACCACAAGCACCACACAAACATCCTACACAAAATAAAACATGTGCGGATGAAAATATATAAACACATAACTCACAGAAAAAAGATGCACCACATGGATAAGCAACTGACAACACTGGCTAATCCCTCACTCTGGTGTTAAAAGCTGAGAGATTCGCCAATATTTCCAATCAGGAACATATCGGAGCCCCTTTAGGCACCACTTCACGGTTTCTCAGCATGACATGGGGTCCTACCACTAGACTACCTATGGTGTGTGAACAAGGTCTGAACAGGTATTAAGCAGCCTACAGCCCCCTCCCACTCACCTGCATTGCAGGACCAACAATGCAATGGGAAACAAATGAGGCCGCAAGCTACACCTACAACAGACCATGTGACACCGGCTTCCAGGTGCAACAGAATGTTTACCAGCCATATGCAATGGCACATTCAATACATATAAAACAAGAATCGCTGTGAACCACATGCGGAGGAACTGCCCCCCCAGTTAGAAAAACGCCACAGTGTTTGGGGTTTGGAGCAGTCCCACCCATTTAGGCCACGTTTATTTTTGTGATTCTTGTTTAAGATAGACATATTGTCACAGTGTAGTTCACTGTGACACAGGTTACCGTGTTGCTCGCTTTAGTAGCTCTTGGGCGTCATGGCTGCGGTGGATGCCGTGTGGCTGATTACCTGATGAACATACGAAATGCTCATTCATCGGGTACCGTAATTGGATCGTTTGTGTGCACATAAAAATGATCATTTACTGGAAGTAGATTGTGCTGTGTAATCACGATCTGCTGCCGGCAAACAACCAGTCAGTATGGGGTAGAACATTGACTGTAGTGATCATTGCTCCCCATACATTGGAGATCACATGTAAATACAGCGTTCTCCTCCGTTAAAGAGCAGGCAATTGTCGGGAAGGAACGCTTCCTTCCCAACAATCTCCTGCTCTGTCGCCCTGTGTAAAGGGAACTTAACAGATTAGGTTATCAACTACAATGAGCTGCTTTATGAGAAACAATTTGATATAGACACTGTATTGTGTGCTAAACTGCAAATATTCATGTGCATGAGCCCGAAAAATAAACAAGTAATATTTCTTTTTAGTAGCTGTAGGGTGGGCGCCCAGAATAATTTCCACTGGTGGGCCCTAGGCACCGCAGTCCGACACTGCCGATAGGTATTCACAGGAGGTCAGAAAAGCAAAGCTATAATGTATAAATTACAAGTTTTACAAAAAAATTTCCTACAAAACTACATATTAATCTGCTCAGCTTCTCCTGCTCTATAACATGGTGCTCTCAGATTGCATTGAATTTTTGGGTGACAGGCAGGGCCGGCGCGTCCTATACGCGGAATAGGCCGCCGCGTAGAGCGCCGAGCGCCGACCCTGCCTCATGCTGCAGCCGCCCGAGCGCTCTGAATTGAGCCTCAGGCGGCTGCAGCACTGCCCGGGCTGGTGCGTCCATAAGGGCGCACCGCCCGGGCGCAGCATGAAGAGAGGAGCTGACAGGAGGGAAGCGCTCAGCGCTCCCTTCTGTCAGTTCCTCATTGTAGCGTGGCCGAGCTGTTTAAGGTCCGCGGGTACAGGAGCATCTGTCTCCTGTACCCGGCCGGACTGACATGAAGTGCGCACAGAGTGTGCACTTCATGTCAGTCCCCTCGGGTACAGGAAACTAAAGCTCCTGTACCCGTGTAGCATAAAGAGCTCGGCCACGCTACACTAGAGGTAAGGGGGGAGAGAATGACAAGGGGAGAGGGGAGAATGACAAGGGGAGAGGGGAGAATGACAAGGAGAGGGGAGAATAAAAAGAGTGGAAAGAGAATGACAAAGGAGAGGGGAGAGAGAATGACAAGGGAGAGGGGGAGAATGACAAGGAGAGGGGGAGAATGACAAGGAGAGGGGAGAATAAAAAGAGTGGACAGAGAATGACAAAGGAGAGGGGGAAGAGAGAATGACAAGGGGAGAGAGAATGACAAGGGGAGAAAGGGAATGACAAGAGGGAGAAAGGGAATGACAAGAGGGAGAAAGGGAATGACAAGAGGGAGAAAGGGAATGACAAGGGGGGAAGTGTGAAGAATGGCAAGAGGGGGAGAGAATGACAAGAGGGGAGAGAATGATAAGTGGGGGGAATGACAAGGGGGAGGAAGAATGACAAGGGGGGAGAGAATGACAAGGGGGAGTGTGAAGAATGACAAGAGGGGGAGGAAGAATGACAAGGGGGAGAGAATGACAAGGGGGGGGGAGTGTGAAGAATGACAAGAGGGGGGAGAGAATGACAAGGGGGTGGGGAGAGAGAACTGGCGTTAGTTAAAGGGGTTCTGCAGTTTATTTAAACTGATGATCTATCCTCTGGATAGATCATCAGCATCTGATCGGCCGGGGTCCGACACCCGGGACCCCGCCGATCAGCTGTTTGAGAAGGCAGCGGCGCTGGCAGTAGCACCTCGGCCTTCTCGCTGTTTACCGCAGGCGCAGTGACGTCACGACTAGTATCACTGGCCTTGGCGGGGTTAAGCTCTGTTCATTTGAATGAAGCTTAGCCGCACCCAGGCCAATGATACTAATCGTGATGTCACTGCGAGAAGGCTGAGGCGCTACTGCCAGTGCAGCTGTCTTCTCAAACAGCTGATTGGCGGGGGTCCCGGGTGTCGGACCCCTGCGATCAGTTTAAATAAACTGCAGAACCCCTTTAATATGGCAGATCATATGGGTGGGGCATTGTGATGTCACATGGGGGGGGGGGCGGCAAACTTTTCTTTTGCCTAGGGCGGCAAAAATCCTTGCACCGGCCCTGGTGACAGGTCCTCTTTAACCAGCATTCCTGTTTTTCTATTTCTACATTGATAGATATAGATAGATAGATTGAACATAAGATAAGTAGATAGATTATTGGTAGATATGAGATAGCATATTATGAGATAGATACATGGTTGTGTGCAGCACGGACAGCAGCTAGATGAGTTGGGAATGGCTCAATAAGGTCCTGGTAGGTTATCATAGGTATCTGGTGCCATGCTGACTGCAGTGCATTCCACAGCAGCTGGAGGATTCATGGGTTAGGATTCATAGTGCGAACATGATGATTGAGGTGGCCCCACAGATGCTCAATTGGGTTCAAGTCTAGGGAGTAATGGGTCAAAGTAGTACTTGAATGTCTTAGTCATGCTCTTCCAACTATTTCTAGCTGTGTGACATGACGCATTGTCTTCTTCCACCCCAGGGAAGACAATCAGCATATATGGGTGTATGAGATCTGCAAGGGTGGATTCATACGCAGCGCGCGCCATGTTCTCTGATACTAGGCTGTGCAGTAGCGCAGCCTAGTATTGGTAGATGTCAAATCCCAGTATTGAATCGATACCGGTATAAAAGTATCGATTGGGTATCGATAATTTGATACCCGCTACAACCCTATTCGTGTGCATGAGCCCTTTCCCATAACAGTGACAAAGGAATATGTATTTGTGCAAATGCAAATGTATAATAAAGCAACATATCTTTTGCATCTATGGTTTTATCAGTCAAATATTATCCTGTATGGAGTTTATGGGATCTTCTAGAAATTTTGATGACTTGTACAATACAGTCTATCTCAGTTTCTGACTTAATATAACATATTAATATAAACTGTAATACTATGAATTTTGGAAAATGTTCTTTTTCTGCAGGATCATTTATTGTGTTTTATCTGAAGAAAAACAGATCCAAAGTGCTTCACTTAATCCCATCGCTAAAACCTTAGGATTTTTCTAGGGTTCAAATAATTGTGTGGCCTGGCTTAAGCGGGTTTATCACATGAATGAACTAAATCTTTGGAAACACCTAAACATGACACGTGGCATACAATTCCTAAACCCTCCTAAGCTTTAGGCTAAAAACTACAAAAATGATCCCAGTAAAGTAAGAGAGTCAAACACATCCTGGCATTAGTAGAGAGCGAAACATGTAGAATGTACCTTATGAGAGAGTAATAGCTTACCAATGTATGTCTATTTAGACGAAATTCCTTAGGCGGGTTCTTCAGACCCTTTTTTTCCACATGTTTTTGAGGGTTCTTAGAGTAAACTGTTGTAGTCAATGTCACAATAACATAAAAATTTGTGTGTGAAAGATTATGGCTTGACATTGTTTACCATTAAATAATATATTATTATGTCCTATAAGGGTATATTCACATGTGGCAGAGCGACAAAAAAAAAGTTAAATCAGCTCTACTCATGAATATGGTTGTTAGCAACATGCTCATGTATAGACTTCTGCAGGTCCACTTCACATGAACGGAGCAGGCTTAGAAATTTCTGCAACAAATCTGCCACATGTGAATTCCATTTAAAAAAAATCAGTTCATCAGTTCTAGAATGATAATAATAATAGCTTTAGTGGGAATGAAAAGAACATGTAAGGCTTCTTTCACACTGCTGTAAGTAGTTCCGACAGCTGTTCTGGCAAAGAACAGCCTGCAGTAGCTCTCTGGATCCGGTGTTCTAGCAACTTTCCCTACCCATGAAATTTCCCAAACCTCGTCACTTCCTGTTGTGACGCGGCCGCACCGGACTTGACGTTCCCAGCTTTGGAAGGAGGTGTGCCGCGCCGCACAGGCGCACAACGACGGGGTAGTGAAATTTCACACCAGAGTTGGGAAGAAGGGGCCACCTAATGAGCAGTGAGTGGTAGGGAGATTTAACAGAACAAATGGCCATCAGATCTCTATACCCCCCCACTGCACAGGTGCGGTGATTGGAAGGATATTCGGTATAAGAGATCTCCCTGTCCGCTGGTGCGCACGCGCGGTGTATCCCGATAGGACTAGTCAGCCGCTCTTGTGCACTGGCCCCTAATTTTTACCTACCCTCTAACCACTGCTGAGGCTCCCGGCGCATGCGCACTGTCGGCCGGTGTCCAGCTGAGAGGTAAGGCGCAATAGGTTTACCTTTCTCCCCAACTCTGGTGTGAAATTTCCCTACCCTGTCGTTGTACGTCTGCGTGGCGCGGCACACCTCCTTCCAAAGCTAGGAACGTCATGTTCGGTGTTCGCGTCACTACAGGATGTGATGAGGATAGGGAAATTTCACGGGTAGGGAAATTTGTTAGAACACTGGCATTGCCTTATGTTATTGGAATGCCCATTATTGACTATAATGGGGTCTGGCAGAGATTCGGCCGCTACCCTTGCAAATATGCAGTGCAGGGTTTTTTGTCCATCGGAATTCTGGCACATTTGCCAGGTAGTGGCCGGATCGCCACCTGAAACCTTTAGGGGCCGGTGGTCATTCTGGTAGTAACTGGATCCAGAGAGCTCTGGCAGGATATTGTCTGCTGGAACAGCCTGCCATATCTACTAATGGCAGTGTGACACTAGCCTAAGATTTAGTTTAAAGTGTCTAAACTGTCTCAGGTAATTATTCAGATTAAGCTACAAAAGGAATAACACCATTTCTGGCTATTATATCACTTGTATCTGGTATATTTAGTTTCACCCTCTGCAGTCACAAGCTTAGAAGCAGCAGTAGTAATGGAGGATATTACACAGCAGAATTAAGCAGTTTAAATGTGAAGCCTGCAGTAAATTAAGATAGTAAATCACTTAAGGCCCCTTTACACTGGCCAAATTCAGCAGGTGGTTGTCAGGAAGGAAGCGTTCCTTCCTAGCAATCGCCTTCTTCTCAGTGGAGGAGACCACGGCATTTACATGCAGTGATCTCCTCCACAGTATAGGGACATACAAGAGGGCTCAGAAGT
The DNA here is from genome assembly GCA_033119425.1 of Bufotes viridis. Lineage (NCBI taxonomy): Eukaryota > Metazoa > Chordata > Amphibia > Anura > Bufonidae > Bufotes > Bufotes viridis. The sequence goes on from CM065590.1 coordinate 177,661,649, forward strand.
ATTTTGCAGAAATGAATGTGCAGTGACCCGTGCAAAATGAAAATTGCTATTTTTCCACAGATTTTTTATATTTTATTTAAATTGGCTTGAGGGGGGGAAAAGGGCATTTTTTTTCTTGAAACCTTTATTTGTTGATTTATATAAAACACTTATTTTCCTTTTTTCTTTTAGTCCCAATAGTCCCAAATTTTGAGAGTCTGATCGCTTCTATTGCAATACATTGTAGCTGTTGCTGGGGTAGGGGCTCATAGGCTTCCATAAATAGATGACATCGGGGTGAGCCGAGAAGGGGAGAAAGGGAGTCGCCTCCCTCAGTAGGCCACTTAGATGTTGCGGTTAGCATTGACCACTACATCTAAGGGGTTAAACTGCTCACATTGAAGTTATCTCAGATACTGCTAGTTAGAGCAAGGGCCCGATCCAGTAAGCACAGTTTCCTTTAACACATGATAATATTATAATATTTATTTATTTCATTTTTATTCATAGGAGTTTTTCAGGAATATTATGGAGTTGTTTTTTTTTTTACATGTGTTCTTAGTGGCAGGTTTTCTACCAGGCAGTCACTTTTTTTAATAAACCAATGGAAAAAAATGCTCTGTGTTGATGAATATGACACTGACCCCCGAAATGGCATGGACAAATCTGTTACATACAAGTTATTTTTGAAGTGTTTTTAAATGCTTTAAAAAATGCCACAGATTTTAAGCTTTTTTGTACAAAGGACACTCAAGTCTGTGGGAATTAAAATATGCAAGATAAGTGAGTTCACACAAACCATTTCAGTATCTTGAAAGAAAAAATAATTAACTGGAAAAAGACAGCCACTGTCTGAAACCTGTTCTCTATAAAACTCTATAATGTATAAACTATGCCATGAGAATATACTACTGCAAGTATCTACTGCATGATTCATCTCAGAAACGCATAGTCATGCATAATTTCATGTAATACCAGGGCAGCGTGAAAGAATTTGTAATATATTAATTGACAAAAGCACTAATTTCTCTGTGTCAGTTTCTATTACTGCCTCTGGAAAAAAACTAAAATGTAGGTTCACTTTGACAGGTAATGATACAATTTTTATGAAGGTTATAGACGTGTGCAATCACATCTATGAATCTCTGACAATTACAGTGATCCCTCAAGATACAGTGGCCTAGGGATACAATACTTTCAACATGCTAAGGTCTTTCCTGAGCCATCGTAAGTTGAAATTAGACTCAACATACAGAGTTTCAGACTTCGTTCCAACCAATTGACATAGCCATGTCTCCGGTAAAACACCTGATGGGTTGTCTAATAGCTTCTTTTTACAGTACAGTGCTGTACTACATATTCTGTGCTGCCCTACGTTTGTGCCAGGATGAGTTGCTCCTTTGAATGTCAGATGAGGGCGGCTCCATTTTATTGTTCTGGTACATTGTGTACTGTACAAAGCCCTGAAGAAGCTCCTGTCCTCATCAAATAAAGCATCTATTCCTGACTTGCTTCATCTGTCTTACTTATCTGTTTTTTTTCCCCTAAATCTTCATTTTTTCTTATTGTGGGATGATATTTTGGGTCTTTGGAACCAATTGCTGGTTTTACATAGAGTTATGGACTCAAGTTACAATAGTTTCAACATACAATGGCTGTCTTAGGACCAATTAATATTGTAACTTTAGGGACCACTGTACTTAGGATTTGAGTGGTTGAACTGCAAATAATTTTTTTTAAAGGTTCAAAATTATGTAAAAAATCATACTGTAACAGCGGCTGCTATGCGCCGCTGTTCCCCTGCTCACCGCCGCCTGTCTCGGGCGCCATGTTAAGCGGCGATCTGCTGCCAGTGTTTCCTTTCAGCCCTGGCCACAGCAGGCTTGCTGCTTGTTTCCTGCAGCATTTCCTTAAGGGCCGGCACGTGTCACTTCCTGTCCTTTATGGGTTGGATGATTTGACCTCGCTGACCAATCCTAGCCCTCCTGCACATAAAAAAGTGGCTCAGCCCCCTTCGCAGATGCCTCAGTGTCAAGGTCCTTATGTCCTGCTAAGGTTCCTGATATCCGTTTGTGTTCCTCTGTTCCTGACTCGTACTTGTGTTCCTGGACTCTGCTACCTGTTTGATCCCTGCCTGCTTGCCTCTCCTGTTGCCGAGTCGGATTGCCTGACTTGTACTTGTCCCGCCTGCCCTGACCTATTGCCTGTTTTGACTTAGCCTCTGCCTCATCCTTCGGTCCTGCACTGTTGCTCCTGGTTATGACACAGCCTGCTGACGCATGTACCTCTGGTACCTTTCTCAGGTACCTCCTGGCCTGCCTGGACCAGCTGCCTCATGTGCCTATCCTCCTCAAGAGGTAGCAACCTGGTGTTCCCCTTGGGAAAGTCTATCCCCACCATCAGGGGTACTGTGAAGATCGAGGGGTTCACTTAGACAACGCCCTTAGAGGAGGCAGGACACGCCGCACAGTGGATTCACACCCGCTGGTTTGTAACACATACTTACTGTACCTTAACTATCCATGCCAATCTCTGCTTCGAAGCCTGTATTGGCACACAGGAAATTACTACTCATCTTTCACTGGTTGTGGTTGGTCACCATTGCAGTGTGCCAGAAGGGGCCATTAAGTTGAGATTAGGAAGCATTGGATAGTTGAAATGAGTATGAATTATTTTATAATTTAATGCCACTCTCAGACTTTAAAAAAAAATGTTAATTATAAGTTGTTTGCCCTGCCTGGGACATCCACAGTTTAAAAAGTTTCATTTTCTCCTGTATATTATGATTAGATTGATTTGTGGTCACCTATCTTCAGAGAAGAAAGTAAACAGGTCATTGAATCGAATGTGTGCCTGTTAAGTAGAATCTGATTGGACAGTTGACACATTACATGCAATCTGGGCCATGTAGCAATACAGATATGGAAGTTGTTGGCATAATTGCATGGAAGAAAGGACACTCACCATGAACAAAACATGTATGAAGGATCTCTATAGCTTTATGCAAGGGGTGTGGACTTCTAGTTCTTTACTAAATGGTCCCCCACTTTTCTTAAACCTACTGTTGTACATTAATAATGGCTATATTCCCTAACAGACGTCTGCAGTGTAGGGACATACAATACAATACATACAATGCTAACATGCTCTGTTAGTGTACTGCTTTGCTATTATACAAGTTTTACTAATAGAATGTTATCAGTTTGTATGATTTATTTATTTTTTTATCTGTGTTAACGAATAGAAACTGATGTAAAATTTTATTTTTGCCTCCCTTTTACTTTTGTGCAGTGGTCCTCAATTGGCAGACTAGAGTCCAAATCCAGACCAGTATGGAGCCCATAGACCCATGGACTACCCAGTGTAAGGTCTGAGTTGTTACGGTGCCCGTTTTAAAGAGCAGCAACTTAAGGTGAGCAAATCATTAAAAATTCAATTTGATTAAGCTGAATTGTTTGATTTGATTCAGGGCCAAATCCATTTACGCTAACTGAAAATGCTCTAAGTGGCCTCAAGAATAGTGTATGACATTCTGAAGTCTTCTATGATTCTTATTTTCTCTTTGTCTCTCTGCCCCAAATGTTCCCATTGATCTGATGTTGATCTATTCAAAGGATAAGTTATTAATATAAACATTTAAAATGAATCTGCATTATGGTCATGTCAGACATGTTGCAACACTAGGAGGAAACTGTTACTGCTACTTGGCTATGAGGTTTGCTGTACAAGCATTATATAAAGATGCAGCTTATTATTAGATTGTTTACAGTGATATTCATACCAATTATATATTATAAAAGCATTAGCTGTGCAATTATTGTCATTAGGCATTAATCAGTTGGGCTAATAGAATAAACTGTATCATGCCAAACAAGTCAATTACAAGCATCTAAGTAATTTCTCAGTTTCCGTTTTTTATATGAATTACTGCTTTTACTTTTCGTAATAGTATCTGTAATACTCACACCTGACAAAAAGTTGTTGGAAGTCTTTATGTTAAGCTGTATAATTAGGAAGTGATGATAGTAGAGTCTCCACATTTTTGGCAATGATATTACCCTTTTAAAATGTTATTGGCATATTTTTACTATTTCAATAAAAAAAAAAAACGAAAAGTATGTGTAATTTGTTCTCAGGCTAGACAGTTCTTATAGCCCAATATTATATAGAATGTTTCCCACCTGGGCATATAAATTGCAGCCAATTAAACGTCACTTAGTATAAAATGAATATTACATAGCTGCCTATTCAGGGTGATTGATTACAACTAGTGTTGAACGAAGTGAAGCATCCAAAGTGGAATTCGGCCCAAAATTTAGGAAAAATTATATTCTAAACGAATCCAAATTGCCTCACACTTTGTGGTATTTAATGTTTTTCTAAAATAGCAAGTCCACGTGTTAGAAAGCTAAAACTAAGTGTAGAGGAGACAAGCCCAGGAACGCAAGATCACCGATAATGCCATGCAGCCAGCCAATCTGCAGGTAGCCATGCCCTGGGATGTTACAGCCCTATAAAACCCTCATCCTTTGCGGTCTCCACCATTGTCCTGTGAGCTGAGCATAGGGAGAGACGTGACAAGTGCTCATGCGATAGGAACAGTGTTCCTGAAAATGATTAATAGAAGGATATTGGAGAGGGAGAGCACAGGGAGAGTACAGGGAGAGTGCAGAGAGAGTGCAGGGGGACTTATGCTGCGTCAGTTTTATGTATTTATTCCTACATTTACTTATTCCTACATCAGCCATAAACTAAGATATGTAATTTAATACTAATAAGATGGAAGCCTTTATTATTCCAGTGCTAGTGAGCCAACCAATACCATCCAGTCTGCACCCCTTAGGGGGACCAGGGGGACTCATCATTTGCTGGCTATACTTCTTCCAAATCATCCTTCAAAGTCTCCATGTCCTAGAAAAGTCATCAAGATGCAGAGAGAGGAGGAGGTGGATGTTCTTGACATATTCTCATCGATATTCGATGATGTGGAAAAGGAGGAAAAGCAGATGGCAGAAGAAGGGCTCCCACCTGTAGGCAGGAGAGCGCTGGAGTTGGAGAAGTGGTATGCCAGAGCTGATTAATATTATGTGTTTACTGTCAAATAACCTGCAGGAAATAACGACAATAATATGCATATTGTGCCCGAACCTAACCAGCAATAGCACCTGTTTAAAGGTGCATTAAAGTTTGCCGCGTAGCCATTAACAATGAAGAAGGACTATACAGTGCGGTCTTAATTATTAAATGGCAGCTGCTAGCTAATTGGTCGCTTGGTTCTTCAATGCAACACGACCGCTCCGTGTGGCTGTACTCTAAGGCAGAGGGGCCTGAGTGTACCTGATTTATAGCAATTTGTGACTAATTTGGAACAAATTGAATTTCTTGGCAAACTTTAGCAAAGTTGCTGAATCAAATTTTTCAAAACTTTTCTTGTCTCTAATTACAACATTTAATTATTGGAGTTGCTTAAATCCGACAGAATGTCATTTTTATAAAGCAATTTTACTAATATTTGAAAAATATTTTAAAGAAATCCTGATGATCACTCACTTCCAGGCATACTACTAATACAATTATAGGTTGTTAAAGGTTTTTACTTAAACTTATAATATATATGATTGCTGGTAATGCTCTGAGATCGTTACTACACCAAAGCATGTGTAAGATCTAAGCGCCAGGCATTAGATCAGTGAGGATGCCTGGCTCTGTCAACCACCCACTTTTTAAAATTGGAGTTGGTGGTTTAAGAATGCAAAAAGTGGCAACATTTTTGCACAAGAGACCCAAAAAAGTTGCAAAGCCTCTATTTTGTGACTTTTTGAAGCCAGAATTTTACAGTGCAAGACGTGATAAATTCTCCCATCATTGTCAGGGGATAAAAATATGTCCTGTTTTTTTAATGCTTATACAGTAGCACAGTTTATTAGTACAGTTACAGCCCAATTATCATAGCCCTACCTTCAAATCAATCATACACCTTTATGACAATTATATGCTCAGCCCCCATCTATGAACAAGTTATACCAATATACCGTCTCGTACAAAGCTTTGAGAATTTAATTTTGGCACAAAATGTCATTACAGGTTAAGCTTCGGGAGAACACACCCCCTTACTCATGCGTGCAGGTAGAGGGGGAGGTGGGCTATTTATAGCACCAACAGCTGATACATATATACAAACCATATCCTTTATACAAAATGCTAATTCATAAATAACCCTAAAACATGAAAGTGATCAATCATATAAATGCACTAAAGCTACAAATTTCCTTTAACCCTTTAGGTATTAAAGATCGCAGTTTCACTATCCAAAAGCTCTCCCTTTGTTACAATCTCCTACTGGTCTCCTCCTCATTTTTTACTACCTCCAAAACCTGCCACCTGAGATCTGACACCTATTGGGCCCGATCATAAAAATGTCGGGCAACCGTAGTTTTACCTCGTTTTTTCACCTCCACTGTATCCATCTTACTCTGCCTTCTGAGTTCCTTCCTAATGCTGGACTTGTGCTCATTGATTCTGATCCTTATAGCCCGAGATGTCTGCCCAACATATATCATACCACATGGGCATTTTAAGCAGACATATGATAGGTTGAGAGGTAGGGGGATATCCCCATTGGACATTATTCCTGATTCTCTACGGATTAAAAGTCGCTCTGATCAAAATATAAAAAAATGACACATTAAATACATTTCAGCAGGCTGTATTGAATGAAGTAAAACATCTATGGGATAAGGTACCACCTAGAAAGGAGAATCTATCTTAATGTGAACGTCTGGCAGTAGAGCCTAAAAAAAGATGAAAATATCATTACAAAAATAGAAGATAAATACCACACCTTCCCCTCTACCTACACGCATGAGTAAGGGTGTGTGTGTCCTGTAACATCGGGTAGAGGGAAGGAGGTGTGAACGATGTCTGTCTGAGTGTCCCTCATGGTGTACCATTTTATATTGGAATGAAGTAAAGAAATAAAAAGAAACAAAAGGTTTTGTACCAGTGACTTGTGAGTATGACTTCTGTTGCTCACTCACATACAATAGCTTGACTAGCTTGACTAGCTTGAAAAAGACTCATTGTAGTCGAAACGTTGCATGTGTTTTTGGTGCTAATAAATCTACAAGTGGATTGAAGATCAAGAGTGCTGCGGTTTTTTCTATGTCTTGGATTTTTGAGGCATCCCTTGGGCCGGCACCTGACATCGCGAGCACCGCTGCCCTTTAATGGATTTAGAAGTGATCAGTAAGTGGTGCTTTCCTTATCTACCATTGTTCACATACAATATTGGCACAATGAGGTAAAATGAACACACAAGTATGCAAGTTTGAAAGACAATCAGTGCTGGGTTAGGCCTCCTGCACACGACCTTATGGTTTTGCGGTCCGTTTTAAATGAATCTCGTTTTTCCATTTTTTGTTGTTTCAGTAGTGTTTCCGTTCTGTTTTCCCGTTCCGTTTTTCCGTCTGGTTTCTGTTTTTTGCAAATGGAAACGGAAGCATACAATAATGTTTAAATAGTAAGTACATAAAAAAATACAAAAAATTGGGCTGGGCATAACATTTTTAGTAGATGGTTCCACAAAAACGGAACAGATGCAGAAGACATATGGATGTGTTCCGTATACATAAAAATTTTTTGCGAACCCATTGATTTGAATGGAGCCACGGAACGTGATTTGCGGGCAATAATAGGACATGTTCTATCTTTGAACGGAACGGAAATACGGTAACGGACTACCTTCTGCTTGAAATGCCCATGTGGTATGATCCCCCCCATTGAAATGAATGGTTCCGTATATTGTCAAATGGAATGTAGAAAAAAAAAAAAAAAAACGTTTGTGTGCATCAGGCCTTAAGCAGAGTTCCTGGTGTGGACTTGTAATTGCTACAGGTGACTGAACTGCTTCATATTATTACAAGTTAAGCACCTTTCCTGTCAAGCCACATCCAATTGGCAAGCTAGGTGAAATGGATTAATAAAAATACATGTGCCAATTGCACCAAAAAATGCACCAAGCTGCACCAAATTCTGGTACATTTTACATCAAAGTCTAGGCTAAATCACTTTAGTAAATGTGCCCAATGTGTCTGTAAACATGAGTGGAATTCATTGTATTTGTCTCAAAACAGTAAGCTCTTGTTTATTTCACTTTTGTACTTGTCATTTATTCATGCTATGTCTTCAAACCCCTCTGTATTTCTTATGTACTGAGCTCTAGATGTTAACTCCTTGCCGGCCGCCTGTTGACAATATACCATTGAGCGGTTGGCACTTATCTTGGTTAGCACATTTACAAATCTTCTTACAGAGACTACACAACATATCAGGTAAAAGAAAGCTGAGTGCTAATCATGCAGCTGCAACAGAAGGGAGTCAGTGACAGCAGAGCTCCACTTAGAGAAGGCAGGGACAGTCCCTACATCCTCTCTTCCCCATCGCTGCTTACACAGTGCTCAATGATTAGGAAGCCGCAATGTTGCTCCCTGCTCCAGTCCCAGTGATCCTGTGATTGCTGGGGGCCGGGTGTCTGTATGAGCTGTTAGATCTTAGCAGACTCTGGTCAGCTCTACAGTTAGGCCTCTTGCACACGAACGTTGTGTGCCCGTGGTTGTTTTGCGGCCCGCATACGATGGATCTGCAATACATGGCATAGGCCTGTGTGCACTCCCCATCACGGATGCGGACCCATTCACGGAGATGCGGAATGGAAGCACGAGTCGGAACCCCACGGAAGCACAACAGTGTTTCTGTCCGTGCCTCTCCACCGCAAAAAAATAGAACCTGTTCTATTTTTTGGCGGTGCGGACAGATCACTGACCCATTCAAGTTGAATTGGTCTTAATCCGTCCCGGCCGCCGCACGGACGTTTGCCCGTGCATTGTGGACAGCAAATTGTGCTCCCCAATGCACGAAACGGATGCACAATGTTCGTGTGCAAGAGGCCTTAGGCTGTACAATCTTTTTGGGGGCTGTATTCTTCCTATAACTGGGGCTAATATGTTTGCTCCAGTTACTCTTGTCAGCAATAAAATAATGTTAAAATAAATGCCCACTAAAGGTCTTGTATGATCTTACACAAAGTGTAAAAAATAAATAAATAAATAAATAAATAAGACCAAAAATAAATGTCAAATATTAACACACCATACTGCAGCTTCTAGTCCTGCCAACAGCAATCATAACCCATATATCTCATTTATCAAACTAACCATTACAGAAAGCAGACATAATCAAAACAAAAATATTTTAGCTGCAGAAAAAATTGTGAAAATCTGACTTTTTTTAAGAAAACATCTTCCTGGGTATGTAAATAAAAAAGCCCCAAATATCACTGAAAAAATTTGCAAAAATTATTTGTATACCTAACTAAAAAAAAAGTTACGGCTTTGTCGCCGGTAGGTGGGCTTAGATGTATTTTGATCAAAATGTATTGACCAAGTGTCTCAGTTTTTATCAAGAGTGAGGGCCTAGTCCATCTTTTATGCTTGTATCTACTTTTATAGTGCATTATTTTCTGTTATTTTGTAAATGCAGCCATATACATCCGCACATTTAATACCATATCGTGCAGGATGGTTTATATATATTTTTTTCTGTGATTTGTTTGATTTGTTTTGAAGGAGTGGCACCTTCATGTGACCATTACAGAAGGCAGACATAATCAAAACAAAAATATTTTAGCTGCAGAAAAAATTGTGAAAATCTGACTTTTTTTAAGAAAACATCTTCCTGGGTATGAAAATAAAAAAGCCCCAAATATCACTGAAAAAAGTCTCAAAAATTATTTGTATACCGAACTAAAAAAAAAGTTACGGCTTTCAAAGATGTACTAAGAGAATGGAAAATGTCTCTGGTCAAGAAGGGGGACAAATGCCACTATGAGAGGAATAATAATATCAATAATAATAATAATAACAATTATTTGACAATTATGTCAACGGTTATTCTAAGCTGATCATACCTGCACTCGTCAGATCGCAGAAGGTAAACAGCTTAAGGCTGGGCACGTACCAGCTTGGGAGACTGGTTGGGAATACCTGGTTCTGTTGACTCAAGAGGGGGAGGGGTCTGCCTTTACATAAAGTCCTGTCTAAAGCCCACACTCCGGGAAGACATCTGTGAGGGACACGAAAATGTGGAGTCATTGTGGGTGGAGATAAATGGAGCCAAAAACAATAATAAATTACTAATAGGAGTTTACTATAAACCACCTAATATACCAGAGTCTGCAGAAAATCTATTACTAAACGAGATAAACAAGGCGGCAAACCATAATGAGGTGGTTATCATGGGGGACTTCAACTACCCAGATATAGACTGGGAAACTGAAACCTGTACATCCCATAAAGGAAATAGGTTCTTGGCAATAGCCAAAGACAATTACCTTTCCCAAATGGTTCAGGACCCAACTAGAGGGACGGCCATACTGGACTTAGTATTAACCAATAGACCTGATAGAACAACAGACGTGCAGGTCGGGGGACACCTCGGAAATAGTGACCATAAAGTAATAACCTTCCAATTATCCTTCAAACGAGAGTTTCTACAGGGAGGAACAAGAATAACGGACTTCAAAAAAGCAAAATTTAGCCAACTAAGAGAGGCCATAGGCCTAATTAACTGGGACATAGTCCTCAAAAATAAAAATACAACCACAAAATGGGAGATTTTTAAAAGCATTGTAACATCAAATTGTGATCGATGCATACCTTATAGAAATAAAAGGCTAAGAAATAAGAAGAAACCAATGTGAATAAATAGAACCGTAAAAAAAGCAATAAATGACAAAAAGAAAGCATATAAATCACTAAAACAGGAGGGGAGCCAGGAAGCACTGATAAACTATAAGGAAAAAAATAGAATATGTAAAAAACTAATAAAAACTGCCAAACTAGAGACCGAGAGATTAATTGCCAAAGAGAGCAAAACTAACCCTAAAATGATTTTCAATTATATAAATGGTAAAAAATATAAACCTGAAGGAGTCGGCCCTCTACATAGCAATGAGGGGGGAGTTGCAGAAAGCGATGAGGATAAAGCCAAGCTATTAAATATTTTCTTCACCACTGTTTTCACTGAGGAAAATAAACTATCAGATGAAATGCAAAATGTAAAAGTAAATTCCCCTTTAAAAGTTCACTGTCTGACCCAGGAAGAAGTACAGCAGCGACTTAAAAAGATTAAAATAGACAAATCGCCAGGACCGGATGGCATACACCCCCGTATCCTAAGGGAATTAAGTGATGTCCTAGCCAGACCCTTATTTTTGATATTCACGGACTCCATACTGACAGGGAATGTTCCACCAGACTGGCGTAAAGCAAATGTGGTGCCAATATTCAAAAAGGGTCCAAAAACAGAGCCTGGAAATTATAGGCCGGTAAGTTTAACATCTGTTGTGGGTAAACTGTTTGAAGGTTTTGTAAGAGATGCTATCTTGGAGTATCTCAATGAAAATAAGCAAATTACACCATATCAGCATGGCTTCATGAGGGAACGGTCATGTCAAACTAATTTAATCAGTTTCTATGAGGAGGTAAGTTCTAGACTTGACAGCGGCGAATCAATGGATGTCGTATATCTGGACTTCTCCAAAGCATTTGACACTGTACCACATAAAGGTTAGTATATAAAATGAGAACACTTGGACTAGGAGAAAATATCTGTATGTGGGTAAGTAACTGGCTCAGTAATAGAAAACAGAGGGTGGTTATTAACGGTACACACTCAGATTGGGTCACGGTCACTAGTGGGGTACCTCAGGGGTCAGTACTGGGCCCTATTCTCTTCAATATATTTATTAATGATCTTGTAGAAGGCTTGCACAGTAAAATATCAATTTTTGCAGATGACACTAAACTGTGTAAAGTAATTAACATTAAAGAGGACAGTTTTCTGCAACAGAGGGATCTGGATAGATTGGGGGCTTGGGCAGAGAAATGGCAGATGAGGTTTAACACTGACAAATGTAAAGTTATGCACATGGGAAGGAATAATGCAAGTCACCCGTACATACTAAATGGTAAAACACTCAGTAACACTGACATGGAAAAGGATCTAGGAATTTTAATAAATAACAAACTAAGCTGTAAAAACCAGTGTCAGGCAGCTGCTGCTAAGGCCAATAAGATAATGGGTTGCATCAAAAGGGGCATAGATGCCCGTGATGAAAATATAGTCTTACCACTTTATAAATCACCAGTCAGACCACACATGGAGTACTGTGTACAGTTCTGGGCTCCCGTGAACAAGACAGACATAGCAGAGCTAGAGAGGGTTCAGAGGAGGGCAACTAAAGTAATAACTGGAATGGGGCAACTACAGTACCCTGATAGGGTATCAAAATTAGGGTTATTCACTCTAGAAAAAAGACGACTGAGGGGAGATCTAATAACTATGTATAACTATATCAGGGGTCAGTACAAATATCTCTCCCATCATCTTTTTATCCCCTGGCCTGTTATTTTGACGAGGGGACATACTCTGCGTCTGGAGGAAAGAAGGTTTGTACACAAACATAGAAAAGGGTTCTTCACGGTAAGAGCAGTGAGACTATGGAACTCTCTGCCTGAGGAGGTGGTGATGGTGAGTACAATAAAGGAATTCAGGAGGGGCCTGGATGTATTTCTGGAGTGTAATAATATTACAGGCTATAGCTACTAGAGAGGGGTCGTTGATCCAGGGAGTTATTCTGATTGCCTGATTGGAGTCGGGAAGGAATTTTTTCCCCTTAAGTGGGGAAAATTGGCTCTACCTCACAGGGGTTTTTTGCCTTCCTCTGGATCAACTTGCAGGAAACAGGTCGAACTGTATGGACAAATGTCTTTTTTCGCCCTTATATACTATGTTACTACTATGTTACTATTTTATTAACGGTTTATTTAAAATATTTAGAATAAAATAGAGTATTATGATATATGATGTACTAATGTTATTATTTTTCACATTCACAAAATTAATACTGACCTGACTCCTGTTCCTTGCAATCAACTGAGATGCAGGCTGCAGGCCTCTTATGGCTTGTAGCCTGAGACACCTTTGTCCCGGCATATGCAGATCTACATTGTGGCATAACAGCCCCTTCACGTAGCACCATCTAAAGGAAAGAAGTTATCCTTCTTTGGTGGAAGTGCCATTCAGTCTATTCCATTTGTCCCGGCATAGGCGGCCAGTCTTGAAGATGTAATTATGATGCCTGAGATCCAACACAGGTGGTCGTGAAACAATTATGTCACTTGCAACACCTGGGATTTGTCGCAGGCAGTGACAATGATATCATTAGTTCAAGATTGCTTGTGCTGGCTTACTGCATACTAGAGGTCTATGAGGTTTAATGTCAGGGAACCATTAGCTCCTGTGTATTCAACTGCAGTGTTATAATGAAGACAGCAATATAGTTGAATCCCGGAGTGCACCTACAGTGGCAGCTGGTTACATAAGGCCTGGCAATCTTAGTGTTAATTAATGCTGGGAGCACCAGATCATTATGTACCTGGTTGATGGCTGTAAGGAGGGTTTGGGTGGCCCACTGGACATCATCCTGGTAGGGTACATTGCCAGTCCACCCATGCCCAGACAGGTCACAGCATCTGGGACAGGTGAGCGAATGAGTAGGCAGGCAGGCATGCTTGGGCTGGTTCAGATAAACAGGCTGGGTCTGGGACAGGGAGGCAGTCAGGCAGCCTGGGCAGTGACTTTAGGCCAAGGCATAAAAGGGTATGGGTGCTGGCAATGGATCTAGTAGTTACCAACCTTCTGTGACTGTCTGTCTTGACTGTCTGTGAGTGTGACAGTCTTCATTGATCTCCATCTCCTGAGTGCGGTACAGTGGGAACAATTGAAAGTGGAGGTAAGCGTACAGCAAAGTCACCCATTGGGGCTTAAATCTGCAGTGGCACTTGGGCAGTGGACTTGTTCCTGCTAGTTCGTAATGGCATTGACATCATGTTTCTAGCATCAAGACCGTGATCATGTGATGTCCTGATGATAGTCCTGTTCGTTAGTGGCCCACTCTGTACTGTCTGTACTTGGTTAGCGGCCGGGTAGCGCAGCACATTCCTCGCGTATCTGGTGATCGGTTGCCTTCAGTCAGTGCTGACAGTGGTACTGTATTATCCTGCAGGGCCAGCCACTCTCCATCTCCATGTGCCAAGACCTGACGCTCCCAGAGCTCATTAAGGCTGGGAGCTTCAAGTCTTGATGTACAGGGATTAACATATTGAAAACATACCAACACCAGGTTGGGGATGTAGTAGAGTCAGGCGGCACTCTGAACATCAGCTCTCCGGGAAAACTCCTGGTAGGGTCTATGGCCAGTCCACCCCTGGTGCAGTCTCTAGAAGCCAAGAGGAAGATGACAACCAGTTCATAAGATAAGTGCACCTCTGGGTTACTATGTTTTTTGCATCATCTTTCCCTGCTGTTGGAGCTCTCCATTAATATGTATGAGTACACGCTACTCACTAGCACACGCACACCTATAACATGGCTTCTGGCATTATGAGTGGTTGTTATTGTTGGAATTGACAAAAACATTGGAAAGGGACCATAACACTAGGAAAAATAGGGCCAAATACTTTGACATATACAATGTAATTACTAAAAATGAGGCCCATTTCACAAAACACATACATGTATGTATTTTCTATTTTTCACCTAGTCTTATTTATTATCAGAAGAGTAAGTCAAGTATATTTTGCTTATTTGTGCACATCCATAGGCATATAAATAAATTTAAATAAAGCATATACCGTCTTGCTCACAAACACTACATTATGGTTCATTTAATATGATTCTCCATTAAATTGCCTAAAGTGTTGAGATTTAAAATGCCTTGTGTGACCTATTTGAGCGCCAGAAGGATAGAAAGATGTCATATTTTCAGGATAAGCGAGATATATGCAAATTAGTCATATTCTTATTTAGATGAGAAAGATTGTAAGGAAATTCACTTCATGCATATGCAAGTGAAATTGAGAAAAACATGTAGGCTCCCTTTACGTAATTTAATAGAAAAGTCAAAACTTGATATAGAAGCTGAAATTTGTAATTAATGTAAACAGATTAACGGCTCAGCAAGTAATACTTCTGGAATGTAAAGGTGGTCTGAACTGACATACAGTTATTTTTTCACATGCTTCAGGAAATGTTGTCAAGGTCCAAGGGTCTCGTATATGAGAATGATTTCAGGACCCTAAACCACAAATCCATAATTGTAGCCTTCACTTTTACATTAATTATCTGGAAGAATGTACAGAATATTGCAGAATAATACATTGGGTCAAATATACTAATCCTATCTAATATTTACAGAGCATAAACTTAGATTAGATAGTGTAATAACAATTTAGTGTATCTTGCTAGATATTTGACATTTTTGTCTAAAGTCACACCACCTATTAGTTGACTTACTTCAACTTTGGGGCACACTGTTATAAGCTATATCCTCTTGCCTGTAAGCCGCACCTTTTCCCCCTCTAAATTATACTCGTTTTCTAGTGAGGTTCAAAAAGTTTATAAAACATATAATAAATGTGTCTCAAGGCATGTATGATACTTTTTGCCACAAATTGAGTCAGAATTATTCTGCATTTAGCTTAGTAATTGTTTCTTGTCATTATTTTGAGGCTACCATCACTGAAATGTATAAAATGTGCAAGGATCAACTTGCAGGATAACAGCCGAACTGGATGTCTTTTTTCGGCCTATTATACTATGTTAATATGTTACAGGGGAAGCTTTGGGACCCAGGCCCACAAGGGACCCCCTCAGGAGGAAAGCTAAAAGCTTTTATTGTCAGGGCCCCCTCAACAGTGTTATACAATGACATTATATACAGAGACACTGTAGGAAACGGGCAGAGCAGCTACTGGGTCTCGTCTGAGAGCTCAATCTTCGCTAGCCACGGGAGTCGGGGTTGCACGTGAGTTTCTGGTTGCGAAGAAATTGCATCTTGTTTAGACACACGTATTTAACATCCTATTTAGAGATGAGTAAATTAAAGTTCTAGAAGTGGAATTCGATCCGAATTTTAGGAAAAATTCAATTCGCACCGAATCTGAATTTCCTCACGCTTCGTGGTAACGAATAGCATTTTTACCTAAAATGGCTGCTGCACGTATTAGGTCATGGAGCAAAGTACTCTGGGAAAGAGGGATCACCCACAGTGCCATGTATGCAGCCAAACAGAAGCCAACCAGCCCCTGTGATGTCACAGCCCTATAAATAGCATCAGTCATTTTGGATTCTGCCATTTTCCAGGGAGAGACATCAGCAGGCACTAAGGACAGTGCTAGTAAGGCTTCATTGTACTAAAAAAATTATTTACAAGTTCAGAGAAAGATTAGTCAAGGTGTAGGGAAAGGAAAAGGGAGGCATTAAAAGGAGAACAAGGTGCAGTAGGAGTGATTCTATTTAACCTTGCTGCACTTATTTGGGATCAAAATTGCTTTTAGGTTGTTTACACTATATGATACATCACTAATTCCAGCAAACCTTGCTTGTGATTGGGGTGCAAGTTCTGGGATGCAACCATTAATTGGTTAAATGTCACAATTGCCGTTCGGCGGTAAAGTTACATTGTACTATATCCATTTATGTGGTGTAGAAAAAGAAAATATACGTACGTCCCATCACCCATTCTGCAGTGAATTGTGATTGTTATATTTCTTTTTTTGTGGTGTAGAAATAGAAAAAAAAAAGGAGAAAATATATGTCTTAATTGCCGTTCAGCGGTGCAGTAACATTGCACTACAGCCTTTTTTTGGGGGCATTATTTTAATATAATTCTTTTATCATACAGTATGTCAGACAGACAGATGACAGGCCCTTCAAATGGAGCGGGCAGTGGCCAAAATGTTTCTGTCACAGGCAGCAGAAAAAGGTGGGTGGCAGCAGGTGTCGCAGTGAGAGGCCTGAGCACCCGGTGTCATCTAGTTTTCTTGTCTTGACCAGCAACCCAGCAGTGCTTTAATGGTTGACTCTGTCTTCGAGTTCTTCGCAAGTGACATCAGACACCCCTAGCCAAGAGTTGGTGAGTTCCTCTGACACAACGCTTCGTTGGCATGGCCTGGGAGCAGGCCCTGTGCTCTCACCTGTCCTGAACCTTCCTCTGTCATTTTCAGTTCCCTCAGCGTGAGAAGTATTATATGCTGTAGGCTCAGCTCCACTTTTCAGTGAGGATGAGCTACTAGAGGAAAGTCAGCAGCTACTGCCCACCCAAGATCTGGAGGAGACATGCGCCGCTTCCCCTGGGAGGTGGGCAAGTAGTTATGAGGAGAGTCGTGTAGGAGATGGTGTTGCATGCAGTCAGATTCCTGACCCTGAGACCATTGAGGGGGACATCAGTGACCTGCACACAGTAGCGGATGATGATGATGTAGCCGATAGCACTTGGGAGCCGGGTGAAGAAGGTACTTCATCATCATCAGGAAAAGAGGGTGGCAGCTTGTGTGTGAGGCATTGGCTAAGCCAGCAGGGTGGCAGCGTGAATGTGAGTCAGCAGGGTGGCAGCAGTGGGAGGTCAGGAGCCAAACGTGCCCGGGGTAGACCGCCGCTTCACAGGAGCCTACCAGCCCAGAAAGTAGCGGTGCAGGGGTTCACGGAGGCAGCAGTAGCAGGCAGTCAGCGTGGAGTGGTGGGGGAAAATTGCCATACTCGGCAGTGTGGCAATTTTTCTTAGGCCGCCGGAGGTGGTAAACATATCCATTCGCAGAATTTATGGGCAGAAGGTGAAGCGTGGCCAGGGTACCAATGTTTGCACCACTGCTCTGAGTTAACACATGCAGCATCACCATAAAGTGGCCTGGGAGAACCATGGCTCCGATGTGGTGATACAGCCTGCCGCAGCAACCGCTGCATCATCCAGTGGCACACACCTAATTTCATGTACTCAAGGCTCCACCATCTCAGCCAAAGGGAGCTGTCTGTCCTTTCCATCATCTGCTGGTCCTGATGCTCCTGCTCCTCCTCCTACTCCTCGTCAGTCGTTTCCGTCAGCAATTGATCACCGAAGCGATTGCCAAGAGACAACAATATGTGTGCACTCATCCAACGGCGCAGAAGCTGAACGTGCTCCTGGCCAAGTTGCTGGTGCTGCAGTCCAACCTTTCCAAGTAGTGGACTCTGCACCTTTCAGAGAACTGATGGCTTATGCCGAGCCAAGGTGCCGAGCCGAGCCCAAGCCGTCATTTCTTTGCCAAAAAGGCAGTACCAGCCCTGCACACGTATGTAGAACAGAAGGTGGGCCAATCCTTTACCCTGCACCGACGTGTGGAGCTATATCTACTGTCAAGGAAAATATATGTCCTTTATGGCCAACTGGGTAAATGTGGTTCCTGTCCAGCCACACCAGCAATTTGGCCAGGTGACGCTGCTTCCGCCTCCACGTTCTTACACCGTTGGTTCTGCAATAATGTCCGCCTTTGCCTCCTCATCCTCCACCGTGTCCTCAGCCTCCACTTCAGGGACAATTCACAGTGCTCCTCCAGCATACCACGTGTGCAGGGCATGGCAGTGTCATGCTGTTCGTTCGTCCAGGCAAACTAGGTGCAGGAGTCACACGAGGGAGGAACTGCTCCACGTCCTTCTTTAAGATGTCGAATTCTGTCTTTCTCCTCGAAAACTCAAAATTGAAACCATGGTGACCGACACCGGGAAGAAAATGATGTCGGCGATGCATCAAGGAGGGCTGAGCCATGCGCTCTGCATGGCGCATGTGTTCAATCTGGTTGTAAAGCAGTTCCTGAAGTCTTCTGCCCATCTGCAAGACATCCTGAATATGGCCAGGAAAGTTTGCATGCGCTTCGGCCACTCGTACACCGCAAAGCACACCCTCCTTGAGCTGCAGTGGCAGAACTGCGTCCCCCAACATAGACTGATATGTGACGTTTCCCCCCGTTGGAATTCCACCCTCCATATGTTGGACCGACTATATGAACAGAGAAAGGCCATAAACCAGCTCCATCAGCTCCATCAGCAGTAACCTAAGTCTGGAGTCGCTGATGAGCCATTTTTTTTACCTGCCTACTGAAGAAACTTCTCACCAGCAGCAGCAGGTAGACATAGAGAAGAACCTGAACCAGCATGTTGTGGCATACTTGGAGTGCACCCTGCCACCCCACATTGAAGATCTCCTGGACTACTAGACAGTCAAACTTGATTTGTGGCCGTAACTGGCCGAGTGTACCCTGGATAAGCTTTTCTGCCCTGCCAGCAGTGTGGCATCAGAGCAGGTGGTTAGTGCGGCGGGGGCCATAGTTACCCCAAGGAAAACTCTCTTGTCCACCCAAAATGTAGAGAAACTGACCTTTGTGAAAATGAACCAGGCATGGATAAGCCAGGATTTTCAAACACCAATGCCTCAGGTATGGTGCTGATGGTGCTGCCACTTTACCACTATGTCACTGGGCCACTCTGTGGTCTCCTCATGCTGATTCCACTTCACCACTCTGTGGTCTCCTCATGCTGCTGCCACTTGACCATGCTGTGGTCTCCTAATGCTGCTACCACATCACCACTCTGTGGTCTCCTCATGCTGCTGCCACCTCACCACTATGTCTCTGGGCCACTTTGTGGTCTCCTCATGCTGCTACCACCTTACCACTATGTCTCTGGGCCACTCTGTGGTCTCCTCATGCTGCTGCCACTTCACCACTCTGTGGTCTCCTCATGCTGCAGTCACTTCACCACTCTGTGGTCTCCTCATGTTGCAGCCACTTCACCACTCTGTGGTCTCCTCATGCAGCTGCTACATTACTACTCTGTGGTCTCCTCATGCTACTACCACCTCAAACCTATGTCTCTGAGCCACTCTGTGGTCTCCTCATGCTGCTGCCATATCACCACTCTGTGGTCTCCTCATGCTTCTGCCACTTCACTACTCTGTGGTCTCCTCATTCTGTTGCCACCTCAACACTATATCTCTTGGCCACTCTGTGGTCTCCTCTTGCTGCTGCCACAGCACCACTATGTCACTGGGCCACTCTGTGGTCTCCTCACGTTGCTGCTACTTCACCACTCTGTGGTCTTCTCATGCTGCTACCACAACACCACTCTGTGGTCTCCTCATGCTGCTGCCACGTCACCACTATGCCACTGGGCCACTCTGTGGTATCCTCATGCTGCTGCCACATCACCACTCTGTGGTCTCCTCATGCTGCTGCCACATCATTACTATGTGGTCTCCTCATGCTACTGCCACATCACCACTATGTCACTGGGCCACTCTGTGGTTTCCTCATGCTTCTGCCACATCACCACTCTGTGGTCTCCTCATGCTGCTGCCACCTCAATATTATGTCACTGGGCCACTCTGTGGTCTCCTCGTACTGCTTCCACCTCACCACTATGTCATTGGTTCACTCTGTAAACTTATCATGCTATTTCCACCCTCCCCACTTCATGACTGGGCCACTATTTAGTTTTTTTAGCCTGGTTGACATCAACATTTATTTGACCCTCCTTCTGATCAGTCAGAAGGAATGAAAAATGAGAAGCACAATGGATCATTTCTATGTTGCAGTTGTAAGGCCTGTATGGTCCCATCAGAATTGGCTTATGATTTGGTAGCCAAAAGCAGGAGTGGGTACAAAATACAGAAGACATTCAAATATTCCATTTATATGTCATATCTGTTTTGGATCCACTGATGGACACAGGGATGTCCTTTTAAAAAGCTCACTCTCAGATAGCAGCACTGTGCTGTCTGAGCATGAGCTGCAGGGAAAGTCACCCCTGCAGCTGACAAAAGTTGATTTTTAACTTCCGTTGGCAGCAGAGGGGGAGGGGGCGTGGCCTAACCAGTTCTGGGTTGTGGCTTAGCGGGACCTAGAAGTTGATTTTTAGCTTAATTTTTTCAATCTCTGTTGGCTGAGTGGTGGGGGTGTGATCTAACTGGGTTGGGGCATGTCCTTTTAAAAAGCTCACTCTAAGACAGCAACACTGTTCTGTCTGAATGTGAGCTGCAGGGAAAAAGTCACCATCCCTCTCAAGTCTGCAGCTGACAGAAGTTGATTCTTTATTTTGTCAGTCCCTGTCAGCTGCAGAGGGGAGGGGCGTGGCCTAACCAAATAGGAGGCATGGCTTAATAGGACCTGAGAGCAGGGTTTTAAGGGTGACTTGAATGGCCATCCTACTTGCCCCCTGAACTGTGACCTCTACAGCACTCTGCTCCCTTAACAGTGTCAACCACAGCGCCCTGACCCTTTAAAACTGACCTGCAGCAGTGAAGAGAAATGGCCGAGTTGTTATGGAAACCTCAGGAAATAAGTGCTATTAGGCCATGGCTTTACTTCAATAGCGATTATTCTGGTGACAGATTTCCTTTAAAACTGATCTATAGCAGTGAAGAAACAAGGCTGCATTGTTATGGTTACCTGGAGTAAAACTGTGTGTGTGGAGACAAACTGCCAGCGAGCTTCCATTGGCTGATAAGGATCATGTGACCAGGCTTCTATTGGCTAATACATTTTTTGGGAATATCTTAGGAACGTACCGGAGAGCTGGTCTAAAACCTTCCCAGACACCTGATACCTGTGTGCCAAATTTCGTGATTGCAAATGCAACGGTGTGGATTCCTTTAGCTGACATACATACACACATACATACACACATACACTCAGCTTTATATATTAGATAGTAGGTAGACAGATATCATAGACTATTAAACTGCATATTCTTTTCAGTGCATGGTATATATGGCATCTTGCTGGATTTGGTAGATCAATGCTGGTTAATTAGAGATTATTGAATTTCTCAAAAATTTGATTCGGTCGGTTCACTGAATTTACCGAAAAGATTTGATACAATCTGAATTTATTTGTGGCGAATTGTGTTAAAAAACTGCTATTTCCTGGCTGCAGAGAGCCTGTAAAGTGGAGCCGAACACTGTGTCTTGCATTAAGGCCTCATGCACACGGCCGTTGTTCGGGTCCGCGTCCGAGCCGCATATTTCGCGGCTCGGCCGCGGACCCATTCATTTCAATGGGGCCGCAAAAGATGCGGACAGCACTCCGTGTGCTGTCCGCATCCGTTGCTCCGTTCCGTGCCCCCGCAAAAAAAATAGAGCATGTCCTATTCTTGTCCGTTATGCGGACAAGAATAGGCATCTCTATAATGGGCCGCGTTCCGTTCCGCAAATTGCGGAACGGAACGCGGAGCAGCTTCCGTGTTTTGCGGATCCGCGGTTTGCGGACCGCAAAACACCCACGGCCGTGTGCATGAGGCCTAACACACATAGAGAGTCTGCTGTGGTAGTGAAACAATACTGTCAGTATGATATGCAGATGACATGCATGCAGATGCCAGATGACAAGGAGTCGCTCTTAGAATCACTTCGCTCATTTGGTCAATTACAGGGCCAAAACTGACCAAATAACCGAAGTGTGAACTCAAGATCCTACTATAGCGTGAAAGAGTGCACTCCTTTAACACCGTCGTCAGCTGATTCCACATAGATGTTTACAGAACCTGTAGAACCCCCCTGACAGAGTGGAGAGAGTGTCAGCAGTAAGTTTGTGTTGATGTCACTGATTATTTTGCCCTTCCTCTGATCTGTCAGAACAATAACCCCAAAAAAACGGATCTTGTCTGTTGAGCATCCGCCTTCACTCGGTCAGCATTTGGTTAGTAATCCATCAGTTTTGCTAAAGCCAAAAAAAAAACAGGAGTCGATCCAAAACAGAGGTGACACATGAATGGAATCTTTGCATGTCTTCTGTCTTTTGTTCCCACTCTTGCTTTTGTTTATCAAATCATAAGCCAATTCTGATGCAAAATAGGGACCATCTCATACAGGCCTTACAGCTGCTACATAAACAGGATCCATTGTGCGTCTCATTTTTCCTTCCTTCTGACAGATCAGAAGATCGCATGAAGAGACCACAGAGTTGCCCAGGACATTGTCGCAGGACAACGGCAGGAGAAAGTGGAGGCGGAAACCACGTCAACTGGCCAAGTTGCTGGTGTGGTTGGGCAGGAACCACATTTACCCAGTTGGCAGTAAAGGACATATATTGTCCTTGACCATAGTTATAGCTCCACACATTGGTGCTGATGTGCACTTTTGGCACATCTGACATCGACAGGCTCAAGGACTGGCCCACTTTCTGTTTTATATGTGTGTGCAGGGCTGGTACGGCCTTTCTGGCAAAGAAATAATGGCTTGGGAATCTCGAGCTTGGCTCGGCACAAGCCATCAGTTCTCTGAATGGTGCAGAGTCCGCCACTTGAAAAGGGAGGGACTGCAGCACCAGCAACTTGTCCAGGAGCACGTTCAGCTTCTGCACCATTGGATGAGTGCACACATATTGTTGTATCTTGGCAATCGCTTCAGTGATCAATTGCTGACGGAATGACTGACAAGGAGTAGGAGGAGGGGGAGCAGGAGCATCAGGACCAGCAGATGATGGGAAGAACAGACAGCTCCCTTTGGCTGAGGTGGAGGAGCATTGAGTACATGAAATTGGGTGCGTGCCACTGGGTGATGCAGTGGTTGCTGCTGCAGGCTGAACCACTATATCGTAGCCACGGTTCTCCCAGTCCATTTTATGGTGATGCCGCATGTGTTGACTCAGGGCCGTGGTGCCAACATTGGTACCCTGGAACGCTTCACCTTCTGCCCACAAATTCTGCGAATGGACATGTTCACCTCTTCCGGCATCCTAACAAAAAATTGCCACACCGCCGAGTATGGCATTTCTCCCCCCAACACTCTGTGCTGACTGCCTGCTACTGCTGCCTCCGTGAACCCCTGCACTGCTACTTTCTGGGCTGGTAGGCTCCTGCGAAGCGAGTGGTCTACCCCGGGCAAGTTTGGCTCCCAACCTCCCAATGCTTCCACCATGCTGACCCATGGCCACGGTGCCCTCCTGCTAGCTCAGCTGCTGCCTCATGAGCAAGTTGCCACCCTCTTTTCCCGATGATGATGATGAAGCCCCTTCTTCAACCAGCTCTGAAGTGCAATCGGCTATGTCATCATCATCATCCGCTACTGTCTGCACGTCACTAATGTCCCCCTCAACGGTCTCAGGGCCATTAGCCTGATCAATTGCAACACCAGCTCCCACACGACTCTCATCATCACTACTTGCCCCCCCTACCGGAGGAAGCGGCGGATGTCTCCTCCAGATCTTGGCTGAACAGTAGCTGCTTACTGTCTTCTAGTAGCTTGTCCTCGCTAAAAAGTGGAGCCCAGCCTACGGCATATAATACTTCTCGTGCCGAGGGAACTGAAAATGACAGAGGAAGGTTCAGGACAGATGGGGCCACAGGGCCTTCTCCCAGGCCATGCCAACTAAGCCTCATGTCAAAGGAACCCACCGGCTCTTGGCTGGTGGTGTCTGATGTCACTGCTAGCGACGAAGTCGAAGACCGAGTCAACCATTCAAGCGCAGCTGGATTGCTGGTCAAGACATGACCGCTAGAGGACACCGGGATCTCAGGCCTCTCGCTGCGACTCCTGCTACCACTCACCTTCTTCTGCTGCCTGTGACAGAAACATTTTAGCCACTGCCCTTTACTTTGAAGCGCCTGTCTGTCTGGCATACTGTATAATAAAAGAATTAAATTAAAATTAAAATAATACCCCCCAAAAAAGGCTGTAGTACAATGTTACTTCACTGCTGAACGGCAATTAAGACATACATTTTTTTTTCTGATTAATGAACTCCCCCTCCCCCCCCCAAAAAAAAAAAATAACAATCACAATTGACCGCAGAAGGTCAATTAAGAAGTATTCTTATTCCTATTACTACACCCCAAAAAATAAGATAAACCAATCACAATTCACTGCAGAACGGCTAATGGGATGTACATATATTCCCTTTTTATATGCCACATAAATGGCTGTAGTACAATGTAACTTCACCGCTGAACGCTTATTATGAAATATATATATATATATATATATATATATATATACAGTTGTGTTCAAAATTATTCAACCCCCAATGCTATGAAGGGTTTTAGGGAATTTAGTGTACAATTGTAATTGTGTTCAGAATGAAATCTTACAAGGACTTTTTAAAGAACCAAATGCAACTAAAATGACATCAATTGTTTTTGTAATTCAGTATTAAATGTTTTTTTTGTGATTTCTTCATTGACACAATTATTCAACCCCTTAAAGACGACCACTCTTAAGAACAGAGGTTCATTCAAGTGTTTTCGATCAGGTATTGAAAACACCTCTGGATGTCAAGGAGCAGCAATCAAGCATAATAAGCCCCAATTAGGCAGATGTAAAATGACTGTGATACTCGGCTCCTTCTAGAAATTTACTGGTGTGTTTACAAACATGGTGAAGTCAAGAGAATGGTCCAGGAAGACAAGAGAAGAGGTGATTTCTCTTCACAGGAAGGGCAATAGCTATAAGAAGATTGCAAAGATGTTAAACATACCAAGAGACACCATAGGAAGCATCATTCGCAAATTCAAGGCAAAGGGCACTGTTAAAACGCTACCTGGTCGTGGCAGAAAGAAGATGCTGACTTCGACTGCTGTGTGCTACCTGAAGCGCAAAGTGGAGAAAAGTCCCCGTGTGACTGCTGAGGAACTGAAAAAAGATTTGTCAGATGCGGGTACTGAAGTTTCAGCTCAGACAATAAGGCGCACACTGCGTAATGAAGGCCTCCATGCCAGAACTCCCAGGCGCACCCCCTTGCTGTCTCCAAAGAATAGGAAGAGTCGACTGCAGTATGCCAAAAGTCATGTGGACAAACCACAAAAGTTTTGGGATAGTGTTCTGTGGACTGATGAAACAAAATTAGAACTGTTTGGGCCCATGGATCAACGCTATGTTTGGAGGAGGAAGAACAAGGCCTATGAAGAAAAGAACACCTTGCCTACTGTGAAGCATGGCGGGGGGTCAATCATGCTTTGGGGCTGTTTTGCTTCTACAGGTACAGGGAAGCTTCAGCGTATGCAAGGTACCATGAATTCTCTTCAGTACCAGGAGATATTGGATGAAAATGTGATGCAGTCCGTCACAAACCTGAGGCTTGGGAGACGTTGGACATTTCAACAGGAAAATGATCCCAAGCATACCTCCAAGTCCACTAGAGCATGGTTGCAGATTAAAGGCTGGAACATTTTGAAGTGGCCATCGCAGTCACCAGACTTAAATCTGATTGAGAACCTCTGGTGGGACTTAAAGAAAGCAGTTGCAGCACGCAAACCTAAGAATGTGACTGAACTGGAGGCTTTTGTCCATGAAGAATTGGCGGAGATACCCGTAGATCGCTGCTAGACACTTGTGTCAAGCTATGCTTCACGTTTAAAAGCTGTTATAACTGGAAAAGGATGTTGTACTAAGTACTAAGATTGAATGTCACTTGGGGGTTGAATAAAACTGATAATGATGTGAGCACAGAAAAGACATTTGTGGTTATTTCATTATAAATGATATGTTGTATTTGTCTGACTTACAAGGGCCTCTTTGATTTAATTGTAAACAAGATGACTGAAATGATCAAAATCAATGTCAAACTGGCCAAAACACTCAATTTCAGTGGGGGTTGAATAATTTTGAACACAACTGTGTATATATATATATATATATATATATATATTTTTTTTTTTTTTTTTTTCTTCTATTAATACAACCCCCTCCCAAAAAAATAAAATAAAAGTTAAATAAAGTAAGACAATGTAAAATCAACACAGGATGGCTAATAGAATGTACATATCTATCCTATTAATACACCCTGTAAATGGCTTTAGTACAATGTAACTTCACAGCTGAACAGCAATTATATATTTTTCCCTTTTTTTCCTATTAATACACACCCAAAAAAATAAAGCAATGTAAAATCAATGCAGAACGGCTAATGAGACGTAGTTATCTTTCCTATTAATACAACCCGTAAATGGCTATATCACACAGAACTTGCACCCCAATCACAAGCAAGGTTTGCTGGATTTAGTGATATAATATATAGTGCAAACAACCTAAAAGCAGCAGTATAACAGCAATTTGGATCGCCAATTAGTGCAGTAAGGTGTAATAGAATCGCTCCTACTACCCAGGCTGTACACTCCCCTATTGGACTATGTTCTCCTTTTATAGTGTAGATGATGCCTTCCTATCCTTTCCCTACACCTTGACTAATTATTCCCTTAACTTGTAAATTGTTTTTTCTAAGTCTTTTCTAATACTGTCCCTGGTGCCTGCTGACGTCTCTCCCTGCACTAAGCACACTGGAAAATAGCAGAATCCAAAATGACTGAGGCTATTTATAGGGCTGTGACATCACAGGGCTGGCTGGCTGCTGATTGGCTGCATGCATGGCATTGTGGGTGATCCCTAGTTCCCAGAGTTCTTTGCTCCATGTCCTTACACGTGCAGCAGCCAAAAATGCGATTCGTTACCATGAAGCGTGAGGAAATTCAGATTCAGTGCGAATCGAACTTTTCCTGAAATTCGGATCGAATTCCACTTTGTCAGCTTCGATTCGCTCATCTCTACTGGTAATCAATACTGTTAAAATAAATCACAGAGCGAGAAAGGATTTATTCTGTATACAGCAGACTATGGCACTTTGTAATATCCATTACAACACGAGAAGATGAGCAAATTACACACGGCCTTTGTTGTTTGTAGAAAGGGAGAATATTTCTTAATGAACAGAGAAACATAAGGTCACAATACCTATTTTTTAAGTCTTTTAGTTCTTGACCTTAAGTAAGTAAAGGGGCATTTCAGTTTTAGGTGTCCCATTATATATGTCCAGTCACTAGGATCACACTAACCAGGTGGCTGGGTAGTGGATGACAATCAAACAATCACATCTTTCACTGGTCTCTGACTACTCTCACACCCTTTGCTT
Source organism: Bufotes viridis (assembly GCA_033119425.1). Taxonomy (NCBI): domain Eukaryota; kingdom Metazoa; phylum Chordata; class Amphibia; order Anura; family Bufonidae; genus Bufotes; species Bufotes viridis. Next base: position 177,689,455 of record CM065590.1, read on the forward strand.
TCTGACCAGATAAACCCCTTTTAGAATGAGGTCTGACATTAAATAGAAAGGAAGTAACATCATGCCTACCAATATGTGAGTCAGGAATAAGGAACGTTTATTTTGAAATACCACAGCTGAAACTCACTGTGCTACATATTTCAATAATACAGCATATCAAATGTTTATGGGGTGGTTGTTTTACCTTACATAACTGGTAGTGAGAAACACACATTCTTGCCTTTTGTCCCCCCACCCCTCCCCTTAGTTCATCATTATTTGTAAGCTAAAACTAGGAGTGGGTTACACGGAAGAGGTTCAAATATTTCCATTATAATTTGTCTCTGTAAGTTCTGCTCCTCGTTTTGGCTTGCAAATTTTGATGACCAAATACTTGTGAAAGTGACTGTGAGCTGTATCTTTACATGTGGGATGTGATTAAGGGTACTTTCACACTATTCAGCTATTCAGCCTGCCGGATCCGTCCTGCCGCAAGTGCCCGTGCACTGCCGTGCTGCCGCTCCGTCCCCATTGACTATAATGGGGCGGGGGGCGGAGCTACGGCGCAGCACAACATTGCACGGCAAAGATCGCCGGACTGAAAAGTCAGACATGCAGGACTTTTAGTCCGGCGATCTCCGGCCGTGCACTGCCGTGCTGCGTCGTAGCTCCGCCCCCTGCCCCATTATATTTAATGGGGACGGAGCGGCAGCACGAATCCGTCCGGCCGCAAGTTTGAAAGTACCCTAAAACAGGATACATTTAGTGCTTACAAAATGTAAGCCCTAGATGTATCCTAAGTGGTTTAAGAGGAGCAGCTGATTGTCCAAGAAGTTCATTATCAAAAATGTATATGGCACTCGTGCATTAAAGCTCCTTATATCAAGGATGTCCTGAGATGACTGCAAATCTGTCTCAGGTAAATTTGACAACACCAGGTCACATAACTTACAAACAAGTAGTCTTTTGTTCATGTAAATTTAATATTCCAGAGTAGATGATTACAATGTGGTTATTTGTATAAAATATATAAGCTATAAATGAGATGAGCAAATCAATTATGAACAAATCTGATATGTTACAAATTTCACAAAAAATTCTGGTGCCAAACAAATCCAAACTTAAGGTGATTTGCTTCGGGCTAAAAATGACCAGGAAATTGGCAGGTAGAATGAAGGTGGACAGGCTGTGAGCGAATCAGGGGTAGGATTTTGACAGGTCCTTCAGTCTCTTGACTTGATCATAATTTCAGAGACACCATTCTGAGCGTAGCTTGCAATTTTAGAGCATGAGCCTTGGGTTGCTCTTTGGACACTACTGTGTGTGTATAAACACAGGCAGGTATCTGCTCCCGATAAGGCATAGTTTTTGAAAAACTTGTTGAGAACAAGACACTGTTCCATCTATCCCCAATTTTAATTTTAAAAAGCATAACTACGACAGCATAGTGTGTTTTAAAAAAAGCTGTTGGTTAACATTGTCAATCATGCATTTCCCCATACCTACATGTATATATGTCAGTGTCACTCTGACATTATTTGCTATCCCTGTCATTGTGTTAAAGAGCTTTAAAAGGGAGGAGAGGGGAGAGTAAATATTGTTAAGAAGAGAGAGAGAGAAAGACAAGAAAGAAAATATAGTCCTATGAAATCACATTTACGAATTGTTAGGCCAATCGGAACACTTGATTTAGGTAGAATTGATTTGACCCTAAGTCAACATTTTTGACAGACTGCAACACTCTATACCACTGCTCTATGAGCTGCTGCATGGCTGATGCCTGTCTATCTCACTTGACTGTGCTGACTGCGAACCACCAGCTCTGACCTCTGGACTGTATTTTATTTCCTGACTATTAGTATAGCCTGATCCTTTAGTGTCCTTTACTGGTGTCTCTGTCTCTCGTGCATTAGCTGCAAACTACACAAAGGCTATATTTCCATAATGATGAATAGCATACAAAGATTTTTTAAGCCTGTCATTTTAGTTTTCTGACACATGAGACAGATTGATATTGGCTTGATTGGGTGGAAAGTGCATATACCCTAAAGCTGGCCATACAATGGTGAGTTCAGATGACCATTATCTAAATGGGTTATTGGACACATTGCACATTCAGTAGCTGTCATCCAAACAATTGCTTGACTAACAGCTATCTCTCCTGACTCCTTCCCTACTCTACCATACACATCCATGTCCAGTTTGGCTGAATATATACGTGTATTCAGAAAGGAGAGGGGAGAAAACTGCTGCCAGACACTTCTTTTGGTGGCTTATCTTCCAGAAGAACTAAATTATTGGGCGAAAATATTCACTTTGACTGACCCTCCTTTTTACAACATGATCTATTAGGATAGAGTCTGCAGCTCCTTGCACACATTAGACTGATGGCCAAACGTGCGTTGGTGAGTTCAGCCGACAGTACACTAATGTGCATGAAGTCCTTTATTATGAAGTCATTTATTACTTGAGATATTGCTGCTCAATCCCTTGATTAGAGGCTTGGTCTGTTGGACTTGTTTGTATCACCTTTGTCTCATGAAAGGTACCGAGAGTTGGCAGAAAGTAGTCTGAACAGGCCTGTTTTTCCTTATTTTTTTTACTTATAGTTCCCCGCAACTAAATATTCTTTACTATGCAGATCAAGTCTTCAGTTAGGATGTGTTTTCACATTCAAGTCACTGTAGTGACAATCTTGTTTTCTCATTTCTTACTCTAATTCTAATTACAGAAACTGACTTATCTTATAAAAGCAATAGTCCCTGGGTTATATTACTCCTCCGCGCATTTCTTCATTAATCATGAAATATAATTAGGCTATCTGGCAATTAACTTTGAAAGAATAATTGTGCCAGGTAATGACTCTGTGAGCGCAAACTGAAAATGAAAAAGAAACAAAACAGTGACACGTCTTAAAACAAGCAATTTTGTCTTTGTCTACACATTTCAGTATTTGTTCCAGTTTGCAAACAGCTAAGCATCTCTTATGTATCACCCGCTATTAGTCTTCCATGTCTGTCCGCAATCTCCAGCTATACATTTTAAAGGTTTTCTGTCCCATATTGATGATGGGTTTCCAATGTCATTTCATTTACGCTGCAACATCAATGAATGTCATTACAGTAGTGTGGTAGGAAAATGTATTTTATTATTAAAACCATTAACATACTTGATAGATAAGACCCAGGAAGCCAATATATTGTTGTGCCTGCCTGGATTTAGAATGATTTTTTTTTTTTCTTAAGCAACCAATGACACCTGCCAAGGTATAGATACGAAATGACTATTTATATTCTTTCTTAAATTTTAACATTTTTAAAATGGCAGAAGCACAGTTACTGGAATCATATAGACCTTTTCCTCTTGCAAATGTAGCAAAATATATACAGTAGTTTGTAGTTCTTAGAGGGCGATGAATTTATATGTTAGGACCTTTCAAGCCAAATCATTGTTACCCATATTACAAGCATATATATTGGGAACTGTTTCAACCCTTAGGGTACATCCACATGTAGTGTAAACACTGCAGATTAGCGGCCGTGGATTTGTATGTGGCATCCACACATTGTGTAGAAGACCAGCAGTATAAACTGGCTTGCTCTGCGGATATTCAATCCATAACATGTCAGTTTTATAGATGAGCAAATTGTTTTGAAACTTCGTAAATTTAAAGGGGTTGTCTCAGCCCCTGTTAATACAAGGCACTTACTAATGTATTGTGATTGTCCATATTACTTCCTTTGCTGGCCAGATTCATTTTTCCATCACATTAACAGTTATATGATCTTTACTGCTCGTTTCCATGGTTACAGACCACCCTGCAATCCATCAGTGGTGGTCGTGCTTTCACACTATAGGAAAAAGTGTCAGCCTCCCTGGTGACTGGGACCATGGGAGCACACATAGGCTGGTGCTTTTTTCTATATTGCTCAAGCACAACCACCACTGATGGATTGCAGGGTGGTCTGTAACCATGGAAACGAGCAGTAAAGATCATATAACTGTTAATGTGATGGAAAAATGAATCTGGCCAGCAAAGGAAGCAATATGGATAATAACAATATATTAGTAAGTGGCTTGTATTAACTTTCTCTACAGGATAAATGCCACTTACTGAAGTGAGACAACTCCTTTAAAACAAATATTACAAACAATTTTAATTTGTTAGAATAGGAATTTTGTGTGATTGGATTTGGGAGAATTAGGGAAAGACAGGGGGAGAGGAAGAAAGTAGGGGAGGCAGGGAAAGAGAGAGAGACTTTTGCATACAATTGTTTCACTTACGATTTGGGTAGAATTTATCCAGATCCATATTACTCACTACTATATATATTGTATTCCAAGAGTTTAAAGCCGTGGAAGACCCAAAGTGATCCAGACAGCATTGCGGCTGAAAAAACTGCCAATTTAGGGTGGTTTTCCCAACAACAGTTTTTGTCCCACAGCAATTTGCCACATGTGGACATAACCTAACCATAAACCACAGGTGACTTAAGGGAAAGTAATGAAAAGGAAAAAAAATATTTATGTAAAAAGAAGAAGAAAAATAATGGATATTTTCGAATCCTCTCCCTTCTATATGTACTGTTTTGCCTTATAGTCTCTGTATACTGTAGGCGTGTCACATTGTAAAAGAGTCCTCCAAAATGTAGCTAAAGACAGGGACTGTTATAAATGAATCATTAATCACATGTTTAATCTCATGCTGTTTCAGTGCCACTACTTTTATTTTACTTGCTGGTGCTTTAGCAATAATGTGCCTTACTATCCCACTTGACTGCTGAGGACAGCAAATGGCTAAATCGGTCATGTTGGGTACACAAGCACATCATTGCTGCAGCGACAGAAACTAACATCACTGGGACCCTAGAGCAGTGATGGGCAACGTGCGGCTCTCCAGATGTTGCTAAACTACAACTCCCACCATGCCCTGCAGTAGGCTGATAGCTATAGACAGGATTTGCATGCTGGGAGTTGTAGTTCTGCAACAGCTGGAGAGCCGCACGTTGCCCATCACTGCCCTAGAGCAACAGCACTGGAATGACAGGTAAATAATGCTTCTTTCCTTATCTTACAATATTCCCTGCCTTTATATAATTTACGGGAGGTCTGGGAAAAAAACCTTTTACCAGTTTATTTATTATTAGTAATTAAGTAATCTGGAAGAATTTGCGGCACTCACCACTTCCATAAAAACATGGGTGAGTTCACATGAAATGTTAGCACTATTCAGTTAGCCTATGGATGCATTGCACAGGACTAATCTATAGACTATACATTGTCTGGACAGAGGATATTGCAGCGTTATAAAAAGTGTGTGAGCACAATTTTAAGTACATGTATTTTATGATTTCCTTTTATTAAAAACAAATACATAAAAAAGGAATACCCCTTTAAGAGACAGTGAACATTCAGGAAAGCATATATAGATGTTATCAATTAGTTTCCCTTTAATCTATAGTACTTCTATAAATGGTTGGGAATATAAATCTTAGACATTTTAGATTATATGATTTTTTTCTGTGTCATCTTTTCTGAAAACCTATAAGAGCTGAATGTCTTACAAGAGGAAAAATCCCTAAACCAGCCCTATGCTTCAACAGATAGTAGCTGATGAGTTTTCCATTGTACTCCTAACTATTCTGCCTGGGACAAGCGGCAATACTTTCCTTGTTTTTATAGCCTGGTCCATGAGCTTACCAATCACTTACAGTCCAAGCTTACAACACTTAAGGCCTCTAGCTTGTACTAAAATTCTGAATAATATCTAGGAACACAAGGAAACAGTGCAAGAACCTTGTCTTCAGCTTGTACATCTACCAATTCTGATTCATTGTTTGTGAAATGAAGGTTAAAGTTTGTTAGAGGTAAGCATTATTTTTTTTGAAATGTCAAAAATGTTGTGGCAGGTGTGAAACTTTATGGTACACTAAACAGTTCACTTGAAGGTGGAACAAAATCACTTGCGCAACTGTTTTAAGCCAGGTGGTAGAATATGTCATTAAGGGTTTAGGAAAGCAAAAGGAACTGTAAATCTAAGGAGGAATTACCTTGTTCTTAAGAAATTGAAAATATGTCCTGGTTTCTTAAAAGCAGTTGTTGGAAGAAACGCTAGTCATTCTTAACTTTTAGTAAGTATGCAGACATTTCCTTCTTCCTGAAGAAGTGACAACAAGTCAGAGAGAAGGAATTGGTATTTTGGACTTACTTACATAAAGCTTGGTAAATATGAGGATTTCTAATTGCATGTGGCATAACAGTATCACATAATTTCGTATTTGGATACAATCAAGTCCAAATAATTATCTAATATTCAATTTTGCTGGGGCCATCAGCAAATATCAGGAGAGATAAGACTCGGGTATGTTGAATTTCAGCTGCCTGATCATTTTTTCTCTGGGAGGTAAGTCACTTCCAGATGAGTAGGGTAAGGGCTTCTCCCCCCTCTTCCTACTGAGAACACATGCTTGCTTGGCTGATCTAAGCAGTAATGAGTCTGAGGGGATCAGGAGTGATAACTATTGACTGAACATATGTTCAGCTTATAGCTATCTTATGTGAATGGCTAGTCTTAGTTAAAGGGGTTTTCAAGGAGTAGAATAATGATGACCTATAGTGAGTATAGGCCTGATTCATGGGGGTCCAACACCCAGCACTACCATTGATCAGTTGTGAGTGCTGTGGCCAACACAAAGCCTACTAAGTACAGTGCCATACATTGTATAGTGGCTGTGCTTGTTATTACATCCCAAGCCCATTTACTTGAATAGGACTGAGCTGCACATACACAATATGACCAATGAATGTGAAGTAACTGGCCTAGGAAGAAGCCACAGTGATAAACCAAGTACTTACATTTATTCAAACTGCTAATTGGCTGGAGTGACAGGAGTCCTGAGGATAGGTCATCAATAGTTTACTCCCAGAAAATCCCTTGAACTTCTAGCACTGAAAGGCAGTACAACCAATTGAAACTCATATTAGCATTAATATTATTCAGTGACTGTGACAATTGTTTTATTGTTCTGTTGAAAAAGAGAATTGACAAATAATTGACTTCTAGTCTAACTTTAAGTCTTCTTGAGTGCTGAAGTCATGGAATCATTGACACCGGTTTTCTCCTGCAGCAAAATAAAAGAAACCTATCAATGAGCAATTTGCCTGTAGATATGACATTCCTGAACATATTATCACTGAAACATTTTGGAAGAGATCACAGAGCCCTTAAAGAGGTTTATTAGGGCTAGAAATGATGTGAAGAATGTATACGCCCGTTTTGTTTCTTTTTAAGGTATTTTTAAGGTGTCATTCAAATTTAACCATGAACAAATTTTCCTTTAAGCTATATTAGGTTTAAGATTTTGTCATGTCAATAGTTAGTTAACTGTTTTAAATTTGTAAAATGTTCAAAAACTTCACTACAACCCATAGGATGCAAGTATTTCCTTCTGTTTTTTTTTTCCTTCTGCTTTTATTTTGCTTATAAAGAAATGCACATTACAGCATGAATCAAATAAAAACATATACCAATAGTACAGACAAGAACCCTTGGGCTTAGCAGTAATATTTCTTTCTGTTTTGCTGTTTATTTTGTTAGTGATATTTACCATACTCATGTATTTACCTTATTTAAAATGGTAAATTTGTGTCCCTTTTAAATAGCATTTAATAACCCTTGTGTAAATGAATATTTTCTCTATTTTCTCCAACATACTGTGAATTCTTTGGTACTGCTTACTTTCTGGAAATTCTGGAAAGAGAGACCTTCAAGCTAATTGTCTTAGTAAATACTCATTATTCAGTATTTATAGTATTCTGCTATCATAGAGAAATTGTGTGATAGTACAGCATGCATTGAAAGAGTCCATGCATATTGTAGAGTACAACGATCCCAGCAAAGACATTGATGATGCCACATTGAAGCAAGCATTTTTGGGGTCATTTATCAATAGATATATAACAATTTTTGGTGTATATCTGTTGCAGATTCGGTTGGGGATTTGCAGCCAAATCTGCGTCTTCTTCCACATCTACACCACGTACGCCAGTTTTAAAAAATTATCAGTTTTGCATGCCAAAGTTGCAGTACGCGTGCCAATAAGTTAGCATTTAAATAAAAAACACCAGTTAAATATAACAGTTTCAGTTCCGACTGGTACCTCGGAACCGAAGCTGAGTTCGGATACAAGTTTTAAAGTGGCTTGAAACTTCCACAAAAATCAAATACCAAAGTTATTCACCGAAGTCTCGTAAAACCTTGTGAATGACTGACTTCACCTCATCGAAGGCCATAAATTTTAATGCTTTACGGAGATGGATCTCCGTACAGCATTAATCTGAATTTTTGAGCGAAGCAACTTCGGATCTAGGATCCAAAGCTCGCTTTGCTCTTCACTAATTTTGGTATATAGGTTCCTATGAGGAAAAATATGGCTATATATATATATATATATATATATATATACACACACACACAGTTGTGTTCAAAATAATAGCAGTGTGTTTAAAAAAGTGAACAAAAATCCTTATTTCTTTCTTTTCTTTTGTAATTCTTTTTATCAGTTTTGCATAACAATAGTACAGCAGTAAAGATCATATAACTGTTATTTGAGCAACACTGTAAATATCACATATTGCTGTATAACAGAGTAGTAGTAACACAGCTGTATCCCTAAGGCACAACATCAGGGATCCAATAAACATAACAAAATGGAAGGATCAGACAAATTGGGTAGGTTGAGAAAAAAAAAAGGGGGGGGGGAGGGGGGATGAAGGTGGGGGATATAAGGAGCGTCATGAAGGGGTTCCTGATGGCATATAGTTGGTAATAAATATTGCACCTAAAGGTAGTTTGAATGTAAGATTTTAAAATCAAGGAGTCAAACAATTCAGACATCTGACCTTGACACCTCTGTATTATTCCATGGAGTTCGCAAAATGGGTTGAACATATAAACACTGAGTAAATTGAAAAATTGGAAGTCCATCGGCTCGGCACAGGGGGGTTTGAATTGCATCCCTGGGACATTTTCCCCCAACTCACTTTTATTTCCATACACACAAATGCATTGGGAACACTATACATTTTATTACAAATCAAAACATTAAGAAAATTATATCAAATTTGTATTCTTCTTTGCAAACTCAAACATTCACTTTATAAACTGAAAAAGTTTGAAGATTTTGCTTTCCTTTGAATCACTTTACTAATATATAGTTGTATAGCCTCTGTTTCTGAGAACTGCTGTACATCTGTGTTGCATGGAGTCAACCAACTTATGGCACCCTTGAACAGGTATTCCAGCCCAGGATGATTAGACTACATTCCAGAGTTCTTCTCTGTTTCTTGTTTTTGCCTCAGAAACTGCATTTTTGATGTAACCCCACAAGTTTTTTTATTGGATTAAGATCCGGGTATTGGGCGGGCCACTCCATAACATCAATCTTGTTGGTCTGGAACCAAGATGTTGTACGTTTACTGGTGTGTTTGGGGTCATTGTCTTGTTGTAACAGCCATTTCAAGGGCATTTCCTCTTCAGGCAGCATGACCTCTTCAAGTATTCTGATGTATTCAAACTGATGCTTGATCCCTGGTATGCGATAAATTGGCCCAACACCGTAGTGTGATAAACATCCCCATATCATGATGATTGCGCCAACAGGCTTCACTGTCTTCAGAGTGTACTGTGGCTTGATATCATTGTTTTGGGGTCGTCTGACAAACTGTCTCCAGCCACTAGACCAAAAGAACAATATTACTTTCATCAGTCCACAAAATGTTGGACCATTTTCCTTTAGGCCAGTCAATGTACTCTTTGGCAAATTGTGACATCTTCAGCATATGTCTTTTTTTCAACAGTGGGACTTTGCGGAGGCTTCTTGCAGATAGCTTGGTTTTACATAGGCGTCTTCTAATTGTAACAGTACTCACAGGTAACTTTAAACCTTCTTTGATCTTCCTAGAGCTGATTGTTGGCTGAGTCTTTGCCATTTTGGCTATTCTTCTATTGATTCGAATGGTAGTTTTTCGCTTTCTTCCATGTCTTTCAGGTTTTGGTTGAGAGAAATGCACTGTAACCAGCATGTACAACATTTTCTGCCTTACTTCCTTAAATAAGGGCAGTAATTGCAACCTGTTTTTCAAAGAATGAATGACCTCACTAATTGAACTCCACACTGCTATTATTTTTAACATGTCCCTTTTTAATTAGTGATTCAATTACTCAGAATCAGCAGCATGCATGTCATGACTGTTGGGTCTGTTGGATTTCTATTACTCTACTACACCTGCTAGTAAATTATTTGCCATGTAGAAATATCATTTCTACGAAAAACAGTTATTGATCAGGTTAGTGATGTCTGACTGCTATTATTTTGAACACAACTGTATATATATATATATATATATATATATATATATATGTATAATCTCGCTAATATAACAATACCTATATATACATGGGTTTAAAGGGCTTTTTCTGAAAAGCGTGTTGTGTGTGGTTGACCAGTGAATTGGACAAAATCCAAATTGTGGATGAATCTCTGCACTTATCTGTGGCCTGGTCTGGACATCTATTGATGAGATGCAGTTCTGTCATCATGAACAATCTGTTCAGTTGTCCAAAATCTCTATTGTATGAACAGCTTTAGATTCACAATCTGTTGCTGCCTAAAGACGAGTTTACACTGGCGGGTTTCCTATAATTGTCAGGAAGTTGGGTTCCCTAAAATTGTCAGGAAGGAAGCATTCCTTTGCGATATTCAGCTGCTTTTTCAGTGAAGAATACCGCTTTATTTAAATCATTTACAGCTTAATTCCAATTCCTTACCCCCACACAGAATTATTGTTCTGGACTCTTTAGACAGCATAATCTGCTGTCCAGAGGCAATGATTTATGCGTCTGCACAAACAGCAGGATCACCCGATGAATGAGCGTTTCGTCGTTCATCGGGTAATCGGCGGCACATTTAGATAGGCAGATTGTCGGTCCTTCCTGATAATCTGCCCGAATATGGGGCCATGTAAAATAAGAGTCCTTTTACATAGATGGTCTGGCAGATTATCTGAAACAGACACTTCTGACAACTGTCGGATTATCAGCAGAGATGAGAGCTGCATTTATATGCAGCAATCACCTCCTCTCTATGGGGGCAAGCAATCAATATAACAATCACTTGTCCCCAGTAAGAATCATTATTCCTTTGCAGCATATCATTGTTTAGACCAGGATGCCTAACCTGTGGTCCTTCAGCTGTTGCAAAACTACACCTTTCATCATGCCTGGACAGTCTACAACTATGAGGGCATGCTGGAAGTTGTAGTTTTGCAACAACTGGAGGGCCGCGGATTGGGCATCTCTGGTTTAGACAGAACATTCTGCTGGAGCAATGATTTTCCATGCCAGCAGAACAACATGATCACCCAATGATATGGGGAAATTGGTGCTCAGTAACTTGGCATGTACATCACAAGAGAACATTTAGACTAATATTATTTGACATTGTGCTCTTGCTAATTATATAATCTGTGATGTGTGTAAAATATGAATTAACTTACATAGATTTTCAGTACATTAAAGGCTTTTTAGGTTAGCTGGGGAATTCACCATTTACTGGATTTTTTCTTTTGCTAATTCCACAGGAAAAAGCAGATTTTTTTGATCACTTCCTTAGCAAGAAATGATTTTTCTCTTCAATAACTACATGTATCATTTCCTGTGTTTCTTTTACTTAGAAATGTCATCACACATAAGTAAAGGGATTAGACGACTGTGCTTCACAGCGAGTGTTTGAATAAAATGCATTCCTTAAGAACTATTTACCATATCATCTAGAAAACAGTTGCAACTGCCTGTTAAATGTTTGTTTAATTTGAGACTATAGTTTCTGCTTTGTTGGCTTTAGTTAATTCTTCAAAAAGATGAAAAACTGAAATACCCTCATTTTAAACATTATTATCACCTTATATTTGCTCCATGAAGTGCTTTACTATTTATTGCTGATGAGCTACGTTTGGGAACATGCTTATACAGGCGTTTTTAGAATATTTCTGAAAAAAAAGAAAAGAAAAACAAGCTGAATAAACAATATGCTACAAAATATATTAAAGAAGCAACAAAAATAAAATATAATTTGGTTTATTTAAAAGATTTTAATTTTGTTTCTTTATAAGTCGAACATTTTCTGTAGTAAAAAAAAATAATCGAATGTCCCCAGGTTTACAATCAGTCAGAATGTTTTACAAAAATGCCTAATTTTTATTGGGTAATCACATCTGCTTTGATTCATGTTTAAGCTATTTAACAGAATAGGGATGTATTGCACTCTCAACAGGCTGGCAAAAATTTCAAGAGCCACAGTACATACTTGACAGCACTATGTCTCCACCTTGCCTCCATTCATGAGGTTGTTCACTGAGGTCAACCCTTGTTCATGTGACTTAATACAGGATGATCTCAGTCTAATGATTTGCACGATCATATATTATGTGGTCAGTCGCTGAGTTCAACATACATGAATGAGCATGGCGGATTACATTTTTACTCTAGTTTTTCAAATGACAATTGGCCGGAATGGCCAAAATCTGCCTTTCTGGCTGCCTTTAATGTTATGTGTCTGACCACCTCTAATACTTGAATCTGATTCTGTTATCACCTCATGTTTGCTTTTTAATTGTTATGTTGATAAATGCCTTAAAGGGGTTCTGCAGTTCTTTTAAACTGATGATCGATCCTCTGGATAGATCATCAGCATCTGATCAGTGGAGGTCCGACACCCGGGACCCCTGCCGATCAGCTGTTTGAGAGGGCAGCATTGATGGCAGTAGTGCCGCGGCCTTCTCGCTGTTTACCACAGGCCCAGTGACGTCACGACTAGTATCACTGACCTGGGCACGGCTAAGCTCCATTCAACTGAACAGAGCTTAGCCCCGCCCAGGCTGCCTTCTCAAACAGCTGATCGGCAGGGGTCCCAGATGTCGGACCCCTGCCAATCAGATGCTGATGATCTATCCAGAAACTAGATAATCAGTTTATGGGAACTGCAGAACCCCTTTAATTTTCTGTGCCTCTTTGCTGGGTATAGTTGTTTCTACAATCTTGACTCCTAGTCCATTAGCTTTGTTTTAGTGCATCCTGGGATTTTTGAACTTACAATCTTTCTTGCTTTCTGCATTGTAATTGTGTTTCTTTTGGGTTTTGCTTTCTGTTTGCTGCTTGGGTTTTTATTTTCTTGTTGGACTTCAGGGTAAGTTTCTGCTAGATTTTATTCCCCTTATCTACATTTGTCACTTTTCACCTGTGTTCAATTGTCATGTGCCATTTGTTCCATTGCTGGATTTGAACTCCCTCATCTTTTCCCATCGTTATTGTTATACCATCGGTCCCCAACTGCCGTCTCACTCTTCTTGTTGCACCTTAATCTTCCCCAGCCTATGGCTGTCCACCTTTGGGCATTTAAAGTAAAAGGCTGACAATTTTCAAAAAAGTGCTGGCCTTATATTTATTTTTTCTTCTAGCATGGAAACTGGAAAGTTCAATTTCCAGCAAATATGTACTGTGGGTAGAGATGCTGTAAAACTTATAAAGCCACCATTACTCACTTCAAGGAAATGGTTCCATAGAGTAAGCAGTGAGACAAAGGACGGAAAAAGGAATTAGATAAACAATAATAGAAACTTATACAATAAAAAAATGTAAAATGATCAATAGTATTTCTTCTTTCATACTTCATCCTGACTTTGAAGTGGACAGAAACATGAATGTGCACACAAGTAGAAGATATATGGTAGAAGACTTTGAACTGTTCAACTATGTATCTAAGTTACAGAAAACAATTGCACATATAATAGAGAGTGCAATGAGTAAATGAGGAACCAATGGAAAAACACAGATGTAAAGTCAAAAGAACTAAGCAGTGTTACATATTTGTATGTTTAAGACATGCACCTCAAGTCTAGGGCTTATATATGTTGTGCCCCCGAACCACAAGTTTGTTGCACAATTCTCGTTCCTTCGTCTACTGTTGCAGGTTGATGGGAATCATTTGGACACACTATGACCAGTCCTTTATGTTTATCCATCCATGTTGTAAACTCTTTGAAGTATACTCGCAGATTAATCGTGAAATGGTACAGAAGCTGTTGAGATGTTGATCTAGTGTTACCCTAATCTTTGGAGGTCAATATGATTAGTTTAGCAATGGAATACTATGTATTGAGGAAAAAAATGTATCTTTTGAATAAAATTTCCAAATTTTGTTGTAAAAAAGATGTGCTTTTTCCTCCCTCCCAAAGAGCATACCATTTTCTAAAAAAATCCTTTTTTACATTAACTGCATTTGTTTTGGAGATGATCTACCTTAAATATGGGCATCAAAAGCTGTCTTGACTATTGAAGGAGAACTACTGGGACATATGGCTATATTCATGTAACAGGACTCTGCACAACTCAATTAGGCATTTAAAGAAGGGACTCTAGTGCAAGGTGCTATATATTAGGTGTTCTTAGTCTTCTTATATTCTCCTCTGTTTTAACTCTTTAACCCGTTAGTGACTAGCCTATTTTGGGCCTTACTGACCATGCATTTTATTTCCTTTTCTCATTGTTGCCTTCCAAGAGCTGTAACTTTTTTATTTTTCTGTTTATGTAGCTGTATGAGGGCTTGTTTTTTGCGGGACAAGTTTTATTTTAAAATGGAGCTATTTTGGGGTGCACATAACTTTCTGATTAACGTTTATTAACTCTTTCTTGGAGGGAGATGAGAAAAATAGCAATACTGCCATTGAGTATTTTAAATTATAAATTTTGCAGCGTTCATTTTTTGGTATAAATAACATGATATCTTTATTTTCTGGGTCAGTATGATTACTGCGATACCAAATACATAGAGGTTTTTTTTTTTTACGTTTTACTACTTCTGTGCAATAAAACCCCTTTTTTTTTAAAAAAAAGAAGAAAATCTTTTCGCATCGCCACATCCCAAGATCCATAACTTTTTTATTTTTCTTTCTATGGATTAGTGTGAGGGCTTGATTTTTGTGGGACGACTTAGAGGTTTTATTTGGTATCATTTTAGGGTAAATAACACTTATCACTTACTATTAAGTTTTTTTGGTGGCAACTAAGAGTAAATTAGCAATTGTGGCATTTTTTCATTGTTTTTTTTTTAGTGCTCACCGTAGGGAATAATTTACATGATATTTGTGTATCATTATGGAGTCGGTGATGCATATTTTCAAAGGAAAAAAAGTGTTTTTTTGATTGGAATTTTTTTATTTAATGTTGAGAACACTCAAGCCAGGCTTGGGGCCTACACCTGGCCCCAGCCTGCCTATACACACATCGGCACCCCGCGATCTCATTTGTGGGGTGGCGATGGGAGACAGAGGTAGTCAGCTCCCTCTGTCGCCCCTGACGAAGCTCAAGGAGCAAAACCTGGGTCGGGCAAAGGAAAAAGACACTGGGATTTTACATTGCGATTTTAAAGTGCATGTTTGAATTATTTGAATGAAAAGAAGTTGGGAACACTAGCAGACCCACCGGGTGTTGGTTGCAGTTAAGTCCGCCGTTGAGCCCTGTGTGCCGGCGTGTGAACGTGGACCTACGCCACGAGGAATCCAACAAACTGCGGAGGACTCCTTTGATACGCCTGTTGTCAGTAAAGTGCCGTGTAAGTACAATCTGTGCACTACGGGGCGGCATAATCATACAGATTTACTCTATTGCATTCTTCCACCAATTTGCAGGATATCCACTAATAGGACATCTGCAGACCTCGAAACTTTTCTGAAGGGAGAAAAAAACTGTTTTATATCACCTACTTATACACGCGCGGTCCAAACCTTATATGTACATTTTCTTGAAAGTGTGATTGATCCCACAACACTCCTCGGACCTGCAGCTGATTCTTGCGGACTGGTGATTAAGTATTTTTTCCTTTACTTGAATAAATAAGCTCCAATTCACTTTTGTACTCTGAACAAGGCAGAAGGAATGGTTTAGAGAGAATTGTTTATGGTGTGAAATGTAGGAACAAGGGCACTCTGATGGGACTTTCACAGATCATAACTAGCAGCTGGCAAACTCTGAAAAAAAGATTGCTTTATTATTGTTATTGTCAGAAATTGATTAAAATTATAACTATTCCAGCTTTCCCTACCCTACTTTACACACTAACTTATTGCACAACTTATATGCAAATATTTAGAGATGACCCTTAAAGCGGTTCTTCAGGGCTTACTTATTGGTGACCTTCCCTTAGGATGGGTGATCAGTATCACAGCTGTAATTAGCTGTTTTCTGAATCTTTGCAGCCACATTCAGGCACTGAAGCTCCACAACACAGCTCCATTCACTGTGTACTAACAGAAATAGTCCACTTCACTTGAATTGGAGCCATGCTGACGTAGCCAGACCTGGATGGAGCTGTGTTAATCTGGTGCCTTGTTCAGTGGTGATGACAGGAGACAAACTCCTATGAATAGGTCATCAATAAGTAAAGGTCCCCATACACATTAGTGTATTGTTGGCCAAACCTGCCAAGAGCGGCCAATAGTCTACTGGGTGTGGCGAACTTCCAACTGTCTTCTGACAGGTGATGTCAGAGGAGAGAATGATTTGGGCGAAGTGAATATTTTTGCCTGATTCTTTTATTCTTCAGAGAGATAAGCTTCCACCAGAAGTGTCTGGCAGCGGCTTTCTTCCCTCTCCTCATTGAATTTGTATGGTGGCGTCGGGAGCAATAGCTTTTAGCTGACAGCTATTTAATGTTTATTGCCTCCCTAAACCAAGGAAAACAAGGCTGTGTCAGACTGACATTAATGATCATGATTGAGCCAATCGCTGTGCATGTATGCCAAGTCATTTGCATTTTGGAGAATTCCACAACATGAATATAATTACAATTATTATATTTCAAGATTAAACATTATGGAGAAAATTAATTATTCCCCCTATGCCTTTTTGGTGGATTTGCAACTTTTCAATGCCATTGTGACTTTTCTAGTTGCAATTGGCACTTTATGCCACCCTCACCAATCATATGAAAAAGGGTCATGATAAGAGCTGAGTTTGAGTGGGGCCAGCGACCTTGGCTTATTCATAATCATTTATGTCATATCGGCGCACAGACTGCCAGAGGATCCATGGAATTTATTACAAGGTCTGCACACTAACTTATGGCAGCACAAGCCCTATTAAAGCCTGTATTACACTGCCTGATTTTTGGGCAAATAATTGCTAATGAGCGTTTGCATGAACGGTCGTTAGCAATCATCTGGCAGTATAATACTACAGCCGATTGCCCGATGAACGAGCATATGATCGAGTATTGGGCAATCGAAATCTTTTTTCATGTGAAAAAATTATCGTTTGCAGGTGGCAGATTGTGGTGTCTATTAGCAATCTGTTGCCGGCAAACCACTAGACAATATGGGGACGAGCAATGGCACAGTGATCTCTCCTCCCCATGCTGCGGAGAAGATTGCTGCATGTAATAGCAGCAGGCTCCTATGCTAGCTTGGAGATAATGCTTCCGTCCCGAAAACCATCTGCCATATTGAGCTCTCTATTACAGCCTTAAGGCCCTATTACATGGAGCGAATATTGTACAGATTCTCGTACATCCGAGCGAAAATGAATGAAAATCGTTTGATGTAAATCGTTCATTTCTCCTTCATCGTGCTCCTTCAGCATGCTAAAAAATTATTGCTCCTTGTTATTAGTATAATATGGAGTATACTTGCTAACGATCTCATACATGCCTTTTCACCAAACATCTGTCCCCTATATTTACATGTAATAACATTTAAAAGCTAACGAGTAATGACCACAAGTTCTAACGATTAACTATTTGTATATTAAGAGAAATTTTCATTGTTAACAAGTCGCTACATCTTCGATCGTTTATTGCGATCTCTATGACATCTGCTGGTGTAATAGAACCTTTAAGGCTGGTGTAGCAGACGCCAATCCTGATGAATCAGGGCCAAAGTCTATATTCTTTTCTTTTTGATATATTAGTCCTGTTGTTCTAAGAGGTGCGGATTACACAGTGACAATGACAATCCCACAAAAGTTATTTACACTGTAACAGCAAATATAGGAGGACCAACAAGGCTGAATGCTATCCTTCTGCCAAAGTTTATGTCTTTAAATCAAGTAGCAATAGAAAAACAAACACTGTATTCAGGGGCAGTGAGCTGTGGACAAGAACACACATTTTTTCAAGAAATGTCAACATCTCATATTGTCTTTGAGACCAAACAATGTTTAGTTCTTTTTCATACATCAATGCTGAAATCCCTGGGGTGTCTGTGTAAAACAAAGAAGCCAAGTGGTAATCATACTAATATTTTTGTTTTGTATGTATTAGTAGCCTCTTAGCATATGTAGTGTAAATACATTTGCATTACAAAACCTATTGATACTGAGACAGCGATGCTGTCTAGCCACAATGTTGTATTTATTATACTGAAATGAGATATCTATGAAAAAGCAGAATGTGGAACATCTATCAATTCCATTCAGCCAAAATAACTGTAATTATGACTTAAGTTTATTAAAGTGACCTGTTAATGGATCAAGGAATTGTGCAACCCACCATGTGGTCAAGACATGCAGGCTAACCCATGTCGGGCAACCCATTTGCATGGTTGTGACCGGGGCTTCTATCTTCAGTGACCTCTTTCTTTTAAAGGGGGTTGTGTTACTTCAGCAAATAGCAATTAATATGTAGAAAAAGTTAATACAAGGCACTTACTAATGTACTGTGGAAGCACCTGATACCACAGCGAGCTTACAATCTGTCTCCTCTCTCAAAATGAATTTTATTTGAGAATTGAGTGTGAGTGATCATTGCAGGAAACAGGGGCAGCTTAAGAAGTGGCTCATACTAGCTACATATGCGCGACATTACATTACACATTTTAAATATTCATTTTAGTAATTGAGAAATTTGCTGAACATATTGCAATGTCTGTTTCAACAAAGAACAGAATTTCAGGCAGTTTAAGGCAGTGTTTCCCAACTCACAATTGTGGCCCCTGCATGTCCCTTCCCACCACTAGAAGAACTAGAACACATAATTACTAGAACTTGGTGCTAAGGTCAAAGTCAGTTAAAGGGGTTTTCCAGTTTGAGAATATGGATGGTCTATGATCAGGCCTCTTGGGATCCCCGAAAGTCAACTGTGTGAAGAGGCTGAAGTTCTGATGTGAGCATATTAGCCCTTCATTGTTTACATGAAGCGGTCTAACTGCATGCCATTTACTTAGTAGCAAATGCATCATTTTTTGAATCGGGTGAACAGGACAAAGCTGCAATACTTTGCACTACTGGTAATGTGTAGATTGATCGACTGATGTGTAAACAACGAATATGCCGTCAAACTCACACAAAGATAGGCCATCAATATCCTGAACCTGGAAAACACCTATAAAGGCCCTTTTACATAGATAGATAGAGTGGGTTATGATCATGAATGAGCAACACTCACTGTCGATCCTTGTTTGATCATTAGCTGCATTTACATACTGTATGGAGATGAAGGATTGTTACTACAAGCATCCATCTTCATACATTTTCATTGTTGGCAACATGAAAAATTTAATCACCAAGCATTTGATCCTTTCTTGAGTGAGTGGCACATTGGCATGGGCCCATTATCAGAAATTAGTGTTTGTTCCTGATAATTGGCTTGATCATTGCCTCTAACTCTAAAAGCAGGTTTACACTCTCCAAAGAGTAGGCAATTATCGGATAGGAAGCGTTCTTTCCCAACAACTGGCTGCTCGATTAGTAGGGGTGAAGAGCTGCAGTTACATGCAGCAAACACTTCCACAGTATGAGAATGAGTGATCACTTGCCCTCATGCATTGTTTCTAGGCAGCACAGTGCTTTTTTAACCTCTTAAGGACGCAGGGTGTACATGTACGCCCTAGCGTCCTGGTACTTAAGGACTCAGGGCGTACATGTACGCCCTGAGAAGTTCCGATCACCGCAGCGCTGCGGGTGGTGATCGGAACAGGATGCCTGCTGAAATCATTCAGCAGGAATCCTGTGACAATGCCGAGGGGGGTCCTGTGACCCCCCCGTGTCGGCGATCGCAACAAACCGCAGGTCAATTCAGACCTGCGGTTTGCTGCGCTATCTGTAGTCTCTGATCCCCGCGGTCCGTGACCGCGGGGATCAGAGACTAAAATCTGCCCCAAAGTGTATTTTTTAACCCCCCCCTGCAACCCGCCATCTTAGTGTCCCCCCGGGCGGTGCAGGGGGGGGGGAATTGCGATCCCCCGCCCGCCTCCTTTCAATCGATTTCCCTGGTGTCTAGTGGGTATAGCAGGGGGTCAGCACATTGCTGACCCCCTGCTATAAACTGCTGACATCTGTGCTGCAGATGTCAGCAGTTTAACCCCTTCTATACCGCGGTCCGTACGGACCGTGGTATAGAACGTGTTAACATGGAGGGAGCTCCCTCCCTCCCTCTCCCATCGGGGGGCTGCCGTACCTTTGCAGCCCCCCCAACAGGATCAGATCGCAGAGGGAGGGAGCTCACCTCTCTTCCCATCACCCGCTGCTCTGTAATGGCAGCGGGTGATGGTTACCATGGCAGCAGGATGCTTTCAGAAGCGTCCTGCTTGCCATGGTATAGTAACTCTGGTCAGACTTCTGCTAAAGGCAGAAGTCTGACCAGACTGTGAAAAGTAAAAAAATACAGTGCAGTACACTATATAGTGTACTGTTCTGTATTATATAGACACCAGATCCACTGGCTCTACAAGAACCAAGTGGGTCTGGGTCAAAAATGTCAAAAAGTGAAAAAATGTAAAAATAAGAAAAATACATATCACTGAATAAAAATAAAAAAACAAATAAACTACACATATTAGGTATCGCCGTCCGTAAAAATCTCCTCTATAAAAATATCACATGACTTAACCCCTCACACAAATACCGTAAAAAAAACACAAAAAAATTGTGTAAAAAAGCCATTTTTTGTCAACTTGCATCACAAAAAGTGTAATACCAAGTGATCAAAAAGGCGTATGCCTCCCAAAATAGTACCAATAAAACCGCCATCTCATCCCGCAAAAAATGAGTCCTTATATAGGACAATCGCCCAAAAAAATAAAAAAATATGGCTCTCAGACTATGGAGACACTAAAACATAATTTTTTTTTCTAAAATGCTATTATTGTGTTAAAGTAAAATAAAAAAATAAAAAGTATACATATTATGTATCGCCGGGTCCATAAAAACCTGCTCTATAAAAATATCACATTATCTAACCCCTTAGGTAAATACTGTTAAAAAAATAAAATAAAAACAATGTAAAAAAAAAACATTTTTGTCACCTCACATCTCAAACTGTAATAGCAAGCGATCAAAAAGTTATATGCACCCAAAAATAGTGCCAATCAAACCGTCATCTCATCCCGCAGAAAAGGATACCCCACATAGGACAATCACCCCCCCAAAAAAAAAAAATAGGGCTCTCAGTCTATGGAGACACTAAAACATGATTTGTTTTGTTTTAAAAAATGATAATATTGTGTAAAACTTAAATAAATAAATAAAAAGTATACATATTTGGTATCGGCGCGTCCGTCGCAACCTGCTCTATAAAAATAACACATAACCAAAACCCTCAGGTGAACACAACAAAAAAAAAAAAAAAATACGGTGTCAAGAGCCATTTTTGTCACCTTACATCACAAAAAGTGTAATAGCAGGTGACCAAAATGTCATATGCACCCCAAGATAGTTCCAATCAAACCGCCATCTCATCCCGCAAAAAATGAGCCCCTACATAAGACAGTCGCCCAAAAGATAAAAAAAATATATGTCTTTCAGAATGTGTAGACACTAAAAAATCTTTTTTTTCAAAAATGCTGTATTATGTAAAACTGAAACAAAACCCCCCAAAAAGTAGCCATATTTGGTATTGCCGCGTCCGTAGCAACCTGCTCTATAGAAATAGCACACAATCTAACCTGTCAGTTCAACGATGTAAATAACAAAAAATAAAAACGGTCCGAAAATAGCTATTTTTTTGCAAATTTTCCATTTTAATCAATTTTTCCAGTAAAAAAACAAGGGTTAACAGCCAAACAAAACTCAATATATATTGCCCCGATTCTCTAGTTTGCAGAAACACCCCATATGTGGTTGTAAACTGGTGTATGGCCAAACGGCAGGGTGTAGAAGGAAGGGAACGCCATATGGTTTTTGGAAGGCAGATTTTGCTGGACTGGTTATTTGACACCATGTCCCATTTGAAGCCCCCCTGATGCACCCCTACAGTGGAAACTCCAAAAGTGTGACCCCATTTTGGAAAGTATGGGATAAGGTGGCAGTTTTGTTTGTATTATTTTAGGGTAAATATGATTTTTGGTTGCTCTATATTACACTTTTTTTGAGGCAAGGTAACAAAAAATAGAAATTCCGAAATTTCATCTCCATTTGCCAATAACTCTTGTTGAACACCTAAAGGGTTAACAAAGTTTGTAAAATCAGTTTTGAATACCTTGAGGGGTGTAGTTTCTTAGATGGAGTCACTTTTTTGGGGTGCATCTGGGGGCTTCAAATGGGACATGGTGTCAAAAATCCAATCCAGCAAAATCCGCTTTCCAAAAACCATATGGCGTTCCCTTACTTCTGTGCACTGCCGTTTGGCCATACAGCAGTGTACGGCCACATATGAAGTGTTTCTGAAAACTACAGAATCGGTTCAATAAAAATTGAGTTTTGTTTGGCTGTTAACCCTTGCTTTGTTACTGGAAAAAATGGATTCAAACGGAAAATTTTCCAAAAAATCGAAATTCTGAAATTTTATCTCCATTTGCCATTAACTCTTGTGGAAAACCTAAAGGGTTAATGACGTTTGTAAAATCAGTTTTGAATACCTTGAGGGGTGTAGTTTCTAGAATGGGGTCATTTTTGGATGGTTTCTATTATGTAAGCCTCACAAAGTGACTTCAGACCTGAACTGGTCCCTAAAAAGTGGGTTTTTGAAAATTTCAGAAAAATTTCAAGATTTGCTTCTAAACTTCTAAGCCTTGTAACGTCCCCAAAAAATAAAATGGCATTCCCAAAATGATCGATACATGAAGTAGACATATGGGGAATGTAAATCAATAACTTTTTTGGGCGGTATTACTATGTATTATATAAGTAGAGAAATTGAAACTTGGAAAATTGCTAATTTTTCCAAATTTTTGGTAAATTTGATATTTTTTTTATAAATAAAAATGAAATTTTTCGACTTAATTTTACCAGTGTCATGAAGTACAATATGTGACAAAAAAACTATATCAGAATGGCCTGGATAAGAAAAAGCGTTTTAAAGTTATCACCACATAAAGTGACAGTGGTCAGATTTGCAAAAAATGGCCAAGTCCTTTAGGTGAAATAGGGCTGAGTCCTTAAGGGGTTAAACAGCACAATCTGCTGTCCAGAAACAATAGACACTGGGGAACATCATTTTTGTTCAGTTCGATTTTAAAGCTGATTTAGACTAAAATAGGCATGCTGATTTCAACAATATAGTTAGTTTTGTTCTATCAGTTCTATCATTTCTCTACAGCTTATGTTAATGTGATTACTGTAGCCTGCATCGAGGGGAGCACTTGTGCTCTCCTTTTGGCCGATAGCGAGCCTCCCTTGAGTGGGAAGGGGTGGAGGACAACCTTGACTACTGGCAACAGGTTGTTATTTGTCTAGGCTATTCAGTTTGTCTTTGTGAAGAATATGGAGACATAAAGAGAATCGCTGAGTTGCAATATCACAAACACAATCGGATCATCTGTGTTGACTTTATATTGGTATGCTTTCTTCTTGGTCAGTAACAATGATACACCAACTATCCTTGTTTTTTGTGCATGTGGGACAGCAGAACACGGATTGAACACTCCAGGATAAGCTATTAGCGTAAATATTTGCCTTAACTGCTACCTAACTTTATTACTTACAATTTGACTTACAGTATCCTTTGTATGAACAAAATAACTTTAAATAAACATTACATTTTGGTAATTTTTGCATTATTTTTCATTGTACATGAATGGGCATTTTGTATGGTTTTTAAGTAAAAAAGCGAGGGTATCATGTAACTTAAAATATTGTTGTGATAGAGAAAAACTGGGGTCACTTTTGAATTCAGAAGCCAAAAGTGACTCAAAAACAAGTGTCAGATGTAACTCAATGAAAATTGTAATTTACTTGCCTGCATGAACGACTGATTATAGGTGACTGGCTGAACCTTGAGCAGATCGGCTAGATAGGGATATTATCAGGAACAAGTGTATGGTGTAAACCAACCATAAGGTCAAATCCAAATCACTATATAATATCTTTTGATTCATTTCCTCTTTTCATATTCAGTGTGGCCCAGCATCACCTATTATATTTTAAAGTGGCTCAGCCCACTGCTTTTTTTTATATTAATAGCCTAGCCTAAGGGTAGGTCATCAATATAAGATTGCAAAGAACAAGGGGTCAGTCAGCACATCCCAATGTGAAGGTTACACTGCCATGGCTAGAAACATAAAGAAAAAAAAACATTGCAACAGCACTCTGCAAACCAAATAAAGTACAATAATGCCATAGTAATAGAAAATATTTTGGTACTAATGCTACGCGTATTTTGTAAACTTGAGATTCTTGGCAAATACATTTTGTACAAAATTATTTGGGCCCGTCTACCAAACGTCAAGGCGATCTCTGTAAGACAGGAACCTAACATTAAATGCTACCTGTTACGGCCAGCATGCATGTGGAACCTGCACTCCCTGAATTTTATGGTGGCCGTTATGGCACATAACAGGTAGCATTTAGTGTTAGGTTACCATCTTACAGAGTTCACCTTGACGTTTGGCAGACGTTACGGCATTATTGTACTTTATTTGGTTTGCACAGTGCTGTTGCATTGTATTTTTTCTTTGTGTTTATATCCATGGCAGTGTGCACCTGCACATTGGGATGTGCTGACTAACCCCCCTTTTCTTTGCAGTTTGTACTAGAGTTGTGGCCTCCTCCATTTAGTCTTGCACCCCTGACCAACCTGTCTCCCTATAGGCTGATTTTAATTAGTGTAAGTATAAAGCTGTAGCCTGCTCTCCCTGCACTCACTGGAGGCCTTTTGCCACCAGGAGAGGTATAGAGTGGACTGTTATTGCATTTATTGGAAGCCGTCTGGCACCAGGAGAGGAATAGAGTGGGCTCAGCATGCATGTTGGTACCTGCATTCCCTGAATTTAATGGATTCCATTTTGGCACTAAAAATGATAAAAAGCAGAGTGGACCCAGCATGCATGTGGAACCTTAAATGTATGGTGGCCGTTATGAAACATAACAGGTAGCATTTAGTGTTAGATTCTCGTCTCGATGTTTGGCAGATGGGCCCAAATAATTTTGTATAAAATGTATTTGTCAAGAATCTCAAATTTACAAATTAAGCGTAGCATTAGCACTAGAATATTTTCTATCACTATGGCATTATTGTACTTTATTTGGTTTGCAGAGTGCTTTTGCATTGTATTTTGTTCTTTATCGATAAAAGATTGGCAGAGGCTACAGAGCCCCATGAGCGAGGCAGCCTCATCCTATGCCACATGATTCATGTTCAAGTGAATGGGGCTGAGCTTCAATTCCAAGCACAGCTGCTATCAAATGGATGGCTCTTTGCTTGGTGAGCTGTGAGGAGGCAGGGGCACTCACGGTTGCACTGCAGCCTCCTCAAACTGCTGATAGACAGGGGTGCCAGGAGTTATACCCATTCTGATCTCATGTTGATGACCTGTTCTGAGGATAGGCCATCAATATGAAAACCCTAGAGAACTCCTTTATAGGTATGTACACTCAATGTGTATTTTTGTATCACAGCCATAAAAAAATTTTTTATAAATTTTGTGCACTTCAATCTACCCTTACATATTACTGGTATGACTTTTCTTAACCCTTTCATGACCAAGGGTCATTGATACCCCTGTGACCATGTCTAATTTTGCAAATCTGACATGTGTCACTTTATGTGGTAATAACTTTGGAACACTTTTAATTATCCAAACCATTCTGAGATTGTTTTCTTGTGACACATTGTACTTCATGATAGTCATAAATTTGAGTCAATATATTTCACCTTTATTTATGACTAAATCCCAAATTTACCAAAAATTTGGAAAAATTCGCAATTTTTAACATTTTTATTTCTCTGCTTTTAAAACAGAAAGTGATAACTCATGAAATATTTATTACTTAACATTCCCTATATGTCTAATTTATGTTGGCATAATTTTATAAATGTCATTTTATTTTTTTAGGACCTTAGGAGTTTAGAAGCAATTCTTGAAATTTTTAAGAAAATTTCCAAAACCCACTTTTTAAGGACCAGTTCAGGTCTGAAATTAGTTTGTGGGGCTTACATAGTGGAAACTCCCCAAAAATGACCCCATTTCAGAAACTACGACCCTTACGTTACTCAAAACCGATTTTACAAACTTTGTTAACCCTTTAGGTGTTCCACAAGAATGAAAGGAAAATGGAGATGAAATTTCTAAATTTCACTTTTTTGGCAGATTTTCCATTTTGATCCATTTTTTGTTTTAACACATCGAGGGTTATCAGCCAAACAAAAATCAATATTTATTACCCTTATTCTGCGGTTTACAGAAACACCCCACATGTGGTCGTAAACTGTTGTAAGGGTACACGGCAGGGCACAGAAAAAAGGAGTGCCATATGGATTTTGGTAGGCAGATTTTGCTGTACTGGTTTTTAGATGCCATGTCCCATTTGAAGCCCCTCCGATGTACCCTTACAGTAGGAACTCCCAAAAAGTGACCCCATTTTGGAAACTAGGGGATAAGGTGCCAGTTTTATTGGTACTATTTTGGGGTAAATATGATTTTTAATTGCTTTATATTATGTTTTTTGTGATGGAGGTAACCAAAAAATGGCTGTTTTGGAACAGTTTTTATTTTTTATTTTTTACAAGATTCATCTGACAGGGAAGATCATGTGCAATTTTTATAGAACAGGTTGTTATGGACACAATTATATCAAATATGTCTACTTTCTTTGTTTTAGTTTTACATAATAAAGCATTTTTTAAAATAAAATTATGTTTTTGTGTCTCCATTTCCTGAACGCCTTATTTTTTTTATTTTTCTGTTGATCGTCTTGTGCAGGGGGGCTAGTTTTTTGTAGAAAGAGTTGATGTTTTTATTGGTACCATTTTTGGGTACATATAATTTTTTGATCATTCATTATTACACTTTATGGGGCAAGGTGACAAAAAATTTGCTGTTTTGGAACAGTTTTTATTTATTTATTTTTACAGCGTTCACCTGAGGGGTTAAGTCATGAGACATTTTTATAGAGCAGATCATTATGGATGTGGCAATGCAAAATATGCATACTTTTTCTTATTTATTTAAGTTTTACACAATAATAGAATTTTTTAAACCAAAAAAATAATTTTAGTGTCTCCATAGTCTGAGAGCCATAGCTTTTTTATATTTTTACTAATCGTCTTGGGTAAGGTCTCATTTTTTGCAGGATGAGGTGCCGGTTAGATTGGAACTATTTTGGGGGGCATTCACCTTTTTAATCGCTTGGTGTTGCAATTTTTGTGAAGTAAGGTGACAAAAAATTGCTTTTTTGGCACAGTTTTTTTTTTTTACGGTGTTCAGCTGAGGGGTTAGGTCATGTAATATTTTTATAGAGCTGGTTGTTACAGATGCGGTGATACCTAATATGAATACTATTTTAAATTGATTTCACTTTAACACAATAATAGCATATTTTGAAACAAAAAAATTATGTTTTAGTGTCTCTGTTTTCTAAGAGCTATTTTCCTATGTAAGGACTCATTTTTTGCGGGATGAGGTGACAGTTTTATTGGTACCATTTTGTGGTACATACGCTTTTTTGATCACATGGTGTTGCACTTTTTGCAATGTAAGGTGACAAAAGTGGCTTTTTTTAAAACTGTTTTTGTTTATTTTTTATGGTGTTTATCGGACAGAGTGGATCATGTGATATATTTATGGAGCCGGCCGCTACAGACACGGTGATACCTAATATGTGTAGTTTATTTTTGTTTTTATATCTTATAAATGAGGGGATATAGGAAAAGGCAATTCATTTTATTTTTAATTTACATTTTAATCTATTTATTATTTTACTTTTTTTATTTTCACACTTTTTATCAAGTCCCACTTAGATCTTGAAGATCCAGTGGGGCTGATGGCTGTACTATACTTTGCCATGCTCTTGCATGGCAAAGTATAATACTATAAGTTTTACACTGATAGATGGCAGCACTGGATGCCTTTTCAAGGCGTCCTGTTGCCATGGCAATCATCGGGCCTCTGCCATAGCAACGCGGTAGCCCGATGGTTGAGAGAGGGAGCCCCCTCCCTCTGTTAACCCTTTGGAAACTGATCACAGTGGCATCTAAGGGGTTACAGCAGAGTGTCAGCATACAGTTGACACTCGCTGCTGATGGTGGAGGCTCAGGAACAGAGCCACTGCAATCAGATAGAGAAGGGGAACTGCGTAAGGGGGCACAGACGAGGGCTGGAAAGGGGACACAGATGGGCAGGGGACATGGATGGGGGCAGTCGCAGAGGCCATGGTTGGGGGCAGGCCGTACACATACACAGTGCACAGCTGGCTAAGATGGAGGCAGGGCGCACAGAAGGGGGCACAAATCGAGGCAGGGGGCTCACACGTTGGGGGCACAGATTGGGGGCACAGAGGATATGGTACCTGATTTCAGGCTCTGATCTGCAGAGTGCAGATCAGAGCCTGAAACCGGCATTTTACCACTACCACGATCCGATTGGTTAGTCTGACTAACCAATTGGAGCAATTGTCGGCAAGGGACCACTCTGATTACTGGACTGTATGCTGTCCATGAGCAGTGCAGGGGCAGAAGCTTTAATTCAAGCACTTTGCAGCGCTTGGATTACAGAGCTGCCATGACGTTTATATACGTGCTAGCTGCACGAGGTATGTGCAGATAGCATGTATATAGCCGTATGGCAATCATGAAGGGGTTAATCTGTTACATTTAAAGGGATTGTCTTGATGGTCTATCTTCAGGGTAGGTCATCAATATGAGACTCAAACACAACAATAGCTGATCTCAGGGAGACCAGCTACAAAAAACACCGCGGAGCCTCACTTAAGAGTCTCAACACAGCAATCCGAAGTGCAAAGTTCCCTGGGAAACAGGAATATGCAAAACAAATGTGGAGCCCCAGTTATGGGTCTACAACACAATGAAAGCCAGATATCCCTCAAAGGAAGGAAAACCAAGCAAAGGGGTGTCTCCATTACATAGATCACCAAATCCACCATATTAAGTGGCCCCTATGTCAAGATCCCACTTTTTTACAAGCTTTAAGGATGTGACAGGGAAAACCTAAGCTAGGTATCCATCCACAGACAGCTGTTTCAGGGTGTTGCCCCTCATCAGTGTGGAGTAGGATTCTGGCTAACCGGGAGCAATGCCTCGGAGACTACTCAAACACAACAATAGCTGACCTCAGAGAGACCAGCTACAAAAAACACCGCGGAGCCTCACTTAAGAGTCTCAACACAGCAATCCGAAGTGCAAAGTTCCCTGGGAAACAGGAATATGCAAAACAAATGTGGAGCCCCAGTTATGGGTCTACAACACAATGAAAGCCAGATATCCCTCAAAGGAAGGAAAACCAAGCAAAGGGGTGTCTCCATTACATAGATCACCAAATCCACCATATTAAGTGGCCCCTATGTCAAGATCCCACTTTTTACAAGCTTTAAGGATGTGACAGGGAAAACCTAAGCTAGGTATCCATCCACAGACAGCTGTTTCAGGGTGTTGCCCCTCATCAGTGTGGAGTAGGATTCTGGCTAACCGGGAGCAATGCCTCGGAGACTACTCAAACACAACAATAGCTGATCTCAGGGAGACCAGCTACAAAAAACACCGCGGAGCCTCACTTAAGAGTCTCAACACAGAGTAGTCTCCGAGGCATTGCTCCCGGTTAGCCAGAATCCTACTCCACACTGATGAGGGGCAACACCCTGAAACAGCTGTCTGTGGATGGATACCTAGCTTAGGTTTTCCCTGTCACATCCTTAAAGCTTGTAAAAAAGTGGGATCTTGACATAGGGGCCACTTAATATGGTGGATTTGGTGATCTATGTAATGGAGACACCCCTTTGCTTGGTTTTCCTTCCTTTGAGGGATATCTGGCTTTCATTGTGTTGTAGACCCATAACTGGGGCTCCACATTTGTTTTGCATATCAATATGAGACTGGCAGGGGTCTGACTTCTGGAAGCTTTGACAATCAGTTGTTTGAACAGACTGTGGCACCCCGGTGACCCTGTGGCCTCTTCCTAGGCCAGTGATGTCATGGTTATCAGTCACATTGCCTAGGCGCAGATCTGTCCCATTCAAGTGAATTGGGCTGAGCTACAATACCAAGCACTGCCGCTATCCAATGGAATGCACCAGAGTGCCACAGCCAAGCTGATTGGCGGGAGTGCCGAATGTCAGACCTTCATCAAGCTAATATTGATGACCTATCCATTGTGAAACACTCTGAAAACCCATTTAAACAATGTAAGGGAGAATATCTAAATCGCACGCTACTGTCAGATTTAAGATGTTTATAAGACACAATTTGCCCTTGCTTCTAACTATAGTTGTGTTCTACGTACTTCTTTCTAAGTTTTCCAATCAAATATTACATTTGTTTTTTAACTTTTCAATGTCTTTACTTCAATTAGAAGCATTTACAATACTGTGTAAAGTTTTCCCTTAGTTTTGCAAAAACCTGCCAAGTCCTGAATCAATGATTTTATTTTTCCTTTGCGGAAGTGAAGGTAGGTTGAATGAAAATGCTCTGCAAATGTTCAAAAGCCTGAGATGTTTGAAAAATGTACAATACAATTAAAATGTGTATTTCGGCGATAACTCAAAAAGAGATAAACAAAAAGAAAATAAATGAGTAAAGGAAAATGAAATTACACTTGAAAAGCTGTAAATTACATTCACAGGTAGCTATAACACAGACTCAGATGGCGGCTTCTGAAATAAATGCATACAATTCAGTTTAGGTCTGCAGAGACAATCAGCATAATGTGAGCTAAAAGACCACCTCTACTAAACACTGCTAAACAATAGGATCCATTGTTTTAGTCCAATTGCAGTGTATCTACTAAAACATCAGCAAACCTTCATTTTAATTGTAAGTAGCAGGTCAGGTAAGTCCATGCCATATATATATTGTGCCTCTGCCATGAATTTTGGAGAAAAAATACTGCAAAAAAATAAATAAACCCTAGCTTTTCTCTAAAATTAGCCAATTGAGTCAGTGAACTTTATTATTTTTAGGAACAAAATTATTAGGCATGGTATGTGCTATGGTGTTAAGGTGACCATATACTGGACATTAGACAAATACCATCTTAATCCACCTATTTTGGCGGGACCCACAGACCATGTAATGTGGATAATAGTGTCTCCTACGATGACAGATGTCAGGTGCAAGAAGAATTGAGCCATTGTATTCTAATGTTTTCCTCATCATTTGAATATGTTGGTAGCTAATGTCTTATTTCCCCTCTCCCTATTGAGAGAAAAGGTGGAAAAGCTGTCAGGTATCTGAAATGTATGGCCAGGGTAGAAAATTAGACCTATTTGTGTAATATTTGAGATACGGTATGTGGCTAACATGATGCATAATTTACAATCATTCCATTTTATTCAGAAATAAGGGTCCTTTATTTTCCAGATAATCGCAAATGAGCATCCATATGAATGCTCATTAGCGATTATCTGACAGTGTAAAGACACCGCCAATTACCCAATGAACGAGCAAAACACTTGTTCTTTAGGTAATTGAATCATTTAGCAGGCATCTAAGTCATTGTTCTCCAGCAACAGATCATGCTGTCTAAACACACTCCTCTGCTGTTAAACAAGTATATATGGGGAAAAGCTATAGCATTAGCGATTGTTCCTCCTCATACTGTGGAGGAGATCGCTGCTTGTAAATGCAGTGGTATCCTCCACTGATGAGCAGGCAATTGCTGGGAAAGAATGCTTCCTTCCTGACACAATCACCTGCAAAATTGTCCCGTCTAAAGAGACCTTTAGTCAATGTGTAACTGAAAATGTTTCTAAAAAGCCATTGTAAAAGCTGTTACCCTCTCCCAACACAACACTACGATACACAAGTGAGAAGTCCACACATCTGATGTAAAGATTACTCAGCAACTCCTCCCTAGTTCTTCAAAAGGATAAACATTGCAAGGAAATGTAAAACGCAGCATCAAAAGATCTATCGATCGCTTTGCAACATGAGCTTATCTGGAGAAGCTGATAAATTTGAGTATACATAAAACCATTTACAGATGAGCAATTGATTCTAAGCAAACCAGATTCTACCATAATTTTTAAACAATTTGAGGATAATCTGAATCCAAATATTTAGTGATTTGATTCAGGCAAACCTTGTGAAGAGAGAGAGAGAGAGAGAGAGACAAAATAATACAATATTTAAAAAAAGTGAGAGACAAGAAAGAAAAATGATATGAGTCATATGAGACAAATTTTAGGTCAATTGGAGCACTTTCAATTGTAGTAGAAACATTAAAACACATGAGGAGACAAACCTGAAAAAGTGAGCCGAACCCACAGCATATACTTTAATACTTCTCTGGCTGAGGGGACAGAAAAAGAAAGAGGCAGGTTGAGGACAGGTGAAGACACAGGGCCTGCTCCCGGGCTATGTCAACTAAGCATCGTTTCAGAGGAACCCACCGAATATATCACTGCACCGCTGAACGGCAAAGATATTCTTTTTTTCCACTAATACACGAAAAAAAAAGGCTGTAGAACAGATAACTGCACCACCGAGTCGCAATTCTTTTTCTCCATTTTCCACTAATACACGCAAAAAAGGGCTTTAAATCAGATAACTGCACCACTGAGCGGCAAAGATATTTTTTCTTTTTCAACTAATACACGGAAAAAAGGGCTTTAAAACAGATCACTGCACTGCTGAGCGGCAAATATTTTTTTTCCTTTTTCCACTAATGCACAACAAAATGGGCTTTAACTTTTGCCCTTTACCACACAATAGCTAATAAGCCCTTTTTTTGCCACTAATACAAGCCAAAAATTGTTTCACAACATATAATTGCACCGCATAAGGGCAAATAAAATGTAGAAATAAGCAGCACTTGCTCCCTAATAAGACAGGTTTGCTGCAATTACAGAGCTTTATCATGGCAATTTAGATCCCCAGTCAGTGCAGCAAGATGTAATCGGATTGTTCCTATTGCCCGGGCTGTCACCTCTCTGTTCAACACAAATGCTGGTGGAATGATCACTCCTTATCCTTTCCCTGTTCTTGTAAATGTTTTTTTTTTCACCACAATCAAGTCTTTCTTATCACTGTCTCTAGCGCCTGCAGACTTGTCTCTCCCTGCACTAAGCACGCTGGTGAATGGCAGAATCTAAGATGGCCCCCAAATTTAGAGGGCTGTAACATCACAGGGCTGGTTGGCTGCTGATTGGCTGGCATTATGGGTGATCCCGCCTTCCCAGAGTTCCTTGCCCCATGTCCTCACACGTGTAGCAGCCATTTTAGGAAAAAATGCGTTTCGTTACCACGAATCGCGAGGAAATTTTACTTCGGCACTAATCAAATTTTTCTTGAAATTCGATTGAATTCCACTTCGGCAGCTTCGATTTGCTCATCTCTAGTCCTGATAACAGTGCAGCCACATGTATGCTTATCAGTCCAGCCATTTATTCTATGACAAGACAATCTGTGAGAAGCCTTAGTATTCAGACGCAGTGGTGCGCCTAGGGGGAGCAGGGGTTGTGGTCCTCCCCGGGTGCCGGCTCTCTCAGGGGGGTGCCAGAAGCAATAAGCGCTTCCATCAATACAGATGGAAGCGCTCATTGCTGAAGCACTGACGCCCAGATACTGCGGGGGCACGGGTGCGCATAGTTCCCTGCGGCCTATGCGGTAGTGAAATCCCGACACAGGCGTGCGTGATGACGTCATCGCACGCGCCTGTGCCAGGAAACAGCACAGTGAAGTATTTAGATTTTATTTTTTTATTTTATGTGCCAACTTTTTGGGACATGGGGGGGTATTACTATGTGGGGCAAATTACTATATGGTGCAATGTGGGGGAAATTACTGTGGGGGTCAGTGTTGGGAAATTACTGTATGGGGGCAATGCGGGGGAAATTACTGTGTGGGGGCAAATTACTATATGGGGCAGTGTGGGGGTAACTACTATGTGGGGGAAATTACTGTGGGGGCAGTGTGGGGGAAATTACTGTATGGGGGCAATGTGGGGGAAAGTACTGTATGAGGCAGTGTGGGAGACATTACTGTGTGGGGCAAATTACTGTATGGGGCAGTGTGGGGGAAACCACTGTGTGGGGAAATTACTTTGGTGGGGTCAGTATGGGGGAAATTACTGTATGGGGGCAATGTGGGGGAAATTACTGTATGGGGGCAATGTGGGGAAAATTTATGTATGGGGCAATGTGGGGGAAAGTACTGTATTGGGCAGTGTGGGGGAAATTACTGTGTGAGACAGTGTGGGGGAAATTACTATGTGGGGTAAATTACTGTGTGGGGGCAGTGTGGGGAAATTATGTATGGATGCAGTGTGAGTAAAACTACTGTGTGGGGCAGTGTAAGGGAAACTACTTTGTGGGGGCATTTTGGGGAAATTAATGTGGGGGCAGTGTGGGGAAATTACTGTATGGAGGCAGTGTGAGGAAAACTACCGTGTGGGGACAGTGTGGGGAAACTACTGGATTGGCAAAGTGTGGTGGAAATTAATGTGGGGGCAGTGTGGGAAAACTACTGTATGGGGGCAGTGTGGGTGAAATTACTGGATGGGGCAGTGTTGGGAAACTACTGTATGGGGGAATTGTGGGGAAACTACTGTGTGGGGGCAGTGTGGGAGAAATTACTGTATGGAGGCAGTGTTAGGAAAACTACTGTGTGGGGGCAGTGTGGGGGAAACTACTGGATTGGCAAAGTGTGGTGGAAATTAATGTGGGGGGGGGCAATGTGGGGAAAACTACTGTATGGGGTCAGTGTGGGTGAAATTACTGGATAGGTCAGTGTTGGGGAAACTACTGTATGGGGGCAGTGTAGGGGAAACTACTGCATGGGGGCAGTGTGGGGGAAACTACTGTATGGGGGAAGTATGGGGGAAATTACTGTATGGGGCAGTGTGGGGGAAACTACTGTATGAGGACAGTGTGGGGGAAACTACTGTATGGGAACAGTGTGGGGGAAACTACTGTATGGGGGCAGTGTGGGGGAAACTGCTGTATGGGGCAGTGGGTGGGAAACTACTGGATGTGGGCAGTGTGGGGGAAAATACTGTGTGGGGGCAAATTACTATATGGGGCAGTGTGGGGGTAACTACTATGTGGGGGAAATTACTGTGGGGGCAGTGTGGGGGAAATTACTATATGGGGGCAATGTGGGGGAAAGTACTGTATGAGGCAGTGTGGGAGACATTACTGTGTGGGGCAAATTACTGTATGGGGCAGTGTGGGGGAAACTACTGTGTGGGGGAAATTACTTTGGTGGGGTCAGTATGGGGGAAATTACTGTATGGGGGCAATGTGGGGGAAATTACTGTATGGGGGCAATGTGGGGAAAATTTCTGTATGGGGCAATGTGGGGGAAAGTACTGTATTGGGCAGTGTGGGGGAAATTACTGTGTGAGACAGTGTGGGGGAAATTACTATGTGGGGTAAATTACTGTGTGGGGGGCAGTGTGGGGGAAATTATGTATGGATGCAGTGTGAGTAAAACTACTGTGTGGGGGCAGTGTAAGGGAAACTACTTTGTGGGGGGCATTTTGGGGGAAATTAATGTGTGGGGGCAGTGTGGGGGAAATTACTGTATGGAGGCAGTGTGAGGAAAACTACCGTGTGGGGACAGTGTGGGGGAAACTACTGGATTGGCAAAGTGTGGTGGAAATTAATGTGGGGGGGGGCAGTGTGGGGAAAACTACTGTATGGGGGCAGTGTGGGTGAAATTACTGGATGGGGCAGTGTTGGGGAAACTACTGTATGGGGGAATTGTGGGGGAAACTACTGTGTGGGGGGCAGTGTGGGAGAAATTACTGTATGGAGGCAGTGTTAGGAAAACTACTGTGTGGGGCAGTGTGGGGGAAACTACTGGATTGGCAAAGTGTGGTGGAAATTAATGTGGGGGCAATGTGGGGAAAACTACTGTATGGGGTCAGTGTGGGTGAAATTACTGGATAGGTCAGTGTTGGGGAAACTACTGTATGGGGGCAGTGTAGGGGAAACTACTGCATGGGGGCAGTGTGGGGAAACTACTGTATGGGGGAAGTATGGGGGAAATTACTGTATGGGGCAGTGTGGGGAAACTACTGTATGAGGACAGTGTGGGGAAACTACTGTATGGGGGCAGTGTGGGGGAAACTACTGCAAGGGGGGTGTGTGGGTGAAACTACTGTATGGGGGCAGTGTGGGAGAAATTACTGGACGGGGCAGTGTGGGGGAAACTACTGTATGGGGGCAGTGTGGAGAAACTTCTGTATGGGGCAGTGTGTGGGAAACTACTGGATGTGGGCAGTGTGTGGGAAACTACTGTATTGGGGCAATGTGGGGGAAACAACTGTGTGGGGGCAGTGTGGAGGAAACTACTGTGTGTGGGAAATTACTGTGTGGGGCATTGTGGGCCAAATTATTATGTGGGGGAAATTACTGTGTGGGGGGCAGTGTGGGGGAAATTACTGTATGGGGGCAGTGTGGGGAAAACTACTATGTCAGAAAAAATACTATGTGGGGGAAATTACTGTGTGGGGGCAGTGTGGGAGAAATTACTGTATGGAGGAAGTTTGGGGAAACTACTGTATAGGGGCAGTATTCGGGAAATTACTGTATGGGGCAGTGTGGGGGAAATTACTGTGTGGGGGCAATGTGAGGGAAACTACTGTCTGTGGGGCAGTGTAATGGAAACTACTGTATGGGAGCAGTGTGGGCTAAACTACTGTATGGGGCAGTGTGTAAGAAACTACTGGATGTGAGCAGTGTGGGGAAACAACTGTATGGGGGCATTATGGAGAGAAACTACTGTATGGGGTCAGCTTGGGTGAAATTACTGGATGGGGCGGTATTGGGGAAACTACTGTATGGGGGCAGTGTGGGGGAAACTACTGCATGGGGGCAGTGTGGGTGAAACTACTGTATGGGGCAGTGTGGGGGAAATTACTGGATGGGGCAATGTGGGGGAAACTACTGTATGGGGGCAGTGTGGGAGAAACTGCTGTATGGTGTAGTGTGTGGGAAACTACTGTATGTGGGCAGTGTGTGGGAAACTACTGTATGGGGGCAGTGTGGGGAAAACAACTGTGTGGGGGCAGTGTGAGGGAAACTACTGTCTGTGGGGCAGTGTGGGGGAAACTACTGTGTGGGGGAAATTACTGTGTGGGGCAATGTGGGGCAAATTATTATGTGGGGAAATTACTGTGTGGGGGAAATTATGGTATGGGGGCAGTGTGGGGAAAACTACTATGTCGGTGAAATTACTATGTGGGGGAAATTACTGTGTGGGGGCAGTGTGGGAGAAATTACTGTATGGAGGAAGTGTGGGCAAAACTACTGTATGGGGCAGTGTGGGGGAAACTACTGTATGGGGCAGTATGGGGGAAATTACCGTGTGTGGGGGGGGCAGTGTGGGGAAAACTACTGTATGGGGGCAGTGTGGGTGAATTTACTGGATGGGCTAGTGTGGGGGAAAATACTGCATGGGGAAAAGTGTGGGGGAAACTACTGTATGGGGGCAGTGTGGGGGAAATTACTGGATGGGGCAATGTGGGAGAAACTACTGTATGGGCGCAGTGTGGGGGAAACTGCTGTATGGGGTAGTGTGTAGGAAACTACTGGATGTGGGCGGTGTGGGTGAAACTTCTGTATGTGAGCAGTGCGGGGAAACTACTGTATGGGGACAGTGTGGGGGAAACTACTGTATGGGGCAGTGTGGGTGAAATTATTGGATGGGGCAGTGTTCGGGAAACTACTGTATGGGGGCAGTATGGGGGAAAATTCTGTATTGTGCAATGTGGGGGAAACTGCTGTATAGGGGCAGTGTGGGGGAAATTACTGAATGGGGCAGTATGGGGGAAACTACTGTATGGGGGCAGTGTGGGTGAAATTACTGGATGTGGGCAGTGTGGGGGAAACTACTGTGTGGGGGCAATGTGAGGGAAACTACTGTCTGTGGGGCAGTGTAATGGAAACTACTGTATGGGAGCAGTGTGGGGGAAATTTCTGGATTGGGCAGTGTTGGGGAAACTACTGCATGTGGGCAGTGTGGGGGAAACCACTTTATGGGGGCAGTATGGGGGAAATTACTGTATGGGGCAGTGTGGGGGAAACTACTGTATGGGGTCATTGTTGGGGGAAATACTGCATGGGGGCAGTGTGGGGGAAACTAGTGCATGGGGGCAGTGTGGGGGAAAATACTGTATGGAGTCAGTATGGAGGAAATTACTGTATGTGGCAGTGTGGGGGAAACTACAGGATGGGGCAGTGTGGGGGAAACTACTGTATGGGGGCAATGTGGGGGAAACTGCTTCATGGGGCTGTGTGTGGGAAACTACTGGATGTGGACAGTGTGGGGGAAAGTACTGTATGGGGGCAGTGTGGGGGAAATTACTGTATGGAGCAGTGTGGGGGAAACTATTTTGTGGGGGCAGTATGGGGAAACTACATTATGGGGGCAGTGTGGGTGAAATTACTGGATGGGGCGTTGTTTGGGAAACTACTATATGGGGGCAGTGTGGGGGAAATTACTGGACGGGGCAGTGTGGGGGAAACTACTATATGGGGGCTGTGTGGGGGAAACTACTATATGGGGGCAGTGTGGGGGAAATTACTGCATGGGTGAAGTGTGGGGGAAACTGCTGTATGGGCGCAGTGTGGGGGAAACTGCTGTATGTGGCAGTGTGTGGGAAACTACTGGATGTGGGCAGCTTGTGGGAAACTACTGTATGGGGGCAGTGTGGGGGAAACTACTGGATGTGGGCAGTGTGAGGGAAACTACAGTCTGTGGGGCAGTGTGGGGGAAACTACTGTGTGGGGGAAATTGCTGTATGGAGGCAGTGGGGAAAACTACTTATGGGGGCAGTGTGGGGGAAATTACTGTATGGGGACAGTTTGGGGAAAACTACTATGTCGGGGAAATTACTCTGTGGGGGAAATTACTGTGTGGGGGCAGTGTGCGAGAAATTACTGTATGGAGGAAGTGTGGGGAAAACTACTGTATGGGGCAGTGTGGGGGAAACTACTGGATGGGGGCAGTGTGGGGGAAACTACTGTGGGGGGGCAGTGTGGGGACAATACTGTATGGGGGCAGTGTGGGGGACACTACTGCATGGGGCAGTGTGGGGGAAACTACTGTATGGGGGCAGTGTGGGGGAAATTACTGGATGGGGCAGTGTGAGGGAAACTACTGTATGGGGGCAGTGTGGGGAAAACTACTGTATGGGGGCTGTGTGGGGGAAACTACTGTATGGGGCCAGTGTGGGGGAAACGAATGTATGGGGGCAGTACGGGGAAATTACTGTGGGGGTTCAGTGTGGGGGAAACTGGTGTATGTGGGCAGTGTGGGGAAAATTACTGTATGGGGCAGTGTGGGGGAAATTACTGTGTGGGGCAAATTACTATATGGGGGCGGTGTGGGGAGAAATTACTGTGTGGGGGGCAAATTACTATGGGATGGCAGTGTGGGGAAAATTACTACATGGGGGCAGCATGGGGGTGTTGCTATTGGGGAGGCACTGTAAGGGCAATTCTATTATTTCTAGGGACACTATACAGGAATTATTGTCTGGAGCACAATAAAGGGTGTTATTATTACTGGGGGCACTCTAGGGGACATTATAACTGCTGTGGACACTATAGGGACATTTGGGGTAATTTATCAAACTGGTATAGAACTGGCTTAGTTGCCCATGGCAACCAATTAGATTCCATCTTTCATTTTTGACAGCTCATTTGGAAATCCAGTTCTACTTTACACCAGTTTGATAAATCACCCCAATTATGTCTACTGGGGTCACTATTTCTTTTAGCAGTATAGTACTATGTGGGAGGCAAATTACTATGGGGTGGCAGTGTGGGGGAAATAATTATATGGGGGCAGACATTGGGGAGAACAACGGGAACAGTATTGTGGGTGGCAGTAGGATAACATTGTCGGGACACTAGGATGGGGAGGTTGTTGGAAAAACTGAGAAATTTAACGTGTCTGTATTACAAACTCTGTAGAGACGAGATGTGGCTGAAAGAATTTGTCATGGCCGTCTAATGGAGGAGAAGAGGAAAGAGAAGGTCTACATGACAGGAGATGTCCCTGGGTGTAAGAGGTATGTGGTCAAGTATTGGGGTGGGAGGGTGCCAGATAAAGGACCCGCCCCGGGTGCCAAACACCCTAGGAACCCCACTGTTCAGACCTCCACTAATCAAAACTTTTGATATGTCATTACGACATA
Source organism: Bufotes viridis (assembly GCA_033119425.1). Taxonomy (NCBI): domain Eukaryota; kingdom Metazoa; phylum Chordata; class Amphibia; order Anura; family Bufonidae; genus Bufotes; species Bufotes viridis. The sequence continues at coordinate 177,730,012 of CM065590.1, forward strand.
TCAAGTTTTTCCTTAGTTCAGTACCACTTTAGGAGATATCAGATGTATGGATAAAGGTGTTTTCCTATCATAGAAAGTGATGTGCATCGGATGAAAGCATAGTTGATGTTGACCAAAATCATTGTTTTTGGACAGAAATCATGCTGTGTAAACAGGGGTCTGTTGCCAAGAAACAGTGATTCTGGGGATAAAAGATCACATTAGCGATTGTATGTCCCCATAGAGAGAAGACGATTGCGGTTTGTAAATGACGAACATGCAATTATTGAGAACAAACATAGAGGGATCTTAACATTTCTGTAGATAAAAGTATATCACAATGTTTTTTCTAAACTACCTTTGTTGGTGCAGTTACACCAACAGATTATTTGACAGAGTTTCTGACCAATCATTGGTCAGATGGCCGTTTACACACACAAATCTTTTGTTATACACACCAACTATTGGTGGAATTGGAAAGAAATTGGTCAGATAATCTGAGAGTTAATGGCACACCCTTTCTTCCCACAGGGCACATCCTGATGTTGGGGCTCCTGCCGGATTGTAGTTGGTGTGTCCTTTATTATGGGGCTTGAAAAACCAGCACACTTCTGGAGGAACATTCTTTGGACAGATGAAACCAAGATCAACCTCTACTAGAATGATGGAAAGAAAAAAGTATGGCAAAGGCATGGCACAGCTTATGATCCAAAGCATACCACACAATCTGTAAAACACGGTGGAGGAAGTGTGACAGCTTGGGCCTGCATGGCTGCCAGTGGCACTGGGTCCCTAGTGTTTATTGATAATGTGACACAGGACAGAAGCAGCCAGATGAATTCTGGGGTTTTCAGAGACATACTGTGTGCTCAAATCCAGCCAAATGCAGCCAAACTGATTGGTCGACGTTTCATAATACAGATTGCAGTAAAGGCCTGGCAGAGCATTAAAAAGGAGGAAACACAGCGTCTGGTGATGTCCATGAGTTCAAGACTTCAGGCAGTCATTGCCAACAAAGGGTTTTCAACCAAGTATTAGAAATTAACATTTTATTTACAATTATTTAATTTGTCCGATTACTTTTGAGCCCCTGAAATGAAGGGATTGAGTTAAAAAAATGCTTTAATTCCTCACTGTTGTATGCGAATTTCCTCATTCTTTGTGGTAACGAATCGCAATTTTCCTAAAGTGGCGGCTACACGTGTGAGGACTGAGGACATGGGGCAAGGAACTCTGGGAAGGCGGGATCACCCAGATTGACATGCCTGCATGCAGCCAATCAGCAGGCAGCCAGCCCTGTGATGTTACAGCCCTATAAATATGGTGGATATCTTACAGTCAGACATTTTCCAGTGTTCAGAGTGCAGGGACAGACGTGTGAAGGCGCTGGGGACAGCAAGTGGAAAAATAGATTGTGGAAAAAAAAGACAGAAAAAACTATTTATAAGTGCAGAGAAAGGATAGGGAGGAATCATTTCACAGCATCTTAGTGCAGGGAGAGACGTCAGAAGGCTGATTTACAAATGCAGGGAAAGATTATTTGGGGATCCAAATAGTCATTAGACAGCTTTGTCATTCCAGCTTTTTGTTATTGGGCTGCAAGTGTTATATTGAAAAGCCTTTAGGTGCTTATATCTTAGTATATTATTCAGTACTACAAGAAAAATATATTTTCAGTTCACTTCTGCAGTTATTTCTGTTGAAAGCGTATAGGGGCATATTTCAGTATAACAAGAAAAATATATACGCGCTGCACAGTTGCAGTTATTTCTGGTGAAAGCGTATAGGGGCGTATTTCAGTGAAACAAGAAAAATATATACGCACTGCGGCACTTATTTCTGGTGAAAGCGTATAGGGCTGTATTTCAATAAAAAAAAAGAAAAATATATACGTACTGCACAGTTGCAGTTATTTCTGGTGAAAGCGTATTGGGGAGTATTTCAGTGCAACAAGAAAAATATATACGCACTGCACTGTTGCAGTTATTACTGGTGAAAGCGTATAGGGGCGTATTTCAGTCCAACAAGAAAAATATATTCTCTGGTCACTTCTGAAGTTATATCTGGTGAAAGTGTATAGGGACATATTTCAGTACTACAAGAAAAATATATTCTCAGTTCCCTGTTGCAGTTATATCTGGTAAAGCCTTTACTGGCGTATTGCAGTAGAAAAAGAAATAAACATTCGCCATTCGCTGCTGCACTTATATCTTGAAAAACCTTTATTGACGTATTTCAGTAGAAAAATTAAAAGATATTCGGCGTTCAGCGCTGCACTTATATGCGGTAAAATCTTTTTAAATTATTTTGGTGGAAAAAAATTGTATTCAGCGTTAAGCGCTGCACTTTTATGCGTTAAAATATTTTTATAATTATTTTGGTGGAAAAAAATCTTGTATTCGGCATTAAGCGCTGCACTTATATACGGTAAAATCTTTTTAAAATTTATTTTGGTGGAAAAAATCTTGTATTCAGCATTAAGCGCTGCACTTATGTGGTAAAATCTTTTTTGAATTACTTTAGTGGAAAAAAATATTGTATTGCGCATTAAGCACTGCATTTATATGCGGTAAAATCTTTTTTTTAACTATTTCGGTGGAGAAAAAACTTGTATTCTGCTTTAAGCGCTGCACTTATATGCAGTAAGATCTTTTGTGAATTATTTCGGTGGAAATACAAATTTCCACCTCCTCCAGTAACTTTCTCATCTCTTCATTATCATCAGACACACTAACTTCCCCCCCCATTGCAGCATGATACCACAATACATTTGATATGACATTTAGCAAGAGTTTAAAGTGCCCACATATAGCACATAGTGGGACACTGCATCAAGATGAATCAGGCATGGATCAGCCAGGTTTTCCACACACTGATGCCTGATGCATCAGACTAGATCATCCATGGTGCCACACAAACTATTTGACAAAAGAGACCGGTTTCTTCTGGCTACCTGCCTCAGCTACTATTCTTATGCTGTTACCTGCCGGATGCAGGTACTAGTATTGCCACCCACCTCCACAGTATGTCCCCTGCCACCTCGTGGCCTCCTGATGCTGCCGCCATCTCCAAACTCTGTCATTATGCCACTCTGTGGCCTCCTCCTGATGCTGCCGCCGCCACCTCTGTACCCTGTCATTGTGCCGCTCTGTGGCCTACTTATGCTGCCGCCACCTCCAGACTCCATCATTGTGCCGCTCTGTTGTCTCCTCAAGCTGCTACTACCTACAGACTCTGTCATTGTGCTGCTCTGTGGTTTCCTCATGCTGCCGCCACTGGCAGACTCGGTCAGTGTGCCACTCTGTGGCCTCCTCATACTGCTGCTAAATCCAGACCCTGTCATTAGGCCACTCTGTGGTCTCCTCATGCTGCTTCCACCTCACCAGTATGCTATAGGGCCACTCTGTGGACTTCTCATGCTGTTCCCATCCTCCCCACTTTATGACTGGTCCACTATTTTGGCTTTCGGCCTGGCTGACATCATCATTTATTTGACACTTCTGATCTGTCAGAAGAAAGGAAAAAACAAAATGCACAACAGATCTTGTCTGTGTACCAGCTTTAAGGCCTGTATGGTTCCATCAGAATTGGCTTATGATTTGGTAGCCAAAAGCAGGAGTGGGTAGAAAACACAGAAGACATGCAAATATTCCATTCACGTGACATCTCTGTTTTCGATCCACTCATTTTTTTTTTCTCTTAGCAATACTGATGCATTATTGAGCAAATACTGACAGAGTGAAGGCGTATGCTCCACAGACAGGATCCGTTTTTTCTGGGTAATTGTTCTGACGGATCAGAGAATGGGGAAAATTAATCAGTGACATCAACACAAACTTACTCAAGTTATCAAGTTCAAATTACTCAAGTTATATCACATATGATCATGAATATACGGCACACTCCCGATTATATATTAACCTCAGAAATTAGTGCAAAGTACACCAATAATAAACGATTAAAATTGTATATTTATTAATGGCAAATGTTAAAACATAATATTCACACTTCAAAGATTACACTTAAAAAGTAGGGAAATGACACAGTTGCACATCACCTCAATTAACAGCTTATGAAAAACAGCATCAGAGTGTAGACCAATAACAGGATTATTAACTGACCCAACAGGTACAATATGATGGTCAGGTCTAAATAAAGTGCATAATGTGCGGTGATAAGTATTAATGTAACCTATGCGTATACTAAACAATAATGTGGCAAATCATGCTTACTAATAACAAACACTGCATAGGAATAGTAACATACCGCTAGAACAAGAGACTGTGGAGAGGGTGATGGCGCTCCTCGACTCGCGTTTCACATTAAATTGCTTCCTCAGGAGGAGTAATAGGTATGGGGAAAGTGACATGTTTAAAAAGGAGAAGCCTGCCAATGAATGAGTAGAGCTGTGAGCATGTGACCGCTCACGAATATCATCATCATCAAAACGGCACATGGCCTATCGCAACCCGCCACGTCATTCCACTTCCGCCCTTCCCCCGAGGCTGGTGACAGAGAGGGCAATCATTGTGTGATAACGCAGATTGCCATCGCCATCACCATATCCAAATGGAGAAAGGGCGGAAACCGACAAGCGGGCGGAACGGCCGTGCGCACTGATGACATAGAGATCCCGGAACGGCAGTCAAAATACAACAGGGGGGAAGGACCAAATGTTAATAAAATTTATTTAGAGAATCACATGATTAGCTTAAGAAAAGGGAATAGAAACACATACCAAGATATAGGAGCTTATATAAAACCCGATTTCATGGAAGTAAGTTAAAGATTAAAGTGCAAGGTGCAATAAAGTGCTAATGTTATATCCTAATTAATACAACCTAGTGATCATTGGGGCAAAAGATGAAATGCTAATAATGCTAAAGTGTAAACTCTACAGAGTGCTACTAAAGTGCTTTTGCACTATTAACAATTTTTATTCATTTCACACTTCTGCATATTTTATCCACATGTGTTACAGCACTGTACTGAAAATATATATACTTCTTAACAAGATACACGTACGGTTTAGTCTGTACATAATTTTAATTTTCAGTTAGTTTTTCTATTTATATGCTACAGAATATCAGCACTTTAGTAGCACTCTGTAGAGTTTACACTTTTGCATTATTAGCATTTCATCTTTTGCCCCAATGATCACTAGGTTGTATTCATTAGGATATAACATTAGCACTTTATTGCACCTTGCACTTTAATCTTTAACTTACTTCCATGAAATCGGGTTTTATATAAGCTCCTATATCTTGGTATGTGTTTCTAGTCCCTTTTCTTAAGCTAATCATGTGATTCTCTGATTAAATTTTATTAACATTTGGCCCTTCCCCCCTGTTGTATTTTGACTGCCGTACCGGGATCTCTATGTCATCAGTGCGCATGGCCGTTCGGCCCCGCTTATCGGCTTTCGGCTTCCGTCCTTTCTCCATTTGGATATGGTGATGGCGACGGCAATCCGCGTCATCACGCGACGATTGCCCTCTCTGTCACCAGCCTTGGGGGAAGGGCAGAGGTGGAATGACGTGGCGGGTTGCGATAGGCCATGTGCCGTTTTGATGATGATGATATTCGTGAGCGGTCACATGCTCACAGCTCTATTCATTCATTGGCAGGCTTCTCCTTTTTAAACATGTCACTTTCCCCATACCTATTACTCCTCCTGAGGAAGCAATTTAATGTGAAACGCGAGTCGAGGAGTGCCATCACCCTCTCCACAGTCTCTTGTTCTAGCGGTATGTTACTATTCCTATGCAGTGTTTGTTATTAGTAAGCATGATTTGCAACTTTATTGTTCAGTATACGCATAGGTTACATTAATACTTATCACCGCACATTATACACTTTATGTAGACCTGACCAACATATTGTACCTGTTGGGTCAGTTACTAATCCTGTTATTGGTCTACACTCTGATGCTGTTTTTCATAAGCTGTTAATTGAGGTGATGTGCAACTGTGTAGTTTCCCGACTTTTTAAGTGTAATCTTTGTAGTGTGAATATTATGTTTTAACATTTGCCATTAATAAATATACAATTTTAATCGTTTATTATTGGTGTACTTTGCACTAATTTCTGAGGTTAATATATAATCGGGAGTGTGCCGTATATTCATGATCAGATGGTGATATAACTTGAGTAATTTGGTCAGATTTTGCCCCCCGTGACTGCCCAAATAAGTGAAGTACGCAGTGATTCTAAGAGCAACGCCTGTCATTTGCATGTCATACTGACTCACAGTATTATTTCACTACCACAGCAGACTCCCTATGCGTGTTACTGCAAGGCACACTGTTCTACACCACTATAAAGGCTCTCAGCAGCCAGGAAATTGCCATTTTTTAACGTAATTCAACCGCAAATATATTCGGATCTAATCGAATTTTTCTTGAAAATTTCGCTAATCTCTATTCATGATCAACAATAAAGTATTTTAGTTGTCAATTCACATATTTCATGCGATAGAAAAAATATCTATTTTACTGGTAGGTGTACTATGACATTTACTAATCATGGTTCAGTGATCCTCATGCTCATCACTTACTTCAGAATGCTCTGCGTGTGCTGTCAGCACGGGATTTGTACATTCTCTGTAGGCATTTCAGGTGTAAACCAAAAAAATTGGCTCTGTCATACTATAACCTTCATGCTGTTGCAGTCAGGGCAAGAAAAAAAATCTGAAGAATGAAGGCTTCTTATAAGGCAGTCATTTCTTCTTGACTGGAAACCAAAGTTATGTGTTCCATTATCACTCTTCTCAACAAAATGCTGTATAAACACCACTTGTCTGTCTCCTCTTCTTGTGTAACTGGTCTTACAAGATGCATTTATTTTAACAAGAAATAAAAGAAAGCATCTTATTTATGCAGTGCCGCGTTACTGAAGCCTAACCCAACTTTTTAGAAAACTACAAGTGGTTTGTATAAATGAAACTCTATAAATATCAAAAGCACTTTCAGCATAATATATATATGTGATTAAAATGTGTTCTCTTTGGGAAGCCCACTTTATGGACTGTAGTGTGCATATACAATGTACATTTAGCTGGTGTTAGAATAGCCTTAGGGTACAGCAGACAGTCAGAGTTCCTGATTCCGTTTTGGAGGCCAAAACCTGGAGTGAATTCCAAAAAGAGAAGACATATCTGTCCATTAGGTTTTTTCTCCTTTTATGAGCCACTCCTAATTTTTGCTTCCTAAACTGCATCAATAAACCTGAACATATGAACATATCCTTAAAGGGGCTCTAATTATCAGGTGCCCATGGTTTCACTAGGTTAATTTTGAAATTTAATGAAATGTGTTTAGGCACCTACCACATCAAAATCTGATATTAAAATAATGCAAATCACTGTGGTTTTTGTCCGGCCACCTCTCAGCATGTTTGCCGTGCTGCGGCCGCATCGCGGACCCAGGGCCGGCTCCAGGTTCATGTGGGCCCTTGAGCGATAAAGTCTGAGTGGGCCCCCTTACACAGTGATAACTCTCTGAGTACAGATAATATAGTAGATGTCCCCTGCAGTCCTATGTAACAGCACAGATAACACAGTCATGGCTATCTGAGTACAGAAAATGTAGTAGTGTTGCCTCCAGTTTTATGTAAAACCAAAGATAACACTAGTGCTCATAATGTGGTAATGTTACCTGCAGTCCTATTTAAAACCACAGATAACACTAGTGCTGATAATGTGGTAGTGTTACCTGCAGTTCCATGTAACAGCACAGAAAACACAGTGATATATATCTGAGTACAGAAAATGTATTAGTATTACCTACAGTCTTATGTAAAACCACATATATCGCTAGTGCTGATAATGTGGCAGTGTTACCTGCAGTTCTACATAAAACCACAGATAACACTAGTGCTAATAATGTGGTAGTGTTACCTGAAGTCCTATGTAAAACCACAGATAATACTAGTGCTGATAATGTGGTAGTGTTACCTACGTCCTTAGTGTGTCTCCCTGTGCCTCTCCCACGGACTCCATGCTGGAGGCGCCGTCTTCTCTTCCATCTTCTTCTTCTTGCCCCGCACAGAACATCCTGATGCAGCTGCGTCAAGACATAAGAACACTGTGGGCATGGTGATGGCGAGACACACACACACACACAGGGACAGACACACACACCTATGCGATGTTGAGATTGTCAGTAGTGTTGATCCAACACCAAAGTGCTCTTGTGCTCTGGTAGAACACCTCACGATGCTCGGGTGCTCTACAGAGCACCCAAGCACAATGGAAGTCAATGGGAGAACACGAGCATTAAACCAGGCACCCCCTGCTCTGAAGAGGGGAGGGTGTCGGGACTCTAGTTTGGCTTAGGAGTCCCTGCTCTGACTCCATATATAGCTATGTCCATATATGGAGTCAGTGCTTGGGGACACCCAATGTATTTAAATCTAATTTAGCCTCTATCTCTGAAAAGTTTCTGGTAAGATTTGAACTCACAACCTTCTACATTGCAGCCAAGAACCTTAATTACTACACTATAGAGCTGCATGGCCAGTTACATAGTAACATAGTATATAAGACCGAAAAAAGACATTTGTCCATCCAGTTCATTCTGTTTCCTACAAGTTGATCCGACTCCAATCAGGCAATCAGAATAACTCCCTGGATCAACGATCCCTCTCTAGTAGCTATAACCTCTAATATTATTACACTCCAGAAATACATCCAGTCCCCTCTTGAATTCTTTTATTGTACTCACGATCACCACCTCCTCAGGCAGAGAGTTCCATAGTCTCACTGCTCTTACCGTGAAGAATCATTTTCTATGTTTGTGTACAAACCTTCTTTCCTGCAGACGCAGAGGATGTCCCCTCGTCATAGTCCCAGTCCCAGGGATAAATAGATGATGGGAGAGATCTCTGTACTGACCCCTGATTTATTTATACATAGTTATTAGATCTCCCCTCAGTCATCTTTTTTCTAAAGTCAATAACCCTAATTTTGATAACCTTTCAGGGTACTGTAGATCCCTCATTCCAGTTATTACTTTAGTCACCCTCATCTGAACCCTCTACAGCTCTGCTATGTCTGCCTTGTTCACAGGAGCCCAGAACTGTACGCAGTACTCCATGTGTGGTCTGACTAGTGATTTGTAAAGTGGTAGGACTATGTTCTCATCACAGGCATCAATGCCTCTTTTGATGCAACCCATTATCTTATTGTCCTTGGCAGTAGCTGCCTGACACTGGTTTTTACAGGTTAGTTTGCTGTCTATTGAAATTCCTAGATCCTTTTCCATGTCAGTGTTACCGAGTGTGCCATTTGTCTGCCCAAGCCAATTTATCCAGATCCCTCTGTAGCAGAAAACTGTTCTCTTCAGTGTTAATTACTTTACACAGTTTAGTGTCATCTGTAAAAATTGATGTTTTACCGTGCAAGCCTTCTACAAGATCATTAATAAATATATTGACGAAAATAGGGCCCAATGCTTACCCCTGAGGTACCCCACTAGTGACAGTGACCCAATCTGAGTGTGTACCGTTAATAACCACCCTCTGTTTTTTATTACTCAGCCAGTGACTTACCCACATACAGACACATTTTCTCCCAGTCTGAGCATTCTGATTTTATATACTAACCTTTTATGAGGTACAGTGTCAAATGCTTTGGAGAAGTCCAGATCTACTGATTAAATTAGTTTGGCATGACCGATCTCTCATGAAGCCATGCTGATATGGCGTTATTTGCTTATTTTCATTGAGATACTCCAAGATAGCATCTCTTAGAAAACCTTCAAACAGTTTGCCAACAATAGATGTTAAACTTACCGGCCTATAATTTCCAGGCTGTTTTTGGACCCTTTTTTAATATTGGCACCACATTGGATATGCGCCAATCCTGTGGAACATTCCCTGTCAGTATAGAGTCTGTATATATCAGAAATAAAGGTCTGGCTATGACATCACTTAATTCCCTTAGGATACGGGGGTGTATGCCATACGGTCCTGGCGATTTGTCTATTTTAATCTTTTTAAGTCGCTGTTGTTACTAAAAAAAATAAATAAATATGAGACTTCTGCTGTATAGGAATACTTACAGCCAGCAGGACCCTGCTGACACTAATGTGAAGGTAGCCTTACTCATAACTGACAATCACTGAGTAGGACCGCCCACATGAGCAGAGGTTTAAATGTATAAACTAGTTGTTTTACTGAATCTTTTCCCATAAAGCTATATATCATTCTTCTCAGCTCATCTTCCTCTATAACAAGCTGCCTGCAGATTGCATTGCATTCCCATGGTGACAGGTTCTCTTTAAGCATTATTTCCAAGTTTGAGGGTTTGTTGGCAGCCATCTTTAACAAATATTTGAATGTGACCTAGCAAACAGGTAAAAGGAAGTTATTGAGTAATACATATCAAAGTCCATGAATGTTTTGTAAACTCTTTTAAAGGGAAGGTACCGGTTCCCAGTAAGGGGTTGACATGTAATCATGTCCTTACTCAAAAATTCTTGTCTTATTAATGTATTACAATTACAAATTACCTAAAGAACCATAACTTTCAAATGGAAGGATGATTGACCTTTGTTACAGAAACATATATAACTTAGTCGCTGTTCATGAAGGATAGACACAAACAAGACTTGGCAGGATGAGATTATGAAACTTGACATTCATATAAAGGTCATAAAGGTGTTGCTTATTAAGTAATGAATATTGTCAGTAATAGGTGCCATGTTTACACAGTATTGCAGCCCAGCTCCTTTTAGCTTTTAGCTCTTAGGTATGACTAGGTAGTATTTGCGTTGAATTTTATATATTGTCAACATTTAAAGAGGACCTGTCATCTCAAAAATGCCTACAGGTATTACCTACAGTCTTATGTACAACCACAGATAACACTAGAGCTGATAATATGGTAGTGTTACCTGCAGTCCTACGTAAAACCACATATATTACTAGTGCTGATAATGTGGTAGTGTTACCTGCAGTTCTACGTAAAACCACAGATAACACTAGTGCCAATAATGTGGTAGTGTTACCTTGAGTCCTATGTAAAACCACAGATAACATTAGTGCTGATAATGTGGTAGTGTTACCTACGTCCTTAGTGTGTCTCCCTGTTCCTCTCCCACGGACTCCATGCTGGAGGTGGCGCCTCCTCTTCCATCTTCTTCTTCTTGCCCCGCACAGAATGTCCTGATGCAGCTGCATCAAGACATAGGAACACTGTGGGCATGGTGATGGCGAGACACACACACACAGGGACAGACGCACACACACATAGGGACAGACACACACACCTATGCGATGTTGAGATTGTCAATAGTGTTGATCCAACACCAAAGTGCTCTTGTGCTCTGGTGCTCGAGTAGAACATTTCACAATGCTTGGGTGCTCTACAGAGCACCCGAGCACAATGGAAGTCAATGGGAGAAGCCGAGCATTAAACCAGGCACCCCCTGCTCTGAAGAGGGGAGGGTGTCGGGACTCTAGTTTGGCTTAGAAGTCCCTGCTCTGACTCCATATATAGCTATGTCCATATATGGAGTCAGTGCTTGGGGACACCCAATGTATTTAAATCTAATTTAGCCTCTATTTCTGAAAAGTTTCTGGTGGGATTTGATCTCACAACCTTCTACATTGCAGCCAAGAACCTTAATCACTAGACTATAGAGCTACATGGCCAGTTACATAGTAACATAGTATATAAGACCGAAAAAAGACATTTGTCCATCCAGTTCATTCTGTTTCCTACAAGTTTCCTACATAGTATTGCAGCCCAGCTCCTTTTAGCTTTTAGCTCTTAGTTATGACTAGGTAGTATTTGCGTTGAATTTTATATATTGTCAACATTTAAAGAGGACCTGTCACCTAAAAATGCAGTGCAATCTGAAAGCAGCATGTTATAGACGAAGAGCTGAGCAGATCGATATATAGTTTTGTAGGAAAAGATTTTGAAAAACCTGTAATTAATACATTTATATCGTTGCTTTTTCCACTTTCTGAGAACAACTATTAGTACAGAGAGAAGGTGTTATCAGTGATTGATAGCATTGTGTGTATAAGTGTGACAGAGATAGCTGTATATCACTGGTAAGTAACTCTTCTCTCCTGTACCGATAGCTGTTATAAAAAACCAAGATATAAATGCAAATATTTCAATTTTATGGAATCTTTTCCCATAAAACTCTATATCGATCTGCTCAGCTCCCCCTGCTCTATAACATGCTGCCTGCAGGTTATTCTGCATTGCATTTCATGATAAATAGGTATTCCCTAAATGCTCCAGTTTTCACCACATTCCAAAAAGATAGTGATATAATCAATTAGCATTCTATGAAATTGTCCCTGTTATTCTATCTATCTATCTATCTATCTATCTATCTATCTATCTATCTATCCATCTATATTTCTGTCTGTTTTTCTGTCTATTAATCTATTAAGAGGGACAAGTGCTTATGCCCAATGGGGTCTTTTGTGTCTAGAGATAAGCAAATTTCTTGAAATTGAGTTCAGGTCTCATTCACGGTCGTCAGATTTGATTTGGGTCTGAGTAAATTGAACCTGGATCAGTTACCCTGAAAAGTTACGTATTGAGACCGCTATGCAGCATGTGCCGAACTAGCTTCTATGAGACTTCAAGGCCAGAAGCGAATATGTTTTTAGTACCTGACCTGTCAGTCTTAGGGCTCATGTACATGACTGTATGTATTTTACGGTCTGCAAATACAGATCCGCAAAAAATACGGATGACATCCGTGTGCATCCTGTATTTTGAGGAACGGAACAGCTTGCCCCTAATAGAACAGTACTATCCTTGTCCGTAATGTGGATAATAATAGGACATGTTCTATTTTTTTTGCAGAACAGACATACGGAAATGGAATTCACACGGAGTAACTTCCGCAAAAAAAAAAAAAACAGAACGGACACGAAAAGAAAATATGTTCGTGTGCATGAGCCCTTATCAGTGGGGGTGCAGCAAAGCAAGCAGGGAGCCTCTGGGGGAAATGACACCACCCACATTGCACTCGGGGGCTCATTAACATAAAATATTGTTTTCCCACACATCAAACCCACATGAAGAAATGGGACTAAAAGTATTACATGCTCTAAATCTGTGACAGATGTCCCTTACAAGGAATGCATCACATCCTTTTTCCCCCCTAATCTGCTTTTATTTTCTGATTGCAGTTTTTTTATTCTAATTCCTGAACATGATTATGAGGACTGCCATCTTGCCTAAGCTGTACTTAGCAGCATTAAGAGATATGCTTTACAGCAGCCACAATGGGTCATAGACATAGTGATGGACAGCATTGGGGACTCATTGACTTCTATAGTAGAGTTGCTTTGTGACCTGTGCAAAGGTCAGAAGGGAGTAGATAAGTGGTGATATCACCTATTGTAAATTGTGGAACCTGTGTTGTGTGTGTGTGTGTGTGTATATGTATATATATGTATATATATATATATATATATATATATATATATAGATCATATCAGTTTTTTAATTAGATACGTTAGAATGTTTTTTTTTTGCTTTGGATCCTTAGCCTAAAAGATTGAATACAATTTTGCAGGGCCCATGTATATATACCCAAAAAAAGAGGTCCAATATGATGTTTCTGGGTGACTGTAATGATTGTTACAACTATTATTGTCTCATGTAACTTCTGTGCCAACCACAAGCCATGACAGGTGAATGTACAATAAAAATGGTGGCATATGATTGGTGATGTTAAGCAGATACTCTTAAATGGAACCTGTCACCATGAAATGCAGTGTAATCTGCAGGCACAATGTTATAGAATAGAAAGAGCTGAGCAGATTGATATATAGTTTGATGGGAAAAGATTCAGTAAAATTTGTAATTTATACATTTAAACCATTAAATCATTAAAAGGAACCTGTTACCATTAAATGCAGTGCAGTTATAGAGCAGGAGAACTGAATGGATGAATATGTAATTTTATGGGGGAAAAAAATACTGTGAAACTTTTTCATTTAAAGCTCTTTCATGTGGGCGGTCCTACTTAGTGATTGACAGATTTCGCTGTATGCTTAGTTATGCAGATCTATGTGTCAATCATTGAGTGGCACCACCCACATGACTCCAAGGCATAAAAACAGCAAAGGTTTAATTGAATAAATTACAAGTTTTCCAGAATTCCCCCCCCCACAAAATTACATATCTATCTGTTATAACAGTGCACTGCATTTCATGGTGACAGGTTCCCTTTAATGATTTGTCAAACCAGCAGTTCTTCACCTGTGGTTTGAAAAACTCCTATTCGAAAGTACAACATAAGGCTATAATCACATGAAAATGAAAAAAAATCATCCGGTAAAAACAGGAGAACGGTTCATTTTTTATCAATGTTTTTTCCCACTGATATCTTTCTGATAAACAGACGTTAAAAAGGTCTATTTCAATCTCATGGGGAGCTGTCTGTCTGTCAAAATGGACAAAATAGGACATGTTCTATTTTTTTGACATCTGTTATTCATAGGCCGTCAAAAAATGTCTGTGTGACTAACCCCATAAACTACCTTTGTTCTTAAAAGGGACATGTGACGGCCGTTAAAGAAACGACCCTCACACGTCTGTTTTTCACTATTGTGTGAATATAACCTAAGGCTGTTCAAAACAGCAAAGGGGCGAAGAGACGATTATTATAAACCCACATTGTTCCCATCCATATTTCCATTGATGGGAATGGTCCTAGAACCAATAAACAAGGAAACCTTGTAGGGATTTTCTGTAACACAAAAAAATACATCAATCAGAAAAATTGACATTATTGACTTTTTTTTGTTAAATACGATTTTGTTTGAAGATATCAATCTGGAAGTCTGTTACATGTGACATTTTATAGAAGAATGTGGGAGCAAGTGGCAGCTCTGAGCATTTGTTTGGGCCTCATTACTACATCATAGCTCCAGTTTTATTCTAGAAATTACCCTTACAGATTTAGGGAAATTTTTGGCCCATACCCGGGAACATGTATTTCATTACTGCCTGTCCTCATTTGTTGCTTGGCAGGAGACCACACACTAATTTAAAGGCAATTTGTTATACAGTCCCAAAATGTACTCTATAGATGTTAGATATAGGGGCATGGTGTGGGGTGGTGACATTTTATTGTTTGTTTGCTTATGCACATTGTTGAAGTGGATAGCAGCAGTTTCCATAGTAGCAGCAGCTTGATGTTCACTGAATGCTGTCAGAATTCAGCTTACCAATTATGCCGGGAAGAATGTTATTTCTAATTTATTTCAAAAATTCATAAAAGAATTACTTCTACTCACTTCTAGTGTCTGGAAATTCTAAGTACAATTTCATGCAAACATTCACTTGAAAGGAACTGATAAAGTTTTTATTTTTTATCTATTTGATGATGTAACTTAAGAAGAATTAAACTTCTCATGTAATGATATGGGGAAGTTTATACTCACGTTTCAGTTATAACATGCTTAAAATGGAAAATAACGGAATTGCTATAACTGAAAGCCAAACTGAACACTTTAGATGAATTCCGTTTAGATCTGTACTAATAGAGATCAATTTAATATAAAAATGGAAACCAATATTCTTACAACTTTCTTTGATTTTGGACAGAAAAAAAAGTCCCACAATCAGGGCTTTTTTTTCATACAAAATAATGTTATTTTCCCTTTTAAAGCATATTAAAATGGAATGCTACAACGGAAAGCTATATGCGAGTATGAACTCCCCCTATCTCTGAACTTTGTTTGCAGAATTTATAAATAGGGTAATATTTAAAGTCAGTTTTGTATTGGTGTACTTTGCAGAGATTTATCAAATGTTGTATGTAAATCTTTAAACCTAACACTTTTGTCTAGAAATGCTACTCCAGTTTTTTTTTAAGCCACCACCCTATTGGAGTAAATTTGAGATGTTTCTAAAAAAAAAGCCCCCGTAATAAATCTGGAGCATACCTTACCATGCCCACTTTCCCACCAATTTTTCTAAATTTTTGTGCAAGTAACCCCAAATTGTCTCAAAGACCCAGGGGGCCATTTGTTATCCTGAAATATGCATAAATTAGGCGTATTTCTGATGCAGATTGCTGCTAAACATTTAGTTGCACCACAATCTGTCACTTTTCCCCGCTCACGCCAGGCGTAGTAAATGATCTAAATGTAAGACAGCTAGGAAGATGGCATAGATTTAGAACTGGCGGAGGATCTGACGAAGTTATGGAGAGGCCACCACCAGCTATAGGAGTTATTAAGACCCCCCCTAAATTTTGTCATTTTGAAGCCAGAATTCTTTAGTGCAGAGTATGATACATTTCCCCCTTATTTTATTTTGTTGCAAGTAGAGATGTCGCGAACATAAAATTTTCCATTTGAGAACGGCAAAAGCGAACTTCCACAAATGTTCTGGAACGGGCGAACCGGGCGAACCGCCATAGACTGGAGATCACAAATTCTAGAAATTGCGAATTTATGGTCAAGATTAGGCCCAAAATTTGCGAAATATCGCGAAAACAGAAATTGCCTATGCTGCTCATGACTATATGGCACTAGACTACTGAGGCTAGTATTTGACTGCAGCCTTAAACAACATCTGAGAGGGGATTAAGAGCTAAGTGTATTTTCCTTTATGACATTTGTGGGCACAGTGGGAGTTTTTTTTATAACTCATACAACCCATTTAAACTATATGATTACTCAGCACATAACTGGCATATTCATAGGTGCTTCGAAAAACTTATTGTATATATAATATGTGGTACTGTGCTTTCCACATCAAAATAGTGTGGTAGCAACCATGGCACTTCCAGGGTGACATTATAAGATATGCCGCAGTAGAAGGTACAAAATTGTGTTACACTGTTTTAAACATTGCTATAAATCTACATACCACTTGGTTTATATTTGATATTGGACTACTTTTTACTATTACTACAGCAATATATTCACTAAATTTTGTGTTATCTACAGAACTATTGCATTGTGTGCTTTAGGTCTAGGACTGTTTAAAAATGACATTAATATGAACAGAGCCTTATGGTCCTGTAAAATGAGAAATTTCATCCCAAATGTATGCCGCTTGCAAACACATAATCCGAAGCTTGAAGCTCATTTTTACAAGTCCCATTGCAAACTGTTGCATATTGTTAGTGGCACATACCCTGTTTACACAGGAAAATATGCTGATGACAAGAGACAACTTTCATGTTCCCATAAAAGATTTAATCAGCCAACAAATAAACATTTGCTCAGTGGAAGACATCAAAGGTGTTTTCTGGGACACAGCAGGTATTTCAGAGTCTACTTAAAGGGGTTCTGCAGTTCTTTTAAACTGATGAGATAGATCATCAGAATCTGATCTAACTGACACCTGGGACCCCCGCCGATCAGCAGTTTGAGAATGCAGCTGCACTCTAGGAGGGCCGCTGCCTTCTCTCAGTTTCCCTCAGGCCCAGTAGTGGTGACGTCACTGGGCCTGCGGTAAAAAGCGAGAAGGCCGCGGCACTACTGCCAGCGCCGCTGCCTTCTTGACCCCTTAAGGACTCAGCCCTATTTCACCTTAAGGACCTGGCCATTTTTTGCAAATCTGACCAGTGTCACTTTATGTGGCGATAACTTTTAAACGCTTTTACTTATGCAGGCCATCCTGAGATAGTTTTTTCGTCACATATTGTACTTCATGACACTGGTAAAATGGTGTCAAAAAAGTTCATTTTTATTCATAAAAAAATACCAAATTTACCAAAAATTTGCAAAAGTTAGCAATTTTCCAAGTTTCAATTTCTTTATTTATATAATATATAGTAATACCTCCAAAAATAGTTATTACTTTACATTACCCAAATGCCTACTTCATGTCTAGATCATTTTGAGAATTATATTTTATTTTCTGGGGATGTTACAAGGCTTAGACACTTAGAAGCAAATCTTGAAAAACCCACTTTTTAGGGACCAGTTCAGGTCTGAAGTCACTTTGTGAGGCTTACATAATAGAAACCACCCAAAAATGACCCCATTCTAGAAACTACACCCCTCAAGGTATTCAAAACTAATTTTACAAACTTTGTTAACCCTTTAGGTGTTCCTCAAGAATTAATGGAAAATAGAGATAAAATTTCAAAATTTCACTTTTTTGGCAGATTTTCCATGTTAATAATTTTTTTCCAGTTACAAAGCAAGGGTTAACAGCCAAACAAAACTCAATATTTATTGCCCTGATTCTGTAATTTACAGAAACATCCCATATGTTATCGTAAACTGCTGTACGGGCACATGGCAGGGTGCAGAAGGAAAGTAATGCCATACGGTTTTTGGAAGGCAGATTTTGCTGGACTGTTTTTTTGACACCATGTCCCATTTGAAGCCCCCCTGATGCACCCCTAGAGTAGAAACTCCAAAAAAGTTACCCCATTTTAGAAAGTACACCCTTCAAGGTATTCAAAACAGATTTTACAGATTTTCTTAACCCTTTAGGTGTTCCACATAATATGTGGTACTGTGCTTTCCACAATAAAATAGTGTGGTAGCAACCATGGCACGTCCAGGATGACATTATAAGATATGCCGCAGTAGAAGGTACACTGTTTTAAACATTGCTATAAAGCTACATACCACTTGGTTTATATTTGATATTGGATTAATAAATTCACTATATTTTGTGTTCTCTACAGAACTATTGCATTATGTGCTTTAGGTCTAGGACTGTTAAAAAATGACATTAATATGAACAGAGCCTTATGGTCCTGTAAAATGAGAAATTTCATCCCAAATGTATGCACCTTGCAAACACATAATCCGAAGCTTGAAGCTCATTTTTACAAGTCCCATTGCAAACTGTTGCATATTGTTAGTGGCACATACCCTGTTTACACAGGAAAATATGCTGATGACAAGAGACAACTTTCATGTTCCCATAAAAGATCTAATCAGCCAACAAATAAACATTTGCTCAGTGGAAGACATCGGGACACAGCAGGTATTTCAAAGTCTACTTAAAGGGGTTCTGCAGTTCTTTTAAACTGATGAGATAGATCATCAGCATCTGATCTGACTGACACCCGGGACCCCTGCCGATCAGCAGTTTGAGAATGCAGCTACACTCTAGGAGCGCCGCTGCCTTCTCTCAGTTTCCCTCAGGCCCAGTAGTTGTGATGTCACTAGGCCTGCGGTAAAAAGCGAGAAGGCCGCGGCACTACTGACAGCGCCGCTGCCTTCTTAACCCCTTAAGGACTCAGCCCTATTTCACCTTAAGGACCTGGCCATTTTTTGCAAATCTGACCAGTGTCACTTTATGTGGTGATAACTTTTAAACGCTTTTACTTATGCAGGCCATTCTGAGATGGTCTTTTCGTCACATATTGTACTTCATGACACTGGTAAAATGGAGTTAAAAAAGTTCATTTTTATTCATAAAAAAATACCAAATTTACCCAAAATTTAGAAAAATTAGCAATTTTCCAAGTTTCAATTTCTTTATTTATATAATGCATAGCAATACCTCCAAAAAAAAAATATTATTTTACATTCCCCATATGTTTACTTTACGTCTAGATCATTTTGGGAATTATATTTTATTTTTGGGGGATGTTACACGGCTTAGACGTTTAGAAGCAAATCTTGAAATTTTTTATGACATTTTCAAAAACCCACTTTTTAAGGACCAGTTCAGGTCTGAAGTCACTTTGTGAGGCTTACATAATAGAAACCACCAAAAATGACCACATTCTAGAAACTACTACGGTTTTACGGTTTTTGGAAGGCAGATTTTGCTGGACTGGTTATTTGACACCATGTCCCATTTGAAGCCCCCCTGATGCACCCCTAGAGTAGAAACTCCAAAAAAGTTATCCCATTTTAGAAACTACACCCTTCAAGGTATTCAAAACTGATTTTACAAATTTTGATAACCCTTTAGGTGTACCACAAGAATTAATGGAAAACAGAGGTAAAATTTCACTTTTTGGGCAGATTTTCCATTTTAATAATTTTTTCCAGTTACAAAGCAAGGGTTAACAGCCAAATAAAACTCAATATTTATTGCCCTGATTCTGTAGTTTACAGAAACACCCCATATGTTATTGTAAACTGCTGTACGGGCACACAGCAGGGCGCAGAAAGGAATGCCATACAGTTTTTGGAAGGCAGATTTTGCTGGACTGGTTTTTTGACACCATGTCCCATTTGAAGCCCCCCTGATGCACCCCTAGAGTAGAAACTCCAAAAAAGTGACCCCATTTTAGAAACTGCTGGATAGAGTGGCATTTTGTTGGTACTATTTAAGGGTACATATGATTTTTGGTTGCTCTATATTACACTTTTTGTAAGGCAAGGTAACAAGAAATAGTTGTTTTGGCATCGTTTTAATTTTTTGTTATTTACAACATTCATCTGACAGATTACAATATGTGGTATTTTTATAGAGCAGGTTATTACGGATGCAATTTTATTGAAATAAAATAAATCATGTTTTAGTGTCTACATAGTCTGAGAGCCATAGTTTTTTCAGTTTTTGGCGATTATCTTGGGTAGGGTATGATTTTTGTGGGATGAGATGACGGTTTGATTTGCACTATTTTGGGGTGCGTATGACTTTTTGATCGCTTGGTATTACACTTTTTGTTATGCAAGTGACAAAAAATGCCATTTTTTACACCGTTTTTTTTACGGTGTTCATCTGAGGGGTAAGGTCATGTGATATTTTTAGAGAGCAGGTTATCACGGACATGGCGATACCTAATATGTATACTTTTTAAATTTATTTTACTTTAATACAATAACAGCATTTTAGAAAAATAAATAATGTTTTAGAGTCTCCATAGTCTGAGAGCCATATTTTTTTGGGCCATTCTCCTATGTAGGGGCAAATTTTTTGCAGGATGAAATGGTGGTTTGATTGCTACTATTTTGAGATGCATATGCCTTTTTGATCGCGTGGTATTACACTTTTTGTCATGTAAGGTGACAAAAAATGGCTCTTTTTTTACACCATTTTTATATACTTTTTTTTCGGTCCATACTTGAGGGGTTAGTTCATATGATATTTTTATAGAGCAGGTTTTTACGGATGCGGCGATACTTAATATGTGTAGTGTATTTTATTTTTTTAATTCTTATTCAGTGATATGTGTTTTTTTTTTTTTTTTCACTTTACTTTGTTTTTTTGACCCAGACCCACTTGGTTCTTGTAGATCCAGTGGATCTTGTGTCTATCTAATACAGTACAGTACACCATATAGTGTACTGTACTGTATTTACATTACTTTACATAGTCTAGTCAGTCTTTTGCCTTTAGCAGAAGTAAGATTAGACTTACAGTACCATGGCAAGCAGGACGCCTCTGAAAGCGTCCTGCTGCCATAGTAACCATCACCCGTTGCCAGAACAGAGCAGCGGGTGATGGGGAGGGAGGGGGCTCCCTCCCTCTGTGATGCCATTCTGTCAGGGGCTGCAAAGGCACAGCAGCCCCCCGATGGGAGAGGGAGGGAGCCCCCTCCCTGTTAACCCCTTCCATACAGCAGTCCGTACGGACCGCGGCATGGAAGGAGTTAAAACTGCTTACATCTGGAGAACAGATGTCAGCAGTTTTTAACAGAGTGTCAGCAATGTGCTGACACTCTGCTAAAACCACTAGCAACCAGGGAAACATTACAGAGGAGGCGGGCTGGGGATCGCTATTGCGATCCCGCCTCCCGCACAGCCCACGCCTCCCACAACCACCCCCCCTGCACCCCCGCAGCCACAATATGATTGGGGGCTGCAGGGTGGGTTAAAATATAACACTTGGGGAACATTTAGTCTCTGATCCCGGCTTTCACAGACCGCGGAGATCAGAGATCTCAGAGAGCGCTGCAAACCGCAGCCACAACCTCGTTTTAAAGATATGACGCACAGGTACGTCATAGGTCCTTAAGGACTCGGGAACCATGACCTACCGGTACGTCATGCGTCCTTAAGGGGTTAAACAGCTGATTGGCAGGGTTCCTGGGTGTCGGACCAACGCCAATCAGATGTTTATGATTAGAGATGAGCGAACACCTGGATGTTCAGGTTCGAGAAGTTCGGCCGAACTTCTCAAAAATGTTCGGGTTCGGGATCCGAACTCAACCCGAACTTTATCCCGAACCCGAACCCCATTGATGTCAATGGGGACCTGAACTTTTAGGCACTAAAAAGGCTGTAAAATAGTCCAGGAAAGGGCTAGAGGGCTGCAAAAGGTAAATGCCCTGCAAACAAATGTAGATCGGGAAATGAATTAAAATAAAATAAATAAAAATTTACCAGTATCAATTGGAGAGAGGTCCCATAGCAGAGAATCATGCGTCATATCACCCACCACTGGAGAAGGCCACTTTCAGTTATTTCGGCCCCAGCACCCAGACAGCACCCAGACAGAGGAGAGAGGTCCCACAGCAAGGTATAAGGCGTCATATCACCCATCACTGGAGAAGGCCACTTTCAGTTATTTCTGCCCCAGCACCCAGACAGAGGAGAGAGGTCCCACAGCAAGGAATCATGCGTCATATCACCCACCACTGGAGAAGGCCACTTTCCGTTATTTAGGCCCCAGCACCCAGACAGAGAAGAGAGGTCCCACAGCAAGGAATCATGCGTCATATCACCCACCACTGGAGAAGGCCTCTTTCAGTTATTTAGGCCCCAGCACCCAGACAGAGGAGAGAGGTCCCACAGCAAGGAATAAGGTGTCATATCACTCACCACAGGAGAGGCCACTTTCAGTTATTTAGGCCCCGGCGCCCAGATTGAGGAGAGGTTCATTCAACTTTGGGTTGCACCACAAGATCATGGTAAAGTTAAAAAAAATGAGGATTCAATAAAGAAGTGCCCCGGAGTACAAGAATACATGGTTGAGGGGAGGGCAGTTATAAATGTCTATTCTGCACAAGGGAGGAACAGGTCCTGTGGGATCCATGCCTGGTTCATTTTTATGAATGTCAGCTTGTCCACGTTGGCTGTGGACAGGCGGCTGCGTTTGTCAGTAATGACGCCCCCTGCCATGCTTAATACATGTTCAGACAAAACTCTGGGCGTCGGGCAGGCCAGCACCTCCAAGGCCGAACCATCAGTCAGTACGTGGAGGGGTATGCAGACTTACTGTTCAACCATGTTAGTGAAATGCTGCCTCCTGCTAACACGTTCCGTATCAGGTGGTGGTGCAGTTAGCTGTGGCGTGGAGACAAAACTTTTCCACATTTCTGCCATGCTAACCCTGCCCTCAGAGGAGCTGGCCGTGACACAGCTGCGTTGGCAACCTCTTGCTCCTCCTCTGCCTTCGCCTTGGGCTTCAACCTGTTCCCCTGTTACATTTGGGAATGCTCTCAGGAGCGCGTCTACCAGCATGCGCTTGTACTCGCACATCTTCTTATCATGCTCCAGTGCAAGAAGTAAGGTGGGCACATTGTCTTTGTACCGGGGATCCAGCGGGGTGGCAACCCAGTAGTCTGCACACATTAAAATGTGGGCAACTCTGCTGTCATTGCGCAGGCTCTGCAGCATGTAGTCGCTCATGTGTTCCAGGCTCCCCAGAGGTAAGGAAAAGCTGTCCTCTGTGGGGGGCGTATCGTCATCGTCCTCCGTATCCCCCCAGCCACGCACCAGTGATGGACCTGAGCTGTGTCGGGTGCCACCCCGCTGTGAACCTGCTTCATTCTCATCCTCTTCCACCTCCTCCTCATCCTCCTCGTCCTCCAGTAGTGGGCCCTGGCTGGCCACATTTGTACCTGGCCTCTGCTGTTGCAAAAAACCTCCCTCTGAGGCACTTCTAACAGACTGGCCTGAAAGTGCTAAAAATGACCCCTCATCCTCCTCCTGGGCCACCTCCTCTTCCATCATCGCCCTAAGCGTGTTCTCAAGGAGATATAGAAGTGGTATTGTAACGCTGTCAACGGTGTCATCGCCACTGGCCATGTTGGTGGAGTACTCGAAACGACGCAACAGGGCACACAGGTCTCGCATGGAGGCCCAATCATTGGTGGTGAAGTGGTGCTGTTCCGTAGTGCGACTGACGCGTGCGTGCTGCAGCTGAAACTCCACTATGGCCTGCTACTGCTCGCACAGTCTCTCCAGCATGTGCAAGGTGGAGTTCCACCTGGTGGGCACGTCGCATATGAGGCGGTGAGCGGGAAGGCCGAAGTTACGTTATAGCGCAGACAGGCGAGCAGCGGCAGGATGTAAACGCCGGAAGCGCGCACAGACGGCCCGCACTTTATGCAGCAGCTCTGACATGTCGGGGTAGTTGTGAATGAACTTCTGCACCACCAAATTCAGCACATGCGCCAGGCAAGGGATGTGCGTCAAACCGGCTAGTCCCAGAGCTGCGACGAGATTTCACCCACCGGCAGCAACCACTGGTGGGTTTGTTGTTCAATACCCCGCCACAACTCCTGCACGGTGTGGGGCCTGTCCCCCAAACATATGCCTGCTGACGTTTACCCCGGACTGTGCTGAAGTTGGTGGTGAAAGTGTGTGGCTGACTGGATGAGCTGGTGGAAGCAGAGGGGGAGGAAGCTGAGTAGGAGGAGGAGGCTACAGGAGGCAAAGATTGATGCCCTGCGATCCTTGGCGGCTGAAGGACGTGCGTCAAGGAACTCTCCGCCTGGGGCCCAGCCACCACTATATTTATCCAGTGTGCAGTTAGGGAGATATAGCGTCCCTGGCCATGCTTACTGGTCCACTATTCTGTGGTTAGGTGGACCTTACCACAAATGGCGTTGCGCAGTGCACACTTGATTCTATCAGATACTTGGTTGTGCAGAGAAGGCACTGCTGTCTTGGAGAAGTAGTGGCGGCTGGGAACAACATACTGTGGGACAGCCATGGACATCAGCTGTTTGAAGCTGTCTGTGTCCACCAGCCTGAATGACAGCATTTCAAAGTCCAGTAGTTTAGAAATGCTGGCATTCAGGCCCAAGGCTCGAGGGTGGCTAGTTGGGAACGCTGCCATGTGACATGGTGGAGATGCTTGGTGACGCAGGTGGTGGTGTGGTTTGGTGGGCGGCAGGTGCCAACGTTCCTCTCGAAGCGGAGGAAAAGGCCGAGGCAGCAGCAGAAGAGGGAGCAGGGGGAGCCAGAGTTAGTTCCTTGCATTTAAGGTGTTTACTCCACTGCAGTTCATGCTTTGCATGTAGATGCCTGGTCATGCAGGTTGTGCTAAGGTTCAGAACGTTAATGCCTCGCTTCAGGCTCTGATGACACAGCGTGCAAACCACTCGGGTCTTGTCGTCAGCACATTGTTTAAAGAAGTGCCATGCCAGGGAACTCCTTGAAGCTGCCTTTGGGGTGCTCGGTCCCTGGTAGCGGTGGCCAGTAGCCGGCAAACTCTCTTGGCGGCGGCTGGTCTGCTTTTGCCCCCTGCTCCCTCTTTTGCTACGCTGTTGGCTCGGTCTCACCACTGCCTCTTCCTCTGAACTATGAAAGTCAGTGGCACGACCTTCATTCCATGTGGGGTCTAGGACCTCATCGTCCCCTGCATCGTCTTCCACACAGTCTTCCTCCCTGACCTCCTGTTCGGTCTTCACACGGCAGAAAGACGCAGCAGTTGGCACCTGTGTTTCGTCATTATCAGAGACGTGCGGACTCCGATGAGGTGGTATTCCCATGTCCTCATCATCAGGAAACATCAGTGGTTGTGCATCAGTGCATTCTATGTCTTCCACCACTGGGGAAGGGCTAGGTGAATTCCCTTGGGAAACCCCGCCAGCAGAGTCTTCAAACAGCATAAGAGACTGCTGCATAACTTGAGGCTCAGACAGTTTCCCTGATATGCATGGGGGTGATGTGACAAACTGATGGGATTGGTTTTCAGGCACCTGTGCGCTTTCTGCAGAAGATCGGGTGGAAGATAATGTTTTGAACGTGCTGGATCCACTCTCAACCACCCAATTGACTAGCACCTGTACCTGCTCAGGTTTTACCATCCTTAGAACGCCATTGGGCCCCACCAACTATCACTGTAAATTCTGGTGGGTACTGGAACCTGAGGTAGTTGGTTCACTAGGACGTGTGGCTGTGGCAGAATGGCCACGTCCTCTCCCAGCACCAGAGGGTACACTAACACCACCATGACTGCGTCCGCCTCCCTTACTAGATGTTTTCCTCATTGTTACCATTCACCAAGCACCACAATAAGAAAAAAAATATTTGGCCCAATGTATTGATTTCAAATTCAGGCCTTTTTTTACAGGCACCTAACACTATCTGCCTTTTTATTTATGTAGTGTATTACACTAATACAGGCACAGCAGTAACCACTGATTTAGGGGAATATCTCTTTTAGGGCAAGTATTTAGGCTCTGGGTGAAAGGTATCCTTTTATGGACAGATTTACACTTGGAGATGCACAGTAGCGTGAGAAAAATATGTAGGATTATGCCTTCAGCAATTGTATTTTAACACTTTGTGTAATATACCC
Source organism: Bufotes viridis (assembly GCA_033119425.1). Lineage (NCBI taxonomy): Eukaryota > Metazoa > Chordata > Amphibia > Anura > Bufonidae > Bufotes > Bufotes viridis. Next base: position 177,756,392 of record CM065590.1, read on the forward strand.
TTTAACGGACAGAAATACAATGGGAGATGCATGGAAGCGTGTGAAGGTAATGAGGATGACCCTCTCAGCACTTGTATATACACCTTGAGTGTAATATACCCTTTTACGGAAAGATTAACACTTGGCCTGCAACAGCTGGAACACCTGATTCAGGGTATTGCTATTTTGGCAATTGAATTTCACCCCATAACAAAATATACCCTTTTACAGACTGATTAACACTTGGCCTGCAACTGCTGGAACACCTGATTCAGGGTATTGCTATTTTGGCAATTGAATTTCACCCCAGAACAAAATATATGTTTTGGGGGACAATATTATACTTTGCCAGCCTCAGCTGTGACACCAGTCTGAGGTTATTGCTATTTTGGCAATTGAATTTCACCCCAGAACAAAATATATGTTTTGGCGGACACTATTATACTTTGCCAGCCTCTACTGGAACACCAGATTCAGGGTCTTGCTATTTTGGCAATTGAATTTCACCCCAGAACAAAATATATGTTTTGGCGGACAATATTATAAACAAAAAGACCTCGTAGGGCTCAAGTATCTATGATTCGGACAACCAGACACCAATAAATCAAACAGAAAATTATATCAAAAGAAAGTGCCTAAAACATCACTTTTATTATTATGTTAAAATACTCAAAATATTCCTGTAATAGTATAAATATACAAAATAGTACATTGACGGGGTGCCTGTAGAATATCAGGAGTACATATCTACTGCCCAATTGTTCAATTAATAACTAAAGGATGGGTATATGGGAACAGGGGAGGGAGGGTTGCTGGGTCTATAGCCCTCAGTCCTCACCCTATACTATATCCCTTACCAATGATGGCTCCTCCTAATTGCCCTCTGAAGCTTGCCCTATCAGTGAGGGACTGCCCAGCTACTTCAAGAGTGAAGGAAACAGGGGAGTGAGGAGGCCCCTAAGTTAGGGCAGAGAAAGACCTACAAACTAAATAGTATACTCCTTGCCAAACATGTGTCACACCTCAGTGTGACAGCAAATCGAACTACTGTGGGGGAGGGTTCCAAAAGTAGCCCCCCTCACAGTTCCGCCACAATCAACCTGACGCGTTTCCCTGGCCAGCTGGCCAGTTCCTCAGGGGAAATGAAAGATATAGAAGCACAACTGTAATTGATATATGATAAAGTGCTCAATTTCACCAGTGTTGTCCGCCAAAACATATATTTTGTTCTGGGGTGAAATTAAATTGCCAAAATAGCAATACCCTCAGACTGGTGTCACAGCTGAGGCTGGCAAAGTATAATCCGGATGTTTTGGCGGACAATATTATACTTTGCCAGCCACAGCTGTGGCACCAGATTTATGGTATTGCTATTTTGGCAATTTAATTTCACCCCAGAACAAAATATATGTTTTGGCGGACAATATTATACTTTGCCAACCACAGTTGTGACACCAGATTTATGGTATTGCTATTTTGGCAATTGAATTTCACCCCAGAACAAAATATACCCTTTTACAGACAGATTAACAGTTGGCCTGCAACAGCTGGGACACCAGATTCAGGGTATTGCTATTTTGGCAATTGAATTTCACCCCAGAACAAAATATATGTTTTGGGGGACAATATTATACTTTGCCAGCCTCAGCTGTGACACCAGTCTGAGGGTATTGCTATTTTGGCAATTTAATTTCACCCCAGAACAAAATATATGTTTTGGCAGACAATATTATACTTTGCCAGCCTCAGGTGTTACACCAGATTCAGGGTATTGCTATTTTGGCAATTGAATTTCACCCCAGAACAAAATATACCCTTTTACGGACAGATTAACACTTGGCCTGCAACAGCTGGAACACCAGATTCAGGGTATTGTTATATTGGCAATTGAATTTCACCCCAGAACAAAATATATGTTTTGGCGGACAATATTATACTTTGCCAGCCACAGCTGTGGCACCAGATTTATGGTATTGCTATTTTGGCAATTTAATTTCACCCCAGAACAAAATATATGTTTTGGCGGACAATATTATACTTTGCCAGCCACAGTTGTGACACCAGATTTATGGTATTGCTATTTTGGCAATTGAATTTCACCCCAGAACAAAATATATCCTTTGCAGGACACTATTAAACTTGGCCAGCCACAGCTGAAACCACTGATTTGTGGTATTGCTATTTTGGCAATTGAATTTCACCCCAGTACAAAATATATCCTTTGCAGGACACTATTAAACTTGGCCAGCCACAGCTGAAACCACTGATTTGTGGTATTGCTATTTTGGCAATTGAATTTCACCCCAGAACAAAATATTTCCTTTGCAGGACACTATTAAACTTGGCCAGCCACAGCTGAAACCACTGATATATGGTATTGCTATTTTGGCAATTGAATTTCACCCCAGAACAAAATATATGTTTTGGCGTACACTATTATACTTTGCCAGCCACTACTGGAACACCTGATTCAGGGTATTGCTATTTTGGCAATTTAATTTCACCCCAGAATAAAATATACCCTTTTACGGACAGATTAACAGTTGGCCTGCAACAGCTGGGTCACCAGATTCACGGTATTGCTATTTTGGCAATTGAATTTCACCCCAGAACAAAATATATGCTTTGGCGGACACTATTATACTTTTCCAGCCACAGCTGTGACATCAGATTTATGGTATTGCTATTTTGGCAATTAAATTTCACCCCAGAACAAAATATATGTTTTGGCGGACACTATTATACTTTGCCAGCCAGTGCTGGGACACCAGATTTAGGGGACTGCTATTTTGGCAATTGAATTTCACCACAAAAAATAATCTATCCTTTGCCAGACAGCAGACAGTATTATACTTGGCTAGCCAAAGCTGGAACACCAGATTTAGGGGATTGGTATTTTGGCAATTGTATTTAACCCCTTAATAAAATATAGAAATTGCTATCCTGAGTTTATAAAGGGTGACAATAAGCACAGCCAAGCCCCTGATGTAGGATATAGCAAAAAAATCAAAAAACTAGTATTGATGGATTGATGGACTTGGTGGCAGCTTGTTCTGGTGCACCACAAGTCACAAAATGTCCGCCGATCACCCCAGAAAAAAAGTGACAGAAAAACGCTCTGTGCAGCCTAAAAACCAGTTCACAGCTGTAGATCGATCACTTCATTAGGTGCTTTTGCTGACTTTTCCCTGCCTAATCTCGCCCTCACAGAAGCTGCGTCCTCCCCCTACACTAATCAGAGCAGTGTGACGTGCAGCACTACTTGACTCCAGCTTAAATAGAGGCTGGGTCACATGCTGCACTTGGCAAATCACAGCCATGCTATTAGTAGGCATGGCTGTGATGGGCTCTTAGGGCAAGAAGTAAAACGCTAGCTGATTGGCTGCTGTGCAGCCCTTCAGAAAGCGGGAAGAAATCGCCGAACAACGGACCCGAACCCGAACTTTTTTAAAAATGTTTGGGTTCGGCTCCGTGTCCCGAACACCCCAAAATTCGTTACGAACCCGAACTATGCTCGAACTGTTCGCTCAACACTATTTATGATCTATCCAGAGGATAGGTCATCAGTTTAAAAGAACTGCAGAACCCCTTGCAAAAGTATTCACCTCCCTTGATTTTTATATAAATGTTACAAAGTTACCATTTTTTCATATTTTGTTACATTACAGCCTTAAGTTCAATGTTTTGTTAATCTGAATTTTATGTGTTGGATCAGAACACAATAGTCTAAGTTGTTTAATTGAAATGAGAAAAATATATAAATAAAACTATTGTTTAGAAATAAAAAACAGAAAATTGGCACGTGCGTATGTATTCATCCCTTTTGTTAGGAAGCCCATAAAAAGCGCTGGTGCAACCAATTACCTTCAGAAGTCACATAATTAGTTAAATAATGTCCACCTGTGTGCAATCTAAGTGTCACATGATCTGTCATTACATATACACACCTTTTTTTAAAGGCCCCAGAAGCTGCAACACCTAAGCAAGAGACATCACTAACCAAACACTGTAATGAAGACCAAGGAACTCTCCTAACAAGTAAGGGACAATGTTGTTGAGAAGTAAAAGTCGGGGTTAGGTTATAAAAAAATATCCAAATATACAAATCTTTGATGATCCCCAGGAGCACCATCAAACCTAGCATAACCGAATGGAAAGAACATGGCACAACAGCAAACCTGCCAAGAGATGACCGCCCACCAAAACTCACGGACCAGGGAAGGAGGGCATTAATCAGAGAGGCAGCATGGGGAACTAAGGTAACCCTGGAGGAGCTGCAGTGTTCCACAGCAGAGACTGGAGTATCTGTACATAGGACTAGTTATGAGCAGGAGGTGCCATATACAATTTCGCAATATTTCGCGAATATTCGATTGAATATTCGTCGAAATCGAATATTCGTCATTATTCTATTTATCGTGAATAATATGTGATTTAATTATTCACGTATTGCGAATTGAACTTTGAATGGGGTATAAAGGCAACTTTCCTATTGGTTGGCTTGCTAGAATTAATGAAGATAACGAATATAGCGCTATATTCTCTATCTTCGTTAATTTGAGAAAGCCAACTAATAGGAAAGTTATAGCCAGTTCAAAGTTTCATTCGCAGTATGCGAATATTACATTATGAAATATTCGCGTACTGCGAATGAAACTTTGAACGGGGTATAAACTTCCTATTGGTTGGCTTGCTAGAATTAACGAAGATAACAAATATAGCACTATATTCTTTATCTTCGTTAATAGCGAAGATAGAGAATATTTTGCTATCTTCGTTCTTAACGAAGATAACGAATATAGCGCTTTACTCTTTATATTCATTAATTCTAGAAAGCCAATCAATCTAAGTTGGATGCGCAATGCGAAAATATTACTTTGCTTATTTTTGCAATAAATAGAATAATGACTCAGTATTCTGTTTATTGCAATAAAATAGGTAAAGTAATATTTTCGCATTGTGCATCCAACTTAGAGCTGCCTATAGGCAAGTTTACTATTTTTTATCTTCGTTAATAGCGAAGATAGAGAATATTTCGCTATCTTCGCTCTTAATGAAGAAAACGAATATAGCGCTATATTCTCTATATTCGTTACTTCTAGCAAGCCAACCAATAGGAAAGTTATAGCCCATTCAAAGTTATGTAATATTCGCGTACTGCGAATGAAACTTTGAATCGGCTATAACTTTCGTATTGGTTGGCTTGCTAGAATTAACGAAGATAGAGAATATAGCACTATATTTTCTATCTTTGTTAATGGTATCTTGGGTTCAGATTGGAAAAAAAAAACTAAAAAAATGAATATTTTTTTTACAAATATACAGCACTATATTATAAATATTAACAAATTAGCGAAGTGCCGATATTCATAAAAAAAAATCGCTATTCGAATATTCGCGCTCAACACTACATAGGACAACAATAAGCCTTACGCTCCATAGAGTTGGGCTTTATGGCAGAGTGGCTAGAAGAAATCTATTACTTTCAGCTAAAAACAAAAAGGCACATTGTGAGCTTGAGAAAAGGCATGTGGGAGACTCCCAAAATGTATGGAGGAAGGTGCTCTGGTCTGATGAGACTAAAATTGAACTTTTCGGCTATCTAAGAAAACGCTATGTCTGGCGCAATCACATCACATCACCCAAAGAACACCATGTTTTTCAGCAGCCGGGACTGGGAAACTGGTCAGAGTTGAGGGAAAGATGGATGGTGCTAAATACAGGGATATTCTTGAATAAAACCTGAACCACTCTGTGCGTGATTTGAGGCTAGGATGGAGGTTCACCTTCCAGCAGGACAATGACCCCAAACACACTGCTAAAGCAACACTTGAGTGGTTTAAGGGGAAACATGTAAATGTGTTGTAATCACCTAATCAAAGCCCAGATTTCAATCCAATAGAAAATTTGTAGCCAGACTTAAAGATTGCTGTTCACAAGCGCAAACCATCCAACTTGAAGGACCTGGAGCAGTTTTGCAAGGAGGAATTGGCGAAAAATTCACAGTGGTAAGATTTGGCAAGTTCATAGAGACTTATCCAAAGCGACTTGGAGCTGTGATTGCTGCAAAAGGTGGCTCTACAAAGTATTGACTTTAGGGGGGTGAATAATGCCTTTTTCTGTTATTTTGTCCTATTTGTTGTTTGCTTCACAATAAAAAAAAAAAAAAAAAACATCTTCAAAGTTGTGGGCATGTTCTGTAAATTAAATGATGCAAATCCTCAAACAATCCATGTTAATTCCAGGTTATGAGGCACCAAAATCCAGAAAAAGTAAAGGGGGGTGATTACTTTTGCAAGGCACTGTATATATAGGAGAACGTTTGTAATATATTTACTGTCCTGAAGTTGTCTGGATCAGACTCCCTGGTCTCACAATGCTCTGAAGATCTTTCACTGACATCTCATCATTTACCAGGTTTCCACCTTGGGCTGTCACTTTAGCTGTGGATTGGTCCAGAGCAATGCCTCTACGCACACATGAACTCCTGAATCTACCTCTTCTGTGCATGCACCAGGCAGAGAAATAGTTCTGGCCCTGTCCACAGTGGAAGTGATGTACCAATAATAGCCCAGGCCGGAAACCTAGTAAAGGACGTGGGGTCATCAAAAACTGGATTTTTAGAAAAGGAGCATCACCTGACTCGATCCTGGAAGGCTGAACCACACAAATTTAAGATGATAAGTACATTGAAAGCTTTCTAGCACAGGTGTATTCATTGTAATTAAAGTGGCTGGGTCCAGAAAAATACTTTCTAGGGTACTTTCACACTTGCGTTGGTGTGGATCCGTCTGTTTATTTGCACAGACGGATCCGCACCTATAATGCAAACATTTGTATCCGTTCAGAACGGATCCGTTTGCATTAGTTAAAAGAAAAATACCAAAGTCCAAAACGGATCTGTTTTGGATTACATTGAAAGTCAATGGGGAACGGATCCGTTTTCAAATGCACCATATTGTGTCATTGAAAACGGATCCGTCCCCATTGACTTACATTGTAATTAAAAACTGATCCGTTAGGCTCCGCCTCTTCAGACGGACACCAAAATGCTGCATGCTGCAAAACAGAATAGAAGCGGAACGGAGCCTAACTGATGCATTCTGAACGGATCCTTATCCATTAAGAATGCATTGGGGCTTAACTGATCCGTTTTGGACCGTTTGTGAGAGCCCTGAAACAAATCTCACAAACGGAAACCAAAACGCTAGTGTGAAAGTACCCTTACATAAGGGCCAATGATTGGGAACAGAATATTTACTGTGGCCAATCACTGTTCTGGGTAAAAGCCCACTTACAAAGATATAACTTAAAGATCCTTGGCCCCAGGGGTGGATTGGCCATAAACCTTAAAGAGAAATTTTCCGGTGGGCCAATGCCCAGGGGGCCAGCCAGTGGAATTTTTTGGGATGTATTTTGTGCTGCTGGCAGTATTATTTTGTGATGAACTGTGGTATTTGGCTCTGTTGGGGTGGTATAATGTTCCACAATATGGTTTTGCTGGCCCTGCCTTCCATCAATTTGGTCCCCAACTACAAAACAGGGCCACTTTTAGTATTTCTTCCAGGGCTACTTTAAGTTCCCAGTCCGCCCCTGCTGGTCAAATATGCAACCAAGCCCCCAACTACTATGCATTTTTTATAGTACTAATATTTTCATATGTGGCTACTGGTCCCGGCACTCCAAATATACCGTATTTTTCTCCCTATAAGACGCATCGGTCCATAAGACGCACCTAGGTTTTTGGGGAGGAAAATAAGGAAAAAAATGTTATTAACCAAAAGGTGTGCTTTTGGTGGGTTTTGAATTAATAGTGGTCTGTGGATGGCACCATTATGGGGGATCTGTGAATGAAACACTGTTATGGGGGGTTTTGGGGATCTGTGGATGACGCACTGTTATGGGGGGATCTGTGGATGGCACTGCTATGGGGGCACTGTGGATGATACCGTTATGGGGGATCTGGGGATGGCGCTGTTATTGGGATCTGTGGATGGCACCATTATGGGGGATCTGTGGATGGCACCGTTATGGGGGATCTGGAGATGGCACTGTTATAGGGGATCTGTGAAGGACACTGTTATGAGGATCTGTGGATGGCACTGTTATGGGGAATCTGTGGATGGCACTGTTATGGGGGATCTGTGGATGACACTGTTATGGGGGATCTGTGGATGGCACTGTTATGGGGGATCTGTGGATGGCACTGTTATGGGGGATCTGTGGATGACACTGTTATGGGGGATCTGTGGATGACACTGTTATGGGGGATCTGTGGATGGCACTAGAAGAAATGGTGTCCGGGTCGGGTAGCTTCCTTGGCCCCTGAGGAAGCTATTGGTGCGAAACTCAGGTCGGGCGTTAGGAACATTGTGGTGTTTTATGCGATTCTTTTTCACGAATTTTGTGAGTATATATTAAACATCTAATTTTTAAGAACATAAACGGTGCTTCACTATCTTTGTGCCCGGGCTCACACTCACAGACTGTTGGCGTCCCACGTGGAGGAGAGTTAACTGACGTCCCGCTGCTGTAGGTGGAACAGTGGGAGCCTATTCTGATACGCCTGTTGCAAGAATCTGTATGTGAGTAGGCATTACCTTGCTTTATGCGAAGGGAACCTTACGGTGTTATCCTATTAGTGCGATTATAACCACAGGTACACCATTAAGCCGGACCTTTGATGGTGAATTTTATATAAAAGAATTACACCGGTACATGCAAATGTGAATGGGATCGTGATCACACCGTGGCAGCGCAGCTTTTCACCATTTCTTCTACTGACTGTTGGTGTATTAGCTCACTACACCGAAAGACTTGCAGCGCCACAAGTAGGACAACCCGAAAAGTGTGGACTTTTTACTGATATACATTACTTTGTGTGGATGGCACTGTTATGGGGGATCTGTGGATGGCACTCTTATGGGGGATCTGTGGATGACACTGTTATGTATGTGTCATCCACAGACCCCCACCCCATAATAGTGCCATCCACATACTCCCCATCCCATAACAGTGCCATCCACAGATCCCCCATCCCATAATAGTGCCTTTCATAGATGTCCCCCATAAAAATGTGATCCACAGATCCCCCCCGCCGCTCCAGTGCTGCAGTATAGAAATATAAAAGTTCTAATTCAATTTAAGTTCATTAAAGATGCCCCCTCACTTGTAATATTACCAGTAACATTAACAGCTGCTGTAGACCGCAGGCAGACCGGGCGGCAGCGTGACTCACTGACGTCACGGTCACGTGCCTGCGCTGCCTGCTTCATTCATACAGTAGGCGGGGCAGGCACATGACATCAGGGAGCTACGCTGCTTGCGTTTACTTCAGCTGTAATGAGTAAGTGAGGGGGCATGTTTAATGAACTTAAATTGAATTAGAACTTTTATAATCCTATTCTGCGGCACTGGAGCAGCGGGGCCGCCGCAATTGCCGGCCCCAAGCTCCTCCTCCCAGTCCCTCCCCGCTCAAACATCGCAGCCCGCGATGTAAAAATGTCAACTTACACCCCAAAATACGCAGGGACAAAAAGTGCAACTTATGGGGCGAAAAATACGGTATACACCCTTGCTTCTTTAATTGTCATATTATGATAATGTATTTTTCTCCTTGGGTCAGATCATACAGTAAATTATAGATAATTTTAACATAAATTTGTTTTTAATTTTTGAGTGAATTTTTTATAACCTTTTCTGTCTGTGGATTATGGCTGTCCCTAACTGTTTTTATATGCTGACATTGCATTCTGCTTAAAGGGATTAATGACCATGTAAACTAAAGCAGCAAATAAGTGCACACTTTGGAATCCAAGAGGTGGATTTTTTATTAGAATGAGCCCTGTGACGGTGACAGATCAATCTTAAGAGAATTCATTTCTCTCTGAATTGGTTTATGACTGCTGTTAAAAAGCAATAAAATGGTTTTCTTCTGTTAATTTGTTTAAAGGAGCTATAACATAGGCATGCCTGCATTTATGTTGTGATCATAAAGAGACCTTTTATAAGGTACTAATTAAATGTTTAATGTAGCAGAATAGTGAAAACTGAATAACAATGGTAACATCTGTATCAGGATAGGGATTAAAGGGCGTGTGCAGATGTTGGTTTATCTCTAAAACCTTCTATTAAACTAAACTAAAATGTCTTTCTGTCAGCGTTATTGCCACAAACAAGCTTTTCAAAGTATCAAGGTTTCTACTATCAATGATCATAAAGTAAGTAAAATAGTTGAATGCAGGTGAAATGGTAATGTGCGTATCCTGACTAGAATCCCAATAGCAGATAATTATGCATTTGGGATGGTGATTTGGAAAACTCCTTATTCGGGTTGTACGGTGACTATTGTTGACCTGTTCATGGTGTCCTGAGGAGTAGTCGCTTATCCTTCAGGTCCTATAAATGCTCCATAGATGCACCTCAAATTCCAATTTAAGCATTTATTAATAAATAATTCCAAATGCAGTGGTGCTGGAAAGTTTGTAAACCATTCAGAATTTTCTATATTTCTGCATAAATTTTACCTAAAACTATAACAGATTTTCAAACAAGTCCTAAAAGTATATGAAGATAACCTAATATAAATAAAATGTGTAAAAATATATTTCATGGTGTTTTACAGATATTTTCATTACTTCTTGTCCCTAGTGGAGCTCACTAGGGAGCACCACCCCCGGTAACCTGATATTTGTGACCTATGTTAGGGTAGGTCATTAATTAAAAAATACCAGAGAACTATCTTAAGATCAATTGTTCTTTCTATCTATCTATCTATCTATCTATCTATCTATCTATCTATCTATCTATCCTGTAACAAATACAGTTGTACAACCTATTATATAAGAAAATAAAAACCAACTACAAAGTATTGGAAACATTACTAAAATTCCTTACAAAGGCTAATGCTAACATTGTTTATTTGGCTAACACTGATTATTTTACAATATTTAGCTCTATGAGCCATGCAATTCAATGGTTAATGTATTTATTTTTCTATTGATTGATGTGGTAACTAATTTATACCATGGACCTGAGGGCTAAGCATTAAACTATGGTGATATGAGATAAAGCACCTCAGGGCCCTGTGTTGCTTATCTTTTGCAGGAATTATAGCACATGATAACCTGCACATTTTCTATTGCTATAAGGGTTTAGAATTATTCCAAGCTTCTCTTTCCTGTATCAGCCATGGTTAACCGTGGGCCTTTTATATCCTGGAAGCAGGTTGGTGGAACCTGAACCAAAGACGAAACATGTAAATTGACCTGACAGTTGGTATAATTTTATATAATAAATACTGCTGAATATTGAAAAAAAATTGCAAATTCACACTCTGAAAACACTTAAAATACATTCAAAAACAGCCCATTGTAGTTTTGGGGATGTGCAGCTTGTTCATATAGGCTACAGTCCTAAGTCATAGTTATCAACTTCTACTAACACAGGTTTACTTTAGGGTACTTTCACACCTAGATTTTTGGTGGCATTGTTCGGCACTATTGTGTTTTGTGGTGTTTTTTTTTTGTTTGCACTGGCTTTTTGTGAATTTTTTTTCGGTAAAATGCCAGCTCCATTTGCTGAAGGTTGGGAAAGGTATGAAATATGAGACACAGGACATACAAGCATTTTTTTTTTGTTACTGGCATTCATACTCATTATGTGACATTTTTAGTTTTTCTTGCTTTTTATAAATGCAGAGTGCTGTAGCTGTTGATATTTTTTCAGGCGTTTAGACATCATCTTCTCTACAGTAGAATAGTGCAATGAAGAGAATGCTAGTGGTAAGACACATTGTGCACAAAAGACACCAAAAATTCGGCAAAACGAACAGAGCGGGCTATATTTAAACGAATAAAGACCACATTGTTTTGATGGTACGTATTGTTAATGGCTGTTCGGCACCCACAATACTGCACAGCCATTAACAATACAAACTGACAAATTGGAGCCCAAGCCAGAGGCAAAAATCTGTTAGTACGAACCCTTACAAAAGTATGAACAGGTTTCAGGTTTATTAAAGTAAGGATTTAATGGTTACATTGAGTTACATTGAGGATCACATTCAATTTCAAAACCAATTTTAATACTGAAGATACTCACATTAGTAGAGTTACATTCTGCAAAAGGTAAAGGTAAATAATTTAGAAAGAGGTACACTCCCCCATTGAGCATTTCTTGTTGTAAAATGTTTTCCGAATTTTTTTTTGCAACAGATTTGTGGAGGGATGTGAATAGAAGACTTTCAGGATTTAAACTAAGAAACCAAAGCATTCTGTTGAACCCTATTGAGCACTTTATTTGCATCCAGGTTAAGGATTAGAGAATTAGTGTGGCCAGCCTCTTGCTAATTAGCATATAGTTTGGTACATTACATCTGACACACAGTGACCCTTTGTGAAACCCACAAAGAACATTCTTTGGCAAAGCAGTTGTAGTTATACAATGGAGAAAAAAAACTATTTGATACACGATTTTGCAAGTTGTCCCACCTACAAAGAATGGAGAGGTCTGTTATTTTTATCGTAGGTACACTTCAACTGTGAGAGACAGAATCTAAAAAAAAAAATATCAGAAAAATAACATTGTATAATTTTTAAATAATTAATTTGCATTTTATTGCATTAAATAAGTATTTGATAACCTACTAACAACCGGAATTCTGGCTCTCACAGACCTGTTCGTTTTTATTTAAGAAGTCCTCCTACTCTGCACTCATTACCTGCATTAATTGTACCTGTTTGAATTCATTACCTGTATAAAAGACACCTGTCCACAGACAATCAATCACAGTCCAGCCTCTCCACCATGACCAAGACCAAAAAACTGTCTAAGGACACCAGGGACAAATGTGTAGACCTGCAAAACGCTGGGATGGGCTACCGGAAAATAGGCAAGCAGCTTGTGGAGATTGCAACAACTGTTGGGACAATTATTCGAGAATGGAACAAACTCAAGATGACTGTCAATCTTCTTCGGTCTGCTTTTTAAAAAATTCGATTTGGTCAATTCGCCAAATTTCTCAAAAAAATTTGGTTTGATCCGAATTTATTCACAGCGAATCATGTTAAAAACGGCTATTTCTTGGCTGCAGAGAGCCTTTATAGTGGTGTAGAACACTGTGCCTTGCAGTAACACGCATAGGGAGTCTGCTGTGGTAGTGAAACAATACTGTGAGTCAATATGACATGCAGATGACAGCCTTCACTCTTAGAATCACTGCACTTCCCTTATTTTGGCAGTGACGGGCCAAAACTGACAGAATAAATCAAGTGTGAACTAAGCCTTACAGGTCAATGGTTGCGTAAAGAAGAAGTGCACTCCTTTTACACCGTCGGCAGCTGATTCCACATAAATGTCTACAGAACCTGTTCTATGAAACGCTTATAAAGGTAGAGTTCCGCTGACAGAGTGGAGAGGGTGTCAGCAGTAAGTTTGTGTTGATGTCACTGATTATTTTGCCCTTCCTCTGATCCATCAGAACAATAACCCTTCACTTGGTTAGCATTTGCTTAATAATCCATCAGTATTGCTAAAGCCAAAAAGAACAGGAGTGGATCCAAAACAGAGATGACATGTGAATGGAATAGTTGCATGTCTTATGTGTTTTGTACCCACTCCTGCTTTTGGATACCAAATCATAAGCCAATTCTGATGCAAAATAGGGACCATGTCATGCAGGCCTTAAAGCTGTTACATATACAGCGTCTGTTGTGCGTCTCATTTTTCCTCCTGACAGATCAGAAGAAGAGTCAAATAAATGATGATGTCAGCCAGTCCGAAAGGCAAAATAGAGGCCGTCATGAAGTGGGGAGGGTGGTAACAGCATAAGAAGTCAACAGAGTGGCCCTATGACATATAGTGAGGTGTAAGCAGCATAAAGAGACCTCAGAGTGGCGCAATGGCAGTGTGGAGGAAGCAGCATCATCATCAGGAGGCCAAAGAGTGGCAAGGTGACATAGTGTTCAGGTAGCAGCAGCATTAGGAGACAACAGAGTGGCACAATGACAGAGTGTGGAGAAAGCAGCATCATCATCAGGAGGCCAAAGAGTGGCAAGGTGACATAGTGTTGAGGTAGCAGCAGCATTAGGAGACCACAGAGTGGCACAATGACAGTGAGTGGTGGTGGCAGCAGCACCATCAGGAGAAGGCCACAGGGTGGCACAATGATAGTGTGGAGGTGGCAGCAGCAGCATCAGGAGGACACAGAGTGGCAAGGTGACATAGTGTGGAGGAGGCAGCAGCATCAGGAGACCACATAGTGGCAAGGTCACATGGTGTGGAGGTGGCAGCAGCATCAGGAGACCACAGAGTGGCAAGATGACATAGTGTGGCGGTGGCAGCAGCATCCGAGACCACAGAATGACCCAGTGAGCAGTGAGGAGGTGGCTGGCAGTACCAGCTGAAGATGGTGGGTGAAAAAAGGAGCACTTGGCATCAGATGTGTGGCATATGGAGGGTGGCCAGAAGAAAATGGTCTCTTTTGTCAAAGTGTTGGTGTGGCACCATGGATGATCATCAGGCATTGGTGGGTGGAAATCCTGGCTGATTCACACCTGATTCATCTTGACAGGTCAGTCTCTCCACATTTTGGGTGGACAGGCAAGTTCTTCTTGGGGTAACTATGGCCCCCGCCGCACTAAACACCCGCTCTGATACCACACTACAGGCCGGGCAAGACAGCTTTTCCAGGGCAAACTCTGCTAGTTGCGGCCACAAATCCAGTTTTTCTGCCCAGTAGTCCAGCGTATCTTCAATGTGGGGTGGTAGGGTGCAGTCCAAGTATAAAACCACCTGCTGGTTTAGATCCTGCTCCAGGTCTAGCTGGTTATGCTGCTGGTGAGTAATTTCTACATTAGGCGGGTGAAGAAAGCTTCTCATCAGCAACTCTAGACTCATGTTGCTGCTGATGGAGCTGAAACTGCTCCTACTTCCAACCCTGCCACAGCAGCCATGACAGATGAACGTGAGCACAGAGGGCACCTCCGGTCAGACCTGCGAGAGGATGGATGAAGTCGCAGATAGGCAGCGGCCAACTGACTAAATAGGATGTCTCAATAGTAGTTCAGTTTGTCCTCCCTCTCAGTGGGTGTAAAAAAGGCCCCCATTTTAGACCAGTAGCGAAGGTCCAACAAGGTGGAGAGCAAGAAGTCATCCCTCTGCCGAATAGTGACAATTTGGCTGTCACTACGCAAGCAAGTGAGCATGCATCAGGTCATTTGTGCAAGTGACTCAGAGGGACTCCCTGCCTCCATCTCTACGGCATACTGCCATGGTGTGTCTGTGTCAGGGGCTGACTGGCAACTTTTGGCCCAGGGGGCAAGTAACACCCAGAAGCCCACTGAGCCCCCCTCTACTTCCTAATTCGCTGTCACAAGAGGCTGGGCGGGGAGCTGCGGGAGGAGAGCACAGCCCCCTCTGACAGCATTGACAGCTTGTTACAGGAGGCTGAGCATTGCGGAGAGGATAGATGTTGGCCACTCACATTGCTCATTGCCCTCCCCCCCTTATGTGCCAGTAGCCCCCCCCTTATGTGCCAGTAGCCATCCCCCTTATGTGCCAGTAGCCCTCCTTATGTGCCAGTAGCACCCCCTTATGTGCCAGTAGCCCCCTTATGTGCCAGTAGCCCCCCTTATGTGCCAGTAGCACCCCCTTATGTGCCAGTAGCACCCCTTATGTGCCAGTAGTCCCCCTTATGTGCCAGTAGTCCCCCTTATGTGCCAGTAGCCCCCCTAATGTGCCAGTAGCCCCCTAATGTGCCAGTAGCCCCCTTATGTGCCAGTAGTCCCCCTTATGTGCCAGTAGTCCCCTAATGTGCCAGTAGCCCCCTAATGTGCCAGTAGCCCCCTTATGTGCCAGTAGTCCCCCTTATGTGCCAGTAGTCCCCCTTATGTGCCAGTAGTCCCCCTTATGTGCCAGTAGCCGTCCCCTTATGTTCCAGTAGCCATCCCCTAATGTGCCAATTGACCTCCTTATGTTCCAGTAGTCCCCCTTATGTGCCAGTAGTCCCCCTTATGTGCCAGTAGCCGTCCCCTTATGTTCCAGTAGCCATCCCCTTATGTGCCAATTGACCCCCTTATGTTCCAGTAGTCCCCCTTATGTGCCAGTAGTCCCCCTTATGTGCCAATTGACCCCCTTATGTGCCAATTGACCTCCTTATGTGCCAGTAGCCCCCTTATGTGCCAGTAGAATCCCCCTCAGTTTATCATGTGCCTGTAGAATCCCCCTCACTTTATCATGTGCCAGTAGAATCCCCCCTCACTTTATCATGTGCCAGTAGAATCCCCCTCAGTTTATCATGTGCCAGTAGAATACCCCCTCACCTTATGTGCCAGTAGCCCCCAAAAAACAAACAAACATACAAAAAACACTTATACTTACCTCCAGCGATGCGATGCAGGCCTCTTCCGGCCTGTGTCCCTCGCTGTACCGCTCCGGCGGCGCGATGACGTCATCGCGCCTCCTGCACCAGCCTCTGATAGGCTGTCGGCCTAGTGCTGGCAGCCTATCAGAGGAACAGGAAGGGGACACGCCTCTCCCTGCTCTGCCGCAGCACAGCCATCTGTATCGCCGTCCTGAGGATGGCGATACAGATGACTATGGAGATGAACGCTTCCACAGTGGAAGCGTTCATCTCCCTGTGCCCTGCCGCCGGCCGCCCCCACTTGTCACCAGGGCCGCGGCAGGGCACATGCACACCCCAAAGGCCGGCCTTGGGTGACACTACAGAGGGGCCCGGGGGGCAATTGCCCCCCTGCCCCCCGGCCCAGTCCGCCCCTGGTCTGTGTCCTCTGCCTTGTCTTCCTCATCGCCCTGTAGCTCCTCTTGCTACTCCTGCTCCTCCTCTCCTGTCACCTGTGTAGAAAAACCACAAATTTCGCTACACATTACTTGTGCGTCAATGTCCTCCTAAAGTTCAGCCCCAACAGGGCTCATGTGGCCGTGAGATCTAGCCGCCACGTCTCCAGTCCCCTGAGATTTACCAGCATTTGTTCACCAGGACATGAAGCAGTGGAATGACGTTGTTCATCCCGTAGTCCTGGCGACTGACAAATAACATGGCCTCCTCAAAGGGCCTGAGCAAACGGCATGTGTCACGCATGAGATGCCACTGGCTGACATTGAAGTTACACAGGGGAGTACTCCTGTTTGCTTGGATCATCAAGAAATCATTTATGGCCTTTCTCTGTTCGTATAGCAAGTCCAACATATGGAGGGTGGAATTCGAACTGGTGGAAACGTCGCATATCAGCCTATGTTGGGGGATTCCGTTCTGCCACTGCAGCTCAAGGAGTGTGTGCTTTGCGGTATACGAGTGGATGAAGTGCATTCAAAGTTTCCTGGCTATTTTTAGGATGTCTTGCAGATGGGTAAAAGCCTTCAGGAACCGCTTGCAGGGCTCATGGCTCAGCCTTCCTTAACACAGCGCCGACACCATGTTCTTCCCATTGTCTGTCAACATGGTTCCAAATTTGAGTCGTGGAGAAAGCCAGGATTCAATTTCTTGATGAAGGACACAGAGCAGTTACCCCACTGTGTGACTCTGTTCGCCCAGGCAAACGAGGTGCAGAACAGCGTGACACCGCTGTGCCCTGCACACGTGGTATGCTGGAGGGGCACTGTGAATTGTCCCTGCAGTGGAGGCTGAGAACACAGTGGAGGATGAGGAGGCAGAGGTGGACATTTTTTCAGGACGAACGGCGTGAGAATGTAGAGATGGAAGTGTTATCACCTGGCCAAGTTGCTGGTGTGGCTGTGCAGGAACCACATTCACCCAGTGGCCCATAAAGGACATGTATTGTCCCTGACCGTAGTTACAGCTCCACACGTCGGCGCTGCCATGCACTTTGGCAGACACCGACAGGCTCCAGGACTGGCCTACCTTCTGTTCTAAATATGTGTGCAGGGCTGGTACTGCCTTTTTGGCAAAGAAATGAAGGCTTTTGACTCTCCACCTCTGCTTGGCACAAGCCATCAGTTCTCTGAAAGGTGCAGAGTCCACCACTTGGAAAGGGAGGGACTGCAGCACCAGCAACTTGGCCAGGAGCACATTCAGCTTCTGCGATATTGGATGAGTGCACGCATACTGTTGTCTCTTGGCAATCGTTTCAGTGACGAGGAGTAGGAGGAGGAGCAGGGCATCAGGACCAGCAGAGGATGGGAAGGACAGACAGCTCCCTTCAGTTGAGGTGGTGGAGCCTTGACTGCCTCAAATTGGATGCGTGTCACTGGGTGATGTAGCAGTTGCTGCGGCAGAATGGACCACTACATCGGAGCCACAGTTCTCCAAGGCTACTTTATGGTGACGCTGCATATGTTGACGAAGGGCCGTGGTGCCAACATCTGCTCTAGAGATGAGCGAATTGAAGCTGAAAAACAACGAATGCGAATTTCCTTGTGCTTTGCGGTAACGAATGACATTTTTCCCAAAATGGCTGCTGCAGGTGTGAGGACATAGAGAAAGGAAGTATGGAAAGGCGGGATCACCCAGACTGACATGCATGATTCAGCCAATAAACAGCCAGCCAGCCCTGTGATGTCACAGCCCTATAAATACTGCAGCCATCTTAGATTCAGACATTTTCAGGCGTTCTGAGTGTAGGGACAGACGTGAGAAGGCGCTTGGAACAGCAATTGGAAAAACCTCATTGTGAAAAAAAACCCTGAAAAAACTATTTTTAAGTGCAGGGAACGGATAGGGAGGAATCATTTCACAGCATTTTAGTGCAGGGAGAGAGGTCAGAACAGGCGCTATGGACAGTGATAGGGAAAACCTCATTGTGAAAAAAAGCTTTACAAGTGCAGGGAAAGATTATTTGGGGATCCAAATAGCCATTTTACAGTTCTGTCATTGAATCAATTTGTTCTTTGGGTGCAAGTGCTATGTTGAAAAGCCTTTAGTGGCGTATTTCAGTACAACAAGAGAAATATATACGCAGTTCACTTTTGCAGTTATTTGTGCTAAAAGCATTTAGTGTCGTATTTCGGTACAAAAAGAGAAATATAAACACAGCGTACTTTTGCAGTTATTTGCGCTAAAAGCGTTTATTGGCCTATTTCAGTACAAAAAGAGAAATATATACGTAGTTCACTTTTGCTGTTATATGTGGTGAAAGCGTTTAGTGTAGTATTTCAGTACTACAAGAGAAATATATGCGCAATTCACTTTTGCAGTTATTTGCGCTAAAAGCGTTTACTGGCCTATTTCTGTACAAAAAGAGAAATATATATGCAGTTCACTTTTGCTGTTATATGTGGTGAAAGCGTTTAGTGGCGTATTTCAGTACAAAAAGAAAAATATATACGCAGTTCACTTTTGCAGTTATTTGCGCTAAAAGCGTTTACTGGCCTATTTTAGTACAAAGAGAGAAATATATACGCAGTTCACTTTTGCAGGTATTTGCGCCACAAGCGTTTAGTGTCGTATTTTAGTACTACAAGACAGAGTTCAGACTAAGCAAATATACATCTACACTCACAAGTGCATATCCATAAGGCAAATAAAGTTGGCTAAAAGATGGCTGCATAATACATCATAAACTAATAGAAAAAATAAAAAAGGGGCTCATTTCAAAATGGAATGAAGGAAGCTCTTAGCACCCATTTTTGATCAAAAGTATGTCGGGCCCAAGTGCCACGTCACGGCGGCTTCCACACAAGGGTCCCTAACACTACAGATACTGCCTCTTATAGACTTACCAGTCTCCTTTTATTCAGGGCACTGCAGGAATAAAGTATCTGTAGTGTTAGAGACCCTTGTGCGGAAGCCGCCGTGACGTGGCACTTAGGCCCGACATACTTTTGATCAAAAATGTGCGCTAAGAGCTTCCTTCATTCCATTTTGGAATAAGCCCCTTTTTTATTTTTTTCTATTAGTTTATGATGTATTGTGCAGCCATCTTTTAACTAACTTAATTTGCCTTATGGATATGCACTTGTGAGTGTAGATGTGTATTTGTTTAGTCTGAACTCTGTCGTATAGTCTATATTGAGGGTGGCGCCTCTTTTAGGCTGAGCAACGCCCAAGTACCTGGGAGTTCTCAGCACAAAATCAATTTAGCTGGTTCCTGCAGTGCCCTGAATAAAATGAGACTGGTAAGTCAATAAGAGGCAGTATCTGTAGTGTTAGGGACCCTTGTGCGGAAGCCGCCGTGAAGTGGCACTTGGGCCCGACATACTTTTGATCAAAAATGTGCGCTAAGAGCTTCCTTCATTCCATTTTGGAATGACCCCCTTTTTTATTTTTTTCTATTAGTTTATGACGTATTGTGCAGCCGTATTTTAGTACTACAAGAAAAATATATACGCAGTTCACTTTTGCAGTTATATGTGGTAAAAGCGTCTAGTGGCATATTTCAGTACAAAAATAAAATATATACGCATTTTACTGTTGCAGTTATTTGTGGTGAAAGTGTTTACTGGCCTATTTCAGTACAAAAAGAGAGATATATAAGCAGTTCACTTTTGCAGTTCTTTGCGCTAAAAGAGTTTACTGGCCTATTTCAGTACAAAAAGAGAAATTTATACACAGTTCACTTTTGCAGCTATTTGCACTAAAAGCATTTACTGGCCTATTTTAGTACAAAAAGAGAAATATATACGCAGTTCACTTTTGCAGTTATATGTGGTGAAAGCGTTTTGTGGCATATTTCAGTACAAAAAGAAAAATATATACGCATTTTACTGTTGCAGTTAATTGTGGTGAAAGTGTTTAGTGGCCTATTTCAGTACAGAAAGAAAAATATATACACACTTTACTGTTGCATTTATTTGTGGTAAAAGCATTTAGTTGCCTATTTCAGTACAAAAAGAGAGATATATATACGCAGTTCACTTTTGCAGTTATTTGCTCTAAAAGCATTTACTGGCCTATTTCAGTACAAAATGAGTAATATATATTTAAGCAGTTCCCTTTTGCAGTTATTTGCGCCAAAAGCGTTTAGTGTCGTATTTCAGTACTACAAGAAAAATATATGCGCAGTTCACTTTGCAGTTATTTGCACTAAAAGCGTTTACTGGCCTATTTCAGTTCAAAAAGAGAAATATATACGCAGTTCACTTTTGCAATTATTTGCGCCAAAAGCGTTTAGTGTCGTAGTTCAGTACAAAAAGAGAAATATATGCGCAGTTCACTTTGCAGTTATTTGCGCTAAAAGTGTTTACTGGCCTATTTCAGTACGAAAAGAGAAATATATGCGCAGATCACTTTTGCAGTTATATGTGGTGAAAGCGTTTACTGGCGTATTTCAGTACAAAAAGAAAAATATATACGCATGTTACTGTTGCATTTATTTGTGGTAAAAGCTTTTAGTGATTTTAGTACAAAAAGAAAAATATATTCATCACTTTTAGGGGCGTTTTAATTTACTTTTAATTTATTTAGTTCAGCTAAAAGTATGTCAGACAGAGAAGTGCCAGTTAATGCACAAAGGAGTGGCAGAGGCCTAAATGTTTCCGGCGCAGTCAGAGGTCGCAGCAGAGTAAGGGGGCATGGCAGCAGGAGTCGCAGAGAGAGGCCTGAGCTCCCGGTGTCATCTAGCGATAACGGAACGCCTGGCACCCCGACTGGGCACCTTCCGCTGACACTTGCTCCTAGCGCTTCCCGAGGGCTCCAAGCACTCCACCGGACACGATAAGCACCTCTCCTAACTCCCGAAAGCAGGAACCAGGAACAAGCTCTTACAAGAGCTTATATTCAGGGGAGTATTGTGGTATAGCAATCCCCAAGAGTGTAGTTATCCCATCCCCCAACCATGAGCCAAGACTTCATGAAGGGGTAAAGCAGAACTTCTCTTTTGGATGGCAAAGCTTGGCCTTTTATGCAAGTCCTCCAGCAAGGGCTACTCCCCCGGGGACCTGATAGAGGACAGGCACACAAAATACAGTGACCAATCAACATACAGACAGATATATCCCACCCCCACAGGCAATGTCCATTGTGCTTGCTGATTGAGTCCCAGGCAATGTCCATTGTGATTCTTAATTAGGTCACAGGCAATGTCCATTGTGCTTGCTGATTGCGTCCCAGGCAATGTCCATTGTGAATGTTGATTAGGTCACAGGCAATGTCTATTGTGAATGTTGATTAGGTCACAGGCAATGTCCATTGTGAATGCTAACTGTCACTGGGGCCATAGTCACAGGGTAAGAGGCTGGCCAGCAGGCCTCTTCAACTCCCAGTCACAAAGGTGCTTTCGTCACAGGGGCGTTTTAATTTACTTTTCATTTATTTAGTTCAGCTAAAAGTATGTCAGACAGAGAAGTGCCAGGTAATGCACAAAGAAGTGGCAGAGGCCTACATGTTTCCGGCGCAGTCAGAGGTCGCAGCAGAGTAAGGGGGCGTGGCAGCAGGAGTCGCAGAGAGAGGCCTGAGCTCCCGGTGTCATCTAGCAGTCGTGTCTTGATCAGCAACCCAGTGGTTCTTCATTGGTTAACTTGGACATCCGCTTCATCCCAAGTGACATCGGGCACCCCCAGCCAACAGTTGGTGGGTTCGCCAGACATAACCCTTAGTTGGCATGGCCCAGGAGCAGGCCCAGTGCCCTCACCTGTCCTCAACCTGCCTCTGTCCTTTGCTGTTCTTTCAGCCGCAGAAGAATTGTATGCTGTGGGTTCAGCTCCACTATACCGCAAGGACGAGCTACTAGAGGACAGTCAGCAGCTACTGTGCAGCCAAGATCTGGAGGAAACATCCGCTGCTTCCTCCGCTAGGCGGGCAAGTAGTGATGAGGAGAGGTAGGAACTGGGAGGTAGTGTTGCGAGCTGTCAGCAATCGATCACCGAAGCGATTGCCAAGAGACAGCAGTATGTGTGCACGCATCTAACGGTGCAGAAGCTTTTCCTGTCCAAGTTGCTGGTGCTGCAGTCCCTCCCTTTCCAAAAGGTGGACTCTGCACCTGTTAGATAACTGATGGCTTGTGCGGAGCCGAGGTGGAGAGTCCCAAGCCGTCATTTCTTTGCCAAAAGGCAGTACCAGCCCTGCACAAATATGTAGAACAGAAGGTGGGCCAGTCCTTGAGCCTATCAAGGTGTCTGCCAAAGTGCACGGCAGTGCCGACGTGTGAAGCTGTAACTACAGTCAGGGAAAATACATGTCCTTTACGGCCCACTGGGTAATTGTGGTTCCTGCACAGCCACACCAGAAACTTGGAAAGGTCATGCCGCTTCCGCCTCTACATTGTCACGCCGTTGGTCCTGCGACAATGTCCGCGTCTGCCACCTCATCCTTCACCATGTCCTCAGTCTCCACTGCAGGGACAAGTCACAGTGTCACTCGAGCATACCACATGTGCAGGGCATTGCGGTGTAATGCTGTTCTGCAACTGGTTTGCCTTGGTTGGGCAATACCAGGGGCCAGTGGGCGAATTACAGGTGCGTAAGTACGATTTACAGCAAAGCAAGTCAATGGGAGACAACCAGGCACCCCTGCTCTAAAGAGGGGAGGGTGCCTGGTTCATTGGAAAAGGTCAGAAAGTGAGAAACACCAATGAAATGGATCTGGAACAGCATGAGGACGATGTCTTGATGCCCCTTAGACTCCCAGGTCGCTGCTGGGAACCATGTTGTCCGAGTTGTATGCCACTTTTACAGACTGACAAAAATACGCCCAAAACCCCCTAAAAAATCTATTTTACAAGAAAATGTGTTAGGAAACATTATTTCCTGTGTATTCAATTGTATATAAAGTGCAAGTGCTGCCAAATATTACATGGAAGAGGCCCCCCGAAACAGCCTGTAAATCACATAAAAGAGGGCTTAATTCACATTGTGGTACAATTGTTCAGGTAGTGGGACTCCTAAACTTATAAAACCTATGCATTAAGTGAAAGGGCTGCCAAAAATTACAAGGAAGCGGCACTCCAAAACAACCTTTGTTACACATAAAGGAGGGCATTATACACACCCTTGAAAAATTATCATTGATGGCCTCATGGTGACCCTCACAAACTTTAGGAGCAAGTTCCTGCTGTTGACCCTCTAAAACATTAGGGGCGAGGGTCTGCTGCTGATCTCTCTATCTAAAACATTACGGGTAAGGGTCTGCTGCTGATCTGACCATCTAAAACATTAGGGTTGAGCGTCTGCTGCTGATCTGACCATCTAAAACTTTAGGGGCAAGGGCCTGCTGGTGAGCTGATCCTGTAAAACATTATATGCGAGGGCCTGTAGGTGAGCTGATCCTGTAAAACATTATATGCGAGGGCCTGTAGGTGAGCTGACCCTGTAAGAGATTGTAGGTGAGGGCCTGCAGGTGAGCTAACCCTCTAAAATATTGTAGGTGAGGGCCTGCAGGTGAGCTGACCCTTTAAAATATTGTAGGTGAGGGCCTGCAGGTGAGCTGACCCTCTAAAATATTGTAGGTGAGGGCCTGCAGGTGAGCTGACACTCTAAAATATTGTTGGTGAGGCCCTGCAGGTGAACTTACCCTCTAAAATATTGTAGGTGAGGGCCTGCAGGTGAGCTGACCCTCCCGGAAATCTTGTGCACTGATTCCCAAACTCTTCAGCATCCACAGTCAGAAGAAGATGAAGGTGGGGAATGGCAATTAGTGTTTCACGAGGTGGATGATGCGGATGAGACACAGTTGTCAATAAGTGAGGGCCTTGTTAGGTCAACACAAATCAGGAGGATGACTAGAGTGAGGAAGAGGGGTTGGTGGACGATGACATCACTGACCCAACCTGGGAAGGTGGCAAGCCAAGCGAGGACAGCAGTACAGAGGGGGAGGGATCCACAGCACTGCAAAAGGCTGGATGAGACTTTGGGATGGCAAAAGGGAGAAGGTGGGCCACACCAAATAGGCCCGCATACAGATGTCCTTAACCCAGGACTTTGAACGTAAGCGCAAATACCCAGCCACCCACCCACAGGCCATAGCACTAAATGCACACCTTTAAAAATTGCTGGCCCTGGAAATGTTGCCATTTAGGCCTGTGGACACTGAGGCTTTCCTCAGCCTCTTGGCGGCGGCCGTCCCTCCTTACTCAGCCCCCAGTCGCCACTATTTTTCACCAGCAATTTTGTCCCGTAACATCACCCGTGCCCTGACCAACACAGTTATTGGGAAGGTCTACTTAACGACTGACACATGGAGAAGTTCTTTTGGCCAGGGACGCTACATTTCCGTGACGGCACAGTGGGTGACCCTTGTAGAGGCTGGTAGCGAGTCGTACCCTGGGATGACGCAGCTGCTACCAACGCCAAGAATTGCGGGCCCCCATTCCATCAGAATTTTCACTACCACCTACGTTAGTTGCAGCAAACCCCCCTTCTCCTACTCCTACTCCACTTCCACTTCTGAATTCTCATCTTGCAGCACCAGTCAGCCATCAGTCAGTAGCTGGAAGCAGTGTAGCACGGAAGTGGGGAACTGGCAACAGGCCGTGCTGAAATTCATTTGCTCAGTTGACAAACAGCACACTGCCACAGAGCTGTGGCAGTGTATAAGGGACCAGACTAAGCTGTGGCTCTCGCCACTCAACCTGCAACCCGGCATGGTTGGTTGTATCTGATAATGACTGTAACTTGTTGGCAGCTTTGGAGCTCGGTAAACTCACACACATGGCAATCATACAGCATATATGTTCCATGCACAACAAGCATCCTAAACTTATACATTAATATAAATAAAAACATAACAAACGAGAGTGGAGGTAAACTAATGGCATTGCCTGTTAAATAACTCTTAAAGAACCACATAACCATAACACATTTTACAACCTAGTCATAAACTCAAACCATAATAATAATAACTTCAGAGTCCACCCTATACACAGGATGACCT
Source organism: Bufotes viridis (assembly GCA_033119425.1). Lineage (NCBI taxonomy): Eukaryota > Metazoa > Chordata > Amphibia > Anura > Bufonidae > Bufotes > Bufotes viridis. Next base: position 177,782,154 of record CM065590.1, read on the forward strand.
ATGTAAAAAAAAAAAAAAATGTAGTTACTTGGGCAACCCAGGAGGGGAGATGAGGGGAACACACAGAAGTTCCAACAGAGGCAGGACAACACTCTCCAAGGCCTGGGACAGTTTCATGACACCCCGCCAGCACCCTCACCCTGATGCGCGGCCTAATGACACAAGGCGGGAAAATTTTTGGAACATGGTGAAAGAGTACATAGCAGACCGTGCCAGCGTCCTCAGTGATCCCTCTGTGCCTTACAACTACTGGGTGTCCAAGCTGGACACGTGGCACAAACTGCTTTTTGTCTGAGCGGGTATTTAGCTGGGGAGATAATAACTTCACCTCAGCAATAGCGTCAAAGAATTATGTAGAAAATAGCAGACACTCACTTTTCATCTAGAATTCATGTAAGTTTATTAAGAATGATGTATATATAATTAGATAAAAGCGTAAAACATAAAACCAAGGTAAATAAAATCCCAATTAAAAGTTCTTCCAACATTAGGAGTTTTTCATATGCGATATTTCATGGGTCCAATTTTAGGTATATATGGCACCTTTTGTTGTTGATATGCGCATATACAATAGTTCCCAATTAAAGGTTGATAGTCTTGTTACAAACACAAGGAACAGCCATGGGTACCAGGTTCGCCCCCAGTTCTGCAAATCTTTTTATGGCGCAGTGGGAGGACCAAACCATTGCGCCAAAGCTGGGGTTGGACCTGGTAGTATGGCAACGATACATCGATGATATAATTTTTTTTTTTGTAAATTCTTTATTTATAAGTTTTCAATGTAAGATTTACAATATATATATAGAAGATGAAAATATGGACAGTCAAAGTAGGTCACAATTCAAGCAACAATAACGGGAATCAGTCCACTTAGCTGCAAAACACAACCTCTCATGAGGCTCAGAGTACACCTTCAGAAAGTGTAAAATGTGAACTAATAATAAACATAAAAGGTGAGGGCAGAAAAAGAATAAGAAAAGGAATAGGGGGGGGGGAGGGAGGGGGAGGAGGAAAATGACCCTAGTCTCTCTCTCCAAGCACACACCCCGAGTATCCAGCTCTTGTCTCATTCTCTGCATGTCTTACCCAAGAGGGAGACAGATAGAGATTCGGACTAGGATCCATTCGCCAAATTCAAGGCACCCCAGATTTTGAGGTATCTGTCATGGGATCTCTGAAGCCAACTGGTCGTCTCTTCAAATTTAGAGATCTGGCAAACTTTCACTCCCCATTCTTGCATTGTAGGAAGAGATCTACTCAGCCAGTGAAGAGGAATCAGGGATTTTGCCACAGCAATCAGATGCGTCACCAAGTTACTCTTAGAAGGAGTATAGTGACCGCATGGTTTAGCCAAAATCACCATCTCAGCCGTAATCTGAAGCTTCTCCGATGTAGCTTGCTCTATCATCCCAACCACCTCCCTCCAGTACATCTGAATCTGTGGGCAGGTCCACCATATATGAGACAGCGAACCTGTGCCTCCTTCACACCTCCAGCACACCTGAGTAGGTGACAGTCCCCTATCAAACAAGAACTTCGGAGTCCTGTACCACTGGGTGAGAAGCTTGTAATGATTTTCCTGCAATTTTTCGCATTGCAAGAAACCATGGGAGTTTGATAACACTACCTCCGTTTCCTGTTGATTTAGTTCAATTCCAAGTTCCCGTTCCCATTCCAGCAAAAAATGTGGTTTTGGCTCGCCCTCTACACTACCCAATAGAGAGTAGAGCATAGAGACTTTTCGAAGCTTCAAAACTGAACAGGAAATGAGTTTTTCGAATGCCGTCAAAGATCTCTGTCCCGCCCATTTTCTTTTCACTACCCCGCTCACAGTACTTCGCGTTGTTCAGCAGAGATTCGTTGAGTCTCCAGCTCCAGTCCCTTTTAACCATGGAGTCTAAAGCAAAGACAGCCGAACACGGTGCATGGTCGGATACCGTGATATTTCCTATCTCAGATGTGCTGAAAGAAGACAAGAGAGACACAGAAGTTCACAGATAGTCCAATCTCTGGTATGATTTATGTGGATTTGAATAAAAGGAGTAATCTGTCATTGTGGGGTTTAGTGATCGCCATACATCAATCAGCTGCAGCTCCTGGAGCTTGCCATGTAAGCGACGAAGGTGTTTTTGTGCTATATGCGATCTGGTTGTGGAGGAGTCTACAGTGGGGTTAAGAACCAAATTTAAGTCCCCTCCAAGTACTACAGTCCCCTCTGCAAACAGCTTAACCTTGTCTAACTTTTTGATCAGCCAGGACACCGTGGCAACGTTAGGAGCGTAGAGATTTGCTAAAGTGAATTTTCTGGAAGCTATTTCACCTTTGAGTAAGAGCATCCTCCCCTCTGCATCTGTTAGCTGCTGCTCTAAGACAAAGGGCACAGAATGGTGTATTGCTATCGCCACCCCTTTAGACGCAGAGGTGGGATGGGTACTGTGGTACCATTGTTTGTACAGGTGAGATGGCAACTTCGGTAGTCTACCAGAGCGGAGATGTAAAAACACTATTTCAGAGTGCAACTTACGTAACATCAGCATTACCTGACTCTTCTTACATGGGGAGTTCATTCCTTTCACATTAAAGGTCGTTACCTTGATATCTCTCATGATAGCCAATCACAAAGATCGACTGACCAACTTCCCAAAATCTGTGGCTCCCGTTCGAGCAGTGAGAGAGAGAGAGACCGGGCAATGGAGTGGCAAGAGAGGGTGTGAGGGGGGGGGGAGTAGAAAGAGTAGAAAAAGCTATACAAGCAGTGTTTATTGAACCTTAAACACGCCTCTAAGAGGTGAAACTCAGACCTGTGAGAGTCAAATAATCCCCACAGGCAAATCCCTCTAAGGGAATATATAGGTTTGTGAATCTCAAAGTTCGCTAGCTACAGTGCTAGCATCATCCATCCAATTAATGTCTGCGCACTAACGCGGCAACATCAGAAGGAGGGATTATCAGCTATAGGGGTGGGGTACAAAGGCACAGAGGTTGTATACTGTGATCACCTCGTCGCCCCACCCAGGCATCCTACTAATCCCGATTCACATAGGACGTTAAAAAACTTCTAATAACGTTTTACCAGACATTTGAACATAAACATGAACATGTATATGTAGGCAAACACATGTTAACTAGGCAGCATATACACAGTAAACTAAGCTACCTGCAAAAACATCTGCAGATGCTTTTCATGCGTCATCTAACTGAATCAATAATTTCTAAGCATTCTAAGCATTAGAAAGCAACAATTGAAAGGCCCATGATAGGGTCAATACAGATAGAGGAGAGAGAAGAGAAGAAGATTAGTGATGAGCGGCAGGTGCCATATTCGATTTCGACGAAATTCGCGAATATTCAAAAGAATATTCGTTTCAAAGTCGTCTAAATTGAATATTCGTCATTATTCTAGTTATCGCGATTGATATGCGATTTAAATAATCGCGTATTGCGATTTTAACTTAAGGCTACTTTCCTATTGGTTTCATATCTAGAATTATAGCAAAGATGACGAATATGACGAATGTATTCGCCATATTCCTAGCAATCAAATAGGAAGGTTGACTATATTAGAGACAACTGTGTTTAATTCGCTATGCGATTATATAATTTTTTTTAATAAATAGAATAATTATAATAATTATATCAAGTAATATAATTATTCTATAAAAAAAAAAAAAAAAATCGCATAGCGAATTTAACACAGCTGTCTCTATAGTCAACCCTCCTATTTGATTGCTAGAATTAGCGAAGTTGACGAATAAAGCTAAAACGAAGATGTAGAATACTTCGTTATCTTCGTTTTGAGAAATATAACGAATACATTCGTCATATTCGCTATTCGCAAATTCTACCAAGCCAACCATAAACTTCCGTGCTCATGGAGCGTCCCCATCACCATGGGAACGTCTCCATATACTAAAATGTACTGTCGGATTATGAGGAATTACGTTGAAATCGCAATGCGATTAATTCAAGTTATATTAATCGCATTGCGATTTTAACTTAGAGCTGGGTTTATAATGGGTCAGCTTTCTAGAATGAACGAAGTTAACGAATATGGAATATAGCAGCAGTGCTAAGTTGAATTCGCAATGCGATTCATTTAACTTGAAGTAATCGCATTGCGATTTTAACTTAGCACTGCTAGTGCTATATTCCATATTCGTTAATTCTAGCCTATGTAAGATAGCAGTGCTAAGTTGTAATCGCAATGCGATTAATATAACTTGAATTAATCGCATTGCGATTTCAACGTAATTCCTCAAATCCGACAGTACATTTTAGTATATGGAGACGTTCCCATGGTGATGGGGACGCTCCATGAGCACGGAAGTCGGCAGAAGCGGCAACAGGCACTGACTAGAGCAGCCAGGAAGCCAGGAATCCTCAGGACAGGTAAGAACTACTTTTGGGAAGTGGGAAAGAAAAAAATATAACTAAAAAAAAACAAAAAAACGAAATAGCGAATTTGCTATTCGAATATTCACGCTCAACACTAAAGAAGATAAGAGAAAAGAAGAAAGGGAAGAGGAAAAGAGAAGAGAATAGGGAGAAGAGGGGAGAATAAAAGGAAAGGAAAAGGAGTGTTAAGAGAATCTCTTCAGCCTCTAACAGAGGAGCGGAGAAGAAGGGGGATGAGAAGAGTGTAGGGGTGGGGGGGTGGGGGGTAGAACAGGAGGGAGTGAGAGAAAAAGAAAAGGGAAAAAGTGAGGAGTAAAAACACTACATATCTATGCATAGAATGTGGTAGAATAAAGCTTATGAAAAATATAGAGTGTGAAATGGTCCTGGCGTATAGGATCCGGAGATGGTAAAGCGCAGAGGGCGCCATGTTTCTTCATAATCAGACAAAACCTTGTTATCCGTGGTACCGCCAGATGAACAAAACCACAGCATAAACGTAAGGGCAATAAAGTCCTCAATCAGTAATGGTTCATCTTTAACAGTTCTCCAGGGTGCAGACTTCTGTTCAGGCAGGTTCTAAGTCCACTTCCAATCTATTCTTCGCCAGTTTGCTCCTACGAGAATCTAAGGCTTTCCTTCCGATAGTGTCGTACTGGAGCGGCCTCCATGCGGCTGGTGGTACCACCGGCATCCATGTCGGTATCTGCATCGGGCATATATCCAAAATTGACCAAGCCTTTTCAAGATCTGCAGGTGTGTGTATGGCTATGCGTCTCCCATTCTTCAACACCGACAAGCCAAAAGGGTACAGCCAAGAATAAGGCAATTTATGTGCTCTCAATGCCTCTAGAAGGGGCCTCATGATACGCTGCTTGTTCAGCGTGGAGGCTGTTATGTCCTGATATATAGCAATGTCTGCTCCAGCATAAACCAGCTGACCTTTCTCCCTGGACACAGCTAAAATGCGCGCGGTGTCCACAAATGACAGGATTCAACATATTACATCTCGTGGTCTTTCATTGGATTTTGGCATGGGTCTCAGGGCCCTGTGTATGCGTTCAATGATAATCTGAGAAGCAAGCTCAGGACCCAGCAGGTCTGTGAATATTTCCATACCCACTTTTCTAAGCGATTCTGCCGCCCAAGTTTCCGGCAGCCCTTTTATACGAATATTTCTTCGTCTACTTCTATTTTCTTGATCCTCCAGCAGGAGGAATGCTCTATTAAGTTCAGCAGTATGCATCGCTACATTTTCTTCAACACCTGTAGAGTGCCGAACCAAGCCTTGTGTAGTGGACTCGAGACTCTCCACTCTCTGTATCATGTGTATGAGCTCAGTCTTAATATCAGACAGTTCCGTGAGGACAGGTTTGATTGCTCTATCTAGAGCTTGCCCCAATACCTTGGTAAGGAATGCTTTAGAGACCGGAGAGCTGTCGCAGCCATCATCCTCATCGCCATGCATGCTGTCTTCCTCTTCCGACTCATCTTCTAGCTCGCGCGCCGCGGCCTCCACCATCTTAGAACCGCCACGCTGAGTCTGTGAGTTCTTTCTTTTAAAGAAATTCTGCATATCCTGCTGGCTTCTTTGCTTCTTCGGGGTGTCCTGGTGTTCAGGTCCCCTTTCTTTGCTAAGTTTGCCCATTTTAGTCGGGATCTCTGCTGCTAAGAGTGCTCTAATACGCCAGGGTGCGGACGAGCAACAAGTTCAGGCAGCCACTTACCTCGGCGTCCAAGCCCCTCCTCCTCGATGATATAATTTTTATATGGAAAAGAGAACAGCTCTACCGCTTTTTGGAAGAGATTAACAACAATCCGTATAATTTAAAGTTTACTTCAAATATCAGTTCAAACTCAATAGAATTTTTAGATTTACAAATTACTGTCGCAAATGATAGATTAGTTTGTAATACTTATCAAATAATCACAGCTAAAAACAGTTATATACTTTTTACAAGCTGCCACCTACCCAGATGGCTTTCAAACATACCACACGGTCAATTCTATAGGATAAAAAGAAATTGCATTATTCAAGAAAAATTTGAAGAGGCTTCCAAAATGAAACAACATTTTACTAATAAATAATTAAACAAAGTGAGAAACCTGGATAGAAAAAACTTTTTCACAAATAAACCACAGAAAATGAAAAATCATTGGAAGAGAGTCAAATGAGAATAGTTATACCATATAACATTGAATACAAGAAAATTCAAAACATTATTCATAAACATTGGCACCACATACATATGACAATGACAAATGACAAAGTAATAGTTCCACTTGTCCCAACATCTCCCAAAATAACATTTACCAAAGCTAATTTTTGTTTCTTCAACAATATGTTGAAGGAACAAAAAGGGCCTTAAAAACACGCATTTCAGAACATATCTCCAACATAAAGAAAGGATACAGTAAACACACAGTTCCAAATCACTTTAAAATAACCCATAATGAAGATCCTTCCGACCTCAAATATGTGGCAATAGAAAAGGTTGAGAAAAGTTGGAGGGGAGGGAACCACATTTGTAAAATGTCCCGCCTGGAGTCAAGGAGAATATTTGAATTAGACTCTATGGTACCAAAAGGACAAAATGCAGAATTCAAAACTGTCCAGTTTTCCCTCTGTGGACGGCCTCCACTCCCAAAACTCCTCTTCTGCAGAAAGAAATCCGTTGTTGCCTTTAGAAAATTTGGGAGGAATTGCGATGTTATGTACATGAACATTCTATTTCATTAAATTCCACCACCACTATATCTATATATAATCTGTCAGAGCCAATAATGAATTTATATTGAGAATAATAGAGTGTGAATGGAGCCTGGTCTGGACTGTCCAGATATCATATAGTATCTGGGATTGTGATACATGAGATCCCAATCCAAGTGGTTCGGTTACCAGGCATTACCTCTAACGGGAGGACGTTCAATCCATGTGTCCCGAAACGCATTTGGGGAAAGTAAAGGGTCTATCCCATAGACTGAAAGAACTACTTTGAATGACCTCTATTGATTAACCCCTCCAGGACCTAGGACGAGAATGCTCGTCCTAACTTGTGACTACTTAATGCACTAGGACAAGCATTCTCATCCTAGGATTAACCGGCTGCCCCCCGCCTTCTGCTGTGATAAGCAGCAGGAGCCCGGCTGATACTGACAGCCGGACCCCTGCTGTATCCACCAGCATTGGTGAAAACACCGATGCCGGCGGATTCACCCCATGTATGCCACGGAAGTTTGCGGCAGTTTCTACATCCCCATCGGGTCCCCTTGCTGCGGTGACAGGGACCTGATGGTTGCCCACTGTAAGACGCTAACAGTTCAATACAGCACGATACAGATGTATTGTGCTGTATTGAAACAGGGATCAGACTCTGAAATCTTGAAGTCCCATAGTGGCACAAAACCTTAAGTGAAAAAAGTAAAAAAAAAATATATAAAGTTTCAGGTAAAAAAAAAGCGCCCATTTCTCAAAATAAAGTAAATTTTTTTTGTAAAAAATAGGAAAAAAAAGAAAAGTAGACATATTAGGTATCACCACGTCCGTATCGACTTGCTCTATAAAAATGTCACATGACCTAACCCCTCAGGTAAACATCGTAAAAAATAAAAACCATGTAAAAAAAGCAATTTTTTTTGTCACCTTACATCACTAAAAGTGCAACACCAAGCGATCAAAAATGTGTATGCCTCCCAAAATAGTAACAATCTAACCGTCACCTTATCCCACAAAAAATGAGCCCCTACACTAGACATTCGCCCAAAATATAAAAAAAACTATGGCTCTCAGACTATGGAGACCCTAAAATATGATTTTTTTGTTTCAAAAGTGATGTTATTGTGTAAAAGGTAAATAAATAAAAAGAAAGTAGACATATTAGGTATCACCGCGTTCGTAAGAACCTGCTGTATAAAAATATCACCTGAACTAACCTCTCAGGTGAATACCGTAAAAAAAAAAGTGCGTGAAAAAAAAACATTTTTTGTCACCTTACATCGCAAAAAGTGTAATGCCAAGCCATCAACAAGTCATGCGCACATCAAAATTATACCAATGAAACTCATTCCGCAAAAAATAAGACCCTAACTAAGACAATCGTCAAAACAATAAAAAAAACTATGGCACTCAGAAGATGGAGACACTAATATATGATTTTTTTAGTTTCAAAAATGTTGTTATTGTGTAAAACGTAAATAAATAAAAAGAAAGTATACATATTTGGTATCGACTCTTCCGTAAAAACCTGTTGTATAAAAATATTACATGACTTAACCCCCCAGCTAAACACCGTAAAAAATAAAAACAATGTAAAAAAAGCAATCTTTTGTCACCTTACATCACAAAAAGTGAGTAGCAAGCGATCAAAAAGTCATATGCACCCCAAAATAGTAACAATCTAACCGTCATCTCATCCCAAAAAAATGATACCCAATCTGAAACAATTGCCTATAAACTGATAAAACTATGGCTCTCAGACTATGGAGACACTAAAACACGTTTTTTTTTTTTGTTTCAAAAATGCTATTATTGTGTAAAACTTAAATAAATAAATAACAAAGTAGACATATTAGATATCACTGCATCCGTAACGACCTGCTCTATAAAAATATCACATGACCTAACCCCTCAGGTGAACACCGTAAAAAAAAAAAGGTGTCAAAAAAGCAATTTTTTGGTCACCTTACATCAGAAAAAGTGTAATACCAAGCGATCAAAAAGTCATACGCACCCCAAAATAATACCAATCAAACCGTCATCTTATTCTGCAAAAAATTAGACCCTAACTAAGACAATCGCCCAAAAAATATAAAAACTATGGCTCTCAGAATATGAGACACTAAAACATGATTTTTTTACAGAAATGCTTTATTATGTAAAACTGAAACAAACAACCAAAAGAAGTACACATATTTGGTATTGTCGCGTCCGCAACAACCTGCTCTATAAAAATACTACATAATCTAACCTGTTAGATGAACACTGTAAATAACAAAAAATAAAAATGGTGCCAAAACAGCTATTTTTTGTTACCTTGTTTCACAAAAGGTGTAATACAGAGCAACCAAAAATCATATCTACCCTAAAATAGTAGCAATAAAACTGCCACCTTATCACGTAGATTCCAAAATGGGGTCTTTTTTTGGATTTTCTAATCTAGCGGTGCATCAGGGGGGCTTCAAATGGGACATGGTGTAAAAAAAACAAGCCAGCAAAATCTGTCTTTAAAAACTGTATGGCATTCCCTTCCTTCTACGCCCAGCCGTGTTCTCGTACAGCAGTTTATGACCACATATAGGGTGTAAACTACAGAATCAGGGCAATAAATATTGAGTTATATTTGGCTGTTAACCCTTGCTTTGTTACTGAAAAAAAAATTATTAAAATGGAAAATCTGACAAAAAATGAAATTCTGAAATTTCATCTCCATTTTCCATTAATTCTTGTGGAACACCTTAAGGGTTAACAAAGCTTGGGGTGTAGTTTCTAAAATGGGGTCACTTTTTGGTGGTTTCTATTATGTAAGCTCCACAAAGTGACTTCAGACCTGAACTGATCCTTAAAAAGTGGGTTTTGGAAATGTTCAGAAAATTTTCTGAAAAATTTCAAGACTTGCTTTTAAACTTCTACACCTTCTAACGTCCCCAAAAAATAAAGTAGCATTCCCAATATGATGCAAACAAGTAGACATAAATAAATAAAAATGAACTTTTTTGACTCAGTTTTACCACTGTCATGAAGTACAATAAGTGACGAGAAAACAATCTCAAAATTGCCTGGATAAGTAAAAGTGTATTAAAGTTATTACTACATATAGTGACACATGTCAGATTTGCTAAAAATGGCCTGGTCCTTAAGGTGAAAAATGGCTGGGTACTTGAGGGGTTAAAAAGAAAGAAAATATCATAACATACAACTACTATTTCCTCGGCCTGGCCATACGGACTCTTCTGGTCACATGAGAGGAGCTCTAGGTGATGGAGACATACACGTCACCACACCCGGAAGCAGACGCTACCAGTCACCACGTGGAAAGCCGGGAGCCATCACCGATCAGCAGACATTGCTACTGGGAACTGCACAAAGGAGAAAAACTTTGACTTGAGGTAAGATCTGTGCCGTAGACTACGCGGGACTACACGTCTAGGCACATCCTCGGAACGACAGCACCCCCCAAATGTGAGTTACCCTATTACTGTTGAACATTATCAAAGGTGAAATATTGTCTCAGCAGCAATTGAATACGTAGGTATGTTATATGCAATATTGAGACTATCAACCTTTAATTGGGAACTACTGTATATGCGCATATCAACAACAAAAGTTCCATATATACCTAAAATTGGACCCATGAAATATCACATATGAAATACTCCTAATGTTGGAAGAACTTTTAATTGGGATTTTATTTACCTTAGTTTTATGTTTTACGCTTTTATCCATCAATTATATATCCATCACTCTTAATAAACTTACATAAATTCTAGATGAAAAGTGAGTGCCTGCTATTTTCTTATAAAACTGAACAAGAGCTGTATTGCCCCTAACTTCTCTACTCCATCAGATGAAAGCGGTTGAACATAAAGGCACTTTAAATGTGTTTTTTATAATGTACTGAAAACACTGTATTCACAAGCACCTCTGCCACCACAAAATGGGTTATATGGTTCAATCTTCCTTTTCTCGTCCTTCCGCTCCTCCTCCATCATATCAACATGATTTTTAGGCTGCCCTCGCTCATTATGTTTTAGAGGGTCAAATCACGTGCAGGCCCTCACATATAATGTTTAACAGGGTCAGCTCACCTGCAGGCCCTCGCAATTCATGTTTTTTAGGGTCAGCTCACCTGCAGGCCGTCACATATAATGTTTTACAGGGTCAGCTCACCTGCAGGCCCTCGCAATTCATGTTTTTAGGGTCAGCTCAGCTGCAGTCCTTCGGAATTCATGTTTTTAGGGTCAGCTCACCTGCAGGCTCTAACATATAATGTTTTACAGGATCAACTAACCTGCAGGCCCTTGCAATTCATGTTTTTTAGAGTCAGGCAACAGCAGGCCCTCACATATAATGTTTTAGAGGGTCAGCTCACCTGCAGGCCCTGGTAAATTATGTTTTTTAGGGTCAGCTTAACTGCAGGCCCTCAGAAGTAATGTTTTAGAGGGTCAGCAGCCATAAAGGCACTCGCAAATGATGTTTTAGAGGGTCAGCTGACCGGAAGGCACTTCCAAATAATGTTTTTGAGGGTTATCGCACCTCGAGGCTCTCAGCTACATTCTATTACTCAGTTTCATCGCGCCCAGGACCATGGACTCTGCGTGCACCATCAGCATCACGGCCACTTCCATGGCCCTTACTGGCTGCCCTTTTAATATTAAATGTTATATATTCTTAAAAGTATGTCACACGTACAGTAAATAAAAAAGGTATTTGCTATGCGCACAGATTACACAGGAGATGTAGTCCTGATAATGTCACAGACTAGCATACACCGTTTACAGATAAAGTACAGTATAGTCAGTGATATGTATTAAACGCGCACACAGTAGATGTGGCACAAATTATTTAAATTTGCGCTACAGACACTGCTTTCGGATATACTACAGTATTTGTCACAGAAAGCCACACACTATGGACACTAAGATTAGGCCCAGATTATTTAAATTTCTGCTACAGACACTGTTTTTGGATGTAGTACAGAATTTGTCACAGAAAGACACACACTATGCACACTACATGGACAGTAGATGAGGGCTGGCCCCTGATTATTTAAATTTATGCTAAAGAAATTTTTTTTAGATGGAGTACTGTATATGTCACTGAAGTGTATTAAACACATACAATAGACAATAAATGTGGTAAATTATTTGAATTTATGCAAAAAGACACAGTCTGCGGATGATGTACAGTATATGTCACTAATAGGTATTAAAGAAAAATATCTTGCTGCTGTCAAACACACACACAGTCTCTGAAAAGCTTTTGGTAGTAAAAAAAAAAAATCTCTCCCTGCACTATCTGTCCCAACCTCAGCACGGATGTCACTGAGACTGTTCAATTTAGCACGGGTAAAAATATATTGCTGCTTTCAAACACACACAGAAGTCCTTAAAAGGACTTTTGGGTCTTTAAAAGGCTTTCTTAGAAAAAAAACTGTGAATTTTGGTCCCGACACTGTCTTTCCCTTCCTACACTCTGCTCCTTCTGACTCTGACTTTTCCGAGCACATAGCATCGGGTGCTATATAACCTCCGATGACGTGTTACGGCCAGCCAATCACTGTATTGCCAGTAGATAACAGGGCTATGGCATTACAGTGAAGGGCATTACTTACCTGCATGTTTATTGGCTGCTCAGAGGATGCCAAATGTGCAGGGAGTAGGCTCGAGCATTGCCCTAGAGCATATGTGGTATTCGTCCGAGTACCGCCATGTGCCGAGCATAACGATGCTCGAGCTGAACCTGTATTTGGCCCGAGCATGCTCGCTCATCGCTATCACAACACAAACTTAATGCGGACACCCTCTCCACTCTGTCAGGGGGCTCTACTTTTATAAGCGTTTAATAGAACTGGTTCTGTAGACATTTATGTGGAATCAGCTGACGAGGGTGTAAAAGGAGTGCGCTTCTTCTTGACGCTAACATCAACCTGTAAGGCTGAGTTAATACTTGAGTTATTTGGTCAGTTTTGGTCCCGTGACTGCCCAAATAAGTGAAGTGTTCAGGGATTCTAAGAGTGATGCCTGTCATCTGCATGTCATACTGACTCACAATATTATTTCACTAAAACAGCAGACTCCCTATGCGTGTTACTGCAAAGCACAGTGTTCTACACCACCATAAAGGATCTCAGCAGCCTAACGTAATTCGCCATGAATATATTCAGATCGAACTAAATTTTTCCCGAAAACTTCGTCGAACAAGCGAATAGGATTTAAAAAAAATTCGCTCATCTCTAATTGGCACCCTGGCCACGCTTCACCTTCTGCCCACAGATTCTACAAATGGCCATGTTCCACCACTGCTTCTGTGAACCCCTGCACCACTACTTTCCAGGCAGGTAGGCTCCTGCCAAGTGGGTGGTCTACCCTGGGCTTGTTTGGCTCCTGACCTCCCACTGCTGCCACCAGGGCGTAGCTAATGGCTCATGGGCCCTGGTGCAAGAGTTCATCTTGGGCCCCCTTCCCTCAGTGCTTTGTGTGTCTTCTTATGCGGCACAAAGTTCTTTGGGCCCCCTCAGGCTCCTGGGCCCGGTAGCGACTGCTACCTCTGCACCCCCTATAGCTACGCCCATGGCTGCCACCCTGCTGACTCCCGGCCACACTAGCGACTTGCTGGCTCCGCCGCTGCCTCATGGGCAAGCTGCTACCCTCTTCTGCCAATGATGATCAAGCCCCTAATTCACCTGGCTCCCAAGTGCGATCAGCTACATCCTCATCATCGAGTACTGTCTGCACGTCACTGATGTCCACCTCAAAGGTCTCTGGATCAGGAGCCTGAACGCTCGCAACACCAGCTCTCACGCCACTCTACTCATCATTACTTGCCCACCTACCGGAGGAAGCAGCGGATGTCCTCTCCACATCTTGGCTGGCCAGTAGCTGCTGACTGTCCTCTAGTAGCTCGTCCTCGCTGTATAGTGGAACTGAGCCCACAGCATATAATACTTCCCTGGCTGAAGGAGCAGAAAAGGACAGAGGCAGGTTGAGGACAGGTGAGAGCCCAGGTCCTGCTCCCGGGCCATGCTAACTAAGGGTTGTGTCTGTCGAACCCACGGACTCTTAGCTGGGGGTGTCTGATGACACTTAGGATGAAGTGGATGACTGAGTAAACCATTCAAGAACCACTGGGTTGCTAGATGACACCGGGAGCTGTCGCGGATATAAAGCACAAAAATGCTTTATATACAAAAAAAACAAAAGAAAGGATCAAAAGAAAAAAAATAAGTTATTGATCCTATTGAGGAGAGGGCGACATAATAACCTCTCAGCTCGTTGACGAGAACCTTAATTATTTTGTGCAATTAGAAAAAAAACAAGGTACCATCATCTATGCAAAAATATATGCGAGTTTATTATACATAAGTGCTAAATACAAAATCGATGATACAACCTGTACAATGATAGATAATGAAATATAATACCACTACCTTCAATCAATACTGAATATCGCCAATCAATGCAATGATATGCAACAATCCAAATTAAAGAAAAGTACCCCTTTCTATCATTTTTTAACCAATTGAGGTATATGGTGGCACTATAAATTTACCAGCACGGAATCAGGCTAGGGAATAACAAAGTTCCCAAGGACTAAGTACCAATGTCTGATGCTCAATTAGCAATATGCATCTTTGCTAAGAGAATGATCAAACTTGATCAGAAGCCTTATCAATTACAGATCCACAAATGGGGACCTTTGACTATATACCGGGCTGAGTAACTTATCAATTCCGCAAGCAATAAGCAAGATATACGCTACCAAGGGTCAAAAGGTGAGTAGGGCTCCGGAGGGACGGTCAGCTCTCCAGAGGGTTCCCCGTGATCCAGGATCAAATCCACGTGTCTGTTTAATCTTTTGTTTGTAGTCTTTTTTTTCTTTCTCCTGGAATCCCTCTCTTATCCCGTCTATGATTAATATTCACAGACTTGTCAAAAGAATACACCCCTTTAGATAACAGTCTTCCAACCAAACCAGAGGGTGTGCACATATGGTAATGGTACTGTGAGATCATACACTACCCAAAATGCTTTGTGGTGACGGTGTTATGCTACCTGCCGATACCTAGGCGGCAGTGTTGTATAAGCTATAAATGTGAAGCTTTTAGGAGTTAAATTTATATAATGTAACTTTATGTTAAGTGGAAAACATCCACCACCTGGGACATACATCAAAAAGGGAGGCATACCCCCTGACACTTGAAGCAATTAAAAACCTAGATTCCCAGAAACTAGTATAACTGTTCTCATGTCATACAGTTAAAATGTAGACAACAAATGTGTGGGTTTTGGATTTCACAGGTGCCTTATCTTATGAAAATAACACAACTTTTCTGAGCAGAAATCCAACTGAGCATGCTTTCCCACATATCTCAGGAATGCACACTTCTGGTGATACACACACAGGATATATATATATGTTAGTATATGATTAGAATATGTAATAAAATAAAACCAATATGTGAAACATAAAACAACACATATGTGATATATCGATTAACTTGTGTCAAAACTAAATACGATGCACTATATGAACAAACAGACATTATATGATTGTCTCATTAATACATCTCATTATGAAAAGATGCCAGACGAGCGCCAGGAAGAACCTTGTCTCCGCTTATAGCCTAGTGATGAGGTAAAATTACTCCCTTACTCCCACATCTGCCAGGAAGAACCTTTCCTTGAACCCATTTTTCTCTTTTACAATGAAGGTTCATACAGGGGGGTGAATATAAGTACAACATGGCTGCTTATAGGCCATGAATACACGTTATAACAATAATAATGTATAAATGTTTATATACTTATGAAAAGACATGACAGAGCTCAGGCCTCTCGCTGTGACTCCTGCTGTGACACCCTCTTACTCTGCTGCGACCCATGCATACACCAGAAACATTTAGGCCTCTGCCACTCCCCTGTCTGACATACTGTTAGATCAAATAAATAAATTAAAAGGAAATTAAAACACCCCAAAAAAGTCTGTAATTTTCTCACTTCAGCATACAACGGCTAATAAGCCGTTTCCCCCACTAATACCCACCAAAAAGGGCTTTAGAACATTGCTCATAACTGCACCGCTTAACGGCAAATAAACCCTTATTTTTTGCCATTAATACACGCCAAAAGGGCTTTAGAACATATAACTGCACAGCAGAACAGCAAATATATATATTTTTTGCCACTAATACACTCCAAAAAGGGCTTTAGAACATATAACTGCAGTGCTGAATGGCAAATATATATATTTTTGGCACTAATACATGCCAAAAATGTCTGTAATTTTCTCACTTCGCCACACAACGGCACATACTTTTTTTGTGCCACTAATACAGATAAAAAAGTGCTTTAGAATATATAACTGCACCGCTGAACGGCAAATATATATATTTTTGCCACTAATACACGCAAAAAGGGCTGTAATTTTCTTACCTCACCACACAACGGCAAATACTTTTTTTTGTGCCACTAATACATGCCAAAAAGGGCTTTAGCACATATAACTGCACTGCTGAACGGCAAATAAGATCTTATTTTTCCCACTTATTCACACCACAAAAGGCTTTAGAACATATACGGTAACTGCACTGCTGAACAGCAAATAATATTTATTTTTTTGCCATTAATACACTCCAAAAAGAGCTTTAAAACATATAACTGCACCGCTTAACGGCAAATATATATATTTTTGCCATCAATACACGCCAAAAAGGGCTGTAATTTTCTCACTTCACTACACAGCAGCAAATCCTTTTTTTTTGTGCCACTAATACACGCCAAAAGGGGCTTTATTACATATAACTGCATCGCTTAACGGCAAAAAATATATATTTTTTCCTTCCTTGTTGGTTGCATTATTTTGTTCTTTTTTTGCTTAATGATATCGATATAACTTGATTTGATTGGAGTGAATTAACTCCAAATGTTTTTTATAAATAAAAAATTTTGAAGAACATATAACTGCACCACTGAACGGCAAATAATATATATTTTTTTGCCCCTAATACACGCCAAAAAGGGCTCTAATTTTCTCACTTCACCCCACAACGGCTAATAAGCCCTTTTTCCCACCAATACAATCCAAAAATGGTTTAGAACATATAACTGCACTGCACAAGGGTAAATAAGACATAGAAATAAACCCTGTTAATGGCTGTATCAAACAGCACTTGCACCCTAATAACAAGAATGGTTTGCTGGAATTACAGAGTTGTATAATGGCAATTTGGATACGCCGTCAGTGCAGCAAAGTGTAATAGGATTGTCCCTATTACCCAGTCTGTAAACTCCCCTACTGAACCCTGTCCTGCTGCAATACTGTGAAATAATTCCTCCCTATCCTTTCCCTGAAAGGATACAACAAAATAAAAGTTTTAACAACTTTTCTACCACTGTCCCTAGCGCCTGTTGACATCTCTCCCTGCACTAAGCACACTGGAAAATAGCAGAATCCAAAATGGCTGAGGCTATTTATAGGGTTCGTGACATCACGGAGGCTGGCTGACTACTGATTGGCTGCATGCATAGCATTGTGGGTAATCCCTCATTCCCAGAGTTCTTTGCTCCATGTCCTAACACGTGCAGTAGTCATTTTTGGAAAAAATGCGATTCGTTACCACAAAGCATGGGAATTTCGGATTCGGTGGGAATCAAATTTTTCCTGAAATTCGGATCGAATTCTACTTCGTCAACTTTGATTCTCTCATCTCTAGTAAGGAATATTCTGAGAAAGGTCAGGAATCAGCCCAGAATTACACGGGAGGACCTGGTCAATGACCTGAAGAGAGCTGGGACCACAGTCTCAAAGACTAGCATTAGGCCCCTTTCACACGGGCAAGAATTCCACGTGGGTGCAATGCGTGAGGTGAGTGCATTGCACACACACTGAATCCAGAACCATTCACTTCAATGGGGCCTTGCAGATGAGCGTTGATGTTCACGCTGAAGATAGAAGGTCCTTCTATCTTCATTCAGCAGGACCTGCGCTGACGTCACCGACCTCACCATGTGGTGAGTGCGATTATGTCATCAATGGTCCTTTTGCAGGTCCTCAAAGAAGAAGAAAGAAGACGATGGCCTGGCTGTGTGATCAAGTGGATGAAGTGAGTTAATTTTTTTTTAAACCCCTCAATCTACATTTTAGTAAGCATTCTCTATTAAGAATGCTATTATTTTCCCTTATAACCATGTTATAAGGGAAAATTATAAAATCTACAGAATACCGAACCCAAACCCGAACTTCTGTGAAGAAGTCCGGGTTCGGGTCTGGGTAACAAACATTCAAATTTTTCTCATGCGCGTGCAAAATGCATTAAACGCATTGCACTCACATGAAAAAATTGCACGATTTCCGGCAACGCACCCGCATCCTATGGACATGTGCCGGCAGCACATGTCCAGGCCCAGTTGAAGTTTGCAAATGACCATCCGGATGATCCAGAGTTGTCATTTGAGAAGGTCATGTGGTCAGATGAGACCAAAATAGAACTTTTTGGTATCGACTCCACTCGCCATGTTTGGAGGAAGAAGCATGAGTACAACCCCAAGAACACAACCCCAGCCGTGTAGCAGGGGGTGGAAACTTCATACTTTTTGGGGGTGCTTTTCTGAAAAGGGGACAGGACGACTGCACCACTTTGAAAGGAGGATTGATGGGGCCATGTATCGTGAGATTTTGCCCAATAACCTCCTTCCCTCAGTAAGAGCAGTAAAGATGGGTCGTGGCTGGTTCTTCCCGCAAGACAATGACAGGAAATACACATCAAGGGCAACTAAGGAGTGGCTCTGTAAGAAGCATTTCAAGGTCCTGAAGTGGCCTAGCCAGTCTCCAGACCTGAAGCCAATCGAAAATCTTTGGAGGGAGGTGAAACTCAATGTAGCTGAGCGACAGCCCCGAAACCTGAACAATCTGGAGAAGATCTGTATGGAGGAGTGCGCCAAAATTCCTGCTGCAGTGTGTGCAAACTTGGTCAAGAACAACAGGAAACGTCTGAAACTGCAAACGTAGGTTTCTGTACCAAATAGTAAGTTCTGTTTTTCTATTATATCAAATACTTATTTCATGCAATAAAATGCAAATTAATTATTTAAAACTCATACAATGTGATTTTTTTTGATTTTGTCTCTCACAGTTGAAGTGTACTTATGATAAAAATTACAGACCTCTCCATTCTTTGTAGGTGGGAAAACTTGCAAAATCTCCAATGTATCAAATACTTATTTTCACCACTGTAATTTTATGATAGGTAAGCAGTAAGATAGGGAATAATTCCATTGAAGAGTCAATTAAAAAGCATAGAGTTGCATATATCTGAGGGATACATTTCACAGATCATTTCAGATGGTTTTGCAAGGAGTTGAGCACACACTGGACCCAGCATACAATAAACCAGACCTCTACTTTCTGGACCATTTTGAGTATGATTTAGGAGGAATTTGATTTAGGAGGTGAATAGCATACGCTAATGCTTCATTTACAATATGTTTTTATATACAGTTGACAATACACATACAGTACATTGGAAACCAAGAAAAAGTGTCTAATTTTTATAGCCTTGGGGGGCTGGGGCAATTTTTTAAAATCTAGCAGGGGTCTTTACTTAGATCTGCAGGATGTAAGGGAAGTAATTCTTCCTTCTCTGGAGGCCTCCCGTCTTTGAGTTTTACAAACTATGTAGCACGTGTGGGGAGGCTCGCGCGGGAACAGCATGTGCGTCATTCTCCCATTATTATGTGTTCTACCGTGGAGTGCACAGTAGTTTCCAGGACCGGCAGGAGCTGCCCTCCGCTGCCATGATGGTGACTATGATGTGACAGTCACAAAATATCCAGACCTCATGGGTTTGTGTCCTTTACTCAATTGACTTTAATGTAAGTCACATGCGACATGTTATTCGCTTTCAACTTTTCTGTGTTTTTACAGCCAAACCATTGCACTAAAATAGTCAATGACAAGTTGCAGACAAGACACACATATTTTTGTCTCGCAACTTTTCCTGAGACTGCCGTCTAGCCCCTGATTAAAAATGAAAGAATAAAAGTCGATGGAAAATACATTTGTTAAAATGTGTACAAATACAACCAAATAAAATTTCATGGTTAACACGTATAGTAAGAAATGGCACAAAAAGTTTAACTAACTCTTCGCATGTATGTCAATGGATTTTTTCACAAGATGGCATGAGATAACACTGTGATGTTATCAGAGTTATCAGAGTCAATTTTAGCTTGGCTACATCTGTATGTGATGCATTATTTATTCACTTCTTATCTGCACCATTAAAAAAGGTTCACGCTATAGTTTTTATTTGATTTTAATTAAGTAAAGTTGCAACCAACTCCCTGGGTGACCATACTTTGGCTCTGATGTCTTCACAGTGACAGCCATGAAGATGGCTTTATCAGTGCAGCTGATGAGGTCAGCCAGGTAAATAGAGCTTGGCTGGGAGAACAGGAGCACAGTGCGGGATCTGTCAGGTAAATAATAAACTCTATTTCAAGTAGATCAAGTAGGGTTGTGCGGTTTTCTGGGAATCCATTTATGGCCCCACGATCTTATCCGTTTTGCAGTCTGTAACGAACAGATCTTCAAAATACTGATTTAGTCCATGTTCCGTCCGCATTTAATTTTGCTTTCAAAGGGTCCATGGGCCGCATTTTGCTGACATATTCTATCGTTTTGCGGAATGGACAAATGGATGCGAAAAGCACACCGATGATCTGTGTGCTTTCTGAATCCTTATGTCCCTTCTGGAAAAATAAAGAATGTGTCCTAAATTTGGCCGAAAAATGCAGACCACTGACCTATTGAAGTCAATAGGTCTGCAAACAATTTTCAGATAGCAAAACAGATACAGTCATGTGCATAAGGCCTATCAATCAAGTTTGTGAGACCTATAGTTTATATATGTCTGCTTTGCATAGTCCTTGGCAGAGTTTTCACAAATTACTCAATAAACGTAAGTGTAAGACCTATAAAAAGAAATAAAAGGACTATGGAGAACAGATACAACGGTAATAACAGGTTACATAAAATATTTTTGCTGTGCACAGCACTGTGAAATACATTAAGCAATCATTTATGCTGTGTCCTCCCCGTTCCTTCACTCTGCGTTCTAAATGTGTATGAAATGAATCACTTATAAAGAATTGCAACCATTACAGTAATGCTTCAAGTAACTACAAGTTTGTAGAGATCTTTCATATTAACAAGGCCATATAAATTAGAAGAAGTAGATTAATGACTGAACAGCTGTTGAACAAGCAATCACATGGCAACCGATCATTTCATAGATACAGCTATACACATTTTAGCCTGTTAAGATAGCCATAAGTGTTGACCAAAGTTTTGAAAAATTCGATTTGGCTACTTCGCTGAATTTCACAAAGAAATTAGCTTTGTGACTAATTACCTCATCACGAACCACATTTCTTTGTAAGTAGCGGGCGCAATAATGGGGAATGAAGATTGCACCGCCCCCATCATTAAACCCTTCGGATGCTGCATTCATCGCGGCATCTGAGTGTAATAATGAGGGCTTTCAGGGGTTAATCCAGTAAAAAAAAAAAATACTTATCTTATCTATTTGAGCGCCAAGAGGCCGCTGCATCCATCGTGATCAAAGTCACCCTGCGAAATCTCACACGGTGCATAACGACAACATTACGCTAGCCAGTATGGTAATCTCATATGTCACTATGCACGAGATTTTGTCCAGGATTTTCAATCAAAATGGCCGTGGCAGCCTCTTAATGCTTAAATCTAAGTATATATTTTTTTACTTACCACCATTTTAGGAAAAATGTATTTGTTTCCACTAGAGTTGAGCGAACACCTGGATGTTCGGGTTCGAGAAGTTCGGCCAAACTTCCCGAAAATGTTCGGGTTTGGGATCCAAACTCGACCCGAACTTCACCCCGAACCCCATTGAAGTCAAGGGGGACCCGAACTTTTGGGCACTAAAAAGGCTGTAAAATAGCCCAGGAAAGGGCTAGAGGGCTGCAAAAGGCAGCAAAATGTAGGTAAATCCCCTGCACACAAATGTGGATAGGGAAATTACTTACAATAAAATAAATAAAAATTAACCAATATCAATTGGCAACTTGGAGGAGGAGGAGGAGGTGGAATAGGAGATTGGGGTGGCATCAGGTGGGAATGCTATGTGAGTTGATGGTCTCGTCACAGCCAAAAAGGATTCATGTCTGCCTGCAGTGCCACAGGCCTCATTCACAGACTCAGGGCCATGGCACTCGCAAAGAGGAGAGCAGTCCCGTAACAGCAACATAGGCCTCAGGTCAACCAGCAGTGGAACAGGCCATTATCATTTATGTAGGCCCCTGACACCCAGACAGAGGAGAGGCAATTTGACAGTAAAAAGAGTTTAATGTCTCTCACCCTGACAGCAAGCAATTAAATGAAATATGGGCCACTGACACCCAGACAATGGGGCGGGCATTAGACAGTAAAAAGAGTTTAATATCTCACACCAAGACAAAAAATGATTGAACAACATATAGGCCCCTGACTCCCAGACAATGGGGCAGTCATTAGACAGTAATAAGTGTTAAATGTCTGCCACCAAGACAGCAAGCAAGTACGTGAAATTTAGGCCACTGACACCCAGACAATGGGGCGGTCATGACAGTAAAAAGAGTTTAATATCTCACACCAAGACAAAAAATGATTAAACAACATATAGGCCCCTGACACCCAGACAATGGGGCGGTCATTAGACAGTAAAAAGTGTTAAATGTCTGCCACCAAGACAGCAAGCAAGTACTTGAAATTTAGGCCCCTGACACCCAGACAATGGGGCGGTCATGACAGTAAAAAGAGTTTAATATCTCCCACCAAGACAACAAATGATTAAAGCGAACCTGTCACCTGCATTTCACTTAATAAACTATCAAAAGTACCTTATAGATCATCCTCATTGTGTTATCATACAGTCTTGTCCCGCTTTTCTGCCATGTATATGCATTAAAAAATTGCCTTTTAAAGTTCTCTTCTCCAACTCCACAAGTCACGATAGAAGTCAAGGGGGCAGCCCTTCCCTCACTCCAGGCTGTAACTCCCCTGCCCTAACCCCGCCTCTATCCAGTCTAATTGACACCCGGCTCAGTCGCCGGGACCGCACTTGTACAGGCGACGCATGCGCCGTCGGCCTCAGTAGCAGCGCGATCTCGTCTATCGCGCGGACTCAAGCGCAATCCACTTTCAGATATTTAGGCCCCTGGCACCCAGACGGAGGAGAGGTTCATTAAAATTTGGGTTGCCCCGCAAAATAATAGTAAAATTAAAAAAAGAGGATTTAATAAAGAAGTGCCCTGGAGTACAAGATTATATGGTTTAGGGGAGGTAGATATAAATGTCTATTCTGCACAAGCGATGGACAGGTCCTGTGGGATCCATGCCTGGTTCATTTTTATGATCGTCAGCTTGTATACGTTGGCTGTGGACAGGCGGCTGCGTTTGTCAGTAATGACGCCACCTGCCGTGCTGAATACATGTTCAGAGAAAACGCTGGCTGCCGGGCAGGCCAGCACCTCCAAGGCATAAAAGGCTAGCTCTGGCCACGTGGACAATTTGGAGACCCAGCAGTTGAATGGGGCTGAACCATCAGTCAGTACGTGGAGGGGTGTGCACACGTACTGTTCCACCATGTTAGTGAAATTCTGCCTCCTGCTAACACGTATCAAGTAGTGGTGCAGTTAGCTGTGGCGTGGTGACAAAACTTCTCCACATCTCTGCCATGCTAACCCTGCCCTCAGAGGAGCTGGCCGTGACACAGCTGCATTAGAGACCTCTCGCTCCTCCTCTGCCTTCGCCTTGGCCTTCCACTTGTTCCCCTTTGACATTTGGGAATGCTCTCAGTAGCACGTCTAACAACATACGCTTGTGCTCACGCATCTTCCTATCACGCTCCAGTGCTGGAAGTAAGGTGGGCACATTGTCTTTGTACCGGAGATCCAGCAGGGTGGCAACCCAGTAGTCCGCACACGTTAAAATGTGGGCAACTCTGCTGTCGTTGCTTAGGCACTGCAGCATGTAGTCACTCATGTGTGCCAGGCTGCCCAGAGGTAAGGACAAGCTATCCTCTGTGGGAGGCGTGCCACCCCGCTGTGAACATACTTCATCTTCATTCTCCTCCACCTCCTCCTCATCCTCGTCCTTCTCGTCCTCCAGTAGTGGGTCCTGGCTGGCCACATTTGTACCTGGCCTCTGCTGCAAAAAAACTCCCTCTGAGGCACTTCTAACAGACTGGCCTGAAAGTGCTACATATGACCATTCTTCTTCCTCCTCCTCCTCCTGGGCCACCTCCTCTTCCATCATCGCCCTGTTTTCTCAAGGAGACATAGAAGTGGTATTGTAACGCTGATAATGGCGTCATCGCCACTGGCCATGTTGGTGGAGTACTCGAAACAGCGCAACAGGGCACACAGGTCTCACATGGAGGCCCAGTCATAGTGCGACTCAACCGTGCGTGCTGCAGCTGAAACTCCACTATGCCCTGCTGCTGCTCGCACAGCATGTGCAAGGTGGAGTTCCACCTGGTGGGCATGTAGCATATGAGGCGTTGAGTGGGAAGGCCGAAGTTACGCTGTAGTGCAGACAGGCAAGCAGCGGCAGAATGTGAACGCCGTAAGCGCGCACAGACGGCCCGCACTTTATGCAGCAGCTCTGACATGTCGGGGTAGTTGTGAATGAACTTCTGCACCACCAAATTCAGCACATGCGCCAGGCAAGGGATGTGCGTCAAACCGGCTACTCCCAGAGCTGCGATGAGATTTCGCCCATTATCGCACACCACCAGGCCGGGCTTTAGGCCCACCAGCAGCAACCACTCGTCGGTCTGTTGTTCAATACCCTGCCATAACTCCTGCGCGGTGTGGGGCCTGTCCCCCAAACATATGAGTTTCAGAACGGCCTGCTGACGTTTACCCCGGGCTGTGCTGAAGTTGGTGGTGAAGGTATGTGGCTGACTGGATGAGCAGGGGGAAGAAGAGGAGGAGGAAGTCGAGTAGTAGGAGGAGGCTACAGGAGGCAAAGAATGATGCCCTGCGATCCTTGGCGGCTGAAGGACGTGCGCCAAAGAACTCTCCGCCTGGGGCCCAGCCACCACTACATTTACCCAGTGTGCAGTTAGGGAGATATAGCGTCCCTGGCCGGGCTTAATGGTCCACGTATCTGTGGTTAGGTGGACCTTGCAGTGCACACTTGATTTTATCGGATACTTGGTTGTGCAGGGAAGGCACGGCTCTCTTGGAGAAGTAGTGGCGGCTGGGAACAACATACTGTGGAACAGCCATGGCCATCAGCTGTTTGAAGCTGTCTGTGTCCACCAGCCTGAATGACAGCATTTCAAATGCCAGTAGTTTAAAAATGCTGGCATTCAGGCCCAGGGCTCGAGGGTGGGTAGGTGGGAATTTACGCTTTCTCTTCAATGTTTGTGAGATGGAGAGCTAAACGCTACCGTGTGACATGGTGGAGATGCTTGGTGACGGAGGTGGTGGTGTTGGTGGCACATCCTCTGTTTGGTGGGCGGCAGGTGCCAACATTCCTCCCAAAGCAGAGGAAGAGGACGAGGCAGCAGCAGAAGAGGGAGCAGTGGGAACCTGAGTGAGTTATTTGTTTTTAAGGTGTTTACTCCACTGCAGTTCATGCTTTGCATGTAGATGCCTGATCAGGCAGGTTGTGCTAAGGTTCATAACATTAATGCCTCGCTTCAGGCTCTGATGGCACAGCGTACAAACCACTCGGGTCTTGTCGTCAGCACATTGTTTTAAGAAGTGCCATGCCAGGGAACTCTTTGAAGCTAGTCCAGTAACAGCTAGAACACCAGATTTATGGTATTTCTATTTTTGCAACTGAATTTCACCCCAGAAATAATATATCCTTTGACGGACACTATGAAACTTGTCCAGTCACAGCTGAAACACCAGATTTACGGTATTTCTATTTTTGCAACTGAATTTCACCCCAGAAAATAATAAATCCTTTGACGGACACTATGAAACTTGTCCAGTCACAGCTGGAACACCAGATTTATGGTATTGCTATTTTGGCAATTTAATTTCCCCCCAGAACAAAATCTATCCTTTGTCGGACACTATTAAACTTGGCCAGCCACTGCTGGGGAACCAGATTTATTGGATTGCTATTTTACAATTTAATTTCACCCCAGAACAAAATATATCCTTTACCGGACACTATTAAACTTGGCCAGCCACTGCTGAAACCACTGATTTATGGTATTGCTATTTGGGCAATTGAATTTCACCCCAGAACAAAATCTATCCTTTGCCGGACACGATTAAACTTGGCCAGCCACAGCTGAAACCACAGATTTACGGTATTGCTATTTTGCCAATTAAATTTCACCCCAGAAAATTATCTATCCTTTGCCGGACACTATTAAACTTGGCCAGTCACAGCTGAAACCACTGATTTACGGTATTGCTATTTGGGCAATTGAATTTCATCCCAGAACAAAATCTATCCTTTGCCGGACACGATTAAACTTGGCCAGCCACAGCTGAAACCACAGATTTACGGTATTGCTATATTGGCAATTGAATTTCACCCCAGAAAATTATCTATCCTTTGCCGGACACTATTAAACTTGCCCAGCCACTGCTGGGACAACAGATTTATGGTATTTCTATTTTTGCAACTGAATTTAACCCCAGAAAATAATATATCCTTTGACGGACACTATGAAACTTGTCCAGTCACAGCTGGAACACCAGATTTACGGTATTTCTATTTTTGCAACTGAATTTCACCCCAGAATATAATAAATCCTTTGACGGACACTATGAAACTTGTCCAGTCACAGCTGGAACACCAGATTTATGTTATTTCTATTTTTGCAACTGAATTTCACCCCAGAAAATAATATATCCTTTGACGGACACTATGAAACTTGTCCAGTCACAGCTGGAACACCAGATTTACGGTATTTATATTTTTGCAACTGAATTTCACCCCTGAAAATAATAAATCCTTTGACGGACACTATGAAACTTGTCCAGTCACAGCTGGAACACCAGATTTATGGTATTGCTATTTTGCCAATTTAATTTCACCCCAGAACAAAATCTATCCTTTGTCGGACATTATTAAACTTGGCCAGCCACTGCTGGGGAACCAGATTTATTGGATTGCTATTTTACAATTTAATTTCACCCCAGAAAATTATCTATCCTTTGCCGGACACTATTAAACTTGGCCAGTCACAGCTGAAACCACTGATTTACGGTATTGCTATTTGGGCAATTGAATTTCACCCCAGAACAAAATCTATCCTTTGTCGGACATTATTAAACTTGGCCAGCCACTGCTGGGGAACCAGATTTATTGGATTGCTATTTTACAATTTAATTTCACCCCAGAAAATTATCTATCCTTTGCCGGACACTATTAAACTTGGCCAGTCACAGCTGAAACCACTGATTTACGGTATTGCTATTTGGGCAATTGAATTTCACCCCAGAACAAAATCTATCCTTTGCCGGACACGATTAAACTTGGCCAGCCACAGCTGAAACCACAGATTTACGTTATTGCTATTTTGGCAATTGAATTTCACCCCAGAAAATTATCTATCCTTTGCCGGACACTATTAAACTTGCCCAGCCACTGCTGGGACAACAGATTTATGGTATTTCTATTTTTGCAACTGAATTTAACCCCAGAAAATAATATATCCTTTGACGGACACTATGAAACTTGTCCAGTCACAGCTGGAACACCAGATTTACGGTATTTCTATTTTTGCAACTGAATTTCACCCCAGAAAATAATAAATCCTTTGACAGACACTATGAAACTTGTCCAGTCACAGCTGGAACACCAGATTTATGTTATTTCTATTTTTGCAACTGAATTTCACCCCAGAAAATAATATATCCTTTGACGGACACTATGAAACTTGTCCAGTCACAGCTGGAACACCAGATTTATGGTATTTATATTTTTGCAACTGAATTTCACCCCTGAAAATAATAAATCCTTTGACGGACACTATGAAACTTGTCCAGTCACAGCTGGAACACCAGATTTATGGTATTGCTATTTTGCCAATTTAATTTCACCCCAGAACAAAATCTATCCTTTGTCGGACATTATTAAACTTGGCCAGCCACTGCTGGGGAACCAGATTTATTGGATTGCTATTTTACAATTTAATTTCACCCCAGAACAAAATATATCCTTTACCGGACCCTATTAAACTTGGCCAGCCACTGCTGAAACCACTGATTTATGGTATTGCTATTTGGGCAATTGAATTTCACCCCAGAACAAAATCTATCCTTTGCCGGACACGATTAAACTTGGCCAGCCACAGCTGAAACCGCAGATTTACGGTATTGCTATTTTGGCAATTGAATTTCACCCCAGAAAATTATCTATCCTTTGCCGGACACTATTAAACTTGGCCAGTCACAGCTGAAACCACTGATTTATGGTATTGCTATTTGGGCAATTTAATTTCACCCCAAAACAAAATCTATCCTTTGCCGGACATGATTAAACTTGGCCAGCCACAGCTGAAGCCACAGATTTACGGTATTGCTATATTGGCAATTGAATTTCACCCCAGAAACTTATCTATCCTTTGCCGGACACTATTAACCCCTTAAGGACACAGGACGTACATGTACGTCCTGTGTCCGGTCTTTAAAGATGGCGCTCGCTCCTGCTCCATGCGGGCGCCTTAGCCGCGGGTGTCCGCATGGTTCCTGTAGCAGACACCCGCGGCTAATGTCCGCGACCGGCAGCGATGCCGATCGCGGACATTTAACCCCTCAGATGCCGTGGTCAATCCTGACCACGGCATCTGAGTGCGCACAAACCGAAAGTTTTACTTTCGGTTTGCGCTCCGGCTCCCCCGTGTGGCGATCGGAGGAGTCGGAGCGCGCCTGTAGTAGCCTGGGTCTCTATAAATGAAACCCAGGCAGCTGTATAGTATTTCCTATGGAGCCTTGCCTGTAATAGGCTTCATAGGAAATATGCGATTTTTTCATATATTCCAATGCTATTGCATTGGAATGTATGAAAATCGCAATCAGATGATTGTAAGTTATAGTTCCCTATGGGAAATATATAAAAGTGTAAAAAAAATAAAATGAAAAGTTAAAAAATAAAAATAAAAAACATAAATTCAAATCACCCCCCTTTTGCTAAAATAAAAATTAAAAAACTAAATTTTTTTAAAAAATACACATCATGGGTGTTGCAATGTGCAAAAACGCCCATAGTATAAAAATATAAAAAAATATTCCCCATACGTCAAACAGCAAAACGGAAAAAAGCGTCCAAATGGCGGATTCGCCATTTTTGGTCGCTTCATTTTCCACAAAAAATTAAATAAAAGGTGATCAAAAAGTCATACACACCCCAAAATGGTATCAATTCAAAGATAAGATTATGACGCATAAAATGAGCCCCCATTCAGCTTTGTACATATAATTACAAAAAATTTATAGGGGTCAAAACATGGCGACAAAAAAGTAAAACTGATTTTTTCCCACTTTTGAATTTTTTTTTCACTATCAAAACGCAAGGAAAACCTATACATATAGGGTATCGCCGGATTCGTACTGACCTGTAGAGTAAAATTAACCAGTCAGTTTTATCGCACATCGAACGTCGGAATTTAAAAATCCGCAAAACTGTGGTGAAATTGCTTTTTTTTTGCAATTTCACCCTATTTGGAATTTTTTCCCCGCTTCCCACTACATCATATGCAATATTAAATGATGGCATTGGAAAGTACAACTTGTTCCGCAAAAAACAAGCCCTCATATAGCTATGTGAACCGAAAAATAAAAAAGTTATGGCTCTGGGAAGGCAGGGAGCGCAAAACGAAAACTCAAAAAGTAAAAAACCTCCGGTCCTTAAGGGGTTAAACTTGCCCAGCCACTGCTGGGACACCAGATTTAAAGGATTGCTATTTTGGCAATTGAATTTCACCCCAGAACGAAATATATCCTTTGCCGGACACTATTAACCACTTAAGGACCACAGGTTTATACCCCCCTAGTAACCAGGCCCTTTTTTACAAATCGGCACTTCACAACTTTAACGGTTTATTGCTCGGTCATGCAACTTGGCACCCAAGTGAATTTTACCTTCTTTTCTTCTCACAAATACAGCTTTCTTTTGGTGGTATTTGATTGCTACTGAGATTTTTTGTTTTTCTGATATTAATCACAATTTTCTCAAAAAAGTTGCATTTTTAAATTTTTCTGGTAAAATTGTTTAAATATAATTACATTTCTCTACAAGTTTGTGTCAGAATTTATTGTGCTACATATCTTAGATAAAAGAAATCCAATAGGTGTATATTTACTGGTTTGCGCAAAAGTTATAACGTTTACAAACTATGTTACAAAAAAGTGAATTTCCGCATTTTGAAGCAGCTCTGACTTTCTGAGCACCTGTCATGTTTCTTCAGGTGCTAGAATGCCAGGATAGTATAAATACCCCCAAATGTCACCATTTTAGAAAGAAGACACCCCAAAGTATTCGCGGAGGGGCACGGTGAGTTCATGTATGATTTAATTTTTTTTCACAAGTTAGCAGAAAATGACACTTTCTGAGGAAAATACTTCTGGTATTGCCGTACTCAGGAGAAGTAGGGCAATGTGTTTTGGTGTGTACTTTTACATATACCCAAATTGTGTGTGAAAAATATCTCTTTAAATGACAACTTTTTCAATTTTTTTTATACAAAGTTGTCAATTTATGGAGATATTTCTCTCACCCAGTATGGGTATATGTAAAAAAAACACCCTAAAACACATTTCCCTACTTCTCCTGAGTACGGCGATACCACATGTGTGACACTTTTTTGCAGCCTAGGTGCACAAAGGGGCCCAAATTCCAATGAGTGCCTTTTAGGAGGGCATTTTTAGGCATTTGGATTCCAGACTTCTTCTCACACTTTAGGGCCCCTAAAATACCATGGCAGTATAAATACCCCACATGTGACCCCATTTTAGAAAGAAGACACCCCAAGGTATTCCGTGAGGGGCATGGCGAGTTCATAGAAGATTTTTTTTTTGGGCACAAGTTAGCTGAAATTAACTTTTTTTTTTCACAAAGTCTCCCTTTCCGCTAACTTGAGACAAAAAGCTCAATCTTTCATGGACTCAATATGCCCCTCAGCTAATAGCTTGGGGTGTCTTCTTTCCAAAATGGGGTCACATTAGGCATTAGGAGTTTCTGCTATTCTCCTTATATTGAGCATACGTGTAATGAGATTTTTTTTTTCCGTTCAGCCTCTGGGCTGAAAGAAAAAATGAATGGCACAGATTTCTTCATTTGCATCGATCAATGTGGATAAAAAAAATCTCTGCCAAAAAATATGCAAGAAAAAAAAGGAGGGGCCTGGCGATTGCCAGGACATAGGGGCTCCGCCCAAACATCCATACCCACTTCAGCTCCTATGTCCTGGCAAACGTGATTTCTCCATTCACATCGATCAATCGATCGTTGTGGATGGAGGAAGACATCTTTACCAGATTTTTGATACAAAGTGTTTGCCCAAGCATATGACCTCCAACACCTCTCCTCAGCTCATATGCCAGGGCAAACGTGCCTGTACCTGCAGCGCCGCATGCACCGACTTCACATGTAATCTGACAGCAGCGCAATGCTTCTGTGAGAATGCACATCAGTGCTGCAGCTGGTTGATCGCTTGGTCCACCTAGAAGGTAAAAAAAAGAAAAAAAAAAACCAGGCACCAACACAATAAATTAATTAACATTAATTTTATATAACATTAGAAATAGAACATTAAATTTATTGAACATTTGAAACATAACTTTAACTTTTTGCTTACCTGTGATTTATTTTTTTGAGTTTTGTCTTTTTACCTTAAGGCCTCATGCACACGGCCTTTGGTTGCTATGACGCTGTGCGCTCCTGCTGTCAGATGGATGGCAGGCCGGGATACCACGGTCCGTGCACGGTCGTGTGCATGAGGCCTTAGAGGACAAACCTCCTCTTCCCCATGGGACAATGTGCAAAGCGCAAATAGCCCAGAGATGTGGCGAAGTACACATATACACAGTGCTATCCAATGCATTCCAGAACTGTAAGGGTTACTTAGCATCATAAATCAATATAATGCTATGTGACCCCGTCTGTGCGGGAGAAGTCAGGCCGGGAGCTGCTTTGCGATCACGATGCGTGAGCAACGCTGGTGTGCAAGGGCCCTAAGACCCCTGTGTGCCTGTCCTGTGTCACGCAATCCCTATACTAATAGTGTACCTGTGTGTGGTACTTGCGGAAACACTCTCCTATACATAGGGCAGGCTGGTCAGGACAGTCAGGACAAAAAACTGTGGTGTCACGCCTTATTCCACCCCTGCTACAGACACAACATCTTTTTCTTGGGGAACGGTGGGTTGGGGTACCAGGAAAGACACTCGGGAAGTGTCTCTCATGTAGCAGGCTCACTACATCAGGGACTTGGGGCACAGAACCTCCTGGATACAGGAGTTCCGAAATGATATCTTCCTGGAATTTAAGGAAGGATCCCATTCTCCCAGCCTTACTGTAGAGAACAAAACTATTATACACAGCCAATTGAATTAGATAAACAGACACCTTTTTATACCAGCTTCTGGTGCGGCGGGACACTAAATAGTGAGCCAACATCTGGTCATTGAAGTCCACCCCTCCCATGTGAAGGTTATAGTCATGGACTGAGAGGGGTTTTTCAATGACTCCGGTTGCCCATTAAATTTGTACAGTTGTGTCTGCGTGAATGGTGGACAGAAGGTAAATGTCCCTCTTGTCCCTCCACTTCACCGCGAGCAGTTCTTGGTCACACAAGGCAGCCCTCTCCCCTGTGCAAGTCGGGTATTAACGAGCCGTTGGGGGAAGTCCCGGCGACTAGGTCGTGCGGTGCCACGGCATTGAATTCCGACTAGATGTAAGTGCCAAAAGAGGGCCGGCCACACTTGTGTAAAAATTGTCCACGTATAAATGGTACCCCTTGTGGAGTAAGGGTGACACCAAGTCCCAGGCAATCTTTCCACTGCTTCCCAGGTAGTCAGGGCATCCGACCGGCTCCAGTTTTAAGTCTTTTCCCTCATTGACCCTAAAACGATATGTATAGCCTGTGGCCCTTTCACAGAGCTTATACAATTTGACCCCGTACCGGGCGCGCTTGCTGGGGATGTACTGTTTGATGCCAAGGTGCCCGGTAAAATGTACTAGGGACTCTTCTATGCAGATGTTCTGATTGGGGGTATACGCATCTGCAAATCTGAATGACAAATGGTCTATGAGGGGCCGAATTTTGTGGAGTCGGTCATAAGCAGGGTGGCCTCTTGTTTTATTGTCAGTGAAATGCATAAAGCGCATGATGACCTCAAAACGTGCCCTGGACATTGCAGCAGAGAACATGGGCATGTAATGTATTGGGTCTTTAGACCAATATAACCGCAATACATTTTTTTTAGTTAGACCCATGCTGAGGATAAGGCCCAAAAATATTTTAAATTCGGAAACTGTGACTGGTTTCCACCGGAAAGGCTGGGCATAGAAGCATTCCGGATTGGCGGTAATATAGTCTGTGGCGTAGCGGTTGGTTTCTGCCACAACTAAGTCATAGAGATCCGCGGTGAAGAACAGCTCAAAAAATTCAAGGGCCGTTCCGAAATGAGCTGTCTCCATGCGAACTCCTGACTGGGTGGTGAAAGGGGGCAATATGGGTGCAGCGGAAGCAGGGGATTGCCAATAAGGGTTTGCCAGCACCTCTGGGAGACTAAGGGCTCTACGGGCCTGAGAACGCAGTGGCTGTGACGGGGGAGTTAGTGCACGTGCCACAGTACCAGCTTGAACTGCCCTTCTGGTGCTCGCCACTTCACCAGGGAATACGGCAGTGCTGGTAGAAGGTCCAGGATGTGCTGCGCTGCGGTGTATGCCGCACCATAAAAAAGGTCAGCGCTAGCACCCCCCTGCTGCATATGAGGCTCATCACGCGGGGTATGCGAAACACTGACATGGGGTGGGTTACGCCTGACCATAGCAGGGACCTCAACCTCGTCATCTTTGCTAGTGGTTAGAGTGCCACTGCTGTCTACAGGTTAAAATTCTGAACCACTGGATTCAGCGGGTGAGGCGTCCCCATCGCTTTCATCCATCACGGCCAGAATCCTGTAGGCCTCTTCAGCAGAATACCCCTCTTTTTCTATTTTGGACTAACTAAATTTAGGGGGTATTCCTCTGAGACTACCCAGGAAAAAGAGCACACCTGCCTAGTAAAAAGGAATGCTTGCGAAGTAACGCTGCGATTGCTAATAAAAATCCAAAAACTCAAAAGTGGTCTTTTATGGCGGCGCAGAAATTTTACTGTGTTTTTGCAAGTGTGCGCACAAGATCAGGCCTGATCATGCGAACACTGCGTTTTTTATAGAGCCTAAGGTGACCCTAATGTACTAATATAGATCAAATTGCGATCAGTCTTGATCACTTTCAGATACTATATTAGATGACGCTATTCAGATAACTACCTGGAGGTGATTAGGAACCGTTACAAGGGGGTGATCAATGACAGGAGGGTGACAGGAAGGTGATCATGGGGTTTATATGGTGTGATCAGTGGCTACTAAGGGGTTAATAAGTGACAGGGGGTGTGTGTGGTGTAAATGTGGTGATTGGTGCTACTTACAGAGCTGCCTGTGTCCTCTGGTGGTCGATCCAAGCAAAAGGGACCACCAGAGGAGCAGGCAGCAGGTATATGAGACGCTATTTTGTAAATAGCGTCTGATATACACATTTCATTGGTTGATTAAAAAAATTACAGCCTGCCAGCCAATAATCAAGGCTGGCAGGCTGTAGTTTCACTTCTTGGCTTTGCGTCACTGTGAACGCACGTGCGTTCACATGAAATGCCAGGTCTCACGAGTCCTGAGACTGCCACCTCCCGCACGCCTTTCGGCATTAGCGTGACGGGAGGTGTTAAACTTGGCTAGCCACTGCTGAAACCACTGATTTATGGTATTTCTATTTTCACCACAGAAAATAATATATCCTTTGACAGACACTATGAAACTTGTCAAGTCACAGCTGGAACACAAGATTTACGGCATTTCTATTTTGTCAACTGAATTTCACCACATAAAATAATATATCCTTTGACGGACAATATGAAACTTGTCCAGTCACACCTGGATCCCTAGATTTACGGTATTGCTATTTTTGCAACTGAATTTCACCCCAGAAAATAATATATCGTTTGACGCACACTTTGAAACTTGTCCAGTCACAGCTGGAACACCAGACTTACGGTATTGCTATTTTTGCAACTGAATTTCACCCCAGAAAATAATATATCCTTTGACGGACACTATGAAGCTTGTCCAGTCACAGCTGGAACTCCAGATTTACGGTATTGCTATTTATGCAAATGAATTTCACCCCAGAAAATAATATATCCTTTGACGGACACTATGAAACTTATCCAGTCACAGCTGGAACACCAGATTTACGGTATTGCTATTTTGGTAATTGAATTTCACCCCAGAACAAAAGCTATCCTTTGACGGACACTATAAAACTTGTCCTGCCACAGCAGAAACCACTGATTTAGGGTATTGCTATTTTGGAAATTGAATTTCACCCCAGAAAAAATAAAATATTCTTTGCCAGATTGTATTACACTTGGCTAGCCACAGCTGGAACACCAGATTTAGGCCTTATTCACACGTCCGCAATTCTGTTCCGCATTTCAATGGGGACAGACGATGTCCCGGCCGGGTCCCCATTGCGGATCCGCACTTCCGGGTCCGCAATCGCGTTCCCGAAAAAAATAGAACATGTCCTATTCTTGTCCGCAATTGCGGACAAGAAAAGGCATTTTCTATGAGAGTGCCGGCTATGTGCGGTCCGCAAATTGCGGAACGCACATCGCCGATGTCCGTGTTTTGCGGATCCGTGGATCCGTGGATCCGCAAAACACGAAGGACGTGTGAATTAGGCCTTAGGCCCCTTGCACACGACAGTATTTTGCGGACCGTATACTGGCAGTTTTTTCAGTTCAGTATACTGACAGTATACTGAACCATTCACTTCAATGGGTGTGCAAAAAATACTGAAGTGTCTCCGTATGCCTTTCGTTTCCGTTTTTCTGTTTTTTCTGTTCCGTTTAAATATAGACCATGTCCTATTCTTGTCCGCAAATCCCGTTCAGTGGCTCCATTCAAGTCAATGGGTCCGCAAAAAAAACGGAAAGCATACGGAAGTGCATCCGTATGTCTTCCGTATCCATTCCATTTTTTGCGGAACCATCTATTGAAAATTTTAAAACCAGCCCAATGTTATTACTGTATACTGTATAGGCCATACGGAAAAACGGAACGGAAAAACGGAACCAAAACGGAAACACAACGGAAACAAAAAACGGAACCACGGATCCGATAAAAACGGACCGCAAAACACTGAAAAAAAAATACGTTCGTGTGCAAGAGGCCTTAGGCCTTATTCACACGTCTGTAGTGTGTTTTGCGGAAACACGGAAACACGGATCCGCAAAACACGGATGGCTGCAATGTGCATTCCGCATTTTGCGGACTGCACATTGCTGGCACTATATAGAGAATGACTTTTCCTGTCCGCAATTGCGGACAAGAACAGGACATGTTTTATTTTTTTGCGGAAACGGAAACACGGTTGCGGAAACACGGATGCGGAAACACGGATGCGGACATCACATAGTGTGCTGTCCACATCCATTCCTATCCCTTTGAAATGAATGGGTCTGCAACCCTTCCGCAAAATTGCGGATGGGATGCGGATCCATTTTGCAGACGTGTGAATTAGGCCTAGTGGATTGCAATTTTTTTTAAGTGAATTTCACCTCTCAATAAAATATTGAAAATTCTAGGGGTGACAATAAGCACAACCAAGCCCCTGATGTAGGATATAGCAAAAAAAAAAAAACCCTACTATTGATGGATTAATGGACTTGGTGGCAGCTTGTGCTGGCGCACCACAAGACACAAAATGGCCGCCGATCACCACAGAAAAAAGTGACAGAAAAACGCTCTGGGCAGCCTGAAAACAGTGAGCAATTAACTATCAGAAGTTGAATGATTCAGAGCTGTAGATCGATCACTTCATTAAGTGTTTTTGCTGAGTTAATCCCTGCCTAATCTCGCCCTAACAGCAGCTGCATCCTATCCCTACATTAATCAGAGCAGAGTGACGTGCGGCGCAACGTGACTCCAGCTTAATTTGAGGCTGGGTCACATGCTGCACTTGGCCAATCACAGCCATACCATTAGTAGGCATGGCTGTGATGGCTTCTTAGGGCAAGAAGTAAAACGCTAGCTGATTGGCTGCTGTGCAGTCCTTCAGAAAATGGGAAGAAATTGCCGAACAACGAACCTGAACCCGAACATTTACGTAAATGTTCAGGTTCGGGTCCGTGTCACGAACACCCCAAAATTCGGTACGAACCCGAACTATGCAGTTCGGGTTCGCTCATCCCTACTTACCACTACGCACGAGGAATTTCGGCTTTGCTGTGAATCTAATTTTTCCTGAAATTCAGATTGAAGTCCACTTCAGATACTTAGATTTCGCTCAACACTAATTGCCATATACATTAGATAAAAGGTTGATGGTTGAACAACGGTTGAACAAATGATCATCTGGTGACCAACCGTTTGGCAGACCCAGCCATATGCATTCTAGTCCATAGTGGCCATTTTAGTCATTCAAATTGGCTATGCATGCTCAATAAAACCAGGGAATGAACATACAATCTTTCTACTGACATTCTTCCCAAGGCCAATCTTTGTCCAACTACCAGATTTAAATTTAAATACAGCCAGGTTATTTTCAGATGATGATGGTCATTGGTCTACTGAAGTCACCGGACAAATCATCGCTTTTCAAAGAAAGATGTTTCTTCTATAAATAATCTTTCTTTGAACAAAGGATCTTTAATCTGACTATATTATAAAAATGCCAAACTCAGACAACTTCTATTCAGACGATGATGGTCTGCCAACTACCAGATAAAACAATTGTTAACTTTCATCCAACAAATGGTAATTTTGGTTGAAATAGTCCTTTTTTAATTAACTTGAGACTAATGTTTATAGGAACATTTATTCTACATTTTGGCCTCATATCTTTACTGTTCCAGTCCACATTATACATTGTGTAACTTTGAACTGTACGACTACACAATTATATTGGGATTAACATGATTTAGACCTATTTGATATTCCAACATTCAACCCAAAAATCCATTTAATTAGCCTGTTGACATGTTTGTATGTGCACCAAACAAAGAGCTCAATGACAATGGAATTGTTTTTGAAGCTATGACTTTATTTGTATCACCTAATGGTAAAGTATAGACAGTATAGATGCCTTATGTAAACATCATTATCATTTCAAATCAATTAGCTGCTACTACTAACACTAGGAGTCACCATTTGTAAGCTGCTATTGTGAGCATCGGTCATTTGCCTCAATTAACAGGAGACATCATGGATTTGGTCTCCCAGTAAGAACATACAAAATTAGCAAATTAGGCTCCCAACAAAACAGGTATTCTTATTAGGCCTAGGCGAGGCCTGTCCTTATTATCCTTTAAGCTTAAATGGACATTTGCTGTTTTAGTAAATGCTGGACGTCCAGAAAATAATACACAAAGATCCTGTGATCTTAAAGAATTAGGTCTCTGTCTGACACATAACTAATGCAAATAGAATATACGTAGCAGATACAGCACTTTTAAATGTTTTTATTGTAAATAATTAATATGACATTTTTTGACTATAGATTGCAAAACATTTATTTTCATAATCTAGC
The DNA here is from genome assembly GCA_033119425.1 of Bufotes viridis. NCBI lineage: Eukaryota > Metazoa > Chordata > Amphibia > Anura > Bufonidae > Bufotes > Bufotes viridis. The sequence goes on from CM065590.1 coordinate 177,821,116, forward strand.
ATTTCTAGTAATTTAGTAGGAATATTTGTATGGCTGAAAGACATCCATCCAGTTCAGCCCACTTATTTATCTAATTATATAGTGCTGACATTTTCCGCAGCACTTTACACACATTATTATTGCTTGCTGTATCCAATGGAGCTCATAATCTAAGTTATCCAACAAAGTTGATCCATAGGAAGGCAATTGACTCATTGGTCTTGTTTTAAAATGATATACTTTGTAAACTGTGTATAGTACAACGTGAGTGCGACCTGAGCACTCCCTGTAGCTCAGAACCTATATTTCATGGGCATCCCAGAGAGAGAAGTGTCCAAACAAGGCTGTGATCTAGGTATCTAGCTCTATAGATCGACAGTCTTAATAACATTTTTAAACACAGAAAGTATTTTATAGTTGGTCCCTTGTGGCCAATACAAGTCAATTTGTGAATCATTTCCCCAAGTTGATCAATGTGGTACTGCCTAAAGCACAATAGCTTTAAGCCAAGAGACATGCCATATACATAAATGTCCCTGTTTTAACAAAAGATTCTTTCTTACACTGTGCAGCTAGTTTGTGTCCCTAATTTCTAAAAGGAAACATTAATACTGCACTTTTCCCAGACTTGAATTTATCTCTGGAGACCTATAGAAATCTGGTACCAGCTTTGTCAGAAAAGTATACAAGAGCAACAGATTGGTGGGTGGTGGCTTGCTTTGGAAGAACAGTGAATATAGGACACATAAGATATTGTACACAAGTTTAGTGCATGGCTACACCGAAGCAATGTGAACATGTGGTGTCCTGGGATTGATTCAGTTCATACCTCCACACATACTCTTGACACGCAATCAGAACAGTGAAATACTCATTACTGCATGGCTGCCTTTAGTAGACAATTTCAATTATATTGGCATTTGAATAGCTGAAGAAACCCTTTAGGCTGGCTCCCAAGATTAGATTTAAAGGCTGTGTAAATTAACAAAGTTGCAAACACTATATTATCTGCCAGGCAAAGGAGGGCACATGATAGAATGACAATAAAGCTGACAAAATTGTTAAAATCAGTTTGAAGGCTTGATATTTTAATTTGCTGCATAAGCTTGCACAAAAAGTGTTTGGTATGCTGTCTGCCTGTACATGGAACCTTTATACGTCTGTCCCTTCTTCTAATCTGTAATGAAATCTGCTGCTCTGCAAGTTTATTAGACTATGTGCATTGTATTCAGACACGGTTCTGCCAGGCCTCCTTTTCTAGTGATGTTCCATACAATTTACCTCTAAATGTGACACTTTGTTCTAATCAGTTACTTGAGATATAGATAGGTCTGCTAATTATGTATATGCTTTTATCTGATCTTCACCTTTGGTATTTAAGCAAGGTTAATACAGAATACTTGATGAAAATCACACATTTTTCAATTTTTAAAAAACTTTTAATTCTAATTAATTTTGCGGATAAGGCACCACAACCTTAGGTCTCATCAATTATCATGCATATGCAGGAGGCTGTACAGAGTCCTTGTGGCCAGAGATACTCCATGTGTTGCTATGTACTATTCTGTATAACATTATTCTCCCCTAAAACATGTTTCTCTCTTACTAGTGTTATTACTAATAATAATCAGAGCTAGACAAGATGACTATGCTGTTCAATCAAAAAGCAGAGGAAGAGGATGGAAGTGGAAACAGGAGGAACATGGGTGCACAGATTGGCTTGGCCCTATCTTAACAGTGAATTTCTTGGTAAAAGACTCTGTTTACTGACAGGAAGAAAAGGTTTTACATATATAATGTAATATAATATAATACAAAAGCAAATACAATAGACTGATACAGAGGAACAGAGAACCCTACCCGCAAGAGCTTACAATATACAGGAAGAAGGAGGTAGAAACTGCTCTGATGGCTTTGTAGGGGCAAAACTGGAGGCATTTTTATTATTAGGGCATTATAGGGGATTTACTAGGGGCATTTTTAATACTGGGGGCACTAGATGGGCATTACCATGGATATTTTTTATATGAGGTACTGTAAGGCACATTTTTATTACTAGGTTCATTTTAAGGGACATTAATGTTGGAGCACTATACAGATCTTATTACTGCGAGCACAATGGGGTTTTTACTGGGGACATTTTAGGGGACATTAATATCACTAGGCACTATATGGTGCATTATTATTACTGGAGGCACTGTGGGGACATCATTACTTCTGGCTGCAGTATATTGGCATTATTAATAGAGGTATTTTAGGGTGCAGTATTACTACTGGGGGCATTATTTTTTCAGTAGCATAGTACTTTGGGACATTGGGGAACACATTAAGCACAGTATTGGGGGTGGCAGCAGTATGACACTATTGGAGCACGAGGATGGGCAGTTTGTGGCCTGATAGGAAGTATTCAGACTTGGTGCCTAGGTCAGCACAAAATATAAATACAGCTTTGGAAATAGGAGGGTCTTATTATGGTACTGCCCATAATTGGTTAGCAGTCGTTCATCTATTTCAATAGAGCAGAGTTAATTTCAGATAAAAATAAAGCATTGGATAGGAAACAACCTACTCTTCCTGGGCTGTTCGTTGCTTCCTGTGCATCAGACATTAGGGAGCATCTGGCAGCCTCTTAGACATTAGATTATTGGAAGGGTCTACTGTCAAAAGTCTTATCTCTATGGACAGAAATATGATAGCTGTGAGATAAACAATAATTTAGCCAACAGCTATCAGCACTGGTTCCCACGTAAACATGCATATTATTTCAACTGGAAGGAGGATAAGCGGATACTAGACACTTCTGCTGCCTTTTATGCAAGAGAAAAATATATTACCAGATATGATGAGACAATCAGCTCTTGATAAAAATGAGAATCTAATGAAGTGTTTTCAAGGCACCAAAGACCTTTTGTTGCACACAGTTATTGAATGTCTATTGAACATTGACAAAGATTTCCAATACCTACATTTGTACGTAATATTTACAGTCCCCTTTACATGAGCCAATGATTGGTGCAACTATTGGGAAGGAGTTTTTCTAGGAATTCTCCTTTTTGATAATTGCCCTGTAAAATTTCCACTGGTCACCTGAAAAACAAGCAAATGCTTATTCAGTGGGTGAAAGGATCGCTGGTTCAGGCACCTAAATTACCATTTGTGCTCAGCAGATTGTGCTGTCTAAACAGAGATCTGCTTCCCAGAGACAATGATTCTACATAAGGATGATCAACTGCAGCAGCCATCCCTCTTCTACACATTTTGGAGATGATTGCTGCATGTAAATGCAGCTCTAATGTCCTGTAATGAGCAGGCAATTATTGCAAGCACTTATTTCTTGTTAAATGTCTGCTGTGTAGGCCAGGGGCTTAATTCTGGATTCACACAAGAGTCTGAAAGGGAATGTGTCATCAGAAAATGACCTATTGTTTAAATCACATTTTTCAACATATTTTTAAAGAATGTTGTTGTTATTTTGAATTTTTTATGTCAATATCTATTTAAACACAAAACCATAAACCGCTACAATTTTCGCACTGGCCACTAAGCCTAATAATAGGTGCCACATCTTGGCCTGTACAGATCACTTTACTGCAGTTACCTGCATATCTGTCACTCAAATCCTGCCTGTAATAGTATCACCACTGTATATGAATAAGACATGATCTACTATTCACAATAGGTGATTATCAATGCTTATGTATTCTTTTCTTATACAAGGACCTCTGCACAGGTCACAGAGCATGGCTAGAAAACTCTCCCATTGAAGTAATTAGGGGAGATTTATCAAACTGGTGGGAAGTAGAACTGGCCTAGTTGCTCAGATTCCACCTTTCATTTATTAGAGCTCCTTTGGAAAATTAAAGGTGGATTCTGATTGGTTGCTATGAGCAACTAAGCCAGTTTTACTTTACTCCAGTTAAATAAATCGCCCCCATTGTGTCTATGGCCCATGTGGCTGCCGCAATTTTCTTAATGCTTTGTAAATGCTGTTAATTACAGCTCAGGCAAGATGGCCGTCCCCATAATCATGTTCAGGAGACAGAATAAGTAAATCTAGAATCATAAAATAAAAACAGATTAGATAAAAAAGATATGTATCGCTATCTGGTTTTAACTGCCAGATAACATTTTTGGTGACACATTTTCTTTAACTTCAGTGTTCCTATTGGTATTCTTCAATGCAATTTTAGTTGAAAGCCCCTAATGTCAGGTTGTTTAAAACTTTTCTGCCAGATTTTATTGTCTATAGAAAAAGTCTTTTTCCCATAGGCTTTTCTATAGAAAATCAAAAATGGCTGACAATATGAATGTAAAGTAGAGTACAATGGGGGTCATTTACTAAATGAAATATACACCAGTTTTGTGGTGTATATCTGTCAAAGATTGCAGTGCAAAGATTACTTATGCTGCAATCTGCGACTTCACGCCATGTCTAAGGAAAGGGGGCGTGGTGTGGGCAGGTCTGTCTCATTTATCATTTTCTACACCTGTTTTAGGAGTAGAAAATGGTCTAAATTTAAGCCAGCAAGGAAGCTGTTTTACATTTAGAAGCGGCACTCGATGCGCTGAAATTATGGAGCGTCTGGTGCCTCTACATAACTTTGGCATATCCACCACCAGTGCAAGGGTTTATTGAGACCGGTGTCTAAAATGACGGTCTTAATAAATGACCCCCAATATGTGTAACCTCATTGAAATACTTTACTACTATAGGGTTTGTGTGCTATGGATCTCTGATATAATTTTCTGTGTGTGGTTTAAACTGTCAATCCACCATCCACAGCTGTCAGTCGAGTGATCATTCAGCCAATGGGTGAACTGAGATAAATAAAATTCAGTTTGCCTGATTCTTTTTTTCACAACATCATCTGTTGCGGGAGAGTTGGGAGCTCCTCATACACATTAGATTTCCATCAATACACTAATGTGCAAGGGGGCCTTTAAAGAAAGCTTAATTTACAATTGGGGTCATGTAAATATTTATTAGATGCAATCATTGTGTCATGTTCATTAAAAATTTGGAAATCTGGAATATGGCCGCCATCTTAAAAGCCACCCTATTGGATTAAGGACAAATTTTTCCAATGGGAATACAGTCATGTAGCATATCAGTCGCTCTATTGGATCAAGGACAAACTTTTCCAATGGAAGGGAGTTATGTAGCATATTAAAGAAGACCAAAATTTTCTCGGAAATCGATTGCAGCAATCATATTTGCAATATCTCTTGTCCTTCAAAAGTCATCAATGTAGAAATTTCAAAAGTTCAGAGTTCTGTGTTCAGCACCAAGGACAACACACTGAACATGTCAAATAGCTGTTCATCACAGGGAACGTTCCCAATTGTTGTTGCAAATTTCTTTGAGATCCAGAGAACCATCCGCAACCCAGCAAATATGCCGAGAATCGGACCAACAAAAAACGCTGTAGTGGGTGTCAGGTAGCATCCAGCAGTGCCGGATCCAAAAAACTCCAGCAGGCTGCTTCCCGCTAAAACATCCTGCCAGAGAAATCTTAAACACTACTGTGAAACTAGCCTTACCAAGCCAGCACACCGATCCCGATCTAACTATATGCCGTGGGCACTTGTAGTGTTGTGCGTATCGTAGTATCCAAAGTGACGATCAGAATTTCAGGGAAAATTTGATTTGCCGCTAAGCCGAATTTCCTCCTGCTTCCTGGTAACGAACCAATTTTCCCTGAAATGGAAAAAAATACTCCACTCATACGTTTCAGTGCGAAGAGGCCGCCGCGGCCATCATGATTGAAGATTCCAAACTAAATCGTGTTTTTGCGAGGGATCTTCAATCAAGATGGCTGTGAGTATGTTTTTTGTTATGCCATTTCTGGGACAGGACAGGGTGAAAACACTGTTTCTAGTCATTGCGCCCACTACTTAGGCTACTTTTACACTAGCGTTTTCAATTCCGCTATTGAGATCCGTCATAGGATCTCAATAACGGATGAAAATGCTTCAGTTTTGTCCCCATTCATTGTCAATGGGGACAAAGCTGGACTGAACAAAATAGAATTCACCAGAATGAATTCCGTTCCGTTTGGTTATGCTCCCATCTCGGACAGAATAACGCTGCAAGCAGCGGTTTTCTGTCTGTGATGTGGTCTGGAGTAAGACTGATCCATCCTGACACACAATGTAAGTCAATGGGGATGGATCAGTTTTCTCGGACACAATAGAAAACGGATCCGTCATGGCATAATACAACCTGATCCGTTTATGATGGATGCATGCGGTTGTATTATTGTAACTGAAGCGTTTTTGAAGATCCATGATGGATCCGTAAAAAACGCTAGTGTGAAAGTAGCCTAACAAAGAAATGAGCTTCATGACAAAGTAATTCACAAAGCAAATTTCTTTGTGAAATTCGGCGAGGCAGCCGAATCAAAGTTTTCATAAGTTCGCTCAACACTGACCACGTGCCATATATTTTGCATGTGATCCTTGCCTGTCTTTAACCCATAACAGTGCTGAGGTGTTTAATCACATTTCTGCATAGCATTTTTTTTATGATTTTTTTTTTCACATTGTTCTATACAGGAAGTGACATTACAGAGGGGTACATAGTTTTATGCAAAAAAAAAAATGCAGGGCTTGCAAAAAAAAGCCATTAAAATCACATGTTTAAATACCTTATTAGGCCACAAATGCCCCAAACAATTAACTAATGCCTACAGAATGCTTCAAAAAATGCAGTGTAAATTAAGAATGTTTGGATGACTTTTTTTTTCACAAAAGGGTCAGCTCTAGTAAACCTAGTTTTAGTGTTGAGCGAATTGAAGTAGACTTCGGTCCAAATTTCAACAAGAATTCAATTCGCCACAAAGCCAAATTTCCTGGTGCTTCATGTTTAACGAATGATTTTCCCTGAAATGGGTTAAAAAAATAAATCATATTCACCTCATCCATTTGAGTGTGAAGAGACCACCGTCGGCATCTTGATTGAAGATCCCATGCAAAATCTTGTTGTGCTGACGTATGACCTCACTACACTGGCCGACGTGATGATGTCATCATGCGCCACGCGAGATTTCGTGCTGGATCTTTAATCAAGATGGCTGTGGTGATCTCTTCGCGATTAAATGATTCAGGTAAGTATGATTTTAGTTATTTAAAAAAAAATTATAGACCTTAATATTAATGTCAGATGTCGCGATCACTGAGGAATGTGGCATCTGAGGGGTACAATGAGGGGCAGCTGCGCAATCACTGCTCCCTGTCATTGCACCCACTACTTACAAAGAAATGCGCTTCTTGATTAAGTAATTTGTCACTCACAACGCAAATTTTTTTGTGAAAATTGTCGAACCAGCCGAATCGAATTTTCAAGAACGTCACTAAACACTAGTTTAAATAAATGCATCACAACAGATATACAATATTAAACAATGATACAAAGTGATAGAGTTACAAATAATATCACATAGTTACAACATACAAGATAAATGTCTCATTTACAATATTAAAAATAGCTCCACCAGCCAGTTAGTCTCATTTTACCCATTGTATGGTTTGATCAGCCTTTAATTAATGCCAGCTTACAACTGTCCCCTACGGCATTTTAGAAAGGTGTTAATCAATAATAAAGAATGCTGAAGTAGCCATCAGGGACAGTTCTGTGTCTCTTTATAATGCATGGGTATACACTTCATTGCAAATGTTTAGTGTGACTGCTAGGCTCTCTTGGTATGCTGATCTCACAGAGTTCCTCATTGGTCCCACTCAACCAGTTCAGACAAGCACATGTTGTTCCGTACTGGGCAGCTACTGTTTCAAAGTTATGAAGATATAGCTTTGTAATAGGTGCCTGAGGCATACTGAGGCTTACGACATATACAAACTGATCTGCCAGTAAAATAAATGTGTTAATAAGGACATAGGACATTTCAGTAAAGTTCTGCCATACAGGAGCAGAGATTTTCTGTTTGGATTAACTACACAGTGACAACCTGTTTATAACATTCAGTTATGGTATTGGTAAACTTACATGTCAAAAATGAATATTCAGCTCTAGTTCCAGTCATTGTGGGACGTTTTGTCAATATTTTAAAAAAATGCAATTTTAGATTATGACAAAAATGACAAATTTATCTAAATGACACATTATCATTTTTTATTTTTACGCGGTGTTATGAATTTCACTTAAATGGAAAGTGTCATCAGAAAATGACCTAGTGTTTAAATCTGTTTTTTATGTTAAACACATTTTGAAAGAATTTTTGATGATATTTTTAATTTTCCATGTCAATATTTATATTTAAACAAAAAACATAAAATCCTTCAGATTTTTACACGGGCCACAAAGCCTAATAATACGCGCAACTTTTTGGTCTGTAGAGATAACTTTCATTCTGACCAACGTTTAGGTTGGTAAAATTAGGGGAATCCAAAATCCCACCCAAATAAGGGACAGTCCTTGCAAATTCGGGACAGTTGGCAACTATGCACTTTACTTCAGTTATCTGTTTATCTGTCATTCATAATGATATCACCTCTGTGTATAGATGAGACATGATCCACCATTTACAATAGGTGATTGTTAAAGCTTATCTGTTCTTCTCTTGTACATTGACCTCTGCAAAGGTCACAGTGCATGCCTAGAAAACTCTCCCATAGAAGTCACTGAGGTCCTCTCCTGACCACTGTGTCTACGGTTCATGTGGCTGCCGTAAAGCAATTTTCTTAATGCTTTCTAAATACTGTTAAAAACAGATCAAAATCTCATCTACAAGGTGTGGAAATTTTATTTGTGTAAATTGACATGTGAAGAGTATTTTGAAATCCACATCATAGTTGTGACGAATCCTGAGCAAAATCAACATGTAATACTAGGAGTGTAGCTAAAGGCTCATGGGCCCTGGTGCAAGAGTTCAGCTTGGGCCCCTTTTCCCTCAGTGCTTTGTGGCAAGGAGCAGGGAAGCACATGGCCTTCATGCTGCCCCCCGCCCCCCCCTTGCCAAATTGTTGACCTAACCACTTCCCTCCAGCCAGAGGTGTAACTTTTGTCCTGTATGCACTTTCTATAAAGCCAGTGTTTTATTATGCAGCACAAGGGTCTTGGGGGCCCCCTCAGGATTCTAGGCCTGGTAGCGACTGCTACCTCTGCACCCCCTATAGCTACGCTCCTGTGTAACACATGCAGATTTTGAAAATGCACTGAAGTCAGCATGAAAATTAGCATTTTTTGCAGGAAAAATGCCAACTCTAGATATTAGCTAAAAGTCTACAGAAATGTTGAAATGCAGAACACACAAGGTTTTATTTTCTTGTGTTTTTTTCAGTTGGAGTGAGTATGCTGTGCCAGAGATTTTTATTTTTATTTTTTATTGCAGCATGTTGTAGCAATTTTTTTTCTAGTAATTTTTCCAACCCCATCTCTATAGGGAGAAAAAAAGAATGAAAAAAAAAATGCAACTAACACAAAACATATATATTATTTAACAAATGCCTGAACAGGCGATGGAACCTATCTTGACCCAGGTTGAAATAAAACTTCACTTTTATTATTCCATAAACTAAAACTTTCAGTGTGAGTAGGTGCAATTTTATTAATGAACCAAAAAAAAGGGGGGATTAAAAATACAGTCGTCACTCCACAAGTGAATATAGGTGTTATTCAGTGAGGGGGGTTGGGAGGTGTGCACCACCCTATCACTTTAAATACAGAATAATACCGTGTCACCGTTTGCAGAGCCATTGCTATCTAAATGGGACTAACACGCAGTCATATTAAATAGTGGGAACTGGTATACGTTCAGGCCACTATCAGATTAGCACAACTAGCGGTTGCATGTGCCCCAGACTATCATTGAGCCTTATGGCACTTAGCCCTGCAAACAGAGATAGCCACAGTTTTATACCGCGGCTATCTGAAGTACACTGGAGGTCTAAGTATTGAATAGCGTCCAGCCGGACTATTAGTGATTAATTTGCAGTGGAGTGAAAGACTGTTTAAAAGCTAACACTGCCCCCCGACATGTTTCGCCAGACCTCTGGCTTCTTCAGGGGTAAATGGGCAGCCAATGGGCAGTCTCCCACTCCACTGCGAATTAATCACTAATAGTCTGGCTGGACTCTATTCAATACTTAGACCTCCAGTGTACTTCAGATATCTCTGTTTGCAGGGCTAAGTGCCATTAGGCTCAATGATAGTCTGAGGACACATGCAACCGCAAGTTATGCTAATCTGATAGTGGCCTGAACGTATACCAGTTCCCACTATTTAATATGGCTGGGTGTTAGTCCCATTTAGATAGCAATGGCTCTGCAAACGGTGACACGGTAGTATTCTGTATTTAAAGTGATAGGGTGGGAGATAGTGCACACCTCCCAACCCCCCTCACTGAATAACACCTATATTCACTTGTGGAGTGCCGACTGTATTTTTAAACCCCCTTTTTTTTGGTTCATTAATAAAATTGCACCTACTCACACTGAAACTTTTAGTTTATGGAATAATAAAAGTGAAGTTTTATTGCAACCTGGGTCAAGATAGGTTTCATCGCCTGTTCAGGCATTTGTTAAATAATATATATGTTAAATAACCTTACTCAGGTTAGGTCCTATTTATGAACATAACACAAAACATGGTACAAAAGAACACCACAAAAAACTCTTGACATCCTCAAAAAACAAAAAAAAAGCATGACTCATTGCTTGAGTCAGGCTGCATAGAGCTCAGGGCACAGATCGGAAGAGGTCTGTGTCCTGCACCATATCTTTGACAGCAGGATGGAGGTAAGTATTTAAGTTTACTATTTTTATTTGGCAGCATGCTGTTGGGCCACAATAGGGAGGGGGGGGGTCATTATTTTGTTACTAGGAAAAGCACTATGGGGACATTGGGGCCTTAAAAAGGGGCATTTTTGTACTGGCACACTTTATAAGTGAGCATATTTTGTAGTGGCAAACATAAGGGGGCATTTTTTGTTGTTGTGGCACACATTACGAGGGAGTATTTTTGTACTGTCACACATTATAAGGGGGTATTTTTTGTACAGGCACACATTATAGGGGGAATTAATACTATTGCGTGCATTATCATTGACTTTATTACTACTGGGTGACTTCTAGGAACATGATTACTAGTATAAGCACTATGGGGGCAGTATTACTTCTGGGGCAAAATGAGGGACATTATTACTATTGGGATACTGTTATCACATTATTACTATTGGTGGGACTTTTGAGAGGATTACAGTGGGTGGGCACCCTGGCATAGTATCAGGTTAGCACAATTATTTTTGGAGGACACTATTTTTGAAAGGCAGTATTTGCTGGGTACTGTTATTCTTTAGGGCACTGTGTGCCAATAATTGTTCAAGGGAGCACTATCTATGTGGTACTAGTATTTTCAAGGAGACTGTTTATGCCGTATAGTAGGGGATCACAGTTGGCATAGAATTAGTACTGGCAGGATGGGGTGTTCAGAAGGTGGGGAGGAGGATTAAAAAATATGAAACAAAGATGTCTGTATCCCAACCCTGCAGAGACACAAGATCAACCCTGCAGAGACAAGACAGAAATGGCTGAAGGAAATCATCATGGCGGTCTGGTCTGAATGAAGAAAATAAGAAAAGAGAATGTCTACATCAGAGGAGATGTCACTGGATGTAAGACATATATGTGTACATTAACCTATATGTTTTGTAATGCTGTATGTAAATTTTTCAAAGTATGCCTTTAACAGTAGGACTGAAGGGAAGGAGTTTGGTTGAGAATTTAGGATGGGGGGCCGCCACTTCAGTTTTCACCTTAGGAAGCAGAAAGGCTAGGTGCACCCCTGGCCACTAGCAAAAAAATGCCTTTGTGTCCTAAATGTCAAAATTCCCATAGACCTTAAGCTAACATCTGGAGCTGGCATTTTTCCAGCAAAAAGTGCACCATAAACAAGGTGGATAGGGTATCACTTTAATTGTAGGGCTCTATCTCATTTACTCCTTTTCCAAGTATTCCCTGATATATACATTTGATAGATGGGTGCAATGTGCACTACTATATAGGAATACAGTAATATACTTTGCCCATTGACTTCCATTTACTGTTCTTGTGCGGCTACAGTTTATGTCACTGACCAGTTAAGTACCTACCACCTAAGCAAATGGCTTCCAATTAGGAGAAATTATTTAATTCAAGAGTAAGACTGCATACCGAACTTCACAACGATTACCTGAATTCTCTGTGTGTACATTTCTGCCAGTAAACTGTATACATACATGTAGAGAATTAGTCAATTCTCGTAGACAAAAAACAAAAAAAAATTTAAACTCCAAATAATTAAGACAAATCAAACAACATGTTCACTTTTTTGATGCTGCTCAGTGATGCAGCTTGTTTATATGATACATAATTGATGTAGTGTTTTGTTGTGACTGAACATTTTCAGAACAGAAGGATGTCATTAGTAATGTCTCTTATGTGTCTGCTGGTATGTACCTGGGATTAAAGACTGTTTTCCTAAAGCTCTTAAGGTAATATACCTGATGATGTGAATATCCTGTGTAAATAAAGTACCCTAGCAATGCCATACAATGCGTAGGAGAACAGCGCTGATAGTTCTGCAAATATTCAATATTTATTTTAATACATTTCTTGATAAAAAAAAAGTCAAATTAATTGCAGCTTTGATAATATCTACATTAAAGTGCATGTAGGAAGATATGAGATAGATTGATAGATATCTTCCAGTCATATGTAAATAAAGCTTAGAAGAGTTGTGTCACAAAGGACATTTATCAATAATATACTAGTATTGCACTGTTGGGACCCCCACTCTCATTCCTATCTTTTGAGGTCCAAACCCTCAGGCTCTTCCATCCCATCTCGCTCAGAGTAGCGGTTGTATACCAGCCCCCTGGCTCACCCACCCAGTTCCTGGATCACTTTGCTGCCTGGCTGCCACACTTCCTGTCCTCAGAAATACCAACCCTTATATTGGGAGACTTCAACATCCCCATAAACGACCTCATTTCAGAATCTGCCTTCCAGCTTCTCTCTCTAACCTCCTCTTTTAGCCTTTCTCAACTTTCCAACTCTCAGACACACAAAGATGGTAACACACTTGACTTGGTTTTCTTCCGGCTCTGCTCAATCTCCAACTTTACTAACTCGCCTCTCTCATTTTCTGACCACAACATCCTCTCCTTCACTCTCACAAATCTGCACCCATCCCAACACAGCCTATTACACGCACAGAAATCTACAGGCCATTGACCCTCATACATTTACAGACACATACATTTACAGATTGTCCCCAATCTCTTCCCTATTCTTCCCTGATCTGGCCATGAATCACTACAATGACACCCTCAGAAGCACCCTGGACAAAGTAGCGCCCCTACCCTCAGAACCTCCAAACACAGACCTAAGCAACCCTGGCTTACACTACAAACTTGCTTCCTCCAGAGTTGCTCCAGGAGTGCTGAACTCCTATGGAGGAAAACTCGCACACCAGAGAATTTCCACCATTACAAATTCATGCTATAACTCTGCCCTCCACCTTGCTAAATAGATTGACTTCACCACCCTAATCTCCTCACTGTCCAACAACCCCAAAAAACTCTTTTACACTTTCCACTCCCTCCTCAGTCCCAAAGTTCAGGCACCCATCACAGACCTCTCTGCTGAAGACCTAGCCGCCTACTTCACAGAGAAAATAGAACATATCCTGCATAAAATCGGCTCCCAGCCACTAAGTGCTATTGATTCCCTTCCCCCCGCATTTCCTCTGGCTCACTGTCCACATTTGACCCAGTCACTGAAGAAGAAGTCTCCAGGGTCCTCTCTTCTTATCGTCCTAGCACATGCGCCTCTGACCCCATTCCCTCACACCTACTCCAGTCTCTCTCTCCGGCTGTAACCACTCACCTAACAAAAATCTTCAACCTCTCTCTCTCTTTTGGCATCTTACCCTTTTCTTTCAAAGACTCTATCATTACTCCATTAATAAATAAAAAAAAACATCTCTCGACCCATCCCGCAGAACTAACTGCAGACCGGTCTCCAATCTTCCCTTCATCTGTAAACTCCTAGGGCGTCTGGTCTACTCTCGCCTCATCTGCTATCTCGCTGATCACTCTCTCCTTGATCCACTACAATCTGGTTTCCGCACCCTACATTCGACAGAAACTGCCCTCACCAAAGTGACAAATGACCTCCTGACAGCAAAATGCAATAGTGACTACTCTATGCTCATTCTCCTTGACCTCTCTGCAGCTTTTGACACTGTAGACCACATCTCCTACTCCCCATGCTCCAATTCATCAGCCTAAAGGTCCCTGCCCTCTCCTGGTTTTCTTCCTATCTCTCTGGTTGCTCTTTCAGTGTATTATTTACTGGCTCCTCTTCTTCACCTCTCCCTTTTGCTGTTGGAGTTTCTCAGGGTTCAGTTCTAGGCCCTCTCCTTTTCTCTCGGTACACAACCCCAAATGGACAGACCATCAGCAGATTTGGTCTCCAGTACTATCTCTATGCTCATGACACACAACTATATACTTCATAACCTGCTGTAATAGAGAACACCAGTGACTGTCTCTCTGCCATCTCTAACATTATGTCCTCTCTCTATCTGAAACTAAATCTTTAAAAAACTAAACTTCTTGTGTTCTCTCCATCTACTAACATACCCAAACCTGATATCTCCCTCCCAGTGTGCAACACCATCATCACTCCTAGGCAGCATGCCTGCTGTCTTGGGGTGACGGTTGACACTGATCTTTCTTTTACCCCTATATTCAATCTTTCTTCTGCTCATGTCGCCTGCATCTCAAAAACATCTCTAGAATCCGCCCCTTTCTCATTATGGAAACAACAAAAACTCTCCTTGTTGCCCAGATCCATTCCCGCCTCAATTACTGCAACTCACTACTAATTGGCTACCCCCTCACCGGACTTTCCCCTCTACAATCTATACTTAATGCAGCATCCAAGGTCACCTATGTTTCCAACCGCTACTCTGATGCCTCCGCCCTGTGCCAGTCATTGCACTGGTTGCCCGTACACTATACAATCCAATTTAAACTGCTTGTCCTCACTCACAAAGCTCTCCACAGTGCGGCACCCCCCCACATCTCTTACCTCATCTCTGTCTACCACCCTACTTATGCTCTCCGTTTAGCCAATGACTTTCACCATAATCTGAACCTCTCACTCCCGACTCCAAGATTTCTCCTGAGCTATACCGGTTCTCTGGAATGCCCTACCCCAGGAAATCAGGCTAAATCACAACATACACAGTTTTAGGCGCTCCCTAAAAACACATCTTTTTTAGAGTGACCTATCACATCCCCTGATCTAACTCCTCTACACATAGCCCATTTATCATTCCCTGAACCTGATCCTCCATCAAACTCCTCCACCGCACCCAGAAGCACTTCATATATTGGCTGCAGACCAGCTCATACAGCTTTATATCTGCTCCCCTATTCTCCCAAGATGGCTGGACCATTATATAAAACAAGCATTTTACCTTTTGTGTCACCCCTATCTCCTCATAGATTGTAAGCTCTTACGAGCAGGGTCCTCATTCCTCTTGTTGTAATTATTGACTTGTCTGTTGCTATGTCATTTATGACTGTTTGTACATGAACTCCTGAACAGTAAAGTGCTGCAGAATATGTTGGTGCTATATAAATAAAGATTATTATTATAATCTTCCTGGTTTTCCAGAAGAAGAAATTAGCAGATAAAGAGTTAACAGCTGTAATTGCACATGCTATCACTAGGAAATGGGCTCTCTCTCACTTAAGAATCAGGGAAACTGTACTGTATATTGAGCAGTGTGAGATTTAAATGGGCTTTCAGAGATTTTAATACTGATGACCTATCCTCTTGATAGGTCATCAGTATCTGATTAGTGGGGGTCCGACACCCGGGACTCCCGCCAATCAGCTGAGAAGGCACCGGCGCTCCTGTTAAATTCACAACCTTCTCGCAGCTTACCAAGCACAGCGCCGTACATTGTATAGAGGAAAAACACGGCACTCTGGCGACAATTTGATTATAATGCAGTAAGGTTTTTTATTCAGCCACCATTAAAGTTACATGATAGTGTACGGCCAGAGTGCCGTGTTTTTCCACTTCATATTATTTGGGATACTCCCACAACACAGAGCATGTGTACATTGTATAGAGGCTGTGCTTGGTATCATGCCCAGCCCCATTTACTTCAATGGAGCTGAGCTGTGCCTAGGCCACATGACCAGTGAATGTGTTGTCACTGGCGTAGGAACAGCTGAGACAAAGCTGTGGTGCTATTGCCAGAGCTACTGCCGTATCAAACAGCTGATCAGCCGTGGTCCTGGATGCCGGACCAGCACCGAACAGATACTGGTGACCTATCCTAGGGATAGGTCATCAGTATTAAAATTTTAGAAAACCCCTTTAAGCAGCAGGGGAGGAATGGAGCTTATCAAATAGGCTAGTTGGTCTGAGACTGAGTTTAACTCCTGTATGCACTAGACTCAGGAGCTCCCTCATTCTCTAGCTGGGCAACTAAAATGCTCATTGTAATATCAGGCCAGAAAATATTCAAAAAGGTGTATATAGACTCTTTTCAAAGAAAGTACACTAACTTCATCAGATGTAAGATCTACCTCATAATATATAAAGTGGGGGTGAACTATCAAGACTGGTGTTCCTATACTCTCCCTGCGCTGGAGTGAGAGCAAATGCTTTTTAATAAATTAGTTGCATCTTTGGCCCTCTGTGGGCTAGAAACTCACCAGGGGACGGAGCAATCAAGCTATAATCCAGAGGGAAAGTGGCAAGAAGCTCATAAACTTGAAAATTATTGCACAAATATGTCACGCTCCATAATTTGCAACTTTTTTATGCCAAATGTCCCCCAGTCTGTATTATGTTCAATCTGTTTGTTAAAGAGGCACTTCCACAAAAGTTTTTATTCCTTGTCCCATTGGAAAGGTATGTGATGTAAATTGTTGTGAAGGTAATCTTCTTTCTGGTGCCTGTGTTTGTGAGTCATTCACTGCCTGGTCCTTAGCTGTGTCATGTGATCTGACACAGTGTCTTATATGTGGACAGGAAGTCAGCTTCTCCATTCATATGGGAGTCTTAATGTGAATTTCATAGCAATGAATAGAGAAATTGACTTCCAGTTTACACTTAAAGGGGTTGTACAGCAATACATTTTGATTATCTATCCTCAGAATAGGTAATCAATATCAGATCGGCAGGGGTCATTGATTTGGCAGTGCAATGTATGACAAGTACTGGCTCAATTCACTTGAATGAAGTGAGTACTTGCAATTACACTATGCCACTGCTCAACAGGAGACAACACACAATGTAATTGAGAAGAAGCAGCATTTGCATTGGGTGCTGCTTCCTCTGCAAACAGCTGATCAGCGAGGGTGCCGTGTGTCGGACCTCCACAAATCAGATACTGATGACCTATCCTGAGGACAGGTCATCAATTTATATTGCTCCACAACCCCTTTAAGATACTGTGTCAGTTGCAGGGTCAGAGTGTTTAATCACATGACACAGCTCAGGACCTGTAAGAAGATTACTTTTACTACAATTTACATCAATGTTACTGTCATTTATTTTTACCTTTTCTGCCTTCTCCTATTACACACTTTGTAAACACGTTTGTTCTTTTTTGTTTTTTTTAATAAAGCTTTTATTTTAATCATCTCAAAAAATACAAATTTATAAAAAGAACAAAATTACACAGTCATCCCCAGCCCAACCCACGACCCCCCCCCCCCTCCACCTTGCAGGGAGAAAAAAAAAAAAAACACATAACTATTTAACCGTCCCATTCCTTCCAGGTACTATCCCACTTTGCATAGGACCCTCTCTGGCTGTACAAAATCTTCTCGTAACTTTTCACCTTCCTGACCAAACTTAACCAGTTATTGCAATCTGGAGCAGAGGAAGAACACCAATTTCTAGATACAAGAAGCCTAGCTAAGAACATCACTTTGGTCAGAAATCGGCGCTTTATGAGTTGACAATTAACCTCCGATAGATCCCCCAAGACCCAAACTTTGGGAGAATGAGGAATATCAATCTTAAGTCTCTGGGTCAAAATTGTTTGAACCATTCTCCAATAATTGCGCACCGTCGGGCAGTCCCAGAACAGATGTAAGTGATCTGCCCTGGGGTCACCACAACGGGGGCAATCGGAGGAAACTCTAAATCCTCTCCTATGGAGCCATAAGGGTGTCACATATATTTTATGTATAATATTAAACTGTACAACAGTATGATTGAAGTTGTGTGAAACTTGACTTAAATTATCCGTTACGTTCTCCTAATCCGGGGAGCCCACCTCTGACAGTGAAACAGACCAGGATCGCTGTCCTGGAGAAAGACATTAAAAAATTTTTTTTCTCATCAAGTGTCTATAACAATGTGATAGTTTAGCTTTCATACTACCTTTCTTAGAAATCAAATTGTGTAAAAATTCAGGGGTGTCTACATTAAGTGAATGAATACTAGAAAGTGCCGACCTCAACTGAAAATACGCATACCAAGCCACCTCACCTACATTTTCCTTTTGCTTTAGCTCCATAAGAGACAGGATTTGTCCACCCTTAACCACTTGGCTCAAATATTGAATATTTCTCATCCTCCAATATTGCCAACAGTTCAGATCATCTAAGTTCAAAAGCTTTAAATTATGCCATAGTGGAGTGCAAATAAGTGGTGCCTCAACTTTAAACCAGCTCTTTATAACCAGCCAGGCTTTTGTAGCCATTCTGCAGAAAAATTTATAGCCAGTCTGTATATTAAGTAAGTAATCAGACTCTAGTACTGTGAATAGATCCGAAAAACCTGAATCTTTCACCAATTTTCTGCAGAGATGGCTATTTTCCCAGTCATTAAAAAAGCAAAGTTGAGAGGCCATAAAATAACCCCTAAAATAGGGGAGATTGAGACCTCCCCGATTATAGGGCATAGAAAAATAAAGCGCCTTTAATCTCACCCGTTTCCTCCCCCATAGCAAATCATTAATCATCCGCTCTATCAATTTAAAGTACTTATCTTCAATCCATACAGGCGAGTTGCGAAGAACATAAAGAACCTGGGGCAGCACCACCATTTTTATTAAAGAAATTCTGTCTGCTCTTGCAGGCAGAATTTTTTGCCATATCTTAATTTTCAATCTCAATTTTGACAGTAAAGGAATCAAGTTTAGTTGTAAATAGTCTTGAATTTTGGCCTAAACTATTATCCCCAGGTACTTTATTGAATCGGAGATCAATAACCGATTAGACAAATTTTCCATAGATTCTCGCAGTTCATCTATAGGGAGGAGGGCAGTCTTCTCCCTGTTAACCTCCAAGCCTGAAGAGTCAGAAAATAGATTAACTAGCTCCATTATTCGAGGAAGAGTTTTTCCTGTTTGATGTATAAAAAACAAAATATCATCTGCATAGAGGGATATACAATCCTGCTCCCCCATTACCCCAAAACCAGCCACTCTCGAATCCTGTCTTATGCAAGCTGCCAGAGGTTCAATATAAATATTAAATAAAAGAGGGGAAAGGGGACAGCCTTGACGGGTGCCTCTTCCCAATACAAAGCTCTTTGTCAGCATATCATTGATCTTAATCCTGGCAACTGGAGACTTATATAACAGCTGAACCATCGCCATCAATTTAGGGCCAAAACCCATTTTTTTCATCACCTCCCAGAGAAATGTCCACTCGACCCTGTCGAACGCCTCAGTGGCATCCAATGACAGGATGGAGCGGGCACCATTCCCAGGAGACTGAATGTTAGAAAAAAACCTATGCAAGTTGTAATGGGTACCCTTTTTTGGCATAAAGCCATTTTGATCTGGGTGGACAACAGATGACATAACCCGAGAGAGCCTATTAGCCAGGACTTTTGATAATAACTTAACGTCCGTATTTAATAAGGAAATTGGTCTATAAGAGCTCAAATCCATTAAATCTTTATCTTTTTTGGGAATTAGAACTATCAATGCTTCCATCATAGACTGTGGTAGAGCCCCTCCCTGTAGTGCTTGAGAAAATACCTCTAATAAATGAGGAAGGATGGCGTCGCTATACTTACGATAAAATTCGTATGGCAGGCCATCTGAACCTGGCGATGAGTTCCCAGAGATAGACCTCAAGGCCTCCTGGATCTCCAAAAGAGACAATTCTCTTTCCAAAAATTTTTTTTGGGTCCTCTGTTAACATCGGCAGAGAAGTTCTCTCCAAGAACTGCCTCGCCAGGTCAGGTGGCAGACCGGGTGAAGCTGTGTATATCTGGGAAAAATATTGCAGAAAGGTATCTCTAATTCCCTCTGACTCTAATTGAATCACACCATCTAAATTACGAATCGAGGTAATAGCTTTCCTTTTCTTATCCTGTTGTGAGATTATTCTAGCTAAAAGCTTACCAGGACGTCCGGACTCTGAAAAGTACTTTTGTCCCTTAAAGAATAACCTATGATTTGCTTTCTCAATAACATAATCCTTCAGAGAACAGCTAGCCCTGTGCATCTCTTCCTTATTATATTCGGTAGGTTGATTCATAAATTGCTCCGTTGTGGATGCTACAGTCTTAACTAATTCCTCCTCTTTTTTCCTAAATGTTCTCCTCACAGCGGTAATATCGCTTATAAGAACCCCCCTCAGATATGCTTTCAGAGCGTCCCAGACAACATTGATATTAGCAGAGGGGAGGCTCACCTCCCAAAAAGAGGATATGAGTAGTTTAATGGACTGGTAGTTATCCATAATGGTAAGCCCATGAATTATTAAAACCAAGCCCTCTGTTATCTTTATTCTCCCCAGTGCAAACCTCAATAGATACAGGTGAGTGGTCCGAAACTGTTCTTACTCCATATCGTATCCTTCTGATGTTGTTCAAATTGCTCTCATTAGTAAACGCTAGGTCAATCCTAGACATAGCTCTTCCACCCCTACTAACACAAGAGTATACTCTCTTTCCTCCGCCAAAATGGTCCCATATATCTACCAGTCCAACTTCCGAACAGAACTGAGGCAGTGGAGAGTTGCAAATATTCCTTCCCTGATCTACATCTAGAGTCAGCCTATCCTTTTTGGGGTCCATAACAGTGTTAAAGTCTCCCATCAAGACAAGCCGACTCTCTGGTCTCTTTTCTAAAAAAAGCAATAGTTGATTAAGTGGGTACATCGAAAAAGGCGGAGGTATATAAAAAAAAACACGTTTGTAAATAATATGTACTATCGATATATGACTGTAATAAGTCATATTTAAGGTTATGCACATATTTACAATGGTGTATATTTTTATGGCAGTCTGGGAAAATAAGGCATTTGTATGGCTAATATAACTGTAAAACAATGTTGTCCCTTTGGCTATTTTTCTCTTTAATATAGGGCTGCAGTGATTTTTCCGGAATACCCTGCATACAAATCAGTAAAATAAAATGACATACTACTTTAAACAGGCTTTCATTATAAACTTTAAAAAAATCAGAATCAAAATCTAAAGAAAAATATTTTCACCCCTGTCAGCTGCATTTCCTCACAGATTGTAAACTATTTTAATTGTATATAAGCTTGTTATTCTGTGATACCTGTTTTTATTTGTACATGCACCCGCTGAATTGTACAGCACTACAGAATATGGTGATATGTAAATAACAATGATTTGGTGGAAACTGATTGGTTGCTATGGGCAACTAAGCCAGTTTTACTTTACACCAAAATTGATAGTTTTGCTGGGCACACCTCACCTGGTCTTGCACATGTGTATATCAATGTATCACAATTTGAACAATCGATGCTGTCACTCAATTTTAGTATGTACTTCTAACAACTAGTTTATTCATAAAACCATCAATAAATAAAACATGATTATGTCGAAAATCAAAAATACATAGTTGCAATACAAAAAATTTAAAAAAGTGATTTAAAACATATCAATAACAAAAATATAAAAATAAAATTAAAAATAAAATAAAATCGAGGATCAGATCATGAACGCTGGTTCGTATTTAGCGTTCACCCAGCATACATATATATGCACAATGTTCAGCAGATATCTATTGGATATACATGAGGATGTGGTACCTAGAATGCAATCGACACTATATTCCCATAACGTTGTATATCATAATATGTATCAAACTCCGATATAGTATGTCCAATGGAGTTCTTATTTACGTTTTTTTTTCCCCCGGGTTTGGGTTTTTTGCCTTTTGCGGTTTCTCAGAATGCACTTTCAATCTTACATATATAGTATTTTAGTCCACAGGGGTTATTATGCCCAGAAAGAAAGAAGCCCCCCCGCAGATGTGTACAGCGACTACAATTTTTTTCTAATAGGAGCGCTCCTAACTGAAATACAAGTCGTGAAATAACCTGGAAACGGCACGCAGATTTATCTCAATACACCTCAGCCACGTGGAACGCCGAAAGTTTTCTATCCTCAGCTGCTTTCATTAATAGCCGCATTCAGCATGGAGCTCCGTGCACTCCTGAACTGTGAGTAACGCCGAATAGGCGGACAAGTTTGATTTCATTCTGCAACATTGTGCAACTGCAGTGCGACTCACTAACAATTTAAGATTGCTACAAATAATCTGTGAGTTACAAGCATTTATACACAGCAGGAAGATGATCATAACATCTATTATAATGATATTCTAGCGCAGCATATCACGTGGCTGTTATCCAGGTATTCTTTAAAATTTACAACAAATGCTGGACATTGTATTCAACAAGTATTAAAATTATTTTATGAATTGGGCATAATAACCCCTGTGGACTAAAATACTATATATGTAAGATTGAAAGTGCATTCTGAGAAACCGCAAAAGGCAAAAAACCCAAACCCGGGGGAAAAAAACCCGTAAATAAGAACTCCATTGGACATACTATATCGGAGTTTGATACATATTATGATATACAACGTTATGGAAATATAGTGTCGATTGCATTCTAGGTACCACATCCTCATGTATATCCAATAGATATCTGCTGAACATTGTGCATATATATGTATGCTGGGTGAACGCTAAATACGAACCAGCGTTCATGATGTGATCCTCGATTTTATTTTATTTTTAATTTTATTTTTATATTTTTGTTATTGATATGTTTTAAATCACTTTTTTAAATTTTTTGTATTGCAACTATGTATTTTTGATTTTCGACATAATCATGTTTTATTTATTGATGGTTTTATGAATAAACTAGTTGTTAGAAGTACATACTAAAATTGAGTGACAGCATCGATTGTTCAAATTGTGATACATTGATATACACATGTGCAAGACCAGGTGAGGTGTGCCCAGCAAAACTATCAATTTTATGTACTTTTTCATAGACTGGGTGAGTCTATCACTGCTGGAGGCACCCACTCAATAGCCTGTTTTAGGTGAGCCATCACGATCCAAATACTTTTTACTTTACACCAGTTTGATAAATGACCCCAAAGGGCTACCTATTCCTGTTTTCTACAACTCACATGATCATTGCAGTGTAGACTGGGACAGAGTCAGCAGAGGATGAGATTTAGGCTACATTCACACAACAGTTGTTTTTTGCATCCGCAAATTGTGCATCCACAAAACAAAGGATGCGGCATCCGTTTTTGGCCCCATGCACACGAACGTATTTTCTTTCCGTGTTCGTTCCGTTTTTTTTTGCGGACCATATGTGGAACCATTCATTTCAATGGGACGGAAAAAAATCGGAAGGTACTCCGTGTGCATTCCGCTTCTGTATGTCCGTTTTTCCGTTCCGCAAAAAAATAGAGCATGTCCAATTTTTTTCTAGTTTACGGACAACGATAGGCCTTATTACAATGGATCCGCAAAAAAATGGACTGCAAAACACATAAGGTCGTGTGCATGAGGCCTTTTTTGGAGGATCCGTTTTTTTCCACAGATCCCTTGTAATAAATGCCTATCCTTTTCGCAAATTTGGAAAAAGTATAACATGCACTATTTTTTTGCTGAAGGGAAACAGACAACTGACGTGGAACACAAACGGATGAACTATCCGTTTTTTTTGCTGACCGATTGAAATGAATGGGTTCGCATCCTATCCGCCAAAAAAAAAAACGAACGGACGCAGAGAAAAAAATGCTGGATGCCTAGATTAGGGAGGATAGCAACATTAATTATGCACACAAATTCAGAACTCTGTATTCACATTTCTATGTCAATTAACTTCAGAGCAGCTCACACCCAGCGGCACCGTCTATAGTGTGTAGGAAGGAAGTGCTTCAAATATGGCTGCTCCAGAAAAGTTTTTAAAACATACTGGGGGGAAGCTATCACGCCTTGCACTCCAGATTTTTTGCTCCAAAATGTAGTATAATAAGGTTTTGTGACTTTTTGGGTTTATTTGCACAAACATTTAGCATTTTTACACCAGTCACTACATTTTTAAACAGTGAGTAGGGAAGAGGGCATAGTCATATGTCAAGAAGATTTAAGCCACATCTCTTAAGTGCAAATTGTTTAAAAAGTTACAAAATATCATAATTTTACTGCATTAACCACTTCAGCCCCCCTAGCTTAAACACCCTTAATGACCAGGCCACTTTTTACAATTCTGCACTACACTACTTTCACCGTTTATTGCTCCGTCATGCAACTTACCACCCAAATGAATTTTACCTCCTTTTCTTCTCACTAATAGAGCTTTCATTTGGTGGTATTTCATTGCTGATGACATTTTTACTTTTTTTGCTATTAATAAAAATTTAACGACATTTTTGCAAAAAAATGACATTTTTCACTTTCTGTTGTAAAATTTTTCAAAAAAACTACATTTCTATATAAATTTTTCTCTACATTTATTGTTCTACATGTCTTTGATAAAAAAAAATCCAATAAGTGTATATTTATTGGTTTGGGTAAAAGTTATAGCGTTTACAAACCATGGTGCAAAAAAGTGAATTTCTGCATTTTGAAGCAGCTCTGACTTTCTGAGCACCTGTCATGTTTCTTCAGGTGCTAGAATGCCAGGAAAGTATAAATACCCCCCAAATCACACCATTTTAGATAGAAGACACCCCAAAGTATTCGCAGAGGGGCATGGTGAGTTCATGTATCATTTCATTTTTTTTCACAAGTTAGCGGAAAATGACACTTTCTGAGGAAAAAAAAAAATATAATAACGTTTCCATTTCTGCTAACTTCTGGCAAAAAAAAAAAAAATCTCAGACGGGCTCACTATGCCCCTCTGTGAATACCTTGGGGTGTCTACTTTCCGAAATAGTGTCATTTGTAGGGTGTGTTTACTGTTCTGGCATTTTGGGCGGGGCTAAATTGTGAGCAGCCATGTAAAAGCTAAAGGTACTCGTTGGAATTTGGGCCCCTTTGTGCACCCAGGCTGCAAAAAAGTGTCACTCATGTGGTATCGCCGTACTCAGGAGATGTAGGGCAATGTGTTTTGGGGTGTATTTTTACATATACCCATGTTGGGTGAGAGAAATATCTCTGTAAACTGACAACTTTGTATAAAAAAAATTAAAAAGTTGTCATTTACAGAGATATTTCTCACACAAAGTATGGGTATATATAAAAATACACCCCAAAACACATTGCGCTACTTCTCCTGAGTACGGCGATACCACATGTGTGAACTTTTGCAGCCTGGGTGCGCAAAGGGGCCCTAAAACCAATGAGTACCTTTAGGATTTCACAGGGCATTTTTACGCATTTGGATTCCAGACTCCTTCTCACGCTTTAGGGGCCCCTAAAATGCCAGGGCAGTATAAATACCCCACATATGACCCCATTTTAGAAAGAAGACACCCCAAGGTATTCCGTAAGGGGTATGGTGAGTTCATGTAAAATTTTATTTTTTGTCACAAGTTAGTGGAATATGAGACTTTGTAAAAAACAAAATAAAAAAAATATATAAATCAATTTCCGCTAACTTGTGCCAAAAATTTTTTTTTCTGTGAACTCGCCATGCCCCTCACAGAATACCTTGGGATGTCTTCTTTCCACAATGGGGTCACTTGTGGGGTATTTATACTGCCCTGGCATTTTAGGGAACCTAAAGCGTGAGAATCCAAATGCGTAACAATGCCCTGTGAAATCCTAAAGGTACTCATTGGTTTTAGGGCCCCTTTGCGCATTTTGGCTGCAAAAAAGTGTCACACATGTGGTATCACCGTACTCAGGAGAAGTAGGGCAATGTGTTTTGGGGTGTATTTTTATATATTCCCATGCTGGCTGAGAGAAATATCTCTGTAAATTACAACTTTTTAAAAAAATTTATTCAAAGTTGTCAATTTACAGAGATATTTCTCTCACCCAGCATGGGTATATGTAAAAATACACCCCAAAACACATTGCCCTACGGCGATACCACATAAGTGACACTTTCTTGCAGCCAAGATGCGCAAAGGGGCCCAAATTCCAATGAGTACCTTTTAGGAGGGCATTTTTACGCATTTTTCTTCTCGCGCTTTAGGGCCCCTAAAATGCCAGGGCAGTATAAATACCCCACATGTGACCCCATTTTGGAAAGAAGACAGCCCAAGGTATTCCATGAGGGGCATAGCGAGTTGATAGAATTTTTTTTTTTGGCACAAGTTAGTGGAAATTGATTTTTTTATAGTTTTTTCTCACAAAGTCTCCCTTTCCGCTAACTTTTGACAAAAAGTTTAATTTTTCATGGACTCACTATGCCCCTCAGCGAATACCTTGGGGTGTCTTCTTTCCATAATGGGGTCACATGTGGGGTATTTATACTGCCCTGGCATTTTAGGGGCCCTAAAGCGTGAGAAGAAAAATGCGTAAAAATGCCCTCCTAAAAGTTACTCATTGGAATTTGGGCCCCTTTGCGCATCTTGGCTGCAAAAAAGTGTCACTTATGTGGTATCGCCGTACTCAGGACAAGTAGGGCAATGTGTTTTGGGGTGTATTTTTACATATACCCATGCTGGGTAAGAGAAATATCTCTGTAAATTGACAACTTTGAATAAAAAAATTTAAAAATTTGTCATTTACAGAGATATTTCTCTCACCCAGCATGGGAATATATAAAAATACACCCCAAAACACATTCCCCTACTTCTCCTGAGTACGGCGATACCACATGTGTGCCACTTTTTTGCAGCCAAGATGCACAAAGGGGCCCTAATTCCAATGAGTACCTTTAGTATTTCACAGGGCATTTTTACGCATTTGGATTCTCACGCTTTAGGACCCCTAAAATGCCAGGGCAGTATAAATACCCCACAAGTGACCCCATTGTGAAAAGAAGAAACCCCAAGGTATTCCGTGAGGGGCATAGCGAGTTCACAGAAAAAAAAAAAAATTTGGCACAAGTTAGCGGAAATTGATTTTTATTTTTATTTTTTACAAAGTCTCATATTCCACTAACTTGTGACAAAAAATAAAATTTTACATGAACTCGCCATACCCCTCAGCGAATACCTTGGGGAGTCTTCTTTCTAAAATGGGGTCACATGTGAGGTGTTTGTACTGCCCTGGCATTTTAGGGGTCTCCGCAATCATTACACGTATGGCCAGCATTAGGAGTTTCTGCGATTCTCCTTATATTGAGCACACGGGTAATGAGATTTTTTTTTTCCGTTCAGCCGCTGGGCTGAAAAAAAAAAATAAATGAACGGCACAGATTTATTCATTCGCATCAATCAATGTGGATGAAAAAATCTCTGCCAAAATCAGTGACTGCGGTGCGGTGGGCTGGGCGCTAACTACCTAACAAGTAGCTAACTAACTGGCGGTGATAAGGGACCCTTATGCCCCATTCTGTTTGCAGAACGGAATTGCGGACCCATTCATTTCTATGGGGACAGACTTTGTCCCGCTCGGATCCGGAATTACGGATCCGCGCTTCCGGGTCTGCACTTCCGTTCCGCAAAAATATAGAACATGTCCTATTCTTGTCCGCAATTGCGGACAAGAAAAAGCATTTTCTATATAGTTCTGGCAATGTGCGGATCTGCAAAATGCGGAAAGCACATTGCCGGTGTCCGTGTTTTGAGGATCTTGTGGAAAACACATATGGACGTCTGAATGGAGCCTTACAAGGGGTGTGATCAATGACAGGGGGGTGATCAGGGGGTCTAGATGGGGTGATCAAGGGGTTAACAAGGGGTTAATAGGTGAGGGTGGGGTGGGGGGGGGTTAGTGTAGTGTTTGGTGCAACTTTACATAGTTACCTGGTCCTCTGGTGGTCGATCCCAGCAAATGGGACCACCAGAGGACCAGGTAGCAGGTATATCAGACGCTGTTCACAAATTTTACAGTTAAAAACATGCTTGAAACATTTATGAATCTTCACTCTTTTATACCCAAAAGGGAGTCAACTCTTATTCGAAATTCTCACATACCAATGATAATCGTGAAGAAATAGTGTGAACCAGTCATCAAGGCCCGGTCAGATGTACGTATAATACCAGCCGACCAATGTCGATGACTGGTCCCCACCACTCATAGAAAGCCAAAAATTTCCAAATCTGTGTTTAAACCATAAGGTACCCGAGAGTCCAGATCGAAGATCCATCTTGACTCAACTCGAGACATCCTATGAATGAATCCTATGAATGAAATTCCTTAAAATGCCTAGAAAGTGGGTGATCTACTTTACCCTTCTTAAAAGTAAGAAGGGTAAGGTAGATCACCCACTTTCTAGGCATTTTAAGGAATTTCTTTCACAACAGGTAGCGGGTCTTACCTTTAGTGCAATTCAAAAAGTGGAATATGATTGGAGAGGAGGATATCACATCGATAGGATGTCTCGAGTTGAGTCAAGATGGATCTTCGATCTGGACTCTCGGGTACCTTATGGTTTAAACACAGATTTGGAAATTTTTTGCTTTCTATGAGTGGTGGGGACCAGTCATCGACACTTGGTCGGCTGGTATTATACGTACATCTGACCGGGCCTTGATGACTGGTTCACACTATTTCTTCACGATTATCATTGTTATGTGAGAATTTCGAATAAGAGTTGACTCCCTTTGGGTATAAAGAGAGAAGATTCATAAATGTTTCAAGCATGTTTTTAACTGTAAAATTTGAACAGAAGGTATTATGAAGTTTTCCTCTATTGGAAGTATGTACCTCAACTAAACAGCAGTTATGGTAAAGAAAGCGCATGATGACCCAAAAAACCGCACGTTAGACATAAAAAAACAAAAAAAAAACAGCAATATGCGGTATTCACCATTTGGAGTTTTTGGTCAAGGGCTGTTGAGTAATAAAGAGGTAATGTGTTCTAATTGAAAAGAAAGAATAATTTATATGCGTGTGTTGTTTTATGATATGCAATGTGGAAAACTCCAAAGATGTTCTTGAATTTGTAACTATATAACTCTAATAGAGGATAATATAGACTTTTCTTTTATTTTATATATGCATTTTAATATAATAGCAGTTATGGTAAAGAAAACGCATTGATCGACAAAAACCGCAGACCAAACGCAAAGAAGTTAAAATATGTGTTCACCCATGTTTTTTGATAAAAATCTTCATATATTGGGTATGATGTTCACTTTTGATGGTCTAGACCTTTTGATAAGATTATTTTGGGTCTGAAATGTGCAAAATAGTCGATGAATAAGGAGAATACACCTGTGTGTGACTATGTTCTGATCCACAATCCAAACAGACTTCCCCAAAAGGGAGGAGTGATCCAATTAAATCAATTGGGGTCAGTTTGGGCTATATAAGGAGGTGTTCATTTGAACAAAAATATACCACTGAGGAAGAGGTCAGCATTACTGAGACCTCGAAACGCGTTTGGTGACTACACTTACTTAAAACCTCCTTGCAGCGCTGCTATTTGAAGTGGAGAAATACGTATTCCCGGAGTCTAAAAGGACAAACAGACCTCCGGGCGAATTAAAGGTTTGACGTTATTTACGGTAGAGTATACCGCTTGATATTACAAGCTAAGTGGTCTCTTACAAATCAACGCCCGGGAAAGGTTGCTGTTTTAAAGCAAAGTGTCCATGCTGAATCGTCTCCAAATAATCGTCGATTTGAGCCGGCTTATCGCAAAGAAAGTGAGTACTGGTACCGACATTGACTAATCCACGGAGGTAAGATTTGTGGTGGGACGCCACCACCTATCTAGCAAATATTTGAAAAATACACTAACGGAGAATTGGTCCAACCAAGTACGGACATACTTCATATCCTCTAGTGTTTTAACTATCTGGAGTGGCTCCATAGCCAAGTCTGTACACGAATTATTGCAAGATGGACTTTTTAGTACAATTGAGCTAATGGATTCTTCATGAACTCACTTAATTTTTTTATTATTTTTTTAGTTTTTATTTTATTTTTATTTTTCAAAAAAACTTTTTTAGAAAAATTTTTTTCAAAAAAATATTTTTTCATAAAATTTTTTTTCATATCTGTTCTATTGTGTGTTTTTATAAATGTTACATATATTTGAATAGTGCCTACTGTCTGCATATTTCCAGATAAGTTGAGTGCCATACCCTGATTCTATTGTCTCACTTTTATTTTTTGTGGTGTTTGGAAGCTTACACCATTTGAGTATTGAGCACCATAGTCCAATCACAGATCGGTGGAGCCGTCTCTAAACCACTTCAGTCTGAAAATTCATTTCCTTCTTTTTAACTATTTCTTTGATCACAGTCATCGATAGGATAACACCAGACTTTTGGGTTTGCCAAATAAAACTAAACACGTAACTTGTAGCTGTCAAATATAGTTTTTCAATACAAATAATTATCCAATGAACACCCCCACAGGGCTAAAAAGACATTTGAACCTAGACTTGTTATAAACACCTTTTGATAAAAATATATGGGTATTACAAATAAATGGTTGAGGTCTTTAAAAATGTATGATAGCCAAGAAAAATATCTAGTTATTTGGCTTAGGACATATACAGGCTAAGCACATACAATTATTTTTACCTACATTTTTTTTTAAAAGTAGTATGTTGAAACACACAGCAGAGGGGGTCTTTTGATGGATCCGTTTAATCTCTATGGTATTTATAGTGATCTCAAAATTTATTAATCAGTCTGGTCCGTTGAGTAGTGGCATTACAATTTTTAAGAGGTTTCCTAATTTTCTGACAAGGAAATGCATGTATGGCATGCCATGAAAAATAGCAAAGAAGAATTTAAAATAATTACAATATTCTATATATACTATATGTAATTTAAATAAACAGATACAAATAAATCCAGTACTGATTCAACCCACTCAGAGACAAGATTAACCCCATAAGGGTTATCCCATATTTCACCTTAAGGACTAGGCCATTTTTTGCAAATCTTACAACTTTATGTGGTGATAACTTTAAAACGCTTTTACTTATCCAATCCATTCTGAGATTGTTTTCTCGTCACATATTGTACTTCATGACAGTGGTAAATAAAAATAAAACATTTCATTTTTATTTATAAAAAAAATATCAAATTTAGCAAAAATGTAGACAAATTAGCAAATTAGCAAATTTCAATTTCTCTACTTTTATAATAGACAGTATTAGTAATACTTTACATTCCCCATATGTCTACTTCATGTTTCGATCATTTTGTGAATGCCATTTTATTTTTCGGGGACCTTAGAAGGCTTAGAAGTTTAGAAGCAAATCTTGAAAATTTTCAGACAATTTTAAAAACCAACTTTTTAAGGACCAGTTCAGGTCTGAAGACACTTTGTGAGGTTTACATAATAGAAACCCTCCCCCCAAAATGACCCCATTTTACAAACTACACCCCTCAAGGTATTCAAGACTGATTTTCCTAACTTTGTAACCCTTTAGATGTTCCACAAGAATTATTGGAAAATGGAGATGAAATTTCAGAATTTCACTTTTTTAATCAATTTTTTACTCTAACAAAGCACGGGTTAACAGCTAAACAAAACTTAATATTTATTGCAATGATTCTGTAGTTTACAGAAACACCCCGTATGTGGTCATAAACTGCTGTACGGGCACACGGCATGGTGCAAAAGGAAAAGAACGCCATATGGTTTTTGGAAGGCCGATTTTGCTGGACTGTTTTTTTGACACCATGTCCCTTTTGAAGGCCCCCTGATGCACCCATAGAGTAGAAACTCCAACAACGTGACTCCATTTTGGACACTACGGGATAAGGTGGCAGTTTTGTTGGTACTATTTCAGGGTACATATGATTTTTAGTCCCTTTTTTAGTCCCTCTACATTACACTTTTTGTAAGACAAGGTAACAAACAATAGTTGTTTTGGCACCGTTTTTATTTTTTGTTATTTACAACGTTCCTCTGACAGGTTAGATCATGTGCTATTTTTATAGAGCAGGTTGTTACAGATGCGACAATACCAAATATGACTACTTCTTTTGGTTGTTTGTTTCAGTTGTACATAATAAAGCATTTTTGAATGTCTCCACATTCTGAAAGACGTAGTTTTTTTTTATTTTTTGGGCATCTGTCTTAAGTAGGGGCTAAATTTTTTTCGGTATGAGATAACGGTTTGATTGGTACTATTTTAGGGTGCATAGGACTTTTTGATCACTTGGTATTACACTTTTTGTGATGTAAGGTGATAAAAAATGGCTTTTTGACACCCTTTTTATAATTTTTTTTTTGGTGTTCATCTGAGGGGTTAGGTCATGTGATAATTTTTATAGAGCAGGTTCTTTCGGATTGGGCGATACAGAGTATACTTTTTATTTGTTTATTAAAATTTTACACAAAAATTTAAAAAAAAATTCATTTTAGTGTCTCCAATAGTCTGAGAGCCGTAGTTTTTTATTTTCTGAGCGGCTGTCTTAGGGGGATGAGATTACGGTTTGATTGGCACTATTTTGGGGTGTATATGACTTTTAGATCACCTGCTATTACACTTTTTGTGATGTAAGGTTACAAAAAATTGCTTTTTGGACACCGTTTTTATTTTATTTTTTTGACGGTATTCATCCGAGGGGTTAGGTCATGTGATATTTTTATAGAGCAGGTCGTTACAGACGTGCTAATACCTAATATGTATACTTTTTTATTTATTTAAGTTTGAAACAATGATTTCATTTTTGAAGCAAACAAAAAAAATCATGTTTTAGTGTCTCCATAGTCTGAGAGACATATTTTTTTTATGTTTTGAGCGATTGTCTCAGGTAGGGTATAATTTTTGCAGGATGAGATGATGGTTTGATTGGCACAATTTGGGGGGCATATGATTTTTTTATCGCTTGCTATTACACTTTGTGTGATGTAAGGTGGCAAAAAATGGCTTTTGACACCGTCGTTACAGACGTGGCAATACCTAATATGTATACCTTTTTTATTTTTTTTTACATTTTCCACAATAAAAGCATTTTTGAAACAAAAATAAGTTTTAGTTTCTCCATTTTTTTGGGGTGATTGTCTTAGGTAGGGGCTCATTTTTTGCGGAATGAGGTGATGGTTAGATTGGTATTATTTTGGGGGACATACACCTTTTTGATCGCTTGATGTTGCACTTTTAGTGATGTAAGGTGACAAAAAAAATATTTTTTTTTAGCGCAGTTTTTATTTTATTTTTTTGACGGTGTTTACCTGAAGGGTTAGGTCATGTGATATTTTTATAGAGCCGGTCGATACGGATGCGGCAATTTCTAATTACAATGCACCACAATACTTCTGTATTTTGATGAATGGGCTGTAAATGTATTACAGACTGGGGGCTGGATCTCACAGGCTCTTCCGGAAGGCAGCCACAATGTCTAAGGAAGGCATCGGGCTGCCTTCCCTGCCATCGGGTCCCTGTCACAGCAGCGTGGGGACCCGATGGCCACCCCGCACATGTCTGCAGCCCTCACGTGCTGCAGTAACTGCCGGACCCCTGCCGCTGATCCTGCACCCGCCCGATCACCATGACATACATGTACGTCACTGGTCCTTAAGTCACATCCAGAGATGGCGTACATGTATGCCATGGGTCCTTAAGGGATTAAACATTTTCATTCAGTGACTCACAAGTAACATTTACTGTAATTGGATTCATTCTATTTTTATTTTTTTTCTCAATCCACACCAGATCGCCATGATATCTTCTTCATAGCACAACTTATCTCTGCAGTCTAGGGGGTAGCCTTTGTTTCAGTTGCTTTGGTATTTTTGAGTTCTCCACTTTATGTACTTTTTTTTCCTGGCTGGTTTCTCCCTATTTTTTACCCCTGTGTGGTTGTCCCTTCCTGTTTGTGTGCCTATTTTGCCCCTTGTGCTGACAATAGCCAGTGGTCCACTATATTCATTGGTGGCACCAGACCCTGCTAGTGACATGATGGTTACTTCAGAGACCCATCATGGTACTGTAGGGTGGGCTTATTGGTGTAGTCCGGACTTGAGGGAGCTCCTGCTCTGCTCATGATCTTTGACCCTGGTTTAAAGACCATAAAGAAAGATTGTGGTACTGTTTGATAATACTTGATTTACAGCAATGGTCGTTCTGGGGGAGCCTTCTTACAAGGTTGCAGCTCAGATATCTTTGGTAATCTCCCAGAGTATAATTACATTGTAAATCATGCTTCTGAATAGAATTTCAGTGCACAGTGTACCTCTGAATACTAATAGGGTACATATTTTACTTCCTCAACATACCATCACACATTGTGCCTACTAAAAATAACAATGCCATACATAGTACCCCCTGAAAACAATGCCACTATTAACAGTGTCTCCTCAAAATAGTTTGACACACAGTACCTTTGAATATAATGGTGCAACACACTGTGCTCCCTTAAGGCTCTGTTAAACTGCTAGATAGAGCAGATGATTGTTGAAAAGGAAGTGTTCCTTCTTGACAATTGTTTGCTCGTCAATGGAGGGGACCACTGAATTTGCAAGCAGTGATCTCCTCAACAGTATGGGGAGATGTGATCACTAATGCCATTGCTCGTGCTCAAGTGACTTGTGTAAAATTGTATCATTGTTTTATTGATTTGCACTCATTTTAACTAAGTTCCTTAGTAAGTTGGCAACTATATTTGTCAACTTGTTTTATCACCAAAATGCAGAATTTCCTTAGATTGATTTTGAAATACTCAAGCTGCAATAACATTTATCTGATTCAGGCACTGTAAATTAAACACATATAATTGATCAGCTATCATGTAGACAGCAGTGTGGTATTTTCAATTTAGGTATATTTGATGTCTATACACATTGATTTATGTACATAGATTTATAGGGCAATGCAAAAATTACTCATTTAAAAATCTGAGTCACAGCGTTCCAAACCCTGCCAAGTGCCCTCACCATGGAATTGGGAGTTCCATGCCATCTGTTCCCTTTTTCATAAACCTGCTTTTGAATACTGGGATTTTATACTGTGACATTTCTTCCCAGAAGAAACTTTACTCTGAACATCTGTTTTAGGATCAGTCTAACAAATGCTCCAAGAATATGCAGGGAAATAAAAAGGAAGTCTGTAGGCATTTAAACATTTATTTGCTTACATATGTTCATTGTGCACCACACAGTGTGACAGGGTTCACACATGGCATGGGCAAGGCAATACTGATGAGAATCACAAGTGAAAAAACGTTGGGACACATTTTTTGTGCAATTTGCATTATTTTTCTGTGCACCACATTTGCAAAACATTTGTACCAGTTTTTCTTTCTTTTTTCTTTTGAGCCTCCAAACTAGCTTTGATTGTGTGTAATTTAGATGGGCATGGCATAGGTAACGCATTTTTTTGCTATTTTTATGATTTGCAGCTGTTTAAAGGATTGCAAATTATTGTATAAAATTACGCCACTCAAGAAGTGGCTTAAAAAATAACTTTGTCAAAGATTACAGGTTTCAGGAGTGAGTTCAGAAAAGATAAGAGGTATTATCTGTCCTTAATACTTAATTTGATTTTATGACCCACTCCTGATTTTGGCTTCCCAAATTGCATTAAAAAACCTGAACTTGTGGTCATACCCTAATTCTTTCATGTTAATTATGACAAATTTATTAAAGAATGTGCAACATTTTAAAAATGACATTGTATGTGACATCTCCCAAGTCAGAGTAATGTTTAAGGCAGGACTGGTCCACCAGAGTACCAGAGAATCATCAAGTGGGCCCAGTCTCTGAAGCCATAGTGGGCCCAAAAGGTATAATTTGGAGCTCCCATTGGAGCTATTCACTTGGCATTAGGGTTTATTTCTTTTATTCAAAAGTCAAAACCTATTAGACTTTATCGATGATATAGGGGTTGGGCCCTGTATATAATTTTCTCTTGTGGAAACACAGTCTGACCTCGGCTAATATTATTAAGCTATTCCCCTATAAAAGAAGACAACAAGGGTCCATGCTTACAGCATTACCAAGTGTTCGAATTCTGTATGGCAACACTTAAAGTTTTTCCTAGTTCGTATTGCAAACCAAAGATACTCCATATCCATAAGAAAACATGGGAAGATTTATTAACAATGATTTTTCCTGCACTATTTTTAGTAAAACGTTTACTGGAGTAAATGCACCTAAATGATTAAGAGGCAGAGGCCTCTTAATAAATTTGGCGCATCTTTTGGCTTCCTATTCGCCTGAAACTGAAATCTATATTAGCTTGGAGCTGGTGTAGATTTCAGCTACAATTTACATTAGCTTCTAGTGCAAATTATAGTCTAACTGGAGGGCTGCAGAAAGCCTCATGTCTTTCTCTAAACCCCATCCCTGTTCTAGACACTTTTAAAATGAGACAAGAAGCTCAAAACGCTGCAAATTTTGCCACAAATATGGCATACACCAAAATCAGCGACTTTTCATTCCATTTTTATGGCTTAAAAACATCTCCCCCTATATTCTTGATCTATATCTCAGCAAAATAGCATGTGAAGGACCATACCGAATTTTTTTTCTGAACCGATTCATTTTTATTTACAAATGGAGGTACAGTATGATGAGACAATATAATTACACTCCTCAACATTGAAATTGCCACACCTAGAAGAAAAATTCATGGCATTATTAAAATAACAGGATCAATAGACATGTTAATAATATGCAAATGAGAAATAAATGTCAAAATAATATTCAAAACATCTTAATTTTATTCAGTATTGAGTATGAGTGCCACACAAAGAAATAGACAGTTACATGACTTGACATGCTATCGAAGAGGTTATTAATGGTGATCAGAGGAATATTCCGCCACACTGAAGGCACATGGGCACACAAATGATCAAGATCCGCTGCTTGCAGCTACCTTTACAATTGCCGCTCAATGGGAGTCAAATCCGAAGACCCTGCAGGCCATGGTAGCACGAGCAACATGCGACCAGGCATTGTTCTATTAAAAAAAAATGACCCCTGGGACACTTTGTAGAAATGGCCATACCGCTGGTTCCATGACAAAATCAATGTAACGCTGATCTGTTAGTATACCTGAAATGAAGACAAGAAGTCTCCAGCTACTGTACATGCCACCCCACACCATAATCCTAGGATTAGGACTCGTGTGGCGTTCCCCTGTGAAAGCCTCTTTATGACATTTCCCACATGGTCTCTAGACCAATCTTTGGCTATTATTGCATCCAAGACAAAAGGGAGATTCATCGTCTTGGTAGACCTCCATTCCAGCCTAAGCTGCCATCTTGCAGTGCACCATTATAGCCTTTAAAAGCAGTGGTGTGAGATCAATGGAACATCTCTAGCTGGACTTCTGGCTCAGTGTCATGCAAACACCTTCTCATGGTTTGTGTAGAAACTATTTTCCACCCTAAGTTTGGGATGTAACATCCAATTTTACTTACAGGACAGAATAAATCACTATGCGCCATTCTTCTAGGAACTTAATGATCTGCTGGAGTGATAAACCAAAGCCTCTCAGTTCAAGGATTCTGCCGTTCTCAGTTTGCAACAAGTGGCGATAACTGGCATGTCGATGAACAGGAGGCATTGCACAATCATCCTACATAAGTTGTTCTGATTTCTTGAGGTTTCATGTGTGGTGCGCTGGAGTAAGGGTACTTTGGACTATGGACGTTGGTGGACATTTCCCCTATTGCCACTACGCGAAGCCATCTACTACATACTTATTGAAGGGTTAACTTGCACTGTTATTTATGCTGTTGTGTACAATTATACTGTTTTAAATTGTTGAACTGCATTTTATGTTGATTGTAATATAACCTGTTCATTTGCACTGTATTTGCACTTCACCGTGGAAACAGTTAATGCACAGCCAGCTAATAGTGTGGGACTTAAAAATGCACTGAGAAGTTAGGAATCTTCCACAGTTACTATAAGGGACTAGTGTTCAGTAGGAGAAATTCTGCCAGTCAGCAGATAGGGACCAGCGTTTAGTGCAAGAGAGTCTACCAGTCATGATATTGGGACAAGTAGAAGAGAGTGACCAGGACAAAGAGACGCTAAGAAGGGGATACATTGCCACAGACCCTGGGTCACCAGCACTTGGACCAGAGGGCCAGCCAGATAACTGAGCCACAAAACCTGGGGCAACCAGCCGTTTGGCCAGGGTACCAGCTTCTGAGAGAAAGAGAGAGAGAGGGTCAGCTAGCTCAGGTCTTTCCTCAGCACAGAGCCTTCTTCTGCCAGAGAGGAGACTGGATTAGCCAGCTCAGTGTCTTGCCTTTATTGTTTTGCAGTTGAGTTCCTCCAGTAAAGATGCATTCTGGTTTACTGCAAATCCTGACTCTCTGGACTTATTTCTCTTCGGAGTGCACCACCCCTTACCATTCTCTCCAGACAGCAGCAACACGGGGTAATACCTTGACACTGTCTGGTAGACTCAGAGTAGTGCCAGGGCCACTGTAAACCCCGCCATTGCACATCTAGATAAAAAACTTTGCTTTCAATCTGGCTTTTATGCTTCTCCCACATGCCCAGATTGGAGCTAGGTGCTTGAAAATGAGATCATCTGCAGATTTTAGCGACACCTGCTACTTCCCAGAATTGCATAAACTTATGGCATGTCCTTCTTACTGTTGAAATTTTAATGTTGAGTGTATACGAGAGCTATATAGTAAATTTGATTGTTAGTGCCACCATGTGCCTTATGCCTACTTTATTCCTTAGATCTTATGATTTTTGTACAGGTACTGTGTTTTTGGGATATTCTCTCAGTTATGTTTCTGTATTAATTCTAGGGGAGAATGCAGTGTAGCATGGAGGCACCATATGGCAGTACATGGAGTGCCCACTTTTCCAAAATTATAGTCTCCATTTGAGTAAAACTAATTCAATAATATCAGTTTGCATCAGTTCCAAAGTTTTTGGGATCTGATTGTATTTAGAATACTCTTTGATATACTGTAGGATATGTACATTCAGATTTTTTCTATTTTTCTTTTTCTATTAACAATTAAAACTCATTACTAAGTGCATCAGTAAAAACTGAATCAAAAACACAAGTGAGGCTAGGACTTTTTTTTTAAATGAAGCCAAAACTATGTGAACTGACTCTTTCTTTAAAACTTCTCATTTCATACATCTATAAATAACAGAAAGTTAAGACAATGACCTATGTGAGCAATCAGGTTCTGCTTTATGGATCAAGCTTTCCTCTACATCCAATAAATTCAGTATACTTAGTGGGGCACTTGGTCTGGTATACTGAATGCAATGAGGCATGCTGCATGTTTTTCTATGGAGTCCCCACATGTGTTTACACCATTGTATTTTTTATATAGTGATATGCATGATCATATTGAAATTCAGAAACACCATATTTGAATTCATGTGATGCAGATCCGAAATACATAACACTTGTGTGCACAAGGCTTTGGACATGCAAAACCTTACATTCTATTATTGGAGCTCAGACACACAGCCATAGAGCTCCCTTTTATTACAGAGTCATAATAGAGATGCCATAGAGGTTTAGGACCCCTCTACTGAACCTATTCCTCTGTATTTGTATTAAAGTACTTTATATAGAGGTCTTTTTTTGTCCATACTAATCCATACAAAACACATGGTGGGAGATTCGCTAAGACTGTGGACTGGAATGAGATTTATCAAGAAGCATTTGCCTCTTAATAAGTTAGGGGCATTTCAGGCACTAGACACTGGCATAGATTGAATTTTAATTTGCACCAGTTTATGGCATAAATTATAGCAGATGGATTGTAGAGGCTCCACCACCCTCTGAACCCGGCCATTTTTCTTTGCTGCCTTTGAAAAAAGTTAAGAAAGGCAAATTGTTGCAACATTTACAACTTTTTACATGATACAAAGGCTTTTATGCAATTTCTAAGTCTCCCCAATGCTCAATTGGATGGATTTGGTGGATTCTCCCCTATAAGCATGGCTTCCAATTATGGATCACTGTATGAGCACACTAAGTTACTAAGTAGTTTTGCAGTATGAAAATCCATGTGCTACTGTATAGCTTTCTGTACACAGCACTTCAGTGTGGACAAAGCCTTATTCATACTTTCATACACTGTAATGTAACTTACCTCGGACAACACTAATTAGTCATTTTTTGTTCTTGGGACAAGATAGATGAATAAAACACTCGGCAGAATAAGTCTTAGTATGAATACTGGAAAACTGTAATTCTACTACCCTTTTTGTACTAACATTGTTTTTTACTTCTTAGAGATTAGCATTGTTTGATGCTTTAGATGCTCTTTGACTTTTAGCAATATGGCAATTGTATATTCATTTCTAAAATACTCTTTTGTGTAATTAGTTTGTCCTCATATGTGTTATGGAAACAGGAACTCTTGTATTGCTGCTGGATATGAACAGGCCTTACATGGAATGGTTTGTCTGTGCTTCTGATTTTAGCTTTGCAAATTTCCCCACAAGGGAAAGCAAGAAAGCAGGTTTTCAACCTTCCTCTGAGATGCTTCCCTAACTTGCCAATTAGTGTCAATTGTGAGTGTTAATTTTGTGACTTGGACACCTGCTTACTCGAAGCTGACTTGGGAATACCAATTCATTTCAAATAGACTGAGTAACGACTAACAATTAGTATTAAGGGAATCTGCATTCAGTTACTTACAATTTATTTCAACAGCAATTAACCCGGCAATGCTGCACATTGGACCGAAGGAGAACATTGTTGACCTATGTGTAAAAGACTAGGGATGTACTAAAAGAATTAGGTTCTTTGAAAATCCCATGGATGTTCTCCCCATGGATGCCATGAACCAATAGCAAGTAGCATTCCCATTAAATAAGCATTAGTCATTTTGTAATCGGAATACAGATTTCTGAAACTGTTAGCGTGAAACTCTTATCTAGCCATCTAAAAGAACAGATTTTTTTTGTTGTCTATTTTGATGAGAGGCAGTCGAATATAGTATACAGCACATCATAGGCTGAACTACAGCACTGTCGATAATAAATTCTGCTTTTAGGGACATACATTATTGACACATCTTGGTGGCACATATTTGAACATTCCACCAGCACTTGCAAAGTAGATGGATCATGGATAATCCTGCAGTGCTGTATGTTGACTTTTAATTATTTATTGTTTCAATAGTACAATTTGAATAATAATATTGAAGTTCAACAGGGGAAAATCATGTTTTCAGATTTACCTATTCCACTCTAAATTCCATCCAAATCTTCTTGACAGACAGACCGATAGTTCGGATAATTAAGCACTCCATAATGACAGGGCCTGTTGGCTCTTAGTAAATGGAGTGCCAATATTCAAAAAGGGTTCGAAAACTAAGCTTGGAAACTATAGGCTGGTAAGTCTAACATCTCTTGTGGGTAAACTGTTTGAGGGTTTTCCAAGAGATGTTATCTTGGAGTATCTTAATGCAAATAAATGTATAATGCTATATCAGCACAGGTTAACTAGCAATCAGTCCTATGAAACTAATCTAATCAGTTTCTTTGAGGAGGTAACCTCTAGATTGGACCAATGTAAGTCAATGAATGTCATATAGCTTGGCTTTGCCAAAGCATTTGATACTGTTAGTATATTAAATGAAAATGCTTGAACTGAGAGAAAATTTGTGTATGTGGGTAAGTAACTGGCTCAGCGATAGAAAACAGAGGGTGGTTATTAATGGTGCACACTCACATTGGGTCACTGTCACTAGTGGAGTACCTCAGGGGTCAGTATGGGCCCTATTCTCTTCAATATATTTATTAATGAACTTGTAGATGGCTTGCACAGTAAAATATCAATTATTGTAGATGACACTAAACTGTGTAATGTAATTAACATGGAAGAGGACAGTAGACTGCTACAGATGGATCTGGATAAATTGGAGGCTTGGGCAGAGAAGTGGCAGATGAAGTTTAACACTGAAAAATGTAAGGTTATGCACATGGGAAGGAATAATTCAAGTCACCAGTACATACTAAATGGTAAAACACTGGGTAACACAGACATGGAAAAGGACTTATGAATTTTAGTGAACAGCAAACTAAGCTGTAGAAACCAGTGTCAGGCAGCTGCTGCCAAGGGCAATAAGATAATGGGTGGCATCAAAAGGGGCATAGATGCCAGTGATTAGTGATGAGCGGCAGGTGCCATATTCGATTTCGACGAAATTCGCGAATATTCGAATGAATATTCGTTTCATATTCGTCGAAATCGAATATTCGTCATTATTCTAGTTACCGCGATTAATATGCGATTTAAATAATCGCGTATTGCGATTTTAACTTAAGGCTACTTTCCTATTGGTTTCATATCTAGAATTATAGCGAAGATGACGGATATGACGAATGTATTCGTCATATTCCTCAAAACGAAGATAACGAAGTATTCTACATCTTCGTTTTAGCAACCTATTCGTCAACTTCGCTAATTCTAGCAATCAAATAGGAAGGTTGACTATAGAGACAACTGTGTTTAATTCGCTATGCGATTATTTATATATTTTTTTTTTAATAAATAGAATAATTATAATAATTATATCAAGTAATATAATTATTCTATGGAAAAAAAAAAAAAAAAAAAATCGCGTAGCGAATTTAACACAGCTGTCTCTATAGTCAACCTTCCTATTTGATTGCTAGAATTAGCGAGGTTGACGAATAGGTTGCTAAAACGAAGATGTAGAATACTTCGTTATCTTCGTTTTGAGGAATATGACGAATACATTTGTCATATTCGCTATTCGCTAATTCTACCAAGCCAACCATAAAGTTCCTTGCTCATGGAGTGTCCCCATCACCATGGGAACATCTCCATATACTAAAATGTACTGTCGGATTTGAGGAATTACGTTGAAATCGCAATGCGATTAATTCAAGTTATATTAATCGCATTGCGATTTCAACTTAGAGCTGGGTTTATAATGGGTCAGCTTGCTAGAATGAACGAAGTTAACGAATATGGAATATAGCAGCACTGCTAAGTTGAATTCGCAATGCGATTAATTTAACTTGAAGTAATCGCATTGCGATTTCAACTTAGCACTGCTATCTTACATATGCTAGAATTAACGAATATGGAATATAGCAGTGGCACTAGCAGT
Organism: Bufotes viridis; assembly: GCA_033119425.1. Taxonomy (NCBI): domain Eukaryota; kingdom Metazoa; phylum Chordata; class Amphibia; order Anura; family Bufonidae; genus Bufotes; species Bufotes viridis. Next base: position 177,864,445 of record CM065590.1, read on the forward strand.
GCTAAGTTGAAATGGATGGGGACGCTCCATGAGCACGGAAGTCGGCAGAAGCGGCAATGGGCACTGACTAGAGCAGCCAGGAAGCCAGGAATCCTCAGGACAGGTAAGAACTACTGTGGGAAGAGGGAAAGAAAAAAATATAACTAAAAAAAAAACAAAAAAAAAACGAATATTCGAAATAGCGAATTTATAGCGCTATATTCGAAATATTCGCGAATTAGCGAAGTGCCGATATTCGCTAAAAAAATTCGCTATTCGAATATTCGCGCTCAACACTACCAGTGATGAGAGTATAGTTGTGCCACTTTACACATCACTAGTGAGATAACATATGGAGAATTGTGTGCAGTTCTGGGCTCTTATGAACAAGGTAGACATAACAAAGCTGGATAGGGTTCAGAGGAGGGCAACTAAAGTAACAACTGGAATGGGTGGACTACAGTATCCTAAAAAAGATTCTCAAAAGTATGGTTATATCATTTAGAAAAATAGGATTACTGAGGGGAGATCTAATAACTATGTATAAATATATCAGTAGCAATTACAAAGAACTCTCTGCTGATCTACTTATATCCAGGACTGTGACAAGGAGACATCTAGAAGAAAGCAGGTTTCTTCACCAACACAGAAAGGGGATTCTTTAGTGTAAGAGCAGTGAGACTATGGAACTCTCTGCCAGAGGAGCTGGTGATGGTGAACTCACTAAAAAAACTTCAAAAGTGGTCTGGATGTATTCTTGAATAACATTACAGGTTATAGTTATCAGCTTTCTGGAGAACAATTGCTGATCCAGGGAGTTATTCTGATTGCCTGACTGAAGTCAGCAAGAAAATATTTCACCTAAAATTAGGAAAACTCGACTCTACTGCATGAGGTTATTTCCCTTCTTCTGGATCAACTTTGTAGGATAATTTAGGAATAATAAGGCTCAAGATCCAGGGGCACATATAAACAAATATATATAGTAATCACTCAATGTGAATATTGGGAAAAAAGTAAATACTTAATGAATAGGTCCAGCGATTAATAGTAAATAAAATAATCACAAGTCACCAAATTTTTCTTCTGCCAGTTAAAACCAGATAGTAGTGCATCTCCTTTTTCTAATCTTTTTATTTTTTATTTTCTGATTGCAGATTTTTTAATTCTATTTTCTGAACATGATTATAGGGAGTGGCCATCTTGTCTGAGCTGTTCTTAACAGCATATAGAAAGCCTTAAGAAACTTGCTTTACAGCAACCACATGGGCCATAAAAACAATAGTCAGGAGAGGACCTAATTGACTTCTATGGGAGAGTTTTCTAGGCATTCTCTGTGACCTGTGCAGAGGTCATTATCAAAGCTTATTTATTCTTTCCTTGTACAATCGCCTATTGTGAATGGTGGATCCTGTCTTATCTGTCATTCCATTTCTGTCTGTAATGATATCACCTTTGTGTAAAGATAAGTAGGTAACTGCAGTAAAGTGATCTGTACAGACCAAGCAGTGGCGCCTATTGTTATTCTTAGTGGCTAGTGCAGGATTTTTTTTTTTTAACATAGATATTGACTTAGAAAATTTAAAATAACACCACTAAACATTCTTTAAAATATGTTAAACATAAAAATGTGATTTATAGGTATGTGTCATCAGAAAATTACCTTTTAAAGCAATGCAGCATAAATTAAAAGTTAATAGAATATTCACCAAGAGTATACCTTAGTGAATAGCTTTAGTTTCAATAGCTTGAAGATATTGCTAACATTCCTATAAACCCGCCACAATAAAGTAGGAAAAATTGTTTAGTTGTTGATGAGTTTTTGTTTTGGTAATGTGTAGCTCAAAATATACACCCCGTTACTTCAATGGTTACACATCTCACTTGTTTGTTAAATTTAGCTCATATTTAAAACCAAAGCTTTTGTCTAGAAATGCAACTCTAGTTTTTCTACAAAACCTGCTACTGAAGTGAGCTTGTAATTTTTTTTTTAACTTTTTTTTTTTAAAAGTCTCACTTAATAATTTTGGAGTTAAACTCATTAAAATAACTAACAGTGGCCACTTAACCACCCACTTTTCAAAAGTGGAGCAAGTGGTGTAAAAATTTACAAAATTTTGGGTAACTAACCCTAAAAAGTCATAAAGCCCTATCTTGCGACATTTTAAAGTCAGAATTCTGAAATGCAGGGCATGCTAAATTTGCTCTATCATGTCCTCCTCCCTTCTGCATGTTTCAATCTCTTTTTTACCCCACCTGTCAAAAATAATTTCCTAAACTAGTAACCATGCTCTGTATAAGTGTAATTTGCACAATGCCCAGTCATTACTTCTATGGGGGGAACAGGCTTTAAAGAAAAAAAGTGAAGGTAAGGGCTCTTTCACACTTGTGTTTTTATTTTCCGGCATAGAGTTCCGTCGTCGGGGCTCTATGCCGGAAAAATCCTGATCAGTTTTATCCCCATGCATTCTGAACGGAGAGAAATCCGTTCAGGATGCATCAGGATGTCTTCAGTTGTTTGGCCGGAGAAAATACCGCAGCATGCTGCGCTTTTTGCTCCGGACAAAAATCCTGAACACTTGCCGCAAGGCCAGATCCGGAATTAATGATCATTGGAAGGCATTAATCCAGATCCGGCCTTAAGCTAAACGTCGTTTCGGCACATCGCCGGGTCCGACGTTTAGCTTTTTCTGAATGGTTACCATGGCAGCTAGGAAGCTAAAGTCCCGGCTGCCATGGTAAAGTGTAGTAGGGAGCGGGGGAGCAGTATACTTACAGTCCGTGCGGCTCCCAGGGCACTCCAGAGTGACGTTAGGGCACCCCATGCACATGGATCATGTGATCGCATGGATTGCGTGATCCATGCGCATGGGGCGCTCTGACGTCATTCTGGAGCGCCCCGAGAGCCGCACGGACTGTAAGTATACTGCTCCCCCGCTCCCCACTACTACTATGGCAACCAGGACTTTAATAGCGTTCTGGCTGCCATAGTAACACTGAAAGCATTTTGAAGACTGATCAGTCTTCAAATGCTTTCAGGTCACTTGCGTTGTTACGGATCCGGCGGGCATTTCCGGCGACAGAAGTGCACGCCGGATCCTAACAACACAAGTGTGAAAGAGGCCTAAGATAAAAAGTACCTGAATGTATATCTGCTAATATTAGATTTTTCACAATGTATAATATTTGGTTTCTGCTTTTCAGCATAATTTTCAATTGCAATAATCAAGAAATAAAAAAATAATTGTTAAAACAAATTTAAAGGAATTTTCTGAGTATTTATTACTGATGACCTATTCTCAGGATATGTCATCAGTATCTGATCGATGAGGGCCTGACTCCGATGAGCGCCATAGCCTTCTGGCAGCTTACCAAGCACACCATTGTCAATTGGATAGCAACTGTGCTTGGTATGGCAGATCAGCCGCATTCATGGGACTGAGCTATGTCTAGGCCATGAGATTGAACGTGACATCACAAGTCTAGGAAGAGGCATCAAGGCTCACTGGACCATTGCAGGCTCCTCAAACAACTGATTGGCAGAGGTTCCAGGAGTCAGGTTCTCACATATCAGATAATATTCACCTATCCTGATGACTCATCAGCATTAAACCTCTTTAATGCTAATTAATAATTCAGTCAGAGACATTTACAGAACACTAATTATTTCTGCCTAGAAACAGAATGATGTTATACAATGAAATAGCTAAGAATAACACTTGACACAGACAGAAGTGCCTGCTGAATCATCTCATACTGATTTACTTATATTGTCACTAGCACCACAAAAGAATTTACAACCCCAGCGGCAGAGCTGAATGTGCAGTTTTTAAATATGGGGTCAAAATGTACTTAAAGGGATTGTGCCATCAGAAAATGTCCTATTGTTTTAATTTAAACATTTTTAACCCTTTCAGCCATGGAGGTGTTTTCCCTTTTGAGTTTTAATTTTTCACTCCCTGCCTTTCTGGGGCAATAACTTTTTTTTATTTTTCTATTTACATAGCCGTAAAGGGGCTTGTTTGTTGCAGTACAAGTTGCACTTTCTAATTCCACCATCCACCGTCTAAAGGAAATGGGACTCACACAGGACCTGTATAAGGTCTCTTACACATGGCCGTTGTGCTCTCGTGGCCGTATTGCAGGCCGCAAAAAGCGGTTCCACAATACACAGGGCACCGACCATGTGCACTCCACATCGCTTGAATGGGTCCGCAAATCCGGAGATTCGGTGCGGAACAGAAGCACACAACGGAACCCCATGGAAGCACTACGGAGTGCTTCCATTCCGTAAGAACTCTTGTTCTATTTTTTAGTGGAACGGACGGTTCATGGACTCATTAAAGTTGAATGGGTCTGGATCCGTCCCGGCCGCTGCATGGACGTTGCCCGTGCATTGGGGACCGCAAATTGCGGTCCCCAATGCACGGAATGGAACCACAATGGCCGTGTGCAAGAGGCCTAAAGGGAACAGATATAGTGAAATGCAGCAACAGGGTAAAACAAGCATAACATACACTACACTGGATGTATTATCAACAAGCTGGCCAATAAAATAGATGTTTTACTTTTATTAATCACTGATCTACGCTGTGGCTTCTAGAGTTTCCTCCTGGAGATCATGCTTACAAAAGCTTACCTATCTTACTATTACTGGCCTCCATACATATATGTGTCATTTATCAAACTGGTGTAAAGTAGAGCTGGCTTAGTTGCCCATAGCAACCAATCAGATTCCACCTTTTATTTCTGACAGCTCCTTCAGAAAATGGAAGGTGGAATCTGATTGGTTGCTGTGGGCAAGTAAGCCAGTTCTATTTTACACCAGTTTGATAAATGACCTCAATAGTTGCCATAGTAAATTTGGCAATCTTAGGCCTCTTTCACACGAGCGTGACAGATTAGGTCTGGATGCGTTCAGTGAAACTCTCACTATTTTGCAAGCAAGTTCAGTCAGTTTTTTCTGCAATTGCGTTAAGTTGTTCAGTCTTTTCGCACCAGTGCAATGCGTTTTGATGTGTTTTTCACGCTCGTGATAAAAAACTAAAGGTTTAGCAACAACATCTCCTAGCAACCATCAGTGAAAAACGCATTGCATCCGCACTTGCTTCCGCATGCAATGTATTTTTTACTGAAGCCCCATTCATGTCTAGGGGCCAGGGCTGCGTGAAAAACGCAGGATATAGAACATGCTGAGTTTTTCACGCAACGCAAAACTGATGCGTGAAAAAAAAACACTCATGTACACAGACCCATTGAAATGAATAGGTCAGGATTCAGTGCGGGTGCTATGCGTTCAAGCCACGCATTGCACCCATGCGGAAAACTCGCTTGCGTGAAAGGGGCCTTATAGTATTTCTCTAGAAAACACCTGAAAGCAAGTGCTTGTTTTATTGTGAAAGTGGAAGAGACAGTTACTAAATAAGGTTTACAAGCCAAAGAGGACATTTTAGTAACCTACATTATTATCCGTGGAGTTGAAGACTAGCTATGATATACATTCAAATTAAAAGACTGCAAAAAGAAGAAAAAAACATGCACACCATTTTATGTATTTTGCATGCATTAGAAATAATGTACAGTGACAAACTGACTTGAATGCAAGCCGTTACTTTAGTGATATGAAAAATTACCATTGTAATCAATCTTGCTCATGCGTGTATTTGGAAAATAATTAAACATTTTAATCCCTTCAAAGAAAACATTTTTGGTGTAAAAGTCTGTCATCTATAGTTTATTAATAAGCATCCATCCATCTTTCCTTGAATAGCTAAAGAAGCTCATTCAGACAAGTGACTCAACCGTCCTGACCACAAAGTCACTCAGGCATTGTTTTTGATAGACATTTAAGCACATTGGTGTCAGTATCATGGATGATTCATATTGTCTATGTCTCTGTTGTGCAGACAAACACTATTAGAACCTTTTATATGTTTCTACATGTCTTACTTGACTGCCTCCTTGATATTAAAGGTATTTTAAGGTGTTTGACTGGACACAGCATGAATATATTTGTAAAGGCAATCATTTGAGGACTTCCCAATGGAGACAAATGCATAGACAATGATGTATTATTATATTGTGTGTTGCCATTACTCTGGACTTAAAGCAGCCCCATTAGGCAAAGGTTTCAGGATTTTCTTTATTGCATAGGTGACATAATATTTCTTAGGGCTCATGCACACGAACGTGTGCCGGCCGGGCACCGACCGTGAGGCTGCCGCATGCTCATCACGGACCCATTCACTTGAATGGGGTCCGCGATTTGCATCCGACTGTCCGCACCACAAAAAAGTAGTGCATGCACTACTTTTTGCAGTGAGGAGTCATGGACAAGTGAATGGGTCCGCATCCATGATGCGGGGTGCACACGGGGTGCACACAGCGGGTGCTTGTGTATGCGGCCTGCAATACGGCCATGACCGGGCAACGGCCATGTGCATGAACCCTTAGATTTCACTGCCAATTCACTAATGTTATCTAAGACATTCAAAGGAATGTGTCATCAGAAAATTACCTATTGTTTAAATCAAGTTTTTATGCTAAACATATTTTCTAATACTTACCATGTGCCTATTTAAAAAAACAAATAATAAAATCATTCAGTTTTCACATGGCTACTAGACCGTTCTCTGAGCTCCTGCAGAAATGAGTGGAACATACTTAAATTTGCAGTATCACAAAAGCTGATGTGCAGGAGTTTGCTGATCCATCATGTAATGTATATGGCCAGTTTAAGATTTCATGGCGTGTGTTGAGGTTTCCATATTTTCTTATTGAAAGATTGTGTGGGAAATCTCTGACCATCTGCTTTTATGCCACTGATACACATGAAATAGCTGTCTGCTATCTTTCCTGACCCCCTATGCACATACATGACCAGATCAACTGATCTTGTATGCTCTTTCAATGAAGAGACAAGAGAAAGTGGCTGTGAGACTCCTCTGGCAGAATTTTATCTCCTGGAGGAATAAAAGGATCAGCTGAAAAAATTTAACTTGCCTGATCCTTGTTGGGAGAGAATTGGCGGAGGTGTTGGGAGCTTCCCATACACATTATAGTATTGGCTGGTCCCAATGAAAATGGCAGGTTCGCCACTGCAATGCGCTAATGTTATAGAGGGCCTTTAGGAATATTCCGTACAATGATCCATTTTGTATTCAAAAAGATTATCATCAAATGGTGACATTCTTGATAACACATATTGGTTAGCTGATACTAGATGCTATGCACAATAATCAGAAAACTATAGTCAGTCTCTCCTTTGTCTGAAATGCTGACAGATATTGGCTATTTGATACTAGATGCTAAGTGCAATAATCAGGACAATACAGTCTCTTCTTCGTCTGAAATGAGTTCATGTTTGTGCCCCTAAAGTGTAGCTACACTATGCACTATTCTGAGGTAGTACAAAGGTTAAGTTTCCCTCTTGCACTCTATACAGCTGCTGATTAAGGTGTTTATCAGGTCTCTTATTTACACAAGTCTGTTGATTCTACCCCTTTGCCTGAGCTTTAGGGATTCTAGTGCTTGCTAATTCTAGTGAAGGTGTGCTTTTGCTGTCTTTCTATACCCATGTGCGAACTCTACCTGTTTACCGGTTTTGACTCTTCGCTGCCTGCCCTGTCCTTGGATATGTTTTACGGATACACAAGAACTCTGCCTGCCCTGATTCCAGCCTGTCTCCTGACCACATGTATTGTCTGCTCCTTCCATGCTTAGCATTGGTGTCTCTGACTTTAGTGGGTCAGCTGCTAACTATACTAGGACTATTCCAGGAGGTAGAGGCCTGATTGGTTTCCTGCTGTGAAGTCCATCCCTGTATAGGGGTTAAACAGTGAATATCAGGGTACTGCTAGGACAAAGCTTTAGGTTTAGCCCAAAGTTACACCGGTTAATTGGCATGGTGGGTCCACACTCACTGCCTATTATACCAGCACTGTGCATTGTATTGTATTGTTTATTAGTACTTATTAGTTTAGAATACATTTATGGTGTGCTTCCTTTTAAAGCAGCATACCATTAAGAAGCTACTAATTTTTAATATACATCACTCACCAGAGATGTCTAGCAGACACATGAAATGGAATACAAATATATAATTGAACATATTTACCTTCAATTAATTCTATCTTAGGACAAAAACAGTTTAACCTTGCACAGAAGGCTAGTCTAGACATCTAATGTACACCTCTCTAGCTATTTGAAGTCATTGTACTTAGTAATGGTAGACAAAACTACTAAATATTGATCACACCACTAAAAATGGAATTGACATATGTCATTTTAAATACTTAAAATAAGCATAATATATGGACTGTATACTGTGTGACTACGCAGATGAAAACTTAAAGAAAATGTGTTAGCAGAAAATAACCTATTGTTTATTATGTTATTTATAATTTTCCATGTCACTATCTATATTTAAACAAAAAACATAAAAGCCCGCAGTTTTCGCACTGGCCACTCAGCCAAACAATGGGTTCCACTTCTTGGTTTGTACAGATCACTTTACTGCAGTTATCTGCTTATCTATACCCAGAGGTGATATCATAACAGGCAGAATTAGAATCACAGATAAGACAGGATCCACCATTCACAATAGGTGATTGTCAAAGCTTTTCTATTCTTTCCTTGCACAATGACCTCTGCACATTTCTAGAAAACTCTCACATAGAAGTCTATGAAGTCCCCTCCTGACCATTGTGTCTATCATTCCCTTGAGGAAGCTGTACTGGCGAAACACGCATCGGGAGAAGGATGCAGGAGGTCACCTATACGCTCTTTATCAGGTAGCCAACTCTCATTTGGTCATTACGTGTACGATCATGTGGCACTATGCACTTTATATGATGAATCTGTTTTGGTATTATGAATACCTATATTAAGACTGAGTAGGGTATTGGCTCACAGTTTCCATTGTGGCATATCTCCTGTTGTTTTCTGTGCTATTCTCATACCACCAGTGTATCATATTCATGCATTTAAAATGTTTTTTTAATACTTTATTTATCATTGTTAATAAAGCGATTTGATGATTATCCGGAAGCATTTTTTGGCGTTTATTTATGGTTGCAGTAAAGCTATTTTTTTAATGCTGTATAAATACTGTTAAGAACAGCTCAGGCAAGATGGCCGCCCCATAATGTTCAGGAAATAGAATTAAAAAAATCTGCAATCAGAAAATAAATAAATGAGAAAAAAAGGATATGTGGTACTATCTGGTTTTAACTGGCAGAAAAAAAATGTGGTGACATATTTCCTTTAAAAACCTGTTTATTACATTATTATTTTCTCAATATTACATATTTTTATATACCAATTTAGTAATATATCATGAGATTATGACAATATGTATACAGTGCAAAGATCTGAATAGTCATTCAGTATAAATAATTATGCCACTGCAAATACATATGTTACTATGATACACCAGACTGATGACCTGATTACTGCTCACCCCCATGAGCAAATGCAAGTGGGGGTTGCAGAGTTGGAATCCTTCACATGTGCATTCCCAAATCATGACAATGTTTAGAGGATGCAGTGCATCCCTGAGTGTTGACTGTGTGTGTGTGTGTGTGTGTGTGTGTGGGGGGGGGGGTTACACATGCAACCTAATAGGCTTGAACGAACCTGACATTACATTGCTGGTGCCAGGGAGTCCCAACTTGCTAAATAAAAACCCTTGGTATACGGCATATGAGGGAATGTTGTTGGCCCTGCTAACTGGGACATGTACTGTCGATGATTCTCTTATGTTGTCTTTATCATGAGACAGCTAACGTAACTATACATCTGTGAGTGCATTCCTGTGCAAGCAAAGTTTATACACGCTTGTGAATGCTCACTGTCTCTTTCCATTGAAACATAGAAACATAGAATGTGTCGGCAGATAAGAACCATTTGGCCCATCTAGTCTGCCCAATATACTCAATACTATGAATAGCCCCAGGCCCTATCTTATATGAAGGGTAGCCGTATGCCTATCCCATGCATGCTTAAACTCCTTCACTGTATTTGCAGCTACCACTTCTGCAGGAAGGCTATTCCATGCGTCCACTACTCTCTCAGTAAAGTAATTCTTCCTGATATTACTTTTAAACCTTTGCCCCTCTAATTTAAAACTATGTCCTCTTGTAGCAGTTTTTCTTCTTTTAAATATTCTCTCCTCTTTTACCGTGATGATTCCCTTTATGTATTTAAAAGTTTCTATCATATCCCCTCTGTCTCTTCTTTCTTCCAAGCTATACATGTTAAGGTCCTTTAACCTTTCCTGGTAAGTTTTGTCCTGCAATCCATGCACTAGTTGAGTAGCTCTTCTCTGAACTCTCTCCAAAGTTTCAATATCCTTCTGCAGATATGGTCTCCAGTACTGCACACAATACTCCAAATGAGGTCTCACTAGTGCTCTGTAGAGCGGCACGAGCACCTCCCTCTTTCTACTGGTAATGCCTCTCCCTATACACCCAAGCATTCTGCTGGCATTACCTGCTGCTCTATGACATTGTCTGCCCACCTTTAGGTCGTCTGATATAATGACCTCTAAATCCCTTTCCTCAGATACTGAGGTTAGTACTGTATCACTGATTTTATATTCTGCTCTTGGGTTTTTACGCCCCAGGTGCATTATCTTGCACTTATCAACATTAAATTTTAGTTGCCAGATTTTTGACCATTCCTCTAGTTTTCCTAAATCCTTTTCCATTTGGTGTATCCCTCCATGAACATCAACCATGTTACAAATATTTGTGTCATCAGCAAAAAGACACACCTTACTATTGAGGCCTTCTGCAATTTCGCTGATAAAGATATTAAACAATATGGGTCCCAGAACAGATCCCTGAGGTACCCCACTGGTAACAATACCATGGTCTGAATATACTCCATTGACTACAACCTTCTGTTTTCTGTCCTTCAGCCACTGCCTAATCCATTCAACAATATGTGAGCCCAAGCTCAAAGACTGCAGTTTATTGATAAGCCTTCTATGTGGGACAGTATCAAAAGCCTTACTAAAGTCCAGATAAGCGATGTCCACTGCACCTCCGCCATCTATTCTTTTAGTCACCCAATCAAAAAAGTCAATAAGATTAGTTTGACATGATCTCCCTGAAGTAAACCCATGCTGTTTTTTATCAATCAACCCATGGGTTTTTAGATGTTCCACAATCCTCTCCTTGAGTATGGTTTCCATTAATTTCCCCACTATTGATGTCAGACTTACTGGCCTATAGTTGCCCGATTCCTCTCTACTACCATTCTTGTGAATTGGCACAACGTTTGCTAATTTCTAATCTTCTGGGACGACACCTGTTACCAGTGATTTGTTAAATAAATCTGTTAATGGTTTTGCTAGTACACCTCTAAGCTCTTTTAATAGCTTTGGGTGTATCCCATCAGGCCCCTGTGATTTATTTGTATTAATTTTAGACAGCTGGCTTAGAACCTCTTCCTCTGTAAAGACACATGCATCAAAGGATTCATTAGTCTTCCTCCCTAACTGAGGTCCTTCTCCTTCATTTTCCTTTGTAAAAACTGAACAGAAGTATTCATTGAGGCAGTCAGCTAGTTCTTTATCCTCTTCCATATACCTTCCTTCTTTTGTTTTTAATTTGGTAATTCCTTGTTTTAATTTCCTTTTTTCATTTATGTATCCTAAGAATGTCTTATCACCTTTTTTCACTGACTGAGCTAATTTCTCTTCTGCCTTAGCCTTAGAAGCTCTTATAACTTGCATGGCCTCTCTCTGCCTCATCTTATAGATTTCCCTGTCATCCTCGTTTAGGGTGTTTTTATACTTACTAAATGCCATCTTTTTGTTTTTAATGATTTTGGCCACTTCTGCTGAGTAGAGTCACGGTGAGGAAGAAGTGTGCGAATAAAACTCGATTTTATTGAGTCTATTAAAATAAAGGATAAGTAAAATAAGGATGGTGGGGAAGATCCCAATTTAATTACTAAAATTTACCAGCACTGTAGACAGAGGACTGGTTAGCAAATATGTCATGTCACAGAAAGCTAGGTAAATGGGTGTCACTGGTACAATAAAGTGCCCGCTGAATAGCCAGGTAGCGCACAGGTGTGGATCACACTACAGGATAACAAGTGAGCAGTGAGCCACCCTGTTTGACTGTAACCCGGTGCAGTGTCTCTACGTGGAATGAACCTGTAAAAGACGGCCAGCACTGCTTAGGCCAACAGGTATCACTCCAGGAGGGATCACAATGCCGCAGGGACAACAATGTACCAGTGATAGGCAGAAATGCCAGAAGGTAGGGTGCAGTGTATCCAGACTAACACAGGGACCACGCTTTACTTAAAGAACCAGCGTTTGCTGGTGAAACCGCGATGGTCCACTTGTGTGCAGCAATTTATAGTCCGGAGAAATAATGAGTTGGGAGCGGCATCAGCCTGGCGTCCTCACTAGTTGAGGATCTTACAGCCTTGCAGTAATGCGCCGCTCCGGATCTCAAAGCCCCCCTAGCCTTAACGTCATAGCCGGGTGTGAATAGATTACATCACCACCCGATCATATGTAGCAACTATATTAGGCGCTCAGATAGGATTCTCAGCATGGCTCGACGCGTTTCTCTAGTCTCATCAGGAGCCCAGTTGTAGCTGAGCAGAGAATCGATAATGCCTATTGGTGCAAAAAGCGCTGCTAATGCGGCTATTCCACAAGCGTGGAGACAGCCATTCGGTACTGGTATGGCCGTGAGGCCGCGGCCAAACACTCCAATTTAAAAAGGGGAAGCACCACCCTCAGCGGTGACGTCAGTGCCGGACCGGCCAATCAGAGGCTCAGATGGCGGAACTACTCTTATCGCCCCCGGCATTCAGAAGGTCGGTATGATAGATCCGGATGCACGTCAGGTATCAATAGCATCTAGTAAATGGCAGTAGTTTATAATGACGGGTAGAGTTTATGCAGAAATGTAACCTTGAAATGTAACAGCATTTATATCGCCCCTGTGACAGCTGTTAACATGCCGAGCACTTCTGCTGAGTACCACAGTGGTCTCTTCCATTTTTTGCTTTTACTGACAAGCCTAATGCACTTTTCTGTTGCCTTCAATAGTGCCAATTTTAAGTAGTCCCATTTCTCTTGGACTCCATTGAAATTGTTCCAGTCTGATAGGGACTCGTATACCACTGATCTCATTTTAGAAAAGTCTGTTTTCCGAAAATCTAAAACTTTTGTTTTTGTGTGGAGTGACTCAGTCACTGTACTTATAGTAAACCACACTGACTGGTGATCACTAGATCCTAAGCTTTCCCCTACAGTAATATTAGATACCAAATTGCCATTTGTGAATACCAAATCTAAAATGGCCTCTTTCCGGGTTGGCTCCTCAACTACTTGCTGTAGAGATTTAGAATGTCTGTACTCCTGGCAGAACTAGCTATTTTAGTTTTCCAGTTTATATCAGGAAGATTAAAGTCTCCCATAATGAGAACTTCCCCTTTCAATGTCATTTTAGCCATTTCCTTAACTAGTAGATCATCTAATTCTTTGACTTGGCTTGGTGGTCTATATATGACACCTACACGAGTTACCTTATGATTACCAAGCTGCAACGTAACCCAAACTGACTCTAAATTGGTTTCGCTGACTTGTACTTGTATTGTCTATGGAGTGGGGAGATATATAGGATGGGTTGAAGTAGGTTTATGTTTATACAATATAGATTATTATTTTGAGACTTACTTGGATGGGTTATTATTAGTGGGAATGCATATATGCACTTTTATAATTACAGGATATAAGTATGGATTGAGATATGATATATCAGTTTTATACATGGCTGTTGTATAATTCTGTGAGCTACGAAACAAACTTCGTTGTAAGAAATGATTATGCCTAAAAATGGGCGAATTTCTCAAAAATTCGATTTGGTTGGTTAGCAACAAGCATAGTGAGTCTGCTATAGTGGTGAAACAATACTCTGAGTCAGTATGACACGCCGATGACAGGTGTCGCTCTTACAATAACTGCACACTTAATTTCTTTGGACAGTTACGGGGCCTAAACTGACCAAAAATAAAAACTGGCCAAAAATAACTCAAGTGTGAACTCAGGCTTACAGGTCGATTTTAGCATCAGGTATAAAGAACCGTGCAGAGGCCCAAAATCCTACTATAGCGTGAAGGGGCACACTTATTTTACGCCGTCCTTAGCTGATTCCACATAGATGTCTACAGAACCTGTTCAATTAAACGCTTATACAAATAGAGCCCCCCTGACAGAGTAGAGAGGGTGTCAGCAGTGAGTTTGTGATAACGTCAATGATTATTTTGCCCTTCCTCTGATTCGTCAGAACAATAACCACCCAAAAAAGGGATCCTGTATTTTGAGCATCCTTCTTCACTCGATCAGAATTTGGTCAGTAATCCATCAGTATTGCTAGTGCCCTAAAAAAAGAAACAGGAGTGGATCCAAAACAGAGATGACACGTGAATGGAATATTTGCATGTCTTCTGCGTTTTGTACCACTCCTGCTTTTGGCTACCAAATCATAAGCCAATTCTGATGGGACCATACAGGCTTTGCAGCTGCTACACAGATAGGATCCGTTGTGCTTCTCATTTTCCTTCCTTCTGACAGATCAGAAGAAGGGCAAAAGAAGGGCAAAATAAATGATTATGTCAATCAGGCCAAAAAGGCAAAATAGTGGCCCAGTCATGAAGTAGGGAGGGTGGGAACAGTATGAGAAGTCCACAGGGTGGCCCAATGACATACTGTGGAGGTGACAGTAGCATCAGGAGACCACAGAGTGGAAAAATGACATAATGTGGAGGTGGCAGTAGCAGCATGAGGAGGCCATAGAGTGACAAGGTGACATAGTGTTGAGGTAGCAGCAGCATCAGGAGACCACAGAGTGGGGAGGTGGCAGCGGCATCAGGAGACGACAGAGTGCCCTGGTGTCAGATTCGATTTCTTGATGAAGGACGCGGAGCAGTTCCTCCCCTGAGTGACTACGTTCGCCTAGGCAAACTAGGTGAAGAACAACGTGACACCGCAGTGCCCTGCACATGTGGTATGCTGGTGGGGCACTGTGAACTGTCCAGAATGTGGAGGCGGAAGAGGCATCACCAGGCCAAGTTGCTGGTTTGGCTGGGCAGGAACCACATTCACCCAGTGGGCCGTAAAGGCCATAGTTACAGCTCCACACATCGGCGCTGCCATGCACTTTGGCAGGCTCAAGGACTGGCCCACCTTCTGTTCTACATATGTGTGCAGGGCTGGTACTGCCTTTTTGGCAAAGAAATGACGGCTTCGGACTCTCCACCTCGGCTCGGCACACGCCATCAGTTTTATGAATGGTGCAGAGTCCACCACTTGGATTGAGAGGGACTGCAGTACCAGCAACTTGGCCAGGAGCACATTCAGCTTCTGCGCTGTTGGATAAGTACACGCATACTGTTGTCTCTTGGCAATCGCTTTGGTGATCAATTGCTGATGGAATGACTGACTAAGAGGAGGAGGAGCAGGAGCATCAGGACCAGGGGATGATGGGAAGGACAGACAGCTTCCTTCGGACATGAGGTGGTTGAACCCCCACTACCTGAAATTGGGTGTGTGCCACTAGGTGATGCAGCGGTTGCTGCGGCTGGCTGGACCATCACATTGGAGCCACGGTTCTACTAGGCCACTTTATGGTGACGCTGCATATGTTGACGCAGGGCTGTGGTGTCAACATTGGAACCGTGGCAACTGTGAACTTCTGCCCACATTGGAACCGTGGCAACTGTGAACTTCTGCCCACAGATTCGACAAATGGCCATGTTCTCCTCCCCCGGCAGCTTAACAACAAACTGCCACACCGCCGAGTAGGTGATTTTACCTCCAACACTTTGCACTGACTGCTACCGCCACTGCCTCCGTGAACCCCTGCACAACTACTTTCCGGACCGGTAGGCTCCTGCGAAACGGGTGGTCGGGTAGACGTCGGGTAGACTCCTGCCACCCTGCTGACTCCCGACCATGCTATCGACTTGCTGGCTCCACCGCTGCCTCATGCACAAGCTGCCACCCTCTTCTCCCGATGATAATGAAGCCCCTTTGTCACCCGACTCACAAATGTGATATGCTACATTATAATCGACTACTGTCTGCATGTCACTGATGTCCTCCTTAACGGTCTCTGAGTCAGGAGCCTGACCGCTCTCAACACCAGCTCCCACGTGACTCTCCTCATCACTACTTGCCCACCTACCAGAGAAAGCGGCAGATGTCTCCTCAAGATCTTGGCTGGGCAGTATCTGCTCACTGTCCTCTAGTAGCTAGTCTTCACTGTATAGTGGAGCTGAGCCCACAGCATATAGCACTTCTCTGGCTGAGGGAACAGAAAAGGACAGAGGCAGGTTGAGGATAGGTAATGGCACAGGGCCTGCTCCCGGGCATGCCAACTAAGGGTTGTGTCTGACGAACCCACCGACTCACTTGCGACAAAGTCGAAGATCGAGTCAACCATTCAAGAACCACTGGGTTGCTGGTCAAGACATGACCACTAGCTGACACTGAGAGCTCAGGCCTCTCGAAGTGACCCCTGCTGCCATGCCCCCTCACTATGCTGCGACCTGTGCCTGCACCAGAAACATTTAGGCCTGTGCCCCTCTCCTGTTCAGGGCCTGTTACTTCTCTGTCTGACATACTATTAGATAAAACAAGTAAATAAAAAGGAAATTAATACATGCCAAAAAGGGCCGTAATTTTCTTACTTCACCACACAATGGTTAATAAGCCCTTTTTATTTTTCTCCACTAATACATGCTAAAAAAAGGCTTTAGAACATATAACTGCGGCTGTGAACTGCAAATAATTATTTTTTTGCCACTAATACACACCAAAAAGGGCTATAATTTTCCCACTTTACCACACAATGGCTAATGAGCCCCTCCCCCCTCACACTAATACACGTCAAAGGCTTTAGAACATATAACTGCGGCCGTGAACGGCAAAACATGTATTTTTTTTTGCCAGTAATACACGCCAAAAAGGGCTGTATTTTCTCCCTTCACCACACATTTCTAGGGCTGGCTGGCTACTGATTGGCTGCATGCATGGCATTGTGGGTGATCCCTCATTCCCAGAATTCTTTGCTCCATGTTCTAACATGTGCAGCAGCCATTTTAGGAAAAAACTTGATTTGTTAACACGAAGCGTGATGTACTTCGATTCGCTCATCTCTATCCAGAACCTCTAGCAGCATACATTTAGCTATGGGTCTTTGAGTCTTTTTCTTTTTCTGTGAGTATCTCCCATATGGAAGTTCTTCTCCACAAGGCCGGCAAAGAAAACCACTGCCATTTGTAAGATCTGCAGGATTAAAATAAGCTATGGGTATTCAAATACAAACAGAAGTACATAGCAGCACATGAGATGGCATCACCACATCCAGTGGGAAAATAACACTGGCCAGTAGTGTTGAGTGAATTGAAGTATCTGAAGTGGACTTCGATCCAAATTTCTGGAAAAATTTGATTCGCTGTGAGTCCGGATTTACTCATGCTTCGTGTTAAAAAATAAATTTTCACTGGAATGGCGGTAAAAAAAAATCACACTCATCTCATCCATTTGAGTGCAAAGAGGCTGCTGCGGGCATCTTGCTTGAAGATCCTGCGTGTAATCGTGTGCGAGGTGACGTATGATGTCACTACGTTGGACAGCATGATGTCGTCATAACGCGCTGCATGATTTTGAGCAGGATCTTCAATGAAGATGACTGTGGTGGCCTCTTCGTCCTCAAATGGATAAGGCATTATTATTTTTTAACCGATTAACCCCTGAAAGCCCTAATTTTTTTTTATCTCAGATGACTCGATCAGTAATGAATGTGGCATCTAAGAAGTCCAATGATGGGGGGTGGGGGCGTCATTGCACCTGCTACTTACAAAGAAATGTGCTTCGTGGCCAGCATTGAGAGCAAATCTGTACTCATTTTCCCTGTCATTTTTGTGGCAATTAGGCAACATCCCCAAGCACTATAGTGTCCTTATCATCATCATCATCATCATCATCAGCTGTTTCTTCTCATACTCAGACTCCTCCTCCTTTCATCACATCCATAACGTAATGTGTAGCCATGAGATAACTATAGAATATGTGGCGAGGAACTAGGAATTAACTTGTGTGCAAGCTGTGTGTCATATCAGAGAGAATTTTCAGTGCAGCAGGTGGTGTTTTCACACCCAAGGAAGCAAAATTGTCCTGTGCAAGTGTCAAAAGGATTTTATGAAAATAAATCAGGACTACATAGATTGGTGAGGATTTTCACATATCTCCGCCTGAGATTTTATCTGTCAATGCTGACAGTGGCTTTTTATCACTGGCCCAATGATAAAACTGCCACTGTGTGCATTTTCATTGTGTTCCATACTGTACTGCAGCTGCTGCTAAGGCAGCTATTACTCCTCCTACTGCCACTTCTACTACCCTTAAATGGTTGCACATCTGCCTTGTCTGTGATGTTCTATTATGAACTGTTTTTTATTGCTCCCCAATATTTGGGCACTTGCTCAGAACAAGCCACTGCTTTTTCTGATACTACATATGTAGTGTATGTGTATATGAGCATCGGCAGGCATAACGATGTGGACCAACTTCTTTGCAGACTACCTGAGCACTCATTACATCAAGCTTGTCCTATAGCTTCATTGTATTTTATGTTTTAAGTTCTGTACATGCACATTTTAGTAGTGTTTTAGAAGTTTAGTTTAGTCAGTATTCATTCAAAAATGACTAAATCAGATTCAGACTGACAGCGGCCTTGTCACTTTTGAGATTGGTTATGTCCCAGCAAATGATGACTTCCTTGCCCAAATTGCTGGGACTAGTGACTTCACGTTACACCTTCAGGAACATCACTTTATAAAGAAATGTTTAGCTACAAGTAGAATGGCTGTCAAAAGCTGAAATTGTTCCAGGTCTGAACTGATGTAGTGATAGTTTGTTACATTTTTCAGCCTTTAAATTATTATTTTTTAATCATTTTTCTAATGCAGAAGAGCTTTGAGCTTATTAAGAGGTCTGCTAACAGAAATTGCTGTTCTCTTGTGCTTGTCAATTTATCTGTGTTATATGGCGTATGTGTTAAGGTATGGGAGTTGCAAAAACTATACTTCACAAAGTAAAACTCAGCAATAAATGGCACACTTGAGGCATGGCATATTTCTCTTGTGGAAAATGTGTTGCTATTGTGACATGTGACCGTTGATGTGGGTGGTAAGAGGAATTAGAGTATAAGGTGTGTTGTTTTTACATAAAAAGCAGAAAGCCGCAGCTACAGGCTTCTAAATTTAGTACTGTGGTGAAGGAAACTGCCACATATCTCTAGCTTCAGTTGGGAACAGGTAGATGAAATGAGACCTCTTTTTGGTGGGTTTGCTTTGTAGTTTTAACTGACAAAAGTGAAATGAATGCATGAAAAAATGATGACTTAGCTGTAACCTCAGAGACCCCCATTCTCAGATGAAGTAAATAAAAAGATGTGTTTCATGAAGGAAACAGACCAACATTTGTACCACTTACATTACAGTAGTTAGATGCAAAGCAGTTGAAGCTATTTCAGCCTTCTTTAGTAGGTCTATAATATCCTAGATTTCATATAATACATTAAACCATGCTTGCCCTGCATGGTAAGAGATAAACTGCATATAAACTAGCAGTGAAAGCACTGAAAGAATAATGGTTTTCATGACATTCTGCTTCTTTAGTACATTTTTTCCATCTTTACACAATTTAGTTCTGCTCAGAGGTTGTCTGATCCTGGAGTTGACACTAGATGACCACCACTAGTGATGAGCAAAGTTTTGAAAAACTTGATTATTCAGCTTAGCTGAACTTCATCATGAATTACTTTGTCACAAATTCGTTACAAATTACTGTCACCCAACGCTTTTCATTGTATGGGGCGGATTCAATGATGGGGAATGGCAATCACGCCACCCCCACCATTTAATCCCTCAGATGCCGCATCCAACATTGATTGTGGCAACTGAGACATCAGGTGTCCAGGGGTTAATCAGGGGTAAAGAAAAAAATGATACTCACCTCATCTACTTGCTTGCAGTGAAGCCGTCCGCTCCATCTTGATGGACGAAAACCCACCAAAGGACCTGTGGTGAGCATGATGACATCACCATGTGATCAAGTTGGTGGGTGTGGTGGCGTTATTTATGATGACGTCACAGTGTGTGGCGAGCGCGATCATGTGGTGACGTCTTCACACATTGTCGGGTTTTCTACAATCAAGACGGATCAGACGGCCTCTAAATGATCAAGTAGATGATGTGAGTATAATTTTTTAAATTTATATCCATAATTTTAGGAAGAATCGATTTGTTACCATGAAGTGCGATGAAATTCAGCTTTGTGGCGAATCAAATTTTCCTAAACTTTGGATCGAATTTTTTGTTTTGCATATGATTCGCTCAACACTACTGACCACTGTGGCCAGCCATCCACTTCCCTCGGTAGTCACATGTGTTAGAACGCTAGATCACTAGAACAAGTTCTATCTTTTTGCGGAACGGAAGCACGGAATGGAACCTCACAAAAGCACTCCGTAGTGCTTCCATTCCGCAAAAGGACCTGGGTCCGCATCCATGATGCGGAATGCACACGGCCGTTGCCCCGTGTATTTCAGACCTGGCGTATGCAGACCACAATATGGCCACGGGGGACACACGGTCGTGTGCAAGAGACCTAAAGGAAATTTGTCACCAAAAACTTTATTTACTAGTTAAAACCAGATAGCGACACATATCCTTTTTTCCAAACTGTGTTTTTTTAACATGATTATGGGAGCTGACATCTTTCCTAAGCTGTTCTTAACGGAGTTAAGAATTGACAATTATCTACTCTAGTGTTTCCCAACTCCAGTCATCCGAGCCCACCTGTCAGTCATGATTTGAGAATATCCCACAGAATGAATACCTGTGGTGAGTCCTGAGGCATTGACACCAATTATATCACCTGCTCAATACTAAGGAAATCCTGAAAACATGACCGGTAGATGGGCTCTGAGGACCAGATCTACTGTGAATGGTGGATCCTGTCTTATCTATACACAGAGGTTATATAATTACAGACAGAATTAGGGTCCATTCAGACGTCCGTGAATGTGCCGGCACCCGTTCCGCATTTCTGCGGAAGGGGTGCGGACCCATTCCCTCTCTATGGGGCAGGAATGGATGCGGAGAGCACACTATGTGCTCTCCGCATCTGCATTGCCGGAGCGCGGCCCCAAACTTCCAGGCTTCGGCCCCAAACTTTCAGGCCGTGGCTCCGCAAAAAATAGAACATGTCCTATTCTTGTCCGCATTTGGGGGGTGTCGTCCGGGTGTATTGCGGATCTGCAATACACTACAGACGTCTGAATGGACCCTTAGAATGACAGTTAAGGCTGGATTCACATACGTATGCTTTGTGAACTTCGGCAATCCAACATAGCTGGATACCACCGTGCACTGCCGGATAGTCATTCACTGTAATGGGATCCAGGAGTAATCCAACGTTTTCCAGCATAAAAATGTTGCGTGTAGCCGGATACAGTGACCGGATTACAGTGCCGGAGTTCACAATGTAGTTGTGAACCCAACCTAAGCAGGTAACTGAAAATAAAAGATCTATACAGACCAAGAAGGGGCGCCTCTTATTAATCGTAGTGGCCAGTGAAAAAACTGCAGGATATTATCATTTCTTTCTAAATATAGATATTGACATGGAAAATAAAAAATAACATTATTAGGGAAGCACATAGCCTTCATGTTGCCTGAGAAAAATGTAATCCCTCCTTTCCAAATTCTTGACCTAACACTTCCTTCCAGCCAGAGGTGTAACTTGACCAGTACTATCTTTGTCCGTGGTGCGGGCAATAATAAGACATGTTCTATGTTCGAACAGAACGGAAACACGGAAACGGAATGCAAAAAAGTTTGTGTGAAAGAGGCATTCAGTCAGTGTTTTCCATCAGTGATTGTGAGCCAAAACCAGGATTGGAGCCTCCACAGAGATAGGCAACATACACTCGACCATCTGTATGCCATCAGTTTTTTTTTGCGGATCCATTGTAACAATGTCTAAAATGGTTAGCCTACATGCCCCACAAAATCAAACCAAGAGCCATACATCCACAAGGCATCAAAACAAAACACTGACTCTTATGTAAAATTGAGCTACACCTTTATTCAGTATAATACAAAATTTCATAAAAATTCTCTATACCAAGATATTTACAGATCAAAAACGGTGAGGTATATGATAGTGGAAAAAACCTACTGCGGGAGGTCTAGGTACCTAAATATCAAAACAGGTCTATTTGATCAAATAGACCTGTTTTGATATTTAGGTACCTAGACCTCCCGCAGTAGGTTTTTTCCACTATCATATACCTCACCGTTTTTGATCTGTAAATATCTTGGTATAGAGAATTTTTATGAAATTTTGTATTATACTGAATAAAGGTGTAGCTCAATTTTACATAAGAGTCAATGTTTTGTTTTGATACAATGTCTAAAATGGACAAGAATAGGACATGTTATATTTTTTTGCGGGGCTACGGAACGGACATACGGATGCGGATAGCACATGGTGTGCTGTCTGCATTTTTTGCGGAACCATTGAAATTAATGGGTCTGCATCCTATCTGCAAAAAAAAGGAATGGACACGGAAAAAAAGTACGTTCGTGTGCATGAGGCCTAAAGTAAGGAAAGATCTGCTCCTGTTCTGTGTTTAGAGCCGCCCCTTTATTTCATAACTATTAGCCTCCTTAGGGGGCTAGACCCTGGAATCTTTTGATTCCTTGTCCTATTCACCCTAAAAGAAATCTATTAGGCCCTATTCACACGTCCGCAATCTTCGTCCGCACCCGTTCCGCAAATATGCGGAACGGGTGTGGACCCATTCATTTTGAATGGGGACGTGATGGATGTGGAGAGCACACACTGTGCCCTCCACATCCACATTTGCGTAGCGCGCCGCCGATCTTCCGGCTGGCGGCTCCGCAATAATATAGAGCATGTCCTATTCTTGCCTGCAATTGCGGACAAGTATAGGCATCTCTATAGGGCTGGTGACAAGGTGTGTTGCGGATCCGCAACACACTACGGACGTGTGAATTAGGCCTTAGGCCTCTTTCACATCAGCGTTTTAGCTTTCCGTCCTAGAGATCCGTCCTCGGGTCTCTAGGACGGAAAGCTACTGATCAGGATTATCTGACCACTGCCTGAACTGGATACTAAAAACACTATATTGTTTATTAAATATACGCTAAAACCATACACTGGGCAGAAGGCCCAATCATATCCCAGGCTGTGATACCTCCAGTTGCAGTGATTCCCTTATGGATGTTTGGGAATACGTGATATAATGTGATTTTAACTGGAGGACTGAAACACAAGCGGGACCATACACTGGAGTGGCAGGAGATAGCCACTTCAATGTAGAAGGTAGGTGTCCCACAATAAAAGAGGTAGCCCTATTGGTAAGGCGCAGCCTGTAGCACTAGAGAAGATTCTCCCTGTGCTGCTGCTGTTGAATACTATGAGATGCCGCCTCATGCGCTGCCGCCTAGCTCAACGCATTTCACCACTGGAGGTGGATCATCAGGAGCATGAACAGTGGAGCGCGGCACTGATTATTTAAGTAGCGGGTATTCGGACGTAGTGCAGATAAACAAGGTGCGCTGCGGGCTACTGAGGACTGAGCTATCCTGCAATTTCGCAGGAGCTCTTGTTTGCCACGTGTAAGAGGACAATGTTCTATCCACCTGGATAGAGGACGCCGGCAATATGTAATGCAATAAACACGTGGAGGAGCGCTGGTCTCTCCGGGTATTGAGAGGTAGCGTCCGGCACTAGGATGGCCGTGACGCGCACGCCGAGAGGTACAGCATATAAGGCTGAAGCCCGGCCCAGATGGAGAGAAAGGACCAATCACATTCAGGGGGTCAGACATGGGGGTGGAGCCATATTGTGTGGACCGCCCCATCTGATTCCCTATGATACTAATATGGGTCACAGGTATAAAATGTTAGTGTGGCATCTGATTAGCCAGAAAGATTGCTGGTACATTATCGAAATACATGGGAAGGCTAGAAAACAGGCCTCCCTTGTGTAATTGCAGAACTGCTATGAACGGAACTAAGTGACATGAAATATTGCCAAGGGTACTCATTTATTCCCACTAGTCAATGAAACAAACAAAGGAAATTTGATCATTGAGACCCGTGGGTTTGACAGTACCCAATCTGAATATCCATGCTGCCTCTTTTTTGAGGACCAACTTATCAAAATCACCCCCGCGTGGTGAGGGTTTGACCACCTCAATACTCAGGAAACCTCAGGACATCAGGATCAGCGTTGTGGCACCATATGACATGTTTGGCAATGGGAGTATCTCTTTCATTCCTAACATCTCCGACATGTTCTCCAATACGTCGTCTAAATTCGCGGGTGGTTTTTCCAACGTATTGGATACCACACTTGCATGTCATCAAATAGATCAATCCAGCTGTTTTGCAGTTGGCAAAAGACCGAATTTCAAAAGTTGTCCCAGTGTTGGTGCTTGTGAAACGTCTCCCTAGTAGAATAAATCTACATGCCACACAGGTGCCACATCTGTACGTACCTGGTGGAATGTTACTTAACCAGGTGGTGGTCCTAGGTGTTTGAAAAAGGCTATGGACAAGGCGGTCACGAAGGTTACGACCCCGCCTATTAGGCCTTAGGCCTCTTTCACATCAGCGTTTCAGCTTTCCGTCCTAGAGATCCGTCCTCGGGTCTCTAGGACGGAAAGCTATTGATCAGGATTATCCCCATCCTGAATGGAGAGAAATCCGTCCAGGATGCATCAGGATGCATCAGTTCAGTATGTCAAAGTTTTTTGGACGTTGACAAAAGCGCAGCATGCTGCGGATTTGTCTCCGTCCAAAAATCCGGAAGACATGCCGGATCGCCGGATCCGACGTTTAGCTTTTTGTCAATGGTTACTATGGCAGCCAGGACGCTAAAGTCCTGGTTGCCATAGTAAAGTGTAGGGGGAGCGGGGGAGCGGCATACTTACATTCCATGCGGCTCCCGGGACGCTCCAGGATGACGTCAGGGCGCCCCAGTGCATAGATCACGTGATCGCATGGATCACGTGATCCATGCGCGCGGGGCGCTCTGACGTCATTCAGGAGCGCCCAGGGAGCCGCACGGAATGTAAGTATGCCGCTCCCCCGCTCCCCACTGCTACTATGGCAACCAGGACGCTAGTAGCGTCCTGGCTGCCATAGTAACACTGAAAGCATTTTGAAGACTGATCAGTCTTTAAATGCTTTCAGTTCACTTGCGTTGTGCCGGATCCGGCGTGCATTCCGGCGACGGAAGTGCACGCCGGATCTTCATAACGCAAGTGTGAAAGAGGCCTAAGGCCTCTTGCACACGACAGTATTTTGCGGACTGTATACTGGCCGTTTTTTCAGTTCAGTATACTGACAGTATACTGAACCGTTCACTTCAATGGGACCGCAAAAAATACTGGTGTCTCCGTATGCCTTCTGTTTCAATTTTTCTGTTCTGTTTAAATATAGAACATGTCCTATTCTTGTCCGCAAATCATGTTCAGTGGCTCCATTCAAGTCTTGGGTCCGCAAAAAAACTTAAAGCATAAGGAAAGGCATCCGTATGTCCTCCGTATCCGTTCCGTTTTTGCTGAATAATCTATTGAAAATTTTAAGACCAGCCCAATTTTTATTATGGAATTACTGTACAGGGAGTGCAGAATTATTAGGAAAATGAGTATTTTGACCACATCATCCTCTTTATGCATGTTGTCCTACTCCAAGCTGTATAGGCTCGAAAGCCTACCACCAATTAAGCATATTAGGTGATGTGCATCTCTGTATTGAGAAGGGGTGTGGTCTAATGACATCAACACCCTATATAAGGTGTGCATAATTATTAGGCAACTTCCTTTCCTTTGGCAAAATGGGTCAAAAGAAGGACTTGACAGGCTCAGAAAAGTCAAAAATAGTGAGATATCTTGCAGAGGGATGCAGCACTGTTAAAATTGCAAAGCTTCTGAAGCGTGATCATCGAACAATCAAGCGTTTCATTCAAAATAGTCAACAGGGTTGCAAGAAGCGTGTGGAAAAACCAAGGCGCAAAATAACTGCCCATGAACGGAGAAAAGTCAAGCGTGCAGCTGCCAAGATGCCACTTGCCACCAGTTTGGCCATATTTCAGAGCTGCAACATCACTGGAGTGCCCAAAAGCACAAGGTGTGCAATACTCAGAGACATGGCCAAGGTAAGAAAGGCTGAAAGACGACCACCACTGAACAAGACACACAAGTTGAAACGTCAAGACTGGGCCAAGAAATATCTCAAGACTGACTTTTCTAAGGTTTTATAGACTGATGAAATGAGAGTGAGTCATGATGGGCCAGATGGATGGGCCCGTGGCTGGATTGGGAAAGGGCACAGAGCTCCAGTCCGACTCCGACGCCAGCAAGGTGGAGGTGGAGTACTGGTTTGGGCTGGTATCATCAAAGATGAGCTTGTGGGGCCTTTTCGGGTTGAGGATGGAGTCAAGCTCAACTCCCAGTCCTACTGCCAGTTTCTGGAAGACACCTTCTTCAAGCAGTGGTACAGGAAGAATTCTGCATCCTTTAAGAAAAACATGATTTTCATGCAGGACAATGCTACATCACACGCGTCCAAGTACTCCACAGCGTGGCTGGCAAGAAAGGGTAAAAAAGAAGAAAATCTAATGACATGGCCTCCTTGTTCACCTGATCTGAACCCCATTGAGAACCTGTGGTCCATCATCAAATGTGAGATTTACAAGGAGGGAAAACAGTACACCTCTCTGAACAGTGTCTGGGAGGCTGTGGTTGCTGCTGCACGCAATGTTGATGGTGAACAGATCAAAACACTGGCAGAATCCATGGATGGCAGGCTTTTGAGTGTCCTTGCAAAGAAAGGTGGCTATATTGGTCACTGATTTGTTTTCGTTTTGTTTTTGAATGTCAGAAATGTATATTTGTGAATGTTGAGATGTTATATTGGTTTCACTGGTAAAAATAAATAATTGAAATGGGTATATATTTGTTTTTTGTTAAGTTGCCTAATAATTATGCACAGTAATAGTCACCTGGACACACAGATATCCCCCTAAAATAGCTAAAACTAAAAACAAACTAAAAACTACTTCCAAAAATATTCAGCTTTGATATTAATGAGTTTTTTGGGTTCATTGAGAACATGGTTGTTGTTCAATAATAAAATTAATCCTCAAAAATACAACTTGCCTAATAATTCTGCACTCCCTGTATACTGTATATGCCATACGGAAAATCGGAACGGAAAAATGGAACTGAAATGGAAACACAACGGAAGCAAAAAATGGAAAAACGGATCCGTTATAAATGGACCGCAAAACACTTAATAAAAGCCATAGGGTCGTGTGCAAGAGGCCTTAGAGTGAATAGGATTTTTACACTGTCCCTGCTCTGTGCCCCTTGCACATAGTAGCAGGGAACTCACCATGGTAGGCCTGGAAGGCATCCAGACTGCTATGGTCAATGACACAGCCAATGACTGTAAATGGCCTGGCTCCACCAATCCAGAGCTGAGGGCATGTCTGAGACCCTCTTGTTCAGCTTTTAGTGCTGTCATCCTCCTGTCCATGGCAGCATCTGGCTGGTGCACACCTTGTGATGGTGTGGTGAGTACCAGCTTGCTGACTGTTTTTTTTAACAAGCAGATACAGTTTGTAAAAGTTTTTTATTTTATTTTTTATTTTAAACAGATTATCTTGACACCACGCTGCATGATTTCTCCACTGTCCCGTTGTCAGGAAGATATATGGTGTAGGAAGAGCACAATGCGTGCTTCTCATGATTTATACTTTCTCCACTGTTTCTTCTAAGGAGAGTTAGGGCTCATCAGGTTGTTACTGAAAGGGGTCAGTGAGCCTGAACTCTTTAGCTGATAAGGAGCCACTCAATGACTTGTCAGTGTCCTGCTGTCTCTTCTTAGGAGACATGAGTGTGCATCAGGTGTAAATCCTAATCCACACTGCGTAACGCCCCTTCCTTATCTGCTGCAGATATAAAAGTTGGAGTTTTATGTGTGTGTGTGTGACACAGTTTGATCTGTGTCATGACAATGATATAATTTATCTACCCCATATCTGTGGTGTGATACACTTTATATTGCATACTGTTGTATACTATATATGATATACTGAAGGGTGTTATAGTATATAATGTATCCTGTGGAGTTTTATACTATATACTGCATACTATGGGGTGTTGTATACTATGCACTATGAAAGGCTAGCGGTGTTATACTATGCAAGGTATACTTTGGGGTTATACTATATACTGTGGGGTGTTATATACTGCAAACTCTAGGTTTTATATACTGTAGACTATGGGTTGTTATACTGTATAATGCGTACTGTGGAGTGTTGTATACCATACACTCTTAGGGGCTGGGTGTGTTATACTCTAAATGTGGCATAGTTTTCTTTAATATATACAAACAAACAAAATAAAAATAGGGCAGAACGTGAAAGGGGGATGGTGGTGGTGGTGGGAATGGAGGGAGGGGGCCCAGGAAGGGTAAAAAGGCCCGGCCTATGATACACTTAATTCGCACCTGGCTAGGGTAACTGATTTCACTGCAGGGACTCCGATCGGAAGGCAGAGAAAGGCTGCATCCCACAGTGTTGATCGCGGCACCTGAGGGGTTAAATGACGGGGTTCAGCAGGATTGCTCACTGCAGCAGCCCGCTCCATACGTTCCCTCAACTACCGTGATGTACTGGTACATCGCATCGGTTAAAGGGGTTCTCCAGGAATTAAGAAAATAAATACGTAAATATTGCTAGGGATGAGGGAATAGATCCGAGGTCGATTCGTTAAAAAACGTAGTTTGTAATGCTGTTTCCGTACAGCATTAAAATGTATGTGCTTTGTGTACGAAAAGTTTGTCTTGGCCAAAGTTGTGGGAGACATAAGAATCTAAAGTTGGCTTTGGTACTGTCGGGTACCTCGGTACCAAAGCAAACTTCGGATTCCTATTTTTAAATGTTTTTAAATACACAGATAGGAATACCGGAGTAATTCACCGAAGTATCACGTAACTTTGGCTAAGACTCAGTTTTTCCCACACAGAGCATATACATTTTAATGCTGTACATGAAAACAGCTTTACAAACAATGTTTTTTAAAGAATCAACTTCAGGTCTATGATCAGAAGTTCAATACGCTCAACCCTAAATATTACTTTATTTTAAATATATATTCCCAAATACCTTTCATTAGTTAGAATGGCTAATTTTGGCTAGGGATCAATCATCAGGAAAAATAAAATGGCCGGGATGGGGAAGCTCTTTACCTAGTGTTGTGAAGTAACTTAACCTCCATTGTGATTAGGACAGGTTTTGTGTGTACTAATAAGATGGTGGCCATTTTACACAAAATGAGCCATTATAACTAATGAAAGGTATTTGGCAATATATTTATAATAAAATATTATTTAAGTATTTTCAGTAATTTTATTTTCTTAATTCCTGGACAACCTTTTAACTTGCTTAGTCTGGTGTTTGCTGGAAGGGAAATTTTGATTGTTAGACCTTTAAGTGCCTTTTTACAGGGTATTGTGAATGTTATGTGTATTTTTTTTTCACCATAGTCTTGAATCCTAGTCCATTGTCTTTAATTGAGGGCATCGGGCATCATGCAATTTGTAATTCCACTGACTTTTGAATGGTTGTGTTTGTTGTGGATTTAGTTTTCTATTTTCTGTTTGCTGTTGAGTTTAGTGATATTTTTGCTCTAAGTTGGAAATAGCAGTTCATGGTCAGTGTCTGCTTGGTTTATACCTCTTACTTACATTCATCACTCTCCACCTACAGTATTTGCCACTGAAGTATGCTGTCTGTCCCATCGCCTGACTCATCTGCCTCATATTTTGTCATTCTCATGCACTTTGCTGTCATCTATCAGTGAGTTTATTATTCTGTATTATTTGTTGTCTGTCAATGTCTGGTTGTTCTCAGTGGTATGTGCTTCATATATCTTTACTAGCGGCAGCTCGGTTGTTATGTACTTTTTCAATACTCAAGTCCTGGAGTTATCTGAGTACTGAGATCCATTTATTAGGACTTGAGAAAAGTGACTGCTATAAGTGAAGTTCTGCAGTCTTGCAATCAACTGCCATTGTGACAGGAACATCCTTTCATAAACCTCTATGTAGTTTTCTTCTTCTATTATCACCACTAGAAGTCTATTACCGAATTAGAAACTGGATGTTGCCATTTGAAGTGTGCCGCTGCACGCAAGGCAAGGCGTATATAAATTAGTACAGCAGGCCGTACTAGGTCTTGGTCTTCTACTAAGCCTTGACCCTTTTCTTACCATGTTAGAAAAGTGGTAAGAAGCTCAAAAAATATGCACATATATGTTGCACACCATAATTTTGTAACTTTTTTAATGCCACAATAGTGGCATAAATAGGTTAATAAATGCTCTGTTCCCTTGTTTAAAAGCCCATACACATTAAACTTTTTTTTAGTTGAACTCACTTTTTTTGGGGGGACAAAGCGCCAATTTGAGGTGTATGAGGAGCTCTCAATTCTCACTAGGCAAGTGATATTGGGAAGTGAAGGATTGGGAACATTGAATTTTAATCTGATTGTTCTCCTGTGAGTTAAGCTACTGTCCCAGCTGTCTGGCAGCAGCTTTTTCCTCGCGCCCCATTAAAAACGCATACATACTTGCCAGAACTGAGTATGTATGTGTACAGGGAAGTCGAGAAAATTGAAGGTGCGTGGACATCTTGATACTCTAAAAGCACACACTGAGTCAAGAAAATATCCACACGATAAGGATACATGCACACGACAGTTGTTTTTCTCGGCTTCCGTCTCAGTTTTTTTTGCGGATAGGATAGGAACCCAATTATTTCAATGGGTCAGCAAAAAAATGCTAACAGTTCATCCATTTGTGTTCTGCGTCCGTTGTCCGTGTTTCCATTCAGCAAAAAAAGTAGTGCATGTCCTACTTTTTTCTCATTTGCAGATGAGGATAGGCATTTATTACAAGGGATCTGTGAAAACAAAGGAATCCTCCCAAAAAAACTGATAGACCACCGATTTGCGGACAGCAAAAACAACTGTCATGTGCATGTAGCCTAAGAAGTATGGGACAGAGAGGGGTATTGACCCTCTGGGTGACGAAGTGACTAAAGTAGTCCAAGTGGGGTAATATGATTAGCAGCAGTGATTGCTATCAGACATCTGTTTTTTTTTTCTTTTAGGGCTCTTTCACACTAGCGTTTTTGTTTTCCAGCATAGAGATCCGTCGTCGGGTCTCTATGCCGGAAAAATCCTGATCAGGATTTTCCCAATGCATTCTGAATGGAGAGAAATCCATTCAGGATGCATCAGGATGTCTTCAGTTCAGGACCGGAACGTTGTTTGGCCGAAGAAAATACCGCAGCATGCTGCGCTTTCTGCTCCGGCCAAAAATCCTGAACATTTGCCGCAAGGCCGGATCCGGAATTAATGCCCATTGAAAGGCATTTATCCGGATCCGGCCTTAAGCTAAACGTCGTTTCGGCGCATCGCCGGATCCAACGTTTAGCTTTTTCTCAATGGTTACCATGGCAGCCAGGACGCTAAAGTCCTGGTTGCCATGGTAAAGTGTAGTGGGGAGCGGGGGAGCAGTATACTTACCATCCGTGCGGCTCCCGGGGCGCTCCAGAGTGACGTCAGGGCGCCCTACACGCATGGATCACGTGATCGCATGGATCACGTGATCCATGCGCATGGGGCGCTCTGACGTCATTCTTGACGAAGCCGGACGTTGCCGGCGATACGCGTGGGGCATTTTTTGGTCGGCGGGGGTCCACATGGGGGCACCAGGCACAGGTTCTTTCTAAACTTTACATATTCATGTTGCTGGGTATGTTGATGTTTTATGCTGTTATTTGGACCTAGCACATTTTTGCACACGTGATCCTGCAGTAGCCTGTACATCATTCAGATTGTGTATATGTGATATTATACCCTGGACTCCGCCGTTGTGTAGGGTCATTGTACCCACACTTGTCAAACATTGTATACAATTTTTAAGGTTTTTTGTGTGTCTTGTCTAGTTTTTCTACTAATAAATTGATTATTTTACTT
Source organism: Bufotes viridis (assembly GCA_033119425.1). NCBI lineage: Eukaryota > Metazoa > Chordata > Amphibia > Anura > Bufonidae > Bufotes > Bufotes viridis. Next base: position 177,896,615 of record CM065590.1, read on the forward strand.
CATAATTGATTGGATGTGCATTTGTCTAATAGTCTTCTTGGACTCATCTGTAGTCCCTTTTGGTATTGGAGCGCCCCGGGAGCTGCACGGACTGTAAATATACCGCTCCTCCGCTCCTCCGCTCCTCCGCTCCCCACTACTACTATTACATAGTACTACTGTTACATAGTAACCTGAAAGCATTTCGAAGACTGATCAGGATCCTGATCAGTCTTCTAATGCTTTCAGGCGACTTGTGTTCTGACGGATCCGGCGGGACGGAAGTGCCTGCCGGATCCTCAGAACGCAAGTGTGGAAGAGGCCTTACTCAAAAATTAAAGACAGGAGAAGTCTGGATAAAAAATAAAAAATAAAAAGATTTCAAAAGCTTAATTAAATTTTGTATGTTGGCCAGAGGAACGCCTTGAATTCACACTCTCATGTTTACCAAAATAAGCACATGAATAGCAAGCAAAAAACATCAGCTGTTTCCAAATATTTGATCACAAGATGTGATATAATAAGAAAATATTCCTTCTGCAAATATCTCTCTTGTCTTTTTGATTGGGAGAAAGCAGTTACAGGACAGTAGAAGATGTTTAAAAGAAAAGCAGTGTTTCTTGCATGACTCCAGCTAATTGCAGATAGTTGGCTTAGAATATAAGCAGGAAACTGTGGCAAGGCCCAGAAGCTAAAAAGCTGCTGGAACTAATACATTGTGGTTTTGAGGATAGGTAGTGTCTTGGTAATGATGTGAAGTTTCTTCAAAACATGCTCAAATGCTGCTGATTTTTGCACTTTGCATGGGCTTGTAAACATCTTTTGTGTATAAGATTAAAGAGCTTTTAATTCTTTCTCGATAAATATCTCAATATATTCACAAAGTGCATCAGAATTTTACTACAGTGAATGAGGCTAATCCTAGTGCAGATCCGCAGCAGAAATCTAAGTGTCAACCTTGGATTTATGCCACCACTTTTTTTTTAGTAAATATGTGTCAGATTTGCTACAGGCAAATGTGATTATACCCTTCCAGAGACAGGACTACAGTTACAATTTAGATTGACATTAATAGATACATATTGGTGTTATATCAGGAGCATAAATAGTACTACTATACCACACTTATCCATTGGGTGACAAAATGCACATGTACATTGTGCAGCAGCACGGTGGCTCAGTGGTTAGCACCATCTGCATGGCACTTGTATGCTCTCCCCATTTTTGTGTGGGTTTCCTCTAGGTGCTTTGGGTTTCCTCTGGGTGCTCTAGTCTCCTCCCACACTCCAAAAAATATAGTGGAGATTTCTCAAAACTAGTGTAAAGAAAAATTGGCATAGTTGCCCATAGCAACCAATCAGATTCAACCTTTCATTTACAGAGCTCTTTTGGAAAAATGAAAGGCGAACTTTAATTGGTTGCTGTGGGCAAATAAGCCAGTTTTCCATTATACTAGTTTTTGAGAAATCTCCCCATAGTCTTATAGGCCATGGAAAAAGGCCTTGGCCTTGAGATATAACTTCAGTCAATTCTCCCTGCTTTGCACTGATGTATGGCAATTACCCAAAAAGGCTATACCCTGTCGACACGACATCATCAATGACCTAAAGACAATGTTCTGCTTCTTCTCCTGGACCCTACCCTGTACAGTTGAAGGATGGAACTGAGCACGTCCGTCCACCTCAGTGATATTACTCAGTGGATAGAAAAATAAGGAAAGGAACATACAACAATTTGTTGCTATAAAGATACATTTTATTAAATAACTCAGCAGCTATACTACATTTTTAATTGCAAGCATATTAAGATCCTTGTCCTGGTTTGAAAAATTTAGAATATTTTTGTTGCACAACCCTGTTAATTATTTTGTGTGAGTTCACTTGTAATTGTTGACAGGCTTAAAGAACATTCCAAACCACAAGTTAAAGATGGCCTGATATTTGTAAATCAGAAGCCCCAGAAAGAGTCAAAGTTACTTAGTTATGTTTATGATTTCAGAGATTTTTACATCTTTCTGTTCAGTCGCAGTGGAAAAATTTCAAGCCACAACAGGAAGTGCTGCCATGTTTTTCGCAGACTTTATCATCAGTTTCTAAAAAGAAAGTAGCTTCACTTCCTATTACTGAAAAGAAAAATGCCAATATCTATATAAGCTTAACTTTTGATTTACTAATTTGTCTATTTTTATGTTTTTGGTGAAAATGCTTTAAAACAGACTTAAAGGGGGTTCTCCAGGAATTAAGAAAATGAAAATACTTAAATATTACTTTATTGTAAATATATTCGCAAATACCTTTCATCATTTATAATGGCTTGTTTTTTCTGGGGAGCAATCATCAGGGGAAACAAAATTGCTGCTGTCCCATTAGTTCATACAAAACCTTTCCTGATCACACATGAGGACCAATTACTCTATAACACTGAGCTAAAGAGCTGCCTCATCCTCCTCTCTGCTCTACTTGTTAGTGATTATGGTCCTAAATACAGATGATAAGAACTTTAGCTGAATCTTTGGGGAATTTAGTTCATGAGGAGACATAAAGTACAGAGAAGACAGACAGTACAGGCTGTGGTAATGTGTTGCTGTGGTAATGGAGACTGTAAGCAAGTGCTGCTGCTCATCAGTTACACCTAACCCTCCTTTCATGTCTCCTCATCTCCATTCCCACAGAGATTCACCTGTATTAAGGATCATGATTCCTGACAAGCAGAGCAGAGAGGAGGATGAGGCAGCACTGTGGCTCAACGTGGTGAAGTAACTTGTCCTTGTGATTAGTACAGGTTTCGTGTGTACTGATAGGACGGCGGCCATTTTATTTCTCCTGATTGCTCCTTAGACAAAACAATACTAAATCCTTTTAGGGGTTACAACATAGATATTAAAACGTAACTTTTATTATATTTTTATAAAAGCTGATACATTTATTTATACACCCAGTCCCATTAAAATTATCAGGGAAGGAATCAGATATTCCACTCAATAATGAATGTGTGTAATCCTCTTTTCATTGGAGGTACTGCTTATGGCTGCAGTTCACTTTGCTGTGTTATAATGTGTGCATCTGCCATAGGTTAATGCATATGTTTTTCTACATTCCTATCAGGAATCCAGCGCATTCGTTGCTCAAGATTGTACTTGATGGCAACCTACAACTTTGTTGCAACACTGGAATGTTTAGCCAATTGCTCACTCTGAAGCTTCTTGGAAGTCCGATTCTGATTGTAAGTCAGTGTTGCAACAATGTGATTGTATAATAGAGCAGATTTCTATTTGCTCCTACTGCGCTTATATTATGGTGCTGGAACCACTTGACTAATTCCTATGTTTGTGCACACATGCTTTGTCACACTATGGCTCATAAGAGAGGAAATAGATTCCTACAAAATTACCAGGGAATGGTTTCCCTATTTTATCGTAAAGGGGGCGCCCACTGCTCACCCCTCGTTACTATGAGCCATATCACACCAACTTTCTCAGCCACGCAGATACACACTGTTTAGCGCTTACCAACCACACATTCATTCATACAATTGTATGCTTCCGATTTGGTCCCTGTCTAAAAACCAGCAGGCACTAACCCTCACGACATGTTTTGCCGCATGTGCGGCTTCATTAGAATACCCTATTTCCCTGATGAAATCAAAAAAATCTGTAAAAGTCTTCTCTATAAAAATATCACATGACCTAACTCCTCACGCTAATACCGTAAAAAAAAAAATAATAAAAAAAAAAAATGATGTAAAAAAGCAATTTTTTGTCACCTTGCATCACAAAAAGTGTAATGCCAAGTGATCAAAAAGGCGTATGCCTCCCAAAATAGTACCAATAAAACCGCCATCTCATTCCGCAAAAAATGAGTCCTTACATAGGACAATCGCAAAAAATATGGCTCTCACACTATGGAGACACAAAAACATAATTTATTTTTCTAAAATGCTATTATTGTGTTAAAGTAAAATAAATTAAAAAAAAGTATGCATATTAGGTATCGCCACGTCCGTAAAAACATGCTCTATAAAAATATCACAGGACCAAACCCCTCAGATGAACACAACAAAAAATTAATAAAAATACGGTGTCAAAAGCCATTTTTGTCACCTTACATTACAAAAAGTGTAATAGCAAGCGACCAACATGTCATATGCACCCCAAGATAGTTCCAATCAAAGCGACATCTCATCCCGCAAAAAATGAGCCCCTACATAAGACAGTCTTCCAAAAAATAAAAAAAATATGGCTTTCATAATGTGAATACACTAAAAAATCATTTTTTTCAAAAATGCTTTATTATGTAAAACTGAAACAAAATCCCCCAAAAAGTAGCCATATTTTGTATTGCCGCATCCGTAGAAACCTGCTGTATAGAAATAGCACACAATCTAACCTGTCAGTTTACTGATGTAAATAACAAAAAATAAACACGGTCTGAAAATGGCTATTATTTTCAAATTTTCCATTTTAATCCATTTTTCCAGTAACAAAGCAATGATTAACAGCTGAACAAAACTCAATATATATTGCTCCGATTCTCTAGTTTGCAGAAACACCCCATATGTGGTCGTAAACTGCTGTATGGCCAAAAGGCAGGACGTAGAAGGAAGGGAACGCCATATGGTTTTTGGAAGGCAGATTTTGCTGGACTGGTTTTTTGACACCATGTCCCATTTGAAGCCCTCCTGATGCACCCCTACAGTAGAAACTCCAAAAAAGTGACCCTATTTTGGAAACTACGGGATAAGGTGGCAGTTTTGTTTGTATTGTTTTAGGGTAAATATGATTTTTAGTTGCTCTATATTACATTTTTTTTGAGGCAAGGTAACAAAAAATAAAAATTCCAAAATTTCATCTCCATTTGCCAATAACTCTTGTGGAACAAAGTTTGTAAAATAGGTTTTAAATACCTTCAGGGGTGTATTTTCTTAGATGGAGTCACTTTTTTGGAGTTTCTACTCTAGTGGTGCATCGGGGGGCTTCAAATTGGACATGGTGCAAAAATCCAGTCCAGCAAAATCCACCTTCCAAAAACCATATGGCATTCCTTTCCTTCTACGCCCTGCCGTTTGGCCATACAGCAGTTTACGACCACATATGGGGTGTTCCTGCAAACTACAGAATCGGGGCAATAAATATTGAGTTTTGTTTGGCTGTTAACCCTTGCTTTGTTACTGGAAAAAATGGATTCAAATGGAAAATTTTTCAAAACAAATTTAAATTCTGACATTTTATCTCCATTTGCCATTAACTCTTGTGGAGAACCTAAAGGGTAAATGACGTTTGTAAAATCAGTTTTGATTACCTTGAGGGGTGTAGTTTCTAGAATGGGGTAATTTTTGAGTGGTTTCTATTATGTAAGCCTCACAAAGTGACTTCAGACCTGAACTGGTCCCTAAAAAGTGGGTTTTTGAAAATTTCTGAAAAATTTCAAGATTTTCTTCTAAACTTCTAAGCCTTGTAACGTCCCAAAAAATAAAATGGCATTCCCAAAATGATCAATATATGAAGTAGACATATGGGGAATGTAAATCAATAACTTTTTTGGGCGGTATTACTATGTATTATAGAAGTAGATAAATTGAAACTTTGACAATTGCAAATTTTTTCAAAATTTTTGGTAAATTTGGTATTTTTTTATAAATAAAAATGATATTTTTCGACTTCATTTTACCACTGTCATGAAGTACAATATGTGACGAAAAAACAATCTCAGAATGGCCTGGATAAGAAAAAGCATTTTAAAGTTATCACCGCATAAAGTGATACTGGTCAGATTTGCAAAAAATGGCCGAGTCCTTAAAGGATAACTGTCACATTTAGACCCAAATTTCAATGTTCATATATGTAGTTACCAATAACATGATATTCCAGAATCAATAACTATTAGACTTACTCGCCCCATATTTCATAAGATCCAGCCCTTAGCAACCAGTCTGCACAAAACTGCAATTTCCTTATTCAGTTAAGATGGCTGCTGCTGCCCTCACCCTGAGGCTAATCCCGCCTGCCCTCACTACCCACAATGCATTGAGCTCCTCGTGCACTAGTTTCTGCACCTCAACCAATAGGTGCTCTCCACACTGAAACACGCCCCCTCCTGCTATCACATACACAAGTGGTAGAACTGTGTGAACATTCTCTGTTGCGTGGACAAAGAAAACTAATGGCAAACTAGTCTTTATAATATAATAGCACTGCCTTACACTATATATATTCTGTCATGGGGACACACATGTGCTGTATCACTGCTGTGATAGGGAGACATACACGGGCTGCAGAATTACTGTCGTGGGAACACATATGTGCTGTATCACTGCTGTGATAGGGAGACATACATGGGCGGCAGAATTACTGTCATGGGGCCACATCTGTGCTATATCACTGCTGTGATGGGGGACATACACGGGCTGCAGAATTAGTGTCATGGGGACACGTGCTGTATCACTGCTGTGATAGGGGGACATACATGGGCAGCAGAATTACTGTCATGGGGCCACATCGAGGGTTAACAGCCAAACATACACTCTATATTTATAGCCCTGATTCTACGGTTTACAGGAACACCCCACATGTGGTCGTAAACTGATGTAAGGACAGGCGGCAAGGCACAGAAGGAAAGGAGCGCCATATGGTTTTTGGAAGGCAGATTTTGCTGGACTGATTTTTAGATGCCGTGTCCCATTTGAAGCCCCCTGATGCACCTTTACAGTAGAAACTCACAAAAATTTACCCCATTTTGGAAACTAGGGGATAAGGTGCCAGTTTTATTGGTACTATTTTGGGGTAAATATGATTTTTAATTGCTCTATATTACATTTTTTGTGAGGCAAGGTAACCAAAAAAGGGCTGTTTTGGCACTGTTTTTATTTTTAATTTTTTACAAGATTCATCTGACAGGGTAGATCATGTGATATTTTTATAGAACAGATCGTTACGGACGTGGCAATACCCAATATGTATACTTTTTCTTATTTATTTAAGTTTTACACAATAATAGCATTTTTTAAACAAAAAAAATGATGTTTTAGTGTCTCCATATTCTGAGAGCTATAGCTTTTTAATTTTTTGACTGATTCTTTTAGTTATGGTCTCATATTTTGCGGGATGAGGTTTCGGTTTGATTGGTACTATATTGGGGGTCATACGCCTTTTTGATCGCTTGGTGTTACAATGTTTGTGATGTAAGTTCACAAAAATGGCTTTTTTTTGTCACTGTTTTTATTTTTATTTTTTTACGGTGTTCAGCTGAGGGGTTAGATGATGTGATATTTTTATAGAGCAGGCCCTCACGGACGCGGGGATACCCAATATGTATCCTTTTTTATTTATTTAGGTTTTACACAATCATTTTTTTAAACAAAAAAAATCATGTTTTAGTGTCTCCATAGTCTGAGAGCCATAGTTTTTTCAGTTTTTAAGCGATTGTCTTAGGTTGGGTATCATTTTTGCGGGATGAGGTGACGGTTAGATTGGTACTATTTTTGGGGTCATATGACTTTTTGATCGCTTGCCATTACACTTTTTGTGATGTAAGGTGACAAAAAAATGGCTTTTTGACAAAGTTTTTATTATTATTTTTTTTACAGTGTTCACTTGAGGGGTTAGGTCATGTGGTATTTTTATAGAGCAGGTATTAATGGACGTGGAGATACATAATATGTCTACTTTAAAAAAAAAAAAATTTATTTAACACGAAAAAGCATTTTTAAAACAAAAGAAATCATGTTTTAGTCTCAGAGCCATAGTTTTTTAATTTTTAGGGCGATTGTTTTTGGTAGGGGCTCATTTTTTGCAGGATGAGGTGACGGTTTTATTGGTACTATTTTGGGCGGCGTACGCCTTTTTGATCGCTTTGTGTTAGAATTTTTGTCATAAGGTGACAAAAAATGGCTTTTTTTTACATGGTTTTTATTTTTTACGGTGTTCACCTAAGGGGTTAGGTCATGTGATATTTTTATAGAGCTGTTTTTTACGGACGCGGCGATACCAATTATGTATATTTTTTATTTTTTATGACAAACAGATTTGAAAAAAGACCATTTTTATTTTATTCTCATTAAAAATTTTATTTATTTATTTTTTAACTTTATTTATTTATTTTTTTAACTTATCAAGACCCATCTGGATCCTGAAGATCCAGTGGGCCTGATCACTGTACAGTGCATTGCAATAGTCATCTATTGCAATGCACTGTATAGTCAGTGCTACATTTACACTAAGGCTGATGAGACCCTCAGGGTCTCATCAGCCTTAGATAACTTGGCAACCAGGACGCCTTTGTAAGGCGTCCGGTTGCCATGGCAACCATCGCGCCGCTGCGATCAGCAGCAGCAGCGCGATAGAAAAGAGAGGAAGCTCCATCCCTCTGAACCCCATGGATGCCGCGGGCGGCTGCTAACCGCGGCATCTATGGGGTTAAACACCCCAGATCGGTGTCAGCACCGATCTGGGGTGTAGCAGCAGAATGTTAGCTGTAAGTCACAGCTAACACTCGCTGATGAATACAGCCGGCAGCAAGAGGAGCGGAGCAGAGGGGGGGCGGGAACAACCAGGAGGAGGAACGGAGGGGGCAGCGGGGAACATATGGAGGCATATGGGGGCAATGATGGCCGCATGTGGGGGGCAGTGGGGGCATTTATTTATAAAAAGGCACTGGGGGCACGGGAGCAGACTGGGGCACTAACGGGATTTCAGACTGCAGTCTCCAGAGTGGAGATCGCAGCCTGAAACCAGTATAATAGAGAGCTCTCACTTCCGGGAGCGTGCACGTACAAGTTACTGTGCGTCTCCCGTCCTCCAGGAGATAGACGGACCTCACATAGCAACCTGTTTTTAGGCTAAGGTAAAAATAGGCGCTGAGGGGGGCAAAATGAGAGTTTTATAGGGGTTCAGGGATAATAAAAAAAAAATGAAGATGGCCACTAATGTCATGAAGATGGTCTCTATTAAGATATTGAAAAAAAAAAAAATGTGACAGTTATCCTTTAAGGTGAAATAGGGCCAAGTCCTTAAGGGGTTAAAGTTGCACAACCCCTTTAAGGGCCTTAACTGTCTTTGTAGGGTTGATAGCTATTAGCCACATAAACTGACGGCCCCAATAACAGTGATAATGAAAGCCTCCATATATATATATATAGCCACATTCTCTCATGTGGTGTAAAACACTGCTCTCTTCTATATATAGTCTCAGACTTATGCCTTTATATACAGGGTCAGAATCATCTCTCCCATTTGCAATGTTACCTATAATATCCACAAACTTGCTTGTCCATGTTCCTGTGTCTCCAGCCCTTTCTGAACAGATGACTTTCTCCACAAGGGGAGCTGCTGCACCCCCTGGTGTGTCCCTTTTTCATGGTCATGTAGCCTAAGGGTGCTTCCACAAGTACAGTTTTTTTTTGTTGCAGTTTTTGAAGCCAAATCAGGAGATGCTATGACATAGCAAAAAGTTTTTAAAAAACTTTTTTTTCACTATAATGAGAAGAGATCTACGGAGGCAATTCCTTGAGCAAGTAGATACTGAAGGATCCAATGAGGTTAATAGCAAGAGATTGCTATAAAAAGTTGTCTGCACTGATTCCAAGTGGCCTCAATGAGAACAAACTGGGGTAATGAAAAACTGCATCTGGCACCATTGACTTACATTGATTTTCATGCCAGTTCCGTATTTTTTTTTTCAATTTCGCAGACCGGTCACAAAACTCAACAAAGCGGAACTAATGCATACTGATGCATCCTGATCAGTTTTGTCAGTTTTGCCCCTGATCAGTTTTGACTATTAATAGGGACAAAACTGAACCATTTGGCCAGATTTGAGATCCACTGTCAGATCTCAAAACCAGAAAGCCAAAATGCTGATGTTAAAGTAGCCTAAGCCAGTTTCTTTTACACCAGTTTTGAAAAATCGACCCCTCAGACTTTCTATTGTGCCTATCTCCTGCAGCAGGAAGAGAGAGTGATAGTTTCTCTTTCCATGTTCTAGTGAGTGGTGGGGGTCTCAGCACTCACTAGTGTTAAGTGAATGAAGTGCCTGTATTGGACTTCAATCCGAATTTCAGGGGAAATTAGATTTGCAGTGAAGCTGAATTTCCTTGTGCTTCGTGGTGATGAATCGATTTCCCCTGAAATGGGTAACAAAAAAAATCATACTCACCTCATCCGTTGGAGTGTGAAGAACCCACCGCCGACATCTTAATTGAAGATCCAGTGCGAAATCTCCTGCATGGTGACGTATGACATCACCACTCCGGCTGACGTGAGGACGTTTTGTGCTGGATCTTCAATCAAGAAGACGGTAGTGGGCTCTTCATGATCACATGGATGACGACCTTAATATTAGTGTCAGAAGCAATTTTTTTTTTTTTAATTCGACAAAGCAGCCAAATCGTACTTTCAAGAACTTCAGTCATCTCTAGCATGTTTGGCTATACCCTTATTGAAATCTTAGAATCCATTACTTTGGAATTGGGGCCTGGATAACTAAAGCAGCGAGCCTAGGACATAAATTTTATGGCGACCCACACCATAGAGAGCTATTGCAGGAAAATACATTTTATTAATTTATAATATTCACAGTATCAATATATTTTTCCTGTTATTATGGATCATTATTTCCTATTCAACAAATTACAATTCAGAGATTATTTTCAAAATTTTAAATTTGAAACATAATTTTACTTTTAAACATAGTTAAAACATTCCATAGTTATATGTACATGCAAAAAAAAGGTATGTATTTTGTTGTCCACAAACTGCGGATCCACAAAATATGAATACCGGTTGCTTGCAGGCCGCTTTTTCATCGGCCCAATAGTAGAAATGCCTTGTCCGCAAAACAGACAAGAATAGGACATGTTGTATAATTTGCAGGATAGATACATGGATGTGGACAACTTACTGATAACATTACATGCGGCCCCGTAAAATTAAATGGGTCCAGATGTGATCCACAAAAAAGGTGCATCAGACGCAGAGGAAAAATATGGTTGTGGGAATGAGGCCTAACTGTCTAATTACGGTATCTCATACTGTAGATTAGTTCCTGATCATGTACAAGTAGTTAGCATCCATGTAATTTGTTATGAATGCAGATAAACATATGCTTCGCATGCAGAGTATTGTGAAAAGAAGGAAATACGTCTTATTTTATTCATGGCATACTCTCTGGAAGGTTGCACTCATCAATCTACATGAAGAGATTTTGGTTTTATTGGCTGGACAGGATGTTATAACTGTCTCTCTTGTTCTGAATTGCAGATATTTTACCCATGTGTCCCTTGAGAAACTCCCATTAATAATACATACAATATCAGCAAAACATTTAAACGACTGGGAAATTCCTGTATTGAAAGGAGAGTATTAGTGATGTAGCTGTTCCTATTATAAATCCTGCATTATTTATAATAAAATGAAAATACATAGTTACATAGGGTAGGTTGGCATATCCGTTTGGAGCCCACTTAGTAATAGAATAAGAATAACCATAGACTTTCTTCTAGCTAATAATAAATGATGATAAGGCTACATGCACACGACAGTTGTTTTTCTCGGCTTCCGTTTCAGTTTTTTTTGCGGATAGGACAGGAACCCATTCATTTCAATGGGTCAGCAAAAAAATGCTGACAGTTCATCCGTTTGTGTTCCACGTCCGTTTTCCGTGTTTCCCTTCAGCAAAAAAAAGTAGTGCATGTCCTACTTTTTTCTCATTTGCGGACGAGGATAGGCATTTATTACAAGGGATCTGTGAAAACAAAGGAATCCTCCAAAAAAAAAAATGATGGACCATCAGTTTTTTTTGCGGATCCTGATTTGCGGACAGCAAAAACAACTGACGTGTACATGTAGCCTAAAACAGATGAAAAACTCAGAAAAATTTTACTGTAAAAAAATTCTTATGTAATTTGCTACTACTCAGTAACAGTGTACAGAAGGACTGTACAGACCCGTTCAATTTATGCGCTACGCTGGTAATATTTAACCTCTTTCCGACCGCCGAACGCAGGATTGCGTCCTGGCGGCGGTCGGTTTGTTCCTCCTGGACGCGCGGGCGCGTCATCTCGCGAGACGCGAGATGACGAGCTCCTGCGTCCAGTGGAACGCACCGCAGGACGCAGGAGAAGTAAGTCACCAGCCTGCCAGCCAATGATCAGCGCTGGCAGGCTGGTGATATTTAAAATCACCTATGGAAATAGGTGATTTAAGTTTTATTTATAAATACAGTTGTTTTATAAGGGATCTGTGCCATGTGCCCTTGATCACCTGTCAATACATAGTGAAAGGGAAAAAAGTGATCAGGGTCACTTTTGTGGACTGTCACTTTTTTTTTTTTCACCAGTATTGAATGCTAGGTTTTGGTTAGTTTAGGTCCCTTTTGTAGGTAGTTAGCGTTAGCGCCCAGCCCACCGCACCGCATTTACCGATTCGCTGATTAGCGTAGCGATAATCAGCATTTGTACATTTATAGTGTCTGTAAGTGATCAGAACTGATCACGGTCAGATCTAAAATAGTACTACTGTCACTTTAGTTCGCCCTCCACCCCAAACGCAGTGTTTGCCCGATCAGGCCTGATTGGTCGCCCACACCTGCGTTCACCCACACCTGCCCCGCCGCAGTGACAAAAAAATTTTTTTTTTGTATCACTGCACAATCACTTGTGGGGAGTCGCTCTGGTAGACAGCGGTGCGGGTGCAGTACCGAGGCAAAACAAAGAGTCCAGGATGTGCAATAAACAGTGTTTTATTCACACTGACACAAAAATACACAGCAAACAGTCTTTCGGTGGTAATTCACACATGTCAGAAACAAGGAGGCAAAACAAAACAGGCCAACACAGGTTCAGTCACCTGGGAGGTGTAGGTGCAAGTTCGCACCAGGCTGTCGGCCCAGCCGCAGGAGAATCCACCTTCAGGTAGCCAGGAACAAAAGCCACCTCCTTGCTGAGCTCTTTCCTCCAGGACAGAGAACTCCAGAGCCCTGTTAGCAGGCTCCAGGATAATCACCTCTCAGACACAGCTGCTGGCTGTGTTTTATACCCAGCCCAAAACCAGGACTGGATCGTGGGGAGCAGCCACCCACCCTACACTTTAGCTGCTCCCGGTAAGAGCCGGCCCGGATCGGCTTTGCAGCCATGCCATTTAACAGAGTCAAACAGCACTAGCTGCTGCAGACAAAAAAACCCGGCTCTTACCTCACCGAGGCCAGCAACCTCGGTGACACCCCCCCTTTTTGTTCAACCCTGAGGGGGTGAACACACGTGAGGCAGTGGACGCGGGACAGGGCATCTGCGTTACCCTGCAAGCGGCCTGCCCTGTGTTCCACGGAGAATTTGAAATTTTGAAGGGATAGGAACCACCTGGTGACCCGAGCATTCCTCTCCTTGGCCTGACTCATCCACTTGAGAGTGGAGCCAGGCACTCCCTCTCCACTATACTATATCTGGACTCGGCGGGACTGAGCTTACGGCTCAGGAAGACAACGGGATGTTCTTCCCCGTTGACCTCCTGAGACAGTACCGCACCGAGGCCTACCTCCGAGGCATCGGTCTGTACGACAAACTCCTTGTTGAAGTCGGGTGTCACCAAAACCGGGGACCCACACAGGGCCGACTTCAACGCGGAGAAAGCCTCCTCCGCCTTCTCACTCCAGCTAACCCTCCCAGACTTTCGCCCCTTCAACAGGTCTGTCAATGGCGCTGCTATTGTGGCAAAGTGGGGCACAAACCTCATGTAGTATCCTACAATCCCCAGGAACGACTTTACCTGCCTGGTGGTGACCGGTCGGGGCCAGTTACGAATGGCCTCTACCTTAGTTACCTGAGGTTTGATGACTCCCGCCCGATTACATATCCCAGATATTTGGTCTCTTCCAACCCAATCGCACACTTTTTTGGATTGGCGGTTAGTCCAGCTTTCCTCAGGGCATCCACTACCGCCTGCACCTTGGGTAAATGGCTTTCCCAGTCGGTGCTGTGGATGACTACATCATCTAAGTAGGCCGAGGCGTACCGACGATGTGGTCGCAGCACTATGTCCATTAACCTTTGGAAAGTGGCGGGGCGCCATGCAGGCCAAAGGGTAACACCTTGTAGTGATACAGGCCCTCGCGGGTAACAAGCGCGTTTTTCCTTAGCCGACTCCGTTAAGGGTACCTGCCAGTACCCTTTAGTGAGGTCCAGCACAGAAAAATAACGGGCTTGTCCTAAACTTTCAACAAGCTCGTCTACTCGGGGCATGGGATACGCGTCAAACTTGGATACTTCATTTAACTTGCGAAAGTCGTTGCAGAACCGCAACGTCCCATCCGGCTTGGGTATTAGGACTTTGGGACTGGCCCACTCACTTTTCGACTCCTCAATGACATCGAGCTTCAACATTAACTGCACTTCCTCCGCGATGGCCCGCCGCCGAGCCTCGGGTACCCGGTATGGTTTTAACCGGACCTTGGCCTGAGGCTCAGTGACGATGTCATGTCGGATGAGAGACGTGCGGCCAGGGAGGTCGAGAACACATCCGTGTTCCGACTGAGGAACTCCTGACTTCCTGAACTTGTTTGGAAGACAGGCTGTCTGCAATTTTCACCGTGGTTACTGCTTCACAGGCCTCGAACTGTGGGGCGGGACCCTTTTCACCTAGAAGCCCTGGCCGGGGGCTGTGGTCGTCGGCCGCGTCCCTATCTTTCCACGGCTTAAGTAAATTCACGTGGTACACCTGCTCCGGCTTGCGCCGCCTGGCTGGTGTGCTTTGTAATTTACTTCCCTACCTTCTCGATCACCTCATAGGGGCCCTGCCACCTAGCTAGGAATTTGCTGTCAAGGGTGGGTACCAGAACCAAAACCCGATCTCCCGGATTGAAGTCCCGTACCCGAGCCTGACGATTGTACACCCTACTCTGGGCTTGTTGTGCTGCCTCCATATGCTCCCGGACCAAGGGCAACACCCTTTCCATCCGTTCCTGCATCTGGGCGACATACTCAATGACACTTTTGTGGGGGACAGGCTGTTGTTCCCATGCTTCCTTGGCGATATCCAACAGGCCCCGAGGGTGTCTGCCATAAAGCAGTTCGAAGGCGAGAACCCAGTAGAGGCCTGGGGTACCTCTCGCACTGCGAACATGAGATAGGGCAGAAGCAGGTCCCAGTCCTTCCCATCTCTAGACACCACCCTTTTTAACATATTTTTAGAGTTTGATTAAACCTCTCAACAAGACCGTCTGTTTGCGGATGGTAAGCGGACGTCCGTAACTGCTTTATACGCAACAATTTACACAGTTCCTTCATTACTTTGGACATAAAAGGGGTCCCTTGGTCTGTCAGAACCTCTTTTGGCAGGCCCACACGGGAAAACATCTCCATTAACTCTTTGGCAATGAGCCTAGCTGAGGTATGTCGCAGAGGCACCGCCTCCGGATACCGAGTGGCATAGTCGAGAACTACTAGAATGTGTTGGTGGCCCCTGGCAGACCTTGGTACAGGCCCAATTAAATCCATAGCGATTCGCTCAAACGGTACTTCAATAATTGGCAGAGGTACCAGAGGACTACGGAAATGTGGCTGGGGGCTAGTTACCTGACAGGTTGGACAGGACTTACAATAATTTTCTACCTCCTTGAACACGCTGGGCCAATAAAACCGCTGCAGTATGCGGTCCTGGGTTTTCTGCCACCCCAGGTGTCCCCCAAGAACATGTTGGTGGGCAAGCTCCATGACAAGCTTGCGATACGCTGTGGGCACCACCAACTGTTCAACAGGTTCACCTCGGATTTGGTTCACCCGATACAACATATCCTGCAGAACAATGAATCGCGGAAACATTAATTCAGCCCCTGGTTTCTGGGGTTTACCATCAATTTCCAGCACATTCTCCCAGGCCCTGGTTAGGGTTTGGTCCCAGTGTTGTGCGGTCCCAAAATTTTCCCCGGAGACATTGAGGTCTGCCAACTCAGGTCCCGGTGGCAAGTCCTCCGTGTCTCCCACCATTACACTCAGTGGGGTTGTCTCCCCCACTACAGCTGCAGCAGTGGTCACCCCTACCGCTGGCCCTTCAGACTCTGGCTCCCAGGGTTCTGGCCTTCCAGTGGTATCAGGCCACTCTGCTAGGGTTACCCCTGTCTCAGGGCTATTAGACACCTTCACCTCAGGCCACAGTGATGGAAAACCAGGGAAGTCTCTCCCAATTATCAGTTCATAGGGTAGCTTTGTGGAGATCGCCACCTCACAAGTCCAGGTGCCGGCCGCCGTGGACAGAGACATTACAGCAGTGGGATAGTCCTTTAAGTCTCCGTGAATGCACACCACACCCACTTTCCGGCCCGTATACTGGGTGGGCTGTACCAGGACAGCACTTACCAGGGTTACCAGGCTCCCTGAGTCCAACAGCGCCACTGCCAGGTTATCCCGACTTGCACCTGGCACAGATGGCGACTGTCTATTGTCTCGGGGTGCCGGTCGCACACAGTCTCCGGGCATACATGGAAGGCCGGTACCCATAATTAGTCTCCATGGGGTCCCCCCACTGTGGACAGTTGGCCCTTATGTGTCCAGGCTCCCGACACTGCCAGCAGACCACTGGGGATGGATCTGCAAGAGGTACATCCCGGGCGGGTTTGGCCGGCCGCCGGGACTGGGGTGGAGACTTCCGGGGTTTGACTGGCCCCCTCCCAAAAGAACCCCCTTGCAGGTTTCTGGTGGCCTCATATCGCTCCACCAGGTCGACCATCTCAAGGGCATTGGTGGGGGATACCTGGCCGATCCAGTGTTGAAGGGGGTAAGGCAAGGCCCTCCAAAACATGTCAGCCAGCAGCCGGTCCAGCATAGCAGTCGGACTTAGAACCTCAGGCTGCAGCCACTTTTGCAACCTGTGCAGCAACTCATAGTACTGCGGCCTGGCGGGTTCAGCCACTTTAAAGTCCCACTGGTGGACCCGCTGAGCCCGGACCAACACGTTTACCCCCAGTCTGGCCAGGATCTCCCCCTTCACCGTGGGATAGTCAGCAGCCTGGTCGTCTGCCAAATCAAAAAAAACTTGCTGGGGTCCGGATGCCAGGAACGGAGCAACCACCTCGGCCCACTGGTCACGGGGTAACTTTTCCCGCACGGCGACCTTCTCAAAGACCGCCAGGTATGTCTCCACGTCGTCTGCGGGGGTCATCTTTGGGATCGCCGCACGGACCGCTTTCCGGGCATCATGGACGTGGTGGGACGCTCCTGCCGCCTGTAACGCCATCACCTGTTGTAGCAGTAGCTGGTTGGTCTCCCGCTGCTGCACGTTAGCCTCTATGAGAGCCTTCACAGCAGCCTCCATGTTGCCAGAAATTCCTGCTTGCAACTTTGCTGGCTTAATATATATCATACACTTCAGCAAAAAAAACTTCGGCGTTCACGCCAGCCTCACTGCGCATGCCCGCATCCTCCACCAAATGTGGGGAGTCGCTCTGGTAGACAGCGGTGCGGGTGCAGTACCGAGGCAAAACAAAGAGTCCAGGATGTGCAATAAACAGTGTTTTATTCACACTGACACAAAAATACACAGCAAACAGTCTTTCGGTGGTAATTCACACATGTCAGAAACAAGGAGGCAAAACAAAACAGGCCAACACAGGTTCAGTCACCTGGGAGGTGTAGGTGCAAGTTCGCACCAGGCTGTCGGCCCAGCCGCAGGAGAATCCACCTTCAGGTAGCCAGGAACAAAAGCCACCTCCTTGCTGAGCTCTTTCCTCCAGGACAGAGAACTCCAGAGCCCTGTTAGCAGGCTCCAGGATAATCACCTCTCAGACACAGCTGCTGGCTGTGTTTTATACCCAGCCCAAAACCAGGACTGGATCGTGGGGAGCAGCCACCCACCCTACACTTTAGCTGCTCCCGGTAAGAGCCGGCCCGGATCGGCTTTGCAGCCATGCTATTTAACAGAGTCAAACAGCACTAGCTGCTGCAGACAAAAAAACCCGGCTCTTAACTCACCGAGGCCAGCAACCTCGTGACACGTACCTGCCATCAAATATGACACCTTGCACCCTCTTACACACTTCATAAGCGATGCGGCGATAAAAAAAATCAGTTTTGATATTTTTTATCAATCGCAGCGGCTTCTGTACTTTGCTACACTCCCATTTGTAAGACAGGCTTGCTTTTTTTCTTGGGTAGTCTCAGGGAATACCCCCTAAATTTAGTCGCCCAAATGTCAAGGAAGGGGTATTCCTCTGAAGAACCCTCATCTGACAAATCTAGCGGGTCAGAATACGAACCTGTAGAAAGCAGTGGCAGTCTGACCCAAAGTTCGGACGAGGAGGTTGAGGTCCCTGATACCACCAGGCATACCCGGCCCCGTGTCACTAGACCGCAGGTAGCGCAGGATCAGTTTCAAGGGCAGCAGAGTGGGGCTGGCGCTGCCGGATTACGTGGTGAGGCCTACACCAGCAGCGCAGCCCATCCTGGATCTTCTACCAGCACTGCCGTACAACATGGTGAAGTGGCGAGCACCAGAAGGGCAGTTGAAGCTGGTACGGTGGCACGTGCAGTAATTCCCCCGTCGTAGCCACCACGCAGACAGGCCCGTAGAGCCCCTAGAGTCCCTGAGGTGCTGGCAAATCCTGATTGGCTTTCCCCAACTTCAGCCGCACCAGTAATTCCCCCTTTCACCGCCCAGTCAGGAGTTCGGGTGGAGACAGCTCAGATTGGATCGGCGCTGGGTTTTTTTTAGCTGTTCTTCACTGCGGAGCTCTATGACTTAGTCGTGGCAGAAACAAATCGGTATGCCACTCAATTTATAAACGCCAACCCGGGAAGCTTCTATGCCCAGCCTTTCCGGTGGAAACCAGTCCAAGTTTCCGAATTTAGAACTTTTCTGGGCCTTCTCCTCAACATGGGCATTACAAAAAAGCATGAATTGCGGTCATATTGGTCCACGAACCCAATTCATCACATGCCCATGTACTCTGCTGCCATGTCCAGGACACGTTTTGAGACCATCCTGCGTTTCCTGCACTTTAGTGACAACACCACCTCCCGTCCCAGAGGCCACCCAGCTTTTGACCGGCTCCACAAAATTCGGACCCTCATAGACCATTTCAACCAGAAATTTGCAGATTTGTATACCCCTGCACAAAACATCTGCGTAGACGAGTCCCTTGTACATTTCACCGGGCGCCTTGGCTTCAAACAGTACATCCCAAGCAAGCGCGCCCGGTATGCGGTCAAATTGTATAAGCTCTGTGAAAGGGCCACAGGCTATACGCACAAATTTCGGATCTATGAGGGAAAAGATCAGACCCTGGAGCCGGTCGGTTGCCCTGACTACCTGGGGAGCAGTGGGAAGATAGTCTGGGACTTGGTGTCACCCTTATTCGGCAAGGGGTACCATCTTTATGTGGACAACTTTTACACAAGTGTGGCCCTCTTCAAGAATTTGTTCCTAGAACAGATTGGCTGCTGTGGCACCGTGCGACCTAGTCGCCGGGGCTTCCCCCAACGGCTCGTTACCACCCGACTTGCAAGGGGGCAGAGGGCTGCATTGTGTAACGAAGAACTGCTTGCGGTGAAATGGAGAGACAAGTGTGACGTTTACATGCTCTCCTCCATTCACGCAGATGCGACAATACAAATTGAACGGGCAACCAGTGTCATTGAAAAGCCCCTCTCAGTCCACGACTATAACCTCCACATGGGAGGGGTGGACTTCAATGACCAGATGTTGGCCCCGTATTTGATTTCCCGACGCACCAGACGCTAGTATAAGAAGGTGTCTGTATATTTGATTCAATTGGCTGCCTATAATAGTTACGTTCTCTACAGTAAGGCTGGGAGAACAGGATCCTTCCTCAAATTTCAGGAAGAGATCATTTCGGAACTCCTGTATCCAGGAGGTTCCGTGGCCCCATCCACCAGTGTAGTGAGCCGTTTACACGAGCGACACTTCCCCAGTGTCGTTACTGGTACCTCAACCCAACCGCCACCCCGAAAAAAATGTCGTGTCTGTAGCAGGAGTGGAATAAGGCGTGACACCCGTTATTTCTGTCCTGACTGTCCTGACCACCCTGCCCTATGCCTAGGGGAGTGTTTCCGGAAGTACCACACTCAGGTACACTTAGGGACATAGAGACAGCACGACACAGTTAGTTTATCCACTCAGGCTCTAGGGTCTCTCAGAATACTAGGTTTTGAGAGACCCTAACACATAGGGGACAGTGCTGCTGTGCTACTGCAGAAGTGTGAAACGGTAGAAACCTCTCCTTTCACTTGGGATAACGTGCATAATGTGCTTCGCACCATCTCTGTGTGATTTACACTTTACACATTGTCCCATGGGAAAGGAGAGGTTTCTGCTAGGAAAATAAAGAGTGATATGGTTAAAAAAAGAAAAAAAAATGAAACAGGTAGCAAGAAAAACAAAATCTTGAGTTAGTTCAGGTTTTAAAAGTTCCGTTTTTTTTTTTCATGTTCAGGTTTTATTCATGTTTTATAAAGTTTGTAACGTTCAAGTTATGTGCCTGCTGCCTGTTTTTTCTTTTTTTTTTTTCCCCCCTTACCACCCTTTATTTTCCAGGTAGATCAACGGACCAACCGATGAAAACGTCGCAGCACTGATGTGAATTCTGAGAGAAGCATTGCGCTGCTGTCAGAAGACACGTGAAGTCGGTGTATGCGGCGCTGCAAGACGAGATTTCTCCTCTGCAGTACAGGTATGTTTGCCCAGGCATATGAGCTGAGGAGAGGTGTTGGAGTTCATATGCTTTGGCAAACACTTTGTATCAAAAAATCTGGCAAAGATGTCTTCCTCCACACCGATCGATTGATCGATGTGAATAGAGAAATCACGTTTGCCAGGACATAGGAGCTGAGTGGGTATGGATGTTTGGGCGGAGCCCCTATGTCCTGGCAATCACCAGGCCCCTCTTTTTTTCTTGCATATTTTTTGGCAGAGATTTTTTCATCCACATCGATCGATGCGAATGAGGAAATCTGTGCCGTTCATTTTTTCTTTCAGCCCAGAGGCTGGACGGAAAAAAAATCTAATTACCCGTATGCTCAATATAAGGAGAATAGCAGAAACTCCTAATGCTGGCCATACATGTAATGATTGCGGAGACCCTCAAATGCCAGGGCAGTACAAAAACCTCACATGTGACCCCATTTTGGAAAGAAGACACCCCAAGGTATTCGCTGAGGGGCATATTGAGTGCATGAAAGATTGAATTTTTGTCACAAGTTAGTGGAAAGGGAGACTTTGTAAGAAAAAACAAAAAAAATCTAATTCCGCTAACTTGTGCCAAAAAAAAAAATCTTCTATGAACTTACCATGCCCCTCACAGAATACCTTGGGGTGTCTTCTTTCTAAAATGGGGTCACATTTGGGGTATTTTTACTGCCCTGGCATTTTAGGGGCCCTAAAGCGTGAGAAGAAAAATGCGTAAAAATGCCATCCTAAAAGGTACTCATTGGAATTGGGGCCCCTTTGTGCATCTTGGCTGCAAAAAAGTGTCACTTATGTGGTATCGCCATACTCGGGAGAAGTAGGGAAATGTGTTTTGGGGTATATTTTTACATATACCCATGCTGGGTGAGATAAATATCTCTGTAAATGGACAACTTTGTGTAAAAAAATTGAAAAAGTTGTCATTTACAGAGATCATTTTCACCCCCCGTATGGGTATATGTAAAAATACACCCCAAAACACATTGCCCTACTTCTGCCGAGTACGGCGATACCACATGAGTGGCACTTTTTTGCAGCCAAGATGCGCAAAGGGGCCCTAAATCCAATGAGTACCTTTAGGATTTCACAGGGCATTTTTACGCGTTTGGATTCCAAACTGCTTTTGAAGTTTAGGGGCCCCTAAAATGCCAGGGCAGTAAAAATACCACACAAGTGACCCCATTTTAGAAAGAAGACACCCCAAGGTATTCTGTGAGAGGTATGGGGAGTTCATGTAAAATTTTATTTTTTGTCACAAGTTAGTGGAATTTGAGACTTTGTAAAAAAAAAAAAAAATTTCCATTTCCGCTAACTTGTGACAAAAAATAAAAACTTCCATGAACTCACTATGCCCATCAGCGAATACCTTAGAGTGTCTACTTT
This sequence comes from Bufotes viridis, assembly GCA_033119425.1. Classification (NCBI taxonomy): domain Eukaryota; kingdom Metazoa; phylum Chordata; class Amphibia; order Anura; family Bufonidae; genus Bufotes; species Bufotes viridis. Next base: position 177,918,657 of record CM065590.1, read on the forward strand.
CCGAAATGGGGTCACTTGTTGGGTATTTATACTGCCCTGGCATTTTAGGGGCCCCTAAAGCGTGAGAAGGAGTTTGGAATCCAAATGCGTAAAAATGTCCTGTGAAATCCTAAAGGTACTCATTGGTTTTAGGGCCCCTTTGCGCATCTTGGCTGCAAAAAAGTGTCACACATGTGGTATCGCCGTACTGAGGAGAAGTAGGGAAATGTGTTTTGTGGTGTATTTTTTACATATACCCATGCTGGGTGAGATAAATATCTCTGTAAATTGACAACTTTGTATAAAAAAATTGAAAAAGTTGTCGTTTATAGCGATATTTCTCACACCCTGTATGGATATATGTAAAAATACACCCCAAAACACATTGCCCTACTTCGGCCGAGTACGGCGATACCACATGTGTGGCACTTTTTTGCAGCCAAGATGCGCAAAGGGGCCCTAAATCCAATGAGTACCTTTAGGATTTCACAGGACATTTTTACTCATTTGGATTCCAAACCGCTTCTCACGCTTTAGGGGCCCCTAAAATGCCAGGGAAGTTAAAATACCCCACAAGTGACCCCATTTTAGAAAGAAGACACCCCCAGGTATTCTGTGAGGGGTATGGTGAGTTCATGTAAAATTTTATTTTTTGTCACAAGTTAGTGGAATATGAGACATTGTAAAAAAACAAAAAAAAAAAACAATTTCCGCTAACTTGTGACAAAAAATAAAAACTTCCATGAACTCACTATGCCCATCAGTAAATACCTTAGGGTGTCTACTTTCCGGAATGGGGTCACTTGTGGGGTATTTTTACTGTTCTGGCATTTTAGGGGCCCCTAAAGCATGAGAAGTAGTTTGGAATTCAAATGCGTAAAATTGCCCTGTGAAATCCTAAAGGTACTCATTGGTTTTAGGGCCCCTTTGCGCATCTTGGCTGCAAAAAAGTGTCACACATGTGGTATAGCCGAACTCAGGAGAAGTAGGGCAATGACTTTTGGGGTGTATTTTTATATATACCCATACTTTGTGTGAGAAATATTGCTGTAAACGACAACTTTTTAAATTTTTTTATACAAAGTTGTCGATTTACAGTGATATTTCTTTCACCCAACATGGGTATATGTAAAAATACACCCCAAAATACATTGCCCTACTTATCCTGAGTACGGCGATACCACATGAGTGACACTTTTTTGCAGCCAAGATGCGCAAAGGGGCCCTAAAACCAATGAGTACCTTTAGGATTTCACAGGGCATTTTTAAGCATTTGAGTTCTCACGCTTTAGGGGCCCCTAAAATGCCAGGGCAGTAAAAATACCCCACAAGTGACCCCATTTCGGAAAGTAGACACCGTAAGGTATTCGCTGATGGGCATAGTGAGTTCATGGAAGTTTTTATTTTTTGTCACAAGTTTGCTGAAAATGAAATTTTTTGAACAAAAAAAAACACATTTCTGCTAACTTGTGACAAAAAATAAAAACTTCCATGAACTTACTATGCCCCTCAGTGAATACCTTAGGGTGTCTACTTTCCGAAATGGGGTCATTTATGGGGTGTTTCCACTGTCTGGGCATTGTAGTATGTCAGTAAACAGGACAGGTGCTCAGAAAGTGCGGAAATTCACTTTTTTGCACCATAGTTTGTAAACGCTATAACTTTTACCCAAACCAATAAATATACACTTATTGGATTTTTTTTTTTCTCAAAGACATGTAGAACAATAAATTTTGTGAAAAAATTATATAGAAATGTAGTTGTTTTTGAAAAATTTTGCAACAGCAAAAAAAGTAAAAATGTCAGCAGCTATGAAATAGCACCAAATGAAAGCTCTATTAGTGAGAAGAAAAGGAGGTAAAATTCATTTGGGTGGTAAGTTGTATGGCCGAGCAATAAACGGTGAAAGTAGTGTAGTGCAGAATTGTAAAAAGTGGCCTGGCCATTAAGGGTGTTTAAGCTAGGGGGGCTGAAGTGGTTAAAGTGTACTTGTCACTTCAGGTGTATGCGGTGTGTACAGGATTAACAATATTTCTGACCATTATATGACTTGTTTCATGAACGTATCATCACTTTTCTCATCTGCTGTCTCCATATGTAGGTTTTCCCTGAGCTCATCTTCTGAATGGGCAGATACTGCTATAATGTCTCCACAGCGCATCAGAGTGAAGCAGAGATTCTGTTTCCCTATGTCTCACATACCCAGAGGAGGACATTATACATCAGAGTTGTTGTGAATCCAGAAGTGGAATGAGATAGTAAAACACTGTATAGGGCCAGCTGAAGCAGTTCTGTGTGTACCTGTGCCTTTTTCTCATTCTGCAGCTGTTCCATCCTCCTCCCCTCTCATCTCACTAGACTTCAATGGGCAGCAGCTGTAACTTCATTTTTCAGTGAAGATAAACTCTGTTTCATCTCTGCCTTTCAGTGGCATATTTCAGTGAAATGAGAGTGAATAATTATTGCAGGAGGCAGTGGGGGATTCTCCCACATAGCAGTTGATGTGTTGTAAAAAATGCATCAAAACTGCATTTGAAGAAACAACTATATGTTTTTTCTGTAGTTTTTCTGATGCTATTTTGATGTGGTTTTAACCACACTTCAAATTCTATGTGTGAACATACCATATAAAGTTATGTTTGCAATCATTTTTACTGTAACCCTAGCAAAGTTTGTTGAGATGACAGTGACTCCTTAATAATAGTACAGTAGGATGAATATAAGAGTTGGCAAAAATACAGCAAATTTAACAGAATTTATCAAAATGGTGCACAATTAATGTTATCTTTGTGGTACTACTTACTGTCAGTCATGCCAAATTGTGTTGCCCTGTCTTCTATCAACTTGGACTCGCCTAAAACATGGGGCCACTTGTAAGTTTTCTCCAGGGCCCTATAAACAATTCAAAATAATATATATATATATATACATATATATATATATATATATATATATATATATATATATATATATATATTATAATTTATTTCTTTTTTTAGAACAAAGGATAACAGCTGCACAGTCAATGGTATTGTTGAGTGCAATCCATCTGGGAGAATAGTCAAAAATCCAGTAGTCGATCCAAAGACAAATGATGAGGCAGCAGTCCAGGTTCCCTGAAAGGGTATTGGACTCGTTTATTTCCCCAATAGCAACGTTCCATCCTAGCACAATGAGGCCTTTGACAAGCAATGAGGTTGTGCCATGTGCAGTTTTAAATATCCAAATACATGATTGCAGCTTAATTAGTGACATGATTGGCATAGTGCAAACAGTGAAGTCTTCTATCAACTTGGACTCGCCTAAAACATGGAGCCACTTGTAAGTTTTCTCCAGGGCCCTATAAACAATACAAAATTATATATATATATATATATACAGTTGTGTTCAAAATTATTCAACCCCCACTGAAATTGAGTGTTTTGGCCAGTTTGACATTGATTTTGATCATTTCAGTCATCTTGTTTACAATTAAATCAAAGAGGCACTTGTAAGTCAGACAAATACAACATAACATTTATAATGAAATAACCACAAATGTCTTTTCTGTGCTCACACCATTATCAGTTTTATTCAACCCCCAAGTGACATTCAATCTTAGTACTTAGTACAACATCCTTTTCCAGTTATAACAGCTTTTAAACGTGAAGCATAGCTTGACACAAGTGTCTTGCAGCGATCTACGGGTATCTTTGCCCATTCTTCATGGGCAAAAGCCTCCAGTTCAGTCACATTCTTAGGCTTGCACGCTGCAACTGCTTTCTTTAAGTCCCACCAGAGGTTCTCAATCGGATTTAAGTCTGGTGACTGCGATGGCCACTTCAAAATGTTCCAGCCTTTAATCTGCAACCATGCTCTAGTGGACTTGGAGGTATGCTTGGGATCATTGTCCTGTTGAAAGGTCCAACGTCTCCCAAGCCTCAGGTTTGTGACGGACTGCATCACATTTTCATCCAATATCTCCTGGTACTGAAGAGAATTCATGGTACCTTGCACACGCTGAAGCTTCCCTGTACCTGTAGAAGCAAAACAGACCCAAAGCATGATTGACCCCCCGCCATGCTTCACAGTAGGCAAGGTGTTCTTTTCTTCATAGGCCTTGTTCTTCCTCCTCCAAACATAGCGTTGATCCATGGGCCCAAACAGTTCTAATTTTGTTTCATCAGTCCACAGAACACTTTTGTGGTTTGTCCACGTGACTTTTGGCATACTGCAGTCGACTCTTCTTATTCTTTGGAGACAGCAAGGGGGTGCGCCTGGGAGTTCTGGCATGGAGGCCTTCATTACGCAGTGTGCGCCTTATTGTCTGAGCTGAAACTTCAGTACCCGCATTTGACAAATCTATTTTCAGTTCCTCAGCAGTCACACAGGGACTTTTCTCCACTTTGCGCTTCAGGTAGCACACAGCAGTCGAAGTCAGCATCTTCTTTCTGCCACGACCAGGTAGAGTTTCAACAGTGCCCTTTGCCTTGAATTCGCAAATGATGCTTCCTATGGTGTCTCTTGGTATGTTTAACATCTTTGCAATCTTCTTATAGCCATTGCCCTTCCTGTGAAGAGAATTCACCTCTTCTCTTGTCTTCCTGGACCATTCTCTTGACTTCACCATGTCTGTAAACACACCAGTAAATGTCTAGAAGGAGCTGAGTATCACAGTCATTTTAAATCCGCCTAATTGGTGCTTATTATGCTTGATTGCTGCTCCTTGACATCCAGAGGTGTTTTCAATACCTGATCGAAAACACTTGAATAAACCTCTGTTCTTAAGAGTGGTAGTCTTTAAGGGGTTGAATAATTGTGTCAATGAAGAAATCACAAAAAAAAATATTTAATACTGTATTACAAAAACAATTGATGTCATTTTAGTTGCATTTGGTTCTTTAAAAAGTCCTTGTAAGATTTTATTCTGAACGCAATTACAAATGTACACTAAATTCCCTAAAACCCTTTACAGCATTGGGGGTTGAATAATTTTGAACACAACTATATATATATATATCTATATATATATATATAGACAAAGGTTATGAATAGCAGCACTCCTTAGGATGCCAGGTGCAAATCACTGTAGGGTCCCGGACCAGGGGATCAGCAGGAAATAACAAAATAGAGCAGGCAGCACTCCGGACTTGTGCAGAAAATGTGGGATTTATTAACACCCAAACAACTGCAACGTTTCAGCTCGCCTCAATGGAGCCTTCGTCAAGCAAAGTGTAGTGCTCAAGTGAACATTATATAGTGAAAGCTCATAGTTAATTACTTAACAATCAATCGGTAATCAAAGTGATAAAATGGTACAAAAACAGTGTACAAAAATAGTTTTAACATGATCATGTGATACATTTAAATATATTACGTGATCGATATAAAAAGCAAGTTCATTGTGTAAAAAATATGCTTTCTAAAGCGAAAAGTTGATGATCCAATCAATTAATTCAATCATGTGCAAGTGTGTAAGTGATTAAATAAAATAAAATAAGGGCATACGCTAGTCACGGAAGCTTCCATTGGTCGCAGGCTTTTTTCTATATGTGTAAGTCATCCTTCTTTGTACCATCCCATGGTAGGAGTGGATCGGGTGACACCTACCCCCTCCCTAGTTGCTCTGGATTCGGATGAGGTGTATGGTGCAACGTGCACCAAACCCGGACCCAAGGGGATATATACATAGAATGATGTCTTACGGAATTCATGGGACAGGTACCGACCTTTGTAAGGTAGGGGTTAATAGGCATGGAGCTGATTTGATCTCTGCTTACTTTTGGGGAGGGCATGTAAAACATTAACATGTTATGCGATTGTCACCCATTTCGGCATATCGGTACCTGAATACTCATGATTTTCCCTTTATTCTATAATATGATATGTCCATAGACGGCAAGGTTATACAGTGTTGGTGATCGTCATTAGCTACATTGCGGTCCTATTTGGTCATGCGCAGTGTGACATAGAGACCAGTGGCTCCATCTTTTGGATGGGCAAGAGGAGGATCCTGCGCGCTAGTGAGCGGGCAGCGTCATACTCTCGCGATGTCTGACCAGGCGCAGGCGCATTAGGTACCACGACAAGCCTGCGATCCATGGAAGCTTCCATGACTAGCGTATGTTCTTATTTTATTTTATCACTTACACACTGGCACGTGATTGAATTAGTTGATTGGATCATCAACTTTTCGCTTTAGAAAGCTTATTTTTTACACAATGAACTTGATTTTTATATCGATCACGTATTATATTTAAATGTATCACATGATCATGTTAAAACTCTTTTTGTACACTGTTTTTGTACTATCACTTTGATTACCGATTGATTGTTAAGTAATTAACTATGAGCTTCTACTATTTAATGTTCACTTGAGCACTACACTTTGCTTGACAAAGGCTCCATTGAGGCGAGCTGAAACGTTGCAGTTGTTTGGGTGTTAATAAATCCCACATTTTCTGCACAAGTCCGGAGTGCTGCCTGCTCTATTTTGTTATTTATATATATATATATATATATATATATATTTAAAACAAAGGATAACAGCTGCACAGTCAGTGGTATTGTTGAGTGAAATCCCTCTGGGAGAATAGTCAAAAATCCAGTAGTCGATCCAAAGACAAATGATGAGGCAGCAGTCCAGGTTCCCTGAAAGGGTATTGGACTCATTTATTTCCCCAATAGCAACGTTCCATCCGAGCACAATGAGGCATTTGACAAGCAATGAGGTTGTGCCCTAGTTTTAAATATCCAAATACATGATTGCAGCTTAATTAGTGACATGATTGGCATAGTGCAAACAGTGAAGTGATATAAACATTAAAAAACATATTTCATATTGATATAAACATAAAGCATGATTCAAAGATACATGTACTAGAAGTCCATGATTGCAGATCCCATAGGATTGTGCAAATTGTAACCTAAATAGTAATATTAAAGTGACGGGTGCATAAGGGGTTAAAACCCCCAGTGTATTAAAATCACTAGAAGTGGTACAGCAACAGCTGTGTACATAAAGAAATCATAACGCAGCTACTCACCATTGGTGGTTCCTGTGGATAGATGGCGTTCATTGCAGGCCAGTTTGTATGCGTACGGTGTGCACTGACGCCCTGACCAGCTAATATCATGTCTGACAATAAACAATAACTTTTAATAGAAATCGCCAAAGTATCACAATATGTTGGATAAGCACAGCTTAGAGAATATATCGCAAATAATGGTGGAGTGCACCTCAAAGGAGAGTTCATACCCTATTCATTCGCAAAACAGCTTGTTTGTAAGGTGTAGGAGGAGAGTGTGACCAGTGTCCAGTCCATCCCAATTTGAACCCCTATGCTGGGGTACAAGATCATGTCCCAGTAAGGAGTACAAGGTTACACCTTTAGGAGGGGAAATTGAAATAAGGACATGTAAGGCCCAGTTAAAGGTCCTGCATGCACTTGGTGCGTGTAGGCACAAAGTCCTGAGAAACACCTGTAGCACAGCGATATGCTATGTAGAAACACAGACCTAGGGCATAGGAAATCTATTCAGGAACCAATATAGCGAAGCCAAGGAGGAGGAGGGACCAAGATTTTTTCTTTCTAAAGAAAAGAGAAAAACTAGATAAGTTTCACATACTCTACATTAGTGTATGTTATTTCTTAATACATAAATAATACGAAGACATGGCCTAACCACTGGTTCAGCATACTAGATCAGATGTTTGGCAGAACACTGCACCAAACATGTGATGTTATTTTACATCTCTCCATTAAGTCCCCATTTGAATTTGGTATTGAGACTCTTAGGCTGCATTCACATGGGCGAGTTTTCCGCGCGGGTGCAATGCGTGATGTGAACGCATTGCACCCGCACTGAATCCGGACCCCTTCATTTCTATGGGGCTGTGCACATGAGCAGTGATTTTCACGGATCACTTCTGCGTTGCGTGAAAATCGCAGCATGCTCTATATTCTGCGTTTTTCCCGCAACTCAGGCCCCATAGAAGTGAATGGGGCTGCGGGAAAATCGCAAGCATCCGCAAGCAAGTGCGGATGCTTTGCGATTTTCCCACATGGTTGCTAAGCGACGGGACCCGATCTTCATTATTTTCTCTTATAACATGGTTATAAGGGAAAATAATAGCATTCTTAATAAAGAATGCTTTGTAGAATGAGGATTAAGGGGTTAAACATAAAAAACTTAATTTACCTTAGCCACTTGATTGCGTAGTTGGCGATCTCTCTTCTCTCTTCAAGCTTTAGCAGTAGTCTAAAGGACCTGTGATGACGTCACATCACATGGTCCAATCACATGGTCCATCACCATGGTAAGATGGACCATGTGATTGGACCATGTGATGTGACGTCATCACAGAACCTTTAGTTGTTAGCAGATGCTGGAAAAGAGAAGACAGATCGCAACTACACGATCAAGTGGCTAAGGTAAGTTAACTTTTATTATTTTTAACCCCTTCATCTTCATTTTACTAAGCATTTTCCCTTATAACCATGTTATAAGGGAAAATAATAAAATCTCCAGAATACTCAACCCGAAACCGGACTTCAGTGATGAAGTCCGGCTTCAGGTCTGGGTACCAAACATGGTGATATTTCACACGCGTGTGCAAAACACATTACAAAAGTTTGCACACGCGAAAAATCGTGCATATTCCCACAACGGACCCGCATCCAATCCGGGCGTCAAACATGACGCCCGTGTGAACACAGCCTTAGGCCTTTTTCACACGATCATGACGGATTGGCTCCCGATGTGTTCAGGGTGCATTCATTGAAACTCGTTTCAGTCAGTTTTGTCTGCAATTGCATTCAGTTGTTCATTTTTTTCCGCGCAGGTGCAATGCGTTTTGATGTGTTTTTCATGCGCGTGATAAAAAAAACTGAAGGTTTACAAACAACATCTCTTAGCAATGTGGGGGTTTAGCTCTGGTCTCGAGGATCGTTCACATACAGACTGTTGTCCACTGCAGCTTTAGGGGCCAAACATCGCTTTATTGTCTCAGCATCAACATAAATAAATGAAATGCAAAACAAACACCTGCCCGGCTGGGCTCTAACTTAACACAGTGTGTCCCTGACTCACCTACAACACTGTTCACACACACCGCACCCGTGCGGCTTTTCCAGGCAGCCTGTTCGGTTTCACAGGGGTCTGAGCCCTCCAGCTTGGCTCCAGCCGTGGGTCCCAAACAACAGCCCTCAGCTCCCAGCACTATTAGCAGCTCCAGGAAAATCACCCCCAGCTGCTAAGGAGGCTGCCTTTTTAAAGGGCCGGATAAAGTCCGGACTGGACCGTGGGGAGTAGGCACCCACCCAGCTCTTTGCCTACTCCCAGTAAGAGCCGGCCCGGATTGGCTTTGCAGCCAAACTAACTAACAGAGTCTGACAGCACTAGCTGCTGCAGACAACAAAATCCGGCTCTCACCCCACCGAGGCCAGCAACCTCGGTGACACGTACCTGCCATCGCTCTCTCCTATCAGCCATGAGGCCTGTCACTGCCTCACAGCAATCATCAGTGAAAAATGCATTGCCCTTTTCACTAAAGCCCCATTTACTTCTATGGGGCCAGGGCTACGTGAAAAATGCAAAATATAAAACATGCTGCGTTTTTTCACGCAACGCAGAACTGATGCGTGAAAAAAATGCTCATGTACACAGACACTTTGAAATGAATGGGTCAGGATTCAGTGCGGGTGCTATGCGTTCACGTCACGCATTGCACCCACACGGAAAACTCACTCATGTGAAAGGGGCCTTAGTGTTAAGAGTTTGCAATCGGTAAATCCATTGCAATTATTTTTGCTTGAGGATGGTTTCTCTGTCACCACCTCTTTTAAGAGGTGAGATATGATCTAGAACTCTGAATTTGAGGTCCATTTTCCTATGTCCCATCTCCACAAAATGTTTTGGGACAGGGAGGTCCTTTCTTTTTTGTCGTATAGTATATCTATTCAGGTCCCATGTGGTCTCTCCAATGTAGAGCATATCAAATGGACATTGAAGAAGGTAGACAACATAGGTACTGCCACAGGTCAAGAAGTGCAGAATGTCATAACGTATATCTCAGATAGGGTGTGTAAAAGAATTGCTCTTCAACATATAAGAGCAATATACACATCTCAGACATTAGTAACACCCTAGTCTTTTGGTGCCAATATAGGATTGTGTGACTTTTTTGATGAAGTCATCTGCTTTCACCAACTTGTCACAAAGGTTTGGTAGACATCTATAAGACATGAGGGGTGGGATAGATCGTTCTCTGATATGATACAAATTGCTGGTAAGCACTGGCCAATGTTATCTAATGATTGTGTAGAGCTGACCACTTTGTGGAGTCAAACGGGACTCTTGTGAGTGTCGTCTTTTTTCTAGATACGTCCGATCCCGGGTATGATTGGATTTTGGCTATGTGTGACTGTATGACGTGTTTGGGATAGCCTCTTTGTCTAAATTTTTTTTACATGAAGTCATCTGCTTTCACCAACTTGTCACGAAGGTTTGGCAGACGTCCATAGGACATGAGGGGTGGGATAGATTGTTCCCTGATATGATGCAAATTACTAGTAAGCACTGGCCAATGTTATCTAATGATTGTGTTGAGCTGACTACTTTGTGGAGTCAAACGGGACTCTTGTGAGTGTCGTCTTTTTTCTAGATACGTCCGATCCCAGGTATGATTGGATGTTGGCTATGTGTGACTGTATGATGTGTTTGGGATAGCCTCTTTGTCTAAATTTTTTTGACATCTCATTGATCTTAATTGGGAGTATGTCTTAATCATGAACAATATGTTTGACCCTAAGGAATTGACTTGTGGAAGTGAGTTAATGGTGGAACGGAGGTGACAACTGTCAAATCTCAATAGTTTGTTGCAATCTGTAGGTTTGGTATATAAGACTGTACTGAGTTTGTGGCTAGTTCTTTTTACCGATCTGTCAAGAAATTGAATGCATTCTGTGGAAGAGGTTAGTGTAAACTTGACACCTGGATCAATGCTATTAAGATAAGAGTAAAAGTCAATTAGTGCAGGACTATTTTTATTTTTATTTGTAACAGAAACAAACGAAACAGTTATGTGCCCCCCATAGACATGTATTAGGACGAAACAAAACTGAATGCCTCTTAAAGGATTCCATTTTGCATTCCGTCCTAGAATTCCATTATATTCCGTTATAGCTCTGTTATGATGGAACCTATAACGGAATTCTAGAACGCCGATGTGAACCCGGCCTAAGAGGTTAAAGCAGTTGCCCGATGTCAGATTATTACTGCAGAGGTAACAGTGTGGCAGATACAGCAAGTCCTGTGAAACACTACACAGATAAGCATAATATTACAGAATTATGCAGGGTTATTATAAAGAAACAAAAACATATGAAGCAGTAGAATATGGCCCCATAATGACTGCCAATAAAAGGAATAGTGGTGGTCAGTAAGTAGTTAAAAGAGTTTATCCACTCCCTTGTAAGGCCTCTTTCACACCTGTGGCCATATGCTTTGGCCAGCAGGTCCAGCAGACAATGCTGAGAATCGACCAAACAAAAACTGTTGCACGTAGCGGTTTTTGACCGGCAGATTCTTTGCATATTTGCCAGGTAGCAGCTGGATGTCTACCGAAGCCCATTATAGTCAAAGGGGTCTGTCAGAAAAGCGTTAGTATCCAGTATCTGTCAATACCGGATCCTGAGTACTCCAGCAGGCTGTTCGCTACAGTTCCCTGTCCATAACGCCCCTTTCACATGAGCGAGAATTCCGTGCGGGTGCAATGCGTGATGCGAACGCATTGCGCCCCCACTGAATCTGGACCCATTCATTTAAATGGGTCTGTGTACAAAAATGGTGGTTTTCACGCAAAAAGTGAATGGGGCTGCATTAAAATTGCATCGCATCCGCAAGCAAGTGTGGATGCGATGCGATTTTCACGGATGGTTGCTAAGAGATGTTGTTTGTAAACATTCCGTTTTTTATCACGGGCATCCAAAACGTAGTAGATCGCATTGCACCATCGCAATAAAAACTGAACAACTAAATGCGATCGCAAACAAAACTGAATGACTTTGTTTTCGAAATCGCTCAGTTTTCACTGAACGCGTCTGCAACGCATCCGGACATGCTCGTCTGCAAGGGGCCTAAGGCCTATTGCACACGAACGTGTGCGCCCCGTGCCCGTATTGCGGACCGCATTTGCGGATCCGCAATACTCGGGCACCATTCCGTGACCATTCCGCATCACGGATGCGGACCCATTCATTTCAATGGGTCCACAAATCCGGAGATGTGGAACGGTGCGGAATGGAATGACGGAACGGAACACTACGAAAGCACTCCGGAGTGCTTCCGGGGGGTTCCGTTCTGTACTTGTCCTAACATGTCCTATCTTTTTGCGAAACAGGCAGATCGCGGACCCATTCAAGTGAATGGGTCCGCGATCCGCTGCGGCTGCACCACAGCCGGTGCATGTGCATTGCGGGCCGCAATTTGCGGCCCACAGCACGGGCACGGGGCGCACAAGTTCGTGTGCAAGAGGCCAAAGTGTGAAACTAGCTAACATGTCAAAGCTACGTTGTGTTCCAATTCTTAATTTTTTTCAAGAAGTTTGCTTGCTGTCAGTGACTAAAACAAGATCTATGCTGCTTTGTTTGCATAATAGTGCCTCAAAAATATGGAGAAATCACAACTTCCATAAGAATCCAAAGTTTATTTATGCAAAAAGGTAAAAAGCCATACACACAGACAACAGCGTCATAGCATGAGTTAGTAAGGGTCTGTATGTAATGACCCAAAACATATAGATGCTGTTATATAGATGTCTGTGTGTGTATAGCTTTTTAACTTTTTGCATAAATAAACTATGGATTTTTATGGAACTTCTTTATATTTTTGTGTCAAGATTCCACCCAATGTGTTCCACCCAATGCCACTGTTATCTGTGCTTCTGGGAATTACCCACAGGTGAGCTGGACTTTATATTGGTGCATAGTATTGCCTACACTAAGGGCCCTTTCACACGAGCGAGTTTTCCCGCGCGGGTGCAATGCGTGACAAAGCAACCCGCACTGAATCCTGACCCATTTATTTCAATAGGTCTGTGTACATGAGCGTTGTTTTTCACGCATCACTTCTGCGTTGCGCGAAAATCACAGCATGTTCTCTATCCTGCGTTTTTCACGCAGCTCTAGCCTCATAGAAGTGAATAGGGCTGCGTGAAAAACGCATTGCATCTGCAAGCAAGTGCGGGTGCGATGCGTTTTTCGCTGATGGTTGCTAAGAGATGTTGTTTGTAAACCTTCAGTTTTTTATCACGCGAGTGAAAAACACATCAAAAAGCATTGTACCCGCACGGTAAAAACCGAACAGCTAAACGCAATAGCAGGAAAAAATGAATGGCTTTACCTGCGAAATCGCACAGTTTTCACTGAATGTATCCGCAACGCATCCAGACCTAATCCGGACACGCTCGTGTGAAAGAGGCCTAAGGCCTCTTTCACACGGGTGTCATGATTGACGCCCGGATGAGAGGCAGGTGAGTTGCGGGAATATGCGCGATTTTTCCACGCGGGTGCAAACGTTTGTAATGCGTTTTGCACGCACGAGTGAAAAATCGCCATGTTTGGTACCCAGACCCGAAGCCGGACTTCATCACTGAAGTCCGGTTTCGGGTAGAGTATTCTGGAGAATTTATTATTTTCCCTTATAACATGGTTATAAGGGGAAATAATAGCATTCTTAATAAAGAATGCTTAGTATAATGAAGATGAAGGGGTTAAAAATAATAAAAGTTAACTTACCTTAGCCACTTGATCACATAGTTGCGATCTGTCTTCTCTTTTCCAGCATCAGCTAACAACTAAAGGACCTGTGATGACGTCACATCACATGGTCCAATCACATGGTCCATCTCACCATGGTAAGATGGACCATGTGATTGGACCATGTGATGTGACATCATCACAGGTCCCTTCATCTTAATTTTACTAAGCATTCTTTATTAAGAATGCTATTATTTTCCCTTATAACCATGTTATGCTAAGCAACCATGCGGGAAAATCGCAATGCATCCGCACTTGCTTGCGGATGCTTGCGATTTTCCCACAGCCTCATTCACTTCTATGGGGCCTGCGTTGCGTGAAAAACGCACAATATAGAGCATGCTGCGATTTTCACGCAACGCAGAAGTGATGCGTGAAAATCACCGCTCATGTGCACAGCCCCATAGAAATAAATGGGTCCGGATTCAGTGCGGGTGCAATGCGTCCTCCTCACGCATTGCACCCGCGCGGAAAACTCGCCCGTGTGAAAGGGGCCTAATACATCGAAACTAAATCTGTGTGACCTATGACTAAGTTGTCAAATGGGGATCATACAAATAGTAAAAAGTTCAGACACAAAGGGCCAGATTTATCATTACACTTACATCTTACTCCACTTTTACATCTGCCCAAAGTTACTTTTGGCTAGTCAGATTTATTATTGGTCCTTTAATACTGTGATAAATGTGGTTCTATGGTAGCAGTTTATCCTTCAGTAAGCAGGTTTACAAATGTCGCACGTCTTTACTAAAAAGTCGCATGTTCTATTAAAAAGTCGCATAAGATAAGCATGGTCCTCCCTGGAGTGAAATGCATTTTTTTCCGACTTTTTTGTGACTTTTTAAATGGTCGCAATGGTAAATCTGTCTAGAGATTCATTTACATAAGAAAACACGCCCCCTTTCACAAAACTGGAGAGCTTAGTGCAGAGCTTGAAAAAGTCGCAAAAAAATGCACAATTGTACCGATTGCGCATTTTTTTGCGACCTTTTCACTCCATTAAAGTGACTTTGGCTAATGAAAGTATACTAGATAGCTAAATAACTTGTCATATTGTGAATAAACTTTATTTTAGGCTCTATTCACACGTCCGTTGTTTTTCTATAATCCGAAAATAGGACAGTTTTTTGCGGATCCTATTTTCCAAGAATTCTTTCCGTTTGTCATCCGTTTTTTGCGGATCCGCAAAAAAAAACGGATAGAAGAATAACAAAGTCTCTGGGGGCTGGATTTAATAAAAAACAGGAAGTTCTTTCATTTTTTTCGGATGACATACGGATTAGTTATCCGAATGTCTTCCAATTTTTGCGGATCCATTGACTTTGCATTGCACAACGCACCGCAATTTTCGGATTAGAATAGGACATGTTTTATTTTTTTACGGACACTATGTACTGAGAAAATTATGCGGACAGCACTCTTTGTGCTGTCCGCATATTTTATAGACCCATTGCAAATCAATGGGTCCGAATTCTGTCCGCAACTATTCCGAAAAATCGGGATCAGATGCGGAACTAAACAACGGACGTGTGAATGGACCCTAACTGTGACAAATATGGTATTAAAAATGACACCTGGAAGGAAGCAATTAAGAAAAAACTTTTTTATGACTGTAGAGATTACCATGCAAAATAAAGTACACATTACTTGTTCCTATCACTAATGGTATATTGAGATGCAGCAGATTTTTTGCTAAGTTTTTAAAAAATGTATGTCAACTCCATGCATCTGAATGGCGTTGTTTCAGCAGTATGTGCATGGATTTCTACTAATAGTATTCATATGAGAATACCCTTTAATTGTTAACAGTAATAATATAATTTTAAAAATCTGTTATGTCTTCTAAATATGACTCAGAATCTAATAAGGTTTCACACGGAATGAGAAGGCAGGAATTGCTGTCCCTTAGGCCTCATGCACACGACCGTAGGTGTTTTGCGGTCCGCAATCCGCGGATCCGCAAAACACAGAAGCTGTTCCGCGTTCCGTTCCGCAAGCGGAATGGAATGCGGCCCATTGTAGAAATGCCTATTCTTGTCCGCAAAACGGACAAGAATCGGACATACTATATATTTTTTTCCGGGCCACAGAACGGAGCAAAGGACGCGGACAGCACACGGAGTGCTGTCCACATCTTTTGCAACCCCATTGAAGTTAATGGGTTCGCTCCCGAGCCGCAAAATATGCAGCTCGAACGCGGACCCAAAATACGTTTGTGTGCATGAGTCCTTAATGGTATGATTTACATTTTGTAGCTTTTCCTTCTCGGAGTGAACACTCCTTTTTCTTTTGTGACTCCTGCTATTCATAAATGATTTGTAATAAGTAATTGATGAGTTACCTGAAAAAAAAAGAGGCAAATCTGGTTTCCTTCTTCACATGAAGAATAAAAATCTACTGACATACTGACATGTGCTTGACAGAATGTGTACTTCTACAGCTAAACAGTTCAAACATGGCCTGTTTTGGTAACACTGCATCAGCAGTTGTCTATCCAGTTTTGCATTCCTCTACATGACCTTTTTTTATCCTTCACTTGTTTCTGTTTTACAATTCTATTTAGAAATCTCGAATTCTGTACAAGCGTGAACTTGAAAGTTCAAGTAAAAAATGTATGTTTTTCATATTGCACGTACTAGAACTGGAGCCGCTACAAGAATTACCAGGTAAAAAGGATATATTTTACCACCATACACTCACGTTTAAGGTTGGCATATCAATTTTGTCTTATACGTTAAAGGGGTTGGCCACTCTCGAAGTACTTTCCACTACTGTGTGGCAGGCAGGGAAAAAAATAAATGGGGTCATTTATCAAACTGGTGAAAAGTAGAACTGGCTTAGTTGCCCATAACAACCAATCAGATTCCTCCTTTCATTTTGACAGCTCCTTTGGAAAATGAAAGGTAGAATCAGATTGGTTGCTATGGGCAACTAAGCCAGTTCTACTTTATACCAGTTTAATAAATGCTCCCAAAGTTCCAAAAATACTTAACTAAACACCTCTGCCTGCTTTTCTTTCTATTTTAAGCCTCGTCCCCTGAGCCCTGCTCTACCATGCAGCCGAGTTCGTCCATGGCTGCACGTGTCATGGAGGAGCATTGGAGCAAGCTCGTCTATGCCAGCAGTGTAGCTGAGCCCGCGCTGTTCTTCCTACTCTGTAAGAGCAGCGTATGTACAGTCTGCTCCAGTCAGTGGCCGACTCCCTGCTCCATTTCTGACAGGAATCAGCTGCTTGTTCATCTCTACAAACAGATGATTCATGTCAGAAGTTGGCTGTAATAAAAATCTATAGTAGGGTGGCTACTCAATCCAAACGCATGCACTACTTTTTTGCGGTGCGGAGGGATGGACAGAAAACCCAATACCGGCACGGACTGGCTATGATCATGTGCATGAGGCCGGAAGCACTGATTAAATGACACCTGGGGTGCTGCTGTCTCTATGGTATCACAGTTGTCCAGGGATGTCATGTGACCGTTCCTCTGAAGATGCTTGCTGTGATGCATGCTGGGATTTTTACTTTCACTTTACAGCTGCTCCACCCACACAGCCTCTTATCAATGGGAGGTTGCCATGCGGAACACTAGAGATGAGCGAATTTCAGGTTATGAAATTTGTTCACGCTTCCTTTGGTGGTAAAAGAAAAATTGCGTTATGGATTCCGTTACCACAGACCATAACGCAATCCTATGATGGAATGCATAACGGAATGCCTTTAGAGGCATTCCATTATTCATTCCGTCATAATAGAAGTCTATGGGCTACATAACGGATCCGTCCCGTTTCCATTATGCAGAAGAGGACTCCCCTGCAAATTGGAAATGGGACAGATCCGTTTTGCATCCCATAGACTTCTATTATGACGCAATGAATAACAGAATGCCTCTGAATTCTGCTTTTACCACCAAACGAAGCGTGAACGAATTTCAAAATATTACATTTGCTCATCTCTACCGAACACATTGGAAAAATGATATATGCACAGTATATTTCTCATGATACAAATACCTCTTGACTTTAGTTATTGTCTGGGTCACTTAATTTTTTGTTTTATATTTATGGTGGCCAACCCCTTTAACCCTTTACAAATTTCTATTTCTCTGCTTTTAAAACAGATAGTTATACCTCATAAAATAGTTATTACTTTACATTAACCATATGTATACTTTATGTTTGTATCATTTTGTAAATGCCATTTACTTTTTTGGGACCTTAGAAGGCTTAGAATTTTAGAAGCAAATCTTAAAATTTTTAAGAACATTTCCAAAACCACTGCTGGGATAGAAACCACCAATAAATGGCCCCGTTTTAGAAGCAGCACCCCTCAAGGTATTCAAAACTGATTTTACGAACTTAGTTAACCCATTAGGTGTTCCACAAGAATTTAAGGAAAATGCACAGGACATTTCTAAATTTCACTTTATTGGCAGACTTTCCATTGTAATCCTTTTTTTCCTGTAACACAGCAATGGTTAACGGCCAAACAAAACTTAATGTGTGGTCATAAACTGCTGTATAGGCACATGGCAGGATGCAGAAGAGAAGCAGTAATATATTGTTTTTGGTGGCAGATTTCACTGGGATCATTTTAAGTTGCCATGTCACATTTGTAGACTCCCTGATGCACCCCTACAGTAGAAACTCCCAAAAAGTTACGCCATTTTGGAAACTATGGGATAAGGTAGCAGTTTTGTTGGTACTATTTTGAGGTACATATGATTTTTTTATTGCTCTATATTATGCTTTTTGTGAGGTAAGGTAACAAAAAAATTGCTGATTTAGCACCAATTTTATTGTTTGTTTTTTACAGTGTTCACCTGACAGATTAGATCATGTGCTATTTTTATAGAGCAGATTGATACGGATGCAAAAATACCAAATATGACTACTTAGTTTTTTTGTTTTTGTTTCCGTTTTACATAATGTATCATTTTTGAGAAAAAAAAATCATTTTTTATGTCTCCATGTTCCGAAAGCCATGTATTTTTTATATTTCTGCCAATTGTGTTGTGTAGGAGCTCGCTATTTGCGGGAGAGTACCATTTTTGTCTACATATGATTTTTTGATCATTCAATATTACACTTTTCGACCACATTTTTTTTTTTTTATGCCAGTCACCTTAGGGGTAGATCGTGTGATATTTTTATAGAGCAGGTAATTATGGATGTAACAATGCCTAATATGTATATTTTTCTTTATTTAATTTCGTTTTACACAATAAAAGCATTTATGAAAAAAGAAATATCATGTTTTAGTTTCTCCGTATTCTGAAAGTCATTTTTTTTTTTCGGGCAATTGTCTTATGTTGGCGCTTAATTTTTGCAGGATGAGGTGATAGTTTGATTGGTACAATTTTGGGGTACATATGACTATTTGATCACTTGGTATTACACTTTTTGTGATGTAAGGTGACAAAAAATTGATGTTTTAGCACAGTTTTTATTTTATTTATTGCATTCAGGTGACAGGGTGGATCATGTAATATTTTTATAGATCAGGTTGTTACAGACGTTGCAATACCTAAAATATCAGTTTGTTTTATTTATTTCGGTTTTACACAATAAAAACATATATTTTTTTTAAATCATGCTTTTGTGTCTCCATATTCTGAAAGCTATGTTTATTTTTTAGGGTACATATGACTATTTGATTACTTGATATTACACTTTTTGTGATGTAAAGTGACAAAAAATGGTTGTTTTGGCAAAGTTTTTACTGTTTATTTTTTACAGCGTTCAGCTGAGGGGGTAGATGATGCAATATTTATATAGAGCCAGTCATAACGGATGTGTCAATACCCAATATGTTTGTTTTTATTCTTTTTTTTTCTATTTGTTTTACAATTTTATGTGTTTTATTTTGGGAAAGGGGCTTTTTTTAACTTGAAACTTTATTTTTATTATTATGAAAAACACTTTTTTTTTTTTACTTTTTCTTTTTACTTTTTATGTTTGTCCCACTCTGGGACTTTAACATCTGGGGGTCTGATTCCCTCTGCAATGCATTACAATACAACTGTATTGTAATACATTGTCAGCCCTAAAGGGCTGGATCTCACAGGCTTCTGTAGAAGGCATCAGGCTAGCTTCTCAGCCATCGAGTCTCCATCACTTTTTCACCTAGGAATTCGAGCTCATGCACAAAACCGTATTTTCTTTCCGCTTCCATTCCGTTTTTTGTTCAGCCTGTATGCGAAACCATTCATTTCAATGGGGCTGTAGAAAATAAGGACGTTTCTCCATGTGCATTCCGATTCCGATTGTCCACATGGCCGTTCTGCAAAAAAAAGTAGTATATGTCCTAATATTGTCCGCAAATAACGGTCCGACGCCCCATTCAAGTCAATGGGTCCGCAAAAGAATACGGAACTTACATGGAACACATCCGTATGTCATCCATATTTTGCGGATCCATACTGTGGAAATGCTATGCCCAGCCCATATTGCTCATGTGTTTGGTGATTAATAAGTTACTGTTTCCCATCCACAAAAATGGATTGCATACAGAAACCATACGGATATGTTTTGTGGAATAACGGAACGGATGAGGACCTAAATCAGAGAAAAAAAACCTCAGATGCGGAACAACGGATCTGTGAAAAATGGACCACAAAACAACAACTGTCGTGTGCATCAGCCCTTATGGAGATGTTTTTATATGTAGAAATAGTTGCACAGAACAGTGTTATAGATGAGAATACAGTTTGAACAGTTCTGTAGCTGAGCACTGATGACTAGTGTTGAGCGAACTGGAGCATTTGAAGCGGAATTCGGTCCAAAGTATAGGAAAACTTCAATATGCAATCTAAATTTCCTTGTGTTTTGTGGTAACTAATCAGTTTTCCCTAAAATGGCGATTGCACATGTTACAAAGTGAAAGTAAGAAGCCTGGGAATGAGAGACCACCTATAATGCCATGCAGCCAGCCAACCTGCGATAGACAACCCCTGTGATGGCACAGCCCTATAAAACTCACAACCCGCGCGGTCTCCTCCATTGTTGCAGAAATTCGAACAAGAAATTCGATTTGTGACTAATTACTTCATCACAAATCGCTTTCCATGCAGATGATGATGCGGAAAGGTGATCGCACCGCCTCCTGTCATTTCTGAGATGCCACGTTCAACACTGATCATGGCATCTGTGAGTCACATTTAGCCTTTCAGGGATTATTAGGGTTTTATGAAGTAAATAACACTTACCTCATCCACTTGCTCGTGCAGAGGCTGCCCGCTTCTTTCTTGATTGAAGAAAACCTGCCAAAGAACCTGCTGAGTGATTACATGCTGACGTCATGACGCTTGCCACAAGTCCTTGGGTGGGTTTTCTTAAACCAAGGTGGGAGCAGACGGGCCTCTCCAAAGCAAATAGATGAGGTTAGTGTTATTTATTTTTTTCAGCCACTATTTTAGGAAAAATTGATTAGTTACTATGAAATGCGAGCAAATTTGACTTCGTGACGAATAAATTTTTTCCTGAAATTCAGATCGAATACTACTTTTTGCTCAACACTAGCAGTTACTGCGTCTTCAGATATCTCCTAAAAAGTAGTGAGGTTTCCTCTAATTTTTATGCCAATTTCATTGTAAGCATAGCATTGTTCACTCAAAATTAGTATTTCACATTGATTTCTGGGTTACCAGTTAACATTTTTACAGTTTTTATTTTTATTTTACCAAGGTCTACAACCTCACTAGACAAAGGAAAACAAAAAAGCAACCAACTTGATAATAATCACCAATGTTCTGCTATCTGCTGTAATACATGACCTTCAGAACTGAATGCAAACCTTAATCTCATTGGCTCCCTGCCAAAACATAACACCTAACTGAACATACAGTAATGTTGCTGCATTACATTCTACTTGCAATTTACCTTCCAGCAATATGTAACTTTGTGGCATTACAAATAAAAAATAACTGGTATTATGAGCCGTCAAATGTCAAAAATGCCCTTTTTCAAAAGGTTCACACAATTTTGGCCACAACCACAAGTGTACCTATCTGAATAAGTGCTGTGTAGTAGTGCATTTCCCTGCAGCACTGCTGTGGGTATAATATGTGTCTGTGCACAAGTTCTCCTGGAGATAACAGCTAATCATTGAGGCTGGGTTCAGACTTGCGCGTATCTGCGCGTTTTTGCAAATAGGAAACGCACGTCACACGCGCGTTCGTGTGATTGACTACTGTGGCGTCAATCACAATATGCGCTGTAAAACGCTCAAGTGAGAACCAGGGCTATAAGGAAGCATTGGTTTTCATGTGTTGAGCGTTTTACAGCGCGTTTGAATGCGCTGTAAAACGCGCAAGTCTGAACCCAGCCTGAGGGTTACATCTGCTGGGTTAGCTTTCAGACGATGAGAACTATCCTGAAGGGACACATGCCTTAGGGTGAGTTCACACTTCAGTTATTTGATCAGTTATTTCCATCAGATATTATGAGCCAAAACCAGTAATGAAGCCAACTCAGAGATCAGGTATAAGGGAAAGATCTGCACCTGTTCTGTGTTTTTGACCTGTACCTGGTTTTGGCTCTGAATAAGCCTACATGCACACGGCAGTGGTTTTTTGCGGCTTCCGTTCCGTTTTTTTTGCGGATCCGATGGTTTCCCATTCACTTCTATGGATCCGTTAAAAATGCGGATGCCTCTTCCATTGCCTGTCCGCATCCGCTGTCCGCATTTCACGTCCGCAAAAAAAATATGCCATGTCCTATTCTTGACCGCAAAAAACGGTTTGCGGACCCATAGAAGTCAAACAAAAGCCATCCGTTTATCATCCGCATCCGTATTTTTTGCGGATGGTTGCTTGGAAACCAGGGCACTTGTACATGTACTTTAAGAAACTAGTTCAAGCCTTCCGTTTTATTTGCGGATTCGCAAAAAAAACGGAAGACACACGGAAACACAACCTACAAAATTTGCGGACACAAGGAACGCATGTGGATGTGAAAAAAAAAAGGAAGACGGATCCTCGATTTGCGGACAGAACTGATAGAAATAACTGATCAAATAACTGAAGTGTGAACTCAGTTAAACAAATTTTTCATGTTAAATTATGGCTGTCCAAACTCCTCTTCCTTGTACTCAAAAAAAGTACTGCTATCTCTGAAGCTTGAATGTCAACTTCAGTGCATTCAAAATACTTTTGCTTTTTTTTGGTGCTTCTGGATTAAGTTGAAATAGGACTAACTGATGGGTGATTTGTTCATATTACTGTTGGCATTTACTTTCATTTGTTCCTTTTTTAGCTATACTATTTTTACTGTATGCTACTTTCAAATGCAGAGCATATATTGATACCATAAAAAATGTTAGAAGTGGAATTCATGTTCTTTTTAATAGATATTTTATGGATTTATTTAACTCAAGGAGCATGAAAAAAAGTTAGCAAGGTAATATGTCAAGGGCCGTGAAGAAAGCTTATTAACAGTTCTACTGATAACCGCTGTAGGAGGGAGTGCTGTGTTAGACACACTCTACTATTTCCAATTGTAGAGCATAATTAAATCATTAAACAAATAGGTGCTGGAGGCCACATATTTCACTAACGTCCTAAACTAGACCTTTGATGACAAGTGTCCTGTGTCCTTATATAGTCCTTAAATCCTTTTAAGTAGAAATGAATCTATAAAAAAGTATTCTATGGTCACTGTGGTTTTTAAATGGGATTTCATATCTAATATTATTAAGTGAATTTCAAAAAATCTATATAAAATATTTGGGATGTATTTCATTAAATGACTGGCAGGCTTGCACTTAACCTGGGAGAAAATACTTTGAATTGGCCAGTCTTGTCTGAAAATAAAATTCAATGGGACATTCTGACTAAAGACATATGACAAATCGACGTATACTTTATAAAGGAAGGGGGGTCCTGAGATCCCTGTCTCATAACCCACATACTGCAGTCCAAGACATCTGCTATCAAAATAATGAAAGATGAAAATATATGTCATAAATGTGTGTAGCAAGAATACACAACTAAGGCCTCAAACCAAAAACAAAATAGGGCAGCACTACCTTAATCCACAAACGGACAGTCCTTTTTGTGGCGGTGCCTGTGGTGTCGGATCCCGGTCGTGGATCCCCGCAGTAAATTCCAAAGTAAAAAATGAGAACCACGGCACTCTTCTTGAAAGCTATGAAGTTTATTCACCCAGCATGCGACGTTTCGACAATCAGTCTTTTTTAAGCATGCTTGAAAAAGACTGATTGTCGAAACGTCGCTTGCTGGGTGAATAAACTTCACAGCTTTCAAGAAGAGTGCCGTGGTTCTCATCTTTTACTTTGGACAACTAAGGCCTCATGCACACGACTGTTGTTTGTTTCCACATCTGTTCCGTTTCTTTTCACGGATAGGATGCTTCCCCATTCATTTCAATGGGTCCGTCCAAAAATGCGGATGGTCAACCGGTTTTGTTCCGCATCCGTGGTCTGTGTTTACATTCCGTCAAAAAAATAGATCATGTCCTATTTTTTTCACATTTGCGGACAAGGATAGGCATTATTACAATAGATCTGCCAAAAAAACGGATCCGCCAAAAAAAACGGTCTGTCATCCGTTTTTTTGGCGGATGCAAAATTTGCAGACGGAACGGATGTGGAAACAAACAATGGTTGTGTGCATGAGGCCTAAAATTAATAACCGTTCACACAAACATGGATTTGAAAGATACTGCTATGTTACTGATATGGAGAGTGCCTATTAGGTGTAAGGAGTCTCTTAGGCCAGTCAATGTTCCCCTGGAAAAAAAAGTTATGCAAATTAACTCTTTTCCCAAAAAGAAAAGAACCTGAGTCTCTTGACACCAGATGTAAGGTAGCTATCCTATAAACCAATGTTTGACCTTTTAAACAGGTCTTGAGATAAAATTTGGATTATACCAAAGCCAACACCTCATCTGCAGACAGCGGTTTCAGGGTGATTGCCCCTCATCAGTACAGAGCAGAAATAACCATCTTAACTGGGTGAGAGCCGGCCTTTGGCAGGGTTGGGGGGGGGGCTACAATTTCCCATTTCCCCTTACAGAGAGCGTCTAGTAAGCCAGATAAACATTCCTTGCATCTACAATGCACTCTCCTTAAGGAGAAATTGTACCCCCTAAATCCTGGCAAAGGAAGGAGAAAATCAGGAGCTCATGAATATTGGGGACTCATCATTATGTCATGAAGCTGTTAAATACAAGATTTTAGCAAAATAGCTAAGTCAATTAAAGAAAGTGATCAAGCATGGGATCTGTCACTAGTTTCTATTGCCCTTAGTTAGGACAACATAAAACTGGTTGTGGCATATTCCCTTTACAAGGTTGAGCATTGACTTACAGAATAGCTACAGTGGTGCTTGAAAGTTTGTGAACCCTTCAGAATTTCCTACATTTCTGAATACATTTGATCTAAAACGTTATCAGATTTTGACAAGTCCAAAAAGCAGATAAAGATAGCAATATCAAACATTGGTCATGGGTTGTCTATTTAATGAGGGAAATGATCCAATATTGCATGTCTGTGAGTGGCAAAAGTATGTGAACATTTAGGCTACGTTCACACGACGACAATTGTCGCGCGACAAAAAGTCGCGCGACAATTTGGGAACCACTACACTGCAACATTTGTAGCGCGACATTGATGTCACATTAATGTCGCGCGACAATTTTTATAATGGGAGTCTATGGTTGTGTCGCACGTGCAACATGCAACATGTTGCGACTGCGACACAACAGTCGCAAAAAATCCATCCCGGATGGATTTTTGCCGACTGTCGTGTCGCAGTCGCAGCATGTCGCATGTCGCACTGCGACACCATAGACTCCCATTATAAAAATTGTCGCGCGACAATAGTGCGACTTTTTGTCGCGCGACAATTGTCGTCGTCTGAACATACCCTTAGAATTAGCAGATAATTGGAAGGTGAAATTAGAGTCAGGTCTTTTTTTATCAATGGGATAACAATCAGGTGTGAGTGGGTGGCCTGTTATATTTGAAGTCTGTATTACACAGACCGACTAAGCAAGTGAGTGTTGGGAGGGAAGCATTCCCTCGCGGCAATCACTTGCTAGCTAGCGGAAGAGACTGCTGCTATTCCATGCAGTGATCTCCTCCTCAGCATGAGAAGGAGCAACATCTGGTGGCATTATAGGCTTAGCTTTATTTCCTTGCTGGAAAGAGAGCTAATCTACAAATATGGATGGATCATTTGTAATGGAAAAAAGTGTTCTAAAGGTTCCTAGTGCCAAGCATCACATACACTGCTTATTAAACTCTTCCCATTGAGAACACATGTCCAATCTGCTGAGCTGAGCATGCATGTGTATGGAGAAAACCTGAATGATAGCTGACGGCTGAAAAGAGCATTGAAATGAATGATCGCATTCACTGTTGATCATCCCTAAAGATTATCCAGAAGAAAACCTCCTTAAAGTTTTTTTGAATGCCTTTAAAAGCACAGGACCAACTCATCCAGGTCAACAGTCTCATTTTCCAACATATCATCTAATCAATGTGTAAACATAGCCATATACTATAGATATTATATGGCTAAAAATACCAATTAAGACCATTTTCTGTTAACCATCAATACCTCTTTCTGAAATAAATGAGGATGACTCTCTCAGCAATTGTATATACACCTTGAGTGTAATATACCCTTTTACGGACAGATTAACACTTGGCCTGCAACAGCTGGGACACCAGATTCAGGGTATTGCTATTTTGGCAATTGAATTTCACCCCAGAACAAAATATACCCTTTTACGGACAGATTAACACTTGGCCTGCAACAGCTGCTACACCATATTTAGGATATTGCTATTTTGGCAATTGAATTTCACCCCAGAACAAAATATATGTTTTGGCGGACACTATTATACTTTGCCAGCCACAGATGAAACCACTGATTTATGGTATTGCTATTTTGGCAATTGAATTTCACCCCAGAAGAAAATATACCTTTTTACGGAAAGATTAACACTTGGCTTGCAACAGCTGGGACACCAGATTCAGGGTATTACTATTTTGGCAATTGAATTTCACCCCAGAACAAAATATATGTTTTGGCAGACACTATTATACTTTGCCAGCCACAGCTGAAACCACTGATTTATGGTATTGCTATTTTGGCAATTGAATTTTACCCCAGAACAAAATATACCCTTTTACAGATAGATTAACACTTGTTCTGCAACAGCTGGGACACCAGATTCAGGGTATTGCTATTTTGGCAATTGAAATTCACCCCAGAACAAAATATGCCCTTTTACAGACAGATTAACACTTAATCTGCAACAGGCCAAAATCTATGTTTTGGCGGACACTATTATACTTTGCCAGCCAGTGCTTGGACACCAGATTTAGGGGATTGCTATTTTGGCAATTGAATTTCACCACAGAAAATAATCTATCCTTTGCCAGACAGCAGACAGTATTATACTTGGCTATCCAAAGCTGGAACACCAGATTTAGGGGATTGGTATTTTGGCAATTGTATTTAACCCCTTAATAAAATATAGAAATTGCTATCCTGAGTTTCTAGGGGTGACAATAAGCACAGCCAAGCCCCTGATGTAGGATATTGCAAAAAAAAAAAAAGTATTGATGGATTGATGGACTTGGTGGCAGCTTGTTCTGGTGCACCTCAAGTCCCAAAATGTCCGCCGATCACCCCAGAAAAAAGTGACAGAAAAACGCTCTGTGCAGCCTAAAAACCAGTGAGCAATTAACTAGCAGAAGTTGATTCATTCACAGCTGTAGATCGATTACTTCATTAGGTGCTAATGCTGACTCTTCCCTGCCTAATCTCGCCCTACACTAATCAGAGCAGTGTGACTTGCAGCGCTACGTGATTCCAGCTTAAATAGAGGCTGGGTCACATGCTGCACTTGGCCAATCACAGCCATGCTCTTCGTAGGCATGGCTGTGATGAGCTCTTAGGGCAAGAAGTAAAACGCTAGCTAGTGGGAAGAAATCACCGAACAATGGACGCGAACCCGAACTTTTTTAAAAATGTTCGGGTTCGGGTCCGTGTCCCGAACACCCCAAAATTCGGTACGAACCCGAACTATGCTCGAACTGTTCGCTCAACACTAGCTTTATTATATGAATCTGAAATAAAAAAATACATATTTGGTATTGTCACATCCATAACAACTTGCTCTTTAAAAATAACACATGATCTATCCTGTTAGGTAAAAACCGTAAAAAAACTAAATATAAAAACAGTGCCAGATCATCCATTTTTTTGTTACTTTGCCTTACAAAAAGCATAATATCAAACGATCAAAAATCACATGTGCTCCAAAATAGTACCAATAAAACTTTTACCTTATCCCATAGTTTCCAAAATGGGGTCGCTTTTTGGGAGTTTGTATGGTTGGGTGCATCAGGGGTTCTTCAAATGCAACATCGCAACTTAAACTTCTCCCGGTGAAATCTGCCTTTCAAAATCCATATGTTGCGCCTTCACTTCTGTGCCCTGCCATGTGCCCATACAGCAGTTTATGACTAGAGATGAGGGAATTGAAGTTTACGAAGTGGAATTCGATCCGAATTTTAGGAAAAATTTGATTTGCACCAAATCTGAATTTCCTCATGCTTCGTGGTACCGAATTACATTTTTTCCTGGAATGGCTGCTGCACATGTTAGGACATGGAGCAAGGAACTCTGGGAACGAGGGATCACCCACAATGCCATGCATGCAGCCAATCAGCAGCCAGCCAGCCGTGTGATGTCACAGCCCTATAAATAGCCTCAGCCATCTTGGATTCAGCCATTTTCCAGTATACTTAGTGCAGGGAGGGACATCAGCAGGTGCTAGGGACAGTTCTAGAAAAGACATTAAAACTTTTATTTTGCTGGATAGGGAGGAATTATAGTTACATAGTTAATACGGTTTAAAAAAGACACAAGTCCATCAAGTTCAACCAAGGGATAGGTGGGGACACGAATGCCAGAAGGAAGTGAGTCTCAGATTTCTATACATTTTCATAAGGATTAATGTTGTTAATTAAACCCTTTTTAAAACTGTCCACTGTTTCTGCTGTGACCACGTCCTGAGGAAGTCTATTCCACAGCCTCACATTTCTTACAGTAAAGAAGCTTTGACGCTTCCGGAGACAGAACTTTTTCCTCTCCAATCAGAGGCAGCGCCCCCTTGTCTTTTGAGCGAATTTTACATGGAACAATTTTTCACCGTATTTTTTGTATGGCCCATTTATATATTTGTATAGGTTAATCATGTCACCCCTTAGATGTCTCTTCTCAAGACTAAATAAATTCAATTCTTTTAATCTTTCTTCATAACTAAGACCCTCCATGCCCCTTATCATTTTAATCCCTCTCCTCTGTACTTTTTCCAGCTGTAGTGCATCTTTTCTATTGACTGGTGCCCAAAACTGAACTGCATATTCCAGATGAGGCCGCACCAATGCTTTGTAGTGGTAATATCACATCCCTGACCCACGAGTTGATGCCTCGTTTAATGCATGACAATATCCTGGTGGCCTTAGAAGCAGCTGATTGACATTGTAAACTGTAATTTAATTTACCATCCACAAGCCAGTGTTACATCACCTATGACATATGAAGCACAGAGATCATTACTACCAAGATGCATAACTGTACATTAGTCCACATTGAACCTCATTTGCCAAGTTGATGCCCAAACACTCAAAGTATTCAAGTCAGCTTGTAATATATAGACATCTTCCATAGACTCTACAGTACTATATAGTTTAGTATCATCTGCAAAAATAGAAATGTTGCTATTAATCTCGTCCTCGATATCATTAATAAATAAATTAAATACTAGAGGACCCAGCACTAAACCTTGGGGTACACCACTTATAACCCGTGACCATTCTGAATAGGAATCATTGACCACAGCTCTCTGGACATGGTCCTTCAGCCAATTTTCAATCCAATTACAAATTATACTTTCCAAGCCTATAGGTCTATAATTTCCTGTGGAGGACCTAGATCCTTTTTTGAATATGGGAACTACATTTGCCTTGCACCAATCACTTGGCACTGTACCAGTACCAGTTATACTGTAAGTACTATAAACAGGGGCACAGCAATAACTGAACTGAGCTCTTTAGTCACTCTTGGGAGTAATCCATCTGGATCCGGAGCCTTGTTCACATTTACCCTATTTAACTTTTCTTAGACCATATCTACAGTTAGCCAACTGAGTATATTACTGGATGTACTAAGAGCCCCAGCACCACATATATCAGCTCCTTTCTCTTCTTTTGTATATACAGAGCTAAAAAATCAAGTAGTAACTCTTTTTTTACCTTATCTTCAGTGACTACGCCCGATTTCCCCCCCCCCCCCGCCCCACCCCCTCACCATTATTTAGTGGACCTGCCTGCTCAGACCTAGGTTTTGTAGCATTTATATATTTAAAAAAAAATATTGGGATTTGTTTTGTTCTCTTTTGTTACCTGCTGTTTATTTTGCATTTTTACTAATTTTATCTCCTTTTTACAGATTTTATTAAGCCCTTTGTATTCCCTCAGATTTGTATTTTTTAAATGCCTTTTTTTGTCTTTTATTGCCCTTTTTACAGTAGCTATCAGCCATGGGGGGTTTAATTTTAGTCGTTTATACTATTTAAAGTTCTCCCATTTATCCTCAGTACTATTATGTGACAGTAGCTGCTCCCAGTCTATGCCCTGAAATGCTGCCCTCAACCCAGGGAAATTAGCCTTTTTTGAATTTTAGTGTCTTTGCTCTGCCTGACAGAGTTCGCTATTACCTAGTGTTTCTCGAACAGTAACATTTCCAGCAAGCTCTACATCATTAAAAATTACCAGATCCAACAGAGCATTGCCCCTAGTGGGAGCTTCTACAAACTGGCCCATAAAGGGGTCCTGCAGCAAGTTGAGGAATTTTCTCCACTTTGCAGTTGAGGCAGAATTATGACCCCAGTCAATATCTGGGAAGTTAAAATCTCCCATTATGACCACTGTACCAGCTTGTGCAGCCCGCTCTATTTAGTTATACAGTTGCGTTTCTATCTCTTCTGTGATGTTAGGGGGTCTATAGATCACACCAAGTATTTTTTCAGTGTTTTTATCCCTTTAAACTTCCACCCATAAGGTTTCCATATCCTCCCCATCCTCACCCACAATTGCCTCTTTCACACTTGTCTTCAGATCACTCCTCATATACAGGCACATGCCACCCTCTTTTGTATTGACTCTATCTTTCCTAAATAATGTAACACCATCAATATTTACAGCCCCAGTCGTGAGAAGAGTCCAACCATGTCTCAGCCACACCAACTATATCTATGTTTTCTTCTTGTACCATAGCCTCCAGCTCCCCCATTTTGCTAGCTTAGACTTCTGGCATTGTGAAAATACATTTTAAATTATGATTACCTGTAAAGTGAATATCCGGGATTTTTGGGTTACCTTGGTTAATGTTTGTATGTAACAGGTCCATGTTATCAGCAGTTCTATTTTTCATAAGTGTACAGTTATGCCCAGTCTTCTCCCTACTTTCCTCGCTAACCCCAGCCCCCACTAAATCCCCACTGTCCCCTTCTATATTCCACTCTCTATCTACACTATCTACCCCCTTATTAGTATGACACCCACCAACCCACCAGATCCTAGTTTAAAAGCTCCTCCAGCCATATAACCATTTTTCCCCCAGGGCAGTTGCACCCTCCCCATTAAGGTGCAGCCCGTCCCTACTGTAGAGCCTGTAACCGACAGAAAAGTCGTCCCAGTTCTCCATGAACCCAAACCCTTCCTTCCCTCACCAGCTTCTGAGCCACTAATTTAACTCCCTAAGCTAATTAAAGGGTTCAGTAGGGGTTTACATCCTGGGTAATAGGAACAATCCTATTACACCTTGCTGCACTGACTGTGGATCCAAATTGCCATTATACAGCTCTGTAATTCCAGCAAACAGTTCTTGTTATTGAAGTGCCAGGCCCTGCATGGGGGAAGTGGCAGAGGCCTAAATGTTTCTTGCATAGGCACAGGTCGCAGCAGAGGGGGCATGGCAACAGGAGTCGCAATCAGAGGCCTGAGCTCCTTATGTCATCTAGCAGTTGTGTCTTGACCAGCAACCCTGCAGTTCTTGAATGGTTGACTCGGTCATCCACTTCATCCCAAGTGACATCAGACACCACAAGCAAAAAGTCGGTGTATTCATCAGACACAACCCGTAGTTGGCATGGCCCGGGAGCATGCCCTCACGTGTGCTCAACCTGCCTCTGTCCTTTTCTGTTCTCTCAGCCAGACAAGTATTATATGCTGTGCTCCAGTATACAGCGAGGACGAGCTGCTAGAGGACAGTCAGCAGCTACTGGCCAGCCAAGATGGGGAGGAGACATCTGCAGCTTCCACCGGTAGGCTGGCAAGTAGTGATGAGGAGAGTGGTGTGGGAGCAAGAGTTGTGAGAAGTCAGGCTCCTGATCAATAAACCGTTGAGGAGGGCATCAGTGACGTGCAGGCAGTGCTCGATGATGATGATGTAGCTGATCGCACTTGGGAGCTGGGTGAATTAGGGGCTTCATCATCATTGGGAGAAGAGGATGGCAGTTTGTCGTTGAGGCAGCGGCAGAGCCAGCAAGTCGCTAGCGTGGCCGAGAGTCAGCAGGGTGGCAGCATTGGGAGATCGGGAGCCAAACGTGCCCGGGGTAGACCACCCGCTTCGCAGGAGCCTACCAGCCCGGAAAGTAGTGGTGCCGGGGTTCACGAAAGCAGCAGCGGTAGCAGTCAGTCAGTGTGGAGTGTTCGAGGTAAAATCACCTACTTGGTGGTGTGGCAGTTTTTGTGTGAGGAGGTGAACATGGCCTTTTATAGAATCTGTGGGCAGAAGGTGAAGCATGGCGAGGGTGCCAATGTTGGCACAACAGCTCTGCGTCAACATATGCAGAGTCACCATAAAGTGGCCTGGAAGAACAGTGGCTCCGATGTGGTGGTCCAGCCTGCCGCAGCATCACCAAGTGGCAAGCAGCCGATTTCAGTTGGTCAAGGGTCCAGATCCTCAGCCAAAGCAAGCTGTGTGTCCTTCCCATCATCTGCTGGTCCTGATGCTCCTGTTCCTCCTCCTACTCCTCGTCAGTCATTCCATCAGCAATCGATATCCGAAGCGATTGCCAAAAGACAACAGTATGCGTGCACTTATCCAACGGCACAGAAGCTGAATGTGCTCCAGGCCAAGTTGCTGGTGCTGCAGTCTATCCCTTTGACTTTGCACCTTTCAAAGAACTGATGGATTTTTTTGCCAAAAATGCAGTACCAGCCCTGCACACGTATGTAGAACAGAAGGTGGGCCAGTCCTTCAGCCTGTCGGTGTCTGCCAAAGTGCATGGCAGCGCCGATGTGTGGAGCTGTAGCTACGGTCAGGGACAATAAATGTCCTTTACCGCTCACTGGGTAATTGTTGTTTCTGCATAGCCACACCAGCAACTTGGCCAGGTAACGCCGCTTCTGCCTCCCTGTTCTCATGCTGTTGGTCTTGTGACAATGTCCACCTCTGCCTCCTCACCTCCACCGCGTCCTCATACTCCACTACAGGGACAATTCACAGTGCCCTTTCAGCATACTACAAGTGCAGGGCACGGAGGTGTCACGCTTTTCTGCACCTCATTTACCTGGGCAAACTAAGTCACACAGGGGAGGAACTGCTCCGTGTCCTTCATCAAGAAATCAAATCTAAGCTCTCTTCGCCACAACTCAAATCGGAACCATAGTGACCAACAACGGGAAGAACATGGTGTCGGCGCTGCATTTAGGAGGGCTGAGCCATGCGACCTGCATGGCACACGTGTTCAATCTGGTTGCCAAGCGGTTCCTGAAGTCTTCCACCCATCTGCAAGACATCCTAAAAATGGCCAGGAAACTTTGCATGCACTTCAGCCACTTGTACACTGCAAAGCAAACCCTCCTTGAGCTGCAGTGCCAGAACGGCATCCCCCAACATATGCTGTTATGTGACGTTTTCACCTGTTGAAATTCCACCCTCCATATGTTGGACTGACTTTACGAACAGAGAAAGGCCATAAATGATTCCTTGATGATCCAAGTTGACAGGAGTAGTCCCCTGTGTAACTTTGATGTCAGCCACTGGCAGCTCATGCGTTACACCTGCCGTTTTCTCAGGCCCTTTGATTAGGCCACGTTATTTGTCACTCGCCAGGACTACAGGATAAACAACGCTGTTCCACTGCTTCATGTCATGGAACAGATGCTGATAAATCTGGCTGGTCAGGGGACTGGAGACATGGCGCCTAGATCTAACGGTCACATGAGCCCTGTGGGGGCTGAACTGGAGGAGCAGGAGAAGGAGGACGACATTGGAGCACAAGCGATGTGTAGTGAATTGGGTGGTTTTTCTACACAGGTGACAGGAGAGGAGGAGCAGCCAGAGGAGCTACAGGGTGATGAGGAAGACGAGGCAGAAGACACAGACACATCATGGCAGTATGCAGAGGAGATGGAGGCAGAGAGTCCCTCAGAGTCACTTGCACAAATGGCCCGATGCATGCTCACTTGCTTGCGTAGTGACAGCCAAAGTCACGATTCGGCAGCGGGATGACTTCTCTCTCTCCACTTTGTTGGACCCTTGCAACCGGTCCAAAATGGGGGCCTTTTTTACACTCACTGAGAGGGAGACCTGACGAATCTCCTGACGAAGCCATCTGGTGAAACGCGTCGAGGTAGGTGTGGGACACAGGGAGGGGACATGGAGTTCATGTAATGGTTAGTCATTATCGGACATTTACCTTTGCAACTTGGGGATATAATTGTGACCTTGTATCGCCATCTAGCTGCCATTGCTGGAGTCTATACTGCACTATGCACTTTACTTTATTTAAATCATAAACTTACTTATGTATTTGTGATATGATAGGTAATATGATCATTTGTTGGATTTTATATTAGTGTTATTTATTATGACCATTTACTTGTACATGCTCTCCTGTCTCCCTCTTATGAAATCTGTGTAACACCTATGTTGTTCCTCCATTGATGTCTGTGACTCTCTATTAGACCATCTGCACATTGTGAAATATTAATTTTAATGACTTTTGTAAAAGAATTAATAAAGATTTATGATTATTACCATCTG
This sequence comes from Bufotes viridis, assembly GCA_033119425.1. Lineage (NCBI taxonomy): Eukaryota > Metazoa > Chordata > Amphibia > Anura > Bufonidae > Bufotes > Bufotes viridis. The sequence goes on from CM065590.1 coordinate 177,953,527, forward strand.
GGATGTAATTATTGGGTCTAAACACATAGTTTGCGGTTATAGGTGTGAGTCACTGAGAGTAAGGACAAGCTAAACTACTATAGAGACATCCTATGTAGTCAGTTGGCCGCTGTCTATCTGCTCCATTGTCTATCTTCTAACAGGTCAGAACGGGGGGGCCTCTGTGCTCACGTTCCTCTGCCATGGCTGCTGTGGCAGGGTGGGGGGTAGGAGCAGTTCCAGCTCCATTAGAAGCAACTTGAGTCTAGAGTTGCTGATGAGAAGCTTTCTTCACCCACCTAGTGAAGAAACTAATCACAAGCAGCAGCTAGAACTGAAGCAGGACCTGAACCAACAGGTGGTAGTATACATGGACAGCATCTGGCCACCACACCTTGAAGATCCACTAGACTACTGGGCAGCCAAAATGAATTTGCCTGATGCATCAGACTAGATCATCCATGTTGCCACACCCACACTTTGACCAAAGAAACCAGTTTCTTCTGGCTACCTGCCTCAGTTACTATTCTGATGCTGCCACCCGCCTGATGCCACACATCTGATGCCAAGTGTTCCTTCTTTCACCCACCATCTTCAGCTGGTACTTGTATTGCCACCCACTTCCCCACTCAAGTTGTCACTCTGTGGTCTCCTGATGCTGCTGCCACCTCCACACTATGTCACCTTGCCACTCTGTGGTCTCCTGATGCTGCTGCCACCTCCACACTCTGTCACCTTGCCACTCTGTGGCCTCCTGATACTGCTGCTGCCACCTCCACCAGTATGCGGCTGTAGAAAATATGTGACTGTAAAAATGTAAATGAAACAGTAGATGCAGCTGGAAAAATATATGCAACTGAAAAAATAGTCCGGTGGTTATAACAATCTGCGATGGTGATTATGCTATAATATATGTGTCCAAGGAGGACTGTACATTACCGCTCCTGCAGCTGTGTTGGTGATGCTGTCTGTTAGCGGCGTCCTCGTTAGAGGCACGAGGACGTCCTCGTTAGAGGCACGAGGACGCCGCTAACAGACAGCATCACCAACACAGCTGCAGGAGCGGTAATGTACAGTCCTCCTTGGACACATATATTATAGCATAATCACCATCGCAGATTGTTATAACCACCGGACTATTTTTTCAGTTGCATATATTTTTCCAGCTGCATCTACTGTTTCATTTACATTTTTACAGTCACATATTTTCTACAGCCGCATACTTCGATTAGAAGAAGACATTAGAAGGATACTGGACTTTATATCAACTACTTAAGACCTTCATTTATCTCTACTGATTTTTTTCATTTTTCATTTTTTTCATTAATATTTTTTATTTATTTTTTTTTCATTGATTTTATGAGTATTTTCTATTGTTTTTAAGAATACTTTTTATGAATTTTATTACCTACTATGAATTATTGCGATCTATTTATGTACTAATACCTATGTGAACTAAATACACATATCATTTTAAAGCCAACACAACGGCCACCCTGTACCTAAATATCCCTAAATAGAGGATTACATTTTATCAAATACTAATAAATATCATTGATTTTACATACCACAAAAGTAATAACATGGCAAACAAAAGAAACATTTTTGTCTTGTCTTTTGACTTTTCAGTGTGAAAAAGCATGTATTACGGGCAGAATAATGCCACGTTAATAGTTGTCCATAAAAAGTTAAACCTTCACATATGCAAACTCGACACCGTTGCTTTTAAAGAATGGATTGACATGACACAACTATTGTTTCATTGTTGTCCAGGGAGGGGTCATACTTGTTAGCCAACTATTTTCGAGTCTGCAGCATGTAATAAAACAGTAGCCTTTATCCCCAGAAATCCATGGTATTAGCATTTCCCTGTTAATTAGAAATTTTAAGAAAGTTAATTGATTTTTTGGGGGGAGGTTATCTCTTTAATAAGAGAGTATATAGTCATGGCAGAAAGCAGAATCAATTGTAATAATAGCTATCTGGTTTGCAAAAGGTCCCACTTGTGCAATAAAATAGCAGCTGTCACAGAGTTCACCGTGCATTCTTTTCTTTTTTTTTTTTACTGCTGGAGGAAAAAGGTTTTCTTAACATTCTGTTAAATTAAAATTCAACATCTCTAAACTGGTGTGACTACTTTCTTTGAGGCAGATATATGGTTGGCTATAATTTAACATGGTAAATTAAGATCTCTTTACACAGCACTCTGCTGCCGATAAGCAATGATTCAGTATACTGTGGAGGAGATCTCTGCATGTAAATTTAACGGTCTTTATCACTGACGAGCAGGTGAAGCGTTTCTTCCTGACAATCGCCTGCTCAACAAGGAAAAATACCAAATAAAAAATGGAGACAGCATTCCAAATCTGTGGAGTTTAATACAGATGCAACGTTTCGGCTCAAACAGCCTTTGTCAAGCATGCATATACACCAACAAGTGGGGGTTTAAATACCCCTAAATTAGCAACATATGTGAGGGAGTGTCCCCTGAGACCATTTTCCTTCATTGGGGTCAGGGGACATGCATACAATATTGCATGTGATAAAACAAAATAAAGCTAGCCATTCATTAATGATTATAGATGTCTTTTTCGGAATAACATGTTGTTCATGGTTGGTCTGTGAAGGTTGTAGTTTTGGATCACAATTCTATTAGTCAAAAAGACAGATCATTGATCAATCTGTAACGTGATCTGCCATGCCAAGTATTCTGGGCTTCCATCAATGGGTGCAGATTTGTTGATTGGCATAAGTGACTTTTTAACTACAGCACTGACAATGACTAAAGAACTCCAACAAGGAGTCAAGCTCATTAACTTCACACGCTACCGTTCATCTCCCATTGTATTTCTGTCCGTTAAAGGGTATATTACAAAAAGTGTTAAAATACAATTGCTGAAGGCATAATCCTACATATTTTTTCTCACGCTACTGTGCATCTCCAAGTGTAAATCTGTCCATAAAAGGATACCTTTCATCCAGGGCCTAAATACTAGCCCTAAAAGAGATATTCCCCTAAATCACTGGTTACTGCTGTGCCTGGATAAGAGTAATACGCTACATAAATAAATAGGCAGATAGTGTTAGGTGCCTGTAAAAAAAGGCCTGAATTTGAAATCAATACATTGGGCCAAATATTTTTTTTCTTATTGTGGGGCTTGGTGAACGGTAACAATGAGGAAAACATCTAGTAAGGGATGCGGACGCGGTGGTGGTGGTGTTAGTGTACACTCTGGTGCTGGGAGAGGACGTGGCCATTCTGCCACAGCCACACGTCCTAGTGAACCAACTACCTCAGGTTCCAGTACCCGCCAGAATTTACAGCAATATTTGATGGCGCCCAATGCGGTTCTAAGGATGGTAAGGCCTGAGCAGGTACAGGCGCTAGTCAATTGGGTGGCCGACAGTGGATCCAGCACGTTCACAACATTATCTCCCACCCAGCCCTCTGCATAAAGTGCACAGGTGGTGCCTGAAAACCAAGCCCATCAGTCTGTCACTTCACCCCCCATGCATATCAGACAAACTGTCTGAGACTCAAGTTATGCAGCAGTCTCTTATGCTGTTTGAATACTCTGCTGGCAGGGTTTCCCAAGGGAATCCAGCTAGCCCTTCCCCAGTGGTGGAAGACATAGAATGCACTGATGCACAACCACTGATGTTTCCTGATGATGAGGACATGGGAATACCACCTCATCGGAGTCCGCAAGTCTCTGATGAGGACAAAACACAGGTGGCAACTGCTGCGTCTTTCTGCAGTGTGCAGACCGAACAGGAGGTCAGGGAGGAAGACTGTGTGGAAGAAGATGCAGGGGACGATGAGGTCCTAGACCCCACATGCAATATAGGTCGTGCCACTGACTTTCATAGTTCAGAGGAAGAGTCAGTGGTGAGACCGAGCAAACAGCGTAGCAAATGAGGGAGCAGGGGGCTAAAGCAGAACAGCCGCCGCCAAGAGAGTTCGCCTGCTACTGGCCACCACCACCAGGATCCAAGCACCCGAAAGGCAGCATCAAGGAGTTCCCTGGCATGGCACGTCTTTAAACAATGTGCTGACGACAAGACCCGAGTGGTTTCCATCTCTCCATCTCACAAACCTGGGAGAGAAAGCGTCAATTCCCACCTAGCCACCCTCGAGCCCTGGGCCTGAATGCCAGCATTTCTAAACTACTGGCCTTTGAAATGCTGTCATTCAGGCTGGTGGACACAGACAGCTTCAAACAGCTGATGTCCATGGCTGTCCCACAGTATGTTGTTCCCAGCTGCCACTACTTCTCCAAGACAGCAGTGCCTTCCCTGCACAACCAAGTATCCGATAAAATCAAGTGTGCACTGCGCAATGCCATCTGTGGCAAGGTCCACCTAACCACAGATACGTGGACCAGTAAGCACGGCAAGGGACGCTATATCTCCCTAACTGCACACTGGGTAAATGTAGTGGCGGCTGGGCCCCAGGCGGAGAGTTCCTTGGCGCACGTCCTTCCGCCGCCAAGGATCGCAGGGCATCATTCTTTGCCTCCTGTAGCTTCCTCCTCCTACTTGGCTTCCTCCTCCTCTGCTTCCACCAGCTCATCCAGTCAGCCACACACCTTCACTACCAACTTCAGCAGAGCCCGGGGTAAACGTCAGCAGGCCATTCTGAAACTCATATGTTTGGGGGACGGGCCCCACACCGCGCAGGAGTTGTGGCGGGGTATTGAACAACAGACCGACCAGTGGTTTCTGCCGGTGGGCCTCAAGCACGGCCTGGTGGTGTGCGATAATGGACGAAATCTCGTTGCAGCCCTGGGACTAGCCGGTTTGACGCACATCCCTTGCCTGGCGCATGTGCTGAATTTGGTGGTGCAGAAGTTCATTCACAACTACCCCGACATGTCAGAGCTGCTGCATAAAGTGTGTGCCGTCTGTGCACGCTTCCGGCGTTTACATACTGCCGCTGCTCGCTTGTCTGCGCTACAGCGTAACTTCGGCCTTTCTGCTCACCGCCTCATATGCGATGTGCCCACCAGGTGGAACTCCACCTTGCACATGCTGGAGAGACTGTGCGAGCAGCAGCAGGCCATAGTGGAGTTCAGCTGCAGCAAGCATGCGTCAGTCGCACTGCGGAACAGCACTACTTCACCACCAATGATTGGGCCTCCATGCGAGACCTGTGTGCCCTGTTGCGCTGTTTCGAGTACTCCACCAACATGGCCAGTGGCGATGACACCGTTATCAGCGTTACAATACCACTTCTATGTCTCCTTGAGAAAACGCTTAGGGCGATGATGGAAGAGGAGGTGGCCCAGGAGGAGGAGGAGGAGGATGAAGGGTCATTTTTAGCACTTTCAGGCCAGTCTGTTAGAAGTGGCTCAGAGGGAGGTTTTTTGCAACAGCAGAGGCCAGGTACAAATGTGGCCAGCCAGGGCCCACTACTACAGGACGAGGAGGATGAGGAGGTGGTGGAGGAGGATGAGGATGAAGCAGGTTCACAGCGGGGTGGCACCCGACACAGCTCAGGCCCATCACTGGTGCGTGGCTGGGGGGATACGGAGGATGATGACGATACGCCTCCCACAGAGGACAGCTTGTCCTTACCTCTGGGGAGCCTGGCACACATGAGCGACTACATGCTGCAGTGCCTGCGCAACGACAGCAGAGTTGCCCACATTTTAACGTGTGCTGACTACTGGGTTGCCACCCTGCTGGATCCCCGGTACAAAGACAATGTGCCCACCTTACTTCCTGCACTGGAGCGTGATAGGAAGATGCACGAGTGCCAACGCACGCTGGTAGACGCGCTCCTGAGAGCATTCCCAAATGTAACAGGGGAACAGGTGGAAGCCCAAGGCGAAGGCAGAGGAGGAGCAAGAGGTCGCCAACGCAGCTGTGTCACGGCCAGCTCCTCTGAGGGCAGGGTTAGCATGGCAGAAATGTGGAAAAGTTTTGTCTCCATGCCACAGCTAACTGCACCACCACCTGATACGGAACGTGTTAGCAGGAGGCAGCATTTCACTGGTTGAACAGTACGTCTGCACACCCCTCCACATACTGACTGATGGTTCGGCCCAATTCAACTTCTGGGTCTCCAAATTAACCACGTGGCCAGCGTTTTGTCTGAACGTGTATTCAGCACGGCAGGGGAAGTCATTACTGACAAATGCAGCCGTCTGTCCATAGCCAATGTGGACAAGCTGACGTTCATAAAAATGAACCAGGCATGGATCCCAGAGGACCTGTCCCTCCCTTGTGCAGAATAGACATTTATAACTGCCTCCCCCTTAACCATGTATTCTTGTAATCTGGGGCACTTCTTTATTGAATCCTCATTTTTTTAACTTTACCATGATCTTGCGGTGCAACCCAAAGTTGAATGAACCTCTCCTCAATCTGGGCGTCGGGGCTGAAATAACTGAAAGTGGCCTTCTCCAGTGGTGGGTGATATGATGCCTTATTCCTTGCTGTGGGACCTCTCTCCTCTGTCTTGGTGCTGGGGCCGAAATAACTGAAAGTGGCCTTCTCCAGTGGTGGGTGATATGATGCCTTATTCCTTGCTGTGAGACCTCTCTCCTCTGTCTGGGTGCTGGGCCCGAAATAACTGAAAGTGGCCTTCTCCAGTGGTGGGTGATATGACGCCTTATTCCTTGCTGTGGGACCTCTCTCCTCTGTCTGGGTGCTGGGCCCGAAATAACTGAAAGTGGCCTTCTCCAGTGGTGGGTGATATGACGCCTTATTCCTTGCTGTGGGACCTTTCTCCTCTGTCTGGGTGCTGGGGCCGAAATAACTGAAAGTGGTCTTCTCCAGTGGTGGGTGATATGACACCTTATTACTTGCTGTGGGACCTTTCTTCTCTGTCTGGGTGCTGGGTCTGAAATAACTGAAAGTGGTCTTCTCCAGTGGTGGGTGATATGACGCCTTATTCCTTGCTGTGGGACCTCTCTCCTCTGTTTGGGTGCTGGGGCCTAAATAACTGAAAGTGGCCTTCTCCAGTGGTGGGTGATATGACGCCTTATTCCTTGCTGTGGGACCTCTCTCCTCTGTCTGGGTGCTGGGGCCGAAATAACTGAATGTGGCCTTCTCCTGTGGTGGGTGATATGACGCATGATTCTCTACTATGGGACCTCTCTCCAATTGATATTGGTTAATTTTTATTTATTTTATTTTATTTTAATTCATTTCCCTATCCACATTTGTTTGCAGGGCTTTACCTACATTTTGCTGCCTTTTGCAGCCCTCTAGCCCTTTCCTGGACTATTTTACAGCCTTTTTAGTGCCTTATATACTATGTTACTATGTTACTATGTAAAAGTTCGGGTCCCCATTTACTTTAATGGGGTTCTGGTTCGGGATAAAGTTTGGGTCGAGTTCGGATCCCGAACCCGAACACCTGAACTTCTCGAACCCGAACATCCAGGTTCGCTCATCTCTAAATAAAGCATCTTTGAATACAAAATCATGTTTATGTGTCTCCATTTTCTGAAAACCATATTTTTTTAAATTTTTTCTACTGATCATTACGGTTGAGCGAACCCGAACTGTAAAGTTTGGGTTTATACCGAACTTTAGGGTATTTGGTACCCGGTCTAGATCCCGGACATTTCCATAAAAGTTCGGGTTCGTGTTCGGTGTTCGGCGATTTCTTGGCGCTTTTTGAAAGGCTGCAGGGCAGCCAATCAGCAAGCGTTTCACTAGTCTGCCCTTAGAAGCCATCACAGCCATGCCTACTAATGGCATGGCTGTGATTGGCCAAGAGAAGCATGTGACCCAGCCTCTATATAGGCTGGAGTCACGTAGCTCTGCACGTCACTCTGCTCTTCTCAGTGTATGGATGGGATGCTGCTGCTGCAGTAAGGGAGAGAATAGGGAAGAATTCTGTTGAACTTGTTAGTGTTCAATCTTAACCCTGGGTTCAGACCTGAGCGTTCTGGAAACGTACGTTTTACGCGCGTTTTAGTCGCGCGTATTTCAGCGCGTTTTTGCAAATAGGAAACGCGCGTTCGTACGCGCGTTCTTGTGATTGACTACTGTGGTATCAATCAGAAAACGCGTGACAAACGCCCCAAAAAAAGCTCAAGTACTTGTCTATGCGTCGGGCGTTTTACAGCGCGTTCAAACGCGCTGTAAAACGCTCAAGTGAGAACCAGGGCCATAGGAAAGCATTGGTTTTCATGTGTTGAGCGTTTTACAGCGCGTTTGAATGCGCTGTAAAACGCTCAGGTGTGAACTTAGGGTAAAACTACAGCAATTATTGAGGGTGCTATGCTACATTTTTGTACCCAGCCCTGAGCCCAGTGACACTTAAAAAAAAAACTTTCAATCCATCTGCTAGTTCGGTGGGCATCAGCGGCCATTTTTGACAGTGTAGTGCCCTTTTAACTGCATGTGAACTGCATGTGTGCCAGGGACATTACTTTAATTCTGTTCTGGTAGCTCAGTGCAGGACAAATTTCCTTTTTTGGCCGGTCAAGTACCCCTGCATCCTGCAGTGCATACCTGGCAGTGAAAATTATTACATTTGTCTGTCACATATTTTTGTGACTTAAAGCGATTTGTTATCTGTCTGCAACAGGCACTGCATATATGACAGTCCAATTAAACCGGACTGATATAAGCATTTACCTTGCTGATATAAAAAAGCACACTTTTTTGCTAGATAGTAAATTTAGGGGCTATGCTGCATTTCTGACAGTCCAATTAAACCGTTACATACTGCAGTTACATTGCTGCTATAAAAAAAGCATTTTTTTGTGCTAAATAACAAATTTGCATGCTACGCTACATTTCTGACAGTCCAATAAAATCGTAACATACTGCATTTACATTGGTGCTATAAAAAAACACACTTTTTGTGCTAGAGAGGTGACAGGTAGGTAAATTTGTAAAAATCGTCTGTTCCATTGGTGGGTGACATTTTACCATTTTTGCCATATACAATCCCCTGCTTTGCATAGGTAACAGGGAAGTAAATTTGTAAAAATCATATGTTCCATTGTTGGGTGACATTAACCTAGTTTTGCCATAAACAAACTCCTGCTCTGCATAGGTGACAGGTAGGTAAATTTGTAAAAATCGTCTGTTCCATTGGTGAGTGACATTTTACCATTTTTGCCGTATACAATCCCCTGCTCTGCATAGGTGACAAGGAGGTGAATTTGTAAAAATTGTCTGTTCCATTGTTGGGTGACATTTTACCATTGTTGCCGTATACAATCCGCCGCTCTGCATAGATGACAGGGAGGTAAATTTGTAAAAATCATCTGTTCCATTGGTGGGTGACATTAACCTAGTTTTGCCATAAACAAACTCCTGCTCTACATAGGTGACAGAGAGGTAAATTTGTAAATATCGTCTGTTCCATTGGTGAGTGACATTTTACCATTTTTGCCGTATACAATCCCCTGCTCTGCATAGGTGACAGGGAGGTAAATTTGTAAAAATTGTCTGTTCCATTGGTGAGTGACATTTTACCATTTTGCCGTATACAATCCCCTGCTCTGCATAGATGACAGGGAGGTAAATTTGTAAAAATCGTCTGTTCCATTGGTGAGTGACATTTTACCATTTTTGCTGTATACAATCCCCTGCTCTGCATAGGTGACAGGGAGGTAAATTTGTAAAAATTGTCTGTTCCATTGTTGGGTGACATTTTACCATTTTTCCGTATACAATCCCCTGCTCTGCATAGATGACAGGGAGGTAAATTTGTAAAAATCGTCTGTTACATTCTTGGATGACATTAACCCAGTTTTTCCATATACAAACCCATGCTCTGCATTTGTGACAGGGACGTAAATTTGTAAAAATTGTCTGTTCCATTCGTGGGTGACATTAACCCAGTTTTGAAGGTGAAAAACCCCTGCTATGCATTGGTGACAGGGAACTAAATTTAGTAAAAACGTCTTTTACTTCAGTGGGTGACCACAAGAAATGAGGATAGCATCAAATAAGGGACGTGGCCCTGGTCGTGGTGCTGCTGGTGTTGGTGGAGCTCCTGTTGCAGGGAGAGGACGTGCTCGATCTGTGCCAGCTACACGCCCAATTGAAACAACTTCCTCAGGTGCGCGTAGACAACAGAGCCTTCAGAGTTATTTAGCAGGCCGCTCTACGAATGGTGAGGCCAGAACAAGTACAGTCGCTAGTAGATTGTGTGGCTGACAGTGCCTTCAGTACATTCACATTGTTTCCCACCCGGTCCACTGCTGAAAGGTCAGAGTTGGCACCTGCAGGACATGGGAATCTATCTAGCACCTCACCCCCTTGAAAATCAGCCAAGCAGTCTGAGCCCCAAGTCATGCAGCAGTCTCTTATTCTTTTTGATGACTCTGCTGGCAAGGTTTCCCAGGGCCATCCACCTAGCCCTGCCCCACAAGTGGAAGAGATTGAGTGCATCGATGCCCAACCACTTATGTTTCAGGATGTGGACATGAGAGGACAACCGCAGCACGTCTCTGATGATGACGAAACACGGGTGCCAACTGCTGCAACTTTCTGCAGTGTGCAAACCGACAAGGAGGGCAGGGATGAAGACTGGGTGAAAGATGATGTGGAGGACGATGAGGTCCTAGACACCACATGGAATCAAGGTCATGCGAGTAACCTGTGCAGTTCGGAGGGAGAGGCGGTGGTAGCACAGAGCCACCAGCACAGCAAAAGAAGGGAGCATGGTGCAAAAGCAGAGCGGCCATCCCCTAGACAGTATGCCTGCTACTGCCCAACATACCCAAGGACTGAGCACAACAAAGCCAGCTCCAAGGAGTTGCCTGGTGTGGAAGTTCTTCAGACAATGTGCAGACGACAAGACACGAATTCTTTGCACGCTGTGAAATCAGAGCCTGAAGCAAGGCATAAATGTTCTAAACCTGAGCACAACCTGCATGTGCATGACCAGGCATCTAAGTGCAAATCACAAGCTGCAGTGGAGTAAACACCTCCAAAATCAAGTAAGGTCTCAAGCGCCTCCTGCTCCCTCTTCTGCTGCAGTCTCTGCCTCTTTCTTCACCTCTGGAGTGACAGTTGCACTGGCCACCCCACAAACAGAGGATTTGGCAGCAACGCCACCACATCCGTCACCTTCAACAAGCAGCACCATAATGTCCCATGGCAGCATTCAGCTGTCCATCTTCCAAACAATGGAGTGAAAGAGTAGTACCCCCCTAACCACATGCGATCCCTGGCCCTGAATGCCAGCATTTCAAAATTCCTGGCCTTTGAAATGCTGTCATTCCGTCTGGTGGAGACGGAGAGTTTTAAACACCTTATGGCCTCGGCTGTCCCACAGTACGTCGTTCCCAGATGCCACTACTTTTCCAGGCGAGCCATCCCATACCTGCACAAACAAGTGGGGGACAAAATCAGGTGTGCACTGAGCAACGCCATCTGTGGCAAGGTCCACATAACTACCGATACAGGGACCAGTAAGTACGGGCAGGGACGTTATATCTACCTAACAGCACATTGGGTAAATGCAGTGGTGGCTGGGCCTGAGGCGGATAGCTGTTTGGTGCATATCCTTCCGCCAACGAGGATTGCAGGGAATTTCTCCTTGCCTCCAGTTGTCTCCTCCTTCTACTCCTCTTCCTCCTCTAACACCTCCTCATCTGATCAGCGTTAACACCTTCACCACCATCTTCAGCACAGCCATGGGAAAATGACAGCAGGCAGTTTGGAAACTCATCTTTTTGTGGGACAAACCCCACACTGCACAGGAACTGTGGACTCTGCTCTTTTAATATTACTGTGAGTATAAACTGTGGCAACCATCTGCTCCCAATAAGTGATAATTTATAGAATTATTTTAAATGTTAAAACAGCATACCACATGCAATGAAACAATATGTTTTTGAACAGACTGCTTGTTAATACATTCAAACATGTGTTTACTGATAGCTATAGGTCAGTGTCACTCTGACATTATTTGCTATTGCTGTGATTGCATTAGAGAGCTGAAAAATGGAGAGTGGAAGGGAGACAGAGAAAAAAAATATATTGTGACGGAACGCCTGCCACCCCGACTGGGTGCCTCCGTCGACCGATGCGCCTAGTGCTTGCCAAGGACCTTCAGCACTGCACTCGACACCAGAACCACCTCAAACCCCACGAACCGCCTCAGCTTAGTTTGGGTTTTCGCCGTACCTCTCCTTAGTCCAGAGAGCGAAACAGGAACAAGAAAAGCCCTCACAAGAGCTGGGGAATATACTCTGGAGAGTATAAGGAATATAGCAATCCCCAGAGTGTAGTTCTCCAATCCCCCAAACATGAGCCCAAACTTCATGAAGGGTAGAACAGGACAAGCATACATGGGGCCATAGTCGCAGGGCAGGAGGCGAGCAAGCAGTCCCTTCCAGGAAACTGGGGCAGACTCTGGTACAGGGTCCAGTCCGCTACATTTCTCCCCTTTACCAAAGAGACTAACAGGGTATCTGACCTCCTGCCGGTCAGTGCCCTGGTTAGTCCAGCAACCCACCCACGAAGCACAAACAGCAGTACAGCCCACCCACAATAAATGGTTACTACACCTGGATAAAGTAGCAACTTGTCCATGTCCAGGTGCCTCACCACGGCTGTGCGGGGGACTGGTAGACTGCCTAGGTGGGTTGCTGAGTGGGCAGAGACCGGCGGTACTCTGCCCTGGGGCCAGCGCTACCACGGAAGTAGCCTGGTGGGAGCCTGGTTGTGGGGGGAGGAGACCGACTGTCTCCCTCTGGATAAACCGCTCTGTGGCTGGCGGACAGGACCGACCATCCTTGCCCCTTGTGCTGCAAGTGCAGAGACCACGGTCCCATCTGCACCGTTGGGGGGCGTAACATCTCCCCTTGGTGGGTTAGGCTGCCGCTGGAGAGAGGGTGTAACAAGCCCCTCTCTCTGAACTGTAGACTGCCGCTGGGGAGAGCGGGTAGCAGGCTCCTCTCCCTGACCCTCTCTCTGCTGGTGGAGGGGGGGACCAACTGTCTCCCCTTTCAATATTTTGTCCTGCTGCTGGGGTGGAAGTACGACACCTTCAGCTCCCTGGGGTACACACTGCCGCTGTGGAGGAAGAACGGCACCTTCAGCTCCCGGGGGTACACACGGCCGCTGGGGAGGAAGGATGACACCTTCAGCTCCCTGGGGTACACACTGCCGCTGGGAAGGAAGGACGACACCTTCAGCTCCCTGGGGTACACACTGCCGCTGTGGAGGAAGAACGGCACCTTCAGCTCCCGGGGGTACACACGGCCGCTGGGGAGGAAGGATGGCACCTTCAGCTCTCCGGAACGCACTCAGCCGCTGGGGAGGGCGGGCGATACCATCTGCCATGAACTGCAGGTACTCTGCTGTTATCCTCCTCACGAACTGCACAGATTTCTCCGGGGGGTTGGGTCCGAAGAAAATCAGCCGTGATCTCAGCTCTCTGTCAAATTCCTCCTGCGTGTAGCTGGGTGCCATGCTTGTTCTCCTGAAGTTCTTTCTTTTGTAGATAGGGGCGCTGTACGGGTACTGGCGTTGCCCTCACTTTGTAATTCAAGGAATGGTGTTGCCCTGTAGATGTCCTTCTGGGCTGTGGAAATGATCCCGCGCTTGCCACCAAATGTGACGGAACGCCTGCCACCCCGACTGGGTGCCTCCGTCGACCGATGCGCCTAGTGCTTGCCAAGGACCTTCAGCACTGCACTCGACACCAGAACCACCTCAAACCCCACGAACCGCCTCAGCTTAGTTTGGGTTTTCGCCGTACCTCTCCTTAGTCCAGAGAGCGAAACAGGAACAAGAAAAGCCCTCACAAGAGCTGGGGAATATACTCTGGAGAGTATAAGGAATATAGCAATCCCCAGAGTGTAGTTCTCCAATCCCCCAAACATGAGCCCAAACTTCATGAAGGGTAGAACAGGACAAGCATACATGGGGCCATAGTCGCAGGGCAGGAGGCGAGCAAGCAGTCCCTTCCAGGAAACTGGGGCAGACTCTGGTACAGGGTCCAGTCCGCTACATATATAAAAAAGAGAAGGACAAGAGAGAGAAAAATATGAATCCTAGGAGACCTCAGAGTGTCATATTTTCAGGTCAGTTGGAGCACTTTTGATCTGGTAAAATTGATTCAGACAGGAGTCAAATTTTAATATTGAATACCAATTTATAATTTGGGGCTTTGTCCAAATAATTACATGATTAGTTTACTCTTTCTGAGTAACAAAGAGAGTAATTGAACCCTGCTCCCCTGTAATTACAATAGCCAAGCCCTAGCCTTAAGCCCTCTTTGCCCTATAGTACACCTTTTCTAATTCATAGCTATGTATACCCTATCCTAAGCAGAAATTGACATTACATATATATATAGTGAATGATTTCCTATGTTCAACAATGGTTGTTAATCGTTTGTGTCTGTGGAGTGAAAAGTGTAGTTATTCTAATCTGTCTTAATGTCTGCTTCAGATTTTATCAGCTGCATATTAAGCAATTTTTATTTCAAATTAGCAGCATGAATTGCATGACATTTATCAGTATATGGGCTCTTTCACACGAGCGGATGCCGTGCGTGTAATCAGCTGCGTGAAAGAGTGCCAAGCCCTGCTCCGGACAGCAGAGACACGGAGCAGTAACATGATTGATAAGGCCCTGTGCCTCTTTGTGACCATTTTACTACAAAATCACTGAAAGATGAAGTTGTCACCGTGATTTTGTAGTAAACAGATCACAGAGAAGCACAGAACATTATCAATCATGTTAATGGTCCGTGTATCTGCTGTCCGGAGCGGGGCTTGGCACTCTTTCACGTAGCGGATTACCCACACGGGATCCGCTCGTGTGAAAGAGTCCTACGTCTTTTTCATATTGCAGTTTCCCATTATACTATTGTATATTCGGGGGGGCGGCGCTTGCCGATGGCGGAGTAAGCAGCACGAGGCCTGAGCTCCTGAATGCCGCCAACTCTCTCACCAACACCATAGCGCGGGGACGAGCGCATCCATCACAATGGGCCGCAAGAAGGGTCCCCCTTCCACCCCAGCACCTGCAGTGCGTGACCCGGGCGACATTTCGTGCTTCTTCGGCTCCTCCAGCCAGCCGGGGACCTGGTGCGGAACTGCTGCATCCAAGATGGCGAAGACAGCCCATGACTCCGGCGCCTCAACGCCTGTGACCAGGGGAAAGACAGTGGCCCTCGGCTCCTGCACCCAGGGAGCTCTCCATGCCGGAGGGCTCCCTACCTCCTATGCTGAAGCGGTGAGTCCAGCTTCCATGGCTGCATCTTATCCACTATCCAAAAGCTCTGCAGCTTCCCCAGACCCACAGCTCAGCCAGCGTGGATCCCCAGTCTTATCAGCCTCTTCAGGCAGATCTCCTGCGGTGCATACCCAACTAGATGAATGGGACTGGAAGTTGCACCTAAAGTCTCCCCACCACCACAGAAGTAGATGCTTTACTGAGTAGAATGGAAGCCTCCCATAAACAAGACATGGCGGTTTTGCATCAAGATATAAAACATGTGGGGCAGAGGGTGGAGGACATAGAAAACAAGCAGGAGCAGATTCTCACCACCCTGGACTGTCACTCCAAGGTCATAAATGCACATGCTGCCCAGCTGCAGGACAAATTGACGACATCGAGAACCGGACCAGTGGAATAACCTCAGCATCAGGGGGGTCCCTGAAACTGTGGTCGATCTAGCCGCCTTGGCGCAAAATCATTTTACAGCGCTACTGAATGCAGCTCTTACCAAAATAATTGAAATAGACCGCATTCATAGGGCTCTTGGACCAAAGCCGCCTGATCCGAATCATCCTAGGGACATCATATGCCGCATTCATTTTTACAGAGAAAAGAAATCCATCCGTAGGGCAGCACTAGACACGGTGGGTTCTGGGGCAGACCCTAACCCTATCCAGATCCTCACTGCAAGGAAAGATGGAAAGTCAGCTATCTTCAGGTCACTCGACGATATCCCCAAGTTCCTGGCTACATTTGACCTGCCTGTAGTGGATCTCCCAGAATGGACTAGACCTCCACTGGTACCTCCGCCCAGAGACCGTAAGGAATGGCAGACGGCAATGCTGAAACCCCAGAGGCCCTTCAGACCCCATCCGGGACCAGCTACTTGAACCCGAATAGCTGATCCGGGACTTTTTATTTTTTTCTCTTATGCGCTCGACTAATGTTCTTTCACTTGTTCATATGTTACATGCTATGTGTGTTTTATTACTTAAAGATTATCTTCTATTCCGGGGGTCAGTAAGGCTGCCGTTTTCGTTCTCGACCTCTCCTCTCCCTTCATAGGGATATCGACACTCAGTGTTGGCAGTGACTATTGTCACACCTTAGTTTACTATTGAGCCTGCGTCCCAGACTCCCTCCTTTAGGAGTTTATCTGTGTTTGTCTAATAGTTGTTTGTCTGTCCTGTACCGTGCCCCACCTTTATCCTCTTGTCCTGACCCTCTTTGCTTCTACCCCACCACTTGAGCACACAGGTGTTTTACTCAATAGACGGGATGACCTTCCTGTCTTTCTGCACTTACAATGCTAGAGGCCCTAACAAGCCAGAAAAGCGAAGCCAGATCCTGTATCGCTTCACCAGAAACATATCATGTTTGCTATGTTTCAGGAAACTTATTTTAAATCTTCCTCGGTTCCCAGGTGCGACCGTGGGTATTATACCACTTGGTTCCACAGCCCCAACCCTGTCAAAAAAGCAGGTGGTGTGTCCATAGCCTTTCACAAGACCTTCCGCCCCATGGTCCTATCTTCAGAGACCAACACCAGAGGGCGCTATATCTTTCTCAAGCTATCAGATGGCCAACATGTCTATACGATCGCTAACGTTTATTTTCCCAACCAGAGGCAGATACCGTTCAGTTCCAGGACCCTGAGGAAACTGGCTTGCTTCGCGGATGGCTCCTCCATCATACTAGGTGGTGACCTCAATATGGTGATGGACCCTGCCATAGACTCTTCAACTGGTAAGTCCTCTATCTCCCCGGCATCCCAGCACCGATTCAGAAGGGACCTATCCTCATGTCTAGTTGATTTGTGGCGGGTGTTACATACAGGAGTCAGAGACTTTAGTTTTCATTCTCTAGCCCACAATAGTTATGCTAGACTGGACCATCATTGTTCGATGGATGGTTTTCTTTGGTCCGATCACTCACCTATATATGGCCGTCTCCGGCTCCATCTACTATCTCCCCGCCCCTTCACGTGGAGACTTAACGACAACCTCCTAAACGACCTGGTCTGCATGACTGACATACGCACTGCCATTGCAGACTTTATCAGTACCCATCAAAATGACCCGTCCTCACCTCCTATAAAATCGGAAGCTCTGAAATGCGTCCTTAGAGGGCTATTTATATCCCATGGCACTAGACTTAAGAAAGAGCGCTCTGCGAAGCTCTCTACCCTCCTTTTGGCCCTCGACGATAAGAAAGCGTCGAACAAGTTTACCCCGTGAGACCAGTTGAAAGCCGACATATCCCTTCTCCGCCAACAGATACTCCAAATCCTAGACCAGAGAACCCTGTGCCTCCAGGGTAGGGTTAAATACTGCTTTTTTGAATACGGGGATAAAAATGGAAAATGGCTGGTTAGGGCTCTTCACCCTCGCCTTCCGCAGACGTGTGTTCGCTCGATAAATTCCCCAAGTAAGGGCCTTGTACACTCCTCTTCTGACATATCATCAGAATTTCAATCCTACTATGGAGCTCTCTATCACCTTGACACTGGGAGGGATCTGGCCTCTGACTCGTATGTGTCAGACACTCGTGACTACATTTGCCGATTTGGCCCACACGCCTCCCCGCCGAGGACTCATCGACGTTAGAGGACGATTTCTCCATCTCAGAACTCATATGTGTTGTGAAACATCTTAAAAACGGGTCCGGGCCTGGATGACCTGACCGCCCGCTTCTAAAAACTATAGCAGTAATACCTAAACCTGACAAAGATCTTTCCCACTGTGCCAACTATAGGCCAATATCCCTCCTAAATGTGGACTTAAAAATTTACGCCAAACTGATAGCCCTACGGTTGCACGCCCACATTCCAAAATGTATCCACCAAGAACAAGTGGGTTTTGTTCCCAGTAGGGAGGCACGTGACAGTACCTTGAAATCTATAGCCATAGTGGCCAGGGCCAGGTCCACCAGGTCTCCTCTGTGTCTGCTTTCAGAATGCAGCCCTTACCAAGCATATGGGTATGGGTCATAAAATGATCAATCGTATTATGGCTCTATATTCTTCTCCCTCAGCCCAGGTCAGTGTCAATGGCCTTCTGTCACAGCCCTTTGTCATAAAAAATGGAACGTGCCAGGGGTGTCCCCTCACCCCCTTCCTTTATATCCTAACCATGGAGTACCTAGCTAATGTCCTGCGGAGCAATCCATCCATAAACGGGGTTACTGTGGGGACCATGGAACATAAACTGTCCCTTTTTGCGGATGACTTGCTCCTCTATTTCTCCTTCCCGAGAATCGGACTTCCTTTGGTCCTTCGGGAATTTGAGATATTTAGTAGGTTAAGCAACTTCAAAGTGAACATTCAGAAATCTGAAATTTTAAATATATCGCTTGCACAGCAGGAGGTTGCCCATATTAGAGACTCGTTCTCTTTCAAAATTGCAAAGGACTCGATCCGTCACCTAGGCATTAATTTCCCTGCCAACCCTAACCATCTTTTTAAACTTAACTATAAACCACTACTCAGATAAATTGAATCCAACCTCCAGAAGTGGTCCCCCCTTCAAATATCCTGGTTCGGCAAAATAAATGCCCTAAAGATGGATACTCTGCCCAAAATCCTCTACCTATTCCAGACAGCTCCTTGCAATATTCCTAATAGATTCTTCTCACAACTCCGATCTATAGCCTCTCGTTTTATTTGGAATGGCCCCAGAGCTAGAATAAGTTACAAAATTCTCTCTAGAGCGAAACATTTAGGGGGAGCAGGTCTTCCCAATTTCCTATCATATTATAGGGCCAAATTGTGTGCTAGATCTAATCCACAAGCGTACATCGAAGCTTTGGGTTGACATAGAAAAACACCCTCGCGCCACACCTCATTCCAGGGATCTTTTGGCTTCCCAATAGTACGTGTAGTACTGTCATACAATCTCTGCAATCCCCGTTGCTCCAAACACTGGCAAAATCCTGGGGGAGATTTGCTTCCAAAACGACCCTAACCACAACGCCTGGCCCGCTGATGATTATCGCCATCTATCCTGATCTACCCTCTTATGTAAGAATCATGCCAGCTTTCCAGGCCTCCTCTCCCTCCCAGATCCTAATAAAAGACATATATAGGCAGTCCGGCCTTCTTCCCCTCAATGACATGCCGCACATCTTTGCTGATTCTCCAAGCCGCTGGTTTCATTACCTACAACTCCGCAGCTTTATAGCTTGGATCACAATTATCCGCTCCTCTGACTAACTTTGAAAAACTCTGCATAGCAGACTCAGGCCCCTGTCATGGTATATCCTTGATCTATGGTCTGCTTGGTGCCGGGGAGGTAGGGGATGGCTCATTCACTGACCAGCTAAGAGACGTTGGGTTTGTATCTGGCTGGGAGACTGACTTGGCGGTCTCTATTTCCTCTGAACAATGGAATCGCTCCCTCTTATTTACTCATAAGCTGACGGTTTCTTGCCGCCTACAAGAATTGAACTATAAAATCCTCACATGGTGGTATAGGACTTCGGTCAAGCTGCATCAGTCCCTCTGTTCCCAACACATGTTGGTGATGCCACACTGCAGTTGGATCTATGCTCCACATTTGGTGGGACTGTCCCCGGCTTGCCCCCCTGTGGCAGGATGTTTTTGCTCTTTACAATGCTCTGTACCGGACTACTGTATCACCTTCCCCTCTGATAGCACTGCTTTCTATCTATTCGGGTAGAATTCAGCATGTCAAGAAAGGAGCCCTTAGAATGTTTGTTCAGGCTATGAGACATATCATACTGCGCCAGTGGAAATCGGCAGACTGTCTGCAGAGAATCTCTTGGGTCTACGCTCTGGATACCCAAGTCCGAATGGAGGAGCTGCGGGCCGAAGCCCATAATCGGACACATGTATATACACAAACCTGGGACCCGTGGTTGCAATTTAGGGGTTCTTCCCGATTCCAAATCTGGTTGGATACTGGTGGTTGCTCCTGGTGACGTTCTTGATCCTCTCTCCACAACTCCCCCCCCCCGTCTTTCCTACCCTCCCCCATTCTCCCGTCCCTTGTCTCTGTCTTTCATGTCATGACTCGCTAGACACGCTGCTTGTTCAATTACATGTTTTATGATTGCTATGTAAAGATTTTTCTGAAAATGGGCACAAACAGTGCTGTTCTTTTCCATGATTGACCAGTTGATTCTGCATGTCATTCTTCTTCTTGTCCTAATCAAATTTGATTGAACCTTACTATTGAATATTCTCTTGCATTTGTCAAAGTATATTTAAATGTCAAAATAGGTTAATAAATCAAGATGAGTAAAAAAAAAGAGAAATGAAAAAAAAGAGCAATTTTGTAACATACACAACCATTTGTTTGTTAGGCAGTCAAATGGTTTACATAAGAGCAGGAAGAATTGGTGTGCTGACCTTTGGTAGTTGGGCTACATATGCTCTTTTGAAAATAACCAGTCTTATTATTATCACTTTATGAGTTTGATATATCATAATTTGGTATGTTACCCTGGGGTCCGAAAATAATGATTACACATGGTTAAAAGCTATGGACACCTTCACATGAAAAACATAAGTTTACAGTGGTTTCCTTAACCCCTTAAGGACCGGGCTCATTTTCACCTTAGGACCAGGCCATTTTTTGCAAATCTGACCAGTGTCACTTTATGTGGTGATAACTTTAAAACGCTTTTTCTTATCCAGGCCATTCTGAGATTGTTTTT
Source organism: Bufotes viridis (assembly GCA_033119425.1). Lineage (NCBI taxonomy): Eukaryota > Metazoa > Chordata > Amphibia > Anura > Bufonidae > Bufotes > Bufotes viridis. Next base: position 177,974,341 of record CM065590.1, read on the forward strand.
TCGTCACATATTGTACTTCATGACACTGGTAAAATTAAGTCGAAAAATTTCATTTTTATTTATAAAAAAATATCAAATTTACCAAAAATTTGGAAAAATTAGCAATTTTCCAAGTTTCAATTTCTCTACTTCTATAATACATAGTAATACCGCCCAAAAAAGTTATTGATTTACATTCACCATATGTCTACTTCATGTATCGATCATTTTGGGAATGCCATTTTATTTTTTGGGGACGTTACAAGGCTTAGCAGTTTAGAAGCAAATCTTGAAATTTTTCAGAAATTTTCAAAAACCCACTTTTTAGGGACCAGTTCAGGTCTGAAGTCACTTTGTGAGGCTTACATAATAGAAACCATCCAAAAATGACCCCATTCTAGAAACTACACCCCTCAAGGTATTCAAAACTGATTTTGCAAATGTCATTAACCCTTTAGGTTTTCCACAAGAGTTAATGGCAAATGGAGATAAAATTTCAGAATTTCGATTTTTGGAAAATTTTCCGTTTGAATCCATTTTTTCCAGTAACAAAGCAAGGGTTAACAGCCAAACAAAACTCAATTTTTATTGCCCCGATTCTGTAGTTTTCAGAAACACCCCATATGTGGGCGTAAACTGCTGTATGGCCAAACGGCAGGGCACAGAAGTAAGGGAACACCATATGGTTTTTGGAAGGCGGATTTTGCTGGACTGGATTTTTGACACCATGTCCCATTTGAAGCCCCCGATGCACCCCTAGAGTAGAATCTCCAAAAAAGTGACTCCATCTAAGAAACTACACCCCTCAAGGTATTCAAAACTGATTTTACAAACTTTGTTAACACTTTAGGTGTTCCACAAGAGTTATTGGCAAATGGAGATGAAATTTCGGAATTTCTATTTTTTGTTACCTTTCCTCAAAAAAAGTGTAATTCAGAGCAACCAAAAATCATATTTACTCTAAAATAATACAAACAAAACTGCCACCTTATCCCGTACTTTCCAAAATGGGGTCACTTTTTTGGAGTTTCCACTGTAGGGGTGCATCAGGGGGGCTTCAAATGGGACATGGTGTCAAATAACCAGTCCAGCAAAATCTGCCTTCCAAAAACCATATGGCGTTCTCTTCCTTCTACGCCCTGCCGTTTGGCCATACAGCAGTTTACGACCACATATGGGGTGTTTCTGCAAACTAGAGAATCGGGGCAATATATATTGAGTTTTGTTTGGCTGTTAACCCTTGCTTTGTTACTGGAAAAATTGATTAAAATGGAAAATTTGCAAAAAAATAGCTATTTTCGGACCGTTTTTATTTTTTGTTATTTACATCGTTGAACTGACAGGTTATTTTGTGTTCTATTTCTATAGAGCAGGTTGCTACAGACGCGGCAATACCAAATATGGCTACTTTTTGGGGGGTTTTGTTTCAGTTTTACATAATACAGCATTTTTGAAAAAAATGATTTTTTAGTGTCTTCACATTCTGAAAGCCATATATTTTTTTTATTTTTTGGGCGACTGTCTTATGTAGGGGCTCATTTTTTGTGGGATGAGATGGCGGTTTGATTGGAACTATCTTGGGGTGCATATGACATTTTGGTCGTCTGCTATTACACTTTTTGTGATGTAAGATGACACAAATGGCTCTTGACACCGTATTTTTTTTTTTGTGTTCACCTGAGGGGTTCGGTGATGTGTTATATTTATAGAGCAGGTTGCGACGGACGTGCCAATACGAAATATGTATACTTTTTATTTATTTATTTAAGTTTTACACAATATTATAATTTTTTAAAACAAAACAAATCATGTTTTAGTGTCTCCATAGTCTGAGAGCCCTATATTATTTTTTTTGGGGGGTGATTGTCCTATGTGGGGTATCATTTTTTGCGGGATGAGATGACGGTTTGATTGGCACTATTTTTGGGTGCATATAACTTTTTGATCGCTTGCTATTACAGTTTTTGAGATGTGAGGTGACAAAAATGTTTTTTTTTTACATTGTTTTTATTTTATTTTTTTAACAGTATTTACCTGAGGGGTAAGATAATGTGATATTTTTATAGAGCAGGTTTTTACGGACGCAGCAATACATAATATGTATACTTTTTATTTATTTATTTTACTTTAACACAATAATAGCATTTTAGAAAAAAAAATTATGTTTTAGTGTCTCCATAGTCTGAGAGCCATATTTTTTTATTTTTTTGGGCGATTGTCCTATATAAGGACTCATTTTTTGCGGGATGAGATGGCGGTGTTATTAGTACTATTTTGGGAGGCATACGCCTTTTTAATCACTTGGTATTACACTTTTTGTGATGCAAGGTGACAAAAAATGGCTTTTTTACACCATTTTTTGTGTTTTTTTTTTACGGTATTTGCGTGAGGGGTTAGGTCACATGATATTTTTATAAAGGAGATTTTTACGGACGCAGCGATACCTAATATGTGTAGTTTATTTGTTTTTTTTTTATTTTTATTCAGTGATATGTATTTTTCTTATTTTTACTTTTTTTTTTTCACTTTTTTGACCCAGACACACTTGGTTCTCTGGTGTCTATATAATACAGAACAGTACACTATATAGTGTACTGCACTGTATTTTTTTACTTTTCACAGTCTGGTCAGACTTCTGCCTTTAGCAGAAGTCTGACCAGAGTTACTATACCATGGCAAGCAGGACGCTTCTGAAAGCGTCCTGCTGCCATGGTAACCATCACCCGCTGCCATTACAGAGCAGCGGGTGATGGGAAGAGAGGTGAGCTCCCTCCCTCTACTTTCCTCTCCTGTCGGGGGGGCTGCAAAGGTACGGCAGCCCCCCGATGGGAGAGGGAGGGAGCTCCCTCCATGTTAACACCTTCTATACCGCGGTCCATACGGACCGCGGTATAGAAGGGGTTAAACTGCTGACATCTGCAGCACAGATGTCAGCAGTTTATAGCAGGGGGTCAGCAATGTGCCCACTAGACACCAGGGAAATGGATTGAAAGGAGGCGGGCGGGGGATCGCAATTGCCTCCCGCGCCGCCCACCCGCAGCACCGCCCGCAATCCCCCCCCCCTGCACCACCCGGGGGGACAATAAGATGGCGGGGTGCAGGGGGGGGGTTAAAATTTAACATTGGGGGCATATTTTAGTCTCTGATCAGAGATCGCACATAGCGCAGCAAACCGCAGGTCTGAATTGACCTGCGGTTTGCTGCGATCGCTGACATGGGGGGGTCACAGGACCCCCCCTGGGCATTGTGCCAAGATGCCTGCTGATTGATTTCAGCAGGCATCTTGTTCCGATCACCGCCACGTGCGCAGCGGTGATCGGAACTTCTCAGGGCGTACATGTACTCCCTTGGTCCTTAAGTACCAGGACGCAAGGGCGTACATGTACGCCCTTCGTCCTTAAGGGGTTAAATAAGAAGAAGTTGCACTAAATCTGCAATTCTCATTTCTTCCTTTATTCTTGAGGCTATATTAGACAGCCAGATCAGCCAGGCGATTGTTGAGAGGAAAGAGTTCCTTCCAGGCAATTGCCTGCTCGCTAGTGGAGGAGACCTCTGCTATTACATGCAGCGATCTCCTCCACAGCAGGTACAGTAGCAAAGTTTTTTTTTACATTGTAGATTCATATTGAAGACATGAAAACAGTTGAGTAAAACATAAGGAGTTAAGTAGTAAAGAAAAAAGTGTTAAAGAAACAAGAATGTTTTATATTTTAGAACCTTCAAGCTAGCCCCTTCTGTTTTGATGACAGTCATTCTTTGCACACTCTCTCATTCTCTCAATCAGCTTTATGGGGTAGTCATCTAGAATAGTTTTCATTTAAGAGCTATGCCATCTCAAGACTAATGTATTTGAGATCATCAGTTGTGTTGTGCAGAGGTAGGATTGGCACACAGTTCCATACAGTATTTAACCCTATTATGGTAAGAACCACTCGGCTAAGTAAATAGAAAGGCTAGTCCATTATTGCTTTAAGACATGAAGGTCAATCTTCTGGAAAATTTCCAAAACTTTGAAGGTATCCTCAAGTGCAGTCATCACTTGACCATCAAACAATATGATGAAACTGCTTCTCACGTGGACAGGAAATGAAGACAAAAGGCTCTATTACACATGAAGATAATTGTTCAGATTATAACCACAGTTTGTATAAGACTGCCATTGATTAATCTGAATCTTTTAGCAGGTTTAAAGATCATCGCTTGTAGGCGGCAAATCATGGTGTGTAATCGTGATCTGGTGCCCGCAAGCTGTGATTTAGTATGGGGATGAGCAATGGCGTAAGTGATCGCTCCTTCCCATACTGAGGAGGAGATCACTGCATATGATAGAAGCAGTCTCCTCTGCTAATGAGCAGGCGATTGCCAGGAAGGAACGCTGGTTAAAGGTGTGCCAAAATATGTAGTTAAATGGGTTGACCACTAGAGATGTCCCGAACTATTCGCCGGCGAACATCGCTTGTTCGCGTTTGCCGCAGGGGGCAAACATATGCGATATACGTCATCATTGAGCAAACTTTGACCCTGTACCTCACAGTCAGCAGACACATTCCAGCCAATCAGCATACCCTCCCTCCCAGACCCTCCCACCTCCTATCAAAAAGCAAGGACAGCATCCATCTTAGATTCATTCTGAAGCTGCAGTGTTAGTTAGAGCAGGGTGAGTGCTGCTGCTGCTGAATTAATAGGGAAAGCGTTAGCTAGGCCAGTATTCTGTGTCCACTCCAGTCCTCAAAGACTCATCTGCTGTAAGGAAAGCATCCTGACAGCACCCCAAAAAGCCCTTTTTAGGGCTGGTACATCAGTCTGCTTTTATTTTATTTTTTTATATATATATATTGCAGTTGCCTGTCCGTGTGTGAGAGGTCGCAGGCCCACAAACTGTACTGTGTGCACACCACTCATATAGGATGGCACAGTACCTTGCAGATAAAAAACATCATTTTATTTTTACCCTTTAATACAATTGCAGTTGCCTGCCAGTGTGTGTCAGGCCCACTGACTGTACTGTGCCCACTGCCAGTGCCCACCACTCATATCGGGTGGCACAGTACCTTGCAGATAAAAAAGTCATTTCCTTTTTACCCTTTAAAAAAATTGCAGTTCCCTGCCAGTGTGTGTCAGGCCCACTGACTGTACTGTGCCCACTACCCACCACTCATATAGGGTGGCACAGTACCTTGCAGATAAAAAAAGTTATTTAATTTTTTCCCTTTAATATAATTGCAGTTGCCTGCGAGTGTGTGTCAGTCCCACTGACTGTACTGTGCCCATGCCAGTGCCTACCACTCATATCGGGTGGCACAGTACCTTGCAGATAAAAAAGTCATTTAATGTTTACCCTTTAATATAATTGCATGGATGACATAAGTGACCAACAGACATTAGTGGATGATGATATAGCTGATCACACATGGGACCTGGGTGAAGGGGGGGCATCATCATCATCAGGGCATGAGGGTGGTACCAGGCCAGTGAGACATCAGCATGGTGGAAGGGGGCTGATGAGCCAGCAGGGTGGAAGCAGTGGAAGATCTAAAACCAAATGCTTTGGGGTAGACTGTCTGATACTTAGGAGCCTGTCAGGAAACAACTAGGGGTGGACGGGTTCATAGAGGCAGTGGCAGGCAGTCAACACAGAGTGTTGAGGTAAAATGCCATACTCAGCAGTGTGGGAATTTTTAATCAAGTCACTGGAGGATGTTAGTGTGCTGGTATGCAGGATATGTGGGCAGAAGGTAAAGCGTGGTCAGAGTGCTCATGTTAGCACCAAGGCCCTGTGGAGCATCAACACAAAGTGGCCTAGGAAAACCGTGGCACTAATGTAGTGGTACAGCCTGATGCAGCAACCGCTTCATCTCCCATCTTCCTCTCTTCACGACTTCTCTAGCAGTCAAGGCTCCGCAGCTGTCTTCCCTTCCCTTCGTCTATTGCTCCTGATGCTCCTCCTTCTCGTCAAGTGTTTCACCAAAAGTAGATGACTTGCAAAGAGACAACAGTATGCGTGCACTTCTTCAACGGCGCAGAAGCTGAAAGATGGGAAAGATCATTTTCTGAGCTTTTACCATATCTGACTTATGAAACACAGGGATCATTAGAAACATGCTGCTGGATACTGTCAGGTGCTGCTGGCAGCTTGGGGTGGTTTCTGGAGGTGACAGGTTCCCTTCAAAGAATAACATCAGAAAAAATGTTTACTCCCCAAACACATGGAAGAAGGTTCTCTGGTCAGATAAGAGTAAAATTAAACTATGACTACCCATGGAAATACTATCTGTGATGCAAACCCAACACTTTCCATTAGCCCAAGAACATCATTACCACAGTGAAGCATGATGGTGGCCACATCATGCTGGGGAGATACTTTTCATCGACAGAGACTCGAAAACTGGTTGGGATAGAAGGAAAGATGGATGGCATTAAATACATGGATGGGTGGCAATTCTGAGAAAAACCTGTTCAGTCTGCCAGACATGTGAAACTGCAATGCAGGTTCCCCAAACAATGGGACAAATACCCTAAATATACTGCTAAAACATATAAGACACTGAAGTGGTTTAAGGGGAAACATTTAAATCTTTTGGAATGGCCTAATCAAAGCCCAGATTTCAGTCCACTTAAGAATCTGTGGCATGACCTTAAGACTTCTGTATACCAAGGTAGCCATCTAACTTGCATACATACATATGTATTTGCAGCACTCCATAAAGTATTGACTTTCAAAGGGTAAATACTTATGTTACTTATGTTATTTTTTGCCCTAATTATTGTTTAGACTTTAAAGGAGTTCTTCGGGAATTAACAAAATAAAAATACTTTAATATTACTTCATTATAAGTATATTCTCAAATACCTTTTATTATTTATAATGGCTCATTTTGTCTGGGGAGTAATCATCAGGGGAAACAAAATATCCACCGTCCCATTAGTTCACACAAAACCTGTCCTGATCACACATAAGGACAAGTTACTTTACAACACTGAGGTAAAGCGCTTCCTCATCCTCCTCTCTACTTGTCAGGGATTATGATCCTAAATACAGATGATAAGAACTTTAAGAACTTTAGCTGAATGTCTGGGAAGTTTAGTTCATGAGGAGACATGAAGTACAGAGAGGATGGACAGGACAGGCTGTGGTAATGTGTTGCTGTGGTAATAGAGACTGTAAACAAGTGCTGCTTCTCATTAGCCAAAATTCCCACAGAGATTCACCTGTATTCAGGATCATGATTTCTGACAAGCAGAGCAGAGAGGAGGATGAGGCAGCAGTATGTCTCATTGTAGTGAAGTAACTTGTCCTCCTGTGATAAGGACAGGTTTTGTATGTTCTGATAGGACGGCGGCCGTTTTATTTCTCCTAATGATTGCTCCCTAGACAAAACAAGCCATTATAACTAATGAACGGTATTTGTGAATATATTTATTATAAAATACTATTTAAGTATTTTCATTTTTTTAATTCTTGGAGACCCCCTTTATTGCAACAAAACAGAAAAAACACCACGTCTCATTTAGTGAGGTGGATCCCTAAGTGACTAGTCTGGATAAGCGGGTCTTGAGCAGCACAGACAGATGGCACTGGTGTAGCAGGATAGGGACATGTATATAGAGGTGGAGAGGTAGCAGATTTGGAGATATAGCTGGCCTGTAGATATAGTGGGGTTGTAGATGTGGCTGGTTGATGTGGAGCTGTGGATGTGCAGCGATTATGCAGAGTAGAACACACTAGATGTAGCTGAGCAAGAAAGTGCCGCACAATGTGGGGCTGTGGACATGCAGAGATAGAGCACAGCTGAACACACTTATAATACAGCAGTAGCAGTGGCAGGGACAATGTAGCAGAGTTGGATGCAGCAAAGCTGTAATAACAGCAAGTCTGATGTAGCAGAATGGTATGAATGGAAAGTTCAATATGGCAGTGCTGTAATATTAGCAATAGGAGAGATATTCAAAGATGACTCACTCAAACCAAAAGTTGGACTCACCTCTTCTATAGAGACAACGAGAAAAGAAACAGAAAATACTTTTCTCTTTGCATCACTAGTTCCATTGTAAACTATTAGCTCTGTAATTTGGGTTACATTCTATCCATAACTTTAGAAGGATTTCATAACAAAATAATATCTTTGAAGTATCCTATACTTTGAAGAATGAGAGGAAAGTGATATTTACAGAACAGACATATTTTCTCTTTAGACATAAACAATATCAGCCATTGTATTTGCAGAAACATAATTAAGGGCCTCCAGAGGTTCTTGTAAATATTAGTTTTTAAGTCCGACAATTAAGATGGCATTATTGAGTGTATAACAAAGGCAGGAAATATTAAGGATTTTACTCTTTACTCTACTTCAATCATAAACAAGCCTATTTTATTTTGTGATCTTGGCAGGATGCATTGGCACAATGTGCTCAGCCTTTTTTATTCCTTTGACTTAGATGACATCCGATGCCCTGTGCCAGAACTCTTTTTATTGCTGCCACTTTGTTTACAGACTCCTTCGGGGCTGGTCTAATGAATCAATGAACTGGCTGCATGTCATTTTGATTGTTTTAGACCATTTTTTTTGTTAAATGGGTATTTTAAATAGATCTATGAATTTGTATAATAGGAAAAGTATTCTGATTGTTCATTCATAGCACTAAGTTGGCGGTGAACTTAACCCTTATGTGATAAATGTATGTTCTGTAAACCTCTCAGTTGAAGGAGTCATTGTACAAACTTTATTAGATTTGGTTCTTAGATTGGTGAAACTGATTTTTTTCAGCTGAGCTTGGCTGTCTCTCACTTACTATTACACCAGATTTGCCATGTGACCTATGCTACCCTATCTAATGGTAGCAAAAAGTAAAGAGGAAGATAATGAACCCGTGAGATCAGCATCCCCTACACACAGTAATTGGCAGATTCTTTTGCATAATGCTCCTTTTAGGCTCCATTCACACGTCCGTATGTGTTTTGCGGATCAGCAAAACACGGACACCGGCAATGTGCATTCCACATTTTGCGGACCGCACATCACCGGCACTCTCATAGAAAATGCCTTTTCTTGTCCACAATTGCGGACAAGAATAGGACATGTTCTATTTTTTGCGGAACGGAAGTGCGGACCCGGAAGTGCGAATCCGCAATTCCGGATCCGAGTGGGACATAGTGTGTCCCCATAGAAATGAATGGGTCCTCAATTCCGTTTCGCAAAATGTGGAACAGAATTGCGGACGTGTGAATGGAGCCTTACACTGATCAATAATCATAATCGATAATTATCGGGGATGAGCCTTTATAAAAAGGGTTGGTCCCAAAAAATTGACCCGTGTAAAAGGTGCTGGCTATCACCTTATATATTTGCTCATTCATTAAGCGATCATGTCTTTTGGCCAGCAACTAAAATCATTTTTTCTGTACAGCAGGTCATCCCAAGTCCATTTTGTCAAAGGCCAAGAGGGGGGTGTCTCCTTTTATACAGGTATAATGTATTACAAATTGGGCGGATATGCCACGTTATTATGCTGAGACAGTCGTTATATCAAAAGCATAGTGTTGAGGATGTGCGATCCAGATTCACTCTCCAGTATATATTGCAATTATCTATTTTCTTTCCCCCCCCTCTGGGGTCAGCACTCCTCCCCATTTGGACTAGGTGTTTTTAATTAGCCTTAGTGCAAGGGGCTTATAAACTCCTACTACCTCTCAGATGCATTTCCTGGGGGTTGTGACTGGGTGAACTATTTGCACCCGTTCACATGGTGCAGTACTGCGTGTCTGCCATTGCTGCCTCAGTGCTGTGCTGGTGGGGCGGTGGGGCCCAGGGCCAAGGAGGCTTTGCTGCACAGTGGGGTTGCTGTGTGGCTTCTGGGTCCCGCCGTTTGCTGCTGGTGCGGTGCTGGGGCGCCGGTGGTCGCTGCGCACGGCTGCACCATTATAGGTTAGAGTAGTTTCCCACTTGTAGAGGCTTCCTTGTCGCGGTAAGTGGGCCTATGCTCTTTGATCAAACTGTATACTAATGCCTCTTTTGCACAGCATACAATGTATTACAAATTGGGCGGATATGCCACGTAATTATGCTGAGACAGTCGTTATATCAAAAGCATAGTGTTGAGGATGTGCGATCCAGATTCACTCTCCAGTATATATCTGAATAAGGTTGCCTTGTTGGGGTAGGTGGGCTCACACTATTTTATAAACATATCCATTAAGAACCTGCTGCTTCTTTGTGTTTTTTCAGACAGTCCACTTTAAAGTTCATTTACAGAGCTTCAATATTGATAATCTATTCTTTGTATAGGTGACTCCTGGCACCCCTACCGATCAGTTTATAGGAGGAGTGACTGTGGACCAGAACTAGAACAGCTCTTTACTTTGCGTATACTCCAGGAAGCATGCTGCAAGCTGAGTCCCATTCACTTGCAGTACATATTCTATAATTTAAGGGATTAACTAGAAAATAATGCAATATTTGCACTATATGTAGCAGAAATGGGGTTTACTAAAAACAGATAGCGCTTGGGAAAAAACAATAAATCTTTATTGGGGTACAAGGGATCAAAAAATGATTCCATCTCCTTTGCCCCTTTCCTATAAAGATTGATCGCCAAATGTAGCACAAATGTAGCACTAATATTGTTGCACATTCCACTGATGTGGTAATTAAGGTGCAACAATGTTATACATTTTATCAGTGTGGTACTTGACCTGGATTATATCGTATCCTGTTACACACACAATCCACCCCTTTTGCTGTCATTTTTCTCTTCCGGTGGTTCCTGACAGCTTTATTGCACCATATCTCTAATATTTACAATACTGCTGGCTTATGTCACCATAAATAAATAATTTATTACCCAGGGGATCGTGCGATGTATTGGTCTCAGGGGGGAGGAGATATTTGGTCCTATCCTCGGTCGTAGTGACGGAACCCGGAGCTAGCTCCTCCCAGATGGGCAGGGCCATGGCTATTTAAACTGCAGCACCGAGCGGCCGTTCACGGCCGAACTAGTGCCGGAGGCTTGTATCGCGTGCACGTCATCAGTGGCTCGCGATGTTTGCAATGTGATTTTTTCTCTCCTGATAGCTCCTGATGAGATGCCCGCAATAGGGCGAGGAAACGCGTTGAGCTGAAATACTGAGAGCTGAGCGATTTATATTAGTATCAAAATATTAGCGGCCTCACTGATATTTTTAGTAGGGTTAAGGTGGGAGCACTGTGATGCCAGCTCCTAGCGGTTTAATGATGATGTAACCAGCGCAGCGGCAGCCACCCTAACAGCACATATCTACTATATAGCGGTGCAAACAGGGATCCATTAGGTATTGGTCACATTTGATCAAACCGCACCCTGATATATCATTATTGCACCGGTATATATATACAGTTATCTAGTACAGATAGCTCTTTTTGATCCCTTGTACCCCAATAAAGATTTATTGTTTTTTCCCAAGCGCTATCTGTTTTTAGTAAACCACATATTCTATAATTTAGTTTACTGTTTTCATTTTTCACAACCTGCAGTGTAAACAAGTATTTTGTTACATTAAATCATCAAGCAGGTTGGGAAATAGATCTGCAAGGCCCTGTGAAATCTAGATCATAGGTCCATAATGGACATCAATGATTTTGTATGTTTTCCATGTGCCATACATTTATAGCCCTTGGCATTAAAGTGGTTCTGTCACCAGTATCAAGCCTATTAAACCAGACATACTGGCTGGTAGGGCTCATCTGGCTGATTAAAATGATACCTTTCTTTTGTCTGTATGCTAAAAAGCTGCAGAGAAATCTGAATTTTATTCATATGCAAATGAGCAACTGGAGCAACAAGGGGCAGTGCTAAACCCTTGCAGTACTGCTTTGTAACACCCCCAATGCTCTGTACATCCCTCCTTCCCTTTGATTGACAGGGCTAGACATGCTAAGGGCAGAGCTGTGTCCAAGCGGCTGCCTTAGGGCGCATAGAAGGGGGGGCTCCAAAATGAACTTTTTTTTTTAAAATCACTTTCGTGATGTGATCATGGGCGGAGGGGGGGGGTGCCAAAATGTAGCTTCGCTTGTGCTGGCAAAAATCCTTGCACCTGCCCTGGCTGTGTCCTAGCATCTACATATCATGTACTCTATGTACTATAGCATTACCACACTGAGATATGCTCAGAAAGCTAATATACAAATTTATGCTTTATTCACACGCACAATATATTATTAGAAAGACACCAGCAATGTGAGTCATCTTATAAGCATCAAAAAAACATATATCTCTATTTGGTAAACACCTGACTACAATTTCAATGACAATCAAGTATGAGTGGGTAACCTGTTTTATTTAAAGTGCAGGGATTTTTTGTGGTAGTGTATCATGGCATGAACAAAGGAGATTCCCTAGCACTTTAAAAGACCAGTTGTTGATACTCATCAGGCTGTAAAAGGTTACAAAACCATCTCTAAAGAGTTTGGGCTCCACCAATCCACATTCAGATTGTGTACAAATAGAGGAAATTCAAGATCATTATTATTCTTGAGGAGTAGTCGACCAACAAAGATCACACCAAGAGCAAGGCGTGTAACAATTCCAGAGGTAACAAAGAAATCCAAGGTAACCTCTAAACAACTAAAGGGCTTTCTCACATTACCTAATGTTAATGAATCCACCATCAAGAGGACACTGCGCAACATTGGTGTGCATGGATTGCAAGGAGAAAGCTCCTACTCTCCAAAAAGAACACTGCTGCATGTCTGAAGTCTTCTAAAGATCACCTGGACAAGAAAAAAAGGCTATTGGATGAATGTTTTGTGGACAGATGAGACCAAAAAACCTACAGTAGCATAAAATCCTCATCCCATCTATGAAACATGGTGGTAGTAGTATTATGATTTTGATGCATCTGGTCCAGAATGGCTTGCCAATTGCCATCATTGATGGAACATTAAATTCTGAATTATAACAGCAAATTCTAAAGGGAAATTCCAGGGCAACTGTCGATTAGCTGAATCTCAAGAGAATGTGGATCATGCAGCAAGACCAACACAACTCCTTCTACTAAAGAATGATTAAGTGAGAAAAAAGTTAAACTGTTGAAATGGCCAAGTCAAAGTTCTGACCGTAATCCAATAGAAATGTTTTTGAAGGACCTGAAGTAAGCAGTTCGTAGGAGGAACCCACCAATATAATAGAGTTAAAGCTGTTGTATATGGATTATTCGGTTACAATTCCTCAAAGAAGATGTGCTGGACTATCATCGATTGCCAAAAACCTTTAGTTGCAGTTATTGCTGCACATTGAGGTCACATTAGATTCTGAAAGTAAAGGCTCACAATACTTTTGTCTTTCACAGATATGTGATATTGGATCAATTTTCTCAATAAACTGATGACCAAGTTTAATATTTTTGACTCATTTGTTTGTTGTTATCTTTATTAGTGTTCAGCAAACAGTTCAAGCATAGTTCGGGTTCGTACCGAATTTTGGGGTGTTCGGGACCCGGACCCGAACATTTTCAAAAAAGTTCGGGTCCGTTGTTTGCAAATTCTTCCCGCTTTCTGAAGGGCTGCACAGCAGCAAATCAGCTAGCGTTTTACTTCTTGCCCTAAGAAGCCATCACAGCCATGCCTACTAATGGCATGGCTGTGATTGGCCAAGTGCAGCATGTGACCCAGACTCTATTTAAGCTGGAGTCACGTAGCGCCGCACGTCACACTGCTCTGATTAGTGTAAGGACGCAGCTTCTGTGAGGATGAGATTAGGCAGGGAAAAGTCAGCAACAGCACCTAATGAACTGATCGATCTACAGCTGTGAGTGATTCAACTTCTGCTAGTTACTTGCTCACTGGTTTTTAGGCTGCACGATGCGTTTTTCTGTCACTTTTTTCTGGGGTGATCGGCGGACATTTTGTGACTTGTGGTGCACCAGAACAAGCTGCCACCAAGTCCATCAATCCATCAATACTAGTTTTTTTTTTGCTATATCCTACATCAGGGGCTTGGCTGTGCTTATTGTCACCCCTAGAAACTCAGGATAGCAATTTCGATATTTTATTAAGGGGTTAAATACAATTGCCAAAACACCAATCCCCTAAATCTGGTGTTCCAGCTTTGGCTAGCCAAGTGTGATACTGTCTGCTCTCTGGCAAAGGATATATCATTTTCTGTGGTGAAATTCAATAGCTAAAATAGCAATACCCTGAATCTGGTGTCCCAGCACTGGCTGGCAAAGTATAAGAGTGTCTGCCAAAACATATATTTTGTTCTGGGGTGAAATTCAATTGCCAAAATAGCAATACCCTGAATCTGGTGCCCCAGCTGTTGCAGTCTAAGTGTTAATCTGTCTGTAAAAGGGTATATTTTGTTCTGGGGTGAAATTCAATTGCCAAAATAGCAATACCCTGAATCTGGTGTTCCAGCAGTTGCAGGCCTAGTTTAAATCTGTCCGAAAAAGGGTATATTTTGTTCTGGGGTGAAATTCAATTGCCAAAATAGCAATACCCTGAATCTGGTGTTCCAGTAGTGGCTGGCAAAGTCTAATAGTGTCCGCCAAAACATATATTTTGTTTTGGGATGATATTCAATTGCCAAAATAGCAATACCATAAATCTGGTGTCAGAGCTGTGGCTGGCAAAGTATAATAGTGTCCGCCAAAACATATATTTTGTTCTGGGGGGAAATTCAATTGCCAAAATAGCAATACCCTGAATCTGGTGTTCCAGCAGTTGCAGGCCTAGTTTAAATCTGTCCGAAACAGGGTATATTTTGTTCTCGGGTGAAATTCAATTGCCAAAATAGCAATACCCTGAATCTGGTGTTCCAGTAGTGGCTGGCAAAGTCTAACAGTGTCCGCCAAAACATATATTTTGTTTTGGGGTGATATTCAATTGCCAAAATAGCAATACCATAAATCTGGTGTCAGAGCTGTGGCTGGCAAAGTATAATAGTGTCCGCCAAAACATATATTTTGTTCTGGGGTGAAATTCAATTGCCAAAATAGCAATACCCTGAATCTGGTGTTCCACTAGTGGCTGGCAAAGTATAATAGTGTCCGCCAAAACATATATTTTGTTCTGGGGTAAAATTAAATTGCCAAAATAGCAATACCATAAATCTGGTGTCACAGCTGTGGCTGGCAAAGTATAATAGTGTCCGCCAAAACATATATTTTGTTCTGGGGTGAAATTCAATTGCCAAAATAGCAATACCCTGAATCTGGTGTTCCAGCAGTTGCAGGCCTAGTTTGAATCTGTCTGTAACAGGGTATATTTTGTTCTGGGGTGAAATTCAATTGCCAAAATAGCAATACCCTGAATCTGGTGTTCCAGTAGTGGCTGGCAAAGTCTAATAGTGTCTGCCAAAACATATATTTTGTTCTGGGGTAAAATTCAATTGCCAAAATAGCAATACCCTGAATCTGGTGTCCCAGCTGTTGCAGTCTAAGTGTTAATCTGTCTGTAAAAGGGTATATTTTGTTCTGGGGTGAAATTCAATTGCCAAAATAGCAATACCCTGAATCTGGTGTTCCAGTAGTTGCAGGCCAAGTGATAAACTGTCCGTAAAAGGGTATATTTGGTTCTGGGGTGAAATTCAATTGCCAAAATAGCAATACCCTGAATCTGGTGTTCCAGCAGTTGCAGGCCTAGTTTAAATCTGTCCGAAAAAGGGTATATTTTGTTCTGGGGTGAAATTCAATTGCCAAAATAGCAATACCCTGAATCTGGTGTTCCAGTAGTGGCTGGCAAAGTCTAATAGTGTCCGCCAAAACATATATTTTGTTTTGGGATGATATTCAATTGCCAAAATAGCAATACCATAAATCTGGTGTCAGAGCTGTGGCTGGCAAAGTATAATAGTGTCCGCCAAAACATATATTTTGTTCTGGGGTGAAATTCAATTGCCAAAATAGCAATACCCTGAATCTGGTGTTCCAGTAGTGGCTGGCAAAGTATAATAGTGTCTGCCAAAACATATATTTTGTTCTAGGGTAAAATTAAATTGCCAAAATAGCAATACCATAAATCTGGTGTCACAGCTGTGGCTGGCAAAGTGTAATAGTGTCCGCCAAAACATATATTTTGTTCTGGGGTGAAATTAAATTGCCAAAATAGCAATACCCTGAATCTGGTGTTCCAGCAGTTGCAGGCCTAGTTTGAATCTGTCCGTAACAGGGTATATTTTGTTCTGGGGTAAAATTCAATTGCCAAAATAGCAATACCCTGAATCTGGTGTTCCAGTAGTGGCTGGCAAAGTCTAATAGTGTCCGCCAAAACATATATTTTGCTCTGGGGTGAAATTCAATTGCCAAAATAGCAATACCATAAATATGGTGACACAGCTGTGGCTGGCAAAGTATAATAGTGTCCGCCAAAACATATATTTTGTTCTGGGGTGAAATTTAATTTCCAAAATAGCAATACCCTGATTCTGGTGTCCCAGCTGTTGCAGGCCAAGTGTTAATCTGTCCTTACAAGGGTATATTTTGTTCTGGGGTGAAATTCAATTGCCAAAACAGCAATACCCTGATTCTGGTGTTCCAGTGGTGGCTGGCAAAGTATACCAGTGTCCGCCAAAATATATATTTTGTTCTGGGGTTAAATTCAATTGCCAATATAGCAATATATTGAATCTGGTGTTCCAGCTGTTGCAGGCCAAGTGTTAATCTGTCCGTAAAAGGGTATATTACACTCAAGGTGTATATACAAGTGCTGAGAGGGTCATCCTCATTAACTTTACACGCTACCGTGCATCTCCCATTGTATATCTATCCGTTAAAGGGTATATTACACAATGTGTTAAAATACAATTGCTGAAGGCATAATCCTACATATTTTTTCTCACGCTACTGTGCATCTCCAAGTGTAAATCTGTCCATAAAAGGATACCTTTCATCCAGGGCCTAAATACTAGCCCAAAAAGAGATATTCCCCTAAATCAGTGGTTACTGCTGTGCTTGGATTAGTGCCTGGATTAGTGTAATACGCTACATAAATAAATAGGCAGATAGTGTTAGGTGCCTGTAAAAAAAGGCCTGAATTTGAAATCAATACATTGGGCCAAATATTTTTTTTCTTATTGTGATGCTTGGTGAACGGTAACAATGAGGAAAACATCTAGTAAGGGACGCGGACGCGGTCGTGGTGGTGTTAGTGGACCCTCTGGTGCTGGGAGAGGATGTGGCCATTCTGCCACAGCCACATGTCCTAGTGAACCAACTACCTCAGGTTCCAGTACCCGCCAGAATTTACAGCGATATTTGGTGGGGCCCAATGCCGTTCTAAGGATGGTAAGGCATGAGCAGGTACAGGCGCTAGTCAATTGGGTGGCCGACAGTGGATCCAGCACGTTCACAACATTATCTCCCACCCAGTCTTCTGCAGAAAGCGCACAGGTGGCGCTGAAAACCAAGCCCATCAGTCTGTCACATCACCCCCATGCATATCAGGGAAACTGTCTGAACCTCAAGTTATGCAGCAGTCTCTTAAGCTGTTTGAAGACTCTGCTGGCAGGGTTTCCAAAGGGAATCCACCTAGCCCCTCCCCAGTGGTGGAAGACATAGAATGCACTGATGCACAACCACTGATGTTTCCTGATGATGAGGACATGGGAATACCACCTCATCGGAGTCCGCACGTATCTGATGATGACGAAACACAGGTGCCAACTGCTGTGTCTTTCGGCAGTGTGCAGACCGAACAGGAGGTCAGGGAGGAAGACTGTGTGGAAGACGATGCAGGGAACGATGAGGTCCTAGACCCCACATGGAATGAAGGTCGTGCCACTGACTTTCATAGTTCAGAGGAAGAGGCAGTGGTGAGACCGAGCCAACAGCGTAGCAAAAGAGGGAGCAGGGGGCTAAAGCAGAACAGCCGCTGCCAAGAGAGTTCGCCTGCTACTGGCCACCGCCACCAGGGACTGAGCACCCCAAAGGCAGCTTCAAGGAGTTCCCTGGCATGGCACTTCTTTAAACAATGTGCTGACGACAAGACCCGTGTGGTTTGCACGCTGTGCCATCAGAGCTTGAAGCGAGGCATTAACGTTCTGAACCTTAGCACAACCTGCATGACCAGGCATCTACATGCAAAGCATGAACTGCAGGGGAGTAAACAACTTAAAAGCAGGAACTCACTCTGGCTCCCCCTGCTCCCTCTTCTGCTGCTGCCTTGGCCTCTTCCTCCGCCTCGGGAGGAACGTTGGCACCTGCCACACACCAAACAGAGGATATGCCACCGACACCACCACCTGCGTCACCAAGCATCTCCACCATGTCACACGGCAGCGTTCAGCTCTACATCTCACAAACCTTGGAGAGAAAGTGTAAATTCCCACCTAGCCACCCTTGAGCCCTGGGCCTGAATGCCAGCATTTCTAAACTACTGGCCTTTGAAATGCTGTCATTCAGGCTGGTGGACACAGACAGCTTCAAACAGCTGATGTCCATGGCTGTCCCACAGTATGTTGTTCCCAGCTGCCACTACTTCTCCAAGACAGCCGTGCCTTCCCTGCACAACCAAGTATCCGATAAAATCAAGTGTGCACTGCGCAACGCCATCTGTGGCAAGGTCCACCTAACCACAAATACGTGGACCAGTAAGCACGGCCAGGGACGTTATATCTCCCTAACTGCACACTGGGTAAATGTAGTGGCGGCTGGGACCCATGCGGAGAATTCCTTGGTGCACGTGCTTCCGCCGCCAAGGATCGCAGGGCATCATTCTTTGCCTCCTGTAGCCTCCTCCTCCTACTCGGCTTCCTCCTCCTCTGCTTCCACTAGCTCATCCAGTCAGCCACACACCTTCACCACCAACTTCAGCACAGCCCGGGGTAAACGTCAGCAGGCCATTCTGAAACTCATATGTTTGGGGGACAGGCCCCACACCGCGCAGGAGTTGTGGCGGGGTATTGAACAACAGACTGACGAGTGGTTTCTGCCGGTGGGCTTCAAGCTCGGCCTGGTGGTGTGCGATAATGGGCGAAATCTCGTCGCAGCTCTGGGACTAGCTGGTTTGACGCACATCCCTTGCCTGGCGCATGTGCTGAATTTGGTGGTGCAGAAGTTCCTTCACAACTACCCCGACATGTCAGAGCTGCTACATAAAGTGCGGGCCGTCTGTGCGCTTCCGGCATTCACATCCTGCTGCTGCTCGCCTGTCTGCGCTACAGCGTAACTTCGGCCTTCCCGCTTACCGCCTCATATGCGATGTGCCCACCAGGTGGAACTCCACCTTGCACATGCTGGAGAGAATGTGCGAGCAGCAGCAGGCCATAGTGGAGTTTCAGCTGCAGCACGCATGCGTCAGTCGCACTGCGGAACAGCACCACTTCACCACCAATGATTGGGCCTCCATGCGAGACCTGTGTGCCCTGTTGCGCTGTTTCGAGTACTCCACCAACATGGCCAGTGGCGATGACACCGTTATTAGCTTTACAATACCACTTCTATGTCTCTAGAGAAAATGCTTAGGGCGATGATGGAAGAGGAGGTGGCCCAGGAGGAGGAGGAGGAGGGGTCATTTTTAGCACTTTCAGGCCAGTCTGTTAGAAGTGGCTCAGAGGGAGGTTTTTTGAAACAGCAGAGGCCAGGTACAAATGTGGCCAGACAGGGCCTACTACTGGAGGACGAGGAGGATGAGGAGGAGGTGGAGGAGGATGAGGATGAAGCAGGTTCACAGCGGGGTGGCACCCGACACAGCTCAGGCCCATCACTGGTGCATGGCCGGGGGGATACGGAGGACGATGACGATACACCTCCCACAGAGGACAGCTTGTCCTTACCTCTGGGGAGCCTGGCACACATGAGCGACTACATGCTGCAGTGCCTGCGCAACGACAACAGAGTTGCCCACATTATAACGTGTGCGGACTACTGGGTTACCACCCTGCTGGATCCCCGGTACAAAGACAATGTGCCTTCCTTACTTCCTGCACTGGAGCGTGATAGGAAGATGCACGAGAACAAGCGCACGCTGATAGACGCGCTCCTGAGAGCATTCCCAAATGTCACAGGGGAACAGGTGGAAACCCAAGGCGAAGGCAGAGGAGGAGCAAGAGGTCGCCAACGCAGCTGTGTCACGGCCAGCTCCTCTGAGGGCAGGGTTAGCCTGGCAGAAATGTGGAAAAGTTTTGTCTCCACGCCACAGCTAACTGCACCACCACCTGATACGGAACGTGTTAGCAGGAGGCAGCATTTCACTAACATGGTTGAACAGTACGCCTGCACACCCCTCCACGTACTGTCTGATGGTTCGGCCCCATTCAACTTCTGGGTCTCCAAATTGTCCACGTGGCCAGAGTAAGCATGTTATGCCTTGGAGGTGCTGGCCTGCCCGGCGGCCAGCATTTTGTCTGAACGTGTATTCAACACGGCAGGGGGCGTCATTACTGACAAACGCAGCCGCCTGTCCACAGCAAATGTGGACAAGCTGACGTTCATAAAAATGAACCAGGCATGGATCCCACAGGACCTGTCCCTCCCTTGTGCTGAATAGACATTTATAACTGCCTCCCCATCAACCATGTATTCTTGTACTTCTTGTACTCCGGTGCACTTCTTTATTGAATCCTCATTTTTTTAACTTTACCATGATCTTGCGTTGCAACCCAAAGTTGAATGAACCTCTCCTCAATCTGGGAGCCGGGGCCTAAATAACTGAAAGTGGCCTTCTCCAGTGGTGGGTGATATGACTCCTTATTCCTTGCTGTGGGACCTCTCTCCTCTGTCTGGGTGCTGGGGGCTAAATAACTGAAAGTGGCCTTCTCCAGTGGTGGGTTATATGACGCATGATTCCTTGCTGTGGGACCTCTCTCCTCTGTCTGGGTGCTGGGCCGAAATAACTGAGAGTGGCCTTCTCCAGTGGTGGGTGATATGACTCCTTATTCCTTGCTGTTGGACCTCTCTCCTCGGTCTGGGTGCTGGGGCCTAAATAACTGAAAGTGACTTTCTCCAGTGGTGGGTGATATGACGCCTTATTCCTTGCTATGGGACCTCTCTCCTCGGTCTGGGTGCTGGGGCCTAAATAACTGAAAGTGGCCTTTTCCAGTGGTGGGTGATATGATGCATGAATCCTTGCTGTGGGACCTCTCTCCTCTGTCTGTGTGCTGGGGCCTAAATAAGAGTGGCCTTCTCCAGTGGTGGGTGATATGACGCCTTATTCCTTGCTGTGGGACCTCTCTCCTCTGTCTGGGTGCTGGGGCCGAAATAACTGAAAGTGGCCTTCTCCAGTGGTGGGTGATATGACGCATGATTCTCTGCTATGGGACCTCTTTCCAATTGATATTGGTTAATTTTTATTTATTTTATTTTATTTTAATTCATTTCCCAATCCACATTTGTTTGCAGAGCATTTACCTACATTTTGCTGCCTTTTGCAGCCCTCTAGCCCTTTCCTGGACTTTTTTACAGCCTTTTTAGTGCCTAAAAGTTCGGGTCCCCATTGACTTCAATGGGGTTCGGGTTCGGGATAAAGTTCGGGTCGAGTTCGGATCCTGAACCCGAACCCGAACATTTTCGGGAAGTTCGGCCGAACTTCTCGAACCCGAACATCCAGGTGTTCGCTCATCTCTAATCTTTATCTTCTTTTAGGACTTGGATGCAAATATAATGTGACAGCTCATAGATTCTGATAGATCTGATAGATGCATTATTCTAGTAATGGTACCTTTCTCCAGAATGGGGGTCACCCAAACTCTGTCTTCTATAGGAGTCACTGAAACAGCCAAAAATAGCTCTAGACTCTCATAGACATGAATGGACAAAAATGTGCATATGCTTGGCCACCTGTCCATTTACTCCTCTCTGCCATCTAATGGTCACCTCACCAGGCTGAACGAGGGTCCAGTGACCCCTATTGTGGACATAAATTCAGGTCCCAGAGTTGAGATCTGCTTCTATGAGACATTTCTGAAATATTCTGTGGATATGCTACAAGTGTCTAAGAATGGAACAACGGTAAAGTAGAGTAACATGTATGTGGTGGACTTATAGCCATTTAGGAAACCATATCTCAATGAGATTTCCTTAGTGATTTCACTATCCAATCTAATAGAGGTGTTTTGCTAAGAACAGTGGCACTTACTCTAATCTCCAACAATAGGCAAGGCATGTACTAATCATTAACTAGTCAACTATTTGTCAGCCATACAAGCACAAACTTATCCTATGAAGATAAGGACATACATTTATTGTCTGTGTCCAGTGAATTCCCTCTTGTGGATACTACAGGCATGCTCAATCTTCTCATTTAACTGGATAGTTGTGTGAAGAGAAACAAGGGCTGCTATATAAAAAAGAGTCCTGGCTTTGCAAGAATTCTTAACTTATTTATAGTAAATAAAATTTAATTATAGTTTGCTGTCCTGAACTAGACCACCGTCAATAACCCCTTCAGCCTCCAAACCATATATTAATGAACTGAATTAACTTTCACAAAAATTAGTATAAACCCATACCCATCTTAAACCAGCATGAATAATAGCTATAAATTTTAATACTTCAATATCATTAGACCACCAGAGGTTAAAAGGGTTTTTCGAGATTTTAATACTGATGACCTGTCTTCATGTCGTTGAGGGTTCAACACCCAGGACTCCTGCCGATGAGCTGAGAAGGCACCACTGCCGTACATAGTACAGTGGGTATGCTGGGTATCACTGGAATATATAATTGTCACCATAATTTGAACCCTATTGGTTACTTGGAACATATATAGAGACCATTGGTTTTCCATGACTATCAGGTATGGAACAGACAATATCCTGACCTCTACCTCAGAAAAGCTGAAGTGTGCCAATGGGAAGTGAAATGTGACATGGTGCTCAATGAGGATCATAGGAAGGTGAGGGGAGTGCCCTCAGGGTCATATTCACCGCTGATCACAGGGCATAATTAATTAATTTTTAAATTACATGCTACATTCTAGCATTGTGATAAATATCAGCACTTTTCCGCTTATCCAATCTTAACTGTACTTTCTAAGACTGTGAACTACGTTTGTGTCATAGAAGTGAGCAAAGTTCATGACCTAGTTTGGAATGCAATTGCCCCCTTATAAACTGTATTAGGGATTTGTTGCAAGACAGTTGTCAATCTAACTGTTACCTGGAGATGGTCAAGAATAGTATTGCCATTTCTCTTCTGGGTCTTATTTAGTAAGACTCTCTGGTCAGGTTTCTTGGCAAACAAGGACTGTAAAGTAGCTCTGATTACTTTTATCTCACTCAGTATTAGCCATTGATAAACCTCTTGTCTCTCATGCTTCATGTGCTACTATTTTACTAGTCCTAAATCCATCAGAGACATTGTGCTTTGCTCACTGTGGACAAATAGAAGTGACAGTTTCCTTCCTTAAATAAACAAACCAAGTACTTAATCACTGTTCAAAGACTTAAACAAGTGCCCTTAAGGGTGGCATGGGAAATTATCTCCTTAAGATTACAGGAGCTTGCATTGCAAATTCCATTTTACCAGTATTTTACGACATGTACGATATACAGTAATAATATTATCTTATGCAACAATATATTTTTTTGTTAATGTCTCATATTCTAGAAGCTGGGTACACTGGAAAGCATGGTGTTAAAAATCAAGCTTCCTTGGGAAAATTCTGCAGACTAAAATAACCCTGCCTAGAAGGCATGCTAGTGATAAAACGTGTCTTTTCTGACACATATTGTATCTGTTTAAATTAGTTTTTTTTATTCATTTTTCAGTCACTTAGAGTTAACTCTAAGGCTTGATTCAGGCTGCCGTTCCTATTCACATCCATAGAAAGTAGACATAAATGTCTTCTGTGTGACTTCCATGCGCAGCCATCTTTTTCCTCACCTATACAATTGAATGGGCGTTGGATGGAAAAATGGACAAGAATGATGCATTGGTCTGAACTGAAAAACAGACCAGTGAATAGAACCGTTGACATTAATGGGGTTGTCTCATTTCAGCAAATGGCATTTATCATGTAGACAAAGTTATACAGATGATCAGTTAAGTGCACTGAGAGAAGGCCAAAGCCACCCGGTGCACTCTTGCTCCTCCTTATTCCTCAGCCAGCTCCTCCTTCTTGATTGACAAAGCCAGGTCTTTGCATAGTCATGTTGACTGGCCCTGTCAATCCAAAAGGAGAGGGACGGGGTGACAGAGGAAGTAGGAGGAGCAAGGGTGCACAGAGTAAATTGTTCCCTCCCTTGGTGCACTGGACTACTCATTTACATATGGATTCAAATGTTTTTTTTCCCCAGGATAAAGCAACAGACGTGAAAGGTGTCATTACATTCCCTCTGAAATAATCTTACAATGCATTATGCCTGGTTTAACACTAAAATTTCTTGGTGTAAGACTCCTATTAAAGGGGATTTTGGTATTGAAAATATAATGAAATTTGATTTGTTCTTTTTATTAGTTGTCCAATAAATTTTAGATACCATGAAGCCAGCCCTAAAACCTTTTACAAGTGATGGCATCTCCCAAGAATAGGCAATCACTACCTGATTGGAAGGGGTCTGAATTCCCGGACCTCCGCCGATCAGATGTTCTGCAATAGTTCAGGTGCCAGAACTACACAGTTGAGCCTGTTGTGCAGAGTTGGTTATTGCAATACTGCTCCTATTGAAGTGAATGGAAACATTGCTGCAGTATGTAGTGCTGTCCACTGCACAGTGGGCAGAACCGGGTGGTTCTGGCACCAGAGATACTGCAGAACATCTGATAGACAGATGAGTAAGGTATTAGACTCCTCAGATCAAATAGTGATGGCCTATATTGAGGATATGGATGTTTCACACAAGTGAGTCCATTGCGGGAATCATTGTGATCCTCCATTCTGGACTCGCAGGAGCGCATGGCATTATTCCATATAAT
This sequence comes from Bufotes viridis, assembly GCA_033119425.1. Taxonomy (NCBI): domain Eukaryota; kingdom Metazoa; phylum Chordata; class Amphibia; order Anura; family Bufonidae; genus Bufotes; species Bufotes viridis. Next base: position 177,999,143 of record CM065590.1, read on the forward strand.
TCAGTATGATTCTGTAGCAATAAGGTCAAGCAGATAAACATAGAATTTCAAATCATGATAATGCCGTGCGCTCCTGCAAGTCCAAATCGGAGGATTAAGTTCACACACGGAGGGTGATTCCCACAATGGACTCTATCGTGGGAAACATCCCTTAAGACCTACTTACCTATAATGATTTTTAGAACCACTCACCATCCTAACGAGTTATGCAGATAGCAGGAAGGAGTCTCCTTCTTAGCCTGGTGAGGAGCCTTATTTTTGGCCTAATGATGACTTTGATGAGGACTACGCACCAGGTAGTTCTGAGCAAGCAACCAACCATGGCGGTGATTTTTATGTATGCACAATTGACAGACATCAATGATAAATCTAGTTTTATCCTTTATCATTGATGTTTTCCTGCAATTACACTGGGAAAGTTCAGAAATGAATCAATCATTAAGATAACTGCTGGGTAATTAAAGAGCGTATTAGTAAAGATGTCACTCGCATGTAACAGTTGTCTACATACCTTATATTTAGAGCCATGATGTCAGTTGCATCACATAACTCATTCTGAGGTGTTTCATAATGGAATTCATTGCTGGCAGCAAAGTGCAGCATGTCTGGATATGAGCAGAAAAACAAGCAACTTTGCATAAGATCTGCAGAATTCATATAAGAATGGTACAGAGGGTATTAGAAGTCATCACGATGATTCATCCTCAATTCCATGCGAGGTGTCGATGATCTATAAAACATACATTAATTCTATTCTTTATCTTGCTATTTCTTACCACTGATGAATGAGAATACTACAGAAGACTATGATACCGAACTTCAATCTTTTGCTAATAAGTTTGGGCTTTTTCCATAAACATTGTATAATCTATCACCACATTAATACACATGCGATGCCTCAGAAAATATCTCAGCCTTCATGATAAAGCTAATTATTCTAACTTTAGGGGGTTATATTTTTCAAACTGTCAGACGCTGATTTATGCAGGTTCAGGTTCATACTCTTTGGGTAAACTTTGTCTTATCTTGTTTGAGTATGCCTATGGCGCAGTCAGGAGTCCACTGATAATTTCAGGCTCGACATATTGCCCTAGGAATGAGAGACTTGGCTTTTACAATAGAACATGGCAAATCTTTGTAACATCACACCACTTAAGCATTTGCTGAAGACAATTATGGGCTATTTCATGTGCCAGGCCAATTCAGAGGAAGAGATCCATTGTGTTTCTAGTGTGATATTAGGACTTTTATATATGGGATAGCATTATTCGTAATTTGTATGGATATAACTAGTAAACCTGGTAATTACAGGGGTTATCCAATGTCTAAAACATGTCCCCAAATTCCCGGGCCCCTCATATAGATTATACTTACCAGGCTACCCAGCACCTAAGTTGCTTCTGATTCCCGCACGGCCGCAGCTGCATCTCTCCGTCGCTCGGATCAAAACATTTGGCGACGGGGGACGAGTCTCCCTAGCATCGCTGGCTGACGTTAGGGAGGCTCTTCGACGTCGCGGACTGCTATTGGCTGCTCCCCCCCATTGCAGGATGTTTAGATGCAGCAGCGGCTGTTTGGGGATCAGGAGTGACACTGGTGTCAGGGAACGAGGTAAGTATAATGTATATGAGGGGCCCAGGCATTTGGGGACATGTTTTAGACATTGGATAACCCTTTTAATGATTCACCTCTTTAAATATATGTAAAATGCTTACAGTAATATGCTGACACAATATTTAGCACACTACATTTATAGTTTTCCGTATGGGAATCTGTCACCCCGATTTTGGATCATCATTTACAGTAATACATGAGTAGTACTCCAGATAAGGAGTCCAGATCACTATTTTTCATTATACTACTGTCCCCCATTCCCCCGCTGTCAGGGCGCAGAGCTACATTGAAATACATGGTCAGGACTGCTGTGCATGCACACGAGTCCTTTCCATTATGTTAGAACAGCACAGCCGTACATACTGTGTATTCCAGTGTAGCTTTGAGTGCTGACAGTAGGGGGAATGGGGAGGGGGGCGGTAGGAAGATAAAAAAATTGTGATATGGACTTCTTATCTGCAGTACTATGCATGTATTACTGCATATATTAGTCCAAAATTGGATCACAGATTACCTTAAAACTTCTCTATGAACTTTGAAAAATAATCTGTTGACTTTATAACAGATTCTGTATCGGGGTCCAGGAGCTTTTAAAACCTCTCTGGCTCTGAAGTTCTACCCAACTAGACTTAGATCACTTTAGACTATTAGTTTTACTCTACCTTAGTATGCTTCCAATTTCATACAGAGACATGAACCTTTTTTCTGTATGATTCCATATGAATTTGAGAAACAAAATAAATTTGTGGCATGTTACAGTGAATGCTATCTTACAGAGGTAAGAGAATATCTAAATGTTTATCTCCCTGTGTAAAGGCACATATTACGGAGCTGCAGGGACTTTGTGTGCCTTCATATAGCTCTGATTTGAGTCTTTAGGGTGCTACCTTATATTTTTGTACATAGTACATGTGTTTAGTACAGATAAGATCCTAAACAGCAATCTTAACTAGAAGATTTCCTTCAAGAAAAAAAGACAAATTTAAATGAAGAAACATTCCCAATCTATAGAATGCTCCCATATGAAACAAACTGGCTATTTTATTCTCTTAAATGGTGCCTTGACAATATTAAAATCTTATTTTGAAAAAATTTCCAAATATACCAAAACAATCAAGCATGAAGCAGCACTCCGGAGAACATTGAATAAACTCAGGATCCCATATACACCAATGTGCAATGTTTCAGCTCAAGATATTTAGTATACATATTATGATCCAATTTTATATGGAATAAATGGAGGCATATCCTATTTTGCTGATATATATATATATATATATATATATATATATATATATATATATAAATTACAATATTGATAACTGTCCTCAGCATAGGTCATCAATATCAGATTAGTGGGATTAAACTCCCAGCAACCTCACCAATTACTTGTTGGAAAGGGATGCAGCCCATGGACAAGTGCTCGGGCATCCTCGTAGCATACGATGCACAGCAACATACATTGTATAGTGGCTATGCTTGGTATTGCAGCAATTCACTTGAATGGGACAGAGCAGCGCATAGACCATGTAACTAATGAACTCGACTTCAGAGGAGGTCGAAGTGCTCACCTCTCACACAGTTAATTGGTGGGTCTGCCGAAAGTCAGACCCCCACCGATCTGATATGTTAAGAATAAACCAAAAAAGAAAGACCCTATCAGGAGAAGGGCAACACTACAAGTGATTGCACAATTGCCATTTGGCTATTAATGCCCTACTCATCCCAAATATAATTTGATTATTAGATGTGATAAAATATAACCTTTATTGTTTGCTATTACAAATACCTATATATATCCTATACACTGTGAGAAAGTACCATACTTACTGGTGAAACATGTTGGGGGGCAGAAAATAGTTTTTAGATGCCTAGCTCTGTTCTGAAAGGACTATAGTAAAGTCAGTGAAGCCAACTGACTACTCTGCACACGGCTAGAGGAGAGTGGGGTTGACAGGTAAGTGCACATCAGTTACCCTTATCTTAGCAAAGTACAGTAATCCTTAGACGTAGCGTACAGAGACTGCTAATTTTAATCACTAGCACTTTCTCACACTGTAAATGATATATAGGTATTTCTAATAGTAAACAATAAAGGTTATATTTTATCAAATCTAATAATCCAATTATATCTGGGGCAAGTAGGGCATTAATAGCCAAATGGCAATTGTGCAATCATATAATAAGAAAAGGTCATCAATATTCTACTCCTGTAAAAGCCCTTTAATATAACGCAAACATGTTACACAATTCTGTACTGAGAAAGCAATTTCGTATACAAACATGCATCTTTATAGCAGCTCTAAGGTAGGCTATAGATACAATTTAAATTGACCGTTAGTCCAAATTATTTAATCTATCTATATAATATCTATCTATCTATCTATCTATCAACGTATTCTATATAATTCTAAATATTCGTCTTCTTTATTGGTTCTCCAAAATGTGCAGAATTTACCCACTTAAATTGTATCTTTATTTTTAGCACTGCATTAGATAATGTAGGGATTACTCACCTTGTTGTTCTGACCTGGTCATATGATGCTAGAGGGTCTTTCTTCTGTTTGTTTTACCTTTTCTTATCATAGTAAGGAATAATACCAGAAGTGTCCCCTGTCAACAATGGTTATTGGGAAAAAGGTCAGCTTTGAGTCATTCAGTCATTCATTCAGTTTAGTGAAAGAAATGCAATGCATTACAAGTTAACACTATAAACTGTTAGAACTTCTGAACCCTCTCACCTTAAACCTCTTGTGTTTGTACAAGAAGGAAGTAAAAAGTGACAAAAGGGACCTATTTAAATAGGGTTTCCACCAGATGCAAATTAGGGGGCAAAAAGCTGCAATGTCCAGGGCATTTTAAATGAAGTACTGTGATTTATTTTTAGAGAAAACAATATGTATCTTTTCTAAATAATTTGCTTTGATTAACTGTTTGGTCAGACATTAAAGGAATTGTTCATTTTTTGCTACACCATTTCAGGATTTACTTTTGCGCAAATGAAGAAGCCCCCTAGTGCTCATGGATACCAATATAAGGGCGACTTCACATCGGCGTTATTGAATTCCGTTATAGGTTCCGTTATAAAAGAGTTATAACGGAATATAACGGAATTCTAGGATGGAATGCAAAACAGAAACCTTTAAGAGGAATTCCTAATACATATCTATGGGGACAAATAACGGTTACGTTTGATTCCGTTATACATGACAGAAAAAATAGTCCTGTTGATAAAGAGAGAGAATTTAAAATGGTGAACAAATGAAATTAACCTTGTCTGGTTCGCTCATCTCTAGTTCAAACCCGAAGATTCTTTATTGTGAAAAAAAGAAAATGGCATGACACACTTTGATTAGAGTTGAGCGAACACCTGGAAGTTCGGGTTCGTCGGTTTTGGCTGAACTTTGTCGCAAAGTTCGAGTTCGGGACCCGAACTTGACACCGAACACGAACCCCATTGAAGTCAATGGGGACCCGAACTTTGGGGCACTAAAATGGCTCTAAAAAAGTAATGGAAAGGGCTAGAGGGCTGCAAAAAGAAGCAAAATGGGGGTAAGAGCTGGACAATTGCCCTGCAAACAAATGTGGATGGGGAAATTACTTAAAATAACATAAAATAAAATACATAATGATTAAAAATTATAATCTTGAACTAAGAGGAGGAGGTCCATATGGTGTAGGAGGTTGAGGAGGCGGTGGACGTGGCGGTGTAGGTCGAAGCGGTGGTGGAGGAGGTAGTACACCCAAAAACATTGGGAAAGATAGAAAAGAAAACAAAGAGAAAGTGCGCTGGAGTATAACAAAGGCTGGGTGAGTCCGGGATACATGTCTATTCTGCACAAGGTATGGACAAGTCCTGTGGGATCCATGCCTGGTTCATTTTAATGAACGTGAGCTTGTCCACATTGGCTGTGGATAGGCGGCTGCGCTTGACTGTAACAACGCCCCTTCCTTGCTAAACACACAATACATCGGCTGCATGGCAGGCCAGCACCTCCAAGGCGTAAAGGGCAAGCTCGGGCCATGTGCCTAATTTGAAGACCCAGAAGTTCACTGGGACAGACCCATCAGTCAGTACGTATAGGCGTGTGCACACATACTGTTCCACCATGTTGTTGAAATGCTGCTTAGATGTTCCATATCAGCTGGTGGTGCTCGTTCTTGTGGCGTGCTGACAAAGCTTTTCCACATTTCGGCCATGCTAACCCTGCCTTCTGAGGTGCTGGCGGTGCTCCAGCTGCATTGGCGACTTCTTCCTCCATTATCACCCGAAGCGTTTTTTCAAGGAGACATAGAAGTGGGATAGTAATGTTGAGAACGGCGTCATTGGCACTGGCCATGTTGGTGGAGTATTCAAAACAGCGCAACATGGCCCACAGGTCTCGCATGGAGGCCCACTCATTGGTCGCGAAGTAGTGCTGTTCCACAGAGCGACTCACCTTTGTGTGCTGCAGCTAAAACGCCACTATCGCCTGCTGCTGCTCACACAGTCTCTCCTGCAAGTGCAAGGTGCAAGTGCATATGAGGCGGTGTGCAGGAAGGCCGAAGTTACGCTGCAGCGCAAACAGGCGAGCAGCAGCAGGGTGAGAACGCCAAAAGTGCGCACAGATGGACCGCAATTTCTGCAGCAGCTCTGACATATCAGGGTAGTTTTTTTGGAATTTCTGCACCACCAAATTCAGCACATGCGCCAGGCAAGGGATGCGTCCAACCGGCTTGTCCCAGAGCTGCTACGAGACTTCGCCCATTATCGCACACCACCAGGCCCGGCTTGAGGCTCAGTGGCACCAACCACTCATCGGTCTGTTGTTCCATGCCCGTCTCAGACGCTACCCGGAACCCCTGAAGACGCCAGTTTAGGCGAAACATGTCGGGGGTAGTGCGTATAGATTTTAAATGTGACACACAATCCTGAGTATATAGGTACTGAGAATACTGAGAATATCAGTACTGAGAGATAAAGCGCAACCTCTCAGCAATTAGAGCAAGGGATTTCAGCTCAGGAATACTAAGATTAGGTGCATTTTAAAGTCAGGATTGGCGTTTATCTTTTAAGTGAATATTAGAGTTCATTACAAGTCAAAAAATTAAGTTAAGTTTTAGAGAGAAATGGTTCTAGATGTCAAGAGTAGGCAAATCTATTGGAAGTGATACAATTATATATGCCTCTACATCTAGGTGGGTTAAAATGAACTAAATGATGTGTCACATGACCCTCTTCCTATTGAAAAAATAAAAGTTGGATTCAAAATGGCCGACTTCAAAATGGCCGACATGGTCACCACCCATCTTGAAAAGTTACCCCCCTCACATATACTTATGTGCCACAAACAAGAAGTTAATATCACCAACCATTTCCATTTTATTAGGGTGTATCCATATAAATGGCCCACCCTGTACTATCGCCTGTACGTGTTTTGGCCTCACCATTCGTAGAGCAGCATTCGGTCCTACACAATAACGCAGAACGTTCTGTCACTTACTTGCACCCGAGGAAGGTGTTTCATTTGGGCATGTAACTGGCACAGATCGACCACATCCTCTCCCTGCAACAGGAACTCCACCAACACCAGCAGCACCACGACCAGGGCCATGTCTTACCTTATTTGACACTCTCCTCATTCTTTGCGGTCACCCACCGAACTAACAGATGGATTTACTAAATTTATTTCCCTTTCAGGTATGCAGTGCCAGTGTACTTGAGAGAAAAAATGGGTTTATGTCACACAACAATATAACAGACGAATTTAAGAAATTAATTTCCCTGTCAGGTATGCAGTGCTGTTGTACTTGAGAGAAAAAAAGGGTTCATGTCACACAACAATGTAATAGACAAATTTAAGAAATGTATTTCCCTGACAGGTATGCAGTGCCGGTGTAGTTGAGAAAACAAAAGGGTTTATGCATAGGCGTGCTCCCTGGTCTGTCGCCTCAGCCCATGGACCCCCCCTCCCCCGCCCACTGATTTCCCTTTAAGGCTGTGAATAATTATCAGCGCTTTCATTTTGGAAGCGCTGATTAGTATCGGAGGACCAGGAAGTGGTGAAGGATCTGTACTCACTGCTTCCTGGTTCTCGGCTGTTTGCTGTGCAGGGCTCCGCATAGCGTGAGTCGCTCTCTGACGTCACTCTGTGCGCGCCAGCGGACAGCAGGAGGAAGAAGATCTTGGAAGGTGCTGGTGAGGAGCAGCGTCCAGGAGCTGGAGAGGTAAGTGTTTTATTTATTTTATCTGAAGGCTGCTGGGGGCAATCAGGGAATAATGGCCAGGCTGCTGGGAGCTGAGAGGCACAATATGGGGGGGGGGTGACGACTGAGAGGCATAATATGGGCTGAGAGGCATAATATGGGGGGGGCTGAGGCATAAATTGGGCTGAGAGGCATAATTGGGGGGGGAACTGAGAGGCCTTATATGGGAGGGGGGTGAGGAATAAATTGGGCTGAGAGGCATAATGGGGGGGCTGAGGCATATATTGGGCTGAGAGGCATAATGGGGGGGGCTGAGGCATATATTGGGCTGAGAGGCATAATGGGGGGGGGCTGAGGCATATATTGGGCTGAGAGGCATATAGGGGGGCGCTGAGGCATAAATTGGGCTGAGAGGCATAATGGGGCAGGGGGCTGAGGCATAAATTGGGCCGACTCGGAGAGGCAATGGCATAATAGGGGCTGAGGATTATGAGAGGCATAATGGGGGCTGAGAGGCATAAGGGCTGATAATGGGGGCTGAGAGGCATAAGGGCTGATAATGGGGGCTGAGAGGCATAAGGGCTGATTTTAGGGGCTAATGAGAGGCATGGGGGCTGATATGGGGGTGATGAGAGGCATAGGGCTCTTATCTGAGGTATGATTGGGGGTCATTTACATTGGGGTCTGATCTGAGGTCTGATCTGAGGTCTTATTGGGGTCTTATTAAGATTGGGGGTCTGATTGGGGCTGTCAGCTGAGGTCTGATTAACATTGGGTTCTAATCGGTGGTCTGACCTGAGGTCTGATTAACATTGGGATTCTGATTGGTGGTCTGACCTGAGGTGTAATGAAAAATATTTTTTTTCTTATTGTCCCTCTCTAAAACCTAGTCTTATGGGCTGATGGGTCTTATAGGTTTCCTTCATGAACTGCAGAGTGGAGCCCACTTCCAGCCCTGAGTCCAGCTGCCCAGAGCACTGATCCTGCGCCTGCTGGAGTCTTCAGAACTGTAAGTATTGACAGTCATTCACAGTAAGCGATATTATATATATATTACTTGTTTTATGTGAGTGAGGGTGCTGGGTGGTTGGAGAAGGGGGGTGGAGGGGTACAATACTTTCTGCACATTGTAAAAAAAAAAAGTAAGCACCACATTATTTTCTGTCTGCCGCCACAAAACAATCTGGAAGTGCCCCTTTCGAGACCAGGCTCCGGATCCGCCACTGGCTGTTACGCTGGCCGCCGCCGCACTGTAATACAGTACCTGCAGTTTGCCGGCGGGCGGTGGCTAGTAATTCACAGGGGGCGGACCTGGTGGAGGCAGAGCCGTGTGTGCATGCACAGGCTTGGAGTGGTCCCGTCTGGGCGACAGAGTTTGATGTCACGCTGCGTGCCCCACCTGCTAGTGAGGTGAGGACAGCGGCGGCGGCGTGATAGTGTTGGAACTTGCACAGCTGCTCTGATCCGGACTGTCTACAAGAAAAATTCTGTCACAAGAATGTGACAAGAAGGCTGAGTCCCGCTGTATAAGTTATAAAACGCATTATAAAAAAGTATGTACCCTGTCCCTGCCACAGTGCTAACCCTCTTCAGTTGTCCCCTATATAATGTACCCTGATACCCCTATGTTATATATTATAACTGAGGGGTATCAGGGTAAATTATACAGGGGGTAATATAACTTTTATTTTTGTTTATAATGATAATTATGAGTGCGGGGCAAATACTGGACCGGATTTTATGTGCCGGTCTGGGTTTTTGGTTAATACCTAGCTGCCTTTAAAAGACAGCTAGGTATATGCAACTGTCTCTGTGTGTTTGGGATCTGAGCCCTGTGCTGGGCTGAAAAGCTGAGACCTGTGTGTCAGGAGAGAGTGGGGACCTGGCAAAGGGTACCTGGAAAGCTTGCAAGACAGAGGCCTGGGACTGGCTCTGTCTGTATGGACTTGGGGGGCACAGAGTGACGCCAAGGCTCGGGTCGCGGGGTCCTAGTCAGGCGGACTAGAGAGCCCAGCTCCCCAAGGAAATTGGTTGCACAGCCTTGGGGCTGGTGGAAGTACCAAGAGGTAAAAGCTGCACTACTGCCAGGTGTGAACTGACACCTAGGATCCCAGGTGAACTTTGTTTCTGTTTTACCGTGCAAGATCAAGAACCAACATTGTTTTGTTTTCTGTGTCTGAACAAGCACCAAAGCCTGAAAAGTGACTGTTGTGTTGTTGCTAAAGTGTGAATAAACACTGCAGATTGATTTACAACGTGTTTTTGCCTCTATACTGCACCTGCCTACCTTGTCTACCAGAGCGACTCCCCACTATATATATATATATATATATATATATATACATACATACACACGGCGTGTGTGTTTGTGCTTTAGGGTGCACACCCTAATGCAATAGGCTGCGCACGCCTATGGGTTTGCCACCCAACAATGTAACAGACGAATTTAAGAAATTGATTTCCCTGTCAGATATGTAGTGCCACTTTACTTAACCCCTTAACCACTTCAGCCCCCCTAGCTTAAACACCCTTAATGACCAGGCCACTTTTTACAATTCTGCACTACACTACTTTCACCGTTTATTGCTCCGTCATACAACTTACCACCCAAATGAATTTTACCTCCTTTTCTTCTCACTAATAGAGCTTTCATTTGGTGGTATTTCATTGCTGCTGACATTTTAACTTCTTTTGCTATTAATCAAAAATGACCGAAATTTTTGCAAAAAAATGACATTTTTCACTTTCTGTTGAAAATTTAAAAAAAAAAAACTACATTTCTATATAAATTTTTCGCAAAATTTATTGTTCTACATGTCTTTGATAAAAAAAATCCAATAAGTGTATATTGATTGGTTTGGGTAAAAGTTATAGCGTTTACAAATTTCGGCATTTTGAAGCAGCTCTGAATTTCTGAGCACCTGTCATGTTTCTTGAGGTGCTAGAATGCCAGGATAGTATAAATACCCCCCAAATGACACCATTTTAGAAAGAAGACACCCCAAAGTATTCGCGGAGGGGCATGGTGAGTTCATGTATGATTTCATTTTTTTTCACAAGTTAGCGTAAAATGACACTTTCTGAGGAAAAAAATAAAAATAAGTTTCCATTTCTGCTAACTTCTAGCAAAAAAAAATTAAATCTCCCACGGACTCACTATGCCCCTCAGTGAATACCTTGGGGTGTCTACTTTCCGAAATGGGGTCATTTGTGGGGTGTGTTTACTGTTCTGGCATTTTGGGCGGGGCTAAATTGTGAGCAGCCATGAAAAAGCTAAAGGTACTCGTTGGAATTTGGGCCCCTTTGCGCACTCCAGGCTGCAAAAAAGTGTCACTCATGTGGTATCGCCGTACTCAGGAGAAGTAGGGCAATGTGTTTTGGGGTGTATTTTTACATATACCCATGTTGGGTGAGAGAAATATTTCTGTAAACTGACAACTTTGTATAAAACTTTTTAAAAAGTTGTCATTTACAGAGATATTTCTCACACCCAGCAGGGGTATATGTAAAACTACACCCCAAAACACATTGCCCTACTTCTCCTGAGTACGGCGATACCACATGTGTGACACTTTTTTGCAGCCAAGATGCGCAAAGGGTCCCAAATTCCAATGAGTACCTTTAGGATTTCACAGGGCATTTTTACACATTTGGATTCCAGACTTCTTCTCACGCTTTAGGGGCCCCTAAAATGCCAGGGCAGTATAAACACCCCACAAGTGACCCCATTTTAGAAAGAAGACACCCCAAGGTATTCCGTGAGGGGTATGGTGAGTTCATGTAAAATTTTATTTTTGTCACAAGTTAGTGAAATATGAGACTTTGTAAAAAAAATAAAAATAAAAAAAAAATCAATTTCCGCTAACTTGTGCCTAAAATTTTTTTTTTCTGTGAACTCGCCATGCCCCTCACAGATTACCTTGGGGTGTCTTCTTCCAAATGAAGTCGCATGTGGTATTTATACTGCCCTGGCATTTTAGGGGCCCTAAAGCTTGAGAATCAAAAATGCGTAAAAATGCCCTGTGAAATCCTAAAGGTACTCATTGGTTTTAGGGCCCCTTTGCGCATCTTGGCTGCAAAAAAGTGTCACACATGTGGTATCGCCGTACTTAGGAGAAGTAGGGCAATGTGTTTGGGGTTTATTTTACATATACCCATGCTGGGTGTGAGAAATATCTCTGTAAATGACAACTTTTAAAAAACTGTATACAAAGTTGTCAATTTACAGAGATTTCTCTCACCCAGCATGGGTATATGTAAAACTACACCCCAAAACACATTGCCCTACTTCTCCTGAGTACGGCGATACCACATGTGTGACACTCTTTGCAGCCAAGATGTGCAAAGGGCCCTAAATCCAATGAGTACCTTTTAGGAGGGCATTTTTACGCATTTGATTCTCTTCTCACGCTTTAGGGCCCCTAAAATGCCAGGGCAGTATAAATACCCCACATGTGACCCCATTTTGGAAAGAAGACACCCCAAGGTATTCCGTGAGGGGTAGGGCGAGTTCATAGAATATTTTTTGTTGGCACAAGTTAGCGGAAATTGAGTTTTGTATTGATTTTTCTCACAAGTCTCCCTTTCTGCTAACTTTTGACAAAAAGTTAAATTTTTCATGGACTCACTATGCCCTCAGCGAATACCTTGGGTGTCTTCTTTCCAAAATGGGGTCATTTGTGGGTGTTTGTACTGTTCTGGCATTTTGAGGGGCTAAATTGTGAGCAATGCCTATGAAACCTAAAGGTACTCATTGGATTTGGGCCCTTTGCACCTAGGCTGCAAAAAGTGTCACTCATGTGGTGTCGCTGTACTCAGGAAATGTAGGGCAATGTGCTTTGGGGTGTATTTTACATATACCCATGCTGGGTGTGAGAAATATCTCTGTAAACTGACAACTTTGTATAAAAGAAATGTATAAAAGTTGTCGATTTACAGCGATATTTCTCACACAAAGTATGGGTATATGTAAAAATACACCCCAAAACACATTGCCCTACTTCTCCTGAGTACGGCGATACCACATGTGTGCCAATTTTTGCAGCCAAGATGTGCAAAGGGCCTAAATCCAATGAGTACCTTTAGGATTTACAGGGCATTTTTACGCATTTGGATTCTCACGCTTTAGGGTCCCTACAATGCCAGGGCAGTATAAATACCCCACATATGACCCCATTTTGGAAAGAAGACACCCCAAGGTATTCCGTGAGGGGCATGGCGAGTTCATAGAATATTTTTTGTTGGCACAAGTTAGCGGAAATTGATTTTTATTGTTTTTCTCAAAGTCTCCTTTCTACTAACTTTGTGACAAAAAGTTAAATTTTTCATGGACTCACTATGCACCTCAGCGAATACCTTGGGGTGTCTTCTTTCCAAAATGGGGTCATTTGTGGGGTGTTTGTACTGTTCTGGCATTTTGGGGGGGGGGGGCTAAATTGTGAGCAATCCTATAAAACCTAAAGGTACTCGTTGGAATTTGGGCCCCTTTGCGCACCCAGGCTGCAAAAAAGTGTCACTCATGTGGTGTCGCTGTACTCAGGAAATGTAGGGCAATGTGTTTTGGGGTGTATTTTTACATATACCCATGCTGGGTGAGAGAAATATCTCTGTAAACTGACAACTTTGTATAAAAGAAATTAAAAAGTTGTCGTTTACAGCGATATTTCTCACACAAAGTATGGGTATATATAAAAATACACCCCAAAACACATTGCCCTACTTCTCCCGAGTACGGCGATACCACATGTGTGCCAATTTTTTGCAGCCAAGATGCGCAAAGGGGCCAAAATTCCAATGAGTACCTTTAGGATTTCACAGGGCATTTTTACGCATATGGAATCTCACGCTTTAGGGTCCCTACAATGCCAGGGCAGTATAAATACCCCACATATGACCCCATTGTGGAAAGAAGACACCCCAAGGTATTCCGTGAGGGGCATGGCAAGTTCACAGAATTTTTTTTTTTTTTGGCACAAGTTAGCGGAAATTGATTTTTTTTTACAAAGTCTCATATTCCACTAACTTGTGACAAAAAATAAAATTTTACATGAACTCACTATACACCTCACGGAATACCTTGGGGTGTCTTCTTTCTAAAATGGGGTCACATGTGAGGTGTTTGTACTGCCCTGGCATTTGAGGGTCTCCGCAATCATTACACGTATGGCCAGCATTAGGAGTTTCTGCTATTCTCCTTATATTGAGCATACGGGTAATGAGATTTATTTTTTTTTCCGTTCAGCCTCTGGGCAGGAAAAAAAAAAATGAACGGCGCAGATATTCTCATTTGCATCAATTAATGTGGATGAAAAAATCTCTGCCAAAAAATGTGCAAAAAAAAAGTAGTAAGGCAATTCTGCGGAATAGATGCGGACCCATTCAGTGTGAATGGGGCCGGCGGTAATGCGGAGAGCACACTATGTGCTCGCCGCATCAGCATTTGCTGAGCTGCGGCCGCAAACTTCCGGGTTTCGGCCCCCAAACATCCGGCCGCAGCTCCGCAAAAGATAGAGCATGTCCTATTCTTGTCCGCAATTGTGGACAAGAAAAGGCATTTTCTATATAGTTCTGGCAATGTGCAGATCCGCAAAATGCGGAAAGCACATTGCCGGTGTCCGTGTTTTGCGGATCCATGGATCCGCAAAACACATACGGACGTCTGAATGAGCCTTACAGGGGGGTGATTAGTGACAGGGGGTTGACATGGGGTGATCAGGGGTTAATCGGGGGTTAATCAGTGACGGGGGGGGGATGTATGGGGGGGTCTGTGTGGTGATTGGTGCACTTACAAAAGTTTCCTTTGGTGGTCCCAAGCAAAAGGGACCACCAAAGGAACGAACAGCAAGCATATCAGACGATGTTAACAAAACAGCATCTGATATGCCATTTTTTTAAACCTCTACAGCCTGCCAGCGCACGATCAGCGCTGGCAGGCTGTAGTTAAAGTTCTCCTCCCCGACGCGATCCTGTGAACGCGCGTGCGCGGATTCACAGGAAGTCTCGCGAGATGACGCGCCCGCGCGTCAAGGAGGAACAAACCGACCGCCCGCAGGACGCAATCCTGCGTTAGGCGGTCGGTTAGAAGTTAAGGATCGGGCTCATTTTCACCTTAAGGACCAGGCCAATTTTTGCAAATCTGACGGGTGTCACTTTGTGTGCATAACTTTAAAACGCTTTTACTTATCCAGGCCTTTCTGAGAAAGGTGTTTTTTTTTTTTTTTATCACATATATTACTTTTTGACACTGGTAAAATGGAGTCAAAAAAATTCATTTTTATTTATAAAAAATGCCAAATTTACCCAAAATTTTGAAAAAATTTCCAAGTTTCAATTTCTCTACTTTTATAATACATAGTAAGACCTCCAAAATAGTTATTAATTTACATTCCCCATATGTCTACTTCATGTTTGGGAATGCCATTTTATTTTTGGAGACGTTTACAAGGCTTAGAAGTGTAGAAGCAAATCTTTTTTTTTTTTTTAGTTTTTTAGAAATTTTCAAAAACCCACTTTTTAAGGACCAGTTCAGGTCTGAAGTCACTTTGTGAGGCTTACATAATAGAAACCACCTAAAAATGACCACATTTTAGAAACTTCACCCCTCAAGGTATTGAAAACTGACTTTACAAACTTTGTTAACCCTTTAGGTGTTCCACAGGAGTTATTGGCAAATTTTCCATTTTAATCCATTTTTTTCAAGTAACAAAGCAAGGATTAACAGCCGAACAAAACTTTAAAAAATGTATTGCCCTCATTCTGTAGTTTATAGAAACACCCCATATGTGGTCGTAAACTACTGTACAGGTACACGGCAGGGCGCAGAAGGAAAGAAACACCATATGGTTTCAAGAAGGCAGATTTTGCTGGACTAGTTAATTTACACCATGTCCCATTTAAAGCCCCCCTGATGAATCCCTAGAGTAGAAACTCCATAAAAGTGATCCTGTCTAAGAAACTACACCCCTCAAGGTATTCAAAACTGATTTTACAAACGTTGTTAACCTTTTAGATGTTCCACAAGAGTTATTGGCAAATGGAGATTAAATTTTAGAATTTCTATGTTTTGGCAAATTTTCAATATTTTTAAGTAACAAAGCAAGGGTTAACAGCCAAAAAAATTCAATATTTATTGCCCTGATTCTGTAGTTTTATAGAAACACCCCATATGTGGTCTTAACCTACTGTACAAGCACACGGCAGGGCGTAAAAGGAAAGGAGCGTCATCTGGTTTTCGGAAGGCAGATTTTGCTGGATTGGGTTATTTACACTATATCCCATTTGAAGCCCCCCTGATGCACCCCTAGAGTAGAAACTCCAAAAAAGTTACCCCATTTTGGAAACTACGGGATAATGTGGCAGTTTTGTTGGGACTATTTTCCCCTCACCTCATGACGACACCAACTGCGACCTAGGACCTCCCATCTGGACAGGAAACCTGAGAAGATAAAAAGGGAACACCCCCTACCAAGCACCAGCTCAGGTTTCCTGTCCTCTGGATAGGAGATCCTGAGAAGCTGAGCAGCGGGGTTACTGCTGCAGGAACAAACCTACCGACATCGGGCGCTGGGGGAGGTTGGGGCTGATGCCGTATGGGTCCCTTTCCCTGGGGAGCTGTAGTTCTGTGGCCGTGCCGGAAGCCACTCTACACAAGTCTGCTCTCCTGCTGCACCTGCTTCCGATCCTGGGGGAGCCGCTGTGGCCGTGTTCAGGCGGCTTCCCCGCTTACAGTAGGGGTCAGGCCGCCGCTGCCGTATCCAAGATGGCGGCTGCGTGCTTCAGGCACTTGTGAGCGCGGCCGCGATTATTCCGGCGCTTAATGATGATGTCGGGGGCGGGTCCTGCTACCCGTAAGAGGATCCCGGAAGTAGAGGCCGAACCCCTGGAACCCTTGAGGCCTGCAAGTCCGGTATTGGCCCTAAGGAGTGGGGAAGAAAAAGTCGGTTCATGGTGAGAGCGTTCCTTTTTCTTACTAATGGGATTCTTTTTGTTATATGATTATTTGTAGACCTTAAAGCCAGCTAAAAAGTCTACTAGCAAGAATAAACATAAGAAGTGCGCAGGATGTAAAACGGCCCTTTCCGCTTCCTATCTTAAGCCACTGTGTCAATCTTGTATAGATAAGCTTGTGGCAGAAGAATTCCAGAGTTTAAACAGATCCATGAGATCTCTGATCAGATCAGAAGTCAAAGCTTCCCTTAAAGCGTTTGGTAAAGGTCGTATTAGATCCCCGGATAGATCCGCTGAATATGAAAGTGTGGATATTGATTCTTCTGATAATGGCGACAAAGAATCAGAACTGTTTTATTCTGACAGCTCTGATTCAGCGGATGAGGAATACGCTGGGAGGTCCTTTTTTTCTCCTGAGGATACCCAGCCATTATTAAAAGCTGTTAGATCCACAATGCAGCTGGAAGACGTTAAACATACTAAATCGGTAGCAGACCAGGCCTTCCAGGCCTTGGGGCCCGGAAGCATAGGGTTTTTTTCATGCATGAGAATCTGAATGCCCTGATTAAAAAATAATGGAAAAATCCAGATAGAATTTTTTTTTATTCCTACATCTGTAAAAAGGAAATATCTGTTTGATGACAAGGTATCTTCTATCTGGGATAAAGCCCCTACAGTGGACGCTGCGGTTGCTAAAATAGCCAAGAAAACAGCCCTCCCTTTTGATGATTTAGGCTGTCTTTCGAACCCTTTAGATAAGAAAGCGGATATTTATTTAAAGCATGCCAGGGAGACCTCAGCCACCTGCCTCAGACCGGCTACTGCAGCAACTTTGGTGTCCAGATCCCTTCTCCTTTGGCTGGACCAAATTGAGGTCCATCTTAAAGAGAAGAAACCTAGAATGGAAATACTATCTTCATTACCCACTTTTTCCAAAGCAGCAGATTATTGATCTACTGATATTATCCACTTTTCAGCCAAATCCACTGCCATGACTAACGCAGCTAGAAGGGCTATATGGCGTAAATCATGGAAGGGAGACCAGGGTTCCAAGGCCAGGCTGTGTGCTCTACCATGTGAAGGGGACAGGCTTTTTGGTTCCTGCCTAGATGAAATATTGGAAAAAGCTTCGGACAATAAAAAGGGATTCCTTACTCTGCAGAAGAATCCTTTTTTTTTCGTAAACCCCAGCAAAATTTTAGGAGACAAAGAGGAAAACCATATGACAGGAAGGATAGAGACAGATTCCAGAAAAAATCAAGTGGATTTCTTTTTAAATGCCAGGATAGCAGACAGAAGGACAAGCAACAATGACGTCAATCTTCAAGTTGGGGGAAGGCTATCTTCCTTCCTCCCGGCTTGGTCAAAAATTACCCAGAACAAATGGGTCCTGGGGGGGATAAGGAAGGGTTTTCCGGCTGGAATTCCTTTCTTATCCTCAGGATTTTTTCATATGCTCTCCAACTCCAAGAGATTTTCAGAAAGCAGAAATTCTTCATGCAGAGATCCGTCTATTGCTAGACAAGAGAGTAGTCTGTCAGGTGCCAGTAGGGGAGGAAGGCAGGGGATTTTATTCCCCTCTCTTTTTAGTCAAGAAACCCAACGGATCCTTCTGCATGATTTTAAATTTAAAGAAGCTAAACAAAAATTTGAAATTAAAAAGATTCCGCATAGAGACGATAAGAACCACATTAGGCCTTTTATTCAAGGACTGTTGGATGGCAAGTATACACCTGGAAGATGCTTATTATCATATTCCAATCCATCCATACTCCCAATATTTTTTAAGAACAGCAGTCTGTATTCAGAGTCAGTTGTTCCACCTACAATACAGAGCCCTTCCCTTCGGTGTTTCTCAAGCACCGAGAATTTTTACGAAGGTGGTGGCAGAGATGGTAGCCTTCCTCCTGTTATCCAGGGTTGTGTTAGTACCGTACCTGGACAACTTCCTGTTCATAGCCCGTTCAAGAGACCAGGTACAGGGAGATCTGAACCACGCTTGCACCTGGTTAAGAGACCTTGGATGGAAGATAAATCTCAAAAAATCTCATCTAATTCCATCTCAAACATGTACCTTTTTAGGAATCGAGTTAGACTCCAGACTTCAAAGAACGATCCTGCCACACAAGAAAGTATTGTCCACCATGGAACATGTCTGGGTTCTGTTCCGTTCCTACCTGTGTTCTTTCAGACAGGCGATGACAGTTCTAGGGTATCTGATGGCTACAATTCCGGCTGTGCCCTTCGCGCAAATCCACACGAGACCATTGCAGGCGGACATATTGCAGAATTGGAATGGACTCCCACAGACGTTGGAGGAAAAGTTCCATCTCTCTTCCAGAGCAAGAGCATCTCTTTTGTGGTGGACTCACCAAGAAAATCTCGCTGTGGGAATGCCTTGGTTTTTCATAGACCCCATCAGGATAACCACAGATGCCAGCCCCTGAGGATTGGGTGCTCACTCAGGGGAAAGAGTCTGGCAAGGAAGATGGGATCTAAAAACAAGAAAGTACACTTCAAATTACAGAGAACTCAAGGCAATAGAGATGGTCCTAAGATATGCAATACCAGAGATATCAAACAGAAAGCTGACCTTTTACTCGGACAACACGACAGCTGTCGCTTATATAAATCATCAGGGTGGGACAAGAGTTCCATCTCTTCTCTCCCTCTGCCAGGACATTTTTCAGATAGTGGAACAGAGAAATCTCTTTTTAACCGCAGTCCATCTGAAGGGGGAAAAAAATACCCTAGCAGACTTCCTGAGCCGAGTCAAACTAAATCAGATGGAATGGAGCCTGAACGAAGAAGTATTTGCTCAGATAGTATCAATGTTTGGGCCTCCAAAAGTGGACCTCTTTGCCACTCGAAAAAACAGGAAGTTCGAGAGGTTCTTCTCCCTAAACTATTCAGTGAATCCTTCAGCAATAGATGAGTTAGCTCAGGACTGGAGTCAGGAGTTCGGCTATGCCTTCCCTCCCCTTTCTCTAATTGCTCAGGTCCTGAAGAAAGTTCAGTGGGAAGAAGCCACAATTATTCCAATTGCCCCGAGATGGCCAAAGAGAATTTTGTTTGCATCCCTGCTAAGCTTATCCAGGGATCCTCCTTGGATAATTCCTCCAAGGAAGGATCTGCTCTTGCAGGGACCAGTCCCTCATCCTAATCCAGAGATACTTCAGTTAGTGGCGTGGAAACTGACAGGGAAATTTGGTTAAAAAGGGGACTATATAACAAAGTAGTGGCCACCATACTAGGCAGTAGGAAGGCCACCACAGCTAGAACACCTTTTCTTCATTCTTAGGCTACTGTCCTGACCCATTTAGTCCTCCAGAAATTCCAAAGGTCCTAGATTTCCTCCAAGCTGGGCTGGACAAGGGGCTCAAGGCTTCCACTTTGAAGGTACAGGTGGCAGCCTTGAGCTACTTCTTCGATTTTACATTTGGCCTCCCACCCCTGGGTTAAACGTTTTTTAGCTGCTGCAGCTAGGCTCCATCGCTCTCTTAGACCTCTCCCCTCCATGGGATTTAAACAAGGGGCTAACAGCTCATACCCAGGAGCCCTTTGAGACTCTGTCTGAGATTTCTATAGATGTCCTTTCCATAAAGATGGCCTTCCTCCTAGCCATCACTTCTGCCAGGAGAATTTCCGAAATACAGGCCTTCTCGGCCTTCCCTCCTTACACGGTTATCCAGGAGAATCAGGTTATCATCAGACCTCTCTCTTCATTCCTACCTAAAGTAGTGTCACAGAAGCCAGGATATAGTATTGCCGTCTTTCTTTCCGAACCCCTCCAACAGTCTAGAACAGACATTTCATTGTTTAGATGTAAAAATATGATGGCCTACTTAGAGGCTTCTTCTCCCTGGAGGAAAGACTAGAATCTCCTAGTTCAGTTTATGGGTAGGAACAGGGGGCGTAGGGTGGTCTCCACTTCCTGGGCAGAGAAGGCAGATGTATCCTTAGGCCAGATCTGCAGGGCGGCCACTTGGAGTTCTCCGCACACATTTCTTAAACATTATAGATTACAGCTCCATTCTGATGCATCCTTTGGAGAGAAGGTTCTTCCGGCTGTAGCCCCCCCCCCCTAAATTTACAGTTTATATTCTGTCTCACAGTGGGTGCCATCATGGGGTGAGGGGAAAACAACGTTGCTTACCGGTAGATCTATGTGAAGGAATATGGATCCTCCTTGTTTCGAATAAGATGTGTTATGTCTAAGTCCTCGCTGAGGACAGTTTATTTCTTCCACTGGTGCTTAGTAGGGGGTGTTCCCTTATAATCTTCTCAGGTTTCCTTTCCAGATGGGAGGTCCTAGATCGCAGTGTGTGCCGTCATGGGTATCGAGGAAAACGCTTATTGATAAGCAACGTTGTTTTTAGGGAAAATATTATTTTTTTTGGTTGCTCTATATTACATTTTTGAAAGGCAAGGTTAAAGAGCAGATTCTTACGAACGCGGCAATACCTAATATGTCTACTTTTTTAAAATTTATTTAGGTTTTACACTATAATAACCTTTTTTTTTTTATGGAAAAAAATAATTTTAGTATCTCCATAGTCTGAGAGTCAGTTTTTTTTAGTTTTTAACCGATTGTCTTAGGTAGGGGCTCATTTTTTGTGGAATGAGAGGACGGTCTTATTGGCACTATTTTGGGGTGCATATGACTTTTTGATCACTTTGTTATTACACTTTTTGTGATGTACGGTGACAAAAAAATGGCTTTTTTAAACCATTTTTATTAAAATTTTTTGACTGTTCATCTGAGGGGTTAGGTCATGGGGTATTTTTATAGTTCATGTTCTTACAGACACGGCGATACCTAATATGTCTACTTTTTTATTTATTTCAGTTTTACAAAATATCATTTTTGGAAAAATTTTTTTTTTTTTTTTTAGTATCTCCAAAGTCTGAGAGCCATAGTTTTTTTCTTCTGCGCGATTGTCTGTGGCTAAATAGAATTAAAATTGGGAAAGGGGATTATAAATTTAGTACTCCATGGAAGTATGGTACTCCCTGAACCAACTGTCAATGCAGAGGCTCGGATGATCGGTACATGTGTCACACTGAGTGGTGGTGTCCTTCCGTATCCCCCTCCTGTGACACACTCTGCACTTTTTTTTGGGACTGCCCCCTCTTTGCAGTATGGAGAACCATACCTGGAAAGTGTTAGCCAGTGACGACCTGGACGCCTACAGTTCCCGAGGTACTGCGGCCTGCTCTTTCCCGGTCAGAAAAGATCAGGTCCTTGAGGACTGCCTCATAGAACTGGAGGAATTTCCCTGTGTTTCCAGCGCTCTGGGACAGCACAAGAGTTGTACAAGGCAACCTGAACCAAGTAGACTGCAACTTTTTTGTACCATGCCCAGTTTTTGCGCATGGCGTTATATGGCTTGAGGACTTGATCAGAGAGATCAACTTCTCCCATATACCAATTGTAGTCAACGATACAATCGGGCTTGAGGACCGTTGCCGTGGTACCTCGCATAGGGACAGGGGTGATGCCGTTACCGTGAATTGTGGACAGTACAATGACATCCCTCTTGTCCTTATATCTGACCAGCAACAGATTTTCACTGGTAAGGGCACAGGTCTCACCCCTGGGGATAGGTACCTTGAGGCTGTAGGTAGGGAGGCCGTGTTGATTTTTCCACACGGTCCCACAAGCGACCATGGATCTGGTGCAAGGGACTGGAACAAGGGGATACTAGTATAAAAGTTATCCACGTACAGGTGGTAACCCTTATCTAGCAGTGGGTGCATAAGGTCCCACACAAGTTTCCCACTAACACCCAGAGTGGGGGACATTCTGGTGATTCAATACGGGAATCTCGCCCCTCATACACCCAAAACTTGTAAGTGTAACCTGAGGTATTCTCACAAAGTTTGTATAGCTTTACGCCATACTCTCGCCCACTTAGAGGGAACATACTGGTGAAAAATGAGTCTCTTCACTTGAAAGCAATGAGAGACTCATCAACAGCGACCTCCCTTCCAGGTACATAGGCCTCCAAAAATTTGGCCCCATAGTGATCGATGACCAGCCTGATTTTGTACAGGCGGTGCTAGGCAGGATCACCTTGGGGGGGGGGGGACACATGCTGCATAATGAAGGCATTTCCAAATGGCCTCAAAACGGGAACGTGTCATGGCCATACAGTAGAGTGGGGTCTGGTAGAGGATGTCCCCACTCCAGTACAGCCTGACACTGGGTTTTTTGACTAGGCTCAGCACGAGGTGGACTTATCTGGTGGGCCGGAAACTAGTACAAGCCCCAGAGCTGCTTGAACTAGTATGGGCCACAGGGTCTCTGGCATGGGGGTTTCCATGCTCCACCTGGCGGCATCTCCGCCGCCTTGGGGGCTCATCATTAGATGATGAAGAGGATGCGGATGACAAGAGGAAAGTGGGGTCATCCTCGTCCTCCTCTTCACTGGGCTCTCAGAGTCGAAGAGCAGCTGGGCGTATGCCTTCTCGGCTGAGAACGTCCAGCGGGCCATAGGGGAGTGTGTGTGGAAAACTTTATTTAGTGTGCATGTGGGGGGGGGGCACGGATGTTCACGTTCACTTACCCTTAAACCTAACAGAAAAAAAACGAACTAGAAAAAAATAAAAGCCCCCCCCCAAAAAAAGATTCAAACTCGCTGATCAGCGGTCCGGGTGGGCGATGCGCTAACAGTGGGCGGACGCTAAGAGTGCCTGTCACCATCAGCGCACCCACAAAAAAAAAAAAACGCTTGGACCCCAAAAATTGTGTGTGTGTGTGTGGGGGGGTTGGGGGGGCAGGGGGGCAACCTGCAGCACCCCGGGGGGGTCTAGGTTCACGCTGCTGAGTGTGCTGTGGACCCCAGACACCCGATCAATGGGATGGTCATTTGACAGTAAAAAAAAATTAATCTCTCCCACCAAGACAACAATTGATTAGACAACATATAGGCCCTCACACCAACACAATGGGGCAGTCATTTGACAGTAAAAAGAGTTGAATGTCTCCCACCAAGACAGCAAGCAATTAAACAAAATATAGGCCCCTGACACCCAGATAGGGTAGAGGTCATTCGACATCAAAAAGAGGATAATGTAACCACCAAAGCAACAGGCGATTATCTGAAATGTAGGCCCCTGGCACCCAGACAGAGGAGAAAGGTCCCATAGCAGCAAAACAGGCATCATGTTACCCACCAATGTAACAGGCCACTTTCAGTTATTTAGCCCCTGACACCCAGACAGAGGAGAGGTCATTTGACAGCAAAAAGAGGTTAATGTCACGCACCAAAGCAGCAGGCGATTAGCTGAAATGTAGGTCCCTGTCACCCAGACAGAGGAGAGGTTCATTAAACTTGGTGTTGCCCCCAAAATAATGGTACAATTAAATGTCTATACTGCACAAGGGATGGACAGGTCCTGTGGGATCCATGCCTGGTTCATTTTTATGAACGTCAGCTTGTCCACGTTGGCTGTGGACAGGCGGCTGCGTTTGTCTTTAACGACGACCCCTGCGGTGCTAAATACACATTCAGACAATACACTGGCCGCCGGGCAGGACAGCACCTCCAAGGCATAAAAGGCTAGCTCTGGCCATATGGACAATTTGGAGATGGTTCGGCAGAAGTTGAATGGGGCCGAACCATCAGTCAGTACATGGAGTCGTGTGCACACGCACTGTTCCACCATGTTGTTGAAATGCTGCCTCCTGCTAACACATTCACTATCAGCTGGTGGTGCAGTTAGCTGTGACAAAACTTTTCCACATCTCGGCCATGCTAACCCTGCCTTCAGAGTTGCTGGCCATGACACAGCTGCGTTGGCGACCTTTTGCTCCTCTTCTGCCTTCGCCTTGTGCCCAGCAGGGTGGCCACCCATTAGTCAGCACACGTTAAAATATGGGCAACTCTGCTGTCGTTGCCCAGGCACTGCAGCATGTAGTCGCTCATGTGTGCCAGGCTGCACAGAGGTAAGAACAAGCTGTCCTCTGTGGGAGGCATATCGTCATCATCCTCCGTTTCGCCCCAGCCATGCACCAGTGATGGGCCCGAGCTGCGTTGGGTGCCACCCGCTGTGAACATGCCTCATCCTCATCCTCCTCCACCTCATCCTCATCCTCCTTGTCTTCCAGTAGTGGGCCCTGGCTGGCCAAAAGTGTTTTCTCAAGGAGACATATAAATTGTTTTGTAACGCTGATAACGGCGTCATGGCCACTGGCCATGTTGGTGCAATACTCGAAACAGCGCAGCAGGGCACACAGGTCTCGCACGGAGGCCCAGTCATTGGTGGTGAAGTGGTGCTGTTCCCCAGTGCGACTCACCCGTGCGTGCTCCAGCTGAAACTCTACTATTGCCTGCTGCTGTTCGCACAGACTCTCCAGCATGTTCAAGGTGGAGTTCCACCTGGTGGGTACTTCGCATATGAGGCGGTGAGCGGGAATGCCGAAGTTACGCTGTAGCGCAGACAGGCAAGAAGCAGCAGGATGAGAAGGCCGGAAGCGCGCACAGACGGCCCGCACTTTATGCAGCAGCTCTGACATGTCGGGGTAGTTGTGAATGAATTTTTGCACCACCAAATTCAGCACATGCGCCAGGCAAGGGATGTGCGTCAAACCGGCTAGTCCCAGAGCTGCAACGAGATTTCGCCCATTATCGCACACCACCAGGCCGGGCTTGAGGCTCACCGGCAGCAACCACCCGTCGGTCTGTTGTTCTATACCCCGCCACAACTCCTGCGCGGTGTGGGGCCTTTCCCCCAAACATATGAGTTTCAGAACGGCCTGCTGCTGTTTACCCCGGGCTGTGCTGAAGTTGGTGGTGAAGGTCTGTGACTGACTGTATGAGCAGGTGGAAGAAGAGTAGGAGGAAGCCGAGTAAAAGGAGGAAGCAACAGTAGGCAAAGAATGATGCCCTGCGATCCCTGGTGGTGGAAGGATGTGCGCCAAACAGCTCTCCGCCTGGGGCCCAGCCGCCACTACATTTACCCAGTGTGCAGTTAGGGAGATATAGCGTCCCTGGCCGTGCTTTTTTTTTTTTTTTTAATTCAGTTTTCTTTTTATTGAAATAAAAAGTATCGCATAAATAACGATCAGAAGGATGTATTCTTTGTCCATTGAAATGAACTACAAAAGGATAATAAGGTGCTGGTTTACGCAGACACCATAAACAAATCAAGTATATGAAAAGAGCACATAACCAGTACAATATTTCTGGTCACAATTACTCCAAGATAACCAGTATTACATTACAACTCTTTAACTCTGTAATACCCCAACCCCCCTTCCCAACCGGGGCAGAGAGACAGCACAATCGGGCTATTCTGGACGTGCTTACTGGACCACGTATCTGTGGTTAGGTGGACCTTGCCACAGATGGCGTTGTGCAGTGCACACTTAATTTTATCCGATACTTGGTTGTGCAGGGAAAGCACGGTTCTCTTGGAGAAGTAGTGGCGGCTGGGAACGACATACTGTGGGACAGCCACCGCCATCAGCTGTTTGAAGCTGTCCGTGTCCACCAGCCTGAATGACAGCATTTCAAGGGCCAGTAGTGTAGTAATGCTGGCATTCAGGGCCAGGGATCGAGGGTGGCTAGGTGGGAATTTACGCTTTCTCTCCAAGGTTTGTGAGATGGAGAGCTGAACGCTGCCGTGTGACATGGTGGAGAGGCTTGGTGGTGTTGGTGGCACATTCTATTTTTGCTGGGCGGCAGGTGCCAACATTCCTCCCGAGGCGGAGTAATAGGCCGAGGCAGCAGCAGAAGAGGGAGCAGGGGGAGCCAGAGTGAGTTGGTGTGCTCGGTCCCTGGTGGCGGTGGCCAGTAGCAGATGAACTCTCTTTGTGACGGCTGTATTGCTTTTGCACCCTGCTCCCTCTTTTGCTACGCTGTTGGCTCGGTCTCACCACTGCCTCTTCCTCTGAACTCTGAAAGTCAGTGCACTTCCTTCATTCCATGTGGGGTCTAGGACCTCATCGTCCCCTGCATCGTCTTCCACACAATCTTCCACCCTGACCTCCTGTTCGGTCTGAACACTGCAGAAAGACGCAGCAGTTGGCACCTGTGTTTCGTCATCATCAGAGACGTGCTGACTCTGCTGAGGTGGTATTCCCATGTCCTCATCAGGAAACATAAGTGGTTGTGTGTCAGTGCATTCTATGTCTTCCACCACTGGGGAAGGGCTAGGTGGATGCCCTTGGGAAAACCTGCCAGCAGATTCTTCAAACAGCATAAGAGACTGCTGCATAACTTGAGGCTCAGACAATTTCCCTGATATGCATGGGGGTGATGTGACAGACTGATGGGCTTGGTTTTCAGTAGTGATGAGCGGCAGGGGCAATATTCGAATTTGCGATACTTCGTGAATATTTGGGCGAATATTCGCCATATATTCATGAATTTGTGAATTCCTGATTTTAAGGCATTATTTTCTTGATTGTGAAAATTCTCATAAAAAAATTTGCATAAAATCAACATAAAAATTCGCATAGACTAGTATTTAAAAAAAACTAATATTCACGATTACAAATATATTTCGAGATATTCTAAATACTCGCGATTAAAATTCGCAATTCGAACATTCATGATCAACACTAGTTTTCAGGCGCCACCTGTGCACTTTCCACTGTTGGCCACCCAATCGACTAGCGCCTGTACTTGCTCAGGCCTTACCATCCTTAGAACAGCATTAGACCTGACCAAACATCGCTGTAAATTCTGGCGACTACTAGGCACTGAGGTAGTTGGTTCACTAGGACATGTAGCTGTGGCAGAATGGCCACGTCGTCTCCCAGCACCAGAGGGTCCACTAACACCACCACGACCAAGTCCGCGTCCCGTATTAGATGTTTTCCTCATTGTTACCTTTCACCACAATAAGGAAAAACTTTTTTGGCCCAATGTATAGAGTTCAAATTCAGGCCTTTTTTTAAAGGCACCTAACACTATCTAGCTATCTATTTATGTACCGTATTACACTAATACAGGCACAGCAGAAACCACAGATTTATGGTACTATCAATTTTAGGCCTAGTATTTAGGCCCTGGCTGAAAGGTATCCTTTTACGGACAGAGTTACACTTGGAGATGCACAGTAGCGTGTGCAAATATAGAGGATTACGCTTTCAGCACTTGTATTTAGACGGTGCAATATACCCTTTTATGGACAGAAATACACTTGGAGATGCACAGCAGCGTGTGCAAATATAGAGGATTTATTTTTCGGGCTTTGTATTTAGACTCTGACACACTGAGTGTAATATACCCTGTTACAGACTGAATTACACTTGGAGAGGAACAGCACAGATGTTTAGGATTTCTATTTCAGGAATTTTATTTAACTACAGAAAAAAATCTATCCTTTGACGGACAGTATTACTCTTGGCCAGCCACAGCTGGAACCCCAGATTTAAGGGATTGGTATTTTGGCAATTGAATTTCACCCCAGAAAAAAATCTATACTTTGACGTACAGTATTACACTTGGCCAGCAACAGCTGAAACCACTTATTTAGGGGGTTGGTATTTTGGCAATTGAATTTCACCCCTCAATATAATATAGCAATTTCTATCCTGTGTTTCAAGGTGTGAAAATAAGCACAACCACTGATGTAGGATATTGCAAAAAAAAAATCCTACTATTGAACCCAAAAATGTATGTTGAACTTGGTGGCAGCTCAAAACATGTGCTGGTGCACCAAAAGATCACAAAATGGCCGCCGATCACCCCAGAAAAAAGTGACAGAAAAACGCTCTGGGCAGCCTAAAAACCAGTGAGCAATGAACTAACAGAAGTTGAATGATTCATAGCTGTAGATCGATCACTTCATTAAGTGGTTTTGCTAAGTCTTCTCTGCCTAATCTCGCCCTCACAGCAGCTGCATCCTATCCCTACACTAATCAGAGCTGAGTGATGGGTGGCGCTATGTGACTGCAGCTTAAATAGAGGCTGGGTCACATTCTGCAAAAAGATCGCTGTAGGTCACAGATTTAACAGCCAGTTTAGATTCCATCCTACCCTTTCCCTCACAGAAGCAGCCTGCTTCTTATCGCTGCACTAGTAAGAGCTGACGTGATGTGCGGTGCTACGTGATATCCAGCTTATATAGAGGCTGGGTCACATGCTGCACTGGCCAATCACAGCCATGCCATTAGTAGGCATGGCTGTGATGGCTTCTAAGGCCTCTCTTTCACATTTGCATTGTGTGGATCCGGCATGCACTTCCGTCGCCGGAAATGCCCGCCGGATCCGTCACAACGCAAGACAATTGAAAGCATTTGAAGACTGATCAGTCTTCAAAATGCTTTCAGTGTTGCTATGGCAGCAAGAACGCTACTAAAGTCCTGGTTGCCAAAGTAAGTAGTGGGGAGCCAGGGGAGCAGATACTTACAGTCCGTGCAGTTTCTGGGGCACTCCACAATGACGTAAGAGCACCCCACGCGCATAGATCACGTGATCCATGCTCATGGGGCGCTCTGACGTCATTGTGGAGCACCCGGGGACTCGGGAGCTGCACGGAAGGTAAGTATACTTCTCCTCTGCCTCCCCACTACACTTCACCATGGCAGCCGGGAGTTTAGCGTCCTGGCTGCCATGGTAACCATTCACAAAAGCTAAACGTCGGATCCGGCGATGCGCCAAAACGACATTTAGCTTAAAGCCGGATTAATGCTTTTCAATGGGCATTAATTCCGGATCCGTCCTTCCGGCATGCCTTCAGGATTTTTGGCCGGAGCAAAATCTGCAGCATGCTGTGGATTTTGCTACGGCCAAAAAACGTCTCAGTACTGAACTGAAGACATCCTGATGCATCCTGAACGCATTTCTCTCCATTCAGGATGCATTGGGATAATCCTGATCAGTATTTTTCCGTCCTAGAGCCCCAAGGAAGGAACTCTAGGACGGAAGATAAAACGCCAGTGTGAAAGAGACCTAAGGGCACACAGTTTAAACGCTTGTTGATTGGCTGCCCTGCAGCCTTTCAACAAGCTTTATTAAACGCCCGAACACCAAACTAGAACCCGAACTTTTACAGCAAAGTTCGGGTCCGGGTACAAAAAACCCTAAAGTCCGGTATGAACCTGACCTTTACAGTTTGGGTTCGCTCAACACTAATAAGGTTCCTAAGCAGAGGACTCCTGTTAGTAATATAGAGGACTCCTGTTAATAATGCAGAATTTACTAATAGGCTGTATGAAAATAGTTTTTCTAGACATGTTAACCCCTTTAAAATGTTGAGTGTCTTTTGACCCTTTAAGGGAACTTATGAGATGATATCTTAGCAAGTCTCTGGTCAGGTAGCGATATTTGAAAACATTGTGGAACAATAACAAGCTACCTGTAAGTTTTATGCATATTATAACAAAAATGGAATTGGAATCTCCCCTTTTTTTAGCTGTTAAAAGAGTCATGTCCAATGAAAGACAAAGCAAGCGTAAAAGACAGCTACCTCCAAAAGTATTGGTGCTAGAGCGAAAGGGCACCTCTGAAGTTAGACACTAAACAAGTGTGCTGCAACATGTTTCATATCTAAGCATACTTTAGCAATGAACATAGCCTACACTTGACCCTGCACTCTACTGAAGACAAGAAGACAAAGAATGTAAAACATTTCAGATGAGAGTCATGCAAAGTGCTGGTTCACTGAAAGACACCTTAAATTCTTACTGTGAAATATACATATTTGAAATATTCAACTTTTAGAAGTAAAGTTGAGTTTGGCTATTATGCATGCATGATTCTCATTATTTGGTCTCATGCACATGGCCGTTTCTGATTTTCAGTTTGCAAAAGCAGATCCTTGAAAAATGAATTCTTCCGTGTGCATTCCAATTTTTAATCCCAACAAAAGAAAGGGCTATAGGTGTGCAGTCTATTATGATGCTGAAAATGTGTCGTTTCACCTTTTTCTTTATCATGTCAACCATTAAAATCACTACACTGGTGGAGATCCAGCCACTACCCTGCAAATATCCCTGGAATCAGATGGAAAAAAAAACGCTGCACAAACGCGGCCCCCATTATAGTCAATAGTAGTGTTGGGGTGCGAATATTCGAATCGTGAATATTGGCACTTTGAGAATTTGCAAATATTTTGAATATAATGCTATATATTCGTAATTTCGAATATTCAACTTTTTTTTCATCAGTACAGTAACCTCTCTCTTGCTTGTGGGGCCAATGAGAAGGCTACAATGTCTTTGTCTGAGCTTAGCAACATCCCTCGCAACCAATAGGAAAGTTGCCTACCTCTTACTATATAAGGAACCTCCTCAGCAGCCATTTTCTGTAGTGTAAAGAAGTTCTGAGAGAGACAGCAGTGCGATTGCTGTGCTCTGTGCTTTGCTATATATACATTAGACAGTTAAGGGTACTTTCACACTTGCGTTGGTGCGGATCTATCTGTTTATTTGCACAGACGGATCCGCACCTATAATGCAAACGTTTGTATCCGTTCAGAACGGATCCGTTTGCATTAGTTTTAAAGAAAAGTGAAAAAGTCCAAAACGGATCAGTATTGAATTACATTGAAAATCAATAGGAACGGATCCGTTTTCAAATGCACCATATTGTGTCATTAAAAACGGATCCGTCCCCATTGACTTACATTGTAATTAAAAACGGATCCGTTAGGCTCCGCCTCTTCAGACGGACACCAAAATGCTGCATGCTGCGTTTTAGTGTCCGTCTCCAAAACGGAATAGAGGCGGAATGGAGCCTAACTGATGCATTCTGAACGGATCCTTATCCATTCAGAATGCATTGGGGCTGAACTGATCCGTTTGGGACCATTTGTAAGAGCCCTGAAACGGATCTCACAAACGGAATCCAAAACGCTAGTGTGAAAGTACCCTAACTTAGATATATCATTCAGATAGTTGGGGGGAGATAGTGAGTGTAGGTTACATTGACTTATAGTGTAGCTGGTTCCAGTGCAGGGTGTTAGGTAGTGTGATAGGTTCGGCTGTCAATACATACATAGTGCTATTAAAGAGATGATGAGATCTGCACATCCTTATAGGGTTGGGGTGCTCACGGAGGACAGTATGTCGTCTCGTATCCAAGGAGAAAATTCGTGACACGCCGTAATTAGTTGATGCTTTTTTAATTCATATACATGTTACATCATATCGTATATATATAGTATATAATACATCCGGATTGGAACATAAAGGTTATAGTCGTATAATTAGTCTATATATAACCTATATGTTCCAATCCGGATGTATTATATACTATATATATACGATATGATGTAACATGTATATGAATTAAAAAAGCATCAACTAATTACGGTGTGCCACAAATTTTCTCCTTACATACATAGTGCTGTGATGTCACCCAGTTGCATGTTTTGCGCAAAAATATGAGCATCATTAATTGCCGAATATATATTGTAGCACTCTAACTGCATATAAAGCTTTTGTAATGTTCTGCCGTGCCAACCATTATCTCCAGTAAACTTCGAGCAGCTTAAAAAATGTACCCAAAGTGACCCCCGCCTGTATTGCACACTCATTATGAGAATATTACATTGCCGATTTTTCGCAATCAAGAAAATAACCGCGAATTCTAATATATTTTCTGCCGCTCAACACTAGTCAATAGGGCTGGCAGGCATTACGGTAATGTTTGGCACTGCCGGATGCAGGGAGCCCTGAAACTCCTGCTGGCAGTGTGAAAGAAGCTTAAGTGGCTGATCATTTTTTGTTCTGTCCATCAAATCCCTTTAAGTAACTACAAAAATATTTCCTGGTGTTGTTATTCTTCCAAATTGAATTGATGATGCAAACCTTTATCCATGGTAATGCACTGCAATATGTGGAATAGCCAAGCACTGACATACACTGAATCTTGGTTCTTCAAGATTCTTAAGAGGATTTTCCAGTTTTGATCAACATCTTTTAAAATAATCTGTTATGAAGGCAGCTGTAATTTTATAATATGTAATTTTACCTTTATTGCTGCTATTTTCATTTCTAGGCTGTGGTCACATGACCAGTCCATGCAGCTCTTATTTTCTATGATATCTCCATAAGAGTGTCAAAACAGCAACATGGGCAGTGATAGGGGGGTGTCTATGTAACTAGCTGGGTGGGAGGAGCTATAAACTAGCTGGATGTTGTTAGGGGCAGTGATAGGGGGTGTCTATGTAACTAGCTGGGTGGGAGGAGCTATAAACTAGCTGGGTGTTGTTAGAGGCAGTGATAGGGGGTGTCTATGTAACTAGCTGGGTGTTAGGGGCAGTGATAGGGGAGTGTCTATGTAACTAGCTGGCTGGGAGGAGCTATAAACTAGCTGGGTCTTATTAGGGGCAGTGATAGACACTCCCCTATCACTGCCCCTAACAACACCCAGCTAGTTTATAGCTCCTCCCACAAGCTGGTTACATAGACACTTCCCTATGTAACTAGCTGGGTGGGAGGAGCTATAAACTAGATGGGCGTTGTTAGGGGCAGTGATAGGGGAGTGTCTATGTAACTAGCTGGTTGAGAGGAGCTATAAACTAGCTGCTCATTGTTAGGGGCGGTGCTGTAGCTGTGGCAGAAAAAAGAGAAGTGCATCATGGGTTTAGCTGGAAACAGCAACAGGAAGTGCTAGTGCAAGATGTAAACCAACTAGAGTGCTTTGGTTACATGGTAAAACTGTTGGAAAAAAAAGCATGGGAAGATGTACGTAAGGCAGGGCCGTCTTTAACACTGGGCAAAAGGGGCAGCTGCCCCGGGCCCAGTTGTTCCTGGGGGGCCCAAGGCAGCTGCCTCTTGATCTCCGTTGACCACTGCAGACAATTTCAATTACATTGAGTGGCCGTCCACCCCAGATATCAGGCTGTGAGCACAGGGAGGGTGCGAACTGTGAGAGTAAGAGCTGTGGGAGAAAGGACCTTCCATGACATCATCACCATGTGACCAGTAACATAGCAATATTACTTGTCACATGGCTATGAGGTAATCAAAGGTCCTTTTCTTCCTCCAGGACTCTGTGTTGCTGCAGCCTGCAGGAGAAGGGTAGGTCACGTGTGAACAGGCACTGGCCGACTGTCTGCAGAGGAAGAAGATCAGGGATGGCTGCTCAGCAGTGTCTGTAGAGGGGAGAGAGTATGTCAGCACTGGAGAGGTACCGTGGATGTGACTACTGGAGAGGGGTTGAGGATTGTATGCTGTGAGATTATATACTGGGGGGGCTGCTGTATGGGATAATATACTGGGGGGGGGCTGCTGTGTGAGATTATATACTGGGGGGGCTGCTGTATGGGATTATATACTGGGGGGGCTGCTGTATGGGATTATATACTGGGGGGGCTGCTGTGTGAGATTATGTACTGGGGGGCTGCTGTATGGGATTATATACTGGGGGCTGATGTATGAGAATCTATACTGGGGGCTGCTGTATGGGATTATATCCTGGCGGGCTGCTGTGTGAGATTATATACTAGGGGGCTGCTGTATGGGATTATATATACTGGGGGGGGGCTGCTGTGTGAGATTATATGCTGGGGGGTCTGCTGTGGGAGATTATATACTGGGAGGGCTTTTGTATGGGATTATATACTGGGGGGGCTGCTGTGTGAGATTATATTCTGGGGGGCTGCTGTATGGGATTAAATACTGGGGGGCTGCTGTATGAGAATCTATACTGGGGGGGGGCTGCTGTATGGGATTATATACTGGGGGGCTGCTGTATGGGATTATATACTGGGGGGGCTGCTGTATGACATTATATACTGGGGAGGCTGCTGTATGACATTATATACTGGGGGGCTGCTGTAAGAGATTATATACTGGGGGCTGCTGTATGAGATTATATACTGAGGGGCTGCTGTGTGGGAAGATATACTGGGGGCTGCTGTGTGAGATTATATACTGTGGGGGGCTGCTGTGTGTGATTACATACTGGGGGCCTGCTGTATGAGATTATATACTGGGGGGGTTGCTGTGTGTGAATACATACTGGGGGGGCTGCTGTGTGTGATTACCTACTGGGGGGCTGCTGTGTGCGATTATATACTGAGGGGCTGCTGTGTGGGATTATATACTGGAGGGCTGCTGTATGGGATTATATACTGGAGGGCTGCTTTGTGGGATTATATACGGGGGGGCTGCTGTGTGAGATTATATACTGGAGGGTGCTATATACTATAGGGTGCTATACTGTGGGGTGCTGGGGTGCACTGTAACGCTAGGGTTAGCCGAGCCCCGGTCTCCTTCCTGAACTGCAGAGCGGTGCCCACCTCCAGCCCTGAGCCCAGCTGCCCAGAGCACTGATCCTGAGCCCACTGGAGTCTTTAGAACTGTAAGTATTTACAGTCATTCACTGTAAGCGCTATATTATATATGGTGGTGGAGGGCGTGATTGCATGCAAGGGCGTGGGAAGGCGGGATCCAAGGGGCCCAAGTAAATTCTCGTCCAGGGTCCAATCAATATTAAAAACGGCGCTGACTTAAGCAAGTAACTGCATGAGGATATTTGTTAAAAAACACATTAATCCTCAAAAACCTCTTTAAAGTGGTCTTTCCTGTAGTTTCATTATTGCATCAATTATATTTTAACAAACCATAAGCCTATTATTATATAAACCAATTATATAAAAAAAAACTTGGCTTATCTTCCCAAGCTTCATCTGTTCCAGGGACATCACTCCGTCTTTTTTCCTGGGATGCAACAGTAACATCCAATATACTGCTGCATCCAACATTGGCTTCAGCAGTCTCTGGCTATAGACCGCAGAGGTGAGTGACTTATGACAGCAGTATTTGGAATGTCACCTCTGCAGCAAAAATAGTATGTCACAGCTCCAGCCTGGGGAAGAGGATGCAACAATGACACTAGAATATGCTAGTATTGGGTGTTTTCAGTGTTTGGGATTAGATACCAGTTAGCCTTCAGGATTAGATACAATTTTTGGAATGTGGACGTTTAACAGCTATACATTTTTTGTATGACTTTTTTTTAGCCACATAATTTTTTTTATTTTTTTTTGCTGCGTAATTTTTTTCAATATTTTATTGTGAATATTCCAAGATTCCTTATATAGTTTTGATACATGCAATACATTTTTTTTCAGCTTAGAATTTAAACAAAACAGTAACAAAATATGCTTATATGCAATATTTTTCTAGAATTTTTGGCTTTTTTAAATATTGGTAGCACTATGCAATTAAAAATCAACCCCTTGCACATGAATTCTGGCATAAAAAGCAGCAATTGTTTTGTACAAGTTCCATTTTGCATAAAAATGTCAGATTTTTTTTGTACCTTTCCCTCCACGCTTGCCATGTTTGTTAAACCTTGGTGGAGAATGAGCAGGAGGGGGTGATTGGCCTGATACATTTACCATTACTTGTGCCAGGTTTCTGGCGCAAGTAATGCCTGAATTCTACACCTCTTAGCTGCTGTAGATTTCAGATTGTGGTGTACACTTGCTGCCATGCACCAAAATTATTAGGAGGTGTGCACCTCTTAATAATTTTGCAACATCTCACTCCATTGCTAACTATATCAAAGCTGGAGGTACAAACACCTTTCTTGATAAATCTCCCCCAATATCTTTCTCTGCAGTCAGCACAAAAGGCTTTAAACTCCTGAATGGCATGTCAGACTAACATCAGTTGCTGCACTGTAGTCTTCTATTAGCAGGTAGAGAAATGGAATGACAGAATTACATCTCTATTACGCTATTAATAGGCCTAAATAAAGATGGCAGACAGAGGTAAAGACTAATGAAAAAATTATAGAATCAGAGCAGTGTGTAAGGATGTGCAAACAAGAAAAATCTACCAGTAGATATACATAGCTGTTGAATAACATCATAGTTTATAAGCCTGAAAAAAGACATCTGTCCATCCAGTTCAGCCTGTTATCCTGCTAGTTGATCCAGAGGAAGTCAAAATACCCTGTGAGGTAGAAGCCAACTTTCCTTACTTCAGGGGAAAAAATCCCTTCCCAACTCCAATCAGGCAATCAGAATAACTCCCTGGACGAATGACCCATCTCTAGTAGTTATAACCTGTAATATTATTACACTCCAGAAATACATCCAGGCCCCTTTTGAATTCCTTTATTGTACTCACCATCACCACCTCCTCAGGCAGAGAGTTCCATAGTCTTACTGCTCTTACCATAAAGAATCCTCTTCTATGTTTGTGTACAAACCTTCTTTCCTCCAGACGCAGAGGATGTCCCCTCGTCACAGTCACAGTCCTGAGGATAAAAAGATGATGGGAGAGATCTCTGTACTCACCCCTGATATATTTATACATAGATATTAGATCTCCCCTATTGTCTTTTTTCTAAAGTGAATAACCCTAATTTTGATAATCTTTCAGTACTGTAGTCCCCCCATTCCAGTTATTACTTTAGTTGCCCTCCTCTGAACCCTCTCCAGCTCGGCTATGTCTGCCTTCTTCACAGGAGCCCAGAACTGTACACAGTACTCCATGTTGTC
Organism: Bufotes viridis; assembly: GCA_033119425.1. Lineage (NCBI taxonomy): Eukaryota > Metazoa > Chordata > Amphibia > Anura > Bufonidae > Bufotes > Bufotes viridis. The sequence goes on from CM065590.1 coordinate 178,036,310, forward strand.
TGACTAGTGATTTGGAAAGTGGCAGGACTATGTTCTCATCATGGGCATCTATGCTCTTTTTATTGCAAGCCATTATCTTATTTGCATTGGCAGCAGCTGCCTGACACTGGTTTTTACAGCTAAGTTTGCTGTTCACTAAAATTCCTAAGTGCTTTTCCATGTCAATGTTACCCAGTATTTTACCATTTAGTATGTTCTGGTGACTTGCATTATTCCTTCCTATGTGTATAACCTTACATTTGTCTGTGTTAAACCTCATCTGCCACTTCTCTGCCCAAGCCTCCAATCTATCCAGATCCCTCTGTAGCAGTATACTGTCCTTTTACGTGTTAATTACTGTACTTTACACAGTTTAGTGTCATCGGCAAAAAATTATATTTTAATGTGCACCCCCTCTACAAGATCATTAATAAAGATATTGAAGAGAATAGGGCCCAATACTGACCCATGTGGTACCCTACTAGTGAAAGTGACCCAATCTGAGTGTGTACTGTTAATAACCACCCTCTGTTTTCTATCACTGAGCCAGTTACTTACCCACATACCGACATTTTCTCCCAGTCGAAGCATTCTTCTTTTATGTACTAGCCTTTTATGTGGCCCAATGCCACATTGCCCAGTGTCAAATGCTTTGGAGAAGTCAAGATATATGACATCCATCGACTCACCCCAGTCAAGTATAGAAATTAGCTTCTCACAGAAACTGATTAAATTCGTTTGAAAGGACTAATCCCTCATGAAACTGTGCTAATACTGCATTATTCGCTTATTTTCATTAAGATATTCCAGTTTTTAAGTATTCTTATTCTTTTATTTTATTATATTCAGTTTGAGACACTGTATGCTAAGCCTGATCATGTTAACATCATCAATTGGGAACTTAAAGTGTTTTCACAATGACTGTGCTTCTTTGTGCAATCATAACTGTGAAGAAACAAGTCTTTTTTGGACCTCCCTAATGTCTTATTCAGCCTAATTGCACAGCTAGATGCATTTCTGTCACAATCAAAGGGGATCTCACTTCTATGGAATCTGCCTGCACTGTTTTACTGTGAGGTCCTTTCCCTTACTTCCTACAATGTTTGTTTTTAGCTCCAGAGATCACAGATATGGAAGGATAAATCACACTTACAGACACACAGGAGGTTTCTATAATCTTAAGAAGCAGTTCTATCAGTCTCAGAAGCTTAGCTAGCTCTGACACCCCCATTTCCTGTCTTCGATTTCTTTGTTACTAGGGACAGATCTTGACTGACAACAGGCAGTGGACTGCAAATTAGGTGGAAGTCAGACACCTAGTGGCCATGATGACTGCTTTTTCTGGTGGATGAAATGATTTCGCAATTTATTAGTTACATCATTCTCTAATAAATGAAATGAAATTGTGTGAAAGAACAGTGACTCTTTGAGGTGGATGACATGATTTAGCAATTTATTAGTTACATCATTCTCTATTAAATGAAATGAAATTGTGTGAAAGAACAGTGACTCTTTAAATGAACACTTTAATAATTAATGGATTTAATAAAAATGTTCTTATTCTTATGTGAACATTATTAAAGGAGCTGTCTGACGTATGTAAAGTATGTAAAAAAAATATAGTGTTTTATATCTGATGGTCAGCAATATATACATAAGCTAAGCCAGATTTATGCAAAAAAATAAATTGTAATTACTGATTTACCAAGTTTTGTTCTGCCCGTTTGTTTACATGCAGTTGCAGAGCTAAGGGAGCATGTAACTATAATCTCTGAGGTTTTCCTTATGAATATTTGTAGGTGTCAACAAAGACCGCCTTTCCCCTCCCTCTGCTCTGCAAAGGGAGTGAATAAAATTGCTGTCCTGCCTGCAGTCTGACTGCTGGGATACTCATGTTGTATGTGTGGGACTATAAGTCCCTGCTGTACAGTACAATGACATTGCTGATACACACATGATCTTGCCTCTACCTGTTCTGGTGCAATGCTCTGCAGACACTTCCTCACAGCCAGCAGAAGACTACAGAGGAGAGAAATCCTCTGCTCTTTCTTAGCTCTGTGTTTGCAGGGTGAGGAGGGAGGCTCCTGTGCACAGTATTTGTCTCTTCAATGCCTGGAGAAACCCCGAGGCTGAACCTCCAGTCCTGAGTCTGTGCTGCTGATGGTAGAATGGATTAAACTTTGCTGAAAAATCCAGTGGGAGGGAAGACACGGGGCAGATAGCTCAGTCAGCAGAATGGGCAGTGCAGGGGGTATGGTTTGTCACTCCAACCAGCACATCCTTCACAGTGAGGTTCTGTGAACAGAGGCAGACTTGCTCCCTCAGGCTTATGCACGGAACGTCATCAGAGGATGGAAAGACCATTAAAGTTAACAGAGCTTAGCCCCGCCCAGGCCAGTAATACTAGTCATGACGTCACTGGGCCTGCAGTAAATAGCGAGAAGGGCGTGGCACTACTGCCAGCGCTGCTGCCTTCTCAAACAGCTGATCAGTGAAGGTCCCAGGTGTCGGACCCCCGTCGGTCAGATGCTGATGATCTATCCAGAGGATATCTGTAAAGAATAAATCAAGGCAACTGGACTTGCCTTGATTTATTCTTTACAGATATACCATGACCTGGATAAATGAGAACCTTCACAGACATATCCAGAGGATAGATCATCAGTTTAAAAGAACTGCAGAACCCCTTTAAGTGTACAGAACAGGAAAGCATGACCTATTATTAGACTTTGTCGCTAATGTGAACACTACAGGATGATATATAGTTTAGATTTTTTGTTCTGTTTCAGTATCTTGCATTGTGTATTGGTATGCTCCTCTCTTCTCCTCCCCCCTCTGTTTCAGCTTCTAGTTAGTTCAGGCTAGCCATTTCCTGTTTTCCCAGTCATGCATTGCTGTTATTGTGTGCTCTACTTCTCAGGAGAATCTCCATCTTCCTATCAAGGAGAATATTGTTGGCATAATTCATAATTCAACAAGTCCCCTCAGTGCGCATAGAGGCTGTTCTCTTACAGATACGTGATTGTAAAAAGCTGACATTTCGAAACGACACATTTTTAAATGTAGATAGTGACTCAGAAACATAGAAAAACTCACCAAAAAATCCATAAAAAAATGTTTACCTTGATGTTAAAAATAGATCATTTTCTAATGGTACATTTCTTTCTCAAGCAGAGCAGAGATAAGGGCTACATAGCAATCCATTAGGCACCTCATCTGACAGATATCACTTTGAATAGGGGTGGTTATACACAGTCAATAGCTGCTTGATGAATGATTATTGGCTATCTCTCCCAACTCCCTCCCAATTCCCCCAAAGTCACTGTCAGAAACTACTGATATTGGCTTATTTCTTAGGAAAACAGAAGGATTGGGTGAAAACTCAATTAAGTATCGCAAGTAGTACACGTTCCTAGTGCTTTGTGCAGGTAGTCATCATTCTTCTGCATCCCTCCATTGAAACACAATGGGATTTTTTTTGTGATCTCTAGCACTGCACCACTTCCTCCTCTGATCTTCCAAACTCTTTGGGTTTATAGTCTTAAGTCTTTGGTTCTGCTTCTATTTGCACTGAGGGAATCAAGGACAAAGACACCTAGCACAGTACTTTATAAAATTAAATGAATTGTAATTGTCCTACATAGTTTAAAATAAGCTAACAGCATTAATTCTACTGAACAAGCATAAACGTTGATAAAACATTAAAATGAACCATCTTGTCTTCTTCTGTCTGATTTTGCCATTCCAGCTTCATCAAAAGATATAGAGTATGGAGCTATCTTACATCACAGTTCTTCTTCATCCACATATGAAGGGGGAGGGGACGAAGGGGGAAGTAAAAAAGGAGTCCAAAATAATATATTTCTTCAAACACCTTGATAGAACACCTTATTATCTTTTATATGAAAACTCTCAGGTAAGAATAAGACGTAAGGATATAATACCAATAGGTAGAAGGCAAGTATATACAATTACAAACAGTAAGTTCAGTTATTTGGCTAGAAGTAACAATAGCCCATATTTACTAATGTGTTTGTGCCCAGAATCTGTTTAAAACTTGATGCAAACTGGCACACTTTGGCACAACTAGGGGTACTACCCTTCCTTTATGACTTGTTCAAACAGGGGGTAGGGCATAGAGGGAGGGGGCGGCACCTCTCAAGAAAGGGTGCAAGTTCTAAGATGTGACATGGAGAGTGCAGGGAGAGACGTCAGCAGGCGCTTGGGACAGTGGTAGGAAAGACCTTAAAACTTTTATTTTGCTGTATAGAAGTTCAGTGAAAGGATAGGCAGGAATCATTCCACTGTATTGAAGCAGAACAGGGTTCAGTAGGGGAGTTTACAGCCGTGGTGATAAAAACAATCCTATTTCACCTTGCTGCACTGACTGCGGATCCAAATTGCCATTATACAAATCTGTAAATCCAGCAAACCGTTCTTGTTATTGGGGTGCAAGTGCTGTTTGATACAGCCATTAACAGAGTTTATTACAAGGAAATATTTCTATGTCTTATTTTCCCTTGTGCGGTGTAGTTATATGTTCTAAAGCATTTTTTGGCTTGTATTAGTGGAAAAAAAGGGCTTATTAGCCATTGTGTGGTGAAGTGAGAAAATTACAGCTCTTTTTAGCGTGGATTAGTGGCAAAAAAATATATATTATAGGGCCTAGTTGCCGTTCAGCTGTGAAGTTATATGTTCTAAAGCCTTTTGTGGCGTGTATAAGCAGAAAAAAGTAAGGGCTTATTAGCCGTTGTGTGGTGAAGTGAGAAAATTCCAGACTTTTTGGGGTTTTTAATTTCCTTTTTATTTATTTATTTGATCTAACAGTATGTCAGACAGACAAGTACCAGGCCCTGCACGGGGGAGTGGCAGACGCCTAAATGTTTCTGGCGCAGGCACTACTCGCAGAAGAGTAAGAGGGCTTGGCAGCAGGTGTCACAGAAAGAGGCCAGAGCTCCCAGTGTCATCTAGCAGTCGTATCTTGACCAGCAGCTCAGCGGTTCTTGAATGGTTGACTCGGTCATCCACTTCATCCCAAGTGACATTAGACACCCCCAGCCAAAAGTCGTGGGTTTGTCAGACACAACCCTTAGTTGGCATGGCCTGGGAGCAGGCCCTCTGCCCTCACCTGTCCTCTACCTGCCTCTTTCCTTTTCTGTTCCCTCAGCCAGACAAGTATTATATGCTGTGGGCTTAGCTACACTATATAGCGAGGAACAGCTACTAGAGTAGAGTCAGCAGCTACTGGCCAGCCAAGATGTGGAGGAGACATCTGCAGCTTCCTCCGGTAGGCGGGCAAGTAGTGATGAGGAGAGTGGCGTGGTTGCTGGTGTTGCAAGTGGTCAGGCTCCTGACCCAGAGACCGTTGAGAAGGACATCAGTGATGTGCAGACAGTGCTCGATGATGAGGATATAGCTGATCGCACCTAGGAGCCGGGTGAATTAGGAGCTTCATCATCATCAGGAGAAGAGGGTGGCAGCTTGCCCGTCAGGCAGCGGCGGAGCCAATAAGTCGCTACTATGGCCGGGAGTCAGCAGGGTGGCCTGGGGTAGACCACCCATTTTGCAGGAGCCTACCTGCCTGAAAAGTAGTGGTGTAGGGGTTTACGGAGGAAGCAAAGGTAGTAGTCAGTTAGTATGGAGTGTTGGGGGTAAAATCACCTACTTGGCAGTGTGGAAGCTTGGGTGAACATGGTCATTTGTAGAATCTGTGGGCAGAAAGTGAAGCATGGCCAGGGTGTCAATGTTGGCATCATGGCCCTGTGTCAACATATGCAGCCTCACCACAAAGTGGCCTTGGAAAACCGTGGCTCCTATGTGGTAGTCCAGCCTGTTGCAGTAACCTCTGCATCACCCAGTGGCACTCACGCGATTTCAGGCAGTCAAGGGTCCTCAGCCGAAGGAAGCTGTCTGTCCTTCCCATCATCTGCTGGTCCTGATGCTCCTGCTCTTTCTCCACGTTCTCACGCTGCTGGTCCTGCGACAATGTCTGCCTCTGCCTCCTCATCCTCCACCATGTCCTTCACCTTTACTGCAGGGACAATTCACAGTTCCCCTCCAGCATACCACATGTGCAGGGCACGGCGGTGTCACGCTGTTCTGAACCTTGTTTGCCTGGGCAAACGGAGTCACACAGGGGAGGAACTGCTTTGTGTCCTTCATCAAGAAATCGAATTTCAGCCAGTGGCAGCTCATGCGTGACACCTGCCATTTGCTCAGGCCCTTTGAGGAGGCCACGTTATTTGTCAGTCACCAGGACTACGAAATGAACAATGTCATTCCACTGCTTTATGTCCTGGAACAGATGTTGGTAAATCTGGCTGGTCATGTGACTGGAGACGTGGCGCCTAGATCTGATGGCCGCATGAGCCTTGTGGAGGCTGAACTGGAGGAGGAGGAGGACATTAGAGCACAAGCCATGTGTCGTGAAATGGGTGGTTTATCTACACAGGTGACAGGAAAGGAGGAGCAGGAATAGCCAGAGAAGCTACAGGGCAATGAGGAAGACGAAGCAGAAGACCCAGACACACTATGACAGTATGCAGTGGAGATGGAGGCAGGGAGTCCCTCCGAGTCACTTGCACAAATGGCCTGATGCATGCTCACTTGCTTGCGCAGTGACAGACAAATTGTCACCATTCGGCAGAGGGATTACTTCTGGCTCTCCACCTTGTTGGACCCTTGCTACCAGTCCACAATGGGGGCCTTTTTTACACCCGCTGAGAGGGAGGACAAACTGAACTACTATAGAGACATCCTATGTAGTCAGTTAGCCGCTGCCTATATGCGCCATCGTGCTGTGGCAGGGTGGGGGTGTAGGAGCAGTTCCAGATCCATCAGAAGCAATTTGAGTCTATGAGTCGCTGATGAGCAGCTTTCTTCACCCGCCTAATGAAGAAACTACTCACAAGCAGAAGCAGCACCTAGACCTGGAGCAGGACCAGAACCAGCAGGTGGTGGCAAACTTGGACAGCACTCTGCCACCCCACATTGAAGATCCGCTGGACAACTGGGCAGCCAAACTGGATTTGTGGCCGCAACTGGCAGAGTTTGCCCTGAAAAAGCTGTCCTGCCTGGCCAGTAGTGTGGCATCAGAGCTGCTGTTTAGTGCAGCGGGAGCCATAGTTACCCTAAGAAGAACTCGCCTGTCCATCCAAAATGTGGACAGACTGATCTTTTCTTAAGCTGAATCAGGCGTTGATCAGCCAGGATTCCCACCCACTAATGCCTTATGCATCATCCATGGAGCCACACCAACACTTTGACAAAAAAGACTGGTTTCTTCTGGCTATCTGTCTCAGCTACTATTCTGATGCTGCCACCCGCCTGATGACACACATCTTATGTCAAGTGCTCCTTCTTTTACCCACCATCTTCAGCTGATACTGGTATTGCCACCCACCTCCCCATTCTGTCACCGGTTCACTCTATGGTCTCCTGATGCTGCTGCCACCTCCATACTGTGTCACCTTGCCACTCTGTGGTCTCCTTATGCAGCTGCCACCTCCAAACTATGTCACCTGGCCACTCTGTGGTCTGCTGATGCTGCTGCTACCTCATCCCTATTTTACCTTGCCACTCTGTGGCCTCCTGATTCTGCTGCTGCCACCTCCACACTGTCATTGTGCCACTCCGTGGCCTCCACCTGATGCTGCTGCCACCTCCAGAATCTGTAATAGGCCCACCCTGCTTTCGGCCTGGCTGACCCTATTGATTATGTGACCCTTCTTCTGATTGTCAGAAGGAAGGAAAAATGAGATGCACAACTGATCCAGTCTATTTAACAGCTGTAAGGCCTGCATGACATGGTCCCTATTTTGCATCAGAATTGGTATATGATTTGGTAGCCAAAAGCAGGAGTGGGTACAAAACACAGAAGACATCCAATATTCCATTCATGTGTCATCTCTGTTTTGGATCCACTCTTGTTTTTTTTTTTGGCTTTAGCAATATTGATGGATTACTAACTAAATGCTGGCCGAGTGAAGGCGGATGCTCCACAGAAAAGATCCGTTTTTTGTGGGTTATTGTGGGTTATTGTTCTGATGTACCTTTTCTACACTTTGGATATGTCATAAATGTTTAATAAAGCTAATTTAAAGGGAATTTAAAGGCTATTTTATTAATCTTCTGTTCATAGGATAGGGGTAAGCATCTAATAGTGGAGGGTCTGATCACTGGAATCTCTACTGATTACAAGAACAGGGGCCAGCTATCTTTACCAGTCCGTGCAGTCCCATAGAGAATGAATAAAGCAGCAGAGCATATTCTTGAGCTGCCGCTCCATTCATTCAGAGGAATGTAACCCTTTTACTCGTTACTGCTGGTGGTTCCAGTGATCGGAGCCCCACCAATCAGATGCTGGTCTCCTATACCTGAATATGGGATACCTTAATATTGTGGCACAAGCTCTTTAATTAGTAAACACAAAACTATTCCATATATATACAACTTACTAAGTAATACAAAAAATAAAAATAACATTATAAATGATTAATCAACACTAAGTACAACCTGCTAAATATTATACTTTGTATGTTGCCATCTACGTGCTATAAGGCTAAGTATTATGAGGCAAGGAAAGCTGATTTTTTAGCAAGGGATCAGTGACATACATTTAGATTAAAATAACCTTCAGAAGATGCTGTAATGAAATCATCTGTTTATGCTTCTGGGCAAACACACATTTTAAGTAGAACTGCAATTTTTTATTAAAGTAGAGCACTTTTGGCAATGTATATTTTATTTTTCTTTAAATCACACTTCAGTGCATTTTCCAGGACATTTTTCATATTTAACTCCAATAGTTATACTCATAAGACCTGTTCTGACAAGTTCATTGTGTTTTTGTTGAGCTAGCTCTAGGCCTTATGACCCTAAGGAAGCTGAGTAGACAAAAGGCAGATTCAGTTTATGCAGTTTTTCTCCCTTTTTTATGTAGCGAACAATTATCTTGAAAATGACAGCACATAAGGCATTTAACTGACATATTTCAAAGAAAAGTGTAGCATGACATCCCTTTATAACTAGCATCAGTGATCTTTGGAACAAATGACTCTCTGGATATCATTTTATAAAATGATCTTGATGACATTCAGCAATGTTACTGGAAATTGTCTGTTATGCTGCTAACATTTGTATTGTAAAATTGATTTTGTCTGCTAGTACTATTACACCGGTTTCATATATTATTGGAAGTTGCTAAGAACACCACTACTATATCTCCGAAACTGGAGTTCTGCATGACAATGTTCGCAGTCATATACAGGTTTTTTTTTCTTTATAAAAGAGCAAATAGTAAGTCTAAGAAAATGTAGGAAAAACAAGAAAATGACACTACATAGAACTTTTAGTGATTTTTAAAAATCAGGGAGTGATACCCTTGCAGTATCCCTTACGCCACATGAGACCAGGTATGATGGACAGTCTTTCTCCTATGCTGTCTGGATTCAACTATTAGTAGCTACTGACTGGGGACTCTTATGAAACTTTCTGTTAACTAATGGTCGTTATGGCAAGGAGGCTTGGATGAGGATGCAAGAGACTCTCTTAGGTGAATTGAGAGGCTCTTATGGGGTCCCAGCTATTTTTTTTATAAGTAATTTTTTTTTATAAGGATAGCTTTTATTAGGCAATGACTGGCTGTTATGGAAACACCATGGTTTGCCATGGATTATGAACCTGAATACAGCTGATAAGAACTTTAGCTGAATCTCTATGGTAATTGAATTCATGAGAAGGCAAAACGTACAGAAAGGTCAGACAGGACACACTGTGTTAATGTGGGGCTGTGGTAATAGAGACTGCATACAGGTGCTGCTGATCATAAGCCACATCCCCATGCTCCTCTCTGTACTTCATGTCTCCTCATGAACTCCATTCCTTCAGAGATTCAGCTGAAGATCATATTAAACTGTATTCAGAATTAGGATTGAGTGCGAATATTCGAATACCGAATTTTAATAACGAATATCGCAACTTCGAGAATTCATGAATATTTAGAATATAGTGCTATATACTCGTAATTTTGAATAGTCGTCTATTTTTTTTTTTCATCTGAACCCATTACCTGCCTGCTTCTTGCTTGTGGGCCAATGTGAGAAGGCTGCAATATCGTAGTCTGTTGTGAATTAGAATATTCTTCATTATTTAATTTATTTCATCTTATGCGAAAAATCAGCAATGTAATTTGCACGATAATTGAGGAAGGGTGGGTTATAGGCAACTTTTCTATTGGGTTGGCTTGATAGAATTCGCGAATATGTAGAATATAGTGTGATATATATTCATAAAAACGAATATTAGTTTTTTTTTCCATCTGAACCCATTAGAGTAGTAGATCTAATGGGTTCAGATGGAAAAAAAAAGACGATTATTCGTTTTTAAGAATATATATTACACTATATTCTACATATTCATGAATTCTAGCAAGCCAACCCAACAGGAAAGTTGCCTATAACCTGCCCTTACTCGATTAACGCGCATAATACATTGCCGATTTTTCGCGTAGCTAAAATAAGTTAAATACTGACGAATATTCTAATTCAGTCAGGATAAACTCAGGAAACTTCTAGCAGCTTGAAAAATGTAGCCAAAGTGACCCACACCTGTATTTCACGTTACAAATTCGCGATTTTTACATTGCCGATTATTTGCAATCAAGAAAATAATCTCGAACATAAATATTTGCGAATATATGCCGAATATTCAAAACCAACTCAAACTCACTAATGGCCACACAACAAAAGAATAACGATTAATGCTCATTTAAAATATATGCGCAATTTTATTAAACAAATATACACAAAATTACATGGCACAAATTCATAAGGAGACGGGGAGCCCCAAATAATGAGAGCATTGCCCCCACAAACTCACATATCACAGCAACAGGGAGACAATCCAGATAAGCTGTGCTAAAGACACCAACTCTTGATGAACTTAATAATCCATAAATATATTAAGATATACCCCAATAGATAGCATGCATTGTGAGTGCTGTGGTCACTTAATAGTTAAACTAATGTGGACCCACAATAACCCATCGTAGGGGGTACCATTACCAAAAAGTGTGGCAATGGACAAAAGGAGCACAGCAGTGGTAGATGAAAAAGATAACCTCAGTACATTAAACAGTCTCGTAATCAACAATGCATGATTGCCAAACTGAAGATATATCAATTACCCATGGTGTAGTAGCACAGGACGTCTGGACCAGATACCTCGACGCGCGTTTTGCTAAGAACAAGCTGTGTCAGGAGGTAAATGCTTACACCAGTTTGCATCTTAAATAGGGGTGTCCACACCAGACAATATCTGTGCGCATGGTGATGAGGATCCGACGTCAGGGAGATGCGCCACTCATCACCAGAGAGCCGCGTATGGCACACGCAATGCACCGCATGGACCGGCCCGGGGATGCGGCGCACAAATAATGCGCCGCACCACATCCCCCCCAGCCAACCCGCACAACCCAAAAAGCGCGCGCCACCCTGCTCACCCGGAAACCAGCTATAAGAAGCCCCCCCAGGCATCGCACCACAGCGCACCACTGCGGTGCGCCCTTGTTTGGTGAAGATAACAAAGGTTTAATAAAAGACCGGAAGCAAATTCTATATCATTTCGGCATTTGATACCAATTAATAAATTACCAAAAGAAAAAATACTATATATATTACTATTATAAAACTATAAATATCCGTTCAATTCTATATAAAAAGTAAAAAGGTTGGACAAAACAAATAATACCCATATAAAAAAAACATGAGTGTACACATATATGATGTGCATAAGCCATGTATATAATCCATACATAATATTATAAGACTGAGATATATATTTCATATGAAAGTGCAAGGTGCCACAAAAAATCAACAAAGAATAATAAAAAGGTGAAATAAAAAAAACAACATATATCTAATGTGTTCTAATAGATAAATAAAAATCTAAAAATGTCATCACATATCATCAAGTGCATATAAATGCAGAACACCACATATAAAGTGCCAACAGTGCCTGAGTGAGTCACAATACACATGGAAAAAAAAAAAAAGCCACATTTTTCTTCGGTTCAAATCCTTGATAGCCCATAGACACCATCTTCATCATCATTATATAATCAAATATACTGTAAAAGACAGACAAACAAATATAAGATAATATAAAAAAGACACACAAAATTAAAATAACACAATTCATAAAAAAGACTTAAAGGGACACTGACAGGCCGGTACAGCATATAAAGTGTTTTATATAATACTATCGGTCCTAATGTGCTTAACCCAATCATACTATTATCCCCCCTGTCTGCCTTTCCTATACTTTTAAAAAACGTTTTTCTTGATATGTAAATTGCCCTACTTTGTGCCCAAGGGGCCATTCCTCTTCCAGCTTTGTGCCAAGCCATGCCCCAACTGCCGTCCACTAGTGCCGCCCAGCTCATTAATATTCACTGCACTGGGCGGCTTTTCATGCTCCCAATGCGGCCAAAATCCTGCGCATGCCCAGTACTGTTCTACTGGCATAGGCCTCACATGTAAGCTGCACACCTGTGCCGGATACGGTCCCCGACACCCTCCAGCTCCTGTACCTGAGTGCGGCTGACTACTCTATGTGGCGCAGGCGTACTAGGAGATTCTGGACTATCTCTCTCTCTCCTACAACCGGAGGAACAGATTTGCATAAGAGGGCGCACAAGTCGTCCCCATCGCAGTTCCCCGAAGCTGTAGGGAAAGGCAATCCTTAAATAAGAAATAGTTATGTCTAAGGATGAAGTCCAGAATCTCAAATCAGTCATCTGCAAAAAATACCTGCAAGCCTCGGTCCCGTGGTCATGGCATATCGACGTATAAAGGGCTTCCACGTCACAAATAACAAACCACGTGTCATCCTCCAGCGACACACCATTGAACTTCCTCAATATATCTGATGTATCGCTAACATAGGACGGTAGGGTCTCCACACAACCTCTCAAATAAAAATTGACATACCTACTTGCACGTTCACACAGACTTCCCACCCCCTAGACTACAGGATGCCCCGGGGGATTGGTTAGCTGTTTGTGCATTTTGGGCAGCAAATACAGAGTGGGTGTTACTGGGTGGTCTACTATCAGACCTTCTAAAGTTTAGGTGTAAGTACACCCCTATCGATCCCCGATTGAAGAATCCGATCCAACTCCATTTTAAATCTCATGGTCGGATTATTATCAAGACTCCTATAGCATTCCTTATGGCCCAATTGTCGAAAATGCTGCTTTTTACTACATCTGTGCCGGCCATAACACAACATTTCCCTCCTTATCCGCAGGTTTAATAATGACATCTTTCAATTCTCGCAATTCCTTAATCGCCTGGTGCTGGTCCCTAGTCATATTCTTATGAACATATTCATACCAGTTGTTTAAATTCCTGTTTTGCCAGTTTAATAAAGATGTCTACATTTGGACATACATTTTTAGGGGGGAAATGTTGTGAACGGCGGCACAGATGTAGCGGTAACTTACTAGATGGAGACACCTCTTGTTTATCAAGAAGAGCTTGTAAATCCTGAAGTGCCTGTCTCTCTTCAGCCTGTAAAATCAGGCTCATTAGAGCCCCATCCAAAGTATTTCTCCGAAACAATTCCAAATCTTTCACAGCTGTAAATAAATCAAAATTGCCTGATGAGGCAAAAGTTTTTTCTTTTGGTAATTTATTAATTGGTATCAATACGCCGACATGATATGGAATTTGCTTCCGGTCTTTTATTGAACCTTTATTATCTTCACCAGACAAGGGTGCATAGCAGTGGTGCGCTGTGGTGCGATGCTCGGATGGGCGCTCCTTATAGCTGGTTTCCGGGTGAGCTGGGTGGCGCGCGCGTTTTGGGTTGTGCGGGCTGGCTGGGTGTTGTCCCCCGACCGGTCCGTGCGTCGCATTGCGAGTGCCATACGCGGCTCTCCGGCAATGAGCAGCGCATCTCCCTGACGTTGGATCCTCATCACCATGCGCATGCACACAGATATTGTCTGGTGTGGACGGCACTATTTAAGATGCCCACTGGTGTAAGCATTTACCTCCTGACGCAGCAAAACGCTCCTGGCAATGTTCCTGGCTAAATGCGCGTCGAGATATCTGGTCCAGACGTCCTGTGCTACTTCACCATGGGTAATTGATATATCTTCAGTTTAGCGATCATGCATTGTTGATTACGAGACTGTTTAATGTACTGAGTTTATCCTTTACATCTGCCGCTGCTGTGCTCCTTTTGTCCATTGCCACACTTTTTGGTAATGGTACCCCCTGCGATGGGTTATTGCGGGTGGACAAATTAGTTTAACTATTAAGTGACCACAGCACCAGCAATGCATGCTATCTATTGGGGTATATCTTGATATATTTATGGATTATTAAGTTCATCCAGAGTTGGTGCCTTTAGCATAGTTTATCTGGATTGTCTCCCTGTTGTTGTGATATGTGAGTTTGTGGGGGCAATGCTCCCATTATTTGGAGCTCTCCGTCTCCTAATAATTTGTGGCATGTAATTTTGTGTATATTTGTTTAAAAAAATTGTGCATATATTTTATATGAGCATTTATTGTTATTCTTTCGTTGTGGGGCCATTAGGGAGTTTGAGTTGGTTTTCAGTATTTGACATTAGACCCCAGTATTTGTGTTGTGTATATTGAGTTCTCTTATTAGTGGATTAACTATATGATGAATATTCTACAGAATATTCGCAAAATATCACAAATTTGAATATTGCCCCTGCCGCTCATCACTATTCAGAATAATAATCTGACAAGTGGAGCAGAGAGGAGGATGAGGAACCTCTTAATCTCAGTTCTGAAGTAACTTGTCCTTCTGTGGCTTTAGGACAGGTTTTGTGTATATTAATAGGACAGCGGCTATTTTATTTCGAAATGAACCAAAAGCTAATGTGCTTCACCTGTACACACTGTGGTAATTCACAGTCATTGTACCCCTCAGATGTCGCGTTTATACATGACCGCAGCATCTGAGTGTACAAACAGTGTGAAATTAACATAAAAAAAAACATTACATCAAAATTACCGCGTCAATTTGCCCGCGACCAGCTGCCGCCATCGTGCTTGAAGATCTCAGCCGAAATCACGTGCGGCGCGAGATTAAGTCATCATGCTGGCCTGGTGACATATGACGTCATCATGCCAGCCGGTGTGATGATGTAATCTCGCTTCGCTAGGGATTTCATCCGAGATCTTCAAGCAAGATGGAGGCTGGCGGCCCTTTGCACGCAAGTGGAGGCGGTAAGTTTGAATTTCAGGATTAATGCCTGAGCTACTGGTGAAGGTGCGTAGTGTGTGTGCCCCTTTCCGAAAGTCATCTACAGTCTGGCAACGCTGCAGCAGCGCTTACAATTGCCAGCTCACCAACTGTTGTGCGACATGAGCACACGCTGGAACTCCACGTTCCACATGTTGGCCAGGCTTTGTGAGGAGCAGAGAGCAGTAGTGGAATACCAGCTGCAACATGGTCATTGCCTTTCCAGTCAGCTTCTGCTCTTCACAAGCGACGAGTGGGCATGGATGTCTGACATCTGTGAGGTTTTACGCAACTTTGAGGAATCAACACAGATGGTGAGCGGCGATGTTGGTATTATCAGCGTAACCATCCCACTTCTATGTCTACTGAAACGCTTGCTGCTTACAATGAAGGTGGATGCTTTGCATGTGGAAGAGGTCGAAATGGGGGAAGACACTACACAGGGTGATAGCCAGACCACCCTCAGTTTGTCTTCTCAGCGCGAATTGGATGATGATGAGGAGGAGGAGCAGGAGACGGTTGCCTCCGCTACAGAGGGTAGTACCCATAGCTGGTTTATTCTTTCTGTTCAGCCTGGATGGGCCGAAGAGGATGGGGAGATTGAGAGGCATCCTCCTGATAAGGACAGTGATGTCTTGTCTATTGGGACTCTAACACACATGGCTGACTGTATGTTATGCTGCCTTTCCCATGACCCTCGCGTTATGCACATTTTGGCCAACACCGATTACTGGTTGTTCACCCTTCTCGAGAACTTCACATCTCTCATTCCTGTGGTGGAGAGGACTAGCAATTTTTTGTGTTCTGTGCTACCACATTCTGTGCATGCCACTGACCTGGCAAAGTGCGATGTAGTGCAGCGCCTGAAGCAGATGTTGTTTTCTTTGAGGAATTCTTTGCGGTCCTCTAAAGACATCTCCCTGAAGGCTCTGTATTTTAGTAGAGAATGTGGTTTCTTGTGCAGGGGGCATTCAGCTAACAACTAAAGGACCTGTGATGACGTCACATCACATGGTCCAATCACATGGTCCATCACCATGGTAAGATGGACCATGTGATTGGACCATGTGATGTGACGTCATCACAGGTCCTTTAGTTGTTAGCTGATGCTGGGAAAGAGAGGACAGATCGCAACTACGAGATCAAGTGGCTAAGGTAAGTTAGAATAAAATAAAGTTCCTCTTTATTTTACTATGCATTCTTTATTAAGAATGCTATTATTTCCCCTTTTAACCATGTTATAAGGGAAAATAATAAAGATCTGGTCCCATTGCTAAGCAATCATACGGGAAAATCGCACTGCATCCGCACTTGCTTGCGGATGCTTGCGATTTTCCTGCAGCCCCATTCACTTCTATGGGGCCTGCGTTGCGTGAAAAACGCACAATATAGAGCATGCTGCGATTTTCATGCAACGCAGAAGTGATGCGTGAAAATCACCGCTCATGTGCACAGCCCCATAGAAATGAATGGGTCCGGATTCAGTGCGGGTGCAATGCGTCCTCCTCACACATTGCACCCGCGTGGAAAACTCGTTCGTGTGAAAGGGGCCTAAGTCTCTTATGACGTTCTGGAAGGAGGCTCGCCATGACCTGTAGTTCTCGGGGCGATTGGTGAACTTTATAAGTCCTTTGGTAACCAGTTCCCGTTTAGCAAAGAACTTAACTGAAGTCCATGGCGGCCTGATTAGCGCTAGCGATGACTGGCAAGGGCAATACTCGAATTCGCAACATTTTGCAAATATTTGGGCGAATATTCGTCAAGAAGTCGAAAATTCACGATTATTTTCTTGATTGAGAAAATCGGCAATGTAATATGCGCATATTGCGCATGCAATACATGCGTGGGTCACTATTGCTACATTTTTCAAGCTGCTAGAAGTTTCCTGAGACTGGCGAAAATGGTTGGCATGGCAGAACATTACAATAGCTTTATATGCAGATAGTGTGCTCCAATATATTCGCAATTGGGCAAATCGGCAATTAATAATGCACATATTTTTGCACAATACGTGCAACTTCACATTTTAGCAGGTCTGACTACATATTAGTGATTGGTGCACTAGACTACATATTAGTGATTGGTGCACTAAGTATTGTTGTGAACTTGTGACATCACAGCACTATGTATGTAGTATGTATGTTTGGACAGCAGACACTACCTAACACCCTATACTGGAACCTACAGCAACAATATCAGCTACACTATATCACGATCTAACCTACACTGACTATCTCCCACTAACTATCTGTATTATATGTAAAAACTAACTAACTATCTAATGTATTGTGACCCAGAAAAGCACAGAGCACAGCAATGACACTGCTGTCTCTCTCGGAAGTGAAAAAAAAAAACTGCAGAAAATGGCTGCTCGGGAGTTTCTTATATAGTAAGGGGTAGGAAACTTTCCAATTGGTTGCTATGGATGCATGATTGCTAAGCCCTGACAAAGACATTGCAGCCTTCTCATTGGCCCACAAGCAAGAAGTAGGGAGGGATCATGGGTTCAGAAGAAAAAAATATCTAGAATATTCGCGAATACGAATATATAGCACTATATTCTAAATCTTTGTGAATTCTCGAAGTGGCGATATTCGCGATTAAAATTCGCGATTCAAATATTCGCACCCAACACTAGTTAGCGCCAATACTACCTGGTGTGTTGTTGTTATGCTGTGTGTGTGGTGTATCACCATACCTTTTAGGGGTTTCTGGCTTAGGGAAGTCTGTATACCATTCTGACGTGAAGGTTGTCCCTTTAAGTCGAAGAGAAGGTTGTAGCTTCTGTTCTGTAGGGCGGTAGTTGTGGCCAGCATCGTTTTGTCGCATACCATCCTGCTTGAGGTACTGTGGTTAAAAGTAGGATCTTTGACACTCTGTATAAGCTAGCTGATATACTGGATCATAGTTGTCATCTGTCTTGGCATGCTGATAGACATATTCTGAGACACGTTGTGCTGGATCTTGTTCATCTAGGTCTGGCCCAAGTGCTTGGATGTGTTTCTTGGATTTGGGGAACTCCAAGGCTTCTAGGAACTCGGCTTGGGCTACTGCGGCTGCCGCTTCTTTCTCTGCGGCTAGTTTTTCCAGCGACGCCTGCAGGTATGCTGTCTCTTCTTACAGTACAGCTCTCTCTTTTCCCTTTGACGCTCTCTCTTTCTTTAGTTGTATCTCTTGTGCAGCAAAGGAAGAACTTACTTTTGCAGCCTCAGCTTCTGCACGGGCGAGAGCAGGCTTTTCTCTTATTGAGGACTTGCTATAGCAGCTAGCTCGTGACCTGGTCCTGTATGATGATGCCTGGCTAGCGGACATTGTGTGCCTTTTGCTGGCTGCTTATTGTCTCTGTGCGAACTCAGTCTATGTAGAAACAGACTTCAGCGTGGTCTGGATCATACTGCACTTGCTGGGGGCTGCACTTTAACTTCTTGTGATTGTATGGCAGCCACTGCAATCTTATATGCAGGACCGCGTGTGTGATGGCGGCTCCGTGTTGTCAGATCCACTATCGCTGGTGACTAGCATCTATTTTACTGTTCAGCCTTCACACAGTGTGCTGTCTGACATTCAGTATAAACCATTCCTTTCTTCCAAATAAGAGGACTGTTCTCTGTGGTCTAACTTGTTTATTGGTCAACAGGAGTAATTGTGTGTGATCAATTGGTAAAACTATAATAATATAAATAACATGAATAAGTATATAGCATAGAATTGCATGTACAGTAATATTACATTAACAGAAAAAGCACATGTCCAAAATGGCTATAGATGGATTGCATGTCTAGCATCTAACAGTTTAAGAAGAAGATATGCAGAAGGATAGCTCTGCTGGTGTGTCCTTGATGACTGGAGGCTGGGCTTCTCTTTCCCAGAATGCATTATACTCTCACAATACAACAATCTTTATTAACAGAAATAAAGAAAAACAAAGTGCAGTATATTTTTAAGACCGCTAGATGGTGCTATAACCTAACTAATCAATATAGAAATACGAGAATTGCAGCAGAATGAATCAGAAATGAAATAGACGTGATCGTAAATGAATCTCCCTGTGCTATGGCAGAACACAGTTTTTTTCAAGTACTCCAGGACCCGGGCATCTATCATGTCCCATGTACTTGACACATAAAAAGGCTGTGTTTGCCTCCTCTTTGGTCTTGCACTGCGTTGTGTTACAGGCAGTGATGAAGAACCTGCCACCTGTGTAGATTGTCCAGCTTCAGCATCTGTTGGAGTTTGAGGCTGTGACATCGATGTGGTCTCTATTGGTCTTTCTGGATTGTCTGAAGCCCCAAATTGCGTCTCTTCCTCATCCATCAGATTGCCAACAGCCCTTGGAATGGATAGATAAGCGGCTGACAAAAAGAAAAGACGCTTAAAAATGTCAAAAACTTTATTGGTATATCTTAAAATAGCCCAAACGGGATAAATATGGGCGTAGCCCAAGGGAAATATGTACAGAATAGTCCCGCCTTACACAAAGACCAATCAGTCCTACGTGTAATATCA
Source organism: Bufotes viridis (assembly GCA_033119425.1). Lineage (NCBI taxonomy): Eukaryota > Metazoa > Chordata > Amphibia > Anura > Bufonidae > Bufotes > Bufotes viridis. The sequence goes on from CM065590.1 coordinate 178,056,079, forward strand.
GACGGTATGGGACTAGTAAATGGCCAGACCAGACCTAGTTATGCGCAGGGAAAACTGCGTAGTACAGACAACCCCGTTCCCAATAAGGAGACTCAGGGCATGTACAGTGCAGGCAGACTGCAGGTGCAAGTCCACCACACAAACGCAGTATGTCCGTGCGTGCCAGACCTCCCAACCGTAGGAGGAGGTAAGCGCTAAGGCAATTGGAAACCCTACCGGCGTGGAGACACCGCCCATATACCGCCCGCGGGCACAGGTCACATGTGGTTCGGCCGGTGTATGCGGTAGTGGAGCGTGTAATCCACCGAGGGTCGATCCGGATAAAAGGTATCGGGCCACTGTGTATCAGATACAGACGACAGTACCTTCAATCCCCCCAGGCATGCATAAATGAGCGCCCCTTTGGACGCGCAGCCAGGGTACAGGAGAGAGGTGTACTGTCGTGCTAGAGGCACACCAAATACTATGTGTCGCCGGTAACCGCTCCAGTGTAGGAGACGGTGGTCGGTATATAAATAAGTGCTGCTCTACGCGTTTCGTAAAAGACTCATCAGGAGCAGTAAGCACATAAAGTTGAAAAGTGGGTGCCTGGTGTGGCGCCCGGCGTGGAGTAGCCGTGTACGCGCACACACCATCACTTCCTTTAATATGTTAGGACCCGCCTACAGGGCCGACTAGTGAGGAGCGCCACCAATCACAGTGTGGGGGCCGGTACCAACTGGCCAATAGCACCACATAAGAGGATGGGTGTATCGCGTCACTCATTGAGTCAAAGAAAGTAAAGTTGAAAGGGAATAAACGCGATCATACTGTCAAATAAATAGGAAGTGGAAAAACAAATGTTAAGGGAGGGGGGCTTGGGACAACGGAGGCAAAGCGTGTATATCTCTGAGACACTAGAAAGAATGATTACGGAACTACACATTCCAGCATTTTAAATGAAGCAGGTGAAAGTTAAACATTCATTCAAGCCCTGTGGTTGGATAGTATGGAGGCGAAAAATCCACCTAGCTTCTTTTTGTAGCAGGAAATTGTCAAAATCCCCCTCTAGGGGAGGGTGTCACCTTTTCAATGCCTTGGAAGATCAGACCATGGAGGTCACTTCCCTGGCAGCTACCGACATGGCGTGCCACTGGGGTATCTCTGTTGTTACGAATGTCGCCAAGATGTTCCCCTATGCGACGTCGAAATTCTCGGCTGGTTTTTCCAACATATTTTTTACCGCATCGACATGTAATTAGGTAGATAACGCCAGAGGTGCGGCAATTAATGAACGATCGAATAAAGTAGGTCCTGGGATCACCCATGCCTGTAAAGGTTTTGCCTGTGCCAATCACAGCGCAAGCCACACAATTGCCGCATCGGAAGGTGCCAGTCAAATTGTGTGACAGCCATGTCCTAGGGACATTGGATTGATACAGGCTGTTAACTAAGTGGTCCTTTAAATTATACCCACGTCTGAAAGTGATGCTGGGGAAGTCCCCCACCAAATGGCCGACATCAGGGCCTGCCAGCAGGATCCCCCAATGCCGGGACAGAATCTCCCTCACCTTATCATGGGCTGAATCGAAAGTAGCAATGATGCGTAGGGGTCCCGCATCCATTGAAGCAGGTTTGGGCACTAGTAATTCATCCCTTCTTTGATTGACGGCATGTTGGTACGCAACTTTCAAGGTTTGTTTAGGGTATCCTCTACGCATAAAGCGATTCGTGAGATCCCCGCGGCTCGACGGAAATCAGAAAATCGAGAGCAGTTACGTCGCAGACGTAAAACTGACTCTTGGGGATCCCACGTTTCAAAGAGGGGATGCCAACTGTTCCATTGCAACAAACTGTTAGTTGCAGTGGGTTTACGGAACAAATCGGTACTTAGCGGCCATCCTGTTCTCTGATGATTCGGAGATCCAGGAAGGTGATGGATGACTCCTGGATCTCGGACGTAAAGAATAAACCGAGGGAGTTGTCATTGAGTATTCCCACAGATTGATCAAAATCGTCCTTGGTACCCCGCCAGATGATGAGTACATCATCGATGTATCTTAGCCACATGTCAATGTGCATTGACCATTCGGCTAGGGGATCACCAAAGACCACTTCCCTCTCCCACCAGATAAATCTCAGAAGGGAAAGAACAAGTTCATTATGTTGAGCTACATGTGTGCCCCTCTCGCTCAGAAATACAGCCACTTTATCAACGCCCAGATCGTGTGGGATGCTGCTGTAGAGAGCTTCTACGTCGAGGCTGGCCAAAAAGGTGCCAGACTCGACGTATACGCCCTCCAGTTTATTCAAAACGTCCATCGAGTCACGCACATATGAAGGCAATGCGGTAACAAAGGACGTAATATAGTATCAACATATGTGCCCACATTGTGGGTAAGGCTGTCTGTACCCGCCACTATGGGCCTGCCCTTAAGGGAGAAGTCCCCTTATGAATCTTGGGTAGGGCATAAAAACATGCTAATCTGGGGTATTTTGGAAGCAGAAAGGCATGTTCTTCTTTGCTAATGAGTTTGTCTAGTACAGCCCTAGATAGAATGATCTCAAGCTCCCTACGATGTTCTTCTAGGGGGTTAGATGATAGAGAATTGTAACATGTTTTGTCATCTAAGATGGTAAGGCACATTTGGACATAAGAAGTTTCATCAAGGATCACGATATTACCGCCTTTATCAGAAGGCTTGATAATGATCAGTAGAATCCTCCTTTAGATTGTGTAAAGCATCCATTTCGCTGGCCGAAAGGTTGAATTTACCCAGGCTGCAATCCATTAGAGCAAGCTGTTCCTTTACAACTTTAAGGAAAGTGTCGATTGGGGTATGGTCCCCAATGGGTGGCATACGATGCGAGCGAGGTTTTAGATTAGTGAATGGACCGGCACTTGGATCTCGGTTGCCCTCATCCATTAGGTCTACAAGGGCCCGAACATCCCCAAGATCTTCAGGATCAATGCCTAGTTCGATACACTGGCGTTGATCATGGAGAGCAAAAAATTTTTCCATTTGAGTTTGCGGGCAAACAGCTCAAGGTCCTTCACCCACTCAAAGCTATCAAACCTATGAGTGGGGACGAAGGATAACCCCGTGCCAGCAAACTTAATTCGATGGTGGTGAGTATGCGATGGGATAAATTTACAATCTGAAAATCAGTAGGAGTAGTCACTGGTGAGTGACTAAAGGTAGGTATCAGTCTTTGTTCCGTAATAGGTAGTCTGAGACCGGAGGACCCTTCCCTAAAAAAGACGCTGAAGAACCGCGACTACCTCTGGATCTTCCCCTGGAGCCCCTTCTGTTACCTCGTCTATTCCCTCTATATGAAGATGTACCGGGGGAACTAGTTCTACCTTCTGGGTCACTCTCAGAGGAAGAGAGTTCAGTATCAACTTCCAGAGCCCTGGTTTTCCTGCCACCAAAGTCCAGGATACGTCCCTCTCTGAAATCAATGGTGTCGCGGATGAACTGAGAATGTTTCCGCTCCTTGAGATCAGCCGTGAACCTCTCAATGTTAAGTTGTAGAGTGGATTCTTTACGGCTGAAATCAGGGTTATCCTTGAATTTGCGGGTGGCCTCTAGAGCCTCCTGTAATTCTTTTTTGCTAAGTTCAAAAGTACCCTTTTCTTCTTCTACTAGCATATTCATGAATCGGAGGGAGAATTCAATAGAGGCTTCCTCCCACCTATTCATGAACTCCGAGGATCGTAACCTCGCTGCCGGCAGGAGCGGGATCCGCAGTCCACGAGGTACAATGCGATTCTTTAAGTAGGTCTCTAAAGTCTGTATTTCCCACCAACTCCGCACATGATTTTTATATGTCCTAGTCAGTGTCCTAAATGCACCATTGATGTTCTGAAATTTCAGTCGGCTCTGGAAGTTGATACTGAACTCTCTTCCTCTGAGAGTGACCCAGAAGGTAGAACTAGTTCCCCGGTACATCTTCATATAGAGAGAATAGACGAGGTAACAGAAGGGGCTCCAGGGGAAGATCCAGAGGTAGTCGCGGTTCTTCAGCGTCTTTTTTGGGGAAGGGTCCTCCGGTCTCAGACTACCTATTACGGAACAAAGACTGATACCTACCTTTAGTCACTCACCAGTGACTACTCCTACTGATTTTCAGATTGTAAATTTATCCCATCGCATACTCACCACCATCGAATTAAGTTTGCTGGCACGGGGTTATCCTTCGTCCCCACTCATAGGTGTGATAGCTTTGAGTGGGTGAAGGACCTTGAGCTGTTTGCCCGCAAACTCAAATGGAAAAATTTTTTGCTCTCCATGATCAACGCCAGTGTATCGAACTAGGCATTGATCCTGAAGATCTTGGGATGTTCGGGCCCTTGTAGACCTAATGGATGAGGGCAACCGAGATCCAAGTGCCGGTCCATTCACTAATCTAAAACCTCGCTCGCATCGTATGCCACCCATTGGGGACCATACCCCAATCGACACTTTCCTTAAAGTTGTAAAGGAACAGCTTGCTCTAATGGATTGCAGCCTGGGTAAATTCAACCTTTCGGCCAGCGAAATGGATGCTTTACACAATCTAAAGGAGGATTCTACGATCATTATCAAGCCTTCTGATAAAGGCGGTAATATCGTGATCCTTGATGAAACTTCTTATGTCCAAATGTGCCTTACCATCTTAGATGACAAAACATGTTACAATTCTCTATCATCTAACCCCTAGAAGAACATCGTAGGAGCTTGAGATCATTCTATCTAGGGCTGTACTAGACAAACTCATTAGCAAAGAAGAACATGCCTTTTGCTTCCAAAATACCCCAGATTAGCATGTTTTTATGCCCTACCCAAGATTCATAAGGGACTTCTCCCTTAAGGGCAGGCCCATAGTGGCGGGTACAGACAGCCTTACCCACAATGTGGGCACATATGTTGATACTATATTACGTCCTTTGTTACCGCATTGCCTTCATATGTGCGTGACTCGATGGACGTTTTGAATAAACTGGAGGGCGTATACGTCGAGTCTGGCACCTTTTGGCCAGCCTCGACGTAGAAGCTCTCTACAGCAGCATCCCACACGATCTGGGCGTTGATAAAGTGGCTGTATTTCTGAGCGAGAGGGGCACACATGTAGCTCAACATAATGAACTTGTTCTTTCCCTTCTGAGATTTATCTGGTGGGAGAGGGAAGTGGTCTTTGGTGATCCCTAGCCGAATGGTCAATGCACATTGACATGTGGCTAAGATACATCGATGATGTACTCATCATCTGGCGGGGTACCAAGGACGATTTTGATCAATCTGTGGGAATACTCAATGACAACTCCCTCGGTTTATTCTTTACGTCCGAGATCCAGGAGTCATCCATCACCTTCCTGGATCTCCGAATCATCAGAGAACAGGATGGCCGCTAAGTACCGATTTGTTCCGTAAACCCACTGCAACTAACAGTTTGTTGCAATGGAACAGTTGGCATCCCCCTCTTTGAAACGTGGGATCCCCAAGAGTCAGTTTTACGTCTGCGACGTAACTGCTCTCGATTTTCTGATTTCCGTCGAGCCGCGGGGATCTCACGAATCGCTTTATGCGTAGAGGATACCCTAAACAAACCTTGAAAGTTGCGCACCAACATGCCGTCAATCAAAGAAGGGATGAATTACTAGTGCCCAAACCTGCTTCAATGGATGCGGGACCCCTACGCATCATTGCTACTTTCGATTCAGCCCATGATAAGGTGAGGGAGATTCTGTCCCGGCATTGGGGGATCCTGCTGGCAGACCCTGATGTCGGCCATTTGGTGGGGGACTTCCCAGCATCACTTTCAGACGTGGGTATAATTTAAAGGACCACTTAGTTAACAGCCTGTATCAATCCAATGTCCCTAGGACATGGCTGTCACACAATTTGACTGGCACCTTCCGATGCGGCAATTGTGTGGCTTGCGCTGTGATTGGCACAGGCAAAACCTTTACAGGCATGGGTGATCCCAGGACCTACTTTATTCGATCGTTCATTAATTGCCGCACCTCTGGCGTTATCTACCTAATTACATGTCGATGCGGTAAAAAATATGTTGGAAAAACCAGCCGAGAATTTCGACGTCGCATAGGGGAACATCTTGGCGACATTCGTAACAACAGAGATACCCCAGTGGCACGCCATGTCGGTAGCTGCCAGGGAAGTGACCTCCATGGTCTGATCTTCCAAGGCATTGAAAAGGTGACACCCTCCCCTAGAGGGGGGGATTTTGACAATTTCCTGCTACAAAAAGAAGCTAGGTGGATTTTTCGCCTCCATACTATCCAACCACAGGGCTTGAATGAATGTTTAACTTTCACCTGCTTCATTTAAAATGCTGGAATGTGTAGTTCCGTAATCATTCTTTCTAGTGTCTCAGAGATATACACGCTTTGCCTCCGTTGTCCCAAGCCCCCCCTCCCTTAACATTTGTTTTTCCACTTCCTATTTATTTGACAGTATGATCGCGTTTATTCCCTTTCAACTTTACTTTCTTTGACTCAATGAGTGACGCGATACACCCATCCTCTTATGTGGTGCTATTGGCCAGTTGGTACCGGCCCCCACACTGTGATTGGTGGCGCTCCTCACTAGTCGGCCCTGTAGGCGGGTCCTAACATATTAAAGGAAGTGATGGTGTGTGCGCGTACACGGCTACTCCACGCCGGGCGCCACACCAGGCACCCACTTTTCTACTTTATGTGCTTACTGCTCCTGATGAGTCCTTTACGAAACGCGTAGAGCAGCACTTATTTATATACCGACCACCGTCTCCTACACTGGAGCGGTTACCGGCGACACATAGCATTTGGTGTGCCTCTAGCACGACAGTACACCTCTCTCCTGTACCCTGGCTGCGCGTCCAAATGGGCGCTCATTTATGCATGCCTGGGGGGATTGAAGGTACTGTCGTCTGTATCTGATACACAGTGGCCCGATACCTTTTATCCGGATCGACCCTCGGTGGATTACACGCTCCACTACCGCATACACCGGCCGAACCACATGTGACCTGTGCCCGCGGGCGTATATGGGCGGTGTCTCCACGCCGGTAGGGTTTCCAATTGCCTTAGCGCTTACCTCCTCCTACGGTTGGGAGGTCTGGCACGCACGGACATACTGCGTTTGTGTGGTGGACTTGCACCTGCAGTCTGCCTGCACTGTACATGCCCTGAGTCTCCTCATTGGGAACGGGGTTGTCTGTACTACGCAGTTTTCCCTGCGCATAACTAGGTCTGGTCTGGCCATTTACTAGTCCCATACCGTCTGATATTACACGTAGGACTGATTGGTCTTTGTGTAAGGCGGGACTATTCTGTACATATTTCCCTTGGGCTACGCCCATATTTATCCCGTTTGGGCTATTTTAAGATATACCAATAAAGTTTTTGACATTTTTAAGCGTCTTTTTCTTTTTGTCAGCCGTTCTTAATATAGACGTCAACCTCTCCATTTGCTTCCGTGATTTGAATGGATAGATAAAAAACATTAAGATCAATATGCTGTTGGAGAACAAAGAGTCTGTATGGAGACAAGCTATGCCATTAGCGATCGCTCCTCCTCATACTGTGGAGAAGATTGATGCATGCAATTGCAGGCAATTGCTTGTAATGAAAACCTCTGTCCCACCAATTGCCTATGTAATGTACATTTGTAGGGGTTGTGTTCCCTTAGACATTGGGGGCATATTGTTTTAATATGTCCCTTATGTCATTTAGCAAGAGTTAAGACTTTGTCAGACACAGCAACACTTTAAGAATTTGCCCATCAACAAACACACTACACATTCACCTAGACCTGGAGTGTATGCACAAAATAATGGTATCTCAGCAATATCTGAATAGTAAATATAGTAAAAAAATAAATAAAATCGCTTTAACTTCCTCTGAGCCATGTGTGTACCTTGTGTCCTGTACCATAATGGCACTTTTAATATTTATTTTGGTATAAAGAAGATTTTTAATGGTGACTGTTCTTTTTTCTATATTTAGAATATTTAAAACAGAGCTCACAAACTGAAGGAGGGTGCAACGCATATGCACATCCACCCTCCATTCATTACTATAATAGCTCCACAAATTTCCAAGTGGTGGCTCGTCTATTTTCGTTAGCACCATAGAAATGGAGTGGTGGCTGTGCTTCTGCAGAGCATTTTCCCATTCATTCCTATTGAATAGGGATGAGCGAACAGTTTGAGCATAGTTTGGGTTCGTACCGAATTTTGGGGTGTTCGGGACCCGGACCCGGACCCGGACCCGAACATTTTCAAAAAAGTTCGGTTTCGGGTCCATTGTTCGGCGATTTCTTCCCGCGTTCTGAAGGGCTGCACAGCAGCCAATCAGCTAGCGTTTTATTTCTTGCCCTAAGAAGCCATCACAGCCATGCCTACTAATGGCATGGCTGCGATTGGCCAAGTGCAGCATGTGACCCAGCCTCTATTTAAGCTGGAGTCATGTAGCACCGCACGTCACTCTGCTCTGATTAGTGTAGGGAGAGGACGCAGCTTCTGTGAAGGCGAGATTAGGCAGGGAAAAGTCAGCAAAAACACCTAATGAAGTGATCGATCTACAGCTGTGAATCATTCAACTTCGGCTAGTTAATTGCTCACTGGTTTTTAGGCTGCACAGAGTGTTTTTCTGTCACTTTGATCGGCGGCCATTTTGTGTCTTGTGGAGCACCAACACAAGCTGCCAGCAAGTCCATCAATCCATCATTACTATTTTTTTTTTTTTTGCTATATCCTACATCAGGGGCTTGGCTGTGCTTATTGTCACCCTTAGAAACTCAGGATTGAACTTTCTATATTTTATTAAGGGGTTAAATTCAATTGCCAAAATAGCAATCCCCTAAATCTGATATTCCAGCTGTGGATAGCCAAGTGTAATACTGTCTGCTGTCTGGCAAAGGATAGATTTTTTCTGTGGTGAAATTCAATTGCCAAAATAGCAATACCATAAATCTAGTGTCCCAGCAGTGGCTGGCAAAGTTTAATAGTGCACGGCAAAGGATAGATAATTTTCTGGGGTTAAATTCAATTGCTAAAATAGCAATACCGTAAATCTGGTGTCCCAGCAGTGGCTGGCCAAGTTTAATAGTGTCCGTCATAGGATATATTTTGTTCTTGGGTGAAATTCAATTTCCAAAATAGCATATATCGTAAATCTGGTGTCCAAGCAGTGGTTGGTCAAGTTTAATAGTGTCCGGCAAAGGATAGATAATTTTCTGGGGTGAAATTCAATTGCAAAATAGCAATACTGTAAATATGGTGTCCCAGCAGTGGCTGGCCAAGTGTAATAGTGTCCGTCATAGCATATATTTTGTTTTGGGGTGAAATACAAATGCCAAAATAGCAATTCCGTAAATCTGGTGTCCCAGGAGTGGCTGGCAAAGTTTAATAGTGTCCAGCAAAGTATATATTTTGTTCTGGGGTGAAATTCAATAGCAAAAATAGCAATACCGTAAATCTGGTGTCCCAGCAGTGGCTGGCCAAGTTTATAAAGTGTCCGGCAAAGGATAGATAATTTTCTGGGGTGAAATTCAATTGCCAAAATAGCAATACTGTAAATATGGTGTCCCAGCAGTGGCTGGCCAAGTTTAATAGTGTCCGTCATTGTATATATTATGTTCTGGGGTGAAATTCAATTGCCAAAATAGCAATACCATAAATCTGGTGTCCCAGCAGTGGCTGGCCAAGTTTAATAGTGTCCGGCAAAGGATATATTATTTTCTGCGGTTAAATTCAGTTGCAAAATTAGAAATACCGTAAATCTGGTGTTCCAGCTGTGACTGGACAAGTTTAATAGTGTCCGGCAAGGGATGTATTATTTTCTAGGGGTGAAATTCAATTGCAAAATTAGCAATATCGTAAATCTGGTGTCAAGGCAGTGGCTGGCCAAGTTTAATAGTGTCCGGCAAAGGATAGATAATTTTCTGGGGTGAAATTCAATTGCCAAAATAGCAATACCGTAAATCTGGTGTCCCAGCAGTGGCTGGCCAAGTTTAATATTGTCCGTAAAGGATTTATTATTTTCTGCAGTAAAATTCAGTTGGAAAAATAGAAATACAGTAAATCTGTTGTTCCAGCTGTTGCAGGCTTAGTTTAAATCTGTCTGTAAAACGGTAAATTTTTCTTTTCTGGGGTGAAATTTAATTGCCAAAATAGCAATACTCTGAATCTGGTGTTCCAGCTGTTGCAGGCCTAGTTTAAATCTGTCCGTAAAAGGGTATATTTTTTTCTGGGGGGAAATGTAATTGCCAAAATAGCAATACCCTGAATCTGGTGTTCCAGCTGTTGCAGGCCTAGTTTAAATCTGTCCGTAAAAGGGTATATTTTTTTCTTGGGTGAAATTTAATTGCCAAAATAGCAATACCCTGAATCTGGTGCTCCAGCTATGACTGGACACGTTTAATAGTATCTGTCAAATGATAGGTTTTGTTCTGGGGTGAAATTTAATTGCCAAAATAGCAATCCCCTAAATCTAGTGTCCCAGCAGTGGCTGGCAAAGTTTAATAGTGTCTGGCAAAGTATAGATACATTTCTGGGGTGAAATTTAATTGCCAAAATAGCAATACCATAAATCTGGTGTCCCACAGGGGCTGGCCAAGTTTAATAGTGTCCGTCAAAGGATTTATTATTTTCCGCGGTGAAATTTAGTTGCAAAAATAGAAATACAGTAAATCTGTTGTTCCAGCTGTTGCAGGCTTAATTTAAATCTGTCCGTAAAAGGGTATATTTTTTCTGGGGTGAAAATTAAATGCCAAAATCAAATACCCTGAATCTGGTATTCCAGCTGTTGCAGGCCTAGTTTAAATCTGTCCGTAAAAGGGTATATTATTTTCTGGGGTGAAATTTAATTGCAAAAATAGCAATACCCTGAATCTGGTGTTATAGCCGTGACTGGACAAGTTTAATAGTATCCGTCAAAGGATAGATTTTGTTCTGGGGTGAAATTCAATTGCCTAAATAGCAAAACCATAAATCAGTGGTTTCAGATGTGGCTGGCCAAGTTTAATAGTGTTCGTCACAAGATATATTATTTTCTGGGGTGAAATTTAATTACCAAAATAGCAATACCCTGAATCTGGTGTTCCAGCTGTGACTGGACAATTTCCCTAGTGTCCGTCAAAGGATATATTATTTTCTGGGGTTAAATTTAATTGCCAAAATAGCAATACCCTGAATCTGGTGTTACAGCTGTGGCTGAACAAGTTTAATAGTATCCGTCAAAGGATAGATTTTGTTATGGGGTGAAATTCAATTGCCTAAATAGCAAAACCATAAATCAGTGGTTTCAGATGTGGCTGGCCAAGTTTAATAGTGTTCGTCACAAGATATATTATTTTCTGGGGTGAAATTTAATTACCAAAATAGCAATACCCTGAATCTGGTGTTCCAGCTGTGACTGAACAAGTTTAATAGTATCCGTCAAAGGATAGATTTTGTTCTGGGTTGAAATTCAATTTCAAAAATAGAAATACCCTGAATCTGGTGTTCCAGCTGTGACTGGACAATTTTCCTAGTGTCCGTCAAAGGATATATTATTTTCTGGGGTGAAATACAGTTGCAAAAATAGAAATACAGTAAATCTGGTGTTCCAGCTGTGACTGGACAAGTTTAATAGTTTCCGTCAAAGGATAGATTTTGTTCTGGGGTGAAATTCACTTGCCAATATAGCAATACTCTGAATCTGGTGTTCCAGCTGTTGCAGCCCAATTGTTAATCTGTCCGTAAAAGGGTAAATTACACTCAGCGTGCATCTCCAAGTATATTTCTTTCCGTAAAAGGGTATATTACAAAAAGTGTTACATTACAATTGCTGAAAGCATAATCCTGTAAATCTGCATGCACTATTGTGCATCTCATAGTGTATTTATGTCCATAAAAGGGTATATCAAGTGCTGAGAGGGTCATCCTCAATAACTTCACACGCTACCGTGCATCTCCAAGTGTATTTCTGTCCTTTAAAGGGTATATTACACAAAGTGTTAAAATACAATTGCTGAAGGCATAATCCTACATATTTTTTCACACGCTACTGTGAATCTCCAAGTGTAAATCTGTCCATAAAAGGATACCTTTCATCTAAATCAGTGGTCAATGCTGTGCCTGGATTAGTGTAATATGGTACATAAATAAAAAGGCAGATAGTGTTAAGTGCCAAATATGTTTTTTCCTTTTGTGGTGCTTGGTGAACGGTAACAATGAGGAAAACATCTAGTAAGGGACGCGTACGCGGTCGTGGTGGTGTTAGTGGACCCTCTGGTGCTGGGAGAGGACGTGGGTATTTTGCCACAGCCACACGTCCTAGTGAACCAACTATCTCAGGTTCCAGTACCCGCCAGAATTTACAGCAATATTTGGTGGGGCCCAATGCCGTTCTAAGGATGGTAAGGCCTGAGCAGGTACAGGCGCTAGTTAATTGGGTGGCCGACAGTGGATCCAGCACGTTCACAACATTATCTCCCACCCAGTCTTCTGCAGAAAGCGCACAGGTGGTGCCTGAAAACCAAGCCCTTCAGTCTGTCACATCTCCCCCATGCATATCAGGGAAACTGTCAGAGCCTCAAGTTATGCAGCAGTCTCTTATGCTGTTTGAAGACTCTGCTGGCAGGGTTTCCCAAGGGAATCTACCTAGCCCTTCCCCAGTGGTGGAAGACATAGAATGCACTGATGCACAACCACTGATGTTTCCTGATGATGAGGACATGAGAATACCACCTCATCGGAGTCCGCACATCAATCATGATGACGAAACACAGGTGCCAACTGCTGCGTCTTTTTGCAGTGTGCAAACTGAACAGAAGGTCAGGGAGGAAGACTGTGTGGAAGATGATGCAGGGGACGATGAGGTCCTAGACCTCACATGGAATGAAGGTCGTGCCACTGACTTTAATAGTTCAGAGGAAGAGGCAGTGATGAGACCGAGCCAACAGCGTAGCAAAAGAGGGAGCAGGGGGCAAAAGCAGAACAAGAGAGATTTCGCCTGCTACTGGCCACCGTCATCAGGGACCAAGCACCCCAAAGGCAGCTTCAATTAGTTCCCTGGCTTGGCACTTCTTTAAACAATGTGCTGATGACAAGACCCAAGTGGTTTGCACGCTGTGCCATCAGAGCCTGAAGGAAGGCATTAACGTTCTGAACCTTAGAACAACCTGCATGACCAGGCATCTACATGCAAACCATGAACTGCAGTGGAGTAAACACCTTAAAAGGAAGGAACTCACTCAGGCTCCTCCTGCTCCCTCTTCTGCTGCTGCCTCGGCCTCTTCCTCCGCCTCGGGAGGAATGTTGGCACCGACACCACCACCTGCATCACCAAGCATCTCCACCATGTCATATGGCAGCGTTCAGCTCTCCATCTCACAAACCTTGGAGAGAAAGCGTAAATTCCCACCTAGCCACCCTCGAGTCTTGGGCCTGAATGCCAGCATTTCTAAACTACTGGCCTTTGAAATGCTGTCATTCAGGCTGATGGACACAGACAGCTTCAAACAGCTGATGGCGATGGCTGTCCCACAGTATGTTGTTCCCAGCCGCCACTACTTCTCCAAGACAGCCAAGTATTCTCCAAGTATCCGATAAAATCAAGTGTGCACTGCGCAACGCCATCTGTGGCAAGGTCCACCTAACCACAGATACGTGGACCAGTAAGCACTGCCAGGGATGCTATATCTCCCTAACTGGACACTGGGTAAATGTAGTGGCGGCTGGGCCCCAGGCGGAAAATTCTTTGGCGCATGTCCTTCTGCCGCCAAGGATCGCAGGGCATCATTCTTTGCCTCCTGTAGCCTCCTCCTCCTACTCGCCTTCCTCCTCCTCTGCTTCCACCTGCTCATCCAGTCAGCCACACACCTTCACCACCAACTTCAGCAAGCCCGCGGTAAACGTCAGCAGGCCATTATGAAACTCATATGTTTGGGGGACAGGCCCCACACCGTGCAGGAGTTGTGGCGGGGTATTGAACAACAGACCGACTAGTGGTTGCTGCCGGTGGGCCTCAAGCCCGGCCTGGTGGTGTGTGATAATGGGCGAAATCTTGTCGCAGCTCTGGGACTAGCCAGTTTGACGCACATCCCTTGCCTGGGGCATGTGCTGAATTTGGTGGTGCAGAAGTTTATTCACAAATATCCCGACATGTCAGTGCTGCTGCATAAAGTGCGGGCCGTCTGTGCGCGCTTCCGGCGTTCACATCCTGCCGCTGCTCGCCTGTCTGCGCTACAGCAGAACTTCTGCCTTCCCGCTCACCGCCTCATATGTGACGTGCCCACCAGGTGGAACTCCACCTTGCACATGCTGGAGAGACTGTGCCAGCAGCAGCAGGCCATAGTAGAGTTTCAGCTGCAGTACGCACGGGTCAGTCGCACTGTGGAACAGGACCACTTCACCACCAATGACTGGGCCTCCATGCGAGACCTTTGTGCCCTGTTGCGCTGTTTCGAGTACTCCACCAACATGGCCAATGGCGATGACGCCGTTATCAGCGTTACAATACCACTTCTATGTCTCCTTGAGAAAACACTTAGGGCAATGATGGAAGAGGAGGTGGCCCAGGAGGAGGAGGAGGATAAGGGGTAATTTTTAGCACATTCAGGCCAGTCTGTTAGAGGTTCCTTAGAAGGAGGTTTTTTGCAACAGCAGAGGCCAGGTACAAATGTGGCCAGACAGGGCCCACTACTGGAGGACGAGGAGGATGAGGAGAAGGTGGAGGAGGATGAGGAGGAAGCAGGTAACAGCGGGGTGGCACCCGACACAGCTCAGGCCCATCACTGGTGCATGGCTGGGGAGATACGGAGGACGATGACGATACACCTCCCACAGAGGACAGCTTGTCCTTACCTCTAGGCAGCCTGGCACGCATGAGCGACTGCATGCTGCAGTGCCTGTGCAACGACAGCAGAGTTGCCCACATTTTAACGTGTGCAGACAACTGGGTTGCCACCCTGCTGGATCCCCGATACAAAGACAATGTGCCCACCTTACTTCCTGCACTGGAGCGTGATAGGAAGATGCGCGAGTACAAGCGCACACTGGTAGATGCGCTCCTGAGAGCATTCCCAAATGTCACAGGGGAACAAGTGGAAGGCGAAGGCATAGGAGGAGCAAGAGGTCGCCAACGCAGCTGTGTCACGGCCAGCTCCTCTGACGGCAGGGTTAGCATGGCAGAAATGTGGAAAAGTTTTGTCACCACAGCTAACTGCACCACCACCTGATACGGAACGTGTTAGCAGGAGGCAGCATTTCACTAACATGGTGGAACAGTACGTGTGCACACCCCTCCACGTACTGACTGATGGTTTGGCCCCATTCAACTTCTGGGTCTCCAAATTTCCACGTGGCCAGTGCTAGCCTTTTATGCCTTGGAGGTGCTGGCCTGCCCGGCGTCCAGCGTTTTGTCTGAACGTGTATTCAGCACGGCAGGTGGCGTCATTACTGACAAACGCAGCCACCTGTCCACAGCTAACGTGGACAAGCTGACGTTCATAAAAATGAACCAGGCATGGATACCACAGGACCTGTCCATCCCTTGTTCAGAATAGACATTTATAACTGTCTCCCCCTCAACCAAATATTCTTGTACTCTGGGGCTCTTCTTTATTGAATCCTCAGTTTTTTTATTTTACCATGATATTGCGGTGCAACCAAAAGTTGAATGAACCTCTCCTCCGTCTTTGTGCCAGGGGCCTAATTATCTAAAAGTGGCCTTCTCCATTGGTGGGTGACATGACGCCTGATTCTCTGCTATGCGACCTCTGTCCTCTGTCTGGGTGCTGGACCTAAATAAATAAAAGTGGCCTTCTCCATTGGTGGGTGACTTGAAGTCTAATTCTCTGCTACGGGACCTCTTCCAGTTGATATTGCTTAATTTTTATTTATTTATTTTATTTTAATTCATTTTCCTATCCACATTTATTTTCAGGGGATTTACCTACATTTTGCTGCCTTTTGCAGCCCTCTAGCCCTTTCCTGGACTATTTTCCAGCCTTTTTAGTGCACAAAAGTTCGGGTCCCCATTGACTTCAATGGGGTTCGGGTTCAGGATGAAGTTTGGGTCGAGTTCGGATTCCGAACCCGAACATTTTTGGGAAGTTCGGCCGAACTTCTCAAACCCGAACATCCAGGTGTTTGCTCAACTCTACTATTGAACTGTTGAAAATAGATGAGTGCACAGCTAGACAATTTTTTGTTTTCCTACAGCAGGGGGGGTAGGCAACCTCCAGCACTCCAGGTGTTGTGAAACTACATCTCCCATTATTCTCATTTGCTTGGCTGTTCTCTGAACTCCCACAAAAGTGAAATAAGCATGCTGGGAGTTGTAGTTTCACAACAGCTGGAGTGCCGAAAGTTGCTGATCCCTGTCCTACAAGAATAAATTTAGAAGTAAAAGGGGTTATCCAGCTGCTGCTGCAATTTCCCGTTGCACAGATGAAAACAATAGCAGGCCGTGGGCTTCTGAAGCGATGCGGGTGCCGAGGAGCAAGATAAGTACTATCTGTTTGAGGGGCTGGGCCATATGGGATGGCATTTCAGAGGTTGGATAACCCAGGGACTGAGAGCTTGATGAATCACTTGTGCTATATAAATTATGGCATAGTGAGTAATTGGCAGCTAGAAGCCGGACACACTCACTTGAGCATCGTTCCCTTCTCAAGGGTTCTGCTGTGTATAAATGTATGGCTTTTTGGATAGAGGTGCATCGCTACTTCTTGATTTTTCATTTAGCGCACACCTGAAGTGCTCTCAGCAGCTTTGCCATCTGGTCTAGATTAGAGTTGAGCGAACTTGTGCTTTAAGTCCTGCATCCAAAGTTCGGGTTTGGGTTATCCAAGCATCCAGTTATGGATTCCGCTACCACGGTTCATAGCGGCATTTGAAATCCATAAGGGGATTCTTCAATGAACCTTGGACAACACGGAGGACCTGGGGGTGACGTCACCGTTATGTGATCAGTGCAGGGGGCGTGGCTCAGTACTGGATTAGATAAGAGGTGGTAGCCTACCACCTCTTATCCAATCCAGTACTGAGCCACACCCCCTGCACTGATCACATGACGGTGACGTCACCCCAGGTCCTTCACCCCGTGTTCCAAATGCCGTTATGGTCCGTGGTAGCGGAATCCATAATGGGATGCTTGGATAACCCGAACCCGAACTTTGGATGCCGAACTTAAAATACAAGTTCGCTCAACTCTAGTCTTGATTTTTTTTAACTAAAAAGAAAAATTGAGTTAACCCTTAGTATACCAGAGATTTTGTTGTTTTTGAGTTTTAATTCTTCTTCCCTATATTCCTTGAGCCATAACTTTTTTATTTTTTATTTCACATAGCTGTATGAGGGCTTATTTTTTTCTTGAAAAGTTGTAATTTCTAATCCCACCATGTAGTATGGCGTACAATTTAGTAGGAAGTGGTGAAAAAATTCAAAATGGGGTGGAATAGGAAAAAAAAATCCTCTACCGTTTTCCCAGAACTGAACTGTGCCCTTCATTCTCTGGGTCAGTACGATTACAACAATATCACATATGTATAGGTTTTTGTTATGTTGAAATATAGTAAAAATATTTTTATATTTTAAACTTTTTTTCCATTACCATATTCTGACCTCAATAACTTTTTTATAGTTATATCTACTGAACTGTGTGGGGGCTCATTTTAGATGGCATGATTGGGTGCCATGTTTGAACTTTGATCTGATATTTATGACCTATCCTTAGGATTGGTAATCAATATTAATGATCCAATAGACATAACTTTTATTTTTCCGTAGACTATGTTAGGGATTATTTTGCGGGAAAACACAAATTTGTTTAATTTACTATGTCTTGTATTAGAAAACCATTTTTTGATATTTCGGCCTACAGAGCTATATGAGGGCTTGTTCTTTGAGTAAAAAACTGTATTTTTTTTGTACCATGTTTGTAATTTGTAAGACTTTTTGATCACAGTTATTACATTTTTTGGGCGGACAAAATGACAAAAAAAATGACAAATCGCGTGTTTTTACTTTTTTTGTTTTGCAGCGTTCACCGCACAGGAATTTAAAAAAACATATTTTAATAGTTCTGTCATTTTTGAATGTGCCGATACCCAATATGTTTATTTTTTTATTGTTTATATATTTTTATATGTAAAATTGGGAAAGGGGGTGGTTTAAACTTAATATATAGTTTTTTTATTTATTTAAAACTTTTTTTCCCTTTTTTTGCAACTATTAGCCCCCTTAGGGGCCTAATAAATAGGATCTTTTGATCCCCTCTCCTATTCTCTATTAGGGTGAATAGGATTTTTGCACTCTCCATTCTGATCTGTGCCTCATTCATAGCTCAGTATGAAAAAACCATGGTAGGCCTGGAGCACTTTAGCAGAGTTCAGGTTGCCATGGCAATGGATCAGAGCCCAGCGATTTCACTGCTGGGGCTCCAATCTGAAGGAAGAGGGTGCCGCATCTCTCTGCCTTCACTCACAGGTGCAGCGATCAGCGTTGCTTCCTGTCAGTGCAGGCGGGTGAGGGTAATACAGCAAGGTAATACAGCTGTGTATGGAGTGGGCCTGCTGCAGAGGCCCGCTCCATACATGTGCAGACGCATAATGCCATATATATACTGCGTTATGGGTTAAGGGTTTAAATAGGTTTTCTTATGAAAACATGGACCAACACGGCACTTACTTATGTATTGCCATTATCCATATTACATCCTTTGCTGCTTTGATTAATTTTTCATCTCATTATACACTGCTTGTTTCCATGGTTACGACCACCCTGCAATCCACCAGTGGTGGTCTTTCTTGCACACTATAGGAAAAGGCAGCAGCATCTCTGGTGACCAGAAACATGGGAGTGCACATCACTCCTGCTGGATTGCAGGGTGGTCATAACCATACAAAAGAACTGTGTGTGATGTGATTGAAAAATGATTCAAGAAAGCAAAGGACTCAATATAGAGAATCCCAATACATTAATATATTTATTTTATAAAAAAAAAATTCTATTAAAAAAGGGGTGCAAGTGACAGTAACAAACAAACAGGTGCCAAACTAACCAAATTTTTCACAATGCGTTGTTGAGGCTGATGTCCACTGCCCTTCATACATCTCTGAGGCCACCTCCTCCAAAACCTTGTGTCCCATAGTTCTGGTCTCTCTTGCACTAATGCGATCAACTTTTCCACATCATGCACAGGCATTTTTATTTCTCTATATTGCCTGTTTGAAATGTAGCTTCAAAAAACTGGCTGGGTCTCCAGAGCTGAACTGCAGGGTTTCAGTCATGTGACAGGCTGTAACAATAGCAACAGATCCGCAAAAACAGAAGACATACGGATAGCATCCGTGTGGCATCTGTTTTTTTTTTTTTGCGGAACCTTCGAAATCAATGAGACCACGGACCGCATTTTGTGTACAAGAGTAGGACTTGTTCTATTTTACTGCAAAGTTGAGGAACGGAAATACAGATGAGCACAGCACACGGTGTGCTGACCGCATTTTCTGCGGACCCATTGAAATGAATGCTTCTGCATCCGAACTGCAAAATAGCGTATCGAATGCGGTAAAATACTACTGACGTGTGAATGGACCCTAAATAATGTTTGTCAGTACACAAGGTTTTTTACCATTCTCATCTTGGTCCAAACTACTGACTATGGGTTTCTGGCATTTACGTGAGCTTACTGTTATGTCTGAGAAGGCAAGCTAAATAATAAACATACCATCTTTAAAGAAACTCTTCATTAAAAACACGCATTTTCAGACCAAAGTCACATTAAAATGTGGCAGCCCTGTAACGAGTTCAAGAAAGCATTACAGGGAAGGAATTTTGTATATAACAAAGAATTTAAAATAAACAACCTACCAGACTGTTGCTTTATTTCCTAAAAGGAATTAAATTCTTAGAATAAGATACTAATTCTATAAAAATTTATTAATGCATTTATACAAAAGTTTAGTAATGAAATACTGGTTCACAGGCACTTGCCTTTATTCCTAGGATGCACAACTTCACCTCCAACCATTAGGAGAAAACACATACTTCAATATTAGAGATGAGTGAATTCAACCCAAATTTTCCAAAAGCTTGGATTGAAACCGAATTTGAATTTTTGGGGATTCAATTTGAATGAATTCCTCAAAATGGTGTAAGCCGTTTTTCAGGTTAGAAGACAGGAAAGATGAAGAAGGAGGATCACATGACTCTGGGGAGTGTCTGTGTATACACACTGGCAGCCATTTGCCACCAAAAAGCAACATTTTTGCACTATTTGTTAAAAAATATATGTTGCCATGAACTTGACATTGCTGTTACTAATGATTCCTTGAGCTTGAAAGGTGTTACCTAAAGTCCTCAGAGACCACAGAATTCAATTCAGATTAAATTTATTGGGACCCAAATTGGATGTCCGATTTAGCCAAATCTAATCCAAATCAAATTTTACTAAATTTCCTCACCACTATTGGTACAGGTATTGTGTATTTTTTCCATATGTTTTTCTAAAGGTATTCAAGCATTGCTTTTGCTACCTGCTATAAAAATATGTTAATACAAAGATTACTAACTATAGAGGATGAATTTCAAGACATACTTGACATCATGACTTCAGACAAACGTGACATCATAGATATGAATGCAGGACTTGAAATATAAATGTGAGCCCCTCCATCTAATGTTATGTGACAACAAGTCAGTACTGCATATGCTATGTTTTTTGCATCTTTTTTACCTTAACCGTGCAATTTGACTTCCCAGTTGATTCTTCATCCCAGTTGATTCTTCATGTTTGATATATCACATAATGTGCTAACGTGGCCCTACTTGTGCAAGCAAGGGTACTACATGAAGGTATTCCACTAAGGTGGCATTTGTGCTAAGAGCCCGGACATAGCTGTATGTAACTGGGAGATAGCACTGCTCATTCCAAAGAGGGTATAAATAGCATTGCAGGGAGCTTTGTGGTCAGACCAACAGAAGAGCAGTTCCCTGCAAGTAATTAGCAGAAGGTTATAGAGTAGAAGGAGCTGAGCTGATTGATCGATAGTTTTGTGAGAAAAGATTCAGAAAAACTTAATTTACTCATCAAAATGTCTGCTCTTTTGTAACTCAATTACCAAATGCAGTTTGAGACTGGCCCATTGGAGGACTGAAGAATCCGTTGGATCCTCCCAATACTATTCGCCTGTGCCAAATACCTCCCAGGGAGGAAGCTGGCAGGAGGTCAGCGTCCTTCCCTCACTGCGCCTGCGCCGAATATTGAACGGGATGGTGCAGGCGCGAGATTTCCCCGGCAGACAGGGCCGGCAGCAGGAGACCAATGTGGACCTGGCCCTGTCAATCAAGAGTAGAAGGAAGTGGAAAGAGGTGGGCGAACTGAGCCTCTAGGAGCAGGTGCAACACACCCGCCCCCTCCCCCCGCTCCTAGGAGCTAATTGGCATTATAAAAGTTATAATTGCACAAAAAAAGGGGCACACTGAAAAAAATGAATAGCAGAGTTGAAAAATAACAAATAAATAGCGGGCTCTTGTCAATTTGACTATTAACCTATTCGCGCTATTAGTTAGGGGATCAAAGCGTGCACTAATCTGACTTACCTGATAGCAATAGCAGTTTTTAAAATCAAAATACCATTAATCTTACAAGCAAGTTCACATTAATGCAGTTTATCAATCGGAAGCTCAACCAGGCAGGTGCCTTGGGTAGTACCCTAGACCTCGGGGTACTACAATTCTGTATGTAGTTTGTATTATTGCTGTGTTGCTAGATAATATTATACAGGGTGAGCCATGAAAAAGTAGCCTGCCTCCCGCGATAGTATGACAAGATGAACGAGCAGGTGGATTGTTTTTTTTAATTACCCACAAGTCACAAAAGATGCTGAAAGTGGTCTCTGTTCACGTTAATGCATTTTTAGGCAAGTTGGATTATATCAGCTGATACTGCCTGCAGCTCTTTAGCAGTGATGCTGCAGATAGTGTTTGTGATGTTCTCCTTGAGTTTATCCAGGGGATGTGGATTGTTAGCGTACTTTCTGGTTTAAATTTTTACACAGATAAAAATTTTCATGTGGTCAAGTCTGGGGAACGTGGTGGCCATAACTAGTGATGAGCGAGCACCAAAGTATTCGGGTGTTTGGGCCGAACACATTGCTATGTTCGTGTGCTCGGCCGAGCACCCGAGTATAATAGAAGTCAATGGGAGACAACCAGGCACCCCCTGCTCTGAAGAGGGGAGGGTGCCTGGTCCATTGGAAAAGGTCAGAGTCGCTGCTGGGAACCATGTTGTCCCAGAGATTTTTTTATTCCAAGATTTTTTTTTTTTAAAACATTCTTTCCTGTATATTCAATTGTATGTAAAGTTCAAGTGCTGCCAAAAATTTTGTTTTTTTCCAGAAATGATTAAGATGGACGGCCGGAGGTATCTGTATTGCCCTGCTATTTGACTGGCGCCAGAAGAACCACACTGAAAGAATTTACCAAGAATGTTTACATTAATATAAGGTGAAATTTGTAGCCTGATTTGAAAACGATCCGACACACGATCCGGCGGCGTTATTCACATTTTCCTGGAAACCAAAGTCTTTGAGTTCCGAGGGGAGTATGGTTGCAAGGCTGAAACTTAAACTAATTGATGGAAGGGCACCACCAGGAGTGGAGCCTGCAGCTTAATTTGATTCCACATGGGAAACCTCACAGATCCCGGACACTGAAAGGATTGACAGATTGATACCTCTTTCTCGATTCTGTGGGTGTTGTAGCAGGGCCGTTGTGAGCAGGTGGATCGAGACGATTTGTGTGGTTCATTCTTATAACTAAAGAGATTCCTCCATGCTAAGGAGTTACGTCACCCCTGGCTACAATTGCAAGGTCAGTGTAGAGATATTATCAAAAACACTGGCCACGATAAAATATAGAAATTTTAACAATATTTTTTTATTGCGGTAATGTTACATTGCAGAGCTAGCGTAGGAAATGGCGGTCAGCACCGACTATGAAAAAAGTTTATTGAAATTTTAACAATATTTTTTGATTGCCCTGTAAAAGATTGTAGGTGAGGGCCTGCAGGTGAGCTGACACTCCCTGAAGAGGGACATGAGGAGATCTTGTGCACTGATTCCCAAACTCTTCAGCATCCACAGTCGGAAGAAGATGACGGTGCGGAATCGCAATTAGTGTTTCACGAGGTGGATGATGCGAATGAGACACAGTTGTCAATGAGTGAGGGCCTTGTTAGGTCAACACAAGTCAGGAGGATGACCAGAGTGAGGAAGTGGAAGAGGAGATTGGGGATGATGACATCCCTGACCCAACCTGGAAAGGTGGCAAGCCAAGCGAGGATAGCAGGACAGAGGGGGAAGGGATCCATAGCACTGCAACATGCTAGAAGAGGCTGCGGGGTGGCAAAAGGGAGAAGGCGGGCCACACCAAATAGGCCCGCAAACGTTCCCCCTTGTTGCTTTTTTGAAGAAAGTGTGGACGATAAAAGAATTGTAATTTGCTAACTGTAACTATGCTATACCAAAATAAGAACTCATAAATAAACAAATCTAAATAAATTATCTTACATCCTATTCATTAACTATAACTCAGACCATAACAATAAAAACTCAAACCCGGGAACACAATGGGGGAAGACAATATACTGGAGGCAAAATGAGTAGGGGTTGTAAACACTAGCAACCTCACCACCACCAGCATGATCCACCACATGGCATCAAAGCACCCTAACAGGTGGCCCGAACCCCTGGGTCCACAATCAGTGTCTGTGGGTCATACCACTGCCTTCTCTTCCGCCCCTGTGTTACGTGCTGGCCAATCCTCTGTACTGAAAGCAGGCCTGGATGACTCCCGCCAAGCAGCTGGGCCTTCGCAAGCACCATTAGCTAGCACACCCACTTTTGTGTCCTGGCTTAGCGTACCGATGTCCTTACTCCAGGCCTTTGAACATTAGCGCAAATACCCAGCCACCCACCCACAGGCCATAGCACTAAATGCGCACTTTTCAAAATTTATGGCCCTGGAAATGTTGCCATTTAGGCCTGGGGACACTCAGGCCTTCATTACTCAGTCCCCAGCCGCCACTATTTTTCTCTGTGTGCCGTCCCCGCATTACACCAGCAATTCTGTTACATAACATCACCGTGGACACTAAATGTTGCACAAACAATATACATTTCCCCAAAATACACTGTTTTCACCTGTGGTACAGTATTTGACACAGAGAGGCACACACTGTTGACATTAAATGTTGCACAACTAATGTACGTTTCCCCAAAATACACTGTTTTCAACAGTTATATAGTATTTGACACAGAGAGGCACACACTGTGGACAGTAAATGTTGCACAAATAATGTACATTTCCCCAAAATGCACTGTTTTCACCTGTGGTACAGATTTGACACAGAGAGGCACACGCTGTGGACACTAAATGTTGCACAAATAATGTACATTTCCCCAAAATACACTGTTTTCACCTGTGGTACAGTATTTGACACAGAGAGGCACATGCTGTGCATGCTAAATGTTGCATAAATAATGTACATTTCTTCCAAATACACTGTTTTCACATGTGGTACAGTATTTGACACAGAAAGGCACACGCTGTGGACACTGAATGTTGCACAAATAATGTACATTTCCCCCAAATACACTGTTTTCACCTGTGGTACATTATTTGACACAGAGAGGCACATGCTGTGGACACTAAATGTTGCACAAATAATGTACATTTCCCCAAAATACACAGTTTTCCCCTGTGGTACAGTATTTGACACAGAGAGGCACATGCTGTTGACACTAAATGTTGCATAAATAATGTACATTTCCCGAAAAAACAGTACACTGTTTTCAACAGTTATATAGTATTTGACACAGAGAGAGACACACTGTGGACACTAAATGTTGCAACAATAATTTACATTTCCCCAAAATACACTGTTTTCACATGTGGTACAGTATTTGACACAGAGGCACATGCTGTGGACACTATATTAGACCCAGATTATTGCAATTTGAAATACAGACATTTTTTTCATCCCAGCATATGCCAGACGGTATATGTCACATAAACCCACAGAATAGACACTATATTATGCCCAGATTAATGTAATTTTAAATACAGAAACAGTTTTAGGATGCCGGACACTATCTGTCACATAAACCCTCAGAATATAGATAGTATATTATGCCCAGATTAATGTAATTTGAAATACAGAAACTGTTTTGGGAGGCCAGACAGTATATGTCACATAAATCCACAGAATATGGACATTATTAGACCCAGATTAATGGAATTCTCCCTACAGGCACTGTTTCTTCATGTAGTACTGTATTTTTTACACAAAACCACACACTATGGTCACTAGATGTGAGCCAGATTATTAAAGACACAGTCTGCGGATGATGTACACTATATGTCACTAAGTACAAAATAAAAATATCTTGCTGCTGTGAAACACACCGAGTAGTCATTAAAAGGCATTGTGGGGTCTTTGAAAAGCTTTTGGTAGTAAAAACAGCAGATTTCTCTCCCTGCACTATCTGTCCCTTCAGAAGCACAAGAGTTAAATTGACTGCTGCTGTAAAATGCACACACACACTGTTGTCCTTAAAAGGACATTTGGGTCTTTGCAATCTTGTTTCTGATAAAATCTGTTAAATTTCGCTCCCTACCTTTCCCTTCCTACGCCCTGCTCTCCCTGTCTATGTCTGAGGCGAACATGCATCATCGGGTGCTATATAGCCAGCCAATCACTGTAATGCCAGCAGCCAACATGGCTACTGGCATTACAGTGAGGGCAGTACTTTCCTGCACCTTTATTGGCTGCTTAAAACCCGCAAAACGTGTGGGGCGGAGACTCGAGCATTTTGCTTGAGCACATGTGGTACTCGGCCGAGTACCCCCATGTGCTGAGCATAGCAATGCTCGAGCCGAACAGATATTCGGCCGAGCATGCTCGCTCATCACTAGCCATAATCCCTTTTTTCACAGTTCGCTCCTCCGTAATCAGTTCATGAACCGGTGGCAGTGAGTTCTGTGAGGTGCAGCATGTTGCCCCATCTTGTTGGAAAAAGCAGGATATTTTTTCTTCCACAGCATCACTGTGGAAGAGCTGCAGTATCAGCCAGCATAGTCCAACTTACCCAAAGATGCATAGACGTGAACGGGGACTACTTTTAGCATCTTTTGTGACTTGTGAGTAATAAAAAACAAAATCCACTTGCTCGTTCATCTTGTCATACTATCGCTGGATATGAGCTACTTTTTTGTGGCCCACCCTATATATTCTTTTGTATTATTGTATGTTATGGTCTTAAAGGGATTTTATGAGATTTTGATACTGATTACTTATTCACAGGATAGCTGATCAGTATCTGATCGTGGGAGTCTGACACCCGGGACCCCGGCTGATCACCTGTTTGAGAAGGCACTAGCAGTTCTTTGAGCACCGCGGCCTTCTCTATGCTTACCAAGCACAGTGCCGTACATTGTATAGCAGCTGTGCTCGGGATCAGGCTCAGACTCATTGAAGTGAATGGTACTGAGAGCAATACCAAGCACAGTCGCTATACAATGTTCGGCGCTGTGCTTGGTAATCTGTGAGAAGGCTGCAATGCTCACGAGGGTGACGGTGCCTTTTCAAACAGCTGATCTACAGGGGTCTAAGTTGTCAGACACCCACCTATCAGTTACTGATGACATATCCTGAGGATAGGTTATCAGTATCAAAGTCTCAGAAAACCCCTTTAACTACCAGCAAGGAATAGGTGGTAATGGCTGGCAAGGAACAGGACTAACCACATTGTTCCTCCCTCCCCTCCAGGTACAAGTGGACTGTTACTGCTTCCTGCCAGGAGGGGAATTTCTTGCGTAGCCACAAAGGAGTGAGGAAGCACACTACAGCTCCTGCTCCTGGAAAAGGTTCTCCAGAGAAATCAGCTATATCAAATATTCAAGTGAATTCTTGAGGGACAGACAGCAGTATGAGCAGCTATATCCAGCCTCAAATATACTGCTGTAACATGAGGAACTATGGCTAAGACACTCATCAGCCATACTGCTGCTAGGCCAGTACAATACTAGTATTAAACTGCAGCTGACCAGCCTGCCTCAGTCATCCTTAATGGTGCCAGAATATTGTTGATCGAGCACCAAAGTGCTTGGGTGCTCTGGTGCTCGACAGAACATCCCAGCACAATGGAAGTCAATGGGAGAACCAGAGCATTAAAACAGGCACCCCATGCTCTGAAGAGGGGAGGGTGTCTGGTTCACAGGACAAAGTCAGAAATTGATTGAAACACCACTGAAATGGTTCGGGAACAGCATGGGGATGATGTCTGGATGCATCTTGAACTCCCAGGTCACTGCTGGGAACGATGTTGTCCGAGTAGTACGCCACTTTTACAGACTGACTATAATAAGCACAAAAGCGAAGATATTTGGAAACATTCTTTCCCATCGGCGTAGCTATAGGGGGTGCAGAGGTAGCAGTCGCTACCAGGCCCAGAAGCCTGAGGGGGCCCAAAGACCCTTGTGCCGCATGAGAAGACACACAAAGCACTAAGAGAATAGGAGCCCAAGCTGAACTCTTGCACCAGGGCCCATGAGCCGTTAGCTACGCCCCTGTTCTTTCCTGTATATTTACTTGTATATAAGGTGCAAGTGCTGCCAAAAATTACAAGGAAAAGGCACTCCGATACAACCTGTATATCACATAAAGGAGGGCATCATTCACATTGTGGTAAAATTGTTCAGGTAGTGGGACTCCTACACTCATAAAGTCTATGCACTGAAAGGGCGGCCAAAAATGACAAGGAACGGGCACTCCAATACACCCTTTGTTACACATTGAGGAGGGAATTATACACACCCTTGAAAAATTGGCCTGCTGGTGACCCTAAAAAACATTAGGAGAAAGTGTCTGCTGGTGACCCTCTAAAACATTAGGGACGAGGGCCTGCTGTTGATCTGACCATCTAAAACATTAGGGGTGCGGGTCTGCTGCTGAGCTGACCCTCTAAAACATTAGGAGCAAGGGCCTGCTGGTGCATATCTAAAACATTAGGGGCGAGGGCCTGCTGCTGATCTGACCATCTAAAACATTAGGGATGAGGGCCTGCTGGTGACTCTCTAAAACATTAGGGGTGAGGGTCTGCTGCTGAGCTGACCCTCTAAAACATTAGGAGCAAGAGCCTGCTGGTGACCCTCTAAAACATTAGGGGTGAGGGTCTGCTGGTGACCCTCTAAAACATTAGGGGTGCGGGTCTGCTGCTGAGCTGACTCTCTAAAATATTAGGAGTGAGGACAGCCTAATAAGCATGTTGATATGATAGAGGAAGAGGATGAGAAAAGAAAGATTTAACCATATACCCTTTTTTGTAGTGAAAGGGGTGCATGGGAATACAGTGTATTCAATACACCATAAAAGCCACATTTGAAGTGCCTTTATGTTCAGCCGCTTTCCGCTGGTGGAGTAGAGAAGTCAGGGGCAATTCAGGCCTTGTTCATTTTGATAAGAGTCAACCTGTCAACCTTTAGTTGAAAGGCAGATGCACTTATCAGTTATTATGCCCCCAGCAGCACTAAATACCCGCTCTGACAAAATGCTGGCGGCAGGGCAGGCCAGCACCTCCAAGGCATAGAGCGCCAGTTCATGCCACGTGTCCAGCTTGGACACCCAATAGTTGTAAGGCACAGAGGGATCACTGAGGATGCTGACACGGTCTTCTACGTACTCCTTCACCATCTTCCAAAACTTTTCCCTCCTTGTGACACTAGGCTGCACATCAGGGTGAGGGTGCCGGCGGGGTGTCATGAAACTGTCCCAGGCCTTGGAGAGTGTTGCCCTGCCTCTGTTGAAACTGCTATGTGTTCCTCTCGTCTCCCCTCCTCATTTGCCCAAGGAACTACGTACTCTGCCAACAGCATTGTCAGCTGGAAATTTCTGGAGCAATTTATTCCACAAGGACCTTCTGGTATTGCACCATTTTCTAGTCCTCTCCACCACAGGAATGAGAGATGAGAAGTTCTCTTTGTAGCGGAAGTCGAGAAGGGTGAACAACCAGTAATCGGTGTTTTCAGAAATGCGTATAGCGCGAGGGTCATGGGAAAGGCAGAATAACATAAAGTCAGCCATGTGTGCCAGAGTCCCAATAGACAAGACTTCACTGTCATTATTAGGAGGATGCCTCTCAATCTCCTCATCCTCTTCGGCCCATCCACGCTGAACAGAAGGAATAAATCAGCTATGGGTACTACCCTCTGTAGCGTAGGCTACCGTCTCCTGCTCCTCCTCATCATCATCATCCAATTCGCGCTAAGAAGACGAACTGAGGGTGGTCTGGCTATCATCCTGTGTACTGTCTTCCCCCATTTCCACCTCTTCCACATGCAAAATGTCTGCCTTCATTGTGAGCAGGGAGCGTTTCAGTAGACACAGAAGTGGGATGGTTACGCTGATAATACCGACATCGCCGCTCACCATCTGTGTTGATTCCTCAAAGTTGCGTAAAACCTCACAGATGTCAGACATCCATGCCCACTCGTCGCTTGTGAAGAACAGAAGCTGACTGGAAAGGCAATGACCATGTTGCAGCTGGTATTCCACTACTGCCCTCTGCTGCTCACAAAGCCTGGCCAACATGTGGAACATGGAGTTCAAGCACGTGCTCATGTCGCACAACATTCGGTAAGCTGGCAATTGCAAGCATTGCTGCAGCGTTGCCAGACCGGTGGCGACTGTAGATGACTTTTGGAAATGGGCAAACATGCGGTGCACCTTCACCAGTTGCTCAGACAAATTGGGGTAGTTTTTGAGAAACCGCTAAACCACTAAGTTGAGTTAGAGGTGGACGAGGAGAAGGGGGGGATGCAGCCACTAAGGTAGGTGGTGGTGGAAATCCTGATGGAAGTAGGGCCCGCATACCTTGGTGTCGGAAGCACCTGTGCCATCCCTGGGTACGACTAGCTCCTGGCCTCCACTACGTTCACCCAGTGTGCTGTTAGGGAAATGTAACGTTCCTGGCCAAAAGCACTATGTCTATGTGTCAGTCGTTAAGTGGACCTTCCCAATAACTGTTTTGGTTAGGGTGATGTTACAGGACAGATGCTAGTATGAGGCGGGGATGGCACACCGGGAAAAATTGTGGCGGCTGGGGAGTCTGGAGGCTGGGGACGGCACAACGGGAAAGGTGTGCATTTAGTGCTATGGTCTGTCGGTGGGTGGCTGGATATTTGGACCCAGGCGTTCGGCCCACCTAATAGGGTGCTTTGATGCCATATGGCGGATCATGCTAGTGGTGGTCAGGTTGCTAGTGTTCACGCTCCAGCTCATTTCGGTAGGGTACAGATTGCAAATGACAATTCTTTTATCATCCGGAGTTTCCTCAAAAAAGCGTCAGACTGCGGAACACCTATCCCTTGGCAAGAGAGGTTGTCGCAAGGGGGTGCTCCGGGGAACAGTTGCGGGTGTGGCCCGCTTTCTCCCTTTTGCCACCCCATTGCCTCTTCAATCCTGTTGTGGTGCTGCTGATACCTCCCTCTCTGTACTTCTGTCCTCTCTCGGCTTGCCACGTTCCCAGGTTGGGTCAGTGATTTCATCGTCCACCACCTCCTCTTCCACTTTCTGAATTTCTGAATTTCCTCACGCTTCTTGGTAATGAATCGCTTTTCTTCCTAAAATGGCTGCTGCACGTGTGAGGACATGGAGAAGGGAACTCTGGAAAGGCGGGATCACCCATACTGACATACATGCAGCCAATCAGCAGCCAGCCCTGTGATGTCACAGCCCTATAAATAGCGGCAGCCATCTTAGATTCTGCCATTTACCAGCGTACTTAGTGCAGGGAGAGACGTGTCTGCAGACGCTAGGGACAGTGATAGGAAAGACTTCATTGTGGTAAAAAAATGATTTATAACTGCAGGGAAAGGATAGGGAGGAATTGTTCCAGAGCATTTATGTAGAACAGGGTTCAGTAGGGGAGTTTGTAAACTGTGTAATAGGAACAATCCTATTACACCTTGGTGCACTGACTGGGGATCCAAATTTCCATTATACAGCTTTGTCATTCCAGCAAATCGTTCTTGTTATTGGGGTGCAAGTGCTGTTTGATGCAGCCATTAATAGGGTTTATTATAAGGAATTATTTCTACATTACATCTTATTTCCCCCTGTGCGGTTCAGTTCTAGGTTTTAAAGCCCAGTTTGCCCTCTATTAGTGGCGAAATAAAAATATATACGCCTTTCATCGTTGCACTTATCTATTTTAAAGCCTTTTGTGTTGTGTGAAAGTGGAAACAAATTAGGGCCTAATTGCCGTTCAGCGGTACAGTGATATATTCTGAAGCCCTCTCTGCCGTGTATTTGTGGCAAAATAAAAATACATTAGCCGTTCATCGTTGCGCTTATCTGTTTTAATGCCTTTTGTGTTGTGTAAAAGG
The DNA here is from genome assembly GCA_033119425.1 of Bufotes viridis. Lineage (NCBI taxonomy): Eukaryota > Metazoa > Chordata > Amphibia > Anura > Bufonidae > Bufotes > Bufotes viridis. Next base: position 178,087,480 of record CM065590.1, read on the forward strand.
AGAAATAATTTTGGGCCTAATTGCCATTCCGCGGTGCAGTGATATATTCTGAAGCCCTGTTTGTCGTGTATTAGTGGTGAAATAAAAATACATTCGCCGGTCATAGTTGCACTTATTTGTTTTAAAGCCTTTTGTGTTGTGTAAAAGTAGAAAACAATTAGGGCCTAATTGCCATTCTGTGGTGCAGTGAAATATTCTAAAACCCAGTTTGCCGTGTATTAGTGACGAAATAAAAAATATTTGATCTAACATTTGATTATTTGATCTAACATTATGTCAGACAGAGAAGTGCCAGGTCCTGCATAGGGGAGTGGCAGAGGCCTAAATGTTTCAGCAGTAGCAGAGTAAGGGGCCGTGGCAGCAGGGGTCACTTCGAGAGGTCTGAGCTCCCAGTGTCAGCTAGCGGTCGTGTCATGACCAGCAACTCAGCGGTTCTTGAATGGTTGAATCGATCTTCGACTTTGTCGAAAGTGACATCAGGCACCCGCAGCCAAGAGTCGGTGGGTTCATCAGACACAACCCTTAGTTGGCATGGCCCGGGATCAGGCCCTATGCCCTCACCTATTCTCAGCCTGCCTCTGTCCTTTCCTCCACTAGGCGGGCAAGTAGTGATGAGGAGAGTGGCATGGGAGCTGGTGTTGCTAGGGGTCATGCTCCTGACCCAAAGGCCGTTGAGGAGGACATCAGTGACATGCAGACAGTACTCGATGATGAGGATGATGTAGCTGATCACACTTGGGAGCCGGGTGACGAAGGGGTTTAGCGAACCCGAGCTGTAAAGTTCAGGTTCGTACCGAACATTATGGTTTTTCGCACCTGGACCCAAACACGAACATTTCCGTAAAAGTTTGAGTTCGGGTTAGTTGTCCGGCGATTTCTTCCTGCCTTTTGAGAAGCTGCAGGGCAGGCAATCAACAAGCGTTTCACTGTTTTGCCCTAAGAAGCCATTATAGCCATGCCTACTATTGGCATGGCTGTGATTGGCTAAGTGCAGCATGTGACCCAGCCTCGATTTAAGCTGGAGTCACGTAGCGCCGCATGTCACTCTGCTGCTCTTAGTGTAGGGACAGGCTGCTGCTGGTGCTCTCAGGGAGAGATTAGGGAAGAAATCTGTTGAACTTGGTGGTGTTAACTCTTCAAACTACAGCAATTATTGAGAGTGCTATGCTACATATTTGTACCCAGCCCTGAGCCCAGTGATACTGCAAAATAATATTTAATCCACCTGTTACTGAAGTGGGGGTCGGCGGCCATTTTAGCAACTGCAGTGTCCTTGGAACAGCATGTTTCCTGCATCTGTGCCAGCCTGCCATGACATCAGTCTAATTATTTTTTGGTAGCTCAGTGGAGGAAAAAATCCTTATTTTTGGCAGGTCAAGTCCCCCTACATTACCTATTTTATAATTTTGGGGTGATATAGTGCATGTCTGTAGTTGGGCTAATAAACCTGTACTGTTGTGCCACAGAGTACGTTTGCATAGAACACTGAAAAACCTATTTTAAAATTTAGGTGTGATAAACAGCATTTGTGTATTTGGGGGAAATAAACCCGTATTGTTGTTCCACAGAGCAGTTTTGCATACAATGCACAAAAACGTATTTTAAAATTTAGTAGTGACATACAGCATTTGTGTATTTGGGGGAAATAAACCCGTATTGTTGTTCAACAGAGCACTTTTGCATACAACGCGCAAAAAACCTAAAGGAATTTTTCTGTTTATGACATCGACACTGCCTTACTGTTAGTGAACTTAATTGTTGACTATTGGCAGTTAAATTGACACCGGAGATAAACCATCTGTTAGTTTGGTGGGTGAATGCAAATAATGAGGAGAACATCAAATAAGGGATGTGGGCATGGTCGTGGTGGTGTTGGTGGAGCTCCTGTTGCTGGGAGAGGACGTGTCCGTTCAGCGCCAACTACAGGTCCAAGTGAAGCACCCTCCTCAGGTGTGAATAGGCGACAGAATCTGCAGCATTATTTGGAAGGCCCGAATGCCGCTCTACGAATGGTGAGGCCAGAATAAGTACAGGCGCTAGTAGATTGGGTGGCTGACAGTGTCTCCAGTACCTTAACATTGTCTCCCACTGCTAAAAGCTCAGAGTTGGTACCTGCAGCCCATGCCCATCAGTCTTTCACCTCACCCCCTTGCAAATCAGCAAAGCAATCTGAGCCCCAAATCATGAAGCAGTCTTTTATGCTTTTTGATGACTCTGCTGGCAGAGTTTCCCAGGGCCTGGAAGAGATTGAGTGCACGGATGCCCAACCTCTTAGGTTTGAGGATGAGGACATGGGAAGGCCAGGAATTACCTTTGCGGCCTGCGCTGCATATGTGCCGGAGTTCAGGGGTTGACATATTCCAATTTTTTTGCTGTCAAGTATCCCTGCACTGCATAGGTGACATGGACCGAAAATTTAAAAAATCATCTTTTAACTTGTTGGGTGCAAAATTACCATTTTTGCCAGGTACAAACCCTTGCTCTGCATAGGTGACAATGACCGAAAATGCTGAAAATCTTCTTTTAAATTGTTGGGTGAAATATTACCATTTTAGCCGGGTACAAACCCTTGCTCTGCATAGGTGACAGTGACCGAAAATGCTGAAAATCTTCTTTTAAATTGTTGGGTGAAATATTAACATTTGTACTGGGTACAAACCATTGCTCTGTAAAGGTGACAGGGACTGAAAATTTGAAAAATCTTCTTTTAAATAGTTGGGTGCAAAATTACCATTTTTGCCGGTTACAAACCCCTGCTCTGCATAGGAACAGTGACTAAAAATGCGGAAAATCTTCTTTTAAATTGTTAGGTGAAATATTACCATTTTAGCCGGGTATAAACCTTTGTTCTGCATAGGTGACAGGGACCGAAAATTTGAAAAATCTTCTTTTAAATAGGTGGGTGCATTACCATTTTTGCCGTGAATAAACCCCTCCTCTGCCTGGGTGCCAGGGGCCTACATTTCTAAAAATCACCTGTTCCATTTGTGGGTGACATAAACCCCGTTTTGCATTGAACAAACCCCTGCTCTGCCAAGGTGCCAGGGGCCTACAATTTAAAAAATCGTCTGTTCCATTGTTGGGTGACATCAACCCACTTTTGCCGCAAAAAACCCTGCTCTGCCTGGATGCCAAGGGCCTACATTTCTAAAAATTGTCTGGTCCATTGGTGGGTGATATGAACCACGTTTTGCCGTGAATTAACCCCTCTTCTGCCTGGGTGCCAGGGGCCTACATTTTTAAAAAACGTCTGTTCCATTGGTGGGTGACATCAACCCAGTTTGCCGGTGAAAAAGCCCTGCACTCCCTGGATGGCAGGGACCTACATTTCTCAAAATCGTCTGTTCCATTGGTGGGTGACATGAACCCCGTTTTGCAGTGAATTAGCCCCTCCTCTGCCTGGGTGCCAGGGGCCTACATTTTTCAAAATTGTATGTTCCATTGGTGGGTGACATGAACCCCGTTTTGCCATGAATAAACCCCTGCTCGGCCTGGATGCCAGGGGCCTACAATTTTTAAAATGGTCTGGTCCATTGGTGGGTGACATGAACCCTGTTTTGCCGGTGATAAACCCCTCCTGCCTGGGTGCCAGGGGCCTACATTTTAAAAAATCGTCTGTTCCAATGGTGGGTGATATGAACCCCTGCTGTGCATTGCTAACAGGGAACCAAATTTAGTAAAAAACGCTGGTAGACGCGCTGCAGATGGCCTTCCCACCTGCTGCTTCCTCAACCTCCTACTCCACATCCATTTCCTCCTCCTAGATCAAGATTTAGATTTTTAATTTATTTTATTTTATTTTAAGTCATTTCCCTTTCCATATTTGTTTGCAGGGCACTTACCCACATGTTGCTGCCTTTTGCAGCCCACTAGCCCTTTCCAGGATTTTTTTACAGCCATTTTAGTGCCCAAAAGTTCAGGTACCCTTTGACTTCAATGGGGTTCGGGATCGGGGTCAAGTTTGGGTTAAGTTCCGTTCAACTATATTCTTTATATAATAATGTAATATTATAAAATTCTGTGTATCCATGATAAATCTGCAGCGTGGGGGCCCCTTGTGGCTTCTATACACTTTCAAAATAATCCTTAAGCGGGGCGAATAGATGCCGGAAGACCGGGACGCTCCATGACCTTCCCAGGAGTTGCTGTTGAGAGCAGCGGTTCATTTCTGAGATGTCCGTATAGTGCGGGGGAATCCGAAGACGGTCTTCATATCTGTGCACCACAGGATGTCCTCCTTCCCATCCTTGATAACTGGGAACTCATGATGTTTTCCCTGACAAAGAGACCAGGGGCTGGTAGTTATGTTTTGAGTCTTGATGAACTTCACAACTTTTCCGGGCTCCAAGAAATCTAGAAGCTTTGTCTTCTCATTGTCTGTAGCTACTAGAGGCCTGTTCATGCCAGGCAGGTTCCCTCCAGAAGTATCTGGCTCGATGAGCGGCCGATACCACTCTTGCATCGATCCTGACCGGATTTGTCTCCAGGTGGAGTTGTTTTTTGGAATGCTTTCCTTATAGCAACCACATCTTTGAATAAACAGAAGACTGGCAGATTCTCTCCTGTCTTAGGCAACACTTAATTTTTTTTAATTAAATTTATTAAATATTTAATATTAAATTAAACCAAAACTTGATTAAAATTATAAGAACGTAAACTTAAATTCACCAATATATTATCCCAATCTTCTAGTGAAATTCACGGACAATCAATTTGCCAAGCCTTTTGTGCCGGAGAACGTGTATTATTAAATCGTGTAGCACTTTATAAAGTTGAGAAATTTTAACCTTCTGTTCTGTCCCATATTCCCTATAAATGAATAGACGAAGTGGCCACTTTGTGGTCTCCTCATGCTTCTGCCACCTCCGCAATCTCTCGTCATCGTGCCACTCTGTGACCTCCTCATGCTGCTGCCACCTCAGTAATCTTTCGTCGTCATGCCACTCTGTGCACAATGACGTTGTGCACAATATCTCATCATCATGCCACTCTGTGGCCTCCTCATGCCTCTGCCACTTCAACACTTTGTCATCGTGCCACTCTGTGGTCTGCTCATGCTGCTGCCAGCTCCGCAATCTTTCATCATGCCACTCTGTGACCTCCTCATGCTGCTGCCACCTCCACAATCTCTTATCATCGTGCCACTCTGTGACCTCCTCATGCTGCTGCCACCTCCATGCTTTGTCGTCATGCCACTCTGTGGTATACTCATGCTGCTGCCACCTCCACACTATGACACCTTGGCACTCTGTAGTCTCCTCATGCTGCTGCCAGCTCCGCAATATGTCATCATCATGCCACTCTGTGACCTCCTCATGCTGCTGCCACCTCCACAATCTCTTATCATCGTGCCACTCAGTGACCTCCTCATGCTGCTGCCACCTCCATGCTTTGTCGTCATGCCACTCTGTGGTCTCCTCATGCTGGTGCCACCTCCACACTATGTCACCTTTCCACTCTCTTGTCTCCTGATGCTGCCGCCACCTTCACACTTTCATAGTGCCACTCTGTGGCCTCTTCCTGATGCTGCTGCTGCCACCTCCATACTGTCCTTGTGCAGCTCTGTGTCCTCCTCATGCTGCTTCCACCTCACTACTATGTCATTGGGCCACTCTGTGGACTTCTCATGCTGTTCCCACCCTCTCCACTTCATGACTGGCAATATTTTGCCTTTCGGCCTGGCTGACATCATCATTTATTTGACTCTCTTCTGATCTGTCAGAAGGAATGAAAAATGAGATGCACAACGGATCCTTTCTGTGTAGCAGCTGTAAGGCCTGAATGGTCCCATCAGATTTGGCTTCTGATTTAGTAGCCAAAAGCAGAGTGGGTACAAAACACAGAAGATATGTAAATATTCCATTCACGTGTCGTCTCTATTTGGATTCAGTACTGTTTTTTTTTTTGGGCTTTAGCAATACTGATGGATTTCTGACCAAATGCTGACTGAGTGAAGGTGGATGCTCAACAGACAGGATCTGTTTTTTCGAGGTTATTGTTCTGACGGATCAGAGGAAGGGCAAAACAATCAGTGACGTTGACACAAACTTACTGCTGACACCCTCTCCACTCTGTCGAGTTGCTCTACTTGTATAAGCGTTTAATAGAACAGGTTCTGTAGACATCTATGTGGAATCAGCAGATGATGGTGTAAAAGGAGTGCCCTTCTTCTTGGCGCTAACATCGACCTTTAAGGCTGAGTTCATACTTAAGTTATTTGGTCAGCCTTTGCTTTATGACTGCACAAATAAGTGAAGTGTGCAGTGATTCTAAGAGCGACACCTGTCATCTACATATCATACAGACTCACAGTATTATTTAACTACCAAAGCAGACTCCCTTTGCGTGTTACTGCAAGGCACAGTGTTCTACACCACTATAAAGGCTTTCTGCAGCCAGGAAATAGCCTTTTTTTTTTTACTTAATTCATTGCGAACGAATTCGGGTCGAATCAAATTTTTCCCCAAAAATACGACGAACCGGTGGATCGAATTTTCGAAAAAATCGTTCATCTTTAGTAATAGCATCACAGATAGAAACAGATGTTGCACTTGCACATATAGTGGCTAGGGTTGAGCGAATCATAAAATCCGACTCGTATCCAAATTTCTGGGAAAATTTGACTTGCTCCAAAGCCAAATTTCCTTGTGCTTCATTGTAATTAGGGATGAGCGAACCCGAACTGGATAGTTCGGGTTCGTACCGAATTTTGGGGTGTTCGGGACACTGACCCGAACATTTTCAAAAAAGTTTGGGTTCGGGTCCGTTGTTCGGCAATTTCTTCACGCTTTCTGAGGGGCTTCACAGCAGCCAATCAGATAGCATTTTACTTCTTGCCCTAAGAAGCCATCACAGCCATGCCTACTAATGGCATGGCTGTGAATGGCCAAGTGCAGCATGTGACTCAGCCTCTAATTAAGCTGGAGTCACGTAGCGCCGCACATCACACTGCTCTGATTAGTGTAGAGAGAGGACGCAGCTTCTGTGAGGGCGAGATTAGCCAGGGAAAAGTCAGCAAAAACACCTAATGAAGTGATCGATCTACAGCTGTGAATCATTCAACTTCTGATAGTTAATTTCTCACTGGTTTTTAGGCTGCACAGAGCGTTTTTCTGTCACTTTTTTCTGGGGTGATCGGCGGCCATTTTGTGTCTTGTGGTGCACCAGCACAAGCTGCCACCTAGTCAATAAATCCATCAATACTAGTTTTTTTTTTTTGCTATATCCTACATCAGGGTCTTGGCTGTGCTTATTATCACCCCTAGAAACTCAGGATAAAAATTTCTATATTTTATTAAGGGGTTAAATTCAATAGCCAAAATAGCAATCCCCTAAATCTGGTGTTCCAGCTGTGGCTAGCCAAGTGAAATAATGTTTGCTGTCTGGCAAAGATTAGATTTTTTTCTCTGGTGAAATTCTATAGCCAAAATAGTAATCCTCTAAATCTGGTTTCCCAACAATGGCTGGCAAAGTTTAATAGTGTCCGGCAAAAGATAAATAATTTTCTCGGGTGAAATTCAATTGCCAAAATAGCAATAACGTAAATCTGGTGTTCCAGCTGTGACTGGACAAGTTTCATAGTGTCCGTCATAGGATATATTATTTTATGGGGTGAAATACAGTTGCAAAAATAAAAACACCATAAATCTGGTGTTCCAGCTGTGGCTGGACAAGTTTAATAGTGTCCGGCAAAGGATATATTTTTTTCTGGGGTGAAATTCAATTGCCAAAATAGCAATACCATAAATCAGTGGTTTCAGCTGTGGCTGGCCAAGTTTAATAGTATCCATCACAGGATAGATTTTGTTCTGGGGTGAAATTTAATTGCCAAAATAGCAATACCCTGAATCTGGTGTTCCAGCTGTGACTGGACAATTTCCCTAGTGTCCGTCAAAGGATATATTATTTTCTGGGGTGAAAATCAGTAGCAAAAATAGAAATACAGTAAATCTGGTGATCCAGCTGTTGCAGGCATAGTTTAAATCTGTCCGTAAAAGGGTATATTTTTTTCTTGTGTGAAATTCAACTGCCAAAATAGCAATACCATAAATCGGTGGTTTTAGCTGTGGCTGGCCAAGTTTAATAGTGTCCGTCACAGGAAAGATTTTGTTCTGGGGTGAAATTCAATTGCCAAAATTGCAATACACTGAATCTGGTGTTCCAGCTGTTGCAGGCCTAGTTTAAATTTGTCCGTAAAAGGATATATTATTTTCTGGTGTGAAATTCAATTGCCAAAATAGCAATACCATAAATCTGGTGTCCCAGCAGTGACTGGACAAGTTTATTAGTGTCCGGCAAAGGATATATTTTGGAGTCACGTAGCGCCGCACGTCACACTGCTCTGATTAATGTAGGGAGAGGAGGCAGCTTCTGTGAGGGCGAGATTAGGCAGGGAAAAGTCCGCATTAGCACCTAATGAAGTGATCTATCTACAGCTGTGAAGGATTAAACTTCTGCTAGTAAATTGCTCACTGGTTTTTAGGCTGCACAGAGCGTTTTTCTGTCACTTTTTTTCTGGGGTGATCGGCGGACATTTTGTGACTTGTGGTGCACCAGAACAAGCTGCCACCAAGTCCATCAACCCATCAATACTAGTTTTTTTTTTTTTGCTATATCCTATATAAGGGGCTTGGCTGTGCTTATTTTCACCCCTAGAAACTCAGGATAGCAATTTCTATATTTTATTAAGGGGTTAAATACCATTGCCAAAATACCAATCCCCTAAATCTGGTGTTCCAGCTTTGGATAGCCAAGTATAATACTGTCTGCTGCCTGGCAAAGGATAGATTATTTTCTGTGGTGAAATTCAATCCCCTAAATCTGGTGTCCCAGCACTGGCTGGCAAAGTATAATAGTGTCCGCCAAAACATATATTTTGTTCTGGGGTGAAATTAAATTGCCAAAATAGCAATACCATAAATCAGTGGTTTCAGCTGTGGCTGGCAAAGTATAATAGTGTCCGCTAACACATATATTTTGTTCTGTGGTGAAATTCAATTGCCAAAATAGCAATACCCTGAATCTGGTGTCCCAGCTGTTGCAGGCCAAGTGTTAATCTGTCCGTAAAAGGGTATATTTTGTTCTGGGGTGAAATTCAATTGCCAAAATAGCAATACCCTGATTCTGGTGTCCCAGCTGTTGCAGGCCAAGTGTTAATCTATCCGTAAAAGGGTATATTTTGTTCTGGGGTGAAATTCAATTGCCAAAATAGCAATACCATAAATCAGTGGGTTCAGCTGTGGCTGGCAAAGTATAATAGTGTCCGCCAAAACATATATTTTGTTCTGGGGTGAAATTCAATTGCCAAAATAGCAATACCATAAATTAGTGGTTTCAGCTGTGGCTGGAAAAGTATAATAGTGTCTGCAAAACATATATTTTGTTCTGGGGTGAAATTCAATTGCCAAAATAGCAATATCCTGAATCTGGTGTCCCAGCTTTTGCAGGCCAAGTGTTAATCTGTCCGTAAAAGGAGATATTTTGTTCTGGGGTGAAATTCAATTGCCAAAGTAGCAATACCCTAAATCTGGTGTCCCAGCTGTTGCAGGCCAAGTGTTAAACTGTCCGTAAAAGGGGATATTTTGTTCTGGGATGAAATTCAATTGCCAAAATAGCAATACCATGAATCTGTTGTCCCAGATGTTGCAGGCCAAGTGTTAATCTATCCGTAAAAGGGTATATTTTGTTCTGGGGTGAAATTCAATTGCCAAAATAGCAATACCATATATCAGTGGTTTCAGCTGTGGCTGGCAAAGTATAATAGTGTCCGCCAAAACATATATTTTGTTCTGGGTGAAATTCAATTGCCAAAATAGCAATACACTGAATCTGGTGTCCCAGCTGTTGCAGGCCAAGTGTTAATCTGTCCGTAAAAGGGTATATTTTGTTCTTGGGTAAAATTCAATTGCCAAAATAGCAATACCATAAATCAGTGGTTTCAGCTGTGGCTGGCAAAGTATAATAGTGTCCGCCAAAACATATATTTTGTTCTGGGGTGAAATTCAATTGCCAAAATAGCAATACCCTGAATCTGGTGTCCCAGCTGTTGCAGGCCAAGTGTTAATCTGTCCGTAAAAGGGTATATTTTGATCTGGGGTGAAATTCAATTGCCAAAATAGCAATACCCTGAATCTGGTGTCCCAGCTGTTGCAGGCCAAGTGTTAATCTGTCCGTAAAAGGGTATATTTTTTTCTGGGGTGAAATTCAATTGCCAAAATAGCAATACCATAAATCAGTGTTTTCAGCTGTGGCTGGCAAAGTATAATAATGTTCTCCAAAACATATATTTTGTTCTGGGGTGAAATTCAATTGCCAAAATAGCAATACCATAAATCAGTGGGTTCAGCTGTGGCTGGCAAAGTATAATAGTGTCCGCCAAAACATATATTTTGTTCTGGGGTGAAATTCAATTGCCAAAATAGCAATACCATAAATTAGTGGTTTCAGCTGTGGCTGGAAAAGTATAATAGTGTCTGCAAAACATATATTTTGTTCTGGGGTGAAATTCAATTGCCAAAATAGCAATATCCTGAATCTGGTGTCCCAGCTTTTGCAGGCCAAGTGTTAATCTGTCCGTAAAAGGAGATATTTTGTTCTGGGGTGAAATTCAATTGCGAAAGTAGCAATACCCTAAATCTGGTGTCCCAGCTGTTGCAGGCCAAGTGTTAAACTGTCCGTAAAAGGGGATATTTTGTTCTGGGATGAAATTCAATTGCCAAAATAGCAATACCATGAATCTGTTGTCCCAGATGTTGCAGGCCAAGTGTTAATCTGTCCGTAAAAGGGTATATTTTGTTCTGGGGTGAAATTCAATTGCCAAAATAGCAATACCATATATCAGTGGTTTCAGCTGTGGCTGGCAAAATATAATAGTGTCCGCCAAAACATATATTTTGTTCTGGGTGAAATTCAATTGCCAAAATAGCAATACACTGAATCTGGTGTCCCAGCTGTTGCAGGCCAAGTGTTAATCTGTCCGTAAAAGGGTATATTTTGTTCTTGGGTAAAATTCAATTGCCAAAATAGCAATACCATAAATCAATGGTTTCAGCTGTGGCTGGCAAAGTATAATAGTGTCCGCCAAAACATATATTTTGTTCTGGGGTGAAATTCAATTGCCAAAATAGCAATACCCTGAATCTGGTGTCCCAGCTGTTGCAGGCCAAGTGTTAATCTGTCCGTAAAAGGGTATATTTTGATCTGGGGTGAAATTCAATTGCCAAAATAGCAATACCCTGAATCTGGTGTCCCAGCTGTTGCAGGCCAAGTGTTAATCTGTCCGTAAAAGGGTATATTTTTTTCTGGGGTGAAATTCAATTGCCAAAATAGCAATACCATAAATCAGTGTTTTCAGCTGTGGCTGGCAAAGTATAATAATGTTCTCCAAAACATATATTTTGTTCTGGGGTGAAATTCAATTGCCAAAATAGCAATACCCTGAATCTGGTGTCCCAGCTGTTGCAGGCCAAGTGTTAATCTGTCTGTACAAGGGTTTATTTTGTTCTGGGGTGAAATTCAAGACCCGAGTGGTTTGCATGCTGTGGCATCAGAGCCTGAAGCGAGGCATTAATGTTCTGAATCTTAGCACAACCTGCATGACCAGCCATCTACATGCAAAGCATGAACTGCAGTGGAGTAAACACCTTAAAAGCAAGGAACTCACTCAGGCTCCCCCTGCTCTCTCTTCTGCTGCTGCCTCGGCCTCTTCCTCCGCCTCGGGAGGAATGTTGGCACCTGCCGCCCACCAAACAGAGGATGTGCCACCGACACCACCACCTGCGTTACCAAGCATCTCTACCATGTCACACGGCAGCGTTAAGCTCTCCATCTCACAAACCTTGGAGAGAAAGCGTAAATTCCCACCTAGCCACCCTCGAGTCCTGGGCCTGAATTCCAGCATTTCTAAACTACTGGCCTTTGAAATGCTGTCATTCAGGCTGGTGGACACAGACAGTTTCAAACAGCTGATGTCCATGGCTGTCCCACAGTATGTTGTTCGCAGCCGCCACTACTTCTCCAAGACAGCCGTGCCTTCCCTGCACAACCAAGTATCTGATAAAATCAAGTGTGCACTGCGCAACGCCATCTGTGGCAAGGTCCACCTAACCACAGATACGTGGACCAGTAAGCACTGCCAGGGACACTATATCTCCCTAACTGCACACTGGGTAAATGTAGTGGCGGCTTGGCCACAGGCGGAGAGTTCTTTGGCGCACGTCCTTCTGTCGCCAAGGATCGCACGGCATCATTCTTTGCCTCCTGTAGCCTCTTCCTCCTACTCGGCTTCCACCAGCTCATCCAGTCAGCCACACACCTTCACTACCAACTTCAGCACAGCCCAGGGTAAACGTCAACAGGCCATTCTGAAACTCATATGTTTGGGGGACAGGCCCCACACCGCGCAGGAGTTGTGGCGGGGTATTGAACAACAGACCGACGAGTGGTTTCTGTCGGTGGGCCTCAAGCCCGGCCTCGTGGAGTGCGATAATGGGCAAAATCTCGTTGCAGTGCTGGGACTAGCCGGTTTGACGCACATCCCTTGCCTGGTGCATGTGCTGAATTTGGTGGTGCAGAAGTTCATTCACAACTACCCCGACATATCAGAGCTGCGGCATAAAGTGTGGGCCGTCTGCGCACTTCCGGCGTTCACATCCTGCCGCTGCTCGCCTGTCTGCGCTACAGCGTAACTTCGGCCTTCCCGCTCACCGCCTCATATGCGACGTGCCCACCAGGTGGAACTCCACCGTGTAAATACTGGAGAGACTGTGCGAGCAGCAGCAGGCCATAGAGGAGTTTCAGCTGCAGCACGCACACGTCAGTCGCACTGCGGAACAGCACCACTTGACTTCACCACCAATGATTGGGCCTCCATGCGAGACCTGTGTGCCCTGTCGCGCTGTTTCAAATACTCCACCAACATGGCCAGTGGCGATGACACCGTTATCAGCGTTACAATACCACTTCTATGTCTCCTTGAGAAAACGCTTAGGGCGATGATGGAAGAGGAGTGCTGGGGCCTAAATAAGGTCTGGGTGCTGGGGTCTAAATAACTGAAAGTGGCCTTCTCCAGTGGTGGGTGATATGACGCCTTATTCCTTGCTGTGGGTCCTCTCTCCTCTGTCTGGGTGCTGGGGCCGAAATAACTGAAAGTGGCCTTCTCCAGTGGTGGGTGATATGACGCATGATTCCTTGCTGTGGGACCTCTCTCCTCTGTTTGAGTGCTGGGGTCGAAATAACTGAAAGTGGCCTTCTCCAGTGGTGGGTGATATGACGCATGATTCCTTGCTGTGGGACCTCTCTCCTCTGTCTGGGTGCTGGGGCCTAAATAACTGAAAGTGGCCTGAACATTTTCGCGAAGTTTGGCCAAACTTCTCGAACCCGAACATCCAGGTGTTCGCTCATCTCTACCACCTACTAATTCAAGATGTCGAAGTTAGCAAACTTTGTTGAATCAATTTTTCTTGCAATGACAGTAAAAAAACTACATACCCACTTCATCTATTTGATCATGGAGAGGCTGTAGCGGTCACCTTGATTGAAGAAAACGTGTCAAATCTCACACACGCTGACGTGTGACGTCACCACGTCAGCGTGGTAGTCTGGCACGGTGACATCATCTTCAATTAGTTGGCTTTGTGAGTTACCTATTTTCTGGATTCTCTATGTTGCTCATACAACTGTATTCCTATATCTTTGAGAATTTTATTATCTATGTTTTTTTTATTTTGAGCATGTTGTGACTAAAAGATATATACACATACAATTGTTCTGCAATTGATTTATTTAATACGTAAAAAATTCTGATGTGGATTCACAATTTCCCATTTTTTTGTGCTTTTTTTTTACTTTTTTCATCAATGCTTTTTTTCCTTTGAGCTTTCAAAAAAAAAAGTGACATTACAGGCGAGCACATACTTTCTTCAAAAAATCGTAGTCTTGCAAAACATATCTTTAAAAAATATATGGTGGTAAAACATCCCCAAAATGCCTCAAGGGCCTCATGCACTCGACCGTATTTTGTTTCCTTGTCTGTTCTGTTTTTTTTTTGCTGATAGGATGCAGACCCATTCATTTCAATAGGTCTTCAAATAATGAGGACAGCAAAACATGTGCTGTCAGCATCAGTATGTCCGTTCCGTAGCCCCGCAAAAAAGCATTTCCTATTTTTTTCTAGTTTGTGGACATGGATAGGCATCATTACAATGGATCCACAAAAATAACGGATCCGCAAAAGAAAACGGATGCCATATGGAACGTCATCCGATTTTTTTTTGCGGATCACCAATTTGTGGACCGCAAAACACATACGGTCGTGTGCATGTAGCCAAAAATGGTACAAAAACACTGATAAAAATGGCATGAATAGTGTGTGTTTGTGTGTGTGTATGAAGGACATCTAATGGTTAGAAACAAGTGACTAACAGGAACTAACACCAGACATCCATCACATGATTACCAGGTCCAATAGAGGCAATAGCAGTTCGGCAACCACAGTGCATAACATTTCTGCCTTCTCTTGAGGGTAGCTAGAGACCCAACCAAAAGCTGCTCTATATAACATGGCCGCTGTTCGGCCATTCCATGCATTGGGGACTGCGATTGCGGTCCCCATTGCACGGCCACCATCCGTGCAGATTCCACAGACGGATCCAGACCCATTCAACTTCAATGGGTCCGTGATCCATACACACCACAAAAAATAGAACATGTTCTATTTTTTTGCAGTGCGGAGACACGGAGAAAAACCCCATGGAAGCACTCCGTAGCACTTCCTTGGAGTTCCTTGTCCCCATTCCGCACTGGACCTTCCCTTGCGGACCCAGTCAAGTGAGTCCTAGGTCTCATGCACACAGCTGGTGCCCGCAAATTGTGGACCTGCTGTTTGCGGGCCGCAATACGGTCACAGCCGGGCAATGGCCGTGTGCATGAGCCCTAAGACTGTAAAATGGGATTTTGGAAGTCATTAACCCTTTCATGACCAGGCCTAAAAAGGGCCTGAATGTCCAGGCAATTTTTCATGTTTGTGTGCAAGTGGTGGTTTAGTAACCCTAACTTTTTTAATTGTTTGACTACCAAAATAATTTTTGTGATGTTTTTTACTTGATACTTAGAACTTTTTATTAGCATGTTTTTTTAGAGATTTTTTCCTTTTTTAAGGTTTAATTTGTGAAAACCGCTAATTCTTTATAACTAATTTAATCGCAGCTTTTCATTTATTAAATATTAAAACTGACACAAAAATTAATTATTGCAATGGGTTCCCTATGATTATAA
The DNA here is from genome assembly GCA_033119425.1 of Bufotes viridis. NCBI lineage: Eukaryota > Metazoa > Chordata > Amphibia > Anura > Bufonidae > Bufotes > Bufotes viridis. Next base: position 178,102,753 of record CM065590.1, read on the forward strand.
TATGCCCCCAAGAGGTCATTAAAAGATCTCTGGAGGACACTGACGTTTTTTTTTATTTTCTCGGTTTCCACTGTAACTGGGGCAAAACAGTCCCCTGTGGTGGCATTACACACAGGCAGAGCTGATCAGGCTTTCTTTAGACCCTGCAATGCTGCTTCTACCCCGAGACAACCGGCGGTCACGTGACTGGTGGGACCAATAGAGGAAGAGGCTCGGCTCTCCCGCCCTTTACTCGCATTAGAGAAGACAAGAGTGGTAATAAGCTGCTCGTGTCTTCTCCTCAGGGTCCCCGCTGTGTTTAACAGCCAGGACCCGACCTGCTCTTGCTAGATTGCAGGAGCTTTAATCCTTGCATGGGGAGATGTCCGCTTCCTTCTAATTTTGGGCACTTGCAATGGAATTTGCCACCAATGCAACTAGTGTTAACTAAGTACTATTCCTATCAGTTTAATCTCTGTTTTGGCCCTTATCAGGGCCAGGGCCAGTGTAGTGAATAGATTTTTGGAACCGGGAGATGGAAAAAGACCCATGCTCGGTCTGATTCGTTTGAATTTTAGGTCACTGCGCGTGTGCCGTGCAATGTACTGTGACACCCTATATGAGTGGTGGGCAGTGGGCACAGTACAGTCAGTGGGCCTTACACACACTGGCAGGCAACTGCAATTATATTAAAGGGTAAAAATGAAATGACTTTTTTTATCTGCAAGGTACTGTGCCACCCGATATGAGTGGTGGGCACTGGCAGTGGGCCTGACACACACTGGCAGGCATTGGCAACTGCAATTATATTAAAGGGTAAACATTTAATTACTTTTTATCTGCAAGGTACTGTGCCACCCTATATAAGTGGTGTGAACGCAAGCAAGTGCGGGTGAGTTGCATTTTTCACTGATGGTTGCTAGGAGATGTTGTTTGTAAACCATCAGTTTTTTATCACGCGTGTGAAAAACGCATCAAAATGCATTGCACCCACACGGAAGAAACTGAACAACTGAACGCAATCGCAGGCAAAATTTAATTGCTTTGCCTGTGAAATCGCACAGTTTCCACTGAACGAATCCGGACCTAATCCGGACACGCTCATGTGAAAGAGGCAGATGAGTCTTTGAGGACTGGAGTGGACACAGAACACTGGCCTAGCTAACACTTTCCCTATTAATTCAGCAGCAGCAGCACTCTCCCTGCTCTAACTAACACTGCAGCTTCAGAATGAATCTAAGATGGATGCTGTCCTTGCTTTTTGATAGGAGGTGGGAGGGTCTGGGAGGGAGGGTATGCTGATTGGCTGGAATGTGTCTGCTGACTGTGAGATACAGGGTCAAAGTTTGCTCAATGATGACGTACATAGTGGCCCCCTGCCAGTAATAATGTCCCCCATAGTGGCACCCAGCACAAATAATGTCTCCCATAATGGCCCCCAGCGGTAATAATGTCCCCCATTTTGGCCCCCAGCATTAATAATGTCCCCCATAATGGTCCTTAACATTAATAATGTCCCCCATAGTGGCCCCCAGCATTAATAATGTCCCTCATAGTGTCTCCCAGCATTGATAGTAATCCCCATAGTGGCCCCCAACAGTAGCAATGTCCCCAATAGTGGACTCCAGCATTAATAATTTTCCCCAAAGTGGACACAAGCAGTTTTAATGCCCCTCATATTGGCCCCCAGCAGTAGTATTGTCCCCCATAATGGCCCCTAGCACTAATAATGTTTCCCATAGTGGTTCCTAACATTAATAATGTTCCCAATTTTGGCCCCCAGCATCAATAATGTTCTCATAGTGGCCCCCAGCAATAATAATGTCCCCCACAGTGGCCCCCTAGCATTACTATTGTCCCCAATAGTAGTCCCCAACGTTAATAATGTCCCCCACAGTGGCCCCCTAGCATTACTATTGTCCCCAATAGTAGTCCCCAACGTTAATAATGTCCCTCATAGTGGCCCCAGCATTAATAATGCTTCACATAGTGGCCCCCAGAATAAATAATATACTCCATGTTTGCCCCTAGCATTAATAACGTCCCTCATAGTGGCCCCCAGTATTAAAAATGTCTCTTATACTGGCCCCCAGAATTAATAATGTCCCTCATAGTGGCCCCCAGCATTAATAATGTGGCCCACAGCATTTTCTTTTGACTGCCAAAAAAAAAAACAACCTCATCCACTTTCACGCGTGGGGACACTAGCTCCTCATTGGATGCAGCAGGACCTTATGTGATCATGTGATGTCATCACTCTGGGAGAGCAGGTCCTGCTGCATTCAATCAGGAGTCAGTATCCGCACGTGGTGGATGAGTTGCGTATTTTTAAAACATTTTTTAACTCATGAAATGTCATTTCTCCCCACTGTCCCTGTTTTTATCGGCTGTTACACGGCCACACACCCCTGTCTAAACGGGCCCAGGCCCCGAATTATTTAACCTAGTGATGCCCATGCCAATGTGATTGTCTGAACAGTTTCAGTAAGGCCTCTTGCACAAGACTGTATGCCCTCTGAGACATACGGTCCGTAAGTGGGCCATATGTCCCACAGCGGAATTGATTGTGCATACGAGAGTGCACAGCATCATAGATTACAATGATGCTGTGCACATTGGGCCGCCCTCGGAGCTATTTTCCCACACTCATCAATGCCGCTCAGGGACATATAGCCCGCTCATGGACCGTATGTCTTGGAGGGCATATGGTCGTGTGCAAGAGGCCTAACAGGCGTATCCGAGAGAGAAGGTCAGAAAGTGAAGCTACTTCTTGTCTTATGAGCTCTCTTATCCTAGTCTGACTGAAGAGGAACCAATGCAAATTCCCTCCCCAAGGTTCCTGATACTCTCCAAGGCATAGATGGATAGGAGGAGACTTATGTATTCTGTGATATTGTTGTAACAACAACTGGCATTTTGGCCACAAGTGTACCCTCAAATCAGATCGACCTCTATGCCTGCAAAGATGATAGTAAGGTTCATCTTGCTGTATTAAATTTTTCTCCCAAAAATATAGTAATGTTGCCTTCTAGGGTTGAATGGGAAGGTGTATCCTTGCCAGTGCAGGCTTTTGTTTCAGTGTGGTGTTACAGTGAATTTTTTTGTATTTTGAGTTGGCCAGGAAATTGGCACGTGAACTAGCGGCGAATTGCAATTTTTAGTTTTCAGGCCAGCCATGGGCTGAATCAACACACGTAATGCAGCCCAAGCCCTGCCCAGAAGTAAACAGGCCAGGCACCAGAAGTTACCAAAAGGAGACTAGATTGTCGGAACACAGCAGTGGTAAGAAGGTTACTATGATATTTTTCCATAGGTATCAAAAACTCTAGGGTCTAGTTAAAAATTGCCCTAATCCTCAAAAACCCTTTAAGTTATCAGTAGTAAGGATCCACTGTGATACTTACTTTTTGGTTAGTTCATTCTAATGAGAATTATTACAGTGGGAAGAGGCATGTACAAGTAAATGTTTTGATTTTCTTGTTTAAGTCACTGTTACTACTTTGCAGGTGCCCCCTACACAGTATGAATAGTTTGCTGATGTTTTTTTTTTTTTTTTTTTGTGAGAAGAGAATGTTCTCCTCCCTCATCAAGGATATGACTGTCCCGTTCACTTAGTTCCAGGTTCCAAATATCTCCAGGCTTCACTTTACTGTAGTTGTTAGGTATATTAGTTGTCACATGTTTGGCTCCTAAATTCTGTTCCAGACTGGTGTGTTTTCTATATATTCTTGAATCTGTAGGTTCAAAGAGTGTATATTCTATAATCTGTAGTCCTACAGATTTTTTTGTCTTGCTGTTTTAAGAATTTGTCTGTTGCTGTGCTGTTATATTGTTCTGATTAAATTGCTAGATTGAACTCAGATAGGAACAGTTCACTATTGCTCAATTTCTCTTCACTTTCATTCATCCACTATCTACCTGCATGCAATGCATCTGCATCCACTACTTTGCTGTACAATCTTCTCCTTCTGTGACCCACAGCTTGCAGTTCCACTGGTTAATTTCTTTAAGTTTCTTGTTTTCTGTCAGTGTTGCTATGTCCTTCATTTATGTGTTTTTTGCAACTATCTAGTTGTTGTGCAATTCAGCCCTACTCTAAGTCCTGGGGTATTTGAGTACCACGAGCCACAGTTAAGACATAAGAAGGGAGACTACTAAAGGTGAAATCCAGTTCTACAGTTTTACATATTTTGCATGTGGTGCTTTTCTGCATTATCTAGGCCTCCCACAGTACTATAGAGTTGGCATTAGATTCCCCTCCTACAATAATGGGTGCTAAGTATGCTACTTTTCTTTCAGTATGGAATGTACTCTGATGCCAACACTTCTAAAACTGGCCATACACATTAGATAGAAGTTGGTTGATGGTTGAATAGTGGTTTAACATGCAATCATCTGGTGAACATTTGTTTCGCAGACACAGCCATACACATTTTAGTCCATATTAGCTGTTACAGTTGCTCAAAGTGCCCATACACTTTCAATAAAACCGGGCGATGGACAAAAGATCTTTCATTGATCATTCTTTCAAAGATCTTCTGTTCATGGAAGATCTTTCCTTCAATGAAATATCTTTCGTCAGAACAAAATTATCAAATAAAAATATTCAACATTCTTTTCAAATGACAATCATCTGCTAGAGAGGTGTATGTGTGTGTGGGGGGATGGATGGGCTGTTAGAGAGGTGGGGGGGTATGTCTCATGTTATGTACTTTGTGTTCTTGTTGTTATTGCACAAATGATCTTACTGGACCTCATAATGTTGTTATTTTTTGAAAATTAACCTCTTCTAGCCCGGGCCAGTTTCTACCTTAAGGACCGTGCCATTTTTTGCAAATCACTTAATGTGGCAATCATTTTGGAACGCTTTTACTTATCCAAACCATTCTGAGATTTCTTGTGACACATTGTACTTCATGACAGTGGTAAATTTGAGTTGATATATATGTCACCTATATTTATAAAAAAAAATCAAAATTTGACCAAAAATTTGGAAAATTCTCAATTTTCAAATTCAATTCATCTGCTTTTAAGACAGATAGTGATACCGCATAAACTATGCTTTACATTTCCCTTATGTCTACTTTATGTTGGCATCATTTCGTAAATGTCATTTTATTTTTTGGATGTTAAATTGAGTACAATTTTAGATGCAATTTTTAAAATTTTTAAGAAAATAAAAAAAAAATTTTTTAAGGACCAATTCAGTTACGAATGTAAAAAAAGGGGTCAGTCAGCACATCCCAATGTGCAGGTGCACGCTGCCATCGCTAAAAACATAAAGAAAAAAAATGGTCAATGCAACAGCGCTCTGCAAACACAGTACAATAATGCCATAATTATAAAAAACATTCTGGTGCTAATGCTACTCTTACTTTGCAAATTTGAGATTCTTGGCAAATTCATTTTGTACAAAATTTTTTGGGCCCATCTGCCAAATGTCAAGGCGATCTCTATAAGACGGGAACCTAACACTAAATACTACCTGTTATTTGCCATAATGGCCACCATAAAATTAAGGGAGCGCAGGTTCTACGTGCATGCTGGGTCCACTCTTCTTTTTACCATTTTTGGTGACATAACAGCCTCCATTAATTCCAGGGATGCAGGTACCAACATGCATGCTGAGCCCACTCTATACTTCTCCTGGTGCCAAATGGCTTCAAATAAATACAATGAGAGCTGGCTACAGCTTTATACTTACTTTAATTAAAATCAGCCTATGGGGCAGAGAGGCTTGTCAAGGGTGCAAGACCAACATGAGTTAGCCACACCTCCAGCTCCAGTACAACTGCAAAAAAAGGGGGTCAGTCAGCACATCCTAATAGGGAACCTAACACTAACTACTACCTGTTATGTACCATAATGGCCACCATAAAATTTAGGGAATGCAGGTTTCACATGCATGCTGGGTCCACTCTGCTATTCAGTTATGAAGTCATTTTGAGGGGCTTATATAATAGAAACCACTCATAAATTACCCTATTTTAGAAACTACACCACTCAAGTTATTCAAATATGATTTTACAAACTTTGTTAACCCTTTATGTGTTCTACAAGAATTAAAGGAAAACAGATAAATCTCAAAAATTCACTTATTTTTGCAGATTTTTAATCCTTCTTTTTCCTGTTAGGTAGCAAGGGTTAACAGCAAAACAAAACAATGTTTATTACCCTGATTCTGCAGTTTACAGAAAAACACCCCATATGTGGTCGTGAACTGCTGTATGGAAACACGGCAGGGCTCAGAATGGAAGAATCAACATATGGATTTTGGAAGGCATATTTCACTGGGATATTTTTAAATTGCCATGTAGCATTTGAAGACCCCCTGATGCACCCCTATAGTAGAGAATCCCAAAAAGTGACCCCCATTTCAGAAAATATAGGATAAGGTGATAGTTTTATTGGTACAATTTCGGGGTACATATGATTTTTTAATTGCTGGATATTGCAATTTTTGTGAGGCAAGGTAACCAAAAAATGGCTGTTCTGGTACTGTTTTTATTTTTTGTTTTTTTCTTACGGCATTCATCCAACAGGACAGATCATGTGTTATTTTTAAAGATTGGGTTGTTACGGATGCGATGATACCAAATATGTTTTTTTTTTTATTTTATTTTTTCACTTTTACATAATAAAACATTTCTGGAAAAAAAATAATGTTTTTGTGTCTCCATTTTCTGAAAGCACTTTTTTATTTTTCTGCTGATAGTTTTGTTTAGGGGCTTGTTTTTGGCAGGAAGTGTTGATGTTTTAGTTGGTACAACTTTTGGGTACATAATGATTTTTTGATCATTCAATATGCTGTACATCACATAAAGGAAACAGGTTCTTGGCAATAACCAAAGAATATTACCTTTCCCAACTGGTTCAGGACCCGACTAGAGGGACAGCCATACTGGACTTAGTATTAACCAATAGACCTGACAGAACAACAGATGTGCAAATTGGGGGACACCTGGGAAATAGTGACCATAAAGTAATAACCTTCCAATTATCATTCAAAAGAGCATTTCTACAGGGAGGAACAAAAATACCAAACTTCAAAAAAGCTAAATTTAGCCAACTATGCGAGGCCATAGGCCTAACTAACTGGGACAAAGTCCTCAAAAACAAAAATACAGCCACAAAATGGGATATCTTTAAAAGCATCCTCAATTCTCATTGTGAGAGGTACATACCATACGGGAATAAAAGGTTAAGGAACAAAAAGAAACCAATGTGGATAAATTGAAATGTAAAGAAAGCAATAAATGACATAAAGAAAGCATATAAATCACTAAAACAGGAGGATAGCGAGGAAGCACTGAAAAACTATAAGGAAAAAAATAGAACATGTAAAAAAAAAAAAAAATAAGCGGCCAAACTAGAGACCGAGAGATTAATTGCCACAGAGAGTAAAACTAACCCTAAAATTTTATTGAATTATATAAATGTTAAAAAGTATAAATCTGAAAGTGTTGGCCCTTTAAAGAGTAATAAAGGGGGAGTTGCAGAGAGCGACGAGGAGAAAGCAAAGCTGTTAAATATTTTTTTATCCAATGTATTCACAGGTAAATAAACTGTCAGATGAAAAGCTGAATGTAAAAATAAATCCCCCATTAAAAGTGTCCTGTCTGACCCAAGAAGAAGTACAACAGCGACTTAAAAAGATTAAAATAGACAAATTGCCAGGACCGGATGGCATACACCCCAGTATCCTAAGTGAATTAAGTAATGTCATAGACAGACCCTTATTTCTGATATTTACGGACTCTATACTGACAGGGAATGTTCCACAGGATTGGCGCATAGAAAATGTGGTGCCAATATTTAAAAAGGGTCCAAAAACAGAGCCCAAAAACTATAGGCCGGTAAGTTTGACATCTTTGTTGTTGGGAAACTGTTTGAAGGTTTTCTGAGAGATGCTTTCTTAGAGGATCTCAAAGGAAATAAGCAAATAACGCCATATCAGCATGGCTTCATGAGGGATCGGTCATACCAAATTAATTTAATCAGTTTCTATGAGGAGGTAAGTTCTAGACTTGACAGCGGCGAATCAATGGATGTCGTATATCTGGACTTCTCCAAAGCATTTGACACTGTACCACATAAAAGGTTAGTATATAAAACGAAGATGCTCGGACTTTGAGAAAATGTCTGTAAGTGGGTAAGTAACTGGCTGAGTGACAGAAAACAGAGGGTGGTTAATAACGGTACACACTAAGATTGGGCAACTGTCAATAGTGGGGTACCTCAGGGGTCAGTACTGGGCCCTATTCTTTTTAATATATTTATTAATTATCTTGTAGAAGGCTTGCATGGTAAAATATAAATTTTTGCAGATGACCCTAAACTGTGTAAAGTAATTAACAATGATGAGGACAATATACTGCTACAGAGGGATCTGGATAGATTGGAGGCTTGGGCAGATAAGTGGCAGATGAGGTTTAACACTGACAAATGTAAAGTTATGCACATGGGAAGGAATAATGCAAGTCACCCGTACATACTAAGTAGTAAAACACTCGGTAATACTGACATGGAAAAGGATCTAGGAATTTTAATAAACAGCAAACTAAGCTGCAAAAACCAGTGTCAGGCAGCTGCCGCCAAGGCCAATAAGATAATGGGTTGCATCAAAAGGGGCATAGACGCCTGTGATGAGAACATAGTCCTACCACTTTACAAATCGCTAGTCAGGCTGGAGGCTGGTTCTCACAGGCTTCTATACATTCCAGACTTCGAAGGGCTTTGCAAGGCCTGGGTATGCCACGACAGCCATCTGCCCCCTGTCACTGCAGCACGGAAGGCGAGCCAGATGGCCCCTACCTCCACAATCCTCTTATATGCCGCATTCAGCATTGATTGTGTCATATATGGATTAATCCGCTGGCATCACTCTAAATGGCTGTCAGTCAGAGCTGGGCCCCTGCATTGATCGGGCGCACATAGCTCCGGTGCCCTCCCCATCTTAATGACATACTAGTACGTAAAATTGCTGGAAGTCACTTTCTGTTGTAATGTACTAGTGCGTCATATCATATGTCGCCAAGGGGTTAATAAATGTCAATTAAACATAAAAATATGTCTGTAATGCAACCTATATTTAAATACTTTGGGGAACATTTATCAAGACCAGTGTATTCCACGCCGATCTTGATTCCCCCAGTGCTGCTTAAAGATGGACCACATTTGTGCAGAGGTGCATGCCATCTTCTGGCTGTGTCATGCGACACACTTGAATCTAGCGCAGCCTAATTAATGTGGATAGCCTGTGGTGCCGCCCACTCCCCACCCAAGGCACGTCCTCTTTTTTTGCCACTTCTGAAAAGACTTGTGAAGGTGGATGTATTGTACATTTTGCTGCACAAATGGCATGGAATAAAATGTGCGACCTACTTACACCACAAAAGTGGCATAAATAGGTTAGTAAATGTCCCCCTATATCCTTTTCTGAAGATGCATTCCCTTTAAATAATAGATACATTAGCAAGATCCTGCCATCAGGAACAGGGAATGGTGAAGGGATTATCCTGTTCTTAGTATGTCAGGTACCCAGAAGCTCTGGCAGTTGCCGGGCACTTGGTGATTATATTATTGCTGCTAGAGGAAAATGATAGAGCATGGCCGCTTCCTGAACTGTACATGTGGTGCTCATTGACCACCGTGTATACAGTGATTGGAAAGCAGGGATGAATAGGCCATCAATATCAGATTTGCCGGACATCAATATAAATTTGAACCCAAAGTGATCAGCTGTCTAAAAAGGCCTCTGCATTCAGGAGAGTGCTGCACCGTCTTCATTGCCAGGCAGAGTGCAGTACATTCAATTTGCTTTTCATGATGCCCTGTTCATCCACCTGGATGGGACAAAGCTGCCGTACCTTATACAGCTGCTACAAAATATTTGGCACTGTGCCTGATAAATAATGAAGAAGCCAAAGGTCTTGCTCAAGTAAGATCTTAGATCACATATTCAAACAGCTGATCCAAGGGGGTCAAACCCTCACCAATCTGATATTTAAGGCCTATCACAAAGTTTTGGAAAACGTCTTTAATGTTGCTTTAAATACAAACTAAGCAGAGGTTTCCACTGGTTGGGTTTGAGCTTGAGCTCTAAAGAGTAGCATTGCAACTCAAGAAACTATTGCAGGGAGAGTAATGTTCAAAGGCATAAAGTGTAATACATACAGCATATTAAAGTTAAATGCATTTTGTTTTAAATGTCTTTGTCCCTGTTCAATTTAAAAAGTTTTTTTATTTAATTTTTTATTAAATATAATTTATATAATATAATTTAAGTGTCACAAAAACATGCTCAATGAAATATACTTACACAGAAATCACTGCTGATGGGTTCTTCAAGGATGGAATTACATAGAAAATTGAGGTTGGAAATTTTGATTTTGTGTGCACCTTGTTCTGAAACAAAATCAAGTTGCTCCACTCACTTCAAGCATGCAAGCAGGCAGTAAGAACTTTTATGTTTAGGAATTTAAGATTTCTTATCTTAAAACTTACATCTGGAATATATGAAATGTGTACTTCCTCCAAGCCTATTTTTAACTTTTTGCCATTTCTAATTTTGACTATAAAGGCGTGGAGGTATAGTTATGAAGAAAGTGATAATATCATACTGTACCTAAGCTTCATCAAAGGAACTAAAATAAGTCAAACCTATGTGAATCAACCAAACTGAAAAGGTATCATAAATTGGTATCTGTGGCGTCAACACCTGCTAGCTGTTATGTACTCAACCAAGAAACAAACATTTTCATCTCAAAGTCTAAATTTTCTAAGAGAACTATAAAAAAGGAAAAATGATAAAAATTAAGAAATATGTTTGAAACTGGGGAGATACTAATATAAAAAAAAAAACAATAAATCACCACATTATATAAATAATAAAAAATCCGATTTTATTTCATAATGTTAAAAATACACAAATAACAAACCAATATATCTAAAATGGATCCTCATAGAACAGGTGGACAATAATCACACTCCACAAAGGTTTGTACCCATAAACCCTATTCGCAATGTGCTAGTAGCCAATGTAATATGACTACAACCATATGTCTGACCAGTGAATATCAAAATAGATGAATGGAAAAAGTAAATACAATCCATCCACAATATATCAGCATAAGACAGGAACACATGTCCCAATAGTTACTAATATGTTAAGAGGATATTTAGAAGACAATATTTATTGTTTTTGTCATTAATTTATTATTAAATACCATAACATGAAGTGTTTGCCTATGTTTCTCATGCAATTTATCTATTCTTAAGAAAATTGTGTCACGTCAGCAATTGGCATTTATCATGTAGAGAGAGGTAATACAAGGCACTTACTAATGCATTGTGATTGTCCATATTGCCTGCTTTGCTGGATTGATTAATTTTTCCATTACATTATACACTGCTCATATCAAGGGGTTATGACCACCCTGCAATCCAGCAGCGGTGGCCGTACTTGCACATTATAGGAAAAGGTGTCTATAGCTTTTCTCTACATGATAAGTGAGACAACCCCTTTAAGGATTATGCATATGAAAGTTTATTTTTTCTGGTGAATCCCACATGAAGCCGACAGGAAATTTTGCCATGCTCCATCTGATAACATATGTAGAGAGTAGGGAAGAGTAGCTTTGTACCTATGGCACCAAAATGAAAATAAATACCATAGAAATCAACTCTTTAACACCTTCCCAACTTTACATGGGGGTTCAGGTATTTAAATATGGCACTCACAAGCGAGCGCAGAGGACGCCATAGATGCAGATGCCATAAACAGACACCAAGGGCTAATGTATACGATCGAAAGTAACATCGATTGCATCCATTTCACCCCTCAGATGCTATAGTTAAATGTGACCATGGCATATGGAAGCTTAAAAAACAATTAAGCATGCACTTCCAGGAGTGCAATGGAGCTGGATTGTGTATGTGGCAGCTTCAGTCTGCAGGGGCTGGGTTTGGGGTGTCCCCAACACTACACTGGATCCCCTGGACACCGTTGAGGTGTGACCACGTGTTGCTGCTCTCTGGTGGTAAGGTATGGTGTGATTCTTTACTGGAGAAATTTTGGTGCAAAACAATACAGAAGAGGCATAGGGCTGGCTTCACCAGTCTCCTCCCAAGCAAAAGAAGGGTTTGATGCTGAGGAAAGGCCTGAGCTAGCTGTCCCTGCCTCTCAGAAGGTTGGTACCCTGGCCAAAGGCTGGTGACTCAGGGTCTGTGGCAGAGTATCCCCATCTCCGCATCTTTTTCTGGTCACCCAAGTAGTCTGGCATAGTATCCTCCTCCAGGCACTGTTCCTTAAAGGGGTTGTGTCACTTCAGCAAATGGCATTTATCATGTAGAGGAAGTTAATATAAGCCACTTACTACTGTATAGTGATTGTCCATATTGCCTCCTTTGCTGGTTGTATTAATTTTTCCATTACATTAAACACTGCTCGTTTCCATGGTTACAACTAGAAATGAGCGAATTTTTCTAAAATTAGATTCGGCCGGTTCGCTAAACTTTTTGGAAAAATTAGCTTCGATCTGAATTTATTCCAGACGAATCAGGTTAAAAAATGGCTATTTCTGGTCTGCAGAGAGCATTTATAGGGGTGTAGAACACTGTGCCTTGCAGTAACACGCATAGGGAGTCTGCTGTTGTAGTGAAACAATACTGTGAGTCAGTATGACAAGCATATGACAGGTGTCGCTCTTAGAATCACTGCATACTTCACTTATTTAGGCAGGCACGGGGCCCAAACTGACCAAATTACTCAAGTATCAACTCAGCCTTACAGGTAGATGTTAGCATCAAGAAGAAACGCACTCCTTTTACACACTCTTCAGCTGATTCCACATAGATTTCTACAGAACCTGCTCTATTAAACACTTATACAAGTAGAGCCCCTCGGCAGAGTGGAGAGGGTGTCAGCAGTAAGTTTGTATTGATGTCACTGATTAATTTTCCCCATTCTCTGATCTAACACAGAAAAAACTGATCCTGTCTGTGGAGTATAGGCCTTCACTCGGTCAGCAGCATCAGGAGGAAGCCGTAGAGTAGCACAATGACCGAGTGAAGAAGTGGCATCATCATGAGGAGACCACAGAGTGGCAAAATAACAGAGTCTGGAGGTGGCAGCAGCATTAGTAGGCATCAGAGTGGAACAGTGACAGAGTCTGGAGGTGGCAGTAGCATGAGTAGGCCACAGAGTGGCACAATAATAGAGTGTGGAGGTGGCAGCAGCATGAGTAGGCCACCGAGTGGCTCAATGACAGAGTCTGGAGGTGTTGGCAGCAGCAGCATTAGGAGGAGGCCACAGAGTGGAAGAATGACCGAGTGAGGAGGTGACAGCAGCATGAGTAGGCCACAGAGTGGAACAGTGACAGAGTATGGAGGTGGCAGCCGCATGAGTAGGCCACAGATTGGCACAATAACAGAGTGTGTTTGTGGCAGCAGCATGAGTAGGCCACAGAGTGGCACAATGACCGAGTCTGAGGGTGGCGACATGAGGAAGCCACATAATTGCACGATGACAGATTGTGGAGGTGGCAGCAGCATGAGGAAGCCACAACATGCCACAATGACATAGTCTGGAGGTGGCAGCAGCATGAGGAAGCCACAGAATAGCACAATGACAGAGTGTCGATCGACCAAGAGACTTCTGGGGGAACCTGCCTGGCATGAACAGGCCTCTAGTAGCTACAGACAATGAGAAGACAACGCGTCAAGATAGCTTTGAGCCCGGAAGAGTCGCGAAGTTTATCAAGATACGTCACAAAAGATTTTACCGCATATAACCGCAGGGCTGACTGCAGAGTACATTTTGTTTTTCGACCGAAATACCTCAACAAAGTTTTTACCGCATATAACCGCAGCACTGACCACTGTGTTAATTTAGTTTTTCAACCGACATACTTCAATAAAGATTTTATCACATATTACTGCAGCGCTGAATACAATTTGTTTTCCACAGAAATACATCACAAAAGATTTTCGACATATAACTGCAGTGCTGAACGCTGAATACAATTTCTTTTTCAACCAAAATAAGTCACAAAAGATTTTACTGCATATTACTACAGTGCTAAATACTGAATAAAATTTGTTTTTCCGAAATAAGTCACAAAAAGTTTTACCACATATAACTGCAGCACTGAACGCTGAATACAATTTTTTTTTCGAAATAAGTCACAAAAGATTTTACCGTATATAACTGCAGATTTATCTTGAAGACATCAAGTAAATTTTACCACATATAACTGCAGCGCCGAACGCTGAATACAATTTTTTTTCCACTGAAATAAGTCACAAAAGATTTTACCGTATATAACTGCAGAGCTGAACGCTGAATACAATTTGTTTTTCCACCGAAATAAATTGCAAAAGATTTTACTACATATAACTGCAGCACTGAACGCTAAATAATATTTGTTTTTCCACCGAAATACTTCCATAAACATTTTACCACTTATAAGGGAGCACTGAGAGGGAGAGGGTCTTTGTCTCCCCTCGCACTATATGGACGTCTCAGAAATGAACCGCTGCTCCCGACAGCAGATCCTGGGAAGGTCATGGAGCGTCCCGGTCATCCGGCATCTATTCGCTCCGCTGAAGGATTATTTTGAAAGTGTGTCGAAGCCACATGGGGCCCTAAAGCTGCAGATTTATCTTGAAGACATCAAGTAAATTTTACCGCCTATAACTGCAGGGCTGAACGCTGAATAGATTTAGTTTTTCGACCGAAATACGTCACAAAAGATTTTACCACATATAACTGCAGTGTTGAAGGCTGAAAAAAATTAGTTTTTAGACCGAAATACGTCACAAAAGATTTTACCACATATAACTGCATTGTTGAAGGCTGAATAAAATTAGTTTTTCGACCAAAATACGTCACAAAAGATTTTAGTGCATATTACTACAGCGCTGAATGCTGAATAAAATTAGTTTTTTCGACCTACTTACATCACTAATGGTTTTGCTATATATACCTGCAACATTGAACGCGGAATATATTTTGTTTTTCTACCGAAATACGTCACTAAACGTTTTACCACACATGACTGCAAAAGTGAACGCTGAATACATTTTGTTTTTGTACTGAAATCTTACTAACTGCGGAAGTTAAATGCGTATACATTTTTTGTTTTGTACTGAAATAGGCCACTTAAACTCTTTCACCACAAATAAATAGTGCAGTGAAGTGCGTAATTTTTTTTCCCTTTTTGGACTGAAATAGGACACTGATCGCTTTCACCACATATAACTGCAGAAGTGAACTGAGAATATATTTTTCTTTTTGTACTGAAAAGGGGCCAGTAAATGCTTTTACCAGAAATAAATCTCCAGTGATGTGTGTATATATTTTTCTTTCTGTACTGAAATAGGCCACTTAATGCATTTGCCACAAATAACTGCACCAGTGAAATGCGTATATTTTTTTCTTTTTGTACTGACATAGGCCACTAAACGCTTTCAACACATATAACTGCAGAAGTGAACTGGGAATATATTTTTCTTTTTGTACTGAAATAGGCCACAAAATGCTTTTTCTACAAATAAATGCAACAGTGAAGTTCTTATATCTTTTTTTTATACTGAAATAGGCCACTAAACCCTTTTGCCACAAATAATTGCGCCAGTGAAGTGCGCATATTTTTTTCTTTCTGTACTAACCTAGGCCACTAAACGTTTTCAACACATATAACTGCAGAAGTGAACTGAGAATATATTTTTCTTTTTGTACTGAAGTAGGCTACCAAACACTTTTGCCACAAATAAATGCACCAGTGAAGTGCGTATTTAATTTTTTTTTATACTGAAATAGGCCACTAAAGCCTTTTGCCACAAATAACTGCGCCAGTGAAGTGCGCATATATTTTTCTTTCTGTACTGACATAGGCCACTAAAAGCTTTCCACACATATAACTGCAGAAATGAACTGTGCATATATTTTTCTTTTTCTACTGAAATACGCCACTGAACGCTTTCACCACATATAGCTGCAGAAGTGAACTGAGAATATATTTTTCTTTTTCTAAAGAAATACGCCACTAAATGCTTTCACCACTTATAGCTGCAGAAGTGAACTGAGAATATATTTTTCTTTTTGTAATGAAATGCTCCACTAAACGCTTTCAACACATATAGCTGCAGAAGTGAACTGTGTATATATTTTTATTTTTCCACAGATATAAGCCACTAAAGGCTTTTCAACATAGCACTTGCACCAGTAGAACAAATTGCTGGAATGAAAGAGCTATATAATGACTATTTAGATCCCCAAATTTTCTTTCCCTGCACTTGTAAATTGCTTTTTTAGCACTGGTCCTAGCACCTTCTGATGTCTCTCCCTGCACTAAGATGCTGTGAAATGATTCCTCTCTATCCTTTTCCTGCACTTATAAATAATTTTTTCAGGGTTTTTTCACAATGAGGTTTTTACAATTGCTGTTCCTAGAGCCTTCTCAAGTCTGTCCCTGCACTCAGAATGCTGGAAAATGTCTGATTCTAAGATGGCCGCAGTATTTTTTGGGCTGTGACATCACAGGGCTGGCTGGCTGCTCATTGGATGCATGCATGCATGCATGCATGTCAATCTGGGTGATCATGCCTTCCCAGAGTTCCTTGCCCTATGTCCTCAGTCCTCACACATGTGGCCGTCATTTTAGGAAAAATTGCGATTCGTTACCACAAAGTGGGAGGAATTTCGCATTCGTTGTGAATCGAATGTTTCCTGAAATTCGCATCGAATTCCACTTCGTCAGCTTCAATTCAATCATCTCTAGTTATGACCACCCTGCAATCCATTAGCGGTGGCCGTGCTTGCACACTATAGGAAAAAGCGATGGCCTCTCAGGTGACTGGAACTGTGGAAGCGTACACAGACCACCACTGCTGGATTGCAGGGTGGTCATAACCATGGAAACGAGCAGTGCATATTGTGATGGAAGAATGAATCCAGCCATCAAAGGAGGCAATATGGACAATCTCAATACAATAGTAAGTGCCTTGTATTAACTTCCTCAACATAATAAATGCTATTTGCTGAAGTGAGACAACCCTTTTAACTGCAGGACACTAGGGGTTCTGACAGCCCTCCTTATATGCCATTTCTGACTGAACTAGAACCTTCTAGTGGGAGGGGTGGAGTGGAGAAACTCAGCACAAACAATTACAAAAGTTACCACTCCCATCTGGCATAGACTTGCATTACAGCTTCAATGATACTCAATGGCTATGACACAGCAGTTTTTCTAGACAAAAACAAGTTTCCAGACATTCAAAAGGTCAGTCTGGTTTTGGTGGTAATCAAGCCTGACTTTTTCCCTCCAAAACACATTGTTTTTTAAACCCTATGGTAGTTGTGGAAAATTGCTAGCTTGTCATTAGCTAGAAAGTCCCACAAGTGATGATAGGAATGCTCTAAGTCATGTGGGGTAAGAAGTAGGTGACTTTTGGCTGTAGTAATCATATAGTCATTTTTAGTGATGTCGCGAACATAAAATTTTCAGTTCGCGAACAGCGAACGCGAACTTCCGCAAATGTTCGCGAACAGGCGAACCGGGTGAACCGCCATAGACTTCAATAGACAGGCGAATTTTAAAAACCAAAGGGACTCTTTCTGGCCACAATAGTGATGGAAAAGTTGTTTCAAGGGGACTAACACCTGGACTGTGGCATGCCGGAGGAAGATCCATGGCAAAACTCCCATGGAAAATTACGTAGTGGACGCAGAGTCGGGTTTTAATCCATAAAGGGCATAAATCACGTAACATTCCTAAATTGTTTGGAATAACATGCTTTAAAACATCCAGTGTGTGTATACGATCAGGTATGATGTTGTATCGATCAGGTAGTGTAAGGGTTACGCCCGATTCTCAGACATTGACATACCAAACTAATCTTTTAATGCACAGCAAACAGTCCATTTGCACAACCGCAAACTCCCCATTTGCACAAGGTTGGATACCAAGCTAGCCACGTCCCGGTGAAGTCATTGAAGGTTTCTTCCTCCACCCAGCCACGTACAACACCAAGGGTCCCCGAAAGGTCAATTGAATTGATTTTTCGAACGGGGAGATGGTTAAAAAAACGCTGGCTCCCTCCCCTTTGTTTTTATCCACGGTGACTGCGTCTGCGCCGTGCAATTTACTGTCACACCCGATATGAGTATAATTTTCTGCAGTACTATTCTCATCAGTTTAATCCCTCTAACGTCCCCAATCTGGGGGCCATTTATTGAATAGATTTTTCGAACGGGGAGATGGTTAAAAAAAACGCTGGCTCCCTCCACTCTGTTTTAATCCACGGTCACTGCGTCTGCGCCGTGCAATTTACTGTCACACTCGATATGAGTGGTATTTTCTGTAGTACTATTCTCATCAGTTTAATCCCTGTTACATCCCATATCAGGGATTGCCTTTTGTGAAAAAAATTTTAGGCTTGGTACCTTCGACTGCCTTCACAATGACAGACCAAACTCTCATACACCAAACTGAATTGATTTCAGGAACCGGGAGATGGAAAAAGCAGCTTGGTCGGTCCTCATACTCCCAAATTGGGGCACTGCGCGTGCACAGAGCAATGTGCTGTGACACCCTATATGAGTGGTGTCTTAACTAGTACTATTCCTATCAGCGGCGGGCGGGTGCGTGGTAACTTGAGAGCAGGTGACCAAAGCTGAGCTGGAGGAAGATGGTGCGTCAAGGTTCTTAGCGGAAGCTGTTGAAGATTGGGTGTCCTGTCTAAGCCAGTCAACTACGTCCTCAGAATTTTTCGGGTTCAGGGTACATGGCCTCTGAACATTAGGCATTATTCCAGGGACAGTGGAAATCACAGCACCACGACCACGACGGCCCCTGCGAGTGTGGCCTGCCTCTGCCTGTCATTTTTTTTCGATAAGTGGTACTGTGCCACCCTGTATCAGTGGTGGGCACTGGCAGTGGGCACACTACAGTCTGTGGAAGTGGGCCTGACACACACTGGCAGCAGGCAAGCAACTGAAATTAGACTAATGTGTAAAAATGAAATGCCTTATTTATCGTCAAGCTACTGTGCCACCCGGTATCAGTGGTTGGCACTGGCAGTGGGCACACTACAGTCTGTGGAGGTGGGCCTGACACACACTGGCAGGAGGCAAGCAACTGAAATTAGACTAATGTGTAAAAATGAAATGCCTTATTTATCGGCAAGCTACTGTGCCACCCGGTATCAGTGGTTGGCACTGGCAGTGGGCACACTACAGTCTGTGGAAGTGGGCCTGACACACACTGGCAGGAGGCAAGCAACTGAAATTAGACTAATGTGTAAAAATGAAATGCCTTATTTATCGGCAAGCTACTGTGCCACCCGGTATCAGTGGTTGGCACTGGCAGTGGGCACACTACAGTCAGTGGAAGTGGGCCTGACACGCACTGGCAGCAGGCAAGCAACTGAAATTAGACTAATGTGTAAAAATGAAATGCCTTTTTTATGCAAAGTCCTGTGCCAGCCGGTATGAGTGGTGGGCACTGGCAGTGGGCACACTACAGTCAGTGGAAGTGGGCCTGACACGCACTGGCAGCAGGCAAGCTAACTGAAATTAGATTAAAGTGTAAAAATTAAATGCCTTTTTTGATGCAAAGTCCTGTGCCAGCACGGGATGACAGTGGTAGGCACTGGCAGTGGGCACACTACAGTCACTGGAAGTCAGCCTGACACACACTGGCAGGCAAGCTAACCATTAGATTAAAGTGTAAAAATTAAATGCCTATTTTGATGCAAAGTCCTCTGCCAGCCGGTATGAGTGGTAGGCACTGGCAGTGGGCACACTACAGTCACTGGAAGTCAGCCTGACACACACTGGCAGGCAACTAACCTTAGATTAAAGTGTAAAAATTAAATGCCTTTTTTGATGCAAAGTCCTGTGCCACACGGGATGACAGGGGTGGGCACTGGCAGTGGGCACACTACAGTCAGTGGAAGTCGGCCTGACACACACTAGCAGCAGGCAAGCAGCTGAAATTACACTAAAGTGTAAAAATGAAATGCCTTTTTTATGCAAAGTCCTGTGCCAGCCGGTATGAGTGGTGGGCACTGGCAGTGGGCACACTACAGTCACTGGAAGTCAGCCTGACACACACTGGCAGGCAACTAAACTTAGATTAAAGTGTAAAAATTAAATGCCATTTTTTGATGCAAAGTCCTGTGCCACATGGGATGATAGGGGTGGGCACTGGCAGTGGGCACACTACAGTCACTGGAAGTCAGCCTGACACACACTGGCAGGCAACTAAACTTAGATTAAAGTGTAAAAATTAAATGCCTTTTTTGATGCAAAGTCCTGTGCCACATGGGATGACAGGGGTGGGCACTGGCAGTGGGCACACTACAGTCTGTGGGCCTGCAGCTCCTCACACACAGGCAGGCCATGCAACTGCAATATGCATATAAAGGAAAAAAAGCAGACTAATGTTGCAGCCCTAAAAGGGCTTTTGGGGTGCTGTCAGGACGCTGTCCTTACAGCAGAGATCAGATGAGTCTTTCAGGACTGGAGTGGACACTGAATTCACTAGCCTAGCTATCGATTTCCCAATTAAATCAGCAGCAGCTACACTCTCCTTCCTCTCACTAAGACTGCAGCTTCAGAATGAATCTAAAATGGATGCTGTGCAGGAGGTGGGAGGGTCTGGGAGGGAGGGTATGCTGCTGATTGGCTGGAATGTGTCTGCTGACTGTGAGGTACAGGGTCAAAGTTTGCTCAATGATGATGTATAGGGGGCGGACCGATCATCGCATATGTTCGCCCGGCAGAGGCGAACGCGAACAAGCTATGTTCGCCGGCGAATAGTTCGGGCCATCTCTAGTCATTTTACGAATGGAGTATGTCATCATTGGCTGTAATAATCATGTGGGTATTTTATGAATGGATTTGGTGTGGTTTTAATTTTATTCTATTCTCATCATGATTATTGAAAACATATACTTATTATTAGGGGATAGAACCTGAAATAGCTCCTTTCGCCTCTCTTTTTATGTAACTTTTGTTTGGTTCTTATAACAAGCTTTTTGTGATCATAGTTGACTATAAAAGACCCTTCCTTAAGTGGATGAAGTACACGTCCCTGATACTCTGGTAAAACCGGGTTTCGCGATTGCTGGGGGACTTTATCTTGATATGCTTGTATCTTTTATCATTTTGTAAGCATAATACCTGTGCAGGATAACATTTTGCATCTGCAGTGCTTCACTATTTGAGCATTCTATGTCCATTCAACTATTATAGAGCTGAGCACGGAGGTTTAGGTAGAAGCATTTATATATGGAGCAGTGATTGACTACATCACGAGAAAGATCTTGGATGTTTATGTGGTATCTACCCTGGGAAGACTCTCTCAGAATAACCAGGAGCAGCAAGTTTTTTTTCTTTTGGACATTAAAAAAATACACTGTCCACAGAGAGCACAGTCATGTGACTACTCTTCTGTAGAGATGGCCCGAACTATCCGCCGGCGAACAGTTCCTGGCGAACATAGCTTGTTCGCGTTCGCCTCTGCCGGGTGAACATATGCGATGTTCGGTCCACCCCCTATACATCATCATTGAGCAAACTTTGACCCTGTACCTCACAGTCAGCAGACACATTCCAGCCAATCAGCAGCATACCCTCCCTCCCAGACCCTCCCACCTCCTGCACAGCATCCATTTTAGATTCATTCTGAAGCTGCAGTCTTAGTGAGAGGAGGGAGAGTGTAGTTGCTGCTGATTTAATTGGGAAATCGATAGCTAGGCTAGTGAATTCAGTGTCCACTCCAGTCCTGAAAGACTCATCTGATCTCTGCTGTAAGGACAGCGTCCTGACAGCACCCCAAAAAGCCCTTTTTAGGGCTGCAACATTAGTCTGCTTTTTTTTTTCCTTTATATACATATTGCAGTTGCCTGGCCTGCCTGTGTGTGAGGAGCTGCAGGCCCACAGACTGTAGTGTGCCCACTGCCAGTGCCCACCCCTGTCATCTCGTGTGGCACAGGACTTTGCATAAAAAAGGCATTTAATTTTTACACTTTAGTGTAATTTCAGCTGATTGCCTGCTGCTACTGTGTGTCAGGCCGACTTCAACTGACTGTAGTGTGCCCACTGCCAGTGCCCACCACTCATACCGGCTGGCACAGGACTTTGCATAAAAAAGGCATTTAATTTTTACACTTTAGTGTAATTTAAGCTGCTTGCCTGCTGCTAGTGTGTGTCAGGCCGACTTCAACGGACTGTAGTGTGCCCACTGCCAGTGCCCACCCCTGTCATCCCGTGTGGCACAGGACTTTGCATAAAAAAAAGGCACTTAATTTTTACACTTTAATCTAAGGTTAGTTGCCTGCCAGTGTGTGTTAGGCTGACTTCCACTGACTGTAGTGTGCCCACTGCCAGTGCCCACCACTCATACCGGCTGGCACAGGACTTTGCATAAAAAAGGCATTTAATTTTTACACTTTAGTGTAATTTAAGCTGCTTGCCTGCTGCTAGTGTGTGTCAGGCCGACTTCAACTGACTGTAGTGTGCCCACTGCCAGTGCCCACCCCTGTCATCCCGTGTGGCACTGGACTTTGCATAAAAAAAGGCACTTCATTTTTACACTTTAATCTAAGGTTAGTTGCCTGCCAGTGTGTGTCAGGCTGACTTCCACTGACTGTAGTGTGCCCACTGCCAGTGCCCACCACTCATACCGGCTGGCACAGGACTTTGCATAAAAAAGGCATTTAATTTTTACACTTTAGTGTAATTTAAGCTGCTTGCCTGCTGCTAGTGTGTGTCAGGCCGACTTCAACGGACTGTAGTGTGCCCACTGCCAGTGCCCACCCCTGTCATCCCGTGTGGCACAGGACTTTGCATAAAAAAAGGCACTTAATTTTTACACTTTAATCTAAGGTTAGTTGCCTGCCAGTGTGTGTCAGGCTGACTTCCACTGACTGTAGTGTGCCCACTGCCAGTGCCCACCACTCATACCGGCTGGCACAGGACTTTGCATAAAAAGGCATTTAATTTTTACACTTTAGTGTAATTTCATGCTGCTTGCCTGCTGCTAGTGTGTGTCAGGCCGACTTCAACTGACTGTAGTGTGCCCACTGCCAGTGCCCACCCCTGTCATCCCGTGTGGCACAGGACTTTGCATAAAAAAGGCACTTAATTTTTACACTTTAATCTAAGGTTAGTTGCCTGCCAGTGTGTGTCAGGCTGACTTCCACTGACTGTAGTGTGCCCACTGCCAGTGCCCACCACTCATACCGGCTGGCACAGGACTTTGCATAAAAAGGCATTTAATTTTTACACTTTAGTGTAATTTCAGCTGCTTGCCTGCTGCTAGTGTGTGTCAGGCCGACTTCAACTGACTGTAGTGTGCCCACTGCCAGTGCCAACCACTGATACCGGGTGGCACAGTAGCTTGCCGATAAATAAGGCATTTAATTTTTAGACAGTAGTCTAAATTCAGTTGCTTGCCTGCTGCCAGTGTTTGTCAGGCCCTCTTCCACTGACTGTAGTGTGCCCACTGCCAGTGCCAACCACTGATACCGGGTGGCACAGTAGCTTGCCGATAAATAAGGCATTTAATTTTTAGACAGTAGTCTAAATTCAGTTGCTTGCCTGCTGCCAGTGTGTGTCAGGCCCTCTTCCACTGACTGTAGTGTGCCCACTGCCAGTGCCAACCACTGATACCGGGTGGCACAGTAGCTTGCCGATAAATAAGGCATTTAATTTTTAGACAGTAGTCTAAATTCAGTTGCTTGCCTGCTGCCAGTGTGTGTCAGGCCCTCTTCCACTGACTGTAGTGTGCCCACTGCCAGTGCCAACCACTGATACCAGGTGGCACAGTAGCTTGCCGATAAATAAGGCATTTAATTTTTAGACAGTAGTCTAAATTCAGTTGCTTGCCTGCTGCCAGTGTGTGTCAGGCCCTCTTCCACTGACTGTAGTGTGCCCACTGCCAGTGCCAACCACTGATACCGGGTGGCACAGTAGCTTGCCGATAAATAAGGCATTTCATTTTTAGACAGTAGTCTAAATTCAGTTGCTTGCCTGCTGCCAGTGTGTGTCAGGCCCGCTTCCACTGACTGTAGTGTGCCTACTGCCAGTGCCAACCACTGATACCGGGTGGCACAGTAGCTTGCCGATAAATAAGGCATTTAATTTTTAGACAGTAGTCTAAATTCAGTTGCTTGCCTGCTGCCAGTGTGTGTCAGGCCCACTTCCACTGACTGTAGTGTGCCCACTGCCAGTGCCAACCACTGATACCGGGTGGCACAGTAGCTTGCCGATAAATAAGGCATTTAATTTTTAGACAGTAGTCTAAATTCAGTTGCTTGCCTGCTGCCAGTGTGTGTCAGGCCCACTTCCACTGACTGTAGTGTGCCCACTGCCAGTGCCAACCACTGATACCGGGTGGCACAGTAGCTTGCCGATAAATAAGGCATTTAATTTTTAGACAGTAGTCTAAATTCAGTTGCTTGCCTGCTGCCAGTGTTTGTCAGGCCCGCTTCCACTGACTGTAGTGTGCCTACTGCCAGTGCCAACCACTCATACCGGGTGGCACAGTACCTAGCACGCGTAGTACCACTTATCTAAAAAATAAATGACAGGCAGAGGCAGGCCACCCCGCAGGGGCCGTCGTGGTGCTGTGATTTCCACTGTCCCTGGAATAATGCCCAGTTTTCAGAGGCCACGTACCCTGAACCCGAAAAATTCAGAGGACGTAGTTGACTGGCTTAGACAGGACACCCAATCTTCAACAGCTTCCGCTAAGAACCTTGACGCACCATCCTCCTCCAGCTCAGCTTCGGTCACCTGCTCTCAAGTTACCACGCACCCGCCCGTCGCCACCACCACCACTAGCCACCACAGCCACCACAGCCGCTTCACTTGATCCGTCAGAGGAGTTATTTACACATCAGTTGGATGCAATTAGTGATGCGCAACCATTATTGCCAGATGATGTAGATTACGGGGATATGTCTCCAGTCAGGCAGGATTACACACATGGACGTACAGTGTGATGATGATGATGATGATAGTTGTACCCGCTGCTGCTTCCTTTGCTGAGGTGTCAGATACAAGTGAAGCGGTTGATGATGACGATGTGTCCACGGATGCCACGTGGGTGCCTGCTCGAAGAGAAGAAGAGGGGAAAGTTCTGAAGGGGAGACAGAGAGAATGAGGAGACGAGTTGGAAGCAGGGGAGGTCGTCGCAAGGAGTTAGTGGCACAGTCAGACAGCATGTATCGGCACCTGGGGTCAGCCAGACAGCACGCCAGTCAACGCATGCTGTTGCCACCACTAGAATGCCGTCATTGCAAAGCTCAGCAGTGTGGCATTTTTTTGTGTGTCTGCCTCTGATAAAAGCAATGCCATTTGCAACCTGTGCCAAAAGAAACTGAGTCGTGGGAAGTCCAACACCCACCTTGGTACAACTGCTTTGCGAAGGCACATGATCTCACATCACAAACGCCTATGGGATCAACACATGAGTACAAGCAGCACACAAACTCAAAGCCACCATGCTCCTCCTGGTCCAGCATCTTCAGCCACGTCAACCACTGCTGTCCTCCTGCCCCCTCTCAACCACCCGCCACTCCATCTCTCACCTTCAGCAGTTCCTGCTCATCTGCCCACAGTCAGGTGTCTGTCAAGGACATGTTTGAGCATAAGAAGCCAATGTCACAAAGTCACCCCCTTGCCCGGCGACTGACAGCTGGCTTGACGGAACTCTTAGCCCGCCAGCTTTTACCATACCAGCTGGTAGAGTCTGAGGCCTTCAAAAATTTGTCGCTATTGGGACACCACAGTGGAAGGTACCCGGACGAAATTTTTTTCAAAAAGGCAATCCCAAACCTCTACCATGTCATTGAAAAGGAAGTCATGGCATCTCTGGCATACAGTGTTGGGGCAAGGGTCCATCTGACCACTGATACCTGGTCTGCAAAGCACGGTCAGGGCAGGTATATCACGTATACTGCGCATTGGGTCAACCTGCTGACGGCTGACAAGCATGGAATGCGTGGCTCCGCAGCGGAGTTGGTGACACCACCACGACTTGCAGGCAGACCTACTGCCACCTCCTCTACTCCTACTCCATCCTCTTCGATATCCTCCTCGGCTGAGTCCTCTTCTGCTGCGGCGTCTGGCTGCACATCAACTGATTCCCCCAGCTCCCCAGGGGCTATTCCACATCCCGGATACGACAGTGTCACGCTATCTTGGGGTTGACTTGCCTGAAAGCAGAGAGCCACACAGGACCAGCACTCCTGTCCGCCCTGAGCGCACAGGTGGATCAGTGGCTGACCCCGCACCAACTGGAGATCGGCAAAGTGGTGTGTGACAATGGAAGCAATCTGTTGGCGGCATTAAATTTGGGCAAGTTGTCACATGTGCCGTGCATGGCACATGTGTTGAATCTCATCGTACAACGTTTTGTGTCTAAGTACCCAGGCTTACAGGACGTCCTCAAGCAGGCCAGGAAGGTGTGTGACCATTTCAGGCGTTCCTACACGGCCATGGCGCACTTTTCCGATATTCAGCGGCGAAACAACATGCCAGTGAGGCGCTTGATATGCGACAGCCCGACACGTTGGAATTCAACACTCCTAATGTTCGACCGCCTGCTCCAACAAGAAAAAGCCGTCAACGAGTATTTGTATGACCGGGGTGCTAGGACAGCCTCTGCGGAGCTGGGAATCTTTTGCCACGTTACTGGACACTCATGCGCAATGCCTGTAGGCTCATGCGTCCTTTTGAGGAGGTGACAAACCTAGTCAGTCGCACCGAAGGCACCATCAGCGACCTCATCCCATTTGTTTTCTTCCTGGAGCGTGCCCTGCGAAGAGTTCTGGATCAGGCTGTAGATGAGCGTGAAGAGGAAGAGGAAGAGTTGTGGTCACCATCACCACCAGAAACAGCCTTGTCATCATCGCTTGCCGGACCTGCAGCAACGCTGGAAGAGGAGTATGAGGAAGAGGAGTCAGAGGAGGAATGTGGCGGCTTTGAGGAGGAGGAAGACCAACCACAGCAGGCACCCCAGGGTGCTCGTTGTTGTCACCTATCTGGGACCCATGGTGTTGTGCGTGGCTGGGGGAAGAACAGACCGTCAATGACATCAGTGAGGACGAGGACGGGAAATGAGTAGCTCTGCATCCAACCTTGTTCAAATGGGGTCTTTCATGCTGTCATGTCTGTTGAGGGACCCACGTATAAAAAGGATAAAGGAGAACGATCTGTACTGGGTGGCCACGCTACTAGACCCCGGTATAAGCAGAAAGTGGCAGAAATGTTGCCAAATTACCGAAAGTCGGAAAGGATGCAGCAGTTCAAAACCAAACTAAAAAATATGCTTTACACAGCTTATAAGGGGGATGTCACAGCACAACGGGAATCTAACAGGGGAAGAGGTGAGTGTAATCCTCCTCCTACCACGGCGGCAAGGACTGGACGATTTACAGATGTGTTGTTGATGGAGGACATGCAGAGCTTTTTCAGTCCTACTCATCGCCACAGCCCTTCGGGATCCAGCCTTAGAGAACGACTCGACCGACAGGTAGCAGACTACCTCGCCTTAACAGCAGATATCGACACTCTGAGGAGCAATGAACCCCTTCACTACTGGGTGTGCAGGCTTGACCTGTGGCCTGAGCTATCCCAGTTCGCGATAGAACTTCTGGCCTGCCCTGCTTCAAGTGTCCTGTCAGAAAGGACCTTCAGTGCAGCAGGAGGCATTGTCACTGACAAGAGAAGTCGCCTCGGTCAAAAAAGTGTTGATTACCTCACCTTCATAAAGATGAATGAGGCATGGATCCCGAAGGGACTGACAGTGGGGGATACGTTTGACTAACAAAAGGCCTGATTACATGCCTTGGCCTCAAAATGGTCCCCACGCTGCTGTATTTAATGTCTGCATACCGGATGACTTTCGTGAATTCTCCACCACCAACTAGGGTTCAAGCCGCAATGTTTTAGTCACTTTTCTGCCTGGAAAACATCAATTTTTCCGGCCGCTGCTACAATAGCGGCTGCAACAGTGCCATTATTTTTCAGGCATGTGTACATGCCTAATTTTTCTGTCCTATGGTGCAGCACTGTGGCTGCAAAAACAAACCAAAAAAAAAGGCACATACAAGTGTCAATTCCCCTTCGTGATCGTTACCTTGTTGTGGTGAAGGGGCTTGCGTATCACAATGAAGCAATCATCACCTCTATAAGTGTGTTGGCAATGTTGCCACACCCCAGATGATAAGGCCGTTGCTTCATTATGGTCAGACCAAAAGCGATCGGACGGCTGGATAATATTTCATAGAGAAAACATTCATTTACCTTTTTTTTATATGTTGTATGGGTTTTTAATACATAAAATAAAAAATCATAATAAAGTCTCTTAATAGTTTATTAGAAATGATGCAGGCAATTAAAAAATCCCCATCAATTCCAATACAAAGCAAGTACAGAGCTCAGAACTAAATTATTTCATGATGTCGTAATGGTTCGCTAATTCGACAATGGTTAATCAATTCGACCGGATAGGGTCCGTAACAGGGATTAAACTGATAGGAATAGTACTAGTTAAGACACCACTCATATAGGGTGTCACAGCACATTGCTCTGTGCACGCGCAGTGCCCCAATTTGGGAGTAAGAGGACCGACCATGCTGCTTTTTCCATCTCCCGGTTCCTGAAATCAATTCAGTTTAGTGTATGAGAGTTTGGTCTGTCACTGTGAAGGCAGTCGAAGGTACCCGGCCTAAATTTTTTTCACAAAAGGCAATCCCTGATATGGGACGTAACAGGGATTAAACTGATGAGAATAGTACTACAGAAAATACCACTCATATCGGGTGTGACAGTAAATTGCACGGCGCAGACTCAGTGACCGTGGTTTAAAACAGAGTGGAGGGAGCCAGCGTTTTTAACCATCTCCCGTTCGAAAAATCTATTCAATAAATGGCCCCCAGATTGGGGACGTTAGAGGATTAAACTGATGAGAATAGTACTACAGAAAATACCACTCATATCGGGTGTGACAGTAAATTGCACGGCGCAGACGCAGTCACCGTGGTTTAAAACAGAGTGGAGGGAGCCAGCGTTTTTAACCATCTCCCGTTCGAAAAATCTATTCAATAAATGGCCCCCAGATTGGGGACGTTAGAGGATTAAACTGATGAGAATAGTACTACAGAAAATACCACTCATATCGGGTGTGACAGTAAATTGCACGGCGCAGACGCAGTGACCGTGGTTTAAAACAGAGTGGAGGGAGCCAGCGTTTTTTTAACCATCTCCCCGTTCGAAAAATCTATTCAATAAATGGCCCCCAGATTGGGGACGTTAGAGGGATTAAACTGATGAGAATAGTACTACAGAAAATACCACTCTCATCGGGTGTGACAGTAAATTGCACGGCGCAGAAGCAGTCACCGTGGTTTAAAACAGAGTGGAGGGAGCCAGCGTTTTTTTAACCATCTCCCCGTTCGAAAAATCTATTCAATAAATGGCCCCCAGATTGGGGACGTTAGAGGGATTAAACTGATGAGAATAGTACTACAGAAAATACCACTCTCATCGGGTGTGGCAGTAAATTGCACGGCGCAGACGCAGTGACCGTGGTTTAAAACAGAGTGGAGGGAGCCAGCGTTTTTTTTAACCATCTCCCCGTTCGAAAAATCTATTTAATAAATGGCCCCAGATTGGGGAGTCGGGCGTTAGAGGGATTAAACTGATGAGAATAGTACTACAGAAAATACCACTCATATCGGGTGTGACAGTAAATTGCACGGCGCAGACGCAGTCACCGTGGTTTAAAACAGAGTGGAGGGAGCCAGCGTTTTTAACCATCTCCCGTTCGAAAAATCTATTCAATAAATGGCCCCCAGATTGGGGACATTAGAGGGATTAAACTGATGAGAATAGTACTACAGAAAATACCACTCATATCGGGTGTGGCAGTAAATTGAACGGCGCAGACGCAGTGACCGTGGTTTAAAACAGAGTGGAGGGAGCCAGCGTTTTTTTAACCATCTCCCCGTTCGAAAAATCTATTTAATAAATGGCCCCCAGATTGGGGAGTCGGGGCGTTAGAGGGATTAAACTGATGAGAATAGTACTACAGAAAATACCACTCATATCGGGTGTGACAGTAAATTGCACTGCGCAGACGCAGTGACCGTGGATTAAAACAGAGTGGAGGGAGCCAGCGTTTTTTTAATCATCTCCCCGTTCGAAAAATCTATTCAATAAATGGCACCCAGATTGGGGACGTTAGAGGGATTAAACTGATGAGAATAGTACTACAGAAAATTATACTCATATGGGGTGTGACAGTAAATTGCACGGCGCAGACGCAGTCACCGTGGATAAAAACAAAGGGGAGGGAGCCAGCGTTTTTTTTAACCATCTCCCCGTTCGAAAAATCGATTCAATTCACCTTTTGGGGACCCTTGGTGTTGTACGTGGCTGGGTGGAGGAAGAAACCTTCAATGACATCACCGGGACGTGGCTAGCTTGGTATCTAACCTTGTGCAAATGGGGAGTTTGCGGTTGTGCAAATGAACTGTTTGCGGTGCATTAAAAGGGGAGTTTGGTCTGTCAATGTCAGTGAAGCGGGCGTAACCCTTACACTACCTGATCGATACAACATCATACCTGATCGTATACACACACTGGATGTTTTAAAGCACGTTATTCCAAACAATTTAGGAATGTTAGTTGATTTATGCCCTTTATGGATTAAAACCCGACTCTGCGTCCACTACGTAATTTTCCATGGGAGTTTTGCCATAGATCCCCCTCCGGCATGCCACAGTCCAGGAGTTAGACCCCTTGAAACAACTTTCCCATCACTATTGTGGCCAGAAAGAGTCCCTGTGGGTTTTAAAATTCGCCTGCCAATTGAAGTCTATGGCGGTTCGCCCGTTCGCGAACATTTGCGGAAGTTCGCGTTCGCTGTTCGCGAACTGAAAATTTTATGTTCGCGACATCACTACTCTTCTGATCTCTGGAGTAAGACAGAAAACATAGTGCAAGTACATTAGTAAGTTGCCGTGCCTGGCAGTGGAACTGCTGGAAATGGGAATCCTTTATACCTGGATAACACTTTTAAGACTTCCCCCAGGACTTCCCTTATACAGTAGAAAGATGCATGATTGCAAGATCCATGTTGATTGAACTTTTTTCAACCATTGCATACAATCATCTCAACATGTGAATACTCGTAGTTGACCACTTTTAATGGTAGGCATCACAATTTGTGTGTGGCCACCTTAAAAATGTAATAAAATGTAAACACCTTGTATGTTGCCATTTTTCAGTTGTGTAGCGAACAGATTACATGTAAGATTACTGTTATATTAGGCAGTCTACAACAATGCTGAAAACCAAGGTATTATTAGTAAAGTAAATAGATTCTGAAGGTATTGATGTTTAATTAAACAATACATCCATGGTGTTATCTAAGAACAGTCATATAGAACATGTTATCAGCTGGCAAAACAAATAACTGTTTCTGCAAAGTTTTGCAAATTGTTTCAAATAATTTGCTTTCCAATACCACGGAATGAGGAAAATAAAATTGCTGTTTTGCAAGGAATTTTAATTAGCTGGATCACTTATCTCTGCCTAATGTTTCTAAAGATGGAGAAGCCCAAATGTGATATTAGGCTCAACATAATTACATTAAACCCTGGAATAAATAGAGAGGAGAATAAATAGCATACAGTGCGGATAAAGTTGTATATTACTAACAAAAGCCATTACACTTAATGTTCTATATGATGGGGTTTTAGTTTGCTGGATTAAAAAAAAGACAAATATGGAGCTATGACCTATCCATTTAAATGAATGACATGTAATGCTATTTTACCCTAGAGCAAGGTTATGGCCATCTGCAGTACTGAGCTAATCAAATTTCACGAAGTGGACTTTGATCCGAATTTCAGGGAAACTTCGATTTGCCGCAAAGCCGAATTTCCTCCTGCTTTGGGGTAATAAATAAATTTTCCCAATAATGGTGGTAAAAACAAAAAAAGTCATACTCACCTCATCCATTTGCATATGAAGTGTCTTCCAGGGCCATCTTGATTGAAGATCCCGTGCAAAATCTCATACACAGTGACATATGATGTCACCAAGCTTGCCAGCATAATGGCGTCATCACACACCACGTGAGATTTCACGCTGGATATTAAAACAAGATGGCCACGGTGAGCTCTTCGCAAGCAAATGGATAAGGTGAGTGTTTTTAATTTTCTTTTTAACAGATTAACCACTGACATCCCTCAATGGTCATCTCAGAGGCTGCGATCAGGGATGAACGTGGCATCTGAGGGGTTCAATGATGGAGGGCAGCACAATCGCTGTTCCCTGTCAAAGCGCTCGCGACTCACAAAGAAATGCCCTTCATGATGAAGTAATTAGTCACAAAGCAAATTTCTTTATAAAAAATCAGTGAAGCAGCCGAATCGAAGTTTTGAGAACTTCGCTCATCTCTAGCCACCTGCAAGCTACATAATGTAGGGACAGGGAGAAAGTATCCCTCTTTTTCACCGTTCATCATCAATGTTTTATTTTAAGGTGCCACATTATTCTAAAGTTGATGAAAATGGATCATTTCAACCAAAACAATTGTTCGCTGGGTGACATTTAAGACATCAATCATCTGAAAAGAAATAAGCCATGTTTGAAATTTTTGGGTGAGCGTGCGCTATAGGTGCCAAGTTTCTGTTGTTTGCCTCAGATTGTCTACTGTATAAAAGTCTGTGATCAATGGAGCTGTTCAGTTGTTGTGGCAGCCTCAGTCTCTCTGAAGGATCCGAGTCCTGCCACAGTGATGTTTCTATGGAGCCCTGCCACAGTAACCCATAAGAATATAATAAATGTCCCACTAATTGCAATGGTAAATCATTGCAGTCTGTAGGAGAAGCAATCAGACAACTGTAAGTTGAAGTCCCCTAAGGGGGGTTTAAAAGAAGTTAAAAAAGAGTCTAACAAGTTTATAAAAATATAAAAAAATATAAAATTTCTAATCACCCTCTTTCTCCCATCATGCAGAGACTACTAAAATATAAATGTATTTATCCCGTATGTTGAAAAAATAAACTAAAATGACCAATTTAACATTTTTTTTCTTTACATCTCCAAAAAATTAATTAATTAAACATGATAAAAAAAGTAATAAACACCCCAAAAGGTGATATCAATAAAAAAAATGGAGCCCTTACACAACTCCGTAGACATAAATATGAAAAAGTTATGTGGGTAAGAATATGACAATGCAAAAAAAATTGGTATTTCTATAATCATACTGACCTGGAGAATAAAAGTAACAAGTCAGTTTTACTGCATAGGGAACACCATTAAAACGAAACACATAAAACAATGGCGGCGTTTAGTTTTTTTTCGGATTTTACCCAATTTGGAATTTTTTTTCCCATTACATCATATGCAATTTTAAATGGTGCCATTAGAAAGTGCAACTTGTCGCACAAAAATCCCTCATATTCTCCATAAACAGAAAAATAAAAAAGTTATGGCTCCCAGAATATAGGGAGAAAAAAATGAAAATGGAAAAATGGAAAATGGCAGTAAGGGGTTACAGAAAAATTGTTCATGAAAGAACATAAGAACATTTCTAAAAACTGCCATATGTCTCATTAAACGAAAGGTTAAATTGGCCAATTTTAACAAATGTAACAGCTAATATGGTTTGAAATTTGTATGGTTGCAAAATGGTTGTTCACCAGATGATCGTATGTTGAATTGATGTTCAGCCGTCAACCTACTTCTATCTAATGTGTTAATATATTTAAATATTAATTTGGTCTTCAGATTCACTAGCGATTCCTGCATCTGCAAACACTTGCATCTGGATATTTTGGAATGTGTTTGACTTTGCATCTGTGCAACATTTCTTTTTACTTCTGAAACTCCTCTCTGGCTCTGACTCTTGCTGGTATTTTGACTCTGCATTCTGGTTTGGGATTTTATCCCCGATGCTTTCTCTCCAGCTTTGACCTTTGCTTGTTTTGACACTGTTCTAGTTGTTTGTTTTGCCTGTGCTGTATCTGTCTGTTGTTGTCCTTGTCCGTTATCTTCCCCTTCATTCCTTTAGGCCCTTGCACTTAGCAAGAAAAAGACTGCTGTCCAGTTGGAGGTTTCTGCAAATCATCCAAGTAGGTAGGGACAGTGGTGTGGTTTGAAACTAGGGGTGTGTAGTGCCCTAGAGCAGGAAGTACTTCCCCTATTTTCATATATCCCCTATGAAAAGTTAAAACTTCTTACTTTATTTATTTTGAAAGGGTTAACTTGTACTATTTAATACTGTGTACCTGCATTTTATATGTTGTGATACATATCCTGTTCATTATCACTGTAGTTACAGGGCTCTGTGGCAAAGATTAATAAATACTGAGAGACTGTTAGGGCTTTGAGAATCTGGTTAGAATTTGAGAATCTGATAATTTTCTGCAGCTGCCGTAGGGTTTAAAGAAGACCATGTTTTGGAGGGAAAAACTCCAGACTTGTTTACCACCATGTTTTGGAGGGGAAATCCCAGACTTGTTTACCACCATGTTTCGGAGGGAAAAACCCAGGCTTGTTTACCACCAAAAAGCAGACAGCCTAATATTTTAAATGTCTGGTTTTAGCTATGTTGTTATGTCTGGAAACTTGTTTTTGTCTGGAAAACCTGCTGTGTCACTGCCATTGAGTATCATTGAAGCTCTAATGTAAGTCTATACCAGACTGGAGTTGAAACTGTATATAGGGAGAGCATTCAGAGCCCCCAGTTAGGGAACAGTGCTTCGAAGAGGACACCCTGCCAGACTACTGAGTGACCAGAAGAAGACGCTGAGACGGGGATACGCTGCCACCGACCATGGATCATCATCCTTGGACCAGGGTACCAGCCTTCTGAAAAGACAGAGGGACAGCTAGCCCTTTAATTTCCTTAGAATTAAACCCTTTTTCTGCCAGGGAGGAGACTGAAGAAGCCAGCCCTATGCCCCCCCCCCCCCGTATTGTTTTGTACCTGATTTCCTCCAGTGAAGATGCACCCTGGTTTACTGCAGACCCTGACTCTCTGGACTTATTTCCCATTGGGGTACACCATGCCTTACCATCCCTTCAGAGAGCAGCAATGCGTGGTGACACTTTGACGGTGTCCGGGGGACCCAGCGTAGCATTGGGGCCATTCCAAACTTGGCCACTGCAGGTGCATTGTTCCCTAGTGGATGAGACACCTGACACCTTGTTCATATTGGGGTATACACTAATTGGGTCCTTCGGATTCCCATACAGGCTCAAGTAATTGAACAGCAAGAAAAGCACTGCAGACTAGGCTGTCATATTATTCCGCTTGTATTTCATGCAAGCTTATCTTAATTAAAAAGGTTGTCTGAGGTTTTCATATTAATGGCCTATCCTCAGGATAGATCATCAATATATGATGACTCTTGGCACCCCGCTGATCAGCTGTTTGGAGAGGCTGCAGCACTCCAGTGAGGCTTCTTCCTAGGCCAGGGACATCAAGTTCATCGGTCACATGTGCAGTGTGCCGGCAGCTCACTGCATAAGGAATTAATGTGTTAATGTTTCTGTGGTCTCAGCTATATGCTAGCTGCCACGAAGGGCTTCCTTGGTCTTATGCTTTTTGCACCTGCTGATGTTATAAATAAACGTGGTTAATGATATTTTAGCATGATATATCTTATCTCTTCAATTCTGTGTACCACATTTTGCAGATCTCACACTTTAAATGATTTCTGCTTAAATACCTAGTCATCGGAATTTCATGACAGCAGAAAAATATTTTAATGTTTGCATTTCTGTTTGGTATACATGGATTAGTATTGGCCCTAACAATTGTCTTTGTGCTTGTTAGGATACCTGCACACAAGTGCAGATTTCAAAACAGAAATTCCGCACAGATTTTCATGCAGATTTCTGTGCATTTTCGCACCAAATCCGCACCAAAATTCATATGTTACTTCGGTTTTTTGTTGTAGATTTGATGCACGTTGCATAATCACACAAACAATTGACGTGCTGCGGATTTCTAAATCTATATGGCACATCAGTTTCCACACAGATAAAAAAGGTAAGTGTACATGAGATTTGTCTACTCTCATACACTTTGCTGGTATTGTATTATGCTGCAGTTTTTCTGCATGAAAATCTGTGCATAATCTGCAACGTGTGCAGGTACTATTGGGGTGCCAGTACAAGTTGTAACTGAGTTGTGGTAACAGGTATAATTTTCATAGCGAAGCTGGTGCCACACAATGTTATCCTGCTGATGCTCTCAATACTCTGACCGCTATGCTCCCCAATACCCCAAATATTATACTGCAGAATATATACTGCCAAAAAGATTTTCGATCTATAGTAATATAACAGTCCTACGGTGCCCTCAATAGTAAGAGTGTCATCAATAATGATAATACTCTCCAAGAGTGCCCATTTTAATGCTTCTTTATTGTGTCAAATCATAATACCCACTATACTGCACCCAGTAGTAATAAGACAACTCTATAGCACCCCTCACATTAATAAGGCACACCTATAGAGCTAGAGAGTACTAGAGAGTATTAAGTCCCCTTGATAGTGCCCTCAGTAGTTATAATGCCCCCTATACTGCCCCATTAATTTAAATGGCCCCCCTCATATTGACCCAGTAGTTAAAATGTCCCCTAGAGTGCTCATAATGCCTCCTGTAGTGTCAATCACCCTTACACTTCCCTCCTGTAGTGTCAACAGGCCTTATAGTGTCCCCTGTAATGCCCACTGTCTTTATAATGCTTCCAGTAGTGTCCACTGTCCTTATAGTGCCCCCTGTAGTGCCCTTAGTCCATAAACTGCTCCCATGTAGTGCCCCAGACCTTAAAGTGCCCCCCTGTAGTGCCCCTTGATCTTATAGGGGCCTCCTGTTGTGCCCCCAGACATTATAGTGGCCCTCTGTTCTTATAATGCTCCCTATGCTGCCTTGTACTATTTTCCCCAACAGACAAGAATTTCCAGGCTTCTCAGGTGCTCACATTAAAGTCAACCTGCTGCCTGCATCTAGGCGCACATGCATGATGAGATCACACTACCTAGGACCCGCCTGCACCATACTACTTCTCATAAGCCTCAGGCCTAGTTGACTACAGCCCATGAGAGAGAACAATGGGGCAGGGAGCAATTGGCCTTCGTTTTCCACCACAGTGATTCCATTGTATCACCATCCTGAGGACCGCGGTACAGTTGTATATCTCCGATGGGCAGTACATTCGGGGCCTGGGACAAAACTATCTATTTTAACCTAGCGATGCTCCTGATTACCGCTGATTTCTGCTCTGCCCCTGTGCATGCAACTTGAAACTATGGCAGAATTTAGGGGTGCAAACATGTATGGACTCCCTACAATCACTTTCTGTCATCGTAGCTCCTTCTTAAAATGTCTTGAAGCAAAAATAAAAATTCTCCTTGCTCTACAACCAACATGACAACATGACTAGTAAATGTATGAATTATTATTAGTTGAGCTGTTTTATCCTCCTGACATGGTAAACCCTTTGTGCAGGCTGACAAACCCGTACGTCAAACGTGTACATAGAGTGTATAGAGTATACACATTACAGGGAATTCTGCCACCAACCTAATTGTAAATAGCACTTATCATCTGACTGTATCATGGATTGATAAAAATCCTGTCGACAGGACTTTTCTTATGTCATACATAATGGTATAAAACAGAACAGTTATTTGTGGCCATTGAAATGTATTTGTAAAGGGTTCCGTTTTGCATTCTGTCCTAAAATTAAGTTATAAGCCTGCTATAACAGAACACTATAATGAAATTACTAACGCTGAAGTGAACCAGTCCTAAGTTAGGCTCAAGGTGAAGCACTGCCATGCACCAAGAAGGTATATACTTTTAAAGTAGCACAATCATGCTTTAGAACCTTTTTTGAATGTTAGAGTTGGAATTACGTTCACCCATGCTCAGTGTTGCTATGTGAGCACAGCTTTATAGTACTGCACTGGTAAGGAATGCAAATACCCTTCATTGGCAGACTTGTCTAGAATACACGTTTATCAGCATTTCAATATATTCATGAATGTTTCAAATGGACTGTGGTACAGCGTTACCCTGCACAAAATTGAGATCTACCTTTGCCCTGTTTACTCACTGAGCACCTATAGTTAGGTTTTCTCAACAAAGTTTGATAAATAAGACCCCAAAAAACAAGGACAAGTTTTCATTTTTTATCATAATTTGCTATCCTTTTCCTGAGTGTTGGTCTTTAAACCTGCTCTGTGGAAAGCTATATATGCCAGCCCAGTGCTCATCAAAAGCAGGCAATCACAGCTAAATCAGCATGCAAAATGCCACTCAACCTTGGGCCTTTATTAAAATTTACTGGGACTCAATTTGAGATAGTGATCATTCTTATTAAAAAGCAAAATGTAAGATAGTTTTTTTTATATAAATCTCTGGATGGAATGGAATTGTTAATCAGCATAGGCTGATGTGATTTCTCTGTTGCAAATCCTGCCGAGGGCTCAGAAGTGGCACATTACCATAATTCCCAGGCTAGCACTGGCAGCTTTGAAAGGAGCTGCAAGAACCCTTAACATGCTCAAGCGAAGCTGTAAGTCATAGCAGAGCAATGTTCCCTGGGCTACAGCAATGAGGTTTCTTGTGTTAGACCAGCAAAATATCTATCATCTTCATAAATATGTGACAACAGAAGCGGAAAGTGCATATGCACATAGCAAACAGCTGTGCATTTTTACATGCAGATATTGAGACATGCCTATTAATGATGTTGCATTTCCTTATAAGCGTATATAATGCAACAGCAATATTATAGCACAAAGTGATACATTTTATGTATACCATAATTTTCATTAAGCCCTATTTTCATAATAAATAATAATAATGATCTTTTACAGTGCCAACATATGCCATGGCACTTTACAATTCAGAGGGTCTTTTTACAAACAAAATCAGACATTTACATTGTAACAAACAGATCAGCAATTCAAACAAGAGGAGTGAGGGCCCTTTTTGCAAAAACTTACAATCTATGAGGAAGAAGAGATGATGATACAAAATGTCAAGAGTAGGGATGAGCAAACCCGAACTGCAAAGTTCAGGTTCGTATCGAAATTTGCGAGTTTGGGTAACCGAACCCGGACTTTTTCACTGAAGGCCTGGTTCGATGTTCGGGTCATTTTATTATTTTTCGTTATAACATGGTTATAGCGGAAAATAATAGCGTTCTTAAGACAGAATGCAAAAGAATATGGCAATTGAGGGGTTAAAAAAAACAACTCACCTCATCCATTGGATCGGTATGCCGCAGTGTCTTCTATCTTCTTTTAGCAGGACCTGCAAAAGGACCTGCGATGACGCCGCCATGCTCACCATATGGTCTTGACGTCATCACAGGTCTTTTGGCAAGTCCTGCTGAATGAAGATAGAAGGACCAGCGATGACGTCACAATCAAGTGGATGAGGTCACGATCAAGTGGATGAGGTGAGTTGATTATTTTCAACCCCTAATTCGCCATATTCTTTTGCATTCTGTCTTAAATGAAACCTGTCATCAACTTTATGCTGACCTCACTGAGGGTAGCTTAAAATAATGACAGAAATGCCATTCTCAGCGGTGTGTCACTCATGAGCTAAAGCTAAGTGGTTTATGAGAACCAGCATCAAAATCATTGCAGCACAGGCCTTGAAAAGAGTCAAATCTACTTGAGAAGACTCATGGTTATTCATAATCTCCTGCTCTCCCCGCCCATCTGCTGATGATTGGCAGTTCTCTCCTAGAGAGAAAGGTAGAAAACTAGTTAAAAGGCTGTCAATCATCAGCAGGTGTCATGAATAACCATGATTCTTTTCAGGTTGCCGTGACTCTTTTTCAGGCCCAGTCTGCAATGATTGTGATGTTGGCTCTCGGCAACCAATTACTTTTAACTTTTAAATGACAGACCGCTAAAATTAACTCAGCTGTCTCTACTTTATGCTGCCGTTAGTTGATGACAGGTTCACTTTAAGAATGCTATTATTTTCAGCTTTAGCCATGTTATAACGGAAAATAATAAAGTGAAGTTCGGGTCCCCACTGACTTCAATGGGGTCTGGGTTTGTGGTCAAGTTCGGTTCCCGAACCAGAACTTTGACCTAAAGTTCAGACTAATCCAGCCAACCCGAACTTCCACGGGTGCGCTCATCCCTAGTAAAGAGTCTTTGTCTTGTGTAGTGGTCTAGCAATTACACATATAACCAGTGTCAGACTGGGGTGCCTGGGGCCCACCAGTAAAATTCATTCTGGAGGCCTACTGAACAGTTACAAATATTACCTGCTCACACAGTTACAGCAGCAGCACCACAATCCAAAAGATTGATTGTGGGAGTCCCTTCAGTAACTTTAAGAAGTCAGGCCCCTGGGGAAACAGGATACTGGCTGAGTTGCCTCTGTACATAGGCATCATCTCAGATTCTGTACGCTGCCTATTTGTATCTAGTACAGTCAATCTACTGTGCCATGGGCCACATGTGCAGGAGGTGTGGGACTGGAGACTCACCCTTCCTTAGGGCCCACCAGGGGATTCACCAGTTCCCATGTGGACCAGTCCAAGTCTGCATATAACTATCACCAGCCAATCACCAGCCAGTGTCTGTGTATGCACAGATATTAAGTGCATTAAGGTAAAAAAAAGTATTAGAAATTTTGTTAAATTAAGGCATCCAATTCTGAATAGAGATGAGCAAATTTCTTGAAATTTGTTTTGGGTCCGATTCTAACAAATTAGCAAGAAAATTCAAATAGATTGTACCCAAATCCAATTAGCCTTAATAATAGTGTACAACACTATGAGGTCTCCTAGGACTCATAATTTTTCTATTTTGTCTTTCTTATTTTTATTTATTTATTTTTTTCATTTTTTTTCTGAAGTATTGGAAGAAGCAGTAGCATGTTCTGAATAAGCATCCAAAAGTTCACCAATTTTTGGGGAGCAGCAGCAGTACGGTGTGAATGTAGGACCTTAACAGACAAGGCAGAAGATGTGCAGTTGTGTAAGGGTAATAGTAGTGACAAAGCAATAGATGTGTGGCTGTCTATGGGTAGTTGTATTGACAGTAGGAGGAGTAGCAGCTGTGGTGGTGGCAGCAGCAATGCATTATGAAACATATTGGACAGACAGACAGTAGCAGTGCCATGATTTGACTGATGATAAATAAATCCTTTCTGCAATGGCCTCAGCCGCAGGGGTGGTAAAATACTCACAGATCCATGCTGAATATGTGCTGAATATCTCCTCTGACAGTACTCAGGAGGCTGGACAAGACATTAAAGAGATAGCAAACTGTTCCAATCTGCCTGCCCAGAAATTTATTGAGAACAGGGAACCGGAGAAAGGACATAGTCCAGGTAGGGCTAAACCTAGTTATTTAGGCAGTGAGAGTCCATTTTCTGATGTGTGTCTGCTTGATGCAGAACTTTAAAAAACTGCTCCATTATGTTCATCAAACTGAACTGGCTTCTGTTCGATTTGGCTGCTTTGCTGAATTCTGAAAAGAAATTTGATTAGTTATAAATTACTTCGTAATGAATCGCATTCCATTTTAGGGAGCAGTGATTGTGCTGCCCCGTCATTTAACCCTTTAGATGCCATGTTCAACTGTGATCACGACATTTGAGAGTCACATTCAGCCTATCAGGGATTAAAACAAAAAAAATACATACTCACCTCATCCATTCAATTCAAGAAAACGCACCAGTTCTCGTGTTCCCTGATGTGATGACCTCACCATTACTGCCAATCACTGACATTAACCACAGGTGTCTCTATGAAACAGAAGGCACCCGGCAGCTATGCTGCTCGCTCTCTCCAGAGCGGATGTCAGGAAGGGGTTAAACAATGAGAAATCACAGGTTTTGTACACTCATTATTAAATGATGAAAATTTGCAAAGAGTTTTTAGAAAAAGAGGTGCAATTGTACAGCTCCTGTGACCTGCTTTTGATGCACTAAATACACTTATTTACATAAAACCTGTTGCAATGGTAAAAATATTGCAACAGGTTTTATGTAAAAAATATAGGCCCAATTGGACGTCCCCTTAGTGTAACCAAACTTTGCACTGCTATTGATGCACTAAAACGTCTGTCTTATTTAATAACTTATACATGGTAGAAAATTGCAACAGGTTTTTGGGAAACAGCAAAGGGTCTTATTGGATGTCCCTAGTGTAACCAAACTACAGATTGTTATTGACACATTACCGTAAAATGTGCTTATTTGTGCACTTATAAATGGTGGAAAAATTGCAAAAGGGTTTTTGGAAAAAATACAGAACTAACTTGACATTCCCTGAGTGTGACCAGACCCCCAGTGTTAATCAGACCCCCAAACAGACTTCAGATCAGACCCCCAATGTTAATTAGACCCCAGCTCAGACCCCCAATTAGACCTCAGAATCTCAAGTTAATTATACCTCACCTAAGACCCCTAATCGGACCTTAGATCAGACCCCCCTAATGTAAAATAGGCCCCCAAACAGACATCATATCCCATGGTTA
The DNA here is from genome assembly GCA_033119425.1 of Bufotes viridis. Lineage (NCBI taxonomy): Eukaryota > Metazoa > Chordata > Amphibia > Anura > Bufonidae > Bufotes > Bufotes viridis. The sequence goes on from CM065590.1 coordinate 178,145,306, forward strand.
TAAAACCTACATTTCAGACTTCAGATCAGACAAAAAAAAAATAAAAATCAACTCATCTGTCCTGTTCTGGCCGCTGCCGCTGCTTTGAGATCCGACACTTTTTATGCAGCACTGTGCTATGAGCTAACGTCACATAGCATCAGGTCACAGAATGTGCCTACATCCTCACGCTGTGCGCAGGTCACAGTACAGCTTGTGCCGCCGGCAGATGAAGATCAGGGAATAGTGAGTACAGAGCCAGCACAAGGAGCGCTGTATTAATTGTCCATTTACATATTTTCCGTTTCCACATGGTCACAATTTAAATCCTTTTTGGCATTGCTAAATGTAATTAAACCAACATATATATGTGATACTACAAAACAGAGGAAGCAGCAAAAGGTATAGCAGCAATCTACCTGTGTGTATTAATGAAAAATTGTCAGGCCTCAATTGTCAGTTTCCATGAATTCTATTTCCACACTGTTGTAATTTACATATTTTTTGGGACTTGTTCAATTTAATTAACATAAGTGATCAACACCAATACACAGACCAGCACACAAAAGTATCTGTGAGGGATAACATTTTTAGGCCAAAATCAGTTTACCTTTATTTCTGTGTTCACAAATACGTTTCCAATCAATTATTTTATTATATTCAAACTAGCAGCATACACTCACCTAAAAAATTATTAGGAACACCATACTAATATGGTGTTGGACCCCCTTTTGCCTTCAGAACTGTCTTAATTCTACGTGGCATTGATTCAACAAGATGCTGATAGCATTCTTTAGAAATGTTGGCCCATATTGATAGGATGGCATCTTGCAGTTGATGGAGATTTGAGGGATGCACAGCCAGGGCACGAAGCTCCCGTTCCACCACATCCCAAAGATGCTCTATTGGGTTGAGATCTGGTGACTGTGGGGGCCATTTTAGTACAGTGAACTCATTGTCATGTTCAAGAAACCAATTTGAAATCATTCGAGCTTTGTGACATGGTGCCTTATCCTGCTAGCAGTAGCCATCAGAGGATGGGTACATGGTGGTCATGAAGGGATTGACATGGTCAGAAACAATGCTCAGTTAGCCCGTGGCATTTAAAGATGGCTAATTGGCACTAAGGGGCCTAAAGTGTGCCCAGAAAACATCCCCAACACCATTACACTACCACCACTAGCCTGCACAGTGTTAACAAGGCATGATGGATACATGTTCTCATTCTGTTTACGCCAAATTCGGACTACCATTTGAATGTCTCAACAGAAATCGAGACTCATCAGACCAGGCAACATTTTTTCAGTCTTCAACAGTCCAATTTTGGTGAGCTCGTGCAAATTGTAGCCTCCTTTTCCTATTTGTAGTGCAGATGAGTGGTGCCCGGTGGGGTCTTCTGCTGTTGTAGCCCATCCGCCTCAAGGTTGTGCGTGTTGTGGCTTCACAAATGCTTTGCTGCATACCTCGGTTGTAACGAGTGGTTATTTCAGTCAACAGTGCTCTTCTTCTATCAGTTTGAATCAGTCGGCCCATTCTCCTCTGACCTCTAGCATCAACAAGGCATTTTCGCCCACAGGACTGCCGCATACTGGATGTTTTTCTCTTTTCACGCTATTCTTTGTAAACCCTAGAAATGGCTGTGCTTTAAAATCCCAGTAACTGAGCAGATTGTGAAATACTCAGACCGGCCCGTCTGGCACCCACAACAATGCCACCCTCAATATTGCTTAAATCACCTTTCTTTCCCATCCTGACATTCAGCTTGGAGTTCAGGAGATTGTCTTGACCAGGACCACACCCCTAAATGCATTGAAGCAACTGCCATGTTATTGGTTGACTAGATAATTGCATTAATGAGAAATAGAACAGGTGTTCCTAATAATTCTTTAGGTGAGTGTATATGGATGTTTATTACACCAAGACAATCTGAGAAGCCCAAAAATGTCCGGGATATGGAAGGGTTCCAAAAGATAGACCCAGAGCCACAATGGGGGTAGTAGCAGCACAATCTATCCGGCCAGAAGTAGTGTTAGTAGTAGTAGTAGGCCGCAGTTGTCCCTGCTGGCTTCGGAAAGGTGCAACTTTATAGTTGAGAAGAGTGAGGATGAGATAGTGGATTGGTTGGCTTATTCCTCCTATTAGTCATTGCAGGATGACGTGAAGGTTACTTCAGAGTCTGACACTGTGCCGTGGAGTCACAGCATTCCTCATGCTCCTTCTCCTTGCAGCTCCAAAGAAGGCTTTCAGTGGAGTCCTGCCACTCTTCACTGCCCCTTCCTAGAGGTGTGCTGTACTTTTTCCTAAGAAGTGGCAAGAAAACCACACCACCCCCTATTGCAGATACTCCTGACAGTCTCTTTGTTGACGAATTGTGTAATAGCCCTCACCTTTTGGGCTGTCCTGAGGAGGAGGTTGGAGAGGAGGCTGGTGACCCCATGCACACCTGGTTGATGGTGGTGGTAATAATGGCACCTGTAGCCAATGGCGGTGGGTGCAGGGACAGTGGAAGTTGGGGGAAACGCAGAGAAGGGGGGCCCAGGAGCACATCATGACATCTTACAGTTTAAACAGTGTACGCCACTTTTTCTCCACAAGACGGGCACACAAAAACACAGAATGTGCAAGAGCTAAAGGATTAAAATAAGCCATGGCCATTCAAACACAATTAGAGGTAACATAGGTCTATTTCACCACATGGCATCCTTCGGGAAAATATAACTGGCCAACATTCCCAATAAGAACAACTCTGTCTTCTTTTTCCTGGTCCTCTTTGTGGCAGCCAATCTGCATCCTCAAGCAATACAGAATCTTTGTCATCATCATCACCTTCCTCTTCTCCCCCTAAGACTCCTCATTTTCCTCGGCTCCATCGTGAGACATCTATAATTAAAAGTTTGACTATGAAAATCTTTTCTCCACCAGTAGTGTTGATCAAACTCGAACTGTAAAGTTCGTGTCCATACCGAACTTTGCGATTTTTTGGTACCCGGACCCGAACCCAAACGGAAAAGTTTGGGCTCGGGTTCAAGTTCGGTGTTCGGGCATTTAATAAAGCTTGTTGAAAGGCTGCAGGGCAGCCAATTAACAAGCTTTTAAGCTGTGTGCCCTTAGAAGCCATCACAGCCATGCCTACTAATGGCATGGCTGTGATTGGCCGGTTCATCATGTGTCCCAGTCTCTAAGCTGAATCACTTGTAGCACCGCCCATCAGCTCTCAGTAGTGAAGGGACAGAAAGCAGGCAGCTGAAGAGAGGGACAGTGTTAGTGTAATTTTTTGTGGGTGCAATACACAATCTTTGCACCCCTGACACAGAAAACTAATCATAAATCTGGCTGTATATTCTGTGGGTGACCTACAGCAATTTTATTTGTGGGTGCAATGCAACATTGTACTTTGTACCCCTGACACACAAATATAATAGTTAATCTGCCTGTTAGTTAGGTGCACGTCATCTAGCTATTTATTGCGTGAAGTATACCTATACTGCATACGTGACAGGAAAATTGATATAGTTAATCCGTCTGTTAGTTAGGTGCACGTCATATACCCATTTATTGCATGAAGTACATCTGTGATATTATGAATAAGAACTGTAAAGTTTGAAACGCGTCGACTGACACAAGATCGCGTGTTTTTACCGCTTGTGATGTGAACAGCTGTAATATTTGTACCCACCGGAATAAAGAAGTTACGGCTTGAAAAGAACATTGAAAGTGCTGGATTTTTCTTTCCTTTTGGTATATGCTACATGCAAGGTCTCACCTTTCTTTTTCACATTTTTTTCACATTTTTTTTTTTTTTAGCTGGATTCCCTTTCTTTTTCACATGAAGTACACCTGCACTACATACGTGACAGGGAAATTGATATAGTTAATCCATTTGTTAGTTCAATGGGTGACAGCAAAGAATGAGGAGAGCATCAAATAAGGGTCATGGTTCTGCTGGGGTTGATGGAGCTCCTGTTGCAGGAAGAGGAGATGGTCGATCTTTGCCAGCTAAACGCCAAAATGAAACACCTTCCTCAGATGCACGTAGGCGACAAAACGTTCAGCATTATTTTGTAGGTCCGAATACGGGTGTACGAATGGTGAGGCCAGAACAAGTAGAGGCGGTAGTAGATTGGATGGCTGACAGTGCCTCCAGTTCCCTCGCATTGACTCCCACCCGGTCCCCTGCTGAAAGTGCAGAATTGGCACTTGCAGCCCATAGGCATCTGTCTTTCACCTCACTCCCTTGCAAATCAGCCAAGCAGTCTGAGCCCCAAGTCATGCAGCAGTCTGTTATGCTTTTTGATGACTCTGCTGGCAGGGTTTCCATGGGCCGTCCACATAGCCCTACTCCAGAAGTGGAAGAGATTGCGTGCACTAATGCCGAACCACTTATGTTTCAGGATGTGGACATGGGAGGACCACCGCAGCATCTCTGATGATGACGAAACACAGGTGCCAACTGCTGCGGCTTTCTGCAGTGTGCAGACCGGCAAGGAGGGCAGGGGTGAAGAGGGGGTGGAAGATGATGTGGAGGATGATGAGGTCCTAGACCCCACATGGAATCAAGGTCATGCGAGTGACGTGTGCAGTTTGTAAGAAGAGGTAGTGGTCACACAGAACCAGCCACATAGCAAAAAAAGGAGCAGAGTGCAAAAGCAGAGTGGCCATCCCCTAGCCAGTACGCCTGCTATTGCCCACCGCACCCAGGGACTGAGCACACCAAAACCAGCTCCAAGGAGTTCCCTGGTGTGGCAGTTCTTTGGACAATGTGCTGATGACAAAACGTGAGCGGTTTGCATGCTGTGCAATCAGAGCCTGAAGTGAGGCATAAATGTTCTAAACCTGAGCACCACCTGCATGACCAGGCATCTAAATGCAAAGCACAAGCTGCAGTAAACACCTCAAAAACCACGAAAGATCTCAGCCTCCTCCTGGTAACTCTATTGCTGCAGTCTCAGCCTCTTCCTCCCCCTCTGGAATGACAGTGGCACCTGCCACCCAGCAAACAGAGTATGTGACAGCAATACTCTCACGTTTGTCCCCATCACCAAGCTTTTCCACAATGTCCCATGGAAGCGTTCAGCTCGCAAACACTGTGGAAAAATTAGAAGTACCCCCCTACCCACCCGCGATCCCTGGCCCTGTATGCCAGCATTTCAAAATTCCTGGCCTTTGAAATGCTGCCATTCCATCTGGTGGAGATGGAGACTTTTAAAAAACGTATGGCTGTCCTATGTATGGCGGTGGCTCACTACTTTTCAAAGCGAGCCATCCCTGCCCTGCGCAACCAAGTGGCGGACAAAATTAGGTGTGCAATGCGCAACCCCATCTGTGGCAAGGTCCACATAACCAACGATACGTGGACCAGTAAGCACGGGCAGGGATGTTATATCTCCCTAACTGCACACTGGGTAAATGCAGTGGTGGCTGGGCCAGATAGCAGTTTGGCACGTGTCTTCTGCCACCGAGGATTGCAGGACGTTTCTCTTTGCCTCCTGTTGCCTCCTCCTCTTCCTCCTCTACCACCTCCTCATCTGGTCAGCGTAACACCTGCACCACCAACTTGGGGGAAACGACAGCAGGCTGTTTTGAAACTCATCTGTTTGGGGGACAAACCACACACCGCACAGGAGCTGTGGAAGGCAGGGAACAACAGAACTGATGAGTTGTTTGTGCCACTGAGCCTTAAAGACCGGCCTAGTGGTTTGCGATAATGGGCGAAATCTCATAGCAGCTCTGGGCCTAGCCGGTTTGACGCACATCCCTTGCCTGATGCATGTGCTGAATTTGGTGGGGCAAAGGTTCCTAAAAAATTACCTCGATATGTCAGAGCTGCTGCAAAAATTGCTGGTCTGTCTGTGCGCACTTTCGGCTTTCTCACCCTGCTTTTGATCGCCTGTCTGTGCTGCAGTGTAACTTCGGCCTTAATGCTCACCACCTCATATGCGACATGCCCACAAGGTGGAACTCCACCTTGCACATGATGGAGAGACTATGAGAGCAGCAGCAGCCAATAGTGGAGTTTCAGCTGCAGCATGAATGGGCGAGTCGCTCAGCGGGACAGCAGCTCTTCACCACCAACGAGTGGGCCTCCATGTGGGTCATGTGTGCTGTTTAGAGTACTCCACCAACATGGCCAGTGCCAATGACGCAGTCCTCAGCGTTAATATCCCACTTTTATATCTCCTTGAAAAATGCTTCGGGCGATGATGGAAGAGGATGTGGCACTGGAAAAGGAGGAGGAAGAGGGATCATTTCCATGGTTATCAGTCCAGTCATTCACAAGTGGCTTGAAGGGTGGGTTCCTGCACCAAAAGAGGCCAGGTACACAATTGTCTAGCCAGGGCGCAGTTCTGGAGCATGAGGAAGTGGAGGAGGATGATGAGGAGGAGGAACCGTGTTCACAGGAGGGTTGCACCCAAAGCAGCTCATGGGCATCACTGGAGCGTGGCTGGAAGGATACAGAGGACACAGGCGATACACCTCCCACACAGCTTATCTTTGCCTCTGGGCAGCCTGGCACACATAAGCGACGCCGACTACATGCTGCAGTGCCTGCGCAATGACCGCCGAGTTGCCCCCATTCTAACCAATGCTGATTACTGGGTGGCCACCCTGCTGGATTCTCGCTACAAGGACAATGTGCCGTCCTTAATTCCGTCACTGGAGTGTGATCGGAAGATGCGCAAGTACAAGCGGACACTGGTAGACACGCTGCTAATGGCATTCCCACCTGACAGCAGTGGCTCAGTGGAAGCACAAGGTGAAGGCAGAGGAGGAGGAAGAAGTCGCCCACACAGCTGAGGCACCGCAAGCACCTCAGAAGGCAGGGTTAGCATGGACAAAATGTGGAAAAGCTTTGTCAGCACGCTACAAGAACCAGCACCACCAGTTGATATGGAACGTCTTAGCAGGTTCCAGCATGTCAGCAACATGGTGGAACAGTATGTGTGCAAACGCCTACACGTACTGACTGATGGGTCTGCCCCATTAAACTTCTGCGTCACCAAACTGGGCACATGGCCTGAGCTTGCCCTTTACACCATGGAGGTGCTGGCCTGCCCTGCGGCCAGTGTATTGTCCGAACGTGTGTTCAGCACGGTGGGGGGGGGGGGGATTTGGATCATAGACAAGCGCAGCCGCTTGTCCACAGCCAATGTGGACAAGCTCACATTCATTAAAATGAGCCAAGCATGGATCCCACAGGACTTGTCCGTACCTTGTGCAGAATAGACAAGTATACCGGCCACACCGAGCCATTGTTATACTCCAGAACACTTTCTCTTTGTTTTCCTTTTTATATTTCACAATGTTTTGCTGTCTTCCCAAATTTAAAGAAAATAAAAATAAATAAATAAAAATACAAAAATAATGTGGGCTACCTCCTCCTCCTCCACCACTGCTTCCACCTACACTACCACGTCCACTGCCTCCTCAACCTCCTACTCCACTTCGACCTCCGCCATTATTTTAATTCATTTCCCTATCCACATTTGTTTGCAGGGCAATTGTCCTGCTCTTACCCCCATTTTGCTTCCTTTTGCAGCCCTCTAGCCCTTTCTATCACTTTTTTAGAGCCATTTTAGTGCCCCAAAGTTTGGGTCCCCATTGACTTTAATGGGGTTCGGGGTCAATTTCGGGTCAAGTTTGGGTCCCGAATCCGAACTTTGTGGCGAAGTTCGGCCAAACCCGGCAAACCCGAACTTCCAGGTGTTTGCTTAACCCTTTCCACCAGCAATTAACTTGTCTACATGCTGAACCCCACCTGGCCAAGTTGCTGGCGGTACAGTCGCTGTAGTACCATTGCAGTAGAGCCTTGTACTCTCACATGGCAGAGAATGCGGGCTACTCCTTGTAATCCTCACTGTGCATCAAGCTGCACTCCATGCTGGAAACCTGGAGCAGCTGTTACGTGGAGGGACAGTACATGCCTTTTAGGGTCCGCTGAGTCAATGTTTTTTGCGGCAGTAGAGAGGTTCACCCCAGAACCATGGATAGGTCCTTTTCACTTCTTTCCACAATATCATGGGGCGGGCTCCCACAACAGGTATTTACATGCCTCCTCCGCCTCCTCCTTCATGGATACGGTCTCATCCCCAACAGCAGCAGGGCACAGCATCACTCACACTACCCATCCTCCCTATTACATATGTCAAGTCAAGCATTGCCAAGCCATGTTGGAGCTAATGAGCCTTGGAGAGAGTAGCCACACCAGTGAGCAGTTCCTCACTGACTGTTGTTGTTGACTCCAACTGGGCAATGTGGTCAGCGACAATGGGCACAACATCCTGGCCAACCTGAACCTGGGGAAAATAACACATGCTCCTTGTATTGCCTTTAAAAGAAAAAACTGGCTTGCGCAAGGTGCCTTCTTTTCAGCCATTCTCATGTGGTGAGGAAATCTCTCCTGGCCTTGCAGTGTCAGAATGGTATGCAGCTACACTGCTTAATCTGCAATGTTCCAACTCGCTGGAATACAACATTGTAAATGCTCAAGTGTCTGTATGAGCAACGGATTTCATCATGCACTAGTCTGCCTCAGCAGGGAGCATGTGGTGTTTCCAGGTCGGGCAGTGGCAGCCTTTCAAGCTGCAGTTGTCCCTCATCCCCTTCATTTGTAATTTTTGAAGAGACAGTAGTGCTTATGTAACAGGTGGCCCTGTAGCTGTTGGGGACCTACAATGAGAAACCTATTGGGGGAGGAGGTGCTGCCACTTTGGAAGGAGGAAGAGGAGTCGGAGAAGAAAGAGGATGATGATGATGATGATGTTGACACTGGCCACGATCCAATTGTCTCAGTGGGGCCAGGGGGCGGAGGTAGAAATTACTGGCTCCTCGGGCACACTGACCAGAATGGTAGACTCGCTTACTTATGCAAATAACAGGCAGTTTGGTGACATCAAGCAGTCTGATAATTACTGGATAGCCATGCTTTTAGACCCTCGCTAGCAAGGCAAAATGGGGGAATTTTTTCGTCTTGCATAAAGAGAGGACAAATTACGTTACTACCAGGAAACACTGTGTACAAAGGTTGCTGCATCTTACAACAAGGAGACGCCTGCCTCCAGCATGTCTGAAAGAGAGGCCCCCCTCTGCCCCCCCACAGACACAACCTCTCCCTCCGCAACAAGCAGCAGTAGCAGCAGCCATTTTATTCTCCTCAGCACTTTTTCCATGTGTCGACGGTCAGCACGTGTCATTTCGGAGATGGGTTTTCAGTCCCGTGGGGGGTTTCGTGACACCCAAACGGACCAAGTTGTCCTTTGCCAGTATCCAAAATATCACTTTCGTCAAAATGAACCAAGCCTAGATTCAGGGGGATTTTCACATTCTTCCAGCTGATTCCGATGTACCGACCTCGCCCACCTTGCCTTGCTGGCGGTGCCCCATCTTTCCACTGTTGCTGTCTGTCTGCCTATTATTACCTTCTGTGCAGCTGCTGCTGCGGCCTGCAATCATGCATATCAATCGTCAGTTTACGCATATTCACTTTCTACATGTTTGAACTTTACAAATTCTTTGGGGGTTAACAAATTTTAAAATTTTTGTGTTTGAGGGGTAAATTTCTTTAAGGCGCAGCATAGATATACGTGTATCAACAATGCCATTTCCTCACAGTCTGCACTGCATCATGTCACTGCCACTAGTGTCTGAGGGTCAGTTCTGTGTACTCACTTTCCATGTGGCTGAAATTTCAAAATTACTTGGGGGCAGGGGGGGTCTGGGTGTTGAAATGTTAAAAAATATTTGCCCCCTCTGTAAAAAATTTTTGAAGTCACACGTTTGAATTTTTTTTATTTTCCTTGGGGCATGGGGGCGGGGGTTAAACTTGTTTAAGGTTCAGCATAAAGTACGTGATCACTGCATGAATACCAGCAGTTTTTTTTTATGTCCAGGCAAAGCTGGGGCCTGTGTCAGGCCACTAATGCCTCAATCATCACTTTCCATGTACTCACTTGGTTGAAATTTTAAAATTTTCTTTGGGGGAAGGGTTAAATTTGTTTAAGGCACAGCATAAATGTATGTGATTATTGCATTATTACAGAAATTTTCTCAAGTCTATGCGATCAATAGATCTCTCATTGGTGTCCCAACTTGCCAATCTTGCTATCTGCTTGCCTACCTTCCATCACGTTGTGTATAGATGCTGCATGCCACTTAAGCTACTTTCCAACCATTAAGTTCTGTAAGGCTGCTGCTACAGCCTGCATCATGCCACTTATGCCACTTGCCAATCATCACGTTCCCTTAAGCCACTTTTCAGAAACTCCATCTGTAGAGTATTGATTGTGGAGTCCTGCTATAAATTGTAATTAAATGCTTTAATATCTTTATCACCATATATAATAACGTGACATTGCACATTGCCAAATAAAAGTTTTATCCAGATTGAATACACACTTCTTTCAATATTTTCATTAGCATACTTCTGTAAAAGAAATCCAAATACTCCAATAAATTACATGTAAGTTAGGTTAACCCCCCTAATATTGGTCTGCGTGGGGGAGTTGGGAACATGTGCACCCTTGGCAAACAATATATTACAGGTATTATAAGAAATAAAACCGGTATTTAAAATATTCAATTTTTAAACCTTTTAACTTTTGACATTAACTGTGGGACAATTCTAATAGTAATCTGTAAACTGCAGTCTTATGTTGAAACTCCCACCTCTTGCACCGCACAATACAGACTCTCATTTTAAGTCAATTAAACCAGGGAAAGGCTAACTTAAAAGGGTTCAACAATTTTTCATAAAACTGCAGTGTGCTGACTGAATGCAAGTTGCTATAAATGACGGCATGTACTTTGCTCACTGGTCTTGACATTTTACAGTCATTGACGAGAATGAAATTATATTGCTATCTATGCAATCAATTATGTAAAATGCCTCAGGTTGAAGTCTTCACTTCTAAAAACTATTTTCGGATTCTTGAATGTGAACAAGTAGAATAATTTTAATAGTCATCAGTTATTTTCAGGTTATATACACAACTGTATATGTTTTTGATAAGAGCATGTCTCGTTGTATTGCTGGACATAATAGAGGTTATATAGTGTGACCCCCTAGACCAGAATCTGGCACAAAAAAGTTGCAGGCCCTCATTTTACCACTTTTTGAACGTCCATGCACCACCCATGCCATTGGGGAGTGGTGGGGTGGGAGCATGGTGTGGTGAGGGGCTTCAGCACGTCACATAAGTGTCCTGGAGAAAATGATGATTGAAATCTATTTTGGTGCATGGACTGCTGGAGAATGTGTTTCATTTATAATGAGGCCTGCGTCCTAAATTAAGCAAATCCTCCATTGGCACACAGGAATATCAAAATGCTTGTTTTTGATAAATTACCCCAATACATCTTGGCATAATGGTAATATTCATGTATATATATGATAAAAATATAAAAAAAAGCTAAAAAGTCATATTTTTGTAATCAACTTGAAAGGAGATTTTAACCTTACCTCTGAATTTTGTGTCTGTGTGCTCTATTCTATGGGCTTTGCACATGTACACATACAAATACACACAGAGTTTCTCTAGTTTGTATCCACATAAAGATTCATATTTGCTGCTGAAGCAATGGACCATAGTTTATGTCCAGTTAAATCAAATCAGAACAGTAAGCATATCTGTGGGGTTTTTGAGTTACTAGAAATTCTGAATCAAATTGCACACTGCTGGACTGAAAGACTGCATTAGCAGCAGCTGCTTTGCTGGAAATGATGGTAGTATTTGTCAGCCTAGAAGAGTCTTGAGGCTGCTTCTGAGAGATAGAAGGAGGCAACTGATAAGAAGAGCATCAGAAGGGCAGTTAATTGCCTCCAGTCTCTCGGTGCCGGGAATATTTAAAATCTATGGGATTAAAGGCAGATTAAAAACTGTGGAAGCAGGGGCCCAATAGCGCTGAAAGATCCTAATCAGCAAGGGTAATGGCAGAGAAAAAATGAACGTTGCAAATAAAATGACAGATAGGAAATTCAGATCTGCTTCTAATGCTCAGAGTTCCATCTTGTAAGCACAATTCATCTACGTGTAAATCATTTTTTGGCTTCAAGCTTATCAGGCAATCGTTGAATTAAAAATGCTCTTTCCTTGGAGGATTAAAGAGGTTGATTGAAGTCACTGTGAAAACTGGTTAATAAGTCTGGAAATGTCAGGAGGGTGCTTTATAGAAACTCAGTGTACTTTTAATATCAGTTCTACAAAACAGGAAGTTTAACAGCTGCTCTATATTGGGAAATGTATTTCAATATACTTTTTTTCCCCTCTCCCCTATATGCTCCATTTTATACTTGCTATGCTTTTGGAATGCAGTGAGGATGCAAAATGGATTTTCGGTGTGCTTGAATGGCTTTTAGATTAACATTGTATCACACAGTGCATTGTTAGAAATAAACTTATTATATTTCGATAGTTCAAAACACAAGGGATGAATAATATTTAATTTTTTGAAGCACTCCATTAATTAAAAAAACATTTTTACAATTATAATGTGGAGTAGGAAGGCTATTCAAGTGAAATCCCAGCAATATATTTCAGTACAGCAAATCCCAATGGACAAATGAATAAATTATCTTGTTATTAGCTCTCACTCCTTCCCAGGACTCTCACATACGCATTTCGGCAGTTAGTATCTGGAGGAGTGGGGAGTTAACACAATCTGTCCCTAGGGTACCATTTACAAGGACATGAATTAAGAGTCCTGGAAATGCTAAAACTGTCTATTCGGTGTCACTGAACATTATTGGCTTATCACCATTCATTGACTTGTGCAAAACGGTATTAAACAAACAGGAAAGGAGAACAGTACGTCTACAAAGTAAATACATTTTCCATATGTTATACCAAAGTGGACATGTAAAAAATAGTATAGTATATACACTGATCAGTAACAACATTAACCCCTTCCTGCCCAGTGCCATACATATATGATGCAGGACGGGTCATTAAAGAAGGCGTTCCCTCCACTCGTTTTAAACAGCAGACTCTCGGGGCTAATGTATGTGATCAATGATAACATTGATCACATACATTTAACTCCTCAGATGACTTGGTCAAAAACGTGTGCTCCCAGGCATGCACGGTTCCCTCTAGCAGGGATAGAGGAAGCCGGATGGTGAGTGAGGCAGCCTTGGTCATCCTAAATGATCCAAGGCTGTCGCACATAGGTTACTATGGAGATCCTGCCTATGGCAGGGCTCTATAGGTACTTTTTGTAATCCTCATAGACTCCAATGATAATGTATTGGAGTCTATAAGAGAAGCAATCTGACGATTACTTGTTAAAGTTCTCTATGGGAGCTATAGAAAAGTGTAAAAAAAATAATTGTTTTTAAAAATATAAAAAAATTAAAAGATATAAAATTCTAATCAACCCCATTTCCCCAAAATAACAATAAAATTACAAAAAACAGTATGGGCATTGCCGCAGCAAAAACACCTGTACTGTTAAAATATAAAAATATTTATTCCATACGGTAAATAGTGAAACAGAAAAAAATAATCAAAATGGACAATTTGCTGTTTTTTGGTCGCTTCACTTCTAAAAAAAATTTGAATAAAACATGATTTAAAAAGTCATAGACATACATACCTCAAAATGGTATGAATGACAAGTGCAGATCAACATGCAAAAATTAGTCCTCACACATAACTACAGAAAATAAATAGGGGCCAGAATATGGCAATTAATAGAAAAAGCTATTTTTTTCAAGTTTTTTTTTTCCCAGTATTATAATGCATAAAAAACTATACAAATGTGGTATCACCATAATTGTACTGACCCGGAGAATGAAAGTAACAAGTTAGGTTTACCACATATGAAAAACCCTAGAAACAAAGGAGTCCCTGGGGAGGAAGCTGTACAAAACCTGGCGCAAGTTCATATTGTACTATATTGCTAAATCAGAGTACCTCAGAATAATGTCTCCTTTCAAATTGTCAAAGTGGTACCTGCTGGAAGATCTCAAAGGGAATCTGGGTGACCTGAAGGTGCATTGATTATCTATATTACGAATGAACCGGCCACGCATGGCCATGTACTAGGCTGATGCAGGGGTAGGGGGAGGGGGTGGGTGGTTAATGCAGCTTGCATTTGATTAACGTACTTATATTATATTGTGTTATGTATCACTGCATGCTTATCTACACTGAACTGTAATTGGAATCTGACTGCATTGTTTACAAATTTTTGGAAAATAATAAAAATATATTTAAAAATAAAATAAAATAAATAAACACAGATATGTTGTTTTAAAACTTTTCTGGGCCTTCTCCTCAACATGGGCCTAACAAAAAAGCATGAATTGCGGTCATATTGGTCCACAAACCCAATTCATCACATGCCCATGTACTCTGCTGCCATGTCCAGGACACAATTTGAGACCATCCTGTGTTTCCTGCACTTTAGTGACAACACCACCTCTCGTCCAAGAGGCCACCCAGCTTTTGACCGGCTCCACAAAATTCGTCCCCTCATAGACCACTTCAACACCAAATTAGCAGATTTGTATACCCCTGCACAAAACATCTGCGTAGACGAGTCCCTGATACATTTTACCGGGCGCCTTGGCTTCAAACAACACATCCCAAGCAAGTGCACCCGGTATGGGGTCAAATTGTATAAGCTCTGTGAAAGGGCCACAGGCTATACACACAAATTTCGTGTCTATGAGGGTAAAGATCAGACCCTGGAGCCGGTTGGTTGCCCTGACTACCTGGGGAGCAGTGAGAAGACAGTCTGGGACTTGGTGTCACCCTTATTCGGCAAGGGGTACCATCTTTATGTGGACAATTTCTACACAAGTGTGCCCCTCTTCAGGCATTTGTTCCTAGAACAGATTGGCTGCTGTGGCACTGCGCGACCTAGTCACTGGGGCTTCCCCCAACGGCTCATTACAACCGGTTTTGCAAGGGGGGAGAGGGCTGCCTTGTATAACAAAGAACTGCTCGCGGTGAAATGGAGAGACAAGTGTGACGTTTACATGCTCTCCTCCATTCACACAGACACGACATGCTCATCCAGCATGGGTATATGTAAAAATACACCCCAAAACACATTGCCCTACTTCTCCTGAGTACGGCGATACCACATGTGATTTCCTAACATATGCGATGTTCGGTCCGCCCCCGATACATCATCATTGAGCAAACTTTGACCCTGTACCTCACAGTCAGCAGACACATTCCAGCCAATCAGCACCCTTCCTCCCACACCCTCCCAACTCCTATAAAAACGGCAGCCATTGTAGATTCAGTCTGAAGCTGCTGTGTGTTAGTGAGAGCATGAGAGCAAGGAGAGTGCAGCTGCTGCTATGCTGATGAATTAATAGGGAAAGCGTAAGATAGGCCAGTGTTCTGTGTCCACAGACTCATCTGCTGTAGGGACAGTGTCACTCACAGCACCCCAAAAAGTCCTTTTTAGGGCTGCTACATTAGTCTGCTTTTATTTTTTTTCTCTATATATATATTGCAGTTGCCTGGCCTGCCCATGTGTGAGAGGCTGCAGGCCCACAGACTGTAGTGTGCCCACTGCCAGTGCCCACCACCACTCATACCATGTGGCACAGGATTTCACATTAAAAAAGACATTTAATTTTTTATACCAGGTGGCACAATAGCTTGCCGATAAATAAGGCATTTCATTTTTACCCTTTAATCTATGGTTGGTTGCCTGCCAGTGTGTGTCAGGCCCACTACCACTTACTGTAGTGTGCCAACTGCCAGTGCCCACCACTCATACCGGGTGGCACAGTAGCTTGCCGATAAATAAGGCATTTCATTTTCACACTTTAATCTAAGGTTAGTTGTCTGCCAGTGTGTGTCAGGCCCACTTCCACTGACTGTAGTGTGCCCACTGCCAGTGCCCACCACTCATATAGGGTGGCACAGTACATTGCGCGAGGAAGAGACCTTCACTGACGTCAGTGAGGACAAGGAACGGGACATGGCTAGCTTGGTATCCAACCTTGAGCAAATGGGGAGTTTGCGGTTGTGCAAATGGACTGTTTGCAGTTGTTTGCGGCGCGTTAAACGGGAAAGTTTGGTCTGTCACAGTTAGGTCTGTCACTGTAAAGCGGGCGTAACACTTACACTACCTGATCGATACAACATTATACCTGATTGTATACACACACTGGATGTTTTAAAGCACGTTATTCCAAACAATTTAGGAATGTTAGGTGATTTATGCCCTTTGTGGATTAAAACCCGACTCTGCGTCCACTAAGTAATTTTCCATGGGAATTTTGCCATGTATCACCCTCCCGCATGCCACAGTCCAGGTGTTAGTCCCCTTAAAACAACTTTTCCATCACTACTGTGGCTAGAAATAGTCCCTGTGGGTTTTAAAATTCGCCTGCCTATTGAAGTCTATGGCGGTTTGCCCGGTTCACCCGTTTGCGAACATTTGCGTAAATTCGCGTTCGCCATTCGCGAACGGAAAATTTTATGTTCGCGACATCACTAGTTGCCATCCGCACTGCTGGGAAACAGAGGGACATGCACAATACATACACCAATAGTGTAGACTATGGTGCAGGCGCAAGGGGGAAGAATGATTTCTTAGGACAATGTGGCATTAAAGAGTTACAACGTTTAAAAAGGTAAACACATATGTATCTTGTTTCTCTTGATACAATCTCTCATAACACATAATGCAAGACTTCAAGTTCATAAGAATATCTCTGTAAACTGCATAATGTTTTACATCTTGTCACACAGAAAAGTCGATATTGCTTTACAAGTATAAGAGATTTAGATCCAAACTGACCTTTTACCCATCTAATTTTGTGGCTACAATTTCTAATGCCATAACTGTGTGTGAATTTTAAGAATCACGATTCTCACTAGAGTTCAGGTTAAGTTCACTTAAGATGTTATCTATCCTAACTGTTTTAGTTTTAGTCAGAACAGGTCTTTTTAATTGTTACAGGACAAGACTGTAGATGTATAGTAAAAGTTAAGGAGATTTGGTTTATAGACTAGAATAAGTAATCAAAGAGTTGCTTGTATATTATTGACTGGTAAGGTTCACTGATAAAGGGGTGGATGCAGATTCATCTGATACTTGGAAAGCTTGATGCCTGGGGTACTTTAGTAAATGTTGATTTTAGTCACTAGATGAGTGGAAGGAAAAAGGAGCACACATAGGATGAAGCAGCAGTGAAACTGGCGGTGAGTGGGTGTAGTACTGTCATTTGTTTCATCTTCCCACTTGAATTTTTCAAATGAATTTCATTGGAATTAGTTTAAAGGCACATGAGTTCACCTTGCAAAAATTCAACTTTGATTTTCTATTAATAAAGCAACAGCACATTACTAGCAAGGATTCTTATTAATGTGATGTCATTTTTCTCTATATTACACCCCATCTCTCCCACATGTGCCTGAATAGTTACTTTTAACATTATTTTCTATGGGTTTGATATAGGTCATTTTAGTAATAACAGCTCCAGTGACAGCACTGTGCCTGGTTTATAGTGTTATGTGTGGTCAATTCATTAGAAGTACGTCATGGACTGCACTGTCTTTAGCCTCCATAACGTACAAGTTCGTCATGGCAGCAATCTGTCACCATGTCTGCAGACATGGTGACAGCGCTGAGATCCTGGCTGTTACACACAGTCAGATCTCAGATAACCAGCCGCGGACCAATGAGGCCTGTCCCGGGCCAGTGATCACTCTGATTGGCTAGTCTGTACAGACTAGCCAATCAGATGATCCTGATGCCGGCTGAAAGGTTCTGATCCCCCCAGTCCAAGTGATCAAAAAGTCATATGTGCCCCAAAATGGTACCAATGCAACCCTCATCTCAACCCACAAAAAATGAGCCCCTACATAAAACAATCATCCAAAAAATAAAAAAATATGGCTTTCAGAAAATGGAGACACAAAAACATCATTTAAAAAAAGTTTTTATTGTGTAAAGCCAAAATAAAATTAAAAATTACACATATTAGGTATTGCCGCATCTGTAATAACCTCATCTATCCTGTCCGGTGAACATTGCAAAAAACAAAAAAATAAAAGCTGTGCCAGAAAAGCCATTTTTTGGTGAACTTGCCTCACAAAAAGTATAATATAGAACATTCAAAAATCATATGTACTCCAAAATAGTATCAATAAAACTGTCACCTTATCCCATGGTTTCCAAAAGGGGTCACTTTTTGGGAGTTTTTACTGTAGGGTGCACCAGGGGGCTTCAAATCAAATCTAAAAATCAGTCCAGCAAAATCTGCCTTCCAAAAACAATCTGGCGCTCCTTTCCTTCTGTGCCCTTCAGTATGCCCATACAGGGGTTTACTACCACATATGGGGTGTTTCTGTAAACTGCAGAATCAGGATAATAGATATTGAGTTTTGTTTGGGCTTTAACTCTTGCTGTGTTACAGGAAATAAGGGATTAAAATGGAAAATCTGCCATAAAAGGGAAATTTTTAAATTTCATCTCCATTTTTCTTTTAATTCTTTTGAGACACCTAAAGGGTTAACAAAGTTTGTAAAATCAGTTTTGAATAATTTGAGGGGTGTAGTTTCTAAAATGGGATCATTATTGGATGGTTTCTACTACGTAAGTTCCACAACTTGACTTCATAACTGACCTGGTCCTTAAAAAAGTGGGTTTTGGAAATTTTCTTAAACATTTTAAGAATTGCTTCTAAAATTCTAAGCCTTTAAACGGCCTAAAAAATTTATGCCAACATAAAGTAGCCATATAGGAAATGTAAAGTAATAACTATTTTATAATATATCTGCTTTAAAAGCAGAAAAATAGAAATGTTGACAATTGCGAATAAAGGTGATTTATATTGACTCAAATTTACCACTATCATGAACTTCAATATGTCACAAGAAAACAATCTCAGGATGACTTGGATAAAAAAAAGTGTTCCAAAGTTATTGCCACATAAAGTGACACATGTCAGTTTGTAAAATTTGCCTTGGTCCTTAAGGTGAAAAATGGCTTGTTACTGAATGGGTTAAAGGGGTATTTTGGTTGTATTCAGGATAGGGGATAACTATTATATCATGGGGGGGTCTTACTGCTGGGATCCCCAACGATCACAAAAATTGGAGCCTCGTACCTCCTGAAGCCCCCCCCTTAAATGAACGGAGAGGCTGGTCGGGCATGTGTGCAGTCGCACCATTTATTTCTATGGGAAGATAGCCAAGCGCTGTACTTGGCTATCATTGGAACTCCCATGCAAAAAAATAGAATGCCAACCGGCTGCTCCGTTCATTTCAGGGGTCCTGCAGGGGCATGAGGCCCCCGTTATTGTGATCAGTGGGGGTTCCAGCTGTAGGACCCTCACCAATCTAATAACTTCTAACAACCGGAATACCCCTTTAATTCCATGGCACTGTACATCAGGAGGGGTTACCCATACATAATATAAAAAATAGAAATATGATAAACATGAAATTAATAACAGACTGGTACAGTGGGGGAGAGGACACTACCCGCGAGAGCTTAAAATCTGCAAATCAAGTTCATATGGTCTTGCCTCTATATAAATCACGCATGTACATATAGTTGTCACGGACAGGTGGCAGGAGATCGGTGAGACTGGCAACACGTGGTTTGATCTGACAGGTTTCCTTGTGGATCAATAGGCGTCTGTGTTGTTTCTAGTAATGGCCACACCCCTTGCCTCAGGTGTTGCTAATGTGGTCATTGAACCTTCCTTATTTATAGTTGCTTCTCCCACTATACTGTGCAGTTTATAGCTTCAGTTTCAGTTGTGAATTGCTGTTGTGTGGATCTCGGCGGAGTTCCTGCTGCTTCCATTGCTCCTTTGAAGGTAAGTCTTTCCTTTCTCTCTTTGAATTTTGTTTGAGTTCTGTGTGTGCATTTCCCTGTCATTTGTATTAAGGCCTGAGGGAGACTCCTGTTTGTCCTTCCTTTTGGAGGAACAGGTTGTCTCAGACCTGACATTAGTACTAGGATCCTATAGGGTCAGTTAGGACATTAGGTATTCCTTTGTATGAACTCACCAACCTCTGTGGTCTGTTCATACTGGAAGTTAGTCAGGACTTTGTTTAGGGTTTAACTAGGAGGTGTCCATCTACTTTCCCTAGTTTCCAGGCCTTATTCTCTCACCCCTTTCCCTCCCATGTTCGGGGTGGTGTTTCCCTCCCACACCCGAATGTGATAATAGTACTGTCCAACTGTGTACTATGCTGCAGCTTTTTATACTAAAACTGAAAGTCAGGGAAATCTACTGTAAAAGCTGGTATGGGATTGTATACCAAGATACAACTGGTAACCTAAAGAGAACCTGTCACCACAAAATGCAGTGTAATCTGCAGGCAGCATGTTATAGAGCAGGAGAAGCTGAGCAGATTGATATATCATTTTGTAAGAAATGATTCAATAAATGTAATTTTATAAATTTAAAACTCTGTCCTTTCTTGGCTCAGTTGTACACAGGGGCTGTGTTATTAGTGACTGATAGTATTCTCTGTTCAAGAGCTGTATTACATACATCAATGTAGCAGGTGATTGTTAGGAGGGAAGTGTTCCTTTCTGTCAATTGCCTGCTCTTTAGTGGAGGAGAACGCTGCAATTACATGCAGCAATCTCCTCCACAGTATGGGGAGGAGCGATCACTAATGCCACCCCTTATCCTCATACAGACTAGTTGTTTGCCGGCAGTAGATCGTGATTAGACAGCATGATCTGCTGCCGGCAAACAATGATTTTTAAACCAGTTTACAGTTGGTGAGGATCATAAAATGTTGCAAATGTAAACAAAATGCACAAAATATCACAGTTGCTAAGACTTTTTTAGACCACAAAGCTGGTGTATCTGATTTGATAAATGTTTCCTGATAACCTTAAAGTAGACATCTAAAAATGATCCTAATGATCCACTTTGATTAACTTATTGCTGTACCATTAAAAGGTGTTCCGGGATTTTGAAACTAATTACCTATCCTTAGTATCTGATCGGTGGGGGTCTGACACCCACTGTTGGGACACCCACCAATGAGCTGTCTTCAGAAGACATGGGTTCTCCTGTGAGCTCCGTGGCCTTTGCTATGCTGACCAAGCACAGAGCCGTAGATTGTATAGTGGCCGTGCTCAAACTATTCACTTCAATAGGGCTCAGCGCCATACCAAGCACAGCCGCTATACAATGTATGGCGCTGTGCTTGGTAAGCATAGAGAAGGTCGCGCCACTAACAGGAGCACCAGTTCCTTCTCAAACAGATGATCAGGGAGGTGCTGGGTGTCGGACCCCCACCAATCAGATACTGACCTAAAATGATAGTGACATGAGAAGTTGCAAGTTCTGTTGTGCTACAAGTAACAAATGTATGTATAATTCAATAGACATAACTAACAGTAGGAGATGTAAATTTATATATGGTTTAAAATTATTTTCTTAGAAAACAAAATACTTTTCATCGCCATATTTTGACCCCCACAACTTTTTATAGTTACATCTATGGACTTGAGGGATAATTTTTTTGAGAAGTGATCTGTAGTTTTTACCATTTTGGGGTGTGTGTGTGAGACTTTTTGGTCACTTTGTATTCAATTCTTTGGGGAGATGAATGCCACTGTGCGGGTAACTATGACAGTTGTGGCCGTAGAGGCTGGCTGCATGCCCTCTCGCATACTGGCTGCAGGCTGTCTCCTGTGTATGCTGACTGCTTGGTGCTGTGTGCTGGCTGTGATTTTGTATGTGAACTTTGGCCTGTGTTTGTGGCTCCCGTGTCCATATCTCTGTGGTTCCTGTTATTGGTGCTGTGTAGGCTGGCTGCATGCGCTTTGTGTACTGGCTGTGGGTGTTCCCATGCATGCTGGTTCTGTGATGTGTGCTGGCTGTGGCCTTGTGTGTGAACGGGGTCTGACTATGGATGCATTTCTGTTTGTGTCAAAAGTTGTTTGTGCTCTGGCGTACTGGATGCAGGTGTCTCCGTATATGCTGGTTGCCAGGGGCAATGTCCAGTACTGCAGTCTGTGTGTTCACTTCCCTTTTCTGTTCCTGGGTGTGGTTTATCAGCTGCCCTCGTTATTGTAGCTATTTCTACCTGTGAGCTGTGGGGCTTATGGTCAGACTATTTCTGCCTTGCTGGGTGTTGCACCTTGCTGCTCACCCAGGAGGTCTGATTGTCTTGTGCCTTGCTGGGTGCAGCCCCTTGATGCTGACCTATGGGATTTTGTGCCATCTGCTATCACAGACATTCCCTCGACAGTTGGCAGGAGATCGGTGAGACTGGCAACACGTGATTTGATCTGACATGTTTTCCTTTTGGTTCAAATGATGTCTGTGTTGTTTCTGGTGCTTGCCACACCTTCTTTCCCCAGGTGTGGCTATTAGGGTCATTTAATCTTCTCTATTTATAGTTGCTTCTGCCACAATGCTGTGCAGTTTATAGCTTCTGTTTGGACCTTTAGATAGATTGTGGTTGGATCTCGACTGAGTTCCTGGTGCTTCCATTGCTCCTTTGAAGTTACTTTCTTTCCTTTCCCTTTTGTATTTTGTTTGGGTTCCGTGTGTTGCATATCCCTATTGTTTGTATTAATCCTGAAGGACACTCCTGTTCGTCCTTCCTTTTGGAGGAACAGGTAGTCTCATCCCTGCTATTAGTATCAGGGTCCTATAGGGCTTGATAGGACTGTAGGTATTCCTGTGTATGAACTTACCTACCTTTGGGGTCTGTTCATACTGGTAGTCAGTCAGGATTTTGGTTAGGGTTTTCACTAGGAGGTGTCTATTTTCCTTCCCTAGTTCTCAGGCCTGATTCCCTGTTCCCCCCTTCCCTCCTATGCTCAGTGTGGTTTTTCCCTCCCACACCGAAGCGTGACATTTGCACTTTTTTGTGGTGTCACCTGGTAAAGCATACTGTTACATGCTGGAGGCTCAAGGCAGACCTCCGGGATGTCTTCCAAACAGGACGATGGCAAGATTCATACCAGGGGCCAACAGAGTACTTTATTACACATGTAATAAAAGGACATGACAGTAAAAAAGGTTAAGTAATAGTGGTAGCACTACCACAGAACCAAGTGCACCGGCAGATCAGAGGCAAAACCTAGGGGGCGGAGAACCAGTCAGCCCCGTTCTTCACAGAGCCCCTGGTGGTAGGGATAAACTGGGCCGAGGGCTTACTGATTGCACCTCTAGGATGGTCCTGGTACACTTGGCCGCTACCTGCTGAGAACCACGCAGGTGCAAGCACCAGTGGAACAGACAACAGAACTGGAACCCAAACAAGTTCACGACATGGTTCAGATGACAAACAGGAACTAGCACACTAGCAGATGCCTGGACCCCATGCAGAATGGAATCATGGAGGTTTCAGGCAGAGCTGCACACAGACAAGAGATCCTCCCTCCCCCGGAGAACCCAGGGGCACTCTCACGAAGGCAGGACAAACACAAGAACGGAAGCCGTAAGGCACTGCAGGAAAGACAAGGAACAGCCTAGATCAGAAGCAGTAGACACTGCTGGGCTGGACATAGGACAGGATCAGAAGCCGTTTAGTACTGCCAGGCTATCAGTTAGAGCACTGCTAGACTAAACATAGACAGAGTAGATCAAGGCACAGAACAGGTATAGAAGATTAGACAAGGCAAGGACAAGGATATAACAACATCACCACAGAACAGGTACAGAAGATCAGACAAGGGAATAACATTAACACCACCAACATCAATGCATTACCAGGCGACACCACCACACAAAAGGGCAGATGGAAAAATAAACTGGGTCAGCAGCAAGGGGCAACACCCAGCAAGGCACAGGACAGACTGACCTCCTGGGTGAGCAGCAAGATGCTACACCCAGAAAGACAGAAGACAGACAGACCTCCTGGGTAAACAGCAAGGTGAATACCCAGCAAGGCAGAAGATAGACTGACCATAAGCCCCACAGCTCACAGAAAGATATAGCTGCGATAACGAGTGCACCTGATAAGCCACACCAGAACCAAACAAGGAGGGGAGCTTGCATGAACAGAGAAGTGAACACACAGACTGTAGTACTGGACATTGCCCCTGGCATACACGGAGACACCTGCAGCCAGTACTCGAGAGCACAAACAACTCGTGACACAAACAGAAATGCATCCATAGTCAGACTCTGTTGACACACAAGGCAGCAGCCAGCACACATCACAGAACCAGCATACATGGGAACACTCACAGTCATTACACAAAGTGCATGCTGCCAGACTGCATGGCACCAGTAACAAGAACCACAGAGATATGGACATGGGAGTCACAAACACAGGCCACAGTTCACACACAAAACCTCAGCCAGCATGCAACCCCAAGCAACCGAAATACAAAGGTGACAGCCTGCAGCCAGTACGCGAGGGATCTTGCAACCAGCCTACACAGCAACAGTAACAAGAAGTGCACAGAGATGCAGACACGGAGCGTACACATATTCATAGGCAAGTTCACACAAGACACCACAGCCAGCTCACAGCTCCAAGCAACCAGCATACACAGGTGTAAGCCTGCAGCCAGTACGTGAGAGGGCATGCAGCCAGCCTACACTGCCACAATTGTCACAGTGATCCGCACCGTGACAGTGAAATTGTGAAATTACTATTTTGATGTTTTTTCTCCATTACGCTGTTCTCCGTATGGGACAAATATTTTTATATTTTAACAGTATGGACATTTTTGCACATGGGCATGTCCATGATGTTTATTTTTTATTGTGTATGTATTTTTATTTTTATTCTGGGGAAAATGGGTTATTTTAAGGTTACTTTCACACTAGCGTTGTGAGGATCCGGCAGGCAGTTCCGGATCTGTTAGACAGGTCAGGTGATATATCAAATCTGTCTTATCCGGTATCATCCAGAATAACGGATCCAGTATTTAATTTTTTTCAAAGATCAAAAGCGAAACTAGCTCCTCCTATAGCCCGGCACAGGCACAGACCAGACAACCGGATCCGGCAACGCGGCAATTTCCTGAACACTTGTACCGGATCCGGCATTAATACATTTCTATGGAAATTAATGCCAGATCCAGCAAGTGCGGTAGTGTTCCGGGATTTTGGCCGGAAAAAATACCGTACAAAAGACGGAATGGAAGACATCCTGATGCATATTGAACGGATTGCTTTCCATTCAGAATGCATTAGGACAAAACTATTGCTTTATACCGGAAAAGAATAATGCTACTGTGAAAGTACCCTAAGATATATATATATATATATATATATATATATAATTTTTATTTTTTTTAAAGCTTTTAAACTTTTTTTTAAAAACTTTATTTTAGGCCCCCAAGGGCCTAAAATCAATTTTTAGGTTATAACTTCTTAAATCCATTTATAGATAGAGCATTTAGTATATTCCAACGTAGTGCCGCATTCTGCAGGCCTACATAGGAATATTCCTGTGAAAAGCATCAGAGCCTTAGCAGGCCCTGGCCTTCCACAGGTAATGAATGGCTCCCCCGATCACCTCTTCGAGAGGGGGCGGGGGTTAGGCATTCGAGGCCGAGAAGAGTAGTGCCTCCAGGTTTTGCGCTCTGAGATGCTGTGGTCACATTTGACCACAGCATCTGAGGGGTTAATCGCCCGTGATTGGCATTGTCCCTGATAGCAGGCATTAGCCCCAGGTGTCTGCTATATGAAACAGGAGAAACTCGAAAGTTATCTTGCACACTGCGTTCACAAGGAGACACAATCTTTGAAGACCCCACTTCTGCCATACTATTACGGTGGAGGTCGGAAGGGGTTAAGGCTTCAATTTTTCATTGGAACAATATCAAAAACAGGAAGCAAAAAAAAAGACATGCTACACGTTTTGGATTATTTGAATTTATCTGAAACACGTAGCATGTCCCTTTTTCGACTGTCATACACAAGCTGTTTTTAATGTTTCTCCAATAATAGACTGAAAATGTAAAATTGCCTTTGCCAGAGGAGCACTGTGGATACAAGTTTATCAGGTAAAGGACCTGCTACATACATTCTCTGGATCAGTATGATTATAGCACTACCAAATTTATATAGTTTTAGTTTTGTTTTAATATTTGAAAAAACTTTGGAAGCAATATTTTTTTATTTGCTTTGTCATTTTATGACCCCAGAACATTTTTATAGTTACTTCCGTGGAACTGTATAAGGACTTTTTGAGGCGATCTATAGTTTATATTTATAACATTTTGGACTGTGTATGACTTTTTAATCACTTGTACTGATTTTATTTTTTTTTTTTTTGAGTGAGGTGAAGCAACAAAAAAAGATACAGAATCTGCCATTTTTTTATGCTGTTACCCATACGGGATAAATACATTAATATTTTAATAGTCCAGGCATTTTGGGACATGGTGGTGCTTATGATTGGTTTTTATTGTTTATTTTTATTTATTTTTAATATGGGGAAATGGAGGATTTCAATTTTTATAGTTTTTATTTTTTTATATGTGTGTACTGTGAAAATTGAGGCTATTTATGCAATTTACCTACTGGCTGGGCTTACCCTAAGAGCATCAATGAGTGGAGCCTATTTTTCTATTGCTAATCTTATGGCACCATACTGCCAGTACAGATGTTGTACAGTACCAAAACATTAGAAACTCCTTCAAAGTAACTATTTTTTAAATGTTAACCTATCTCATAATCATAAGGAAATTTGGGGATTGTGGCTTTTTTAGAAAAACAATGAAATTAGCTGGAGAAAATGAAATTTGCCTTTTTTTCCAAAATGTTTTGATTTACATTAAAGGGGTTCTATCACTTCAGTAAGTAACATTTTTCATGTATAGGAAGTTAATACAAGCCACTTACTAATATATTGGCATTTTTCTTATTGCTTCCTTTGCTGTCTGGATTCATTTTTCCATTACATTATACACTGCTCGCAGGCATGGTTACAGACCACCGTGCAATCCATCAGTGGTGGCTGTGTGTCACGGATGAAGTTGCAGATAGCTGGAACTTATAAATAAACGACTGACTGGCTTTATCCAAAACTAAGAAGCATATAGGTGAGCCCTTTAAAACCCTAAGAGCTCTCCCTGACTGCTACACATGCAAAGGCCTCAATGGTAGACGATTGCATGGCCATGTACCTAAGACTGTGTGACACCTGAAAACCCTATAGTAGTGAGGGGACACAGCCACCGGCTCCCTGCACTGAATACGGAGGGAGTCATAATCACCTAGAATCAAGCCAGCAAGGAAACACAATAAAGGGAAAAGACTTATCTGAGCAAACAGCAGCAGCAGCCTCCAGCTGTGAACACTTCATCCAGGAAGTAGTATAAACCGCAAGGTGAGGCAGCATGGGAAGGGAATATAAAGGAAAACGACTAGTCTAAATAAGGTACACCTGGCAGAAGGAAAGGAGCTGACAAAGTGAAACCAAAACAAAGAACGTTATACAAAAGGTAGGGAAGAATGTCTGTCTGACTTTCTCACCGACCTGACGGTGACACTGTGCTTGCACAATATAGGAAAAAGCACTAGCCTATGTGCGCTCCCATGGTCCCGGCCACCAGAGAGGCTTACTCTTTTTCCTATAGTGTGCAAGCACGGCCACCACTGATGGATTACAGGGTGGTCTGTAACCATGGAAATGAGCAGTGTATAATGCAATGGAAAAATGAATCCAGCCAGCAAAGGAATCAATAACTTGCTCTAGATGATAAATGCCATTTGCTGAAGTGAGACAACCCCTTTAACTATGTGGTCTTGAAAAAACACACAGATGAAAATTATTTATTTAGATTATTATTATTATTATTATTATTATTATTTAGTTTAATGGCAATAGATTACATGTTTGGGAAAATATGTGACATGTAGGCTAATAATTTAATGATGTGATATTCTCTAAAGCAATTTCTTATCTATAGGCCAGGATTTGAGGGACTGGTGTTTTTTTTTGAATTCCATGCTTTGTACATTCCTGCAACACTTCTTTGGAGTAGTTTTGCTTCCGGTATGAGGAATTGTAAGGAAAATGTATTTTGTTCAGTGTACTGACCCAGAGCTTGCAGAAATATTACCTGTTGGGTACAGCAGTGTTGTTATAATTTTACGGTTAGAGTTGAGGAAAGAACCTTAATTTCCAGATTCTTTGTATAAGGCTACATGCACACAACAGTTGTTTTTCTCGGTTTCCATTTCAGTTTCTTTTGCGGATAGGACAGGAACCCATTCATTTCAATAGGTCAGCAAAAAAATGCTGACAGTTCATCCGTTTGTGTTCCGCGTCCGTTGTCCATGTTTCCCTTCAGCAAAAAAAGTAGTGCATGTCCTACTTTTTTCTCATTTGCAGATGAGGATAGGCATTTATTACAAAATTGTGAAAACAAAGGAATCCTCCAAAAAGAACTGATGGACCATCAGTTTTTTTTGCGGATCCCAATTTGCGGACAGCAAAAAACAACTCTCGTGTGCATGTAGCCTAACATATAGGAATTGTATACTGCTAACTGCAACAGATACAAATACACCTTTTTGTGCCATTGCTTTAAATTCTGTGGTATCAGGTATGGTTTCAACATTTGGTCATTGAAATCTGCTGCCCCCATGTACTTTTTATATATGACAGAGAGTGACTTTTCAGCTTGTACTTATCTCCAACTAAGTGGTACAGTACTACGGAATTGTCATGAATTGTGCTGAGTAATAAAATATTTTTCTTATATCTGTACTTCACAGCCAGCAATTCTGAGAGGCACAAAGATGCTAATTATCCTCCCTTCAGATTTTTATTGACAAGTGACTTTGGGAATCCTCTTTTTTCTAATTGTTCCACATGACACTGTACCCCCACTGTTTGAACAGTGGAATACTTATATAGTAGATGTCACAAACAGATGATAACCTTTTCTTGGTAATGGATTTATTAGATCCAAAACAATTTTCACATTCTTGTCCATAAAGGATAAGCAATCAAGGGATCCAACTTGCTGTATTTTCCTGGTACCATGCATAACTTATACATCTTGACACTGTATCTAGAATGCTTACTTGGGTTGTACTGTTTAAAAGATCAAGTGATCAAGGATTCATCAACTGGAACATTTTTATTAGGGGTTATACATTTCTCAAAATTTTCCATTAAGGTATGATGTCTCTCTTGCCCAGATTGATTGTCTCTGCAATGGGAGTTATCATTGAAATGCAGAAATCTTATCAAAATATAGTAATGTGACCTGGCCATCATAGATAGATTAGAGATGCAAGTGGAACCTGCATTCCCTAAATTTAATGGAGGCCATTGTGGCACCAAAAGAGGTATAATACAGCGTGGGTTCAGCATGCTTGTGGAACCTGCATTCCCTGAATTTAATAGAGACCTCTATGTATAGACTAGGGATGAGCGAATCAACTTCGGATGAAACATCTGAAGTCGATTCGCATAAAACTTCATTCTAATACTGTATGGAGTTCCTGCTCCATACAGTATTAGAATGTATTGGCTCTGATGAGCCGAAGTTATTTCTTCGCGAAGTCTCGCAAGACTTGGCGTAATAACTTCATAAATTAATTTGTACTGTAAAAAAACATTTCCTGAACTCAGGTTCGGTTCCAAGGTACCATTTGGAACTGAACCCAAGTTCGAGAAATGTTTTTTTACAGTACAGATTAATTTATGAAGTTATTACACGAAGTCTCACGAGATTTCGCTAAGCAATAACTTCAGCTCATCAGAGCCAATACATTCTATTACTGTACGGAACTCCTGCTCCATACAGTATTAGAATGAAGTTTTATGCAAATCGACTTTGGATGTTTCATCTGAAGTCGATTCGCTCATCCTTAATATAGACAGTTAAATAATGTACACAAAATACTGCTATACTCTAATGATACTAAACAATATTTTGTAAAAAGAAAATACCTAC
The DNA here is from genome assembly GCA_033119425.1 of Bufotes viridis. Lineage (NCBI taxonomy): Eukaryota > Metazoa > Chordata > Amphibia > Anura > Bufonidae > Bufotes > Bufotes viridis. Next base: position 178,175,120 of record CM065590.1, read on the forward strand.
CTACGTGTATGTCACACACAAAAGACTTCTTCATAATATTTTTTTTTGTGCAAAAAAATTGACCATTCATGTTATCTGAGAGTTTAAATGCCTGTGATCAGTATTATCGCTTATTCCAGACATTGCCTCCGGGTGTCTGCTGTTTAAAAAACCAAGTGGCTAAAGTGCCTATTCCATGTTTAAAGACCCTACCACTGACATATATAGTTGTGCCAAGGTATGGAAGTGGTTAAGTCAAATGTTTATGCTAAACATATCAAAAAATGTATAATTAATTGGTTTGGTGGGCATTCTGGTACTGTCCAGCAATGCCAGATCCAGAGAGCTCTGGCAGGCTGTTCTCTGCGGAACATCCTGCTTCTTGTCACATATGTGAAACTAGCTTAAGGAGAAGAAAGCTGTCAGTTGAAATTAAACCCCCCATGGCTTATAGTTACTGTAAAAATGGCAATAAATGACAAAAAAGGCATTTAAAAATACAAATCTGAGTGGTCAGCTATAGCTTTTGAAGTTTACAAAGGACTTAATAAAATCTGTAAAAAGGAGATAAAATTAGCAAAAATACAAATGAACATCATGTGGAAAAAGAGAGCAAAACAAATCCCCAAAATTTTTTAAAATATATAAATGCTAAAAAACCAACGTCTGAGCAGATTGGTCTCCTAATAAATGGTAATGGGGGTTAGTCACTGAAGATAAGGAAAAAGCAGAGTTACTAAATGTTTTTTTTTTGCTCTGTATATACAAAAGAAGAGAAATGAGCTGATATCTGTGGTGCTGGGGCTGTAGATATGGTCCAAGCTAAGTTAAATAAGGTAAATGTGAACAAGTCTTCGGGTCCAGATGGATTACACCCAAGAGCTCAGTTTAGTCATTGCTGTGCCCCTGTTTATAATTTTTAAAGATTCTCTAGGTACTGGTAAGTGATTGGCGCAAGGCTAATGTAATGCCCATATTCAGAAAAGGATCTAGGTCGTCCACAGGCAATTATAGACCAGTTAGTTTAACTTCTGTTATGGGGAAAATGTTTGATGGACTCTTAAGGGACTATATACAGGAGTATGTGACTGTAAATAATATTATAAGTGATAATCAACATGGGTTTACCAAGGACAGAAGTTGCCAGGCTAACCTCATCTGTTTTTATGAGGAGGTGAGTAGAAGCTTGGACAGAGGGGCAGCTGTGCATGTAGTGTTTCTAGATTTGGCAAAGGCTTTTCATACTGTCCCTTATAGACGTTTAATTAGTAAAGTAAGGTCTATAGGCTTGGAAAGTATAGTTTGTAATTGGATTCAAAACTGGCTGACGGACCGTGTCCAGAGAGTGGTGGTCAATGATTCCTATTCAGAATGGTCACAGGTTATAGGTCGTGTACCCCAAGGTTCAGTGCTGGGTCCTCTATTAATAACTTATTTATTAATAATATTGAAGACAGTATTAATGGCACCATTTCTATTTTTGCAGATGACACTAATCTATGTAGTACTGTGCAGTCTATGGAAGATGTCCATATAATAGAAGCTGACTTGAGCACTCTGAGTGATTGGGCATCAACTTGGCAAATGAGGTTCAATATGGATAAATGTAAAGTTATGCATCTTGGTAGTAATAATCTCTGTGCATCATATGTCCTGGGGAATGTAACAATGGGAGAGTTACTTATAGAGAAGGATTTGGGTGTCCTTATAGATGGTAGATTAAATAACAGCATATAATGTTTATCAGCTGCTTCTAAGGCTACCAGGATATTGCTATACATTAAATGAGGCATGAATTCGCGGGGCAGGGATGTAATACTATTACTTAACAAAGCGTTGGTGAGGCTTCATCTGGAATATGCAGTTCAGTTCTGGGTACCAGTGCATAGAAAGGATGCTCTGAGGCTGCAAAAAGTACAGATGAGAGTGACTAAAATGATAAGGGGCATAGAGGGTCTTAGTTATGAAGAAAGAATAAAATAATTTTTTATTATTATTATACTAATTTATTTAGTCTTGAGAAAAGACATCTAAGGGGGGGACATGTTTAACCTATACAAATATATAAATGGGCCATTCAAAAAATAAGGTAAAAAACTGTTCCATGTAAAATACTCTCAAATGACAAGAGGGCACTGCCTCCAACTAGAGGAAAAAAAGTTCAGTCTCCAGAAGCGTCAAAGCTTCTTTACTGTAAGAACTGTGAATTTGTGGAATAGACTTCCTCAGGACGTTGTCACAGCAGGAACAGTGGACAGTTTTAAAAAGGGTTTAGATGAATTCTTAAAATTAAATCACAAATAATGCTTATGAAAATGTGTAGAAATCTGAGTCTCACTTCCTTCTGGGATTCGCGTCCCCACCTATCCCTTGGTTGAACTTGATGGACATGTCTTTTTTCAACCGTATTAACTATGTAACTATGTAACCACCAACCATGCGTTTACCCATAGCCAGATATTGTATGTTTCTTTCACTTTAAGATTACTAATGCTGGCTTTGTGGTAAACAGATTGAAAGTAGTTGTAAACAAAAACTTTTCAGGACAATATAAGCAGGTTTACTTTATTTGGATTGGACCTGTATCTTCTGAACAATTCGTTATCAGACCGAAAGAAAGTCAAGAAATTTGTTCATCTCTAGTTATAATCTGGTTTTAGTTGCTAAAAGAAATGTAATTGGTAAAAATTTCTAGGCAACATATTACCTGTAATAGTTTGATAATTATCATTCTGATTATAATGATTATAATGGTTATATTTAGTGCTAAGCGAATCAAAGTGAAACTGACTGACTTTGATCCAAATTTCAGGGAAAGTTCGATTTGCTCACGGAGCGGCCGTCGTGACCACCTTGATTGAAGAAAACGCCGCAAATCGGGTTTGTGCTGACTTGTGACGTCACCACACTTGCCGACTCGGTGACATTATCATAAGCATGGCGCCAGCATGCGCAAGATTTGGTGTGTTTTTTTCAATCAAGATGGCTGCAATGGCCTCTCTGTGAGCAAATGGATGAGGTGAGTATGTATTTTTTTTTAACCCCTGATTAACCCCTGAAAGACCTCAATGTGACTGTCAGATGCCGCGATCAGCATTGAACGCAGCTTCTGAGGGGTTCAAAGACGGGGGTGGTACGATCGCCATTCCTCCGTCATTGCGCCCATTACATACAATGGAATGCGATTCTTGACAAAGTAATTCATAACTAATCAAATTTCTTTGTGAACTTCGGAGAGGCAGCCAAATCTAGTTTTCGATAACTTTTCTCGTTATATTGTCTAAATAATTGGTATATTAAAGTAATTTATCTAATGATGCAATTCCTGTTCTCTAGTAAAACAAAACAGTATGGTGCTCCATATAGAGTGTATAGAGTAAATATATTCAGCAGAGATCAATAACAGATCTACTCGCCTAATGATAATGTGCTGAATGGGCACAATATTATTTTTGGTATCATGAGTGAGGTCCATTGTTCAATTGATAGTATAGCAAGTAGAATAATAGGTAATATTATTTATTATTTCATTTCCATTACTGTCTATATTTTTAAATGTGGCATTCGGAGCAGGAGACATCTTATATCCTTGTAATAAAGTAGAAGTGCAAGATATTTATTACAACTTTATGAAATAAGAAATGGCTCTGATATAGACAGAATTACAGTAAATGTAAAACAAGTTAGCGAGCGTGATGTATAAATGTATCTCTTGTGGTAGTAACAGATGCCATGTGACATTTTAAAAAAAGGAATGATCTCCTGGTAGATTAGATCCTCGTGATACAAAGAATTCTTCATTCACATTGACATCAATACCCCCTATGAGGGTCTTTTGTTCCAAATCGCAGATGTCATTATTTTAGTTTCATGGTTGAGCCATAAATGTTTCATCCCTGCATTTTCCCACTTTTCGTACAGAGAGAGATATGTGCCCCGTTTAAGTCTTCCTCCTAAATAATCCAGCAATAATAGAAGAAGATATCCTTGCTTCCGAATAGACATGACATGTGCAGTAATTCATGGATGTACTAAGAAGATTGCGGTTATTTTTTGTTAGAGAGTTTATTCTCTTACACAGCCTGTAATCTCAGTCACTGAGCCCAACATCCTTTCACCGGAGGAGGGATTGTAACATGTCATTATTAATGTGCTATTCTATTAATTGTGTGGGCAGTTTTAAATGACCATTTGACCTTGTTCACATATGCAACTATATGATGAATGAGACGCGTGATTTATGCAGTAATTATGGGTTCACTCCTAAATAAGAGTACATGGGAAAATAATCCTATCTCCGATTATATGCTACTTGTTCTTAAAGGGTTTCTGTCACCAGGATTACACATTATAAGCTGTCTGACATTAGCTATGTGCTAATGTCAGAACAGCTTGATAATGTGCTTTATATGTATTTCTGATGTATATTTAGGCTAAAAAACGTCTTTTTATAACATGTAAATTAGCCTCTAGGAGCAGGGGGGCGTTGCCCCTGCTCCTAGAGGCTCCGTGCGCCAACCTGCTGCCACGCCCCTTCTTTTTTTTGATTGACAGTGCAGGGCAGCGATCCTCTCCTGCCTCCGGCACTGTCTCCCTGCTAAATCCTGCGCAGCCGCTCTGTATTCGGCGCAGGCGCGGTGAGCTGAGGACAGCAGGCACCAGCGTCTTCAGCTCACCGCGCCTGTGCCGAATACAGAGTGGCGGCGCAGGATTTAGCAGGGAGACAGTGCCGGAGGCAGAGAGGATCGCTGCCCGGCACTGTCAATCAAAGAAAGAAGGGCGTGGCAGCAGGTTGGCGCACGGAGCCTCTAGGAGCAGGGGCAACGCCCCCCTGCTCCTAGAGGCTAATTTACATATTATAAAAAGACTTTTTTAGCCTAAATATACATCAGAAATACATATAAAGCACATTATCAAGCTGATCTGATATTAGCACATAGCTAATGTCAGACAGCTTATAATGTGTAATCCTGGTGACAGAAACCCTTTAAGCCTCATAGATAATTGCACATAAGGACTATAAGTGACCTACTTAATGTTAATAAGAAAAAAAAATAAACTGCCACTTAAAGGGGTTATCCAACCCCTGAAACGCCGGTCCATATATCCAGGCCCCTCACACAAAATATGCTTACTTCGCTCCTGCGTGTGAAGCTAGGGAGGCTCGTCCCCATCACCGTCTGCTATCAGCTGTCCTCCCCCGACACCGGATGTTTAATTCCGCGCGACGGGGAGATACAGCACCGGCGGTCAGAAGTGATGTGGGTATCGGGGAACGAGGTAAAAACATCGTGTGTGAGGGGCCCAGGCATATGAGGGGCATTTAAGGGGTCGGATAACCCCTTTAGTAATTATTTACCAGTTGGTCATACACTTGAGATAAATATTGACAGCTGGGCATGCATATTGTGTGAATGGGAGAAACCTTCTTCCAGAAACTTCTGACAGCAGCTTATTTCTCTGAGGACAAAACGATCAAGCATGTTGAAATCCAAAATGTTCAACCTTTCTCTCACTAGACGTTAAGCTAAGTTCGCATCAGCATTGTGTTTTCTATACTTCTATTCCATCAGAGGAACAAAAATAAAAAATAAAAATGATCCATTTCGTTTGAGCATCAGTTGTGCTTAGTTTGCACCACTTTATGTCAACTCTGTCAGGTGTCAGTTACTTTTGATGAGAGAAAACTAGCAGACAGAGCTCTTCCATCAAAAATAGCTGAACCGTGACAGGATTGACACAAACTGATGCACAAAATAACCCATTCAAACAAATAGGGACTAAAACAGATCAATTTTTAAAAAGTTTTTCTGTTCACGGAACAGAGATACAGAAGCCACAACGCTGATGTGAACTTAGCCTAAAGATGGTTGGCCTAGTCTACTGAAAGTGATGTATTCAACCCACATACTGTATATCTAATATGTATGGCCAGCTTAAGGAAATCCAAATACAGCACTACGCATTTGAAATTCTAGTGTTCCACTACAGCATTACTAAGATAGAACCTAAAACTTTAGACCATACCCAATATTTAAAAAATTGTAATTAATGCTACAAAAAAATGTGAATCTTATTATAGAAACGGTTATGTGCAGATTAACTTACCTCAGTCATGTCTACATTTGCATTTTAGGGATAACTGGGAGCAAATCCTAAAAGAGAAGTATCATGACACATACAGGGCAATTAGTTACTTGTCCATGGAGCCATGTACTGGAGTCTAATACTACAGACTTTTAGGCAAACAGTTGTCAGCTGTTTGATGCCCTTATGGAGACGTTGCAGCCATGTAATACATATGCTATAAGCAGGCACACACATTATGCTGAACCCACCAACTTTGATGTGATTAACCAACCATCTAATATGTTATAGTGCTAGGGAGATTAACAATTTAATAATAACAAACTGATTTGCCTTCTAATCAAGAGTTCTTCACCTGTGAGTCGAATTTGAGCTTTGGTGCCTGCATAACTATTCAGCAGTGCAGGGCCCATATTGACATATCTGTGTGGACAGCCTTTCACAGGTGAATAATTATTGCGTTGACTCATTAGAATCTTTTCGCTCACCCTAATTAAGGCCTTCTGACTCTCCTCCCATATCAGGCAAGTTGCGTTTCAACGGCCCAATCCTTTTTCTCTCTGAGAGATAAGCAGCTGGCAGAGGAGACCGGTGTTGCCTTTATCCCTCTCTTCCAACTGAGAACACATGCTTACCATCCTGAGCTGAGAAGACATGTGTGTGGGGGCATAGGAAACTATAGTCATCAGCTGAACGAGTGATTGGTCGACAGTTATTTTGTGTATTGTTGACCTTTTTGCCATGGTGCTCCATTCTAGAGGGAAGTCCTTAACAGAGGATCCTCTTCTATGATGTCCACATCGCCAATAAACAGTGTTATACCAGTGTCTTGTTTTAAAATGCTATAAACTCTGTATAGTTCTGATAGATAGTTCTAAAGGAAAGGTTATATTACCTTTCTAATTTCATCTCTATAATATAGACTTTTAAACACCAAAAAAAATCAATGCATAAGAAAGTCATATTATTTCATATCCAGGTATGCTTGTTAGTACCTTTATTTGTGATAAATTTAATGGTTTATGAAAGAGAAGATGAGGAAGGAATTGACATAAATTCTAATATCCTTTCTTCTGGTTATCACTACCTTTGAATTTCCATCTGGAAATTCAAGGACTGAAATGTAAGGCACAATGTAAAGACTCAGTACTGATCACCAGTGTAAACTGTTCTGATAAATTTTATCTTGCATATTTTAAAGTAAAATGGATCAAAATGTAATAAACGGCAAGCCAGTATTATTTATCATTATAGCAGCATTTATTTCATGGCACCGTACCTATGAAAAAGAGTGCACATACATAAAGCAAAACAAGTACAACAAGCGTGAACAAGACAATCACAAACTGGTACCGGAAGAGGGGGAGAGGTACAGTAGGTAAGGGTAGGAGATGCTCATATGGTGGTATAGTTGCAGCAGGGTTACTGTAGAACAGGGATCAGCAACCTCCACCACCCCAGATGTTCAGAAAGTCCAACTCCCGGAATGCTTCATACACTTCTATGGAAGTAAGAAGAACAGCCAAGTATGTTTGCATGCTGTGAGTTGTAGTTTCACAGCAGCTGGAGTGCCGAAGGTTTCTGATCCCTACTGTAGGATGTAGTCTTGTCTGAAGATGTGGGTTTTTTTTCGATTTATTTTAAAGGTTTCCAAATGAAATGATGGGGGGCGATTGTGGGAGGAACAGAAAAGAGGAGAGTGGAGAAGGAGGTCTTGTGAGAATCAGAGACTACATAATAATAATAATAATAATAATAATAATATTTAATTATATAGCACCACAATATTCCGCAGCGCTTTACAAATTCATAGGGTTCATGTACAAAACAAAAGTAACTGGCTAATATACAATTGAAACACTAGGAGTCAGGGCCCTGCTCGCAAGAGCTTACAATGTGGAAAGGTACCAGATCAGGTCACGATTTATGAAGGGGAGAGGTTGAGAATTGTCTTGTATGTCATAGTTAGTGTTGTGTACTGGATTCTGTGGGGCACAGAGGAGCCAGTGAAGAGATTAGCAGAGAGAAGAAAAAGAGACATAATGGGTGGTTAGGTTTATTAATGTGACAAGGAAGTTGAGGATAGATTGGAGGGATGTGAGAGTAATAGATGGGAGGCCACAGAGGAGGATGTTGCAGTGGTCTAGGTGGGAGATGATGATGGCATGTACAAGCTTGGCTGTGTGATCTGAAGGACAGAGCAGAATTATAGGCTACCCCAAAGCAGTGGGCCTGTGGGACCAAGGAAAAGGGTGCAATCATTGACTATGATATAGGTCTCTTGGGCGGTGGGGAGGTTGACTGAGATGGGTGGGGATACATTCTCTCTTCTCCATGGTAAGTTTTAGAAAGTAAGAGTAGAAGAACGAGTATATAGAACATATACATTGTGGGATTCTGGATAGTAGGAAGGTGACATCTGGACCAGAGAGGTAAGTTGGCATCTCGGCAGCATAAAAGTGATACTGAAAGCCATTGAACTCTGTGAGCTGGCTCAGGCTGAAGTTGTAGATTGACAAGGGCAGGGGTCCTTGGACAGAGCCTTGAGGGACACCAACAGAGAAGAGAAGAGATGAGGTGGTATGTGAGTGGGAAACACGAAAAGTCTGGTCTGCGACTTATGTGGTTATCCAAAACATGGCCAAGTCTATGAGGCCGAGATGAAAGAATTTGTAATAAAAGGGAGTGGTAAAGTGTGTCAAAGGAGAACAAGTTCATAAGTAGTGTTGGGCGCGAATATTCAGCTCGCGAATATTTATCGCGAATATCGGCACTTTGAGAATTTGTGAATATTTAGAATATTTTAATATTCTACTTATTTTTTATCAGTAACCTCCCTCTTGCTTGTGGGGCCAATGAGAAGGCTCCAATGTCTGAGCTTAGCAACATCCCTAGCAACCAATAGGAAAGTTACCTACCCCTTACTATATAAGGAACCTTTCCAGCAGCCATTTTCTGTAGTGTAATAGAGTTCTGAGAGAGACAGCAGTGAGATTGTTGTGCTATGTGCTTTGCTGTATATACATTAGACAGTTAACTTAGATATATACTGTAATTCAGATAGTTAGGCGGAGATAGTCAGTGCAGATTACATTGATTTATAGTGTAGCTGATTCGAGTGCAGGGTTTTAGGTAGTGTGGTTCTGCTGTCCATACATACATATAGTGCTGTGATGTTATGCAGTTGTCTATTGTCCCCCCTTAGACGTCTCTTCTCAAGACTAAATAAATGTAATTATTTTAATCTTTCTTCATAACATGCACATCATTAAATGCCGATTTTCGCAATTTGCGAATATATATTGGAGCATTCTACCTGCATATATAAAGCTCTTGTAATGTTCTGCCATGCCAACCATTATCTCCAGTCTTAGTAAACTTCTAGCAGCTTGAAAAATGTACCCAAAGTGACCCACACCTGTTTTGCGCGCATTACGCAAATCTTACATTGACAATTTTTCGCAATCAAGAAAATAACCACGAATTTGAGAATATATGGCAAATATTCACCCATACTGTATATTCACGAAATATCGCAAATTTGAATATAGCCCCTGCCCCTCATCACTATTCATGAGGAGGAGGACAGATTAATGTCATTTAAAGGGCATTAGATTTGTACATATGAAACTGGCTGACCTGTCGCATGTGCACCTGGAAGCTGAAGGCATCTGTGTTGGACCCATGTTCATATGTGCCTGCATTGCCAAAAAAAATGAAGTTTTAATATTTGCAAATAATTTGTAGAGTAGGGTGGAAATTTTTTCTGTAATGGTGGAGAAGCTGGTTTTGGAGGAATTGGATTAGGTAGTTGTGTAAAGGGGCTCAGGGAATGTAGGTTCAAGCTTTTTATCATGCTTTCAATTGAAGTATGTGGTAAAGTCCTCAGCTGAGATGAGAGGTGATAGAGGGGATAGAAGGGGTTGACAGAAAGATGTGAAGTAGGCCTGTTTTGCAGAAGTGGGTGCAGACTTAAAATTTGACGAGGAATTGTTTGTATGTGTTAAAGTACTTTTAACAATGCATTTTCTTCATTTGCCTCTCTGCAATCCTAGAAGCTTGTCTCAGTTCTTTAGTCAGACTGTTATCCCAGGGCTGCTCTTTGGTTTTCTGATTCTTGGTGTGTGTTGTGGGGGAGGGGGGTTTGGGGGAGCGAGTAAGAGAGTCGAGAGCTGTAGTTATTGTGGTTTTATACAAAGTGGCATCTACATATAATGAGGGGAAAATATGTTAGAGAAGGGCAGAAGGGTATATGAAACTGAGTGAAAGTCAAGGAGTGTAAGATTCCTGCAGGTGTGTACTAGTTTGTGGACTGGGGTGACACTTGAAGACACAAGGGAAGAGAATGTAAGCCGGCAAGTAAGTCGAGAGCTGTAGTTATTGTGGTTTTATACAAAGTGGCATCTATATATAATGAAGGTAACATATGGTAGAGAAGGGCAGAAAGGAATAAGAAACTGAGTAAAAGTCAAGGAGTGTAAGATTCCTGCAGGTGTGTACTAGTTTGTGGACTGGGGTGACACTTGAAGACACAAGGAAAGAGAATGTAAGTAGATTGTGGTCAGACAGGGGGAGAGGTGAGGTAAAGAGTTTAGACAGGAAACAGGCGAGTAAAGGTAAGATCCAGCATGTGACCATCTTTGTGATTTGCAGTGGAGAACCCACCGTGAGAAGAGAAAGTAGGAAGTAAGTGTGAGAAGTTTAGAGGAAGCTGATTGACATTTGTTAACAGGGATGTCGAAATCCCCCTTGATGATGGTGGGAATGTCATCAGAAAGAAAATTTAGGAGCCTGGTGGTAAAGTGGTTGAAAAAAATGGTGGCAGGCCCTCAAGGGCTGTAGATGACATCCATTTGGAGGTTGGAGGGAGAGTAGATGCGGACACAGTGTACCTCAAAAGAAGGAAGTGTAATGAAGGTTAGCAGTGGAGTTGGGTTGAAGGAGCAGTTATCTGATAGAAAACCAACTTCTCCACTATGCTTGTTGCACGTGCTACACAGTTAGTAAATTGAAATCCACCATCAGAGAGTGTGGCTGGGGAAACTGTCATAGGATGTGAGCCATGTTACTGTTATGCCAAGGTAGGAAAGTATATTGACTTTCATAATTCTAAAATAATATTGAGAATAATTGGGGTAGCTTGAAATCCACATTGAGTAATTGCACTAAAAAATTTATTCCTTTAGGTAACAAGTATAAATGGCTAAAATAAAACCCCCCATGGCTTACAACTACTCTAAAAAGGGCGATAAATGACAAAAAGGGCATTTAAAAAATACAAATCTGAGGTCTTAATAAAATCTGTAAAAAGGAGATAAAATTAGCAAAAATACAAAATGAACTGCAGGTGGCAAAAGAAAGCAAAAAAATCCCCCAACATTTTTTAAATATATAAATGCAAAAAAAACAAGGTCTGAGCTGGTATGATCCCTAAATAATAGTAAAGGGGGGTTAGCCAATAAAGATAAGCAAAAAGCAGAGTTACTAAATGTGTATTGTTAGCACTGTATATACAAAAGAAGAGAAAGGAGCGGATATCTGTGGTGCTGGGGCTGTTAGGACATCCAGTAATATACTCAATTGGCTAACTGTAGATATGGTCCACGCTAAATTAAATAATATGAAGAAGGCTCCGGGTCCGGATGGATTACAACCAAAACTTCCTAAAGAGCTCAGTTCATTCATTGCTGTGCACCTGTTTATAATTTTTAAAGCTTCTCTAGGTCCAAGTGATTGGCGCAAGGTTAACTTTTGTTGCAGAATTTTTTTTTTAAGGACTTTTAAGGGACTATATACAGGAGTATGTGACTGTAAATAATATTATAAGTGATAACCAACATGGGCTTACCGAGGAGAGAAGTTGTCAGACTAACCTGATTTGTTTTTATGAGGAGTTGAGTACAAGCCTGTACAGAGGGGCAGCTGTGGATTTAGTATTTCTGGATTTTGCAAAATCTTTTCATACTGTCCCTCATAGACGTTTAATAGGCAACATAAGGTCTATAGGCTTGGAAAGTATAGTTTGTAATTGGATTCAAAACTGGCTGAAGTGTCCAGTGAGTTGTGGTCAATGATTCCTATTCAGAATGTCATGGGCTATAAGTGGTGTACCCCAAGGTTCAGTGCTGGGTGCTCTATTATTTAATTCATTTATGAATGATATCGAAGACAGGATTAATAGCACCATTTTTATTTTTGCCGATGACACTAAGCTATGTAGTACTGTGCAGTCTATGGAAGATGACCATAAAATAGAATCTGATTTGAACACTCGAAGTGATTGGGCATCAACTTGGCAAATGAGGTCCAATGTGGATAAATGTAAAGCTATGCATCTTGGTAGTAATAATTTCTGTGCTTCATATATCCTAGGGCAGTGATGTTGAACCTTTTAGAGGCAGAGTGCCCAAACTGCACCCCAAAACCCACTGATTTATCGCAAAGTGCCAATATGGCAATTTAACCTGAATACTACAGTCCAATATAGTATATCTTCCATATACTCTATCATTTAGCTATCATAGCCTGCCTACATTCAGTGTACTGCCTGTGTGCCCTGCACCTATGAATGGAGGAAAAACTCTAAGACATATTGGTACACCATAGACTTTTTTCAGGGCACGGGTGCCCACAAAGAGGGCTCTCAGTGCTATCTCTGACACCATAGGTTCGCCATCACTGTCCTAAGGCCCCTTTCACACTTGCGTTGTGTGGATCCGGCGTGCACTTCCGTCCCGCCGGATCCGTCACAACACATGACAACTAAAAGCATTTGTAGACGGATCCGGATTGCGGATCCGTCTACAAATGCATTGCAAGTGCAGATCCGTCTCTCCGTTTGCCATGCGGAGAGATGTATCCGTCTTGTATTTTTTTCACTGTTTTATAGGTCTACGCATGTGCACACCTGAAGGACGGATCCGTCCTTCAGTCTTTTTTTTTGATGCCGGATCCGGCCCCAATGTAAGTCAATGGGACTTAAGGCCTGATCAGGCGTTCAGTCATGTGTTCAGGCTTTTCAGGACGGAGATAAAACCGCTGCATGCTGCGGTTTTATCTCCGTCCTGAAAAGTCAAAAAGACTGAACTGAAGACATCCTGATGCATCCCGAACGGATTTCTCTCCATTCAGAATGCATTGGGATAATCCTGATCAGTATCTTTCCGTCCTAGAGCCCCGAGGACGGAACTCTAGGACAGAAAGTAAAAACGCTAGTGTGAAAGCACCCTAAGGGATATAAAACTTGTGTGTCTTTGTAGATCGTAGATTAAATAACAGCATACAATGTCAATATTAGCTGATTCTAAGGCTACCAGGATATTGTCATGCATTAAACGAGGCATGGGCTCGCAGGGCAAGGATGGGCTACCACTTTACAAAACATTGGTGGGGCCTCATCTGGAACATGCAGTTAAGTTTTGGGCACCAGCCTAAAGAAAGGACGCTCTGCAGATGGAAAAGTACAGAGGATAGTGACTAAACTGATAAGAGGCATGGAGGGTCTTAATTATTAAAAAAAATTAAAATAATTAAATTTATTTAGTCTTGAGAAGAGACGTCTAAGGGGGGACATGATTAACCTACACAAACATATATATGGGCCATAAAAAATAAGTTGAAAAAATGTTCCATGTAAAATACCCTCAAAAGACAAGAGGGCACTGCCTCCAACTGGAGAAAAAATATTTCAGTCTGCAGAAGCGTCAAACCTTTTTTACTTTAAGAACTGTGAATCTGTGGAATAGACTTCCTCAGGATGTGGTCACAGCAGGAATAGTGGACAGTTTTAAAAAGGGCTGAGATGAATTCTTAAAAGTAAATGACATTAATGCTTATGAAAATGTGTAGAAATCTGAGTCTCACTTCCTACTGGGATTCTCGTCCCCACCTATCCCTTGGTTGAACTCGATGGACTTTTTTCAACCGTATTAACTATATAACTATATGCAACTGTGTAACTATTTATGGGATGAAGTTTTATAGAAGTTTTGAATGAATACATTTCACCCAACCACGTGTAAAGATTCAGCAAATAGAGTTTTTGAAAGTTAAAGAAGATATTATTCAAGAAAATAAGAAGATGTATGAGGTTTTGTCTATTTAACACATGTGACCTCCTGCATCCCCTGGGATGACCGTTTTCTGCTCTCAATATGAAAATGATTCATGTGTCTGATGCTCTGTTTTATTCTGTTGGTTGGCTATAAATCTTACTGTATGAGGTTGAATGATGAGGTTAAAACACTGCTTTAGTCAAGGTTTTTTTAAGACAAAAAACTACACAACATTAATTTGTGAACTTGTTTAGAACAAGCTGAGAACAAGGTAAGAAATAACAGAAATAGATTATTTGACCCTTAAACATAGTATTAGTACTGATGACAGTATTCGTTTTTTTTTTCTGCTCAAATTAAACAAAATAACATAGGGGGTCATTCATTAACCAGAAATACACCTATATTAGGCGTATTTCAGGCAAAGATTGAGGCGCAAAGGTTAGTTGCACCGCAATCTTCGACATTTCCCCGCTCACGCCAGGTCTAAAAAATTGATCGTGGCGTGGTGGTGAAGGGGATGGGCCAGTGGGCCCATCTCATTCATAATTTTCTACGCCTGTTTTAGGCATAGAAAGTTGTCTATATAAGCCAACTAGGAAGCTTGCTTACATTTAGAAGCGGCACTGGATACACCGAAATTATGTAGAGGCCCGCGCCCCTACATAACTACGCTGATCCACAGACAGAGAAGAAGCTTTATTAAGACCGGTGTCTAAAAAGCCAGTCTGAATAGTAAATGACCCCCATAGTTTTTAAGGCTGAAAAAAGACATCTGTCCATCCAGTTCAGCCTATTATCCTGCACGTTGATCCAGTGGAAGGCAAAAAAAAAACCCTATGAGGTAAAAGCCAATTTCCCTATTTTAGGGGGAAAAAACTCCTTCTGGACTCCAATAGGGCAGTTAGAATATCCCCTGGATCAACAACCCTTGTCCATAAATCTAATAAACTATAACCTCTAATATTACTACACTCCAGAAATAAATCCCGGCCCCTATTGAACTCTTTTAGTAAATTCACCATCACCGACTCCTCAGGCAGAGAGTTATGTATTCTCACTGCTCTTACAGTGAAGAATCCTCTTTTATATTTGTGTAGAAACCTTCTTTCCTCTAGACACAGAGGATGTCCCCTCACCACAGTCATAGTCCTTTGTATAAATAGATGATGGGAGAGATCTCTGTTCCACTCCCTGATATATTTATACCCGGTAATTAGATCTTCCCTCAGTCATCTTTTTTCTAAACTGAATAACTCTAATTTTGATAATCTTTCTCGGTACTGTAGTCCACCCATTCCAGTTATTACTTTAGTTGTCCTCCTCTGAACCCTATCCAGCTCTGCTATGGCTGTCTTGTTTACAGGAGCCCAGAACTGTACACAGTACTCCATGTGTGGTCTGGCTAGTGATTTGTAAAGTGGCAGGACTATGTTGTCATCACTGGCATATATACCCCTTTTGATGCAACCCATTTTCTTATTGGTCTTGGAAGCAGCTGCCTGACATTGGTTTCTACAGTTTGCTATCCACTAAAATTCCTAAGTCCTAAAACCAGGAATGGATCTAAAACAGAGATGACACGTGAATAGAATATTTGCATGTTTTCTGTGATTTCCACCCTCCAGCTTTTGGCTACCATATAAAAAGCCATTTCTGATGGGACCATAGAGGTCTTAAAGCTACTACACAGACAGGATCCGTTGTGTGTCTCATTTTTCTTTCCCTCTGACAGATCAAAAGAAGTGTGAAAGAAATGATGATGTCAGCCAGGACAAAAGCCAAAATAGTGGACCAATCATGAAGTGGGGAGGGTGGTAACAGCATGGGAAGTCCACAGAGTGGACCTATGACATAGTGGTGAGGTGGAAGCAGCATGAGGAGACCACAGGTGGCCCAAAGACAGGGTCTGTTGTTGGAAGCAGTATGAGGAAGCCACCGAGTGGAACAATGACAGACTCTTGCAGCAGCATGAGGAATCCAAAGAATGGCACAATGACAGAGTGTGGAGGTGGCCGCAGCATCAGCAGATCACAGAGTGGCACGATGACAGAGTCTGGAGGTGGCAGCAGAATGAGTAGGCCACAGAATAGCACAATGACAGAGTGTGGAGGTGGCTGCAGCATCAGGAGACCACAGAGTGGCAAGGTGACATAGTGTGGAGGTGGTAGCAGCATGAGGAGGCCATAGCGTGGAACAATGACAGAGCCTGGAGTTGGCAGCAGCATTATGATGCCACAAAATGGCACAATGACAGTGTGTGGAGGTGGCAGCAGCATAAGTAGGCCACAGAGTGGCACAATGACAAAGCCTGTTGTGTAAAACTAAAAAAAATGTGGGCCTAATTGACATTCTGCATTGCAGTGGTATATTCTGAAGCCCTGTTTTCAGTGTATTAGTGGTGAAATAAAAATATATTCGTTGTTCAGCGTTGCATATATCTGTTGAAAAACCTGTTGTGTAAAACTTGAAAAAGATTTGGGCCTAATTGACATTCTGCGGTGCAGTGATATATTCTGAAGCTCTGATTTTAGTGTATTAGTGGTGAAATAAAAATATATTTGCCGCCCAGCGTTGCATATATCGGTTGAATAGCCTGTTGTGTAAAACTAGAAAAAGATTTGGGCCTAATTGACATTCTTCGGTGCAGTGATATATTCTCAAGCCCTGTTTTCAGTGTATTAGTGGTGAAAAAAAAATATTTTCACCATCCAGGGTTGCACATATCTGTTGAAAAGCCTGTTGTGTAAAACTAGAAGAAGATTTGGGCCTAATTGACATTCTTCGGTGCAGTGATATATTCTCTACCCTGTTTTCAGTGTATTAGTGGTGAAATAAAAATATATTCGCCGTCCAGCGTTGCATATATCTGCTGAAAAGCCTGTTGTGCAAATCTAGAAAAAAATGTGGCCTTAGGCTACATTCACACGTCCGCAAGTGTTTTGCGGATCCACAGAGCCGCGGATCCGCAAAACACGGACACCCCGGCAATGTGCATTCCGCATTTTTGCGGACCGCACATTGCCCGGACTCCATAGAAAATGCCTCTTCTTGTCCGCAATTGCAGACAAGAATAGGACATGCTCTATTTTTTTTGCGGAGCCGCGGACCGGAAAATCGGCGGCGCGCTCCGCAAAATCGGATGCGGAGAGCACAGTGTGTGCTCTCCGCATCTTTCCCGGCCCCATTCACAGTCAATGGGTCCGCATGTATTCCGCAAAATTGCGGAATACATGCGGACTACATTGCGGACGTGTGAATAAGGCCTTAATGGACATTCTGCGGTGCAGTGATATATTTTGAGGCCCTGTATTTAGTGTATTAGTGGTAAAATAAAAAGATATTCGCCACCTAGAGTTGCATATATCTGTTGAAAAGCCTGTTGTGTAAAACTAGAAAAAAATTGGGGCCTAATTGACGTTCAGCGGTGCAGTGGTATATTGTGAAACCCTGTTTGCAGTGTATTAGTGGTGAAATAAAAATATATTCGCAGTCCAGCGTTGTACGTCTCTGTTGAAAAGTAGAACAAAATTTGGGCCTAATTGACGTTCTGCAGTGCATTGATATATTGTGAAGCCCTGTTTGCCGTTTATTTGTGGAAGAAAAACAATTATATTCGCCGTACATCGATGCATTTATCTGTTGATAAGCCTTGTGTAGATTAAAAGTTGAAAAAAATAAAGGCCTATTTGCCGTTCACCGGCATTTATGTGGTAAAGGCCTTCTTGCGGTGACATTTTTTCTACAGGAGTAGCCTGCAGAGAGTCTGTATAATGGTATAGAACAATGAGCCTTGCAGTAACACGTGTACGGAGTCTGCTGTGGTAGTGAAACAATACGGTGAGTCAGTATGACACGCACATGACAGTCGTCGCTCTTAGAATCACTACACACTCCACTTATTTGGGCAGTTACGGGGCCAAAACTGACCAAATAAATCAAGTGTGAACTCAGCCTTACAGGTCGATTTTATAGGTATAAAGAACCGTGCAGAGGCCCAAGATCCTACAGTAGCGTGAAAGAGTGCACTCCTTTTACAATGTCATAAGCTGATTCCACATAGATGTCTACTGAACCTGTTCTATTCAACGCTTATACAAGTAGAGCCCTCCTGTCAGAGTGGAGAGGGTGTCAGCAGTAGGTTTGTGTTGATGTGACTGATTTTTTGCCCTTCCTCTGATCCATCAGAATAATAACCCCCCAAAAAATGGATCCTCTCTGTTGAGCATCCATGGCAAAATGACATAGTATTGAGGTAGCAGCAGCATGAGGAGACCACAGAGTGGCCAATGGTCATAGTGGGTGCAGTATACCAGACCTTCAGGGTGAGCGAGTGTGAGGTCATGGGGGTCAGTAGCTAGACCGAGAGTTGCTCTTGGTACTCACAGTTTGTAGTAGACCCTGGGCAGGCATGTAGTCAGTGATGGAGAGCTGGCACGTGGATCCTCTGGGGCACTCTCTAGGTATAGGGACCAGGCCAGGTGGTAGGTGAGGTGCCCTGGGTATTGAAGGTTTAGCGTGCTGGTGGCAAGGTCCCTAACAGTTCGTGAAGCTAGGTCCGGTAACGGTGGCACATTGATTGTTAGTAGGAATAAAGGAGGTACACACGATTGCAGTGAACCAGAATCCTTATTTACTGAACAGTTCCTACTATGTACAAATTCCAGATAGTTCCACAAGAAGACAATTGGTTACATGCAGGCTTTACAAAGGTGGCAGGTAGGATCCTAGCAAGGTGACTCAGAGGGAATTGTAACTCACAGATCAGGCTATACTTTCTGAAGATCCTGTCTGGCATTCATCCAAGGCCCGAATACCCTATAGCTGGCTTTATCCTTGGGTAAGGGAAACCTCCTCTGGAATATATTCTCTTGCTGGTAGTGAACTTCTGACTCTCAGCTCTATACTTAGCTGGATAAGGGTTGCTCTGCTCTTTACTCTGCAGGTGGCAGGATGAGGAATTACTTCAGCGTACCTCAGTGTTAAACCTGGACTCTCTCCACACTGTCTTTGCAGGAAGGGTACCTCAGGAGGACTTCTCTCCTCGTCTCAGGTGTTGAACCTGGACTATCTAGCTGCATGCTCTCAGCTGAACTAAACTCTGCACTCACTCTGCACTTACTTTACACTACCTACTCCTGGACTGGGCCTAACTATATATACTAGGGGGCTCTCTAGCTCCCTCTATAGCTCTGGAGGAGAAGCTACACCCCTAGCGGGCTTGGCACACAGGAAATAACATAGGAAAATGGAGTACAATACATTACATAGTACAATGACCAATCTCCCACAGGAGGTGGGGAACAACATGACCCAATTGACCCTTAGTAGTGCCCACTTTTACGTAGTGGGACTCTACATGGGGAGGTGGCAGCAGCAGCAGCAGCAGCATGAGGAGACCACAGTGTGGTCCATTTACATAGTGTTGAGGTGGCAGCAGCATGAGCATGCCACAGAAATGCAAGGTGAAGTGGCAACAGCAGCTTGAGAGGGCCACAGAATGGCCCAGTGATATAGTGTTAATTTAGGACAGGCATGCTCAACCTGCGGCCCTCCAGCTGTTGTAAAACTACAACTCCCACAATGCCCTGCTGTAGGCTGAAAGCTGTAGGCTGTTCGGGCATGCTGGGAGTTGTAGTTTTGCAACAGCTAGAGGGCCGCAGGTTGAGCATGCCTGATTTAGGAGAAGCATGAGGAGGCCACAAAGTAGCCCAGTGACATAGTGTTGATTTAGCAGCAGCATGAGGAGACCACAGAGTGGCCCAATGACAGAGTGTGGAAGTAACAGCAGCAGCATGAGGAGGCCACAGACTGGCAAGGTGACATATTATGGAGGTGGCAGCAGCAGCATGAGGAGGCCACAGAGTGGCACAATGATAGAGTGTGGAGGTGGTAGCAGTATGAGGAGGCCACAGACTGGCAAGGTGACATAGTGTGGAGGTAGCAGCATGAGGAGACCTAAGTGGTGAGGTGGCAGCAGCATCAGGAGACCACTGAGTGACCCGGTGACAGAGAGGGGATGTGGGTGGCAATAACAGTACCAGCTGACGATGGTGGGAGTAAGAATGAGCACTTGGCATCAGATGTGTGGCATCAGGCGGGTGGTAGCATCATAATAGCAGCTGAGGCAGGTAGCTAGAAGAAGCCGGTCTCTTTTCTCAAAGTTTTGGTGAGGCAGCAAGGATGATCTAATCTGATACATCAGTCATCAGTGGGTGGAAATCATGGCTGATCCACGCCTGATTCATTTGGACAATGGTCAGTCTCTCCACATTTTGGGTGGACAGGCGAGTTTTCCTTGGAGTTACTATGTCCCGCGCCACAGGGTACTGTCCCAGTATGACACCACCTGTTAGTTCAGGTTCTGACCCAGGTCTAGCTGCTGCTGCTGGTGAACAGTTTCTTCACTAGGCGGGTTAAGAAAGCTGCTCATCATCGATTCTAGACTCAAGCTGCTGCTGAAGAAGCTGGTACTGCTCCTTCCTCCCCACCCCGCCACAGCAGCCATGGCAGTGGAATGAAAGCGCAGAGGGCCCCCCCCCATCAGACCTCCGAGAGAATGGACAATGGCGCAGATAGGCAGCGGCCCACTGACTACATATAGTAGTTCAGTTTGTCCTCCCTCTCAGCGGGTGTAAAAAAGGCCCCCATTTTGGATCGGTAGTGAGGGTCCAACAAGGTGGAGAGCCAGAAGTCATCCCTCTGCTGAATGGTGACAATTCAGCTGTCACTTCCCAAGCAAGTGAACATGCAGCGGGCCATTTGCACAAGTGACTCGGAGGGACTCCCTGCCTCCATTTCCACTGCATACTGCCATGGTGTTCCTGAGTCATCTGCCTTGTCTTCCTCATCTCCCTCTTGTTCCTCTGGCTGCTCTTGCTGCTCCTGTCTATTGTCACCTGTGTAGAAAAACCACCCATTTTGCTACACATTGCCTGTGCTCCAATGTCCTCCTCCTCCTCCAGTTCAGCACCCACAGGGCTCATGTGGCCGTGAGATGTAGGCGCCAGGTCTGCAGTCCCCTGACCTGCCAGGTTTACCAGCATCTGTTCTAGGATATGATGCAGTGGAATAACGTTGTTCATCCCATAGCCCTGACAAATAACGTGGCATCCTCAAAGGGCTGACATCGAAATTACACAGGGGAGTATTCCTTTCCGCTTGGATCATCAAGAAATTGTTTATGGCCTTTCTCTGTTCGCATTGTCGGTCCAACATATGGAGGGTGGAATTCCAACAGGTGGAAATGTTGCATATTAGCCTATGTTGGGGGACGCGATTCTGCAGCTGAAGCTCAAGAAGGGTGTGCTTGGAGGGGGAATGAGTGGCTGAAGTGCACATAAAGTTCCCTGGCCATTTTGATGATGTCTTCAGATGGGTGGAAGACTTCAGGAATTCCCTAAGAAACCAATTGGACAAGTGCGCCATGCAGGGTGCATGGCTCGGCCCTCATTGACTCAATGGCGACACCATGTTCTTCCTGTTGTCGGTCACCATGGTTCCGATTTTCAGTTGTCGCGAAGAAAGCCAGGATTAGATTTCTTGATGAAGGACACGGAGCAGTTCCTCCCCTGTGTGACTCCAATCGCCCAGGCAAACGAGGTGCAGAACAGCATGACACCCCCGTACCCTGCACATGTGGTATGCTGGAGGAGCACTGTGAATTGTCCCTTCAGTGGAAGCTGAGGACACAGTGATGGATGAGAAGGCAGAGACAGACATTGTCGCAGGACCAACGGCGTGAGAACGTGGAGGCGGAAGCGGCGTCACCTCGCTAAGTTGCTGGTTTGGCTGGGCAGGAACCACATTTACCCAGTGGGCCATAAAGGACATATATTGTCCTTGACTGTAGTTACAGCTCCACACGTCGGTGCTGCCGTGCACTTTCACAGACATCGACAGGCTCAAGGACTGGCCCACCTTCTGTTCTACCTACTTATTCAGCGCTGGTACTTCCTTATTGTCAAAGAAATGAAGGCTTAGGACTCTCTACTTCGGCCTGGCACAAGCCATCAGTTCTCTGAAAGGTGCAGAGTCCACCACTTCGAAAGGGAGGGACTGTAGCACCAGTAACTTGGCCAGGAGCGCATTCAGATTCTGTGCCATTGGATGAGTGCACGCATACTGTTGTCTCTTGGCAATCGCTTCGGTGATCGATTGCTTAAGGAATGACAGATGAGGAGTAGAAGGGCGAGAAGCAAGAGCATCAGGACCAGTAGATGATGGGAAGGACAGACAGCTCCCTTTGACTGAGGTGGTGGAGCCTTGACTGCCGGAAATCAGGTGCATGCCATTGGATGATGTAGTGGTTGCTGCAGCTGGCTGGACAACCACATTGAAGCCACAGGTCTCCCTGGCCACTTAATGGTGACGCTGTATATGTTGACGCAGGGCTGTGGTGCCAACATTGGCACCCTGGCCACACTTCTCCTTCTGCCCACAGATTCGGCAAATGGCCATGTTCACCTCCACAGTAGGCTTAACAAAAAACTGCCACACCGCTGAGTACTTGACTTTACCATCGCACTCCTGACTGACTGCTACTGCCGCTGTTTTCGTCAACCCCTGCACCACTACTTTCCGGGCAGGTAGGCTCTTGTGAAGTGGCTGGACTACCCCGGGCAGGTTTGGCTTCCGATCTCTCACTGATGCCACCCTGCTTACACCCGGCCATGCTACCGAGTTCATGGCTCCTCCACTGCCTCACACGCAAGCTGCCACCCTCTTCTCCCAATGATGATGAAGCCCCTATGTCACCAGCTCCCAATTGTGATAGGCTACATCATCATCAAGTACTGTCTGCACGTCACTGATGTCCTCCTCAACGGTCTCTCAGCCTGAAGCGTGACTGCTCGCAAAGGGTGCAGGGCCTGCTCCTGGGCCATGCCATCTAAGGGTTGTGTCTGACAAACCCACCAACTGTTTGCTGGGAGTGTCTGATGTCACTTGCGACAAAGTTGAAGATTGAGTCAACCATTCAAGAACCACTGGGTTGCTGGTCAAGACACGACCGCTAGCTGACACTCGGAGCTCAAGCCTCTTAAAGTTACCCCTGCTGCCAGGCCCCCTTACTCTACTGTGACCTGTGCCTGCTCCAGAAACATTTAGGCCTGTGCCCCTCCCCTGTGCAGGGTCTGTCACTTCTCTGTCTAACATACTGCTAGATCAAACAAGTAAATAAAAAGGAAATTTATACATGCCAAAAAGGGCATTCATTTTTTCATTTCACCACACAACGGCAAATCATATTTTTTTTTTACACTAATACACGCCAAAAAAGGCTTTCGAACATATAACTACACCACTGAACGGCAAATAAAACTCTTTTTTTGCCACTAATAAATGCTAAAAAGGACTGTAATTTTCACACTTCACCACACAATGGCTAATAAGCCCCTTTTTCCCACTTATACACACCAAAAAATGCTTTAAACCATATAACTGCACCGCTGAACGTCTGAAAAAGCTTTAGAACATATAACTGCACCATTGAACGTCAAATAATACTTTTTGTTGCCACTAATACATGCCAAAAAGGGCTATCATTTTCTCACTTCACCACACAATGGCAAATAATTTTTTTTTTTGCCACTAATACACGCCAAAAAAGCTTTAGAACATATAAGTAGAGTTAAGCAGACACCTAGAAGTTCGGGTTCGGCCGAACTTCACAAAAAATTTCGGGTTCGGGACCCGAACTTGACCTGATTTTTATCCCAAACCCCATTGAAGTCAATGGGGACCCGAAGTTTTGGGCACTAAAATAGCTGGAAGGGCTAAAGGGCAGCAAAAGCCAGCAAAATGTTCTTAAGAGCATGGCAAACAAATGAGGATAGGGAAATAATTTAAAATAATATAAATAAAAATTTAAAATTATTAACCTGCAACTTGGAAGAGGAGGTTGATGTGGAGTCGGAGATTGAGGAGGCGGTGAATGTGGTGTTGTAGGTGGAAACGGCGATGGAGGAGGAGGTAGCTAGCTAACAATGTGTTGTTTTTTTTTAAATTGTGGTAGCACCCAAAATAATAGGACAAATACAAAAAAAAGAAATCAAAGAATAAGTGCACTTGAGTACAAGAATGTATGGTTGAGGCAGGTATACATGTCTATTCTGCACAAGTACAGAAAAGTCTTGTGGGATCTAACCTGGTTCATTTTAATGAATGTGAGCTTGTCCACATTGGCTGTTGACAGGCGGCTGCGTTACTAAATACACGTTCAGGCAATACACTGGCTGCAGGGCAGGCCAGCACCTCCAAGGCATAAAGGGCAAGCTCAGGCCATGTGGACAATTTGGAGAACTAGAAGATGAATGGGGCAAAACCATTAGTCAGTACGTGTAGGCGTGTACACATGTACTGTTCCACCATTTTGTTCAAATGCTGCCTCCTGCTAAGATGTTCCATATAAGCTGGTGGTGACGGTTGCTGTGGCGTGGTGACAAAGCATTTCCACATGTCGGCCATGCTAACCCTGCCTTGTGAGGTGCTGGTCATGACTCAGCTGCGTTGGCGACCTCTTCCTTCTCCCCTGCCTTCGACCTTGTGCTTCCACTTGTCCCCCGGTGTCAGTTGGGAATGCCCTCAGGAGCAAATCTACCAACGTGCACTTGTAGTCACGCATCTTCCTATCACGCAGTGAGGAAATTAAAGACGGCATGTTGCCTTTGTAACGGGATCCAGCGGGGTGGCAACCCAGTAGTCAGCACAAGTTAAAATGTGGGCAACTCTGCAGCTGTTGCGCAGGCACTGCAACATGTAGTCGCTCATGTGTGCCAGGCTGCCCAGAGGTAAGGATAAGCTGTCCTCTGTAGGTGGTGTATCATCTGTGTCCTCCGTATCCCCCCAGCCATGCTCCAGTGATGGCCATGGTATTGTAATGTTAAGAACGGCGTCATTGGCACTGGCCATGTTGGTTGAGTACTCGAAACACCGCAGCAAGGCCCACAGGTCTCGCATGGAGGCCCACTCATTGGTAGTGAAGTGGTCCTGTTGTGCAGAGCGACTGATCTGTGCGTGCTGCAGCTGAAACTCCACTATCGCCTGCTACTGCTCACACAGTCTCTCCAGCATATGCAAGGTGGAGTTCCACCTGGTTGGCATTTCGCATATGAGGCTGTGAGCTGGAAGGCCGGAGTTATACTGCAGCGCGGACAGGCGAGCAGCAGGAGGATAAGGACGTCGAAAGCGCGCAAAGATGGACCGCACTTTCTGCAGCAGCTCTTACTTGTCTGGGTTTTTAAGTAATTTCTGCACCACCAAATTCAGAACATGCGCCAGGCAAACTGGCTAGTCCCAGAGCTGCAATGAGATTTCACCCATTATTGCACACCACCAGGCCAGGCTTGAGGCTCACTGGCAGCAACCACTCATTGGTCTGTTCATCTATGCCCCTCCACAACTCCTGTGCGGTGTGGCGTTTGTCCCCCAAACACATGAGTTTTAAAACCACCTGCTGACGTTTACCCCTGGCTGTGCTGAAGTTGGTGGTGAAGTTCTTTCGCTGACCGGAGGAGAAGGTGGTAGAATAGGAGGAGGAGGAAGCAGAGTAGGCGGAGAAGGCAACAGGAGGCAAAGAATAATGCCCTGCGATCCTCAGTGGTGGAAGGACATGCGCCAAACCCATATCCGCCTCGGGCCCAGCCGCCACTACATTTACCCAGTGTGCAGTTAGGGAGATATAGCGTCCCTGCCTGGAAAAGTAGTGGCAGCTTCTCCCTTTCTTCTCTCTTTCTTGTTTCTCCATTTGATATGTGTTAGGTGGTTGGCGGTAAAATAGGCCTTGTGGCCTATGTCAAGTGTTACGCCTTTTTTTTCTGCCAGCTAAGAGCATTGAGGCCCTATGGGTAAGGCTGCATGTATATAAGATTATACATCATCATCATCAGCTGGGAACCACATGCTGTGGGACAGCCACCGCCATTAGCTGTTTAAAGCAGTCCGTCTCCACCAGACGGAATGACAGCATTTCAAAGACCAGTAACTTTGAAATGCTGGCATTAAGGACCAGGGATCGAGGGTGGGTAGGTGGGTATTTCCTCTTTCTATACAGTGTTTGGGAGATGGACAGCTGAACGCTTGCGTATGAAATGGTGGAGATGCTTGGTGATGGTGACGAATGTGGTGATGCTGGTGGCACATCCTCTGTTTGCTGGGTGGCAGGTGCCCCTGTGACTCCAGAGGTGGAGGAAGAGGCAGAGACAGCAGCAGAAGAGGAAGCAGGAGGAACCTGAGATTTTTCTTGGTTTTTTAAGGTGTTTACTCCACTGCAGTTCGTGCTTTCATGTAGATGCCTGGTCATGCAGGTTGTGCTCAGGTTTAGAACATTTATGCCTCACTTCTGATGGCACAACAGGCAAACCACTCGTGTCTTGTCATCAGGACATTGTGTGAAGAACTGCCACGCCAATTAACTCCTTGTAGCTGGCTTTGGTGTGCTCGGTCCCTGTATGCGGTGGGCACTGGGCAGTAGGAGGCATACTGTCTCGGGGATGGCCGCTCCGCTTTTGCACCCTGCTCCCTCTTTTGCTGTGCTGTTTCCTCTGTGTGACCACCGCCTCTTCCTCAGAACTGCACACGTCACTAGCATGACCTTGAGTCCTGTCAGGGTCTAGGACCTCATCATCCTCCACATCATCTTCCACACATTCTTGACCCCTGCCCTCCTCTTCGGTCTGCACACTGCAGAAAGCCGCAGCAGTTGGCAGCTGTGTTTCGCCATCATCAGAGACGTGCTGCGGTGGTATTCCCATGTCCTCATCCTGCAACATAAGTGATTGGGCATCATGCATTCAATGTCTTCCACTTCTGGGGCAGGGCTATGTGGATTGCACAGGGAAACCCTGCCAGCAGAGTTATCAAAAAGCATAAGAGTCTGGTGCATGAATTGGAGATCAGACTGCTTGGCTGATTTGCAAGGGGGCGATGGGCATCGGCTGCAGGTGCCAACTCTGAGCTTTCTGCAGAGGACTGGGTGGGAGATACTGTGAAGGAACTGGAGCCACTGTCATCCACCCAATCTACTTGTTCAGGCCTCACCATCCGTACAGCGGCATTCGGGCCTACCAAATAACACTGCAGGTTCTGTGGGCTACTCGCACCTGAGGAAGGTGTTCCTGTGGACCTGTAGCTGGCGCAGAATGGCCACATACAGCAACAGGAGCTCCATCAACACCAGGAGGACCATGTCCCCGTCCCTTATTTGATGTTCTCTTCATTATTTGCATTCCCCCAGCAAACTAACAGATGGTTTATCTCAGGTGTCACAGAATAAATTTCTTTAGATCACACAACAGTGTAACGGAGCAATTCAATACAATTACTTCACTATCACCAAACCAACAAGGTAACCGCAGAAGTTAAAGGTTTAATTTGACTGTCAGAAACGCAGCGTACACCACAAATTTGCTATCTACCGCAAAACCTGTGTTTTTGCAACCAACTGTGTAAAGGTGGAGTTCCACAGGTTACTTAAAATAACTGAAATACATGGTAGGCCTCAGATCTGCTATGTAGCACAAAACCAGTGTTTATTGCAACAAACTATAGCAAAGCAGTATGTTACCGCTAAATTTTAAAACAGGTTTCTCAGCGTTGTATGCAAAAGTACTCTGTGGCACTACAGTACGGGTTTATTCCCCCAACTACAGAAATTCAGTATGTCACCGCTAAATTTTAAAATACGTTTTTCAGCGTTGTATGAAAAAAAGTGCTCTCTGGCACTGCAATACATGTTTTTCCAATAACTATAGAAATGCAGTATGTCACCGCTATATTATAAAATAGGTAATGTATGGGGACTTGAACTGCCCAAAAAAAAAAGGAATGTTTCCTTCACTGAGCTACCAGAAGACTACACGGCATGGCACACATGCAGGTCACATGCAGTTCCAAGGACACTGCATTTTCTAAAATGGCCGCCCACCCCCACCTCACTAACAGATGGATTAAAAATTATTTTGCAGTATCACTGGGCTCAGGGCTGGGTACAAATATGTAGCATAGCACCCTCAATAAATGCTGTAGTTTGAAGATTTAACACCACCAAGTTCAACACAGAATTCTTCCCTAATCTATCCCTCAAAGCAGCAGCAGCTTCCTATCCCTACACTCAGGAGAGCAGAGTGATGTGTGACGCTACGTGACTCCAGCTTATCTAGAGGCTGGGTCTCATGCTGCACTTAGCCAATCACAGCGATGCTATTAGTAGGCATGGCTGTGATTGCTTCTAAGGGCAAAGTAGTTAGACTCTTGTTGATTGTTTGCCCTGCAGCCTTTCAAAAAGCGCCAAGAAATCGCTGAACACCGAACCCGAACTTTTATGGAAATGTTCGGGTTCGGGGCCGGGTGCAAAAAAACGCAATGGTCGGTACGAACCCGAACTTTACAGTTCTGGTTCGCTCAACCCTACATATAACTGCACTGCTAAACGGCGAAAAAGCTTTAGAAAATATAACTGCACCTCTGAACGGCAAATAATACTTTTTTTGTTGCCACTAATACATGCCAAAAAGCGCTATAATTTTTTCACTTAACCACACAATACCTAATAGGCCCTTTTTTACGACTAAAACACACCCAAAAAGGCTTTAGAACATATAACTGCACCCCTGAACGGCAAATAATATTTTTTTTTGCCACTAATACACCCCAAATAGGGCTATAATTTTTTCACTTCACCACACAACTCCTAATAGACCCTTTTTTCCCACTTATACACGCCTAACAAGGCTTTAAAACATATAACTGCACACTGAAAGTCAAATAAGGGTGGGTTCACACTAGCGTTAGGGATTCCGTTATTGCTTTCCGTTATAGCATGGTTATAACGGAAAATAACGGAATGCCCAGACAGAATGCAAAACGGAAGCCTGGACAGGACTTTGTTTTCCGTTATGCTTTCTAGCGCGAATATTTGAATAGCGAATTTTTTTAGCGAATATCGGCATTTCGCTAATTCGCGAATATTTCGAATATTGCGCTATAAACTCGCTATTTCGAATATTCGTTTTTTTTTTGTTTTTTGTTTTTTCCCACTCCCCAAAAGTAACTTCTTACCTGTCCTGAGGATTCCTTGCTTCCTGGCTGCTCCAGTTAGTGCCCGTTGCCGATTCAGCCAACTTCCGTGCTCATGGAGCATCCCCATAACAATGGGAACGCATCCATACTAGAATGTACTGTCGGATGTGAGAATTAAGTTGAAATCGCAATGCGATTAATATAACGAAGTAATCGCATTGCGATTTGAACTTAGAGCTGTGTTTCTAATGGGTCAGCTTGCTAGAATTGAAATCGCAATGCGATTATTTCGTTATATTAATCGCATTGCGATTTCAACTTAGAATTAGCGAAGATGACGAATATGACGAATGTATTCGATGTTCCTCAAAACGAAGAAGATAACGAAATATTCTCCATCTTCGTTTTAGCTCCATATTCGTCAACTTAGCTAATTCTAGCAATCAAATAGGAAAGTTGACTGACTAGACAGCTTTGTTTAATTAGCTATGCGATTATATTACTTTGCCACTTTTTTTTTAAATAAATCGAATAATTATAATGATTATAAAGTATGATAATTATTCTATTTATTAAAAAAAAGGTAATAAGTAATAATATCGCATATGATCCTAATACTATTCTCCATATTCGATAATATTATCGCATTGCTAACAAAAACTTAGTGCTATATTCTCCATATTCGATAAGCCAAATAATAGGAAAGTTGACTATAGAGACCGAGTTTTTATTCGCATATGCGATAATATTACTTTGCCACTTTTTTCTATATTCTTTCATTGCGAATACAAACTTAGCTGTCTATAGGCATCTTTCCTTATAGGTGCATTTTTTTTGTGTCGTAGAATATTGGTGAATATTCTGAAAATATAAAGCATTATATTGAATATAATTATATATATTTCTATTTTAGAATAGTCGTAATATTTTTTTTTTTTATTTGATTTGGCCAGAGTGTGACCACACATGATTCCTTCCGGCTTTTTGACTGAGTGCGAATATGTAGAGTATAGCGTTATTCAGTGGCGTAACGAGAAAGGACTGGGCCCCACAGTAAATTTTTGAATGAGCCCCCCTACCCCCCACAACTACCCCCCACAAACTTCTACGCAACCCACTCCTCCCATGCAACCCCCTCTCCTTTGGCTAGTCACAATTGCTCTTTCCGATGAGACCCAGAAGCTCCTCCGTCCATTTCCTACATTGTTTCTGTATATAATATCATTGTATAATACAGTTGAGAGGGCCCTGACAATACCTGGGTGGGCCCCTACTGAGTTTGGGCACCAAATCAGCCGCTTCCCCTATAGTTACGCCCCTGGCCAGGAGGTGTAACTTGACCAGCATGCACTTTCTATAACGCTGGGTTCACACCAGCGCGTCCCTCTTCACGCGTACGACGCGCGATCTTTACTTCTACTTTCGCATTGCGAAAATAAAAGTAAAAATTGTGCGGCGAGCGCGCATTTGCGCTATATATCCCTATGGTGGACGCGCAACGCTACGCCCCAAAGAAGCTCCTGTACTTCTTTGGGCGTAGAGTGTTTTACAGCACTTTCAAAAACGCTGTAAAAAGCTCAGGTGAGAACCATGCCCATAGGGAAACATGGTTTTTGACCTGTTGAGCGTTTTACAGCGCGTTTGAACGCGCTGTAAAACACCCAAGTGTGAACCCAGCGTAATACCAGTGTCTTCTTATGCGGCACAAGGGTCTTTGGGCCCCCTCAGGCTCCTGGGCCCATTAGCAACTGCTACCTCTGCACCCACGTATATCTACGCCCCTGGTGTTATTCATATATATACACTCACCTAAAGAATTATTAGGAACACCTGTTCTATTTCTCATTAATGCAATTATCTAGTCAACCAATCACATGGCAGTTGCTTCAATACATTTAGGGGTGTGGTCCTGGTGAAGACAATCTCTCCAAACTGAATGTCAGAATGGGAAAGAAAGGTGAGCGTAGCATGTTTGTTGGTGCCAGACGGCTGGTCTGAGTACTTCACAATCTGCTCAGTTACTGGGATTTTCACGCACAACCATTTCTAGGGTTTACAAAGAATGGTGTGAAATGGGAAAAACATCCAGTATGCGGCAGTCCTGTGGGCAAAAATGCCTTGTTGATGCTAGAGGTCAGAGGAGAATGGGCCGACTGATTCAAGCTGATAGAAGAGCAATATTGACTGAAATAACCACTCGTTACAACCGAGGTATGCAACAAAGCATTTGTGAAGCCACAACACGCACAACCTTGAGGCAGATGGGCTACAACAGCAGAAGTCCCCCCCGGGTACCACTCATCTCCACTACAAATAGTAAAAAGAGGCTACAATTTGCACGAGCTCACCAAAATTGGACTGTTGAAGACTGGAAAAATGTTGCCTGGTCTGATGAGTCTCGATTTCTGTTGAAACATCCGAATTTGGCGTAAACAGAATGAGAACATGTATCCATCATGCCTTGTTACCACTGTGCAGGCTGGTGGTGGTGGTGTAATGGTGTGGGGGATGTTTTCTGGGCACACTTTAGGCCCCTTAGTACCAATTGGGCATCGTTTATATGCCCCAGGCTACCTGAGCATTGTTTCTGACCATGTCCATCCCTTCATGACCACCATGTACCCATCCTCTGATGGCTACTTCCAGCAGGATAATGCACCATGTCACAAAGCTCGAATCATTTCAAATTGGTTTCTTGAACATGACAATGAGTTCACTGTACTAAAATGGCCTCCACAGTCACCGGATCTCATCCCAATAGAGCATCTTTGGGATGCGGTGGAACGGGAGCTTTGTGCCCTGGATGTGCATCCCTCAAATCTCCATCAACTGCAAGATGCTATCCTATCAATATGGGCCAACATTTCTAAAGAATGCTATCAGCACCTTGTTGAATCAATGCCACGGAGAATTAAGGCAGTTCTGAAGGCAAAAGGGGGTCCAACACCGTATTAGTATGGTGCTCCTAATAATTCTTTAGGTGAGTGTATATGTATATACACTGTATACACTGTATATATATATATACTGTATGTATGTAAAATAATGTATATATGTATGTATGCATGTGTGTATGTGTGTATGTTCCACAAATACTCAAACATGCAACCATCGATTTCAACGATACTTGGTGTACACATCCCTGGTACCTGGAATCAATACTTGCGGGGGTCTCTGCTCTCTAGGACATACCGTTTCAGGGCTATTCCCAAAAAATGACATGCCTTACAGCCAATACAAGCCTGACAACTGCCATTTACACGGTCACATGTCAGCCACTAGAAGCTTGCGGGTCCTACTCCTGGACTGGTTACCATAACAACTGATCCAAGGTTTTGCCACTTTGCATGTCCTGAAATATTGTGTCAGATGATGCCACAATTACACTGCTACATGCATGGGGGGCAGGGGCCACTATGAAACATATGAGCGCTGTTAAATGGGCGGTTACTATGGAGATCATAAATAAAGGGACGGTCAGTGCGGGTGTGGATTTCTTGATCATACACCTCATTATTGATTTTTTTGCTCTTGGCAGCCGCCCCGCCGATACCTCTCAGGGTGCCGAGGCAGTTGTGGCTCTAGTGGCACAATACTGTGCCACAGAGTCCTCTGGCCCGGCTCTGAGCAGCAGGAACTTCTGCTCTCCGCCTCCTGCAGGACCAACCCCCAACCCCCCTGGAATTCTCCCTGCTCCTGTTAGACAGCGACTGTTAGTGGGACATCTTGGGAAAGACAATGCAGGAAGCTTTTGGAGGTGATGGAGGAGGATGAGGGTGTACCACCGCTCTTCCCACCCATACATGATCAGCACCGTACACACGCTGGGTTACGTCCAACAGCAGATGGTGTGGGCTTCATACTTCACCGTTAACAATACTTGCTTCTGTATGTCCTGATACTGCTGAGTTATGTGTGGGCCTTATACTACAGTGTTACCGTGTGCCTACTACTGTCTGTCCTGATCCAGACGAGTCTGACCCTAGACTAAAGAGGCCTTACAACTAAGTTATAAAATTACACCGTAACATAACATTAGAAAAAACGAAAGCACAAGTTATAACGGTTAATAATTAATAAACTATTTATAAATAACATTAGAAAAAAATAAGTACAATAGGCCTCTAGGGCAATTTTTTTAGCTGGGCCAGCAGCTCCCTCATCTTGGCCATTTCACGGAGATGCCTCCTATCCATCTCCTGCATCTTTCGCAACAGCCGCCGCTGCTGCTTGGCCACCTCCTCCATCTCCCTCCTGTACTCCCGCTCCACCCTGGCCATTTGGCGGACACACTTGTTCACAACTGTAAAAATAAATAAACAAACAAACAATTACTGCAATTCAGGTTACAAGACAATTAGTGCTTAGTGTGGAGTATGAGTTTAAAAACCGCCTATTTAAATCTTAACTCAGTAGCTATAGATTTTTATGTTACTAATATTTTGGTTAACTTTGTGAGAGTTCGGGTATAGCATAATGTTATTTGGTTAGTTAATACTTTTTTGGTAGTTTACGGAGTTTGATTTCAGTTATGTTGTTTTCTATTACTGTAGTTTCTGTTTTCCCCTCATTGTTGGCATTTTAACCACTTAACGGCCAGCCCACAATAGTACGTCATAGTGGAACATGACTTGATGCACAGGCACAGTGGCGCACCCAGGGGGTGGTCCAACAGGTCTGGACCACCTACAACCATTATATTTTATTATTATTTTTATCCTCCAGGGCCGCTACCGACCGCCATAGGCGGCACGACCCTGGTTCTAATTAGGCTGCAGCGGGCACGGGAGCGCATCGTTCACTGCCCCGCCGCCTATCACCACAATAGGCTTCAGGCCTATGTGCTGGTAGAAGCCCGGCAAATAAATGGATGGCAATATGGGGCATCTGGTGGCAATATAGGAACATTATTTGGGGGCACTATTGGGCAGTGGAGAACTATGGGGTCATTTACTGGGGCACTATATAGGGGTATTTTATACTGGCATACATTATGGGAACATTAGCTGAACTGTGGGCACTAAGCAGGGTTATTTCATTTATTGTAATATTATAAGGAAAAGTATTACTACTACATTATGGTGAGCTTTACTACTGCTACTGGGGGGCTATAGGGAGCATGATTACTAGGATCTGGGGAGGGAGGAGAGCGGAGGAGCTCTCTGTACCCCCACCCGGACCTACACTCCATCAATATCGCGCAGCTCCTCCTCCTCCACTCCTCTTTTGACATGAGGGGGACAGTGTGAGTGTAAGTACAGGAGCTTTATTTTGGGGCCCTGTATGGTGGAGTATTGGGTACAGTGTGTCTATGTAGGATGAGGGTAAGACTCTTACCTTCATCCTCAGCAATATAATTTCAGCTGTATATTGTTTGTTGGGAGTGGCCTGTTATATGTAGGAGGGGCTGATAACAATTGCCGTAGCTTTTTTTTATTCCGACCCCACTAGACAAAATTCCTGGGTGCTCCCCTGAACAGGGACGTACTATCACAGACCAACAAAAAACCGTCCCCCAGGCATAATCGCTTTGGAAACGAGGTGCAAAACCTGCTTAGCTAAACCGGCAGCCATGTTAACTAAGGTCTGCTATTGTTCAGGGATTGTGTGATATTTTTGAATATGTTTTGTGTACCGATATTTATATTGGTGTGTGCACATATTTACCCTCCTGGTGAGGCGTGTATACGACCTCTTCCTCCCCCTCTTCAGGACGTGGGGGGGGGGCTATTCTGGTGGCTGGAACGGTCCAGCCTCCTCCTCAACCTCGACCTCCACAATATTGAAGTCAGCACCCACCTCCTCCATTGTCACCACTTCCAGTGGTGGATGGGCCGCTGTGAGGGTGGAGGGTCCTGGCTGTTCCTCTGTCTCCTCCTCCTCCGTGGACACCTCAATGTCCTCCCCCTTTCTTTTGCGGTGGTGGACAGAGGGGACGGTTTTACCTGTAATAATCACAAATTGTTAAAAATGTAAACAAACAACTCAAGAATCATAAAAATGTAAAAGATCCATCCATTTCTATATGGAGGGATCTGCAATCCAATGGTTGATTTGCCTCATTTTGTAGGGAACTGTCATTCCTAAAACCTGTGTTACAGATGGTAAAACCGGCCTAAGTTACCAATAACGCGCATGTGCCAAGGTCAGCGCTAATCGTGGCCGTGCAGGAGTTAATGTGCCAGTATCTGTGATATATGCGGGAGAATGCAGCCTGTGTCCGTACATCAGTGACGGCCGTACCCCTGCCGCTGAATTCAGGTCATGCGCCCGCCTGATCATAGCGATGTACATGTATGGTGCTGGGCATTAAGTGACGTTCTGTTGCACCGTACATGTACTGGGGGCTGGAAGGGATGAAATACGGATGTAGTAGAGCTAACACACATGCTTTATGAGCCATGTTATGTAAACTAGATGCGTTTAGCTTTTTTTTATGATGGCTTTGTTTATAGATAACGCGATGAGTTATGAAATTCTTATTAAAAGTTTGTGTGTTAACACTGTTAACCCAGCTCCATCTGTACGGATTAGAGCATCACTGACTAGATACATTACATAGAGGTGTAGAGATATATATAAAAGTCATGTAAGCAATGTACCTGGGCACAGTACAGCACTCCGCTCTCTGATGTGCTCTGGGTGGTGCCTCTTGAGGTCGCACCACTTTTTTTGGATGGCCTCCTTAACTG
Organism: Bufotes viridis; assembly: GCA_033119425.1. Classification (NCBI taxonomy): domain Eukaryota; kingdom Metazoa; phylum Chordata; class Amphibia; order Anura; family Bufonidae; genus Bufotes; species Bufotes viridis. The sequence continues at coordinate 178,210,950 of CM065590.1, forward strand.
GCATGTGGCCAAACCTCTCCTCCATCTCCTTCTGGAGGGAGAGAATTATGGCGGTCTTCTCCGCATGCTTGCGGGTCAGGCCGTAACCCTTCTCCAACATTGTCTGCAGGATAAAGATGCAAACATATAATCAAAATTTTTTAGTATACCATTTAAAATTTATTTTAAATTTACTTGACAAAACAACGAAATTTAGTCTTGGAAGGTGAAATTTTGTAATGTTACCATTCTAAGATCTGTTTGCACTGGGATTGTATGTGTATGGGGTCTACACAACAAGTAATATATTGCTTTAGGAAACAAAAAAGAAAAAAAAAAGAAGGAAGGAAGGAAGGGGAAATAAAAAAATAAAAAAAATCGTATCCTGGAAAATATTCGAATCCTCGAATATTTTACAACACTAGATCTACAAATCTAGAAATATTTTTTCTGTAGATAAAGTGTTAAAAAATAATGTTCAGATATGCGTGCAATATGTAATGCAATCATGTGCTGTAATAAACATGTTACTATACTTACAGTGATTATATACTCTTCCTCCTGTTCGGTAAACGAATTTCGCCCCATCTCGATCCGATCTCGATTCGATTTTTTCAGTCAGCACCATTTGCGAAACCGAAAGTAAAAACGTCACGTGACACGATTGTCACATGATCGCGTGCATACGCGATCATTCCTTGTGATTCATCAATTCGTAGTAAGTAATTTATTTTTAAACTTTGAACACAGCTCTAGGTTGGAATCGCAATGCGAAAATATTTATTTGCATTGCGCCTCTAACTTAGAGTGAACTTTCCTATTAGATTTAACGAATATGGAGAATATAGGGCTATATTCGTTATCTTCGTTAATTCTAGATAACTTATCGCATATCGAATTTAATGCGATAATATTACTTTGCCTTTTTTTAACTAGAATAATGCTATTCTATTTATTTAAAAAAAGGGCAAAGTAATATTATCGTATAGCGAATCTAATGCGATAATATTACTTTGCCTTTATAAAAAAAATTATAAATAGAATAGTATTATTCTATTTATTTTAAAAAAGGCAGTTATATTATCGCATTAAATTCGCTATGCTATAATATTACTGCATTAAAAAAAATATATATATATATTTAATATTATCGCATAGCGAATTTAACTGCCGTTTCTGTAGTCAGGACTCAGGAGGAGTCAGTCCACTGCTAGAATTAGCGAAGTTGACGAATATGGAGGAGCTAAAACGAAGATGGAGAATATTTAGTTATCTTCGTTTTGAGGAATATGACGAATACTTTCGTCATATTCGTCATCTTCGCTAATTCTAGATATCAAACCAATATTGCCAAGTTGCCTTAAGTTAAAAAAAAATAAAAAATCGCAACACGCAATTATTTAAATCGCATATTAATCGCAATAACTAGAATAATAACAAATATTTGATTTCGACGAATATGAGACGAATATTCTAGCGAATATTCGCGAATTTCGGCGAAATCGAATATGGCACCTCCCGCTTATCACTAATGCTTTCCCATAGACTTGTATTATGACAGAAAGCAAACGGAATGCCTTTTAAAGGCTTCCGTTTTGCATTCCGTCATAATAGAAGTCTATGGGCAAAAGAACGGATCCGTCCTTACGTCTTATAGATTCCATTATGTTCCATTATAACCACATTATAACGGAAGGCCATAATGGAAATCATCACGCTAGTGTGAACCCACGCTAATACATTTTTTTCGCAACTAATACACTTCGAAAAGGGCTGTAATTTTCTCACTTCACCACACAACGGCTAATAAGCCCTTTTTTTGTCACTAATACAACATACAGAACATATAACTGCATTGCACAAGGACTAATGAGACATAGAAATATTTCCCTGTTAATGGCTGTATCACACAGCACTTGCACCCCAGTAAAGAGAACGGTTTGCTGGAATTACAGAGGTATCATCTATTGCAAACCTGAAAGCAGCAGTATAATGGCAATTTGGATTCCCAGTCAGTGCAGCAAGGTATAATAGGATTGTTCCTATTACCCAGGCTGTACACTCCCCTATTGGACCCTGGTTTGCTTCAATACTGTGGAATAATTCTCCCATATCCTTTCCCTGCACTTATAATGCTCTTTCCCTGCACTTCTATTCAGCAAAATAAAAGTTTCAAGTCTTTCCTAGCACTTTCCCTAGCGCCTGCTGACATCTCTCCATGCACGAAGTACACTGGAAAATGGCAGAATCCAAGATGGCTGAGGCTATTTATAGGGCTGTGACATCACAGGTATGGCTGGCTGCTGATTAGCTGCATGCATGGCATTGTGGGTGATTCCTTGTTCCCAGAGTTCTTTGCTCCATGTCCTAACATGTGCAGCAGCCATTTTAGGAAAAAATGTGATTCGTTACCACGAAGCGTCAGGAAATTCGGATTCGGTGCAAATCGAATTTTTCGTGAAATTCGGGTCAAATTCCATTTCGTCAACTTCTGGTTTTGAGGTACTCCAAGATAGCATCACTTAGAAAATATTCAAGCAGTTTGCCCACAACAGATGTTACACTTATCAGCCTATCGTTGCCAGGCTCTGTTTTTGTCCCATTTTTGAATATTAGGATTAGTTTTACTCTCTTTGCCAATTAATCAATCTGTCTCCAGTTTGGCTGCTTTTATTTGTCTTTCACATATTCTATTTGTTCCTTATAGTTTTCAATGCTTCCTCATTACCCTCCTGTTTTAGTGATTTAAATGCTTTCTTTTTGTCATATATATTGCTCCCTATACATTTCTATTTATCCACTTAGTTTTTTTTCTTGTTCCTTACACTTTATTTCCCATAAGGTATGTACCTTTCTCAATTAGAGGTTAGGATTCTTTAAAAAATTTCACATTTTGTTGTGGCGGCATTTCTATTTTTGAGTACTTTATCCCAGTTAGTGAGGCTAATGGCCTCTCTTAGCTGGTCAAATTTTCCTTTTTTGAAGTCTGGTATTTTGGAGCCTCCCCGAAGAAACAGTCTTTTGAATTACAATTGGAAGGTTATTATTTTATGGTCACTATTTCCAATGTGTTTAACAACCTGCACATCTGTTTTTCTGTCAGGTCTCTTGGTTAGTACTAAGTCCAGTATAGCCGTCCCTGTAGTCAATTTTTGAACCAGTTAGGAAATTTGGTTTTCTTTGGTTGTTGACAAAAACCTGTTTAACCTCTTTAGGACCGCCGCACGCAGATACGCGTGATCTCAGCGGTCCTTCTGTTCCTCGTTGACGCGCGGGCGCGTCATCTCGCGAGAGGCGAGATGACGCGATCTGTGCGCCTGAATAGGCGCACAGACTATCAGGACCGTCACAGGAGAAGTTTGTCACCAGCCTGCCAGCCAATGATCGTCGCTGGCAGGCTGGTGATTTTTAAAAAAACGAATCAAGAGCCAAGTAATGCATTAAATTTATAAATTTAATGCATTAACCTTCCTAGTGGTATTCCCGAGTGTGACTGGGGGTTAATTTTCGCTGCCAGGAGCGGTAACCCCGATTCACGCTCAGGGTAACATTGAAAACTTGTTAGCGGAGTCCCCTTACCTTCTCCGCTGTGATCGCAGGCGAGAGCGCCGGCCGGCATCTGACTTCCTAGTTCCGTTCCCTGCAAGCACCTGCGGCGCATGGGAGCGGAACTGGGTGGGAAATTCAAATTTATAAAGTGACACACACAAATAAAAGACACACATACACATGAAAGAGCTAATTGCACTGTATCACCTCAGATCTGACAGTTGATCAATGTAAAGTGCCCCTTGCCTGCCATTTTACTGCCATTTGTGCTCATTTACATAACACCAAATTTCCATGCCAAAAATTGTACCACTTTTGGTACAAAATTCCTGACATAATCATACCGCCAGGGAGGTTAAATGGCTTCTGTGCCCTCTCCTGGGTCCTTTTCGTTGGACCCAGGAAAGAGCACATCTCTACAGTGAGTACACCAAGCACCACACTTCCAGGCCCTGATCACCCCCCCATCACCCCAATTAACCCCTTCATCACCCCTCTCAGTCACCTGTCAATCATCTAGTGAAAGGGAAAAAAGTGATCAGTGTAAACTGTCACTTTTTTTTTTCACCAGGATTGACTTTTAGGTTTAGATTAGTTTCGGCCCCTTTTGGTAGGTAGCTAGCGTTAGCGCCCAGCCCACCGCACCGCAGTCACTGATTCGCTAATTAGCTTAGCACTAATCAGCATGTGTACTTTTATAGTATCTGTAAGTGATCAGAACTGATCACAGTCAGATCTATAATAGTATTAGTGCCACAAATTTTTTTTTTTGTAATCACTGCACAATCACTTCACAAGCGCTGCGGCGATAAAAAAATCAGTTTTGATCTTTTTTTATCAATCACAGCGGCTTCTGTATTTCGCTACCCTCCCATTTGTAAGACAGGCTTCCTCTTTTTCTTGGGTAGTCTCAGGGAATACCCCCTAAATTTAGTCGTCCAAATGTCAAATAAGGGGTATTCTCCTGAAGAGGCCTACAGGATTCTGACCCAGTCGGATGAGGAATGGGAACCCTCATCTGACGAATCTAGCGGGTGAGAATATGAACCTGTAGAAAGCAGTGGCAGTCTGACCCAAAGTTTGGACAAGGAGGTTGAGGTCCCTGATACCACCAGGCGTACCCGACCCCGTGTCGCTAGACCGCAGGTAGCACAGGATCCGTTTCAAGGGCAGCAGAGTGGGGCTGGCGCTGCCGAATTATGTGGTGAGGCATACACCAGCAGCGCAGCCCATCCTGGACCTTTTACCAGCACTGCAGTACAACATGGTGAAGTGGCGAACACCAGAAGGGCAGTTGAAGCTGGTACGGTGGCACGTGCAGTAGTTCACCCGTCGCAGCCACCGCACAGACAGGCCCGTAAAGCTTCTAGAATCCCTGAGGTGCTGGCAAACCCTGATTGGCAGCCTCCATCTTCAGCCGCACCATTAGTTCCCCCTTTCACGTGCAGTCAGGAGTTCGGGTGGAGACAGCTCAGATCGGATCGGCACTGGGATTTTTTGAGCAGTTCTTTACTGCGGAGCTCTATGACTTAGTCGTGGCAGGAACAAATCGGTATGCCACTCAATTTATGACCGCCAACCCGGAAAGCTTCTATGCCCAGCCTTTCCGGTGGAAACCACTCCAAGTTTACGAATGTAAAACATTTCTGGGCCTTCTCCTCAACATGGGCCTGACAAAAAAGCATGAATTGCGGTCATATTGGTCCACAAACCCAATTCATCACATGCCCATGTACTCTGCTGCCATGTCCAGGACACGATTTGAGACCATCCTGCGTTTCATGCACTTTAGCGACAACACCGCATCCCGTCCCAGAGGCCACCCAGCTTTTGACCGGCTCCACAAAATTCGGCCCCTCATAGACCACTTCAACCTGAAATTTGCAGATTTGTATACCCCCGCACAAAACATCTGCGTAGAAGAGTCCCTGATACATTTTACTGGGCGCCTTGGCTTCAAACAGTACATCCCAAGCTAGCGCGCCCGGTATGGGGTCAAATTGTATAAGCTGTGTGAAAGGGCCACAGGCTATACACACAAATTTCGGATCTATGAGGGAAAAGATCAGACCCTGGAGCTGGTCGGTTGCCCTGACTACCTGGGGAGCAGTGGGAAGATAGTCTGGGACTTGGTGTCACCCTTATTCGGCAAGGGGTACCATCTTTATGTGGACAATTTCTGCACAAGTGTGGCCCTCTTCAGGCATTTGTTCTTAGAACAGATTGGCTGCTATGGCACCGTGTGACCTAGTCGCCGGGGCTTCCCCCAACGGCTCGTTACCACCCATCTTGCAAGGGGGGAGAGGGCTGCCTTGTGTAATGAAGAACTTCTCACGGTGAAATGGAGAGACAAGCGTGACGTTTACATGCTCTCCTCCAGTCACGCAGACACGACAATACAAATTGAACGGGCAACCGGTGTCGTTGAAAAGCCCCTCTCAGTCCACGACTATAACCTCCACATGGGAGGGGTGGACTTCAATGACCAGATGTTGACCCCGTATTTGATTTCCCGCTGCACCAGACGCTGGTATAAGAAGGTGTCTGTATATTTATTTCAATTGGCTATGTATAATAGTTTTGTTCTCTACAGTAAGGCTGGGAAAACAGGATCCTTCCTCAAATTTCAGGAAGAGATCATCGAGAACCTCCTGTATCCAGTAGGTTCTGTGGCCCCAACCACCAGTGTAGTGAGCCGTCTACACGAGCGGCATTTCCCCAATGTCGTTGCTGGTACCTCAACCCAACCGCCACCCCGAAAATGATGTCGTGTCTGTAGCAGGAGTGGAATAAGGCGTGACACCCGTTATTTCTGTTCTGACTGTCCTGACCACCCTGCCCTATGCCTAGGGGAGTGTTTCCGGAAGTGCCACACTCAGGTACACTTAGGGACGTAGGGACAGCACAACACAGGTAGTTTTTACAATCAGGCTCTAGGGTCTCTCAGGATACTAGGTTTTGAGAGACCCTAACACATAGGGTTGTTGGTGTGCTACAACAGAAATGTGAAATGGTAGAAACGTCTCCTTTCACTTGGGATAAAATGCATAATGTACTTCACACCATCTCTGTGTGATTTACACTTTACACATTGTCCTATGGGAGAGGAGAGGTTTCTGTTAGGAAAATAAAGAGTGAAAAGAAAAAAAAAAAGAAAACAAAACCGGTAGCAAGAAAAAAAAATATTGAGTTAGTTCAAGTTTTAAAAGTTTTGATGTTCAGGTTTGATAAAAAAAAGTTTTATGTTCAGGTTTTATAAAGTTTGTAACGTCCAAGTTTATGAGCCTGCTGCCTGTTTTTTCTTCTTTTTTTTTTTTTTTCCCCCTAACCACCCTTTATTTTCCAGGTAGACCAACGGACCAACCGACGAAAACGCTGCAGCACTGATGTGCATTCTGAGAGAAGCATTGCGCTGCTGTCAGAAGACACGTGAAGTCGGTGTATGCGGCGCTGCAAGACGAGATTTCTCCTCTGCAGTACAGGTATGTTTGCCCAGGCATATGAGCTGAGGAGATGTGTTGGAGTTCATATGCTTTGACAAACACTTTGTATAAAAAATCTGGCAAAGATGTCTTCCTCCACAACGATCGATTGATCGATGTGAATGGAGAAATCACGTTTGCCAGGACATAGGAGCTGAAGTGGGTATGGATGTTTGGGCGGAGCTCCTATGTCCTGGCAATCGCCAGGCCCCTCTTTTTTTTCTTGCATATTTTTTGGCACAGATTTTTTCATCCACATCGATCGATGCGAATGAGGAAATCTGTGCCGTTCATTTTATCTTTCAGTCCAGAGGCTGAACGGAAAAAAAATCTCATTACCCGTATGCTCCATATAAGGAGAATAGCAGAAACTCCTAATGCTGGCCATACAGGTAATAATCGCGGAGACCCTCAAATGCCAGAGCAGTACAAAAACCTCTCATGTGACCTCATTTTGGAAAGAAGACACCCCAAGGTATTCGCTGGGGGCATATTGAGTCCATGAAAGATTGAACTTTTTGTCACAAGTTAGCGGAAAGGTAGACTTTGTGAGAAAAAACAAAAAAAATCTAATTCCGCTAACTTGTGCCAAAAAGGAAAAATCTTCTATAAACTCGCCATGCCCCTCAAAGAATACCTTGGAGTGTCTTCTTTCTAAAATGGGGTCACATGTGGGGTATTTTTACTGCCCTGGCATTTTAGGGGCCCTAAAGCGTGAGAAGAAAAATGCGTAAAAATGCCATCCTAAAAGGTACTCATTGGAATTAGGGCCCCTTTGCGCATCTTGGCTGCAAAAAAAGTGGCACACATGTGGTATCGCCCTACTCAGGAGAAGTAGGGCAATGTGTTTTGGGGTGTATTTTTACATATTCCCATGCTGGGTGTCTCTGTAAATTGACAACTTAGTATAAAAAAATTGAAAAAGAGATATTTTTCACACACAGTATGGGTATATGTAAAAATACACCCCAAAACACATTGCCCTACTTCTCCTGAGTACGGCATTACCACATGTGTGCCACTGTTTTGCAGCCAAGTTGCGCAAAGTGGCCCTAAATCCAATGAGTACCTTTAGGATTTCACAGGACATTTTTACGCATTTGGATGCCAAACTCCTTCTCACGTTTTAGGGGCGCCTAAAATGCCAGGGCAGTAAAAATACCACACAAGTGACCCCATTTTAGAAAGCAGACACCCCAAGGTATTCTGCGAGGGGTATGGTGAGTTCATGTAAAATTTTATTGTACCAATGTACCAATTTGATGTACCAGCTCTAAAAAGGGCTTTTTGGGGTGCTGTCAGAACGCTCTCCTTACAGCATATTGCCCCTTTCACACGAGCGAGCTTTCCGCGCGGGTGAAATGCGTGACGTGAATGCATAGCATCCGCACTGAATCCTGACCCATTCATTTCAATGGGTGTGTGTACATGAGCGTTTTTTTTCACGCATCACTTGTGCGTTGCGTGAAAATCGCGGCATGTTCTATATTCTGCATTTTTATGCAGCCCTAGCCCCATAGAAGTGAATGGGGCTGTGTGAAAAACGCATTGCGTCCGCAAGCAAGTGCGGGTGCGTTGCCTTTTTCACTGATGGTTGCTAGGAGATGTTGTTTGTAAACCTTCATTTTGTTATCACGCGCGAAAAACGCATCAAAACGCATTGCACCCGCGTGGAAAAAACTAAATAACTAAGGCAATCGCAGGCAAAAGGGAGTATAGGGAGTGAACCGAACATCGCATATGTTTGACCGCAGCGGCGAACTGGAACATGCGATCTTCGCCGGGAACTGTCCGCGGGCCAATAGTTCGGGACATCTCTACTGAAGATGAGCTTTAAAGGAAATCTGTCACCAGGATAATCGCTATTGAAGTAAAGTCACAGCCTTATAGCTAGAGGTGAGTGAACACCTGGAAGTTCAGGTTTGTCCGAACTTCATTGCAAAGTTCTAGTTCGGGATCCGAACTTGACCCCAAACCCCATTGAAGTCAATGGGGACCCGAACTTTGGGGCACTAAAATGGCTCTAAAAGAGTCATGGAAAGGGCTAGAGGGCTACAAAAGGCAGAAAAATGTGGGTAAGAGCATGACAAGTGCCCTGCAAACAAATATGGATAGGGAAATGACTTAAAATAAAATAAATAAAAATAAAAAATAATAATCTTGAACTAGGCGGAAGAGGTCCATATGGAGTAGGAGGTTGAGGAGGCGGTGAACGTGGCAATGTAGGTGGACGTGGCGGTGTAGGTAGAAGCGGCGGTGGAGGAGGTAGCCAACACTTTTATTTATTTTTTATTTAAAAAAACATTGTGGAATATATTAAATAAAACAAAGAGAAAGTGCACTGGAGTATAACAATGGCTGTGTGAGGCCGGTATACATGTCTATTCTGCACAAAGTACGGACAAGTCCTGTGGGATCCATGCCTGGTTTATTTTAATGAACGTGAGCTTGTCCACATTGGAGGTGGACAGGCAGCTGTGCTTGTCTGTGATAACGCCCCCTGCCGTGCTAAACACACATTCAGACAATACACTGGCTGCAGGGCAGGCCAGCACCCCCAAAGCGTAAAGGGCAATCTCAGGCCATGTGCCCAATTTGGAGACGCAGAAGTTGAATGGAGCAGACCCATCAGTCAGTACCACAGTCATCAGTGTGCACACATACTGTTCCACCATGTTCCTGGAATGCTGCCTCCTGCTAAGACGTTCCATATCAGCTGGTGTTGCTGGTTCTTGTGGCGTGCTGACAAAGCTTTTCCATATTTTGTATAGACAAATAGAGATGCCCCGAACTATTCGACTGCAATCGGTTCCCGGCGAACATAGCTTGTTCGCGTCCTCTGCAGCGGGCGAACATATGTGATGTTCGCGTTCGCCCCTATACTTTATCATTGAGCAAACTTTGACCATGTACCTCACAGTCAGCAGACACATTTCAGCCAATCAGCATACCCTCCCTCCCAGACACTCCCCCCTCCTATCAAAAAGCAAGGACGGCATCCATCTTAGATTCATTCTGAAGCTGCAGTGTTAGTAGTTATAATCGCAATGCGATTAATATAAGCTGTATTAATCGCATTGCGAATTTAACTTAGAGCTGGGTTCCTAATGGTTGTATTGCTAGAATATAACGAAGATTGAGAATATAGCGCTATATTTGTTATATTCGTCAATTCTAGGAATACAGGAACTCAGATCTAAGTTGTAATCACATTGCGATTAATATAACCTGTATTAATCGCATTGCGAATTCAACTTAGATCTGAGTTCCTAATTTAACTGATAGGAATAGTACTACTTAACATACCACTCATATTGGGATTGCACAGTACATTATACGGCGCACGCGCAGTGCCCCAAATTGGAATTAAGAGGACCGACCAAGCATCTTTTTCCATCTCCCGATTCCTAAAATCTATTCCATACACCGGCCCCTAATAGGGGACGTAACAGGGATTTAACTGATAGGAATAGTACTACTTAAACACACCACTCATATCTGGTTGCACAGTACATTGCAAGCTGTACGCGCAGTGCCCCAAATTGGAAGTAAGAGGACCGATCAAGCATCTTTTTCCATCTCCCGGTTCCTAAAATCTGTTCCATACACCGGCCCCTAATAGGGGACGTAACAGGGATTAAACTGATAGGAATAGTACTACTTAAACACACCACTCATATCTGGTGGCACAATACATTGCAAGCCCTACTTGCAGTGCCCCAAATTGGAAGTAAGAGGACCGACCAAGCATCTTTTTCCATCTCCCGGTTCCTAAAATCTATTCCATACACCGGCCCCTGATAGGGGACAAAACAAAAATTAAACTGTTAAGAACAGATTTTTTTAATTTAAAAAAAAAGAGGACAGCCTCTGCGGAGCTGGATATTTTTTGGCCGCATTACTGAACGCTCATGCACAATGGCTGTAGGCTCATGTGTCCTTTTGCGGAGGTGGCAAACCTGGTCAGTCAAACCCAAGGCAACATCATCGACCTCATCCCATATGTGTTTTTTCTGGAGTGTGCCCTGCGAAGAGTGTTGCATCAGGCCATAGATGTGCATAAAGAGGAAGAGTTGTGGTCACCATCACCACCAGAAGCAGCCTTGTCGTAGTCGATTGCTGGACCTGCAGCAATGCAGAGAGTGGATTCTGAAGAAGAGGAGTCAGAGGAGGAAGGTGGCTTTGAGGAGGTGCAAGACCAACCACAGCAGGCATCCCAGGGGGCTTATTGTCACCTTTCGGGGACCCTTGGTATTGAACGTGGCTGGGTGGAGGAAGAGACCTTCAATGACATCAGTGAGGACAAGGAATAGGACATGGCTAGCTTGTTATCCAAACTTGTGCAAATGGGGAGTTTCCGGTTGTTTAAATGGACTGTTTGTGGTTGTTTGCGGTGTGTTAAACGGGGAGTTTGGTCTGTCAGAGTTTGGTTTTCACTAGTGATGTCCCGAACTATTCGCTTGTTCGCGTTCGCCGCGGCGGGCGAACATATGCGATGTTCGCGTTCGCCCCTATACTTTATCGTTGAGCAAACTTTGACCCTGTACCTCACAGTCAGCAGACACATTCCAGCCAATCAGCATACCCTCCCTCCCAGACCCTTCCACCTCCTATTAAAAAGCAAGGACGGCATCCATCTTAGATTCATTCTGAAGCTGCAGTGTTAGTAGTTGTAATCGCAATGCGATTAATATAACCTGTATTAATCGCATTGCGAATTTAACTTAGAGCTGGGTTCCTAAAGGTTGTATTGCTAGAATATAACGAAGATTGAGAATATAGTGCTATATTCTCAATCTTCGTTATATTCTAGCAATACAACCATTAGGAACTCAGATCTAAGTTGTAATCGCAATGCGATTAATACAGGTTATATTAATCACATTGCTATTACAACTTAGATCTGAGTTCCTAATGGTTGTATTGCTAGAATATAACGAAGATTGAGAATATAGCGCTATATTCTCAATCTTCGTTATATTCTAGCAATACAACCATTAGGAATCCAGCTCTAAGTTGAATTCGCAATGCGATTAATGCAGGTTATATTAATCGCATTGCGAATTCAACTTACCACACTCTGCGTCAACTATGTAATTTTCCATGGGAGTTTTGCAATGGACCCCCCTCTGGCATGCCACAGTCCAGGTGTTAGTCACCTTGAAACAACTTTTCCATCATTATTGTGGCCAGAAAGAGTCCCTGTGGGTTTTAAAATTCACCTGTATATTGAAGTCTATGGCGGTTCGCCCTTTTCGCCCGTTAGTGAACACTTGCATAAACTCGCATTCGCCGTTTGCGAACGGAAAATTTTATGTTCGCGACATCTCTATAGACAAATAAAAGACAGGTAATAGTATGCAAATAAGGGTACACGAATAGGGGATTTGTATGAATCTATGGAGTTGAGCTTCAAATATATAACCAGTATATTGATTGGTGTGTAACCATATGGAGTTGGTGTGCTGGTGTACACATAGTGAGGATAAAATCAAATGGAATAAGGGATATACATGTAAAAATTGTATATAAAAAAGCAAATTGCTCATAGCATAATAATTTTAAAGAGGGTTTTCATATGAACCATAGATGGTTTATAAAATTATATCTCTAATACAGTCTGTCTAGTGTCTGGCTGTGGGCCAGCATAGATATTAATTAATGGTCTCGTTGAGTTCATTCAGCCCTTGTGGGTTCAGTGTATCCAGTTGGTGTATCCAGAAAACGTCACGTTTTTGTAGTTGATCAAAGCAGTTAAAAGGGTTCACCGGTATCTGTTCAATTGGTGTAATTGTAATGGGGTGTAGTTCAATTACTGGTGTTGTGGAACAGTGCCTTGACAAGCTGTGTTTTTGGTATTTTCGTTGTATATTATGCCTATGTTGATTTAATCTGCAATGAAGTTCTTGTGTAGTGCGCCCCACATACTGTAGGCCGCATTTGCATTCGATCATGTATATTACGTATGCTGAGCAGCAGTTCATATATTGCTTAATCAGGAAATTCATTCCATTGTGATTAGAAGTGAATGTGGTCCGTCAATGGGTGATGGTTCTACAGCATAGGCACCGTTTTGAATGGCAATTATAGCTACCCGGCTACCCGGTAGCTACCCACTGTCTTGGTTTATTAGGGGCTAGTATGCTCTTAATTGTGGGGGCTCAACGATATGTAATCTTTGGTGCATCTAGTTTTTAGCAATATGTGGATCCTGTTAGAGTATGTACCAGTGTTTGAAGAGTATCTCTCTGATATCCCGATTGGAAGTGCTGTATTGAGTTACGAAATTAATGATATTCTGTTCAGTAGATATATCAATTATATATTTATTATGTGGAATGGCGACAAAACATCTGCAAACAGGTTTAGCGGATCCCTCAATGGGACCGATTGGGGTATAACTTTCAGCCCAAAATTCAGTAAAAATGAAATTGAATTTCTCGACATTATCATTTTCATTCAAAACAACACTATTACAACAAAAACTTACTTTAAACTGGTCGATACGAACAGTTACATTCACTATTCCAGTTTTCATCACAAACCATGGCTCCAAAATATACCTTACAGTCAGTACAAACGGATCAGACGCAATTGCAATAAAACTAATGACTTCACACAACAGAGCAACGTCATTAGAAAAAGACTCAAAGACAAAGGTCGTCCAATCCAAATTATCAAAAATGCCTATTAAAAAAAAGTCTACAAATCCCGCAGGAAGAATGTTTAAAGAAAACGCTTCATTAAAAAAAAGCTCTACTGAACATAATATCATTAATTTCTTAACGCAATACAGCACTTCCAATCGGGATATCAGAGAGATACTCTTCAAACACTGGTACATACTCCAACAGGATCCACGTATGAGTGCCACCTGATATGAGTGGTGGGCACTGGCAGTGGGCACAGTACAGTCTGTGTGGGCCTGACACACACTGCCAGGCAACTGAAATTATATTAAAGGGTAAAAATTAAATTACTGTTTTATCTGCAAGGTACTGTGCCACCCTATATGAGTGGTGTGCACACAATACAGTCTGTGGGCCTGCGGTCTCTCACACACGGCAGGCAACTGCAATATAATATATATACCGGTATTAAAAAAAAAAAGCTGACTGATGTGCCAGCCCAAAAAAGGGCTTTTTGGGGTGCTGTAAGGATGCTGTCCTTACAGCAGATGAGTCTTTGAGGACTGGAGTGGACACAGAACACTAGTAGCTAACGCTTTCCCTAGAATCCTTGTATTAATTCAGCAGCAGCACTCTCCCTGCTCTAACTAACACAGCAGGTTCAGAATGAATCTAAGATGGATGCTGTCCTTGCTTTTTGATAGGAGGTGGGAGGGTCTGGGAGGGAGGGTATATTGATTTGCTGGAATGTGTCTGCTGACTGTGAGGTACAGGGTCAAAGTTTGCTCAATGATGATGCATAGGGGGCGGACTGAACATCGCATATGTTCGCCCGCCGCGGCGAATGCAAACAAGCGATGCTCGCCGGGAACTGTTCACCGGCAAATAGTTTGGGACTAGAGTTGAGCGAACTTCTGTTTTAAGTTCGTTTTCCAAAGTTCGGGTTTGGGTTATCCAAGCATCCGGTTACGGAATCCGCTACCACGGACCATAACGGCATTTGGAATCCATAAGGGGATTCTTCAATTAACCTGAACCTTGGACAACACGGAGAACCTGGGGTGATGTCACCGTCATGTGATCAGTGCAGGGGGCATGGCTCAGTACTGGATTGGATAAGAGGTCGTAGGCTACCACATCTTATCTAATCCCCTTATGGATTCCAAATGCCGTTATGGTCCGTGGTAGCGGAATCCATAACGGGATGCTTGGATAACCCGAACCCGAACTTTGGAAAACGAACTTAAAACAGAAGTTCGCTCAACTCTATTCGGGACATCTGTAGCCCATAAAAAACCAAGACAACATAACATAAAATCAGCCCGGAAAAAGAAAAATTCTGGAGTATCAACTCGATCGAGTAGCTATAAATGCCATTCAAAACAGTGCCTATGCTGTAGAACCATCACCCATGGACGGAGCACATTCACTTCTAATCACAATGGAATGACCTTCCTGATTAAGCAATATGTGACCTGCTGCTCAGCATACGTAATATACATGATCAAATGCAAATGCGGTTTACAGTATGTGGGGCGCACTACACAAGAACTTCATTGCAGATTAAATCAACATAGGCATAATATACAACGAAAGTACCAAAAACAGCTTGTCAAGGCACTGTTCCACAATGCCTTAAAATGAACTACACCCCATTACAATTATACCAATTGAACAGATACCGGAGAACCCTTTTAACCGCTTTGATCCACTACAAAAACGTGAAGTTTTCTGGATACACCAACTGGCTGCATGAAATCAACGAGACCATTATTTAATATCTAGGCTGGTCCACACAGAGTGTCTTATAGATATAATTTTATATACCATCTTTGGTTCATATGAAAACCCTCTTTTAAATTATTATGTTATAAGCAATATGCTTTTTTATATACAATTTTTACATGTATATCCCTTATTCCATTTGATTTTATACTCTATATGTGTACACCGTCACACCAACTCCATATGGTTACACACCAATCAATATACTGGTTTTATATTTGAAGCTCAACCCGATAGATTCATACAAATCCCCTATTTATGTACCCTTTATTGCATCTATTACCTAGTATGATATAATAACTAAAAGCCACCCCTCTATCTGAAGTCCCGAACTACACTTCTATTATAGATACTACCTCTGCTGGATCCCCCTGTTTATGTTGAACGGTATAACCAACTGTAAGATATATACATAAATCCCTTTTATATGGTAAGCGCACACATACTCCAGTATATCTGCTAATATTTATGACTAACCGTTTAAAGAATCTGATTCCCCCCCCCCCACCTTTGCCCCTGATAAAAGTCTGCACTGATAGCTACTGCAGAATAATCAGAGAATGCCTCCTTATAATTATAACAATGCAGAGAGCGCAATCCAACACGCTCGGCAGCTACACGGAAAACCACGCCCCCCAATGACATCAACATACCTCAGCCAAACAGCGCAACCCTGCAGGAGGCTGGTCCCATGGGACACACCTCCACCAGGCAAAGGAAGTAATAGCGCTGCATCAGGGGAGTCCCCTGAAGAAGGGCCACTCCCCCCTCAATCATGGCACTCTGTGAATGAACACAGAGTCATGTACCCCGATGCTAATGACTCTATTTGTGATAATGTCAATCTCGAACTACCAGCCCCTTTGCTCACTCCTTCTTTCCCGCACTTTGGCACCAAAATTGTGCTTTTAAATGTCTGTAGGTTTGCAATGTTGTGTACTATTGTCCTGGGGAAGGGGGTTCTATCCCCCTGAAACGCGTAGACCACTCCAATAAAAGATTACTCTTCAACCTGTGAATGGACTTCAGTGTATTCAGCTCTGACAAGCGCCACTTAAAGGGATCCTGATATTTTTCTTTTTTTCCTAAAATTTATTTTTCTATATTTCGGCCATGCTAACCCTGCCTTCTGAGGTGATGGTGGTGCCCCAGCTGCATGGGCGACTTCTTCCTCCTTCTCTGCCTTTGCCTTGTGCTTCCACTGAGGCCATGGTGTCAGGTGGGAATTCCATCAGCAGCGCGTCTACGAGCATGCACTTGTAAGGGGTGAAGACCACGCAACAATCTAAATGATGCCATATTTACAGAATATATTTCCCAGTCAGGTATGCAGTGCCGGGTAGTTTGAAAGAAAAAAGGGGTACAGATCACCCAGCAATCTAAACGACGCCGAATTTACAGAATGTATTTCCCTGTCAGGTATGCAGTGCAGGGGTACTTTGAAAGAAAAAAGGGGTATAGATCACCCAACAATCTAAATGCCGCCAAATTTACAGAATATATTTGTATTTCCCTGTCAGGTATGCAGAGCAGGGGTACTTTGAAAGAAAAAATGGGTCATGGAGCGTCCCCGTCATCAGGCATCTATTCGCCCCGCTAAAGTTTTTTTTGAAAGTGTATAGAAGCCACACGGAGCCCCCATGCTGCAGATTTATCATGGAGACATCATGGAGATTTTACAGAATATAACTACAGCACCCAACAATCTAAACGCCCCCGAATTTACAGAATATAAGTCCCAGTCAGGTATGCAGTGCATGGGTACTTTGAAAGAAAAAAGGGGTATAGATCACCCAACAATCTAAACGCCACCAAATTTACAGAATATATTTCCCAGTCAGGTATGCAGTGCAGCAAGACCCCACTCTCCGAGCCACTTGTGAATGACTGGCCTGATAACAACCCAGGGTGTCCTATTCGGCGATTCCTTTATTAAGGATCTCAGCCGTTTTGTTGGAGCATTTACCCCGCTGGACAAGGCCCAATCCTCTATGAGGAGGGTCTTCCAGAGTCGGGTCTCTTCTAGGGCCGGCAGTAGCAGGGGCCGCCTGTCCTGCCGAGCCAACTTCCAAGCCCGCAGCACGTGCAGAGGCTCCTTCCAGCAGAGACAATCCTTCCAGAACCAAAGAAATGCCTCGCCTTTCTTCCCGGCCAGAGGTGGTCAGTGGTGCTCTCGCTCCGTCAGAGGAAATCCCAACTCGCGGAAGTTCTTCGGTAAGTCAGACCCCGGACAGGGATTTTTCGATTCCCTGTGTAGGGGGCAGGCTCCGTCATTTTTTACATACTTGGAAACTCATCACGGCAGACACCTGGGTTCTGTCCACGGTAAGGGGCTTCCATATAGAGCTCACGGGACCTCCGGGCCTGGTGCCCTCTCCACCGCTTCTCCCGCTATCGCACCGGGACCTAACATTGATGGACGAGGAACTTCTGTCCCTCTCCCACAAGCTATCAATAGAGAGAGCCACCCTCAACGCAGGCAGCGTCCTCAGCAATATCTTCCTGGTTCAGAAGAAGGGCGGCCAGATGCATCCGGTTATAAACCTTCGCGCCCTAAATGCGGTGGTACGTTACCGCCACTTCAAAATGGAAGGGATCCACCTCCTTCGAGATCTTTTGACTCCTTGGGACTGGATGGTCAAATTGGACCTAAAGGACGCTTACCTGACGGTCCCTGTGTCCGAGTCCTCAAGGGATCTTCTCAGCTTCCACTGGTGAGGGGAGATTTGGCGGTTCACCTGCCTGCCGTTCGGGTTGTCATCGGCCCCTAGGTGTTTCACTAAGCTGCTGTGCCCGGTCATGTCCTGGCTGAGTAGCCGAGGGGGTTACCTCATCGTGTATCTGGACAACATCCTCCTGATGCACCAGTCCAGGACGGTTCTCCTAGACCACCTTCGATGCACATCGGACTTGCTGGTGGGTCTCGGTTTCCTCCTCAATGTGGAGAAATCCTGCCTCATTCCTTCTCAATGGATGGAATTCCTGGGCTTCATGGTGGACTCCATCAAGGAATCCCTCACCCTTCCGGCGATGAAATTACAGTCGATCCGTAAGGAATTTAGACATGCTCTGGCCGCTCCTCACCTTTCGCTTCACCACCTAGCCCGCATCATCGGCTTGCTGGCTTCCTCCATCCAGGCCGTCTTTCCGGCTCCCTTCCACTACAGGGCCCTTCAGCGTTTGAAAATTGCACACCTCCGGGCCGGTGCCTCCTTTGCGGACGCGGTGACCCTGGACTCGGAGGCCCGAGAGGAGCTGCGTTGGTGGCTCGCCAACCTGGAGGCGTGGAATGGCAGGGCCATTTTCGGTTTTCAACCAGAGTTCATGGTGGAATCGGTTGTGAGCCTCCAGGGCTGTGGAGCTCATTGTAACAGGGTCTCCACAACGGGGACGGGGGGGGGGGGGGGGGGGGGGCGCTGGTCGCGGATGACGCTCGTCTGCACATCAACGCCCTGGAACTCCTGGCCGGTTCTCTCGCCATCAAGGGCTTCACCAATGGGATCGCCAACGCCTGTATCCGCCTGTGGATGGACAACATCTCGGCGGTCCGGTATGTCAACCGATTGGGCGGTACGCAATCGGCGACCGTGGCACGCCTGGCGAAGGAGTTTTGGTCTTATTGCCTTTCCAGGGATATCATGGTACAGGCGGAGTACCTTCCGGGCCTGAGCAATGTGCGAGCGGATTGGCACTCTCGCCGTCTTGTGGACGGCAGCGACTGGCAGTTGGATCCGGCGGTGTTCTCGGCCATATAGGACATTTGGGGTCCCCTGGATGTCGACATATTCGCCTCACAGCTCAACTCTCAAATGAGCCGATTCTTCAGCTGGCATCCGGATCCGGAAGCGGCGGCGGTGGACGCATTCCTTCAGGATTGGTCGGTTGGCAGCTTGTATGCTTTTCCCCCGTTGCAATGATTCCGCGAACACTGCTTCAGGTTCGCTGCCACAGAGCGGACTTGGTGCTGGTGGCGCCATTTTGGGGTTCTCAGGTCTGTTACCCGTCGCTGCTGGAGCTCCTGGTGGATGTTCCCCTTCTCCTCCAGAACAGTATGGATCTTCTCCGCAGCCCTCTGGGTCTTCATCACCCTCTGCTTCTCGATGACTCCCTTCGACTGTTGGCTTGCCGGATCTCAGGACTCCCGGAGCTGTCAACGGCATTTCAGAGGCAACTCGGCGATTGTTGGACAACGCGTGGGCTCCCGGCACCCGAAAATCTTACAGGGCAGCCTGGAGAACGTGAGCTGGCTGGTGCGTGGAACGGGACTTGGATCCCGTTTCGGCACCTGTGACTCACCTCCTGCAATTCCTCACTTCTCTGTTCGAGGCTGGAAAGGCTTATAGAACCTTGAATCTCTTCAGATCGGCCATCTCTTCCACCCATCAGCGGTACGATGGCATTCCTGCGGGACAACACCCTTCTGTCTCTCGCTTTGTTGCGCGGTTCTCGGTTGGCTCGCCCGCCCAGACCGTGGTTTTCTACCACCTGGGATGTCTCGTTGGTTCTTTCATTTATCTCTGCTTGGCCGGATAATGCTGACCTTTCGTTGCGACAGTTGTCGGCTAAACTCCTGGCCCTCTTTTGCCTCATTTTGTGCAAGATGGTTTCAGATGTTAGGGCCCTGGATCACGATGCTCGGTCTTTCACGCCCGAGGGTGTTACTTTTAACATCTCGCGGCGTACAAAGACCAACATTAGTTTGGTTTCCCATCCCAGTTTTCCTTCTACGCCGGCTTTGTGCCCCGTGGCTTGCCTACGGGAATATGAATCTCTAACCAGGAATCACCGGTCACCTGCGGTACCACAGCTGTTTCTTTCTATCCGCCATCCTTTTGGCCCCGTTTAAAGTCCTACGTTAGCGCGCTGGCTCAAGTGGCTGTTGTCCCTTGCTGGGATTGATACCTCTATCTTCACGGCGCACTCCACTCTTTGTGCTTCGGCCACTGCCTTGGCGGTGGTGGGAGCCCGTTTGGAGGACATCTTGCGCTTGGCCGATTGGTCCAGGGCCACCACTTTTAGGGAATTCTATTTTCGTCCTCCTCTGCATTTGTTCTCTTATATTGTGGATCAGCTTTAAACTTACAATAGGAGCCTCCGTGTCTTGCTGTAAAACTGATGATTTTCCTAGTCTATGACGTAAAGTCATAGTTTTATTAAAGACATGGAGGCGAGTATTGCCCTCCCTTTCCCCCCCTTGGACGTTTCTGGGGCGCTGCTTTCGGTCTGTCCGGTTGGTTTGTCGTTTGTCACATACGCGTCATTCCTTATTTACTGTATATTTCTATGCTTATTATTTATGTTATGTTGGATGTTAATATTATTACCATTGTTGATCCTATGCACTATTGTCTGCTCAGGTATTGTGTTTTATGGACGCTGTTGGTTTTGACACCATTGTTTCACCCGGCCGTATGGTCTCTTTTTTTCTTTCAGGTTGACGGTCCTGCTGAACTGCACGTCTACGTGTCGGTGGTCCTGCTCCAGGAGCTTTGTCTGCACCTTTTTGGTGCCGGAAGTTGACGTTGAGTCTCTACGTTTCCTTGGGTTGTTCTCGCTGTAGCCATGTTGGCTCCGGTGGACCAGTTCCTGTGGATCGGTGGTCCATTCCCGGTTTGGGTTCCCAGCTTCGGTTCGGTGGTTCTCGACGGCGGTGTTTGAATCGCAAAGAAAGAGGAGGATTTATGTTGGAGCTGATATATATATTCGGACTGTGAGGGGAGGATTATTGGTTACCATGGTTACTTTCTGTTATGTAAATTTTTCCTTTGCTGTTATTGGTGGACAGTAAAGAAGAATATAGCAATACTCGCCTCCGTGTCTTTAATAAAACTATGACTTTACGTCATAGACTAGAAAAATCATCAGTTATGTGGACCTTACCACAGATGGTGTTGCACAATGCACACCTGTTTTTGTCCCCCACTTGGTTGTGCAGGTAAGGGATGGCTCGCCTGGAAAAGTAGTGGCAGCTGGGAACGACGTACTGTGGGACAGCCACCACCATAAGGTTTTTAAAGCTCTCCTTCTCCACCAGACAGAATGACAGCATTTCAAAGGCCAGCAATTTTGAAATGCTGGCATTCAGGGCCAGGGATCGTGCGTGGGTGGGTAGGAGGGTACTTCCTCTTTTGCTCCAGTTTTTGGTAGATGGACAGCTGAACACTTCCATGGGACATTGTGGTGCTGCTTGTTGAAGGTGACGGACATGGTAGCATTGCTGTCACATCCTCTGTTTGCTGTCACTCCAGAGGTGGAGAAAGAGGCTGAGACTGCAGCAGAAGAGGGAGCAGGAAGAGTCTGAGACTTTTCTTGGTTTTTGAGGTGCTTACTGCTCTGCAGCCTGTACTTTGCACTTAGATGCCTGGTCATGTAGGTTGTCCTCAGGTTTAGAATGTTTATGCCTCGCTTTAGGCTCTGATTGCACAGCTTGCAAACCACTCGTGTCTTGTCGTCTGCACATTGTATAAAGAACTGCCACGCCAGGGAACTCCTTAGAGCTGGCTTTGGTGTGCTCGGTCCCTGGGTGCGGTGGGCAGTAGCAGAGTAGCAGGTGTACTGTCTAGGGGATGGCCACTCTGCTTCTGCACCCTGCTCCCTCTTTTGCTGTGCTGGTGGCTCTGTGCTACCACTGCCTCTTCCTCTGAACTGCACAGGTCACTCGCATTACCTTGATTACATGTTGGGTCTAGGACCTCATCATCCTCCACATCATGATCCACCCAGTCTTCATCCCTGTCCTCCTTGTTAGTTTGCACACTGCAGAAAGCCACAGCAGTTGGCACCTGTGTTTCATCATCATCAGAGACATGCTGTGGTGGTCTTCCCCTGTCCTCATCCTCAAACATAACTGGTTGGGCATCAGTGCACTCAATCTCTTCCACTTCAGGGGCAGGGCTGGGTGGATGGCCCGGGGAAACCCTGCCAGCAGAGTCATCAAAAGCATAAGAGACTGCTGCATGACTTGGGGCTCAGACTGCTTGGCTGATTTGCAAGGGGGTGAGGTGCAAGATAGATGCCCATGGCCTGCTGGTGCCAACTCTGAGTTTTCAGCAGTGGACCGTTTGGGAGACAATGTGAAGGTACTGGAGGCCCTGTCAGCCACCCAATCTACTAGCACCTGTACGTGTTCTGGCCTCACCATTCGTAGACCGGCATTCGGGCCTACTAAATAACGCTGAAGGTTCTGTCGCCCACTCGCACCTGAGGAAGGTGTTTCACTTGGGTGTGTAGCTGGCACAAAACGACCATGTCCTCTCCCTGCAAACAATTAAGTTCACTAACAGTAAGGCAGTGCCGATGTCATAAATAGAATACATTTCTTTATGTCACACAACAGTGTAACAGAGCAATTCAATACAATTACTTCCCTATCACAAAAAACGTGAATTTTCCAAACAACAATGTAACAGCCGAAGTTAACGGTTTAATTGGACTGTCAGAAATTCAGTGTATGATCCAAATGTGCTATCTAGCTCAAAAACAGTGTTTTTTGAAAAACAACTATGTAAATGCAGTATATTACGGTTTTATTGGCATATCAGAAATGCAGTGTAGGATCCTAATGTGCTATCTAGCACAAAAACAGTATTTTTTGCAAACAATAATAAAAATGCAGTATGTTACGTTTTTATTGGAATATCAGAAATGCAGTGTAGTCCGTTTTTGTGCTATCTAGCACAAAAACTGTGTTTTTTGCAAACAACAATAAAAATGCAGTATGTTACGGTTTTATTTGAATATCAGAAATGCCTCGTAGGATCCTACTGTTTTTTTTTTATAGCAGCAATATAACTGCAGTATTTAACGGTTTAATTGGACTGTCAGAAATACAGCGTAGACAGCCAATTTGCTATCTAGTATAAAAACTGTGGTTTTTTTTATAACAGCAATGTAAATGCCGTATTAACGGTTTTATTGGAATGTCAGAAATGCTGTGTAATACACAAATTTACTATCTAGCACAAAAACAGTTTGTTTTTTTTA
The DNA here is from genome assembly GCA_033119425.1 of Bufotes viridis. Taxonomy (NCBI): domain Eukaryota; kingdom Metazoa; phylum Chordata; class Amphibia; order Anura; family Bufonidae; genus Bufotes; species Bufotes viridis. The sequence goes on from CM065590.1 coordinate 178,234,357, forward strand.
TAGCAGCAATGTAAATGCAGTACTTAACGTCAGAAATGCAGTGTAGCACGCAAATTTACAATGTAGCACAAAAAGTGTGTTTTTTTGATAGCACCAATGTAAATGCAGTATGTTACGCTTTTATTAGACTGTCAGAAATGCAGCGTAGCACGCAAATTTGCTATCTAGCACAAAAACTGTGTTTTTTGCAAAGATCTATGTAATTGCAGTATCTTACAGTTTTATTGGAATATCAAAAATGCAGGGTAGGCCGCTAATGTGCAATCTAGCACTAAAACTGTGTTTTTTGCAAACAACAATAAAAATGCAGTATGTTACGTTTTTATTGTAATATCAGAAATGCAGCGTAGGATCCTAATGTGCTATCTAGCACAAACACTGTGTTTTTTGCAAACAACTATGTAAATGCAGTATGTTACAGTTTTATTGTAATATCAAAAATGCAGCATAGGCCACTAATGTGCTATCTAGCACAAAAATTGTGTTTTTTGCAAACAACTATGTAAATGGAGTATGTTACGGTTTTATTGGAATATCAGAAATTCAGCATAGGCCGCTAATGTCTTATCTAGCACAAAAACTGTGTTTTTGGCAAACAACAATAAAAATGCAGTATGTTACGGTTTTATTGGAATATCAGAAATGCAGCGTAGGACCCTAATGTGCTATCTAGCACAAAAACTTTTTTTTTTTTTTTAATAGCAGCAATGTAACTTCTGTATTTAACAGTTTAATTGGACTGTCAGAAATGCAGCGTAGACAGCCAATTTGCTATCTAGCATAAAAACTGTGGTTTTTTTATAACAGCAATGTAACTGCCGTATTGAATGGTTTTATTGTAATGTCAGAATTGCTGCGTAAGACGCAAATTTACTATCTAGCACAAAAAGTGAGTTTCTTTATAGCAGCAATGTAAATGGAGTACTTAATGTTTTTTTTGTAATGTCAGAAATGCAGCGTAGCACGCAAATTTACTATCTAGCACAAAAAGTGTTTTTTTTTTATAGCACCAATATAAATGCAGTATGTTACGCTTTTATTGGACTGTCAGAAATGCAACATAGCCCGTAAATTTACTATCTAGCAAAAAAAGTGTGCTTTTTTATAGCAGCAAGGTAACTGCCGTATTTAACGGTTTTATTGCAGATATGCAGTGCCTGTGGCAGACAGATAAAAAATCGCTTTAGGTCACAAAAATATTTGACAGACTAATGTAATTGAATAATTTTCACTGCTAGCTATGCACTGTAGGCTGCAGGGGTACTTGGCCGGCCAAAAAAGGGAATTTGTCCTCCACTGAGCTACCAGAATAGAATTAAAGTAATGTCCCTGGCACACATGAAGTTCACATGAAGTTGCAAGGGCACTGCACTTGCAAAAATGGCCGCCGACGCCCACCGAACTAGCAGATGGATTACAATTTATTTTGGGCTTAGGGCTGGGTACAAAAATGGAGCATAGCACCCTTTAGTTTGAAGATTGAACAACACCAAGTACACCAGAATTCTTCCCTAATCTCTCCCTCACAGCAGTAGCAGCAGCATCCTTTCCCTACACTGAGAAAAGCAGAGTGACGTGCGGCGCTACATGACTCCAGCCTATATAGAGGCTGGGTCACATGCTGCACTTGGCTAATCACAGCCATGCCATTAGTAGGCATGGCTGTGATGGCTTCTAAGGGCAGACAAGTGTAATGCTTGTTGATTGGCTGCCCTGCAGCCTTTAAAAAAGCGCCAAGAAATTGCCGAACACCAATCCCAAACTTTTACGGAAATGTTCGGGTTCAAGTCCGTGTACCAAAAACCCTAAAGTTCAGTACGATTCAGTACGGTTCGCTCAACCCTACTTATAGAACTTAGTACCTTCTTTCCTGAGGTTTCCCTAACAACTCTATGGATGACACTGTTAAGGGAGCAGAGTGCTGTGGAGGTCACAGTTCAGGGGGTCAGGTAGAGTGGCCATTCAAGTCACCCTTAAAACCCGCCCCCAGGTCCCGCTAAGTCACGTCTCCTATACGGTTAGGCTATGCACCCTCCCACTCCTCAGCCAACAGGAATTTAAAAAATGAAGTTAAAAATTAACTTCTGTCAGCTGCAGGGGTGACAGTGACTTTCTCCCTGCAGCACACATTCAGACAGCACAGTACTGCTGTCTTAGAGTGATCTGTTCAAAAGGACACACCCCCTTCCTACTCAGCCAACAGGGGTTGAAAAAAGTTAAAAATAAACTTCTAGCTGCCGATAAGCCACACCGTGATCTGGTTAAGCCACGCCCCATGCCTCAGCCGAGATAAAAAAAAAAGAAGTTAAAAATCAACTTCTGTCAGCTGCAGGGGTGAGAGGGATCGTGACTTTCTTCCTGTCGCTCACACTCAGACAGAACAGTGCTGCAGTCTTGGGGTGAGCTGTTCAAAAGGACATGCCCCCAATCCAGTTAGGCCATGCCCCCTCACTCTCCTCAGCCAACAGGGCTTGAAAAAATGAAGGTAAAAATCAACTTCTAGGTCCCGCTAAGCCACACCCCTGACCTGGTTAGGCCATGCCCCCTTCCCCTACGCAGCCGACAGAAGTTAAAGATCAACTTTTGTCGGCTGCAGGGGTGGGAGTGAGGGTGACTTTCTCCCTGCAGCTCACGCTCAGACAGCACAGTGCTGCTGTCTGAGAATAAGCTGTTCAAAAGGACATCCCTGTGTCCATCCATGCCCTGCGCCAGACGGAGGACAGGGAGTCAGAAAACCAGACTGTCTGGCTTAAAACTGAACCTTTGGCCACCCTAAGGGCAGGCTGCTGTGGAGGTCACAGTTCAGGGAATGGTCCGCTATGGAGGTCAGTGTTAAGGGGCAGATTGCTCTAAAGGCCACTGTTAAGGGGGCAGGCCCCTGTGGAGGTCACTGTCAAGGGGGTGGTGTGCTGTGAAACTCACTGTTAAAGGGGAAGGATGCTGTAAAGGTCAAAGTTAAGGCGGTGGGCTGCTGTAAAGGTCCCATTTTAAGGGACGGGGCACGAGGGGGTCAGTGTTAAGTGGTGGGGGGCTGTGGAGGTCACTGTTAAGGGGCAGGGTGCTGTAGATGTCACTGTTATAGTGGATACTTTCGATATCTTTTAACGACACCCACAAACAATAAATAGATTAAATATACCCGGGTGAAGCCGGGTCTTTCAGCTAGTGTTACATAAAAGTGATCTATGCTGAAATCCAAACCAACCGTTCACTTCACTTCTGAAAGTGCTACAGGAAGTTTTTGCACTCAACTTTTTTTGCAAATGCCTGCCTCTGAAAGCACTTGTAAGAAAACTTGGCGTACTAGATTTGATGATTGTCCCCCAATAAATGGCCAAATCTCAGTGACTTTGGTAGTCTAATTTATTATGCTAGCCCTTCATGTTGTATAGCAGTTGGGCAAAAAGCCCAAAAAACTGCACTACAGTTGTTTACTGCTATGAGAGTGGCTGCTGGGCATTTTTAGAGAGGCTTAATACCACAGGAACAATACCATAGACAATTCGATTTTATCAATATATTTTTTAATTTGTTTCCCCCAACAATAAATGACTGGAAAGAGTTAGGCTGCCACCAACACATTATACTGTGTACAAATTATGGCAGAATCCACCAAAAACAAAAGCAAGCTTAAAGGGTCATCCAAGCTTTAGATGTTAATGACCAATCTTTAGGATAAATCATAGATATCAAATAAATAGGATTCAACAATGCCACCGATCAGCTGCTCTAAGCATAAATATGAACAAAAGTCCTAAGCATAGCTACAGTATATATAGTGTTTATTGTAATTACTTTGTTATGTTTTGCTTAAGTGTTGGTATAACTAGTAACATAGTAACATAGTATATAAGACCGAAAAAAGACATTTGTCCATCCAGTTCAGCCTGTTTCCTACAAGTTGATCCAGAGGAAGGCAAAAAAAACCTGTGAGGCAGAAGCCAATTTTCCTCACTTAAGGGGAAAAAAATTCCTTCCCGACTCCAATCAGGCAATCAGAATAACTCCCTGGATCAACGACCCATCTCTAGTAGCTGTAGCCTGTAATATTATTACACTCCAGAAATACATCCAGTCCCCTCTTGAATTCCTTTATTGTACTCACCATCACCACCTCCTCAGGCAGAGAGTTCCATAGTTTCACTGCTCTTACAGTGAAGAATCCTCTTCTATGTTTGTGTACAAACCTTCTTTCCTCCAGACACAGAGGATGTCCCCTCGTCACAGTAACAGTCCTGGGGATAAATCGATGATGGGACAGATCTCTGTACTGACCCCTGATATATTTATACATAGATATTAGATCTCCCCTCAGTCGTCTTTTTTCTAAAGTGAATAACCCAAATTTTGATAACCTTTCAGGGTACTGTAGATCCCTCATTCCAGTTAATACTTTAGTTGCCCTCCTCTGAACCCTCTCCAGCTCTGCTATGTCTGCCTTGTTCACAGGAGCCCAGAACTGTACACTGTACTCCATGTGTGGTCTGACTAGTGATTTGTAAAGTGGTAGGACTATGTTCTCATCTCGGGCATCTATGCCCCTTTTGATGCAACCCATTATCTTATTGGCCTTGGCAGTAGCTGCCTGACACTGGTTTTTGCAGCTTCATTTGCTGTTTATTAAAATTTCTAGATCCTTTTCCATGTCAGTGTTACCAAGTGTTTTACCATTTTATATGTACAGATGACTTGCATATTCCTTCCCATGTGCATAACTTTACATTTGTCAGTGTTAAACCTCATCTGCCATTTCTCTGCCCAAGCCTCCAATCTATCCAGATCCCTCTGTAGCAGAAAACTGTCCTCTTCAGTGTTAATTACTTTACACAGTTTAGTGTCATCTGCAAAAATAGATATTTTACTGTACAGGCCTTCTACAAGATCATTAATAAATATATTGAAGAGAATAGGGCCCAATACTGACCCCTGAGGTATCCCACTAGTGACAGTGACCCAATCTGAGTATCTACCGTTAATAACCACCCTCTGTTTTCTGTCACTCAGCCAGTTACTTACCCACATACAGACATTTTCTCCCAGTCCGAGCATCCTCATTTTATATACTAACCTTTTATGAGGTACAGTGTCAAATGCTTTGGAGAAGTCCAGATATATGACATCAATTGATTCGCCGCTGTCAAGTCTAGAACTTATCTCCTCATAGAAGCTAATTGAATTTGTTTGGCATGACCAATCCCTCATGAAGCCATGCTGATATGGCATTATTTGCTTATTTTCATTGAGATACTCCAAAATAGCATCTCTTAGAAACCCTTTAAACAGTTTACCAACAATAGATGTTAAAGTTACCGGCCTATAATTTCCAGGCTCTGTTTTTGGACCCTTTTTGAATATTGGCACCACATTTGCTATGCGCCAACTAATAAGAAGTAATTTTACCAACAGGGTAAATGCTAGAGTGATGACTATAATTTGTACAACTCCTTTTACCTTGAAAGATTAGTGTTTGGGGCACCCCAAGTTACATGGAGGACATTAATTGGATTATTACAAGTAATTAGTATATATGTCAATGATATACATTTTTTCTTTTTTTATACTGCTTATATATATAGCTTTAAGGGATTTTCCTTAGGATAGGCCATCAAAATGTACAGAATTGTGCCTGGCAGACAATAAAGAGAACAAGACACTCAATGGAGTTTCATAGTCCATTCAATCAGATGATTGTAGGGACAACAGGAGTCAGACTCCACAGACTTGACATGGATGTCGGATCCTAAGGGTAGGCCATAAATATTAAAGTCCAAAGGTCCCAGAAAGCCCCTTTAATTTTTATTAGACCTCTTACTAGACATATTCTACTAAGTCTTCCATATTCTGCCATAGGAAAACATTTCCAATCTTCCTTTGGTCATATAATTCTCACATTTCTCTGGCAGAAATATTATAAAATAAATAAACTAAATTAAAAAAAATCTTCTCCAGCATTCCAATAAAATGACATCCTTTATTTTCAATAAGTTCAAAACATTTTGTAAATAGCATAAAATCACTGCTCCTCTGGATTTCTGGGCAAAATATATGCAAATTATCATGTCTAACATCTGCCTGCATCAGATAGGTTAGGAATCCATAATTTTGTCTGTTTTATCTATTAAACAGTTAGGAACTTAGGATACAACAGTATTAGCTATTTCAGCATTTAATCTTCACTATGTTTAAAATAAAGAGGATATTTCATAGCCAATTGATAGTTTGAAGGGGATTATCTTTAAAAACATACGGTGAAACATAAGGAGAATTTAGACTTTCTTATCAGAATCATTATCAGTTTAAAATGACAGAAAGGTTGAATGTTTAATAAAAGTTGCGTCCTCTTTGTTAACTGCTGGTTCAAATGATATAGCCTGTAGACACTTCTCTGTTATCTTATGAAGCTATCAATGATATTACAGCTTAGTAAGGGTTTATGGTAGTGACAAGAGTGTGAGCTCTCAACTGCCATGTAATTATTCCCTGTTCATGATGTGCCAAAAATGCTTGTCTTGATGGACGACTTGTAAACTGGAAGAAATCCTTAAAAACATTTGATATTTGAACTAGGATTAAGTATCTCAGAACATTTTAAAAGGACTTACATTTTCACTTTATGAAAGTAAATGAAAACTTCCTGTTAACATCACGAAACAAGCAAAAACCTTTCCAAGAAAATGAAAGTAAGTCTTCAAAACTTTTTAGTTAAGCAGGAATAAAATAAGTAGATAAGTACTTAGAAGATTCCAATACCCATTGGAAGTGTGCAATGACAGGTAATTGCATTGTTATGCACTCAATTTTGGCAAAATCTGGGTGAAAGTAAACTTGCAAAATATTCCAGTTTTTTAACTAGACATTGGAACATACACGGTAGGCTGAGATTCTCCAGTTTCTGCACTTCACCTTTCACTTTTTTGTTTAGATTGGGGAAAACTCAGCAGAGTGATCTCATTATCATTAAGGAGCAGGCGATTTACTGTTTGAACCCTTAACGATGCAGCCTATTTTAGACTTCAGGATGCACTGGGTACATCTAATGTATTGAATAACTTTTGTTATGTTTTTTGGTCACAGTAGGGGTCTTTAACATTCAGTCCTCTGATCGCCCATATAATATTTGGCAATGCTTATTAAGTCTGTTACAGTAAAACTGACAATTAAAATAAAGCTCTCAGAAAGCCTATTAGGTCCTGCCAAAAGCCAGGATGATTAGTGAGAGAGGGAATATTGAATGCTCCATATAAAGTATTAAACTGCTGGGACTGAAGTCAACACCTATCCCCACAGTGATAGCAGGGTGCCAAATGTATAATACGGCTGGAGGTGATGGCAGGGACACAGATTCCATCCTGAGCCCACACGATCACTGTGCGATAAAAGTACTGCAGCTCACAAAACTGCTGGAGACCAAGCAAAATAGTTAAATATACCTTGGTTGATGATTTTAGCAGCAGCATGACAGAGAAAGTGAATTTGAATTTTAAAGTTTTTGGCTCTTGGCAGTAAGCTGCTACACAACCCTACACCAAACTCATTGTCTTCTCGTGGAAGCTATATCTGTCACTGGGCAGAAAAAAGATGTCATGGATCAGCTGACTGCAGAGAGCCAACAAAACTTCAGTGTAAGAGATCACCATCAAGGCACCTTTATGCATGCCAGGATAAAGTTCCCTTTCTTGATCATGCTGATGCAAAAACCATCCACTGAGGTATCTATAAAGAGGTTACTAGGTAAAATTGCTGACAGACTCCCTTTAGAGAGGACCATTGAACTCTTGCTACGTGCTTGGTTTAACAAATCAGGGTCAGAATGTTTTGTAGAATTCTTTGATGTGATGTTTCTCTGCTATTTCTCCTGGAAATAAATTAACAACTGGATGGCCGTATCTCCCTTTCAATTTACCATATCTCTACAAAAATTAACACTGTCCAATCACTTTCAGACTGTAAAGACAAACTAAAGAGAATGGCAAAGCCCAACTGTAAATTTATCAACATATTTCCTGATGTGATAAGAGAAACAAGATGCTCCAGAGGTGTCAGGAATGGTGATGTCACCTTTAAAGTGTAGGTGAACCATTGGCCAATCTATGTATGTCAATTAAATAATAGTATATAGTGTAATTACCTGGTATGCTTCTGTTAGCAAAAAACTATGACTCATAGTGATCTATTAGAAAGATAGTACATTGGTAGAGATTGCCAAATACTGTTTACTACAATCTCTTTTCTATCTATAATGCAGCAGATTCAAGTTGTTAAAAAATTAAATAGTAATGATTTGTAAACATTAATGCAAAAGAAAAGTGAAGTTGCCATTCTTGTTGATTTTGACTCTTTGATTTTTTTAAAAAAGGCTACAAAATGAAAGTTGAAATCTGATTGGACAACTGTTTAAGTTTTCCTTTGCTCTAGTTGCAATAATTGTTCATGTAAGTATTTCTATAATGACAATTAAATGAATTGTTTGAGATGGATGCTTTCTTCTACAAAAACAAAGCCACTTTTGTCCATGGACTGGGACAGCTATTGCAGATTAGCCCCCAACATTGAAAACAGTTATGGATGAATATGTGAGTTTGTGGAAGACAACAACCATGTTTTTCTAATTTCATTCAACCTCTTCAATGAATTTGCTGAATGTATGTCAACATTTAATTGCTGGAACCTACTTATTTTTTGCAATAAAGTTTTTTACAATTACTTTTGTGTTTCAGTCAGTGGTTGTGGACTATGCCAACCAACAGTTTTGTCTTTGGGCTAAACCAAAGGGAATTATCCTGGTGGTCTCCTTTGTTTTCACACTTAAAACCCTGTACAGGAATCTGGTATTTGCTGCAGGGAATGGACCAGGGCCCAGTGTACTACTACTTGAAATAGTTTCTGTGTCTATGTGGTTGGCTCAGTAACAGGCTAGGGTCAGGGCAGGCAGAGTACGTGCAGATCCAAGAAATTGGTGTGATGTCAGGGCAAGCAGCAAAAGGTCAATACAGTAATCCGGCATAGGTCGGGTCAGACAATGGAAACTCAGAAAAGGAGACAAGCAGCATGGCAAATATAACATATTAAAAACAGCCTAGCAATACCCAAAGTAGAGGGGCAGTAGCAGGCACAGACCACCGATTTAACAGTTTGCATATCACCTGCCATGTCATATGTCTTTATACCATATTGTAAATTGTCCCTTTACAGTGTATTTATTTTTCCCTTCTTTATGGCACAGGATAAACATAGATTCTTTATATAATATTGTAAACACGATAACATCCTAGTGTAGCCAAAACATACCAGTTGTTAGTTGCGCAACAAAAGTATAAAGTGTAAAAGTAGCACTGTATCTGACCTTGTGCATTTTCAGCAGTTTTTTTCCCTCTTAAGTCTCCATCTCTAATTGTCAATTTTCCACGAGCTCAATGCTATAGTGGTTGGAGATTAGCTGCTATGAAATCTCCCATGCACAGCACATAGATAGAAGAGTCTTTAACATTACTTAGCAGTACTGAAAAGTGTAGCTATGAATCCAGCACTCGACTGAGATAGAAAACTTACTAGACGCTACAGCACCATCTGTATGTGTTTCTCTAGCTCTGTCCAGAAGCTCACCCTTCATCTTGCCCTCTCAACTCCATTAATTTCTATGGGCAGCAGTCCTAACTTGATCTCTCAGTAAGAAGCTAAATCATTTTCACTGAAGACAAATTTTATCAGTGAATTGATTAGTGCAGAAGCTGGGGGCCAAAGCAGGAGTGGCTATTGATAAATTTAGAAAGTGATATATTGATATATAATAAGATATTATACATAATAAGTAATAGGATACATTACAGAAGGTTGTTATCTTCACTTGCACTATTAATTTATAATAAACTTTACTCTTTAAATATAGTCCCAGGCCTCTTCATTGAAATATCAAAGAGAAAGCTAGCATTTCTCCCCTTTCTGCTATTAAATTCCATTTCAAACAGGTTTTTGAACCATGCATAACAGGTTAATTTGTGATATCTAGAGTCAGACCACCCAGGGTGTTTTTTTTCTGTGAGTGCCTTCAGGTACAACATAAAAAGAAAAGTTATGAGATACACGTTTGAACTAGTGGCTTTAATGAAGGTCAGAAGCTAGTTATTTACAATACATGGTACCATAAGAAAGGAGTGGCAAACTTCCATGGAAAGTGGCCTGTTTCAGAGTTCATGTTTAATGGTGCAATTTTGTAATGGGAACTGGCTATGTAAACTACAATAATTATTAAATATTAAACAGAAGCTGGCACCAGGAGGCTTTGTAGAAGAATAGTAAAATGAATAGTAAAATATTTATTGGTGAATATGCTGTATGAAATGAACGTTTTATATGAATATGAAGCAGCAAACAAGCATAAACTCTGTTAGCATGTCGCGATAATAATACCCCCCTGCAGCTTTCTATATTGCACACACACTGAATTAAGGGAATTACATTTTATTTTTCAATAATTTGGCAGACTATTACATTTGTGATCAACGCTAATAAAAAAAAAAAAAAATGCGCATAAAATGAATTATGTAATCCTTAACATTAAGCTAAGTTTTAACATACTTCAAGGATTTTGAAGTTTAGTAGTCACTGTCATGGCAGAGGTGGTAGCAAATAAAGCTAGGGTCAGATCGGTTTAATTAAAGGAATGTAGGATCCTCTGTTAGACTCTGGAAGGATATCATATAATATTATTACTTTCACTTATGTATAGATATAAAAAATAACAGAGGTAAATACATTCCCTGATTTACCAGGGATACAGTAATTGAGCTGACACTAAGCTGTTTGTGGACCTGGGTAGAAGATATCCATTTATTTTAAAAGGGGTGTTCACCCTTGAGGGTCTTTTGGGCAGAGCCCCCAACGAGGCTAATCCTGCGGGTGTGTGGGGAGGGGGGGGGTTATACCTACTTTCCCCCCACCAATGCTTCAACATCCTTTGCACCCCTGAAGCCGATGCAGCTCTCAGGTCTCCGAAATTAACATCTAGTTGTAAGCAGGCCATGTCACTGCTGCAACCAATGACTAGCTGCAGTGGTGACTTTTCTCTAATGTGTCATGTCACTGGGATGAGGTAAATATGATTCCCTCCACAGGTGTGGCAACCCTGGGGGGTATGCTGAAAGCCCCCAATTGGGTTAATGACCCCCTTAATAAATATGTCTTTATATAAGTAAATAGAAAAGGAAAGGGTGCTATTTGTCGCAAAGTTGCTTCTGCATGTGTTCAAGATTGTCCAAGTTCTCAATCCATGACTCAACACTCCATTTAGCACTTGGCACCGATTGGGTAAAACTGGGGGGAAAAAACCCTGCAATTTTGCACTTGTTTGGGAAGTGGGTGGTGGTGTTCATTTTATGGAATTCTCTGTTCACTAACACTGACAAATTACCTCTGGGTCAGTATCAATTTTATATAGTTTGTTTATGCTTCACTATTTACAAGTAAACTTTGAAGCCATGGGAAGCCATAGTTTTTATTGGTACCATTTTGGGGTATTTATGTCTTTTCAATCACTTACTATTTAAAGGAAATCTGTCACATGGGTTACAAATATATGCTAGTGTGGGCGTGTAGATTTGGCTCTTGTAGAGCCATGCTTGGGCTCTGATGGAGGGCGGGCTGGGCACTGGAGGTGGGCGTTACTGGGCACCTTAGCAAGACAATACCTCCCCTCTGGGCACCTACTGCCTAATTTCTATAATACAAAAAGTAGATTTAATCGAAAAAGCCCGCCTTCTGGTGCTCAAAATTAACTGCTGGTAAAGGAATAAAAGTATTATTTTATCAACAACCGTGCCACTGACATTTTGGAGGAAGGTATCATTTTAAACTGCAGGATCATCCCTAACAGGCTTTGTGCTGGGTTTAATAGGGTTGATCTGGGTGACAGAGCCTCTTTAACACGTTAGTTACCAGCCTGTTTTGGGCCTTACTAATCAAGCGTTTTTCTTCCTTTATTCATTGTCGAGGTCCAAAAAGCTATAACCTTTTTTATTTTTCTGTCTACAGTTGTGTTCAAAATTATTCTACCCCCACTGAAATTGAATGTTTTGGCCAGTTTGACATTGATTTTGATAATTTCAGTCATTTATAATGAAATAACCACAAATGTCTTTTCTGTGCTCACATCATTATCAGTTTTATTCAACCCCCAAGTGACATTCAATCTTAGTACTTAGTACAACATCCTTTTCCAGTTATAACAGCTTTTAAACGTGAAGCATAGCTTGACACAAGTGTCTTGCAGCGATCTACGGGCATCTTTGCCCATTCTTCATGTGCAAAAGCCTCCAGTTCAGTCACATTCATAGGCTTGCGCGCTGCAACTGCTTTCTTTAAGTCCCACCAGAGTTTCTCAATCGGATTTAAGTCTGGTGACTGCGATGGCCACGTCAAAATGTTCCAGCCTTTAATCTGCAACCATGCTCTAGTGGACTTGGAGGTATGCTTGGGATCATTGTCCTGTTGAAAGGTCCAACGGCTCCCAAACCTATTCATCCAATATCTCCTGGTACTGAAGAGAATTCATGGTACCTTGCACACGCTGAAGCTTCCCTGTACCTGTAGAAGCAAAACAGCCCCAAAGCATGATTGACCTCCCGCCATGCTTTACAGTAGGCAAGGTGTTCTTTTCTTCATAGGCCTTGTTCTTCCTCCTCCAAACATAGCGTTGATCCATGGGCCCAAACTGTTCTAATTTTGTTTCATCAGTCCAAAGAACACTATCCCAAAACTTTTGTGGTTTGTCCACATGACTTTTGGCATACTGCAGTCGACTCTTCTTATTCTTTGGAGACAGCAAGGCATGGAGGCCTTCATTGCGCAGTGTGCGCCCTATTGTCTGAGCTGAAACTTCAGTACCCGCATCTGACAAATCTTTTTTCAGTTCCTCAGCAGTCACACGGGGACTTTTCTCCACTTTGCACTTCAGGTAGCGCACAGCAGTCGAAGTCAGCATCTTCTTTCTGCCACGACCAGGTAGCGTTTCAACAGTGCCCTTTGCCTTGAATTTGCGAATGATGCTTCCTATGGTGTCTTTTGGTATGTTTAACATCTTTGCAATCTTCTTATAGCCATTGCCCTTCCTGTGAAGAGAAATCACCTCTTCTCTTGTCTTCCTGGACCATTCTCTTGACTTCACCATTTTTGTAAATACACCAGTAAATGTCTAGAAGGAGCCGAGTATCACAGTCATTTTAAATCTGCCTAATTGGTGCGTATTATGCTTGATTTCTGCTCCTTGACATCCAGAGGTGTTTTCAATACCTGATCGAAAACACTTGAATGAACCTCTGTTCTTAAGAGTGGTAGTCTTTAAGGGGTTGAATAATTGTGTCAATGAAGAAATCACAAAAAAAACATTTAATACTGTATTACAAAAACAATTGATGTCATTTTAGTTGCATTTGGTTCTTTAAAAAGTCCTTGTAAGATTTCATTCTGAACACAATTACAAATGTACACTAAATTCCCTAAAACCCTTTACAGCATTGGGGGTTGAATAATTTTGAACACAACTGTATATAGCTTTATTAGGGCTTGTTTTTTGCGGGACAAGTTGTAGTTTTAATGGTCCCCTTTTGGGGTACACATAACTTTCTGATTAATTTTTATTAACTCTTTCTGGGATAGAGATGGGAAAAACAGCAATACTTAAACTGCGTTTTTACGTTATAAATTTTATGACATTCATTTTTCGGTATGAATAACATAATATCTTTATTCTCTTATTTTTTATTTTTTTTTCTATGGAGTTGTATGAGGGCTTTATTTTTGTGAGACAACTTGTATTTTTCATTGGTATCATTTTGGAGTAAATGGCTCTTTTTCATCGCTTGTTATTACGTTTTTTCAGTGGCAAATAAAAATAAATTAGTAATTCTGTCTTTAAAAAAAATTTTTTTTACAGCGTTCACTGTAGGGGATAATTTACATGATATTTATGTAGTCCGGGTCGTTACGGACGCGGCAGTAACTAAACATTTAGGGAATATTTTTGGGTACAATATAAAACATTTGGGGGAAAAGTATTTTTTTATGGGATTTTGTTATTGAATAAATTAGTCTTTTTTTTTTACTTTTTTTTACCACTTAATAATCCCACAAGAGGGCTATAACATACAGCTTTTTGATTGCTTTTAAAATGCAATGCACTATCCCTACAGTGCATAGCTTTTTATTGGCAATGCTATTTTGACATTGACCATTGAAATTACTGAAGGCTGGTCTGGGGCCTACATCAGACATCAGACCCCAGGCAGCCTTTACACACAACGGCACACGGCAATCACATTTGCCGGGTGCCGATGGGAGACAGAGGAAGTCCGCTCCCGCTGTCAGCACTTTTCATGCGGCGAGCACCATTGCCAGCGACATGTAAAGTGTTAAACAGCCCAGATAGTCACTCCTGCCTGTCCAGGCTGCTAGGGCAGGGCCGCGGCTCTCATGTGAGAGCCGGGTCCCCACTCCCTGCTGCACGGGTTGTAAAAAAGCGGCGGCCCAGCCTAAGGCCCCTTAGTGACCACCGCAAAAACATGTATGGGTGGTTACTAAGGGGTTAAGGAAAATTGAGCTAGCAGAGGCAAAACCTAAATGCCAGGCTCCTAATATGTCTTTCTTATAATTCCTACTTAAAGAAATATCTGTACATTTTTTTCTATTACATTATTTTTAATAGTTGCGCTACCTACCAACTGACCTTTGACTGAACTAAGGCCACATACAGTCCTGTTTTACTGTTTCATTTGTAAAAGTGACTGTTTCTGTGAACCATAGAAAGTCCCCACCTTTTTATTACACTAACACATTATAATATCACATTATAATATCACATTATCACGTAGAAACTGCACTATTGGTGAGGAAAATAAAAAATGAGTGGAAAATGAAACGGCGAAGAAAACAATGCTTTAAAGAAGAATTGCCAGATTAGGAATTTTTTGTGAGAAAAAATGTAAGACGATGCATTTTTCAATGGAACCGTTTAATTTATCATATTTAACATTTTGCATTGGAAAATCTTTCTGGGGTAAAATTGGAAAAAAGAAACAACACAATTCATGGGGTCTTGACATCACGGAGTTCAAATCACAGTGCTCTAAAAATGACATGACATCCTTAGGGCTCATGCACACGACCGTATGTATTTTGCAGTTCGCAAAAACAGACCCTCAAAAAATACGAATGACGTCTATGTGCATTCCGTATTGATACAGAACAGCTGGCGTCTAATAGAACAGTACCATCCTTATCCGTAATGTGGACAATAAAACGACATATTCTATTTTTTTGCGGAACGGACATACGGAAACCGAATGCACACACTTCCATTTTTTGTGGACCCATTGAAATAAATGGATCCACATACGGTCCGCAAAAGAAATAGAACGATCACGGAACACGGGAAGAAAATACGTTCATGTGCATGAGCCCTTATTGATGTGCATGAGCCCTTATTCTGCAGCTCAATACGATTATGGCAATACCAAACTTACTTAGTTTTGATTTTGTTATTACTTAAAAAAATACTTAAACTTTTTTTTTTTTCTTTGGATTGCCATGTTCTGACATCCATAATTTTTTTATATTTTATTTTTTAAAAGGGAGAATGTGTTATTAGCTAGGATGTCGAGCCCATTGTCACTAACCACCTTGCACAGTTAGAGTCAACAGGGTGACAGCCAGCTGAATGTTTGATGCTTGATGTACTTCAGCAACTGCTCGCCAGTGGTTACTGTCACCCAGACCGATCAGCTCCAACACAGCGTGGCAATGCTTGACTTAACACGTGCGATAGGAAAGAGGGGTAGTGTGAGTGACCTTGTGCCCTGCTGCTGTTGGGGACAAGACTGTGTCCATGGTGTATTGTCTCTGCCCCTCACAAGCGTCCTTATTAATATTCCAGCTATAAAAGATCTCCTCTTAGATAAGATGATGTTCTACAATAAGACTCAGCCAGTGTACATTTATCCTCCGACAGGCTCCACCCCTTCTACTCCAGCCAAGATCGATCTCCAATGACGAACGAGAATGATCGGAGATTGTCTCCCTTGTTTGCAGGCCCAAGGTGGATCTTTACGCCTGCTGAGGGTAGCCGCTTGAGAGTCGGCTCAAAATGGAGCTGGAGGTATCCCCAATCAAAATGGGGAGGTTAGATATCACTCTGAGGTCAAAATTAGTGTGGATGACCATGGATTGAAGAAACCACTGCAGAGCTGAGTAAAAAGCAAACCTCACATCTCTGCTTCCGGTCCCGCCTCCCTGATTTATAAATTATTCTGTTGAACTATAGTTCAAAAGCAATGTCTACTTTTCATTGGCTGATTTTCTGTAAATATTTATTTATTATTACTTTTGTCAGTATTAAGTTATTTCAGCAACTATTGTGGGTTTTTCTTTCTTTAATGGAAAGGTACCAACAGTTTTGTCCACATGTGTAAATGCAGCTCTCACTAGTGTTGAGCGCGAATATTCGAATAGAGAACTTTTTTTTACGAATATCGGCATTTAGCTAATTTGCGAATATTTAGAATATAGTGCTATGTATTCGTAAAAAAACGAATATTAGTTTATTTTTTTTCAATCTGAACCCAAGATACTGTTAACGAAGATAGACAATATGGCTCTATGTTTGTTAATTCTTGCAAGCCAACCAATAGGAAAGTTATACCCCATTCAAAGTTTCCATTCACAGTACGCGAACATTACATTATGCAATATTCGCGTACTGCAAATTAAACTGTGAACGGGGTATAACTTTCCTATTGGTTGGCTTGCTAGAATTAACGAAGATAGAGAATATAAGGCTATATTCGTCATCTTAGTTAAGAACGAAGATAGCGAAATATTCTCTATCTTCGCTATTATCGATATAGCTAGCATGCCAAGTAAACTTGCCTATACACAGCTCTAAGTCGAATGCACAATGCAAGAATATTAAGTATTATTACTCGCATTGCGCATCTAACTTAGAGCGGGGCATATGCAACTTACTGGCTGGGTAGAATTAACAAATATGACAAATAAGAATATAGAGCTATATTCTCTATATTCGCTAATTATAGCAAGCCAGTAGGAAAGTTGCCTGAGTCATTATTCTATTTATTGCAAAAAATAGGCAAAGTAATATTCTTACAATAGCACGATCAATCTAAACACCAGGGTGTACCCAATCAACTTATATCAACAACAATGCAGTACACTATATCCCTTTAAAATATGATTCTATTATAAAACAAAAACAAAGTGCAGCTGAAAAACAACCATCAATCGATGATAGTACCATACGTGAAACAGGGCTAATGCATACCTATCCAGTGGCAAATGAAAGTATCAGGGCAGGACTGGTGCACCCCTCAACGCGCGTTGAGGGGTGATGAAGCAAACGCGAAACACACGTTGAGAGGTGCGCCAGTCCTGCCCTGATACTTTCATTTGCCACTGGATAGGTATGCATTAGCCCTATTTCACTTATGTTACTATCATCGATTGATGGTTGTTTTGCAGCTGCACTTTGTCGACCAGAGAATGCCTTAGTAGTAACCGGGTGGTTATTGTAATTAATGGTGTATAATGGTTGGTGGTTTTTAGTGCATTTAGTGGGCGGTAGTATGTAGCCTAACAGTGATTTGATACATGGGACAGGGTCTGTATGGCGCATGAAATTTGTTTCTCCTCTTGTTTCTATGTGAAAGTAATATTCTTGCATTGCGCATCCAACTTAGAGCTGGCTACAGTCAACTTTCCTATTGGTTGGCTTGCTAAAATCAACGAATATAGAGAATATAGCGCTATTCGTTATCTTCATTAATTCTAAATAGCCAACCAATAGGAAAGTTGTCTTTATACCCCGTTCAAAGTTCAACTTGCAATACGCAAATAATTAAATTGCATATTATTCGCGATAAATAGAATAATGACGAATATTCAATTTTGACGAATATATGATGAATATTCAATTGAATATTCGCAAAATATCGCTAAACGAATATGGCACCTCCCGCTCATCACTAGCTCTTACCTCCTCTTACAATCAGCCAATTATCAGGTATGAACAGTTGGTCCTAATAATTGCCTGGTCAGTCAACCCATTTACAGGAACATTTCTGTTAAAATTTCTGGAAATTCTCTTTAAATGGATCATGCCACTATTAAATGCAATTTTAATATACAGCAATTCAACATGAAAAACTAGTTAATTCTGTAATTTACTTTCTGTTACAAAAATGCTCCAGCTGTAAGATATTCTATTTAATTTATTATAATATTCCCCCACTGGTGTTAAATCTGTAGTAATGTGCACATCCACCTACTAAGGTGGTCACACATGCTCACGTCCTTTCTTCAACCGCCACCAGCCTTATCTACTGTTAGAAGCTGTCACAGTTAGGCCTCATGCACACAACCGCAATAAACGGATCCGCAAAAAATACGAATGACGTCCCTGTGCATTCACCTAATGCCATGTGGCCCGTGTGGCCCCTAATAGAACAGTACTTTCCTTGTCTGTAATGCGGACAATAATAGGACATGTTCTATTTTTTTGCGGAATGGAAATATGGACATACGGAAACGAATTCACACAGAGTAACCTCCGTTTTTTGCGGACCCATTAAAATGAATGGGTCCACATACGGTCTGCAAAAAAAACTAACAGGCACGGAAAGAAAATACGTTCGTGTGCATGAGGCCTTAGAAGGAGAGAGGACACATCTCCTGAGGAAAGACATGCCCCCTGAGTTACCAGCCTGAGGAGAATCTAGTAGAACGACTAAAGAAATGAATGAGGTATTCTCATGATCCATGTAAGGTACAGGGTTAGTTGTAGTGTCATGCTCCCTACCAGACTTGGGCTAAAGTAGGGGTGTGTTGGGTGTCAAAGCGTCAGCATGCTCAGCTGTCAGCTTCACACAATGCGCTATATAAGTCGAGCTGCTCTATGTGCAGTTGCCAGTGAATTTCTTGTCCTCTAGCTCCCCCTGCTTTTACCTTGTGGTATTGTTGAAGACTCCTCTGGCTTGTGAATTTCTGGACTGGTTTTGTTACTATGCTTTGGCTTCTGGTGATTTGGTATTGTATTCACCTCCTGGTTCTTGACGTTTTGGTCATTTCGTTTGCTTTTGACAATTTTGGTACTTCTTCTTCCGTTTTTTTACCCTTTTCCATACAACTACTCTTTGCCTGTTTGTCTATGTGTGGTTCCCTGCATGTTTGTTGTGTACGCACATATTTCAGCATAGGGACTGCCGCCCAGTTATGGGGTCACTGCCTATGGTGACTGTGTAAGTAGGTAGGAATAGACGGTCTGGGAAGTTTCAGGGGTGCCCTAGCCCTGTTTCTAGGTGATGGTAATTGCGTTGTCTTGACAACTAGCTTTGCTAAAAAGAGATTGTCATGTACTATAGGATATCTGATTTTTATTTTTTGCATCAATCATGGCATAACCCATTAGTGACTGCACTGCCCAAACATCAGATAGTGTAGTAAAGCCCTAAGACTGCAGCCACACATTCAATTTTTTATGCAATTTGAGGCTTTGGCTAAAACAATCTCCATCAGAAACTTCCCACATAATGAGGTCCAGATTTAAAATGATTCATATTTTATATGGAATTGATCCTTGACACATTTTTATGGTGAATTAATTTTAATTAATCAACGTATATCCAAAATCTAATAAAGAAAGGAAGTTATTACAGAGTGTCCCTTATCTTATTACAGAGTGTTTCTTATCACTGTCTATACAGATTAATATTCATCCTTTTTAATTTAAAATCTCTTTTTCTTGTGCCAGGTTTTTCTGGTGCTTGTGAGAACATGTTCTCTTCACAGGCCTCCCAACTAGTCTAACTAGGCCTGCTAAGACTTTGTCTTAGAGTGGTCACAGTCAAGACATGAATCTTTCAGGCAAATTACAGTTTATCAATCTGTCAGATATGTCACTTAAATTGGATGTATCTATCGATCTGTTACCACTTGCTAATTTAGGAATTTCACTGCTAATTGTCACAAATCCCAGCTTGAAATGTGCACTTAAATGCACCTTTATGAATGTCAGGCTTTAAAACAAAGCAAAGTTGTATGTTGTCTAGCCTTGATAGCAGGTAAAGGATATGCTAATGTTAATAGTGCTGCCGAGGCGTCTTAACTTATGAATAAACATACTGTGAGGTGTCACATAGCTTTAGGCATAAATAGCTAACATTCTATAGCAGCAATGGTAAGTAGACTGTGTGTAGAGAAAACAGTATCTGTGTCTTACTGCTTGCTTCTTGCCAGTTCCTCATAGTTGCCAGATGTTTAGTGAACTTTAATTTGAGGTGTTTAAAACTTTATAAAGTGCTTCCTTGTTGATAAGAACGCTAAACATTAAAGAAATGTGTCGATTCAGCTTTCGCTGCCTTATACATTGTGAAATGTTTTATTTTTAATGCACAGAAAAATCATCTCGACTTACACATTTCTGTTATCCATAGCAGGTCAGTAAAGACTTTATTTTACGTATCATAGAACAGGGACGCAATGTGACTTGTATGACCACATTCACACTTTGTAGTAGTAATATGCCTGTTATGCCTGGGAGCTGGAACATTGCTAAAAAAGGGCAAAAGCCTCAGGTTAATACATTATTTTTACCAGGATCTGACTGTGATGCCTCATAAAACTCTACACGTTTTTAACTTACTCTGATGACCTTCCCTCATTAAAGTCGTAATACACCACAAAATCTGTTTTAGTTGATTTTTGCTATTATGGATATGCTACTGTACTATGTCACTGTGGATGTCATGGTAGGTTCAGCTGACACACACCCTAATATATGTGGGGAGCTCCCGACTCTTCCCCGACAGATGATGTCAGGGGAGACAATATTTGGGTGGAATGAATATTTTCGCCTGATCCTTTTGTTCTCCTGGGAGATAATACAAACCATTAGAAAACATTATGTGGTGTTAAACAGGCAGGATATGCTCAAACCCATATGCAGTTGTGCATGTATATAGGGGTGCATATCCTGCACTTGTAGTCCGTTGCTGATGGCAATCAACAGCGAAAAAATGCATACAATGGAAGATGCCAGCAACGGCATTCAAGTACCTACATAAGGTAACGATGATGTGGAGAACAATCAAAAACTTAACAATAGCAAAGACAGGTGCCCTCTGCGGTAATACTAAACCCTCACACTGATATTAAAATTGAAAGGTTAGTTCGACATATCCTACTAGGAGGACATGTCTTAAGCTCAGGCACCGCGCCAAGGTCTCTCCAGTAGCCCGAGGCCCTACCACTCACCTACCTGTGCCATATGGGCGATACCAGGGCCAGTGGGATAATTATGGGAGCATAAGGCCTGACTCACAAACAACTTCCCAGTAACCTCCAGCATGTAGCCATGCTTGCAATTGGAGATGGGAGGTGCTTGTGAGCCCCACCTGAGACTGGCTAATATGGCCCAGGGCCTAACAGGTGCACCTAAATGTAGTCTGTCGGGTGGGGCTCACAGGCACCTCCCACCTCCCATTGCAAGCATGGCTACATGCTGGAGGTTACTGGGGAGCTGTTTGTGAGTCAGGCCTTATGCTCCCGTAATTCGCCCACTGGCCCCTGGTATCGCCCATATGGCACAGGTAGGATAGTGGTAGGGCCTTAGGCTACTTGAGAGACCTTGGTGCGGTGCCCAAGCAAGACAGGTCCTCCTAGTAGGATATGTCGAACTAACCTCTTAATTCTCCTGGGAGAAAAGTTGCCCCAGAAGTGCCTGGTAGAAGCTTTCTACGATCTCCCCATAGCATATATATGCACATTCGGCTGAGCGAATGTGTATGGGGAAGCCGTGAGTAGTTCAGTGGACAGCTATTGGAAGTGTATGGCAGCTTTAGGGTCCCCACACACACATGAACTTGGCT
This sequence comes from Bufotes viridis, assembly GCA_033119425.1. Taxonomy (NCBI): domain Eukaryota; kingdom Metazoa; phylum Chordata; class Amphibia; order Anura; family Bufonidae; genus Bufotes; species Bufotes viridis. The sequence goes on from CM065590.1 coordinate 178,256,283, forward strand.
CTGGTTTACCATAAAAAATGCCAGAATCACAGAGTTTTTTTTGAACACCTGTGTTTTTGTGGTGATTTTTTATGGTGCTTTTTGGACACAATGGAGGTCTTGTGTCCTTTGCCAAAAGCTGGTGTAAAAAAGTTGTAAACTACAGGTTTGGGATATTTTTTTAAAAGCCTTTAGGGCATGTTTTAAACTCTTAAGCTGGTTGGTAGTTCCGCCAAAGGTTATGAAGAGGCACCAGTAAATGAAATGGTAAATGACATGGGCCTCCTGACCTGTCCCCTTTGATGCCCACTTTTTTAGACGTGGCATGAGCAGGGAAAAGTCGCAGATTGTTGCCCATTGTTGACCATTATGTGGCGGTACTTGATGGGGGTACTTACACTGATTAAAATCAGCCTATGGGGGAGACAGGATGGTCAGGAATGTTGGTACCTGCATCCCTGGATTTAATGGAGGCCGTTATGGCACCAAAAAAGATAAAAAGCAGAGTGGACCCAGCATTCATGTGGAACCTGCACTCCCTGAATTTTATGGTGGCCATTATGGCACATAACAGGTAATATTTAGAGTTAGTTTCCCGTCTTATAGAGATCCCCTTGACATTTGGCAGACGGGCCCAAATAATTTTGTACAAAATGTATTTGCCAGGAATATCAAATTTGCAGTGTACCAGTAGCACCAGAATATTTTCCATAATTATGGCATATTGTACTGTGTTTTTTTCTCTGTGTTTCTAGCCATGGCGGTGTGCTCCTGTGCATTGGGATGTGCTGACTGACCCCCTTTTTTTGCAGTGGTACTTGATGGGGGTCACTTACTTTCAATGTGAGGCACATTAATGATAGGTGACCCCATTTTAGTACATAATGGCAATTGTACCTGGCAAGTTGGCAACATTAGGGTTGATGAACCAAATTAACTCTGAATGTTCCTCTAGGCTTTGTTGACTGCTGTCTTCATATCTGCCTGCCTTTATTTCAGGCTGGCACAATAATTTTACCTGACTTTGCTGCGCAAAGCTGACTAAGGGCTGGGCTTGTGTAATTTAGGGAAGGGGTTGATGGTCTCGGTGTGCAACATAGGAAGCGGGACTTCTCACCTCTCAGGTTATTCCCCCCTGCCTCCATAACACCCCCTTTGGTCCCACATCTGTATTTTAATTGGTGGAACAGTTGCTGGCAGCTTCAAAGCTTCTCTCTAACAACCTCCCTCAGCCTTTTCAAATGTTGCAGTGTCCATTCGACACTGCAGTGGGAAGGAAGGAACAATCTTCCTTCTTCCCACTGTGAGGCCACTGATGAAAGTAGATATGAGCGAATGGAAGCTGACAAAGTGGAATTCGATCCGAATTTCAGAAAACATTTTATTCTCACTGAATCCGAATTTCCTCACGTTAGTCACGTTGGTAACAAATCAAATTTTTTCCTAAAATGGCTGCTGCACATGTGAGGACATGGAGCAAGGAACTCTGGGAAGGCAAGATCACCCATAATGCCATGCATGCAGCCAATTAGCAGCCAGCCCGGTGATGTCAAAGCACTATAAATAGTCAAAGCCATCTTGGATTCAGCCATTTTCCAGTGTACTTAGTGCAGGGAGAGATGTCAGCAGGCACTAGGGACAGTGTCAGAAAAAAACTTCATTGTGCTAAAAAACGATTTACAAGTGCTGGGAAAGATTATTCAAGGTGTAGGGAAAGGATAGGGAGGAATCATTCCACCAGCATTTCTGTTGAAAAGGGTTCAGTCGGGGATGTTACAGCCTGGGTAATAGGAACAATCCTATTACACCTCGCTGCACTAACTGGGGACCAAAATTGCCATTATACAGCTCTGTAATTCCAGCAAACCTTTCTTGTTATTGGGGTGCAAGTGCTGTTTGATACAGCCATTAACAGGGTTTATTACGAGGAAATATTTCTGTCTTATTTGCCCTTGTGTGTTGCAGTTATATGTTTTAAAGCATTTTTTGGCTTGTATCTGTGGAAAACAAGGGATTATTAGCTGTTGTGTGGTGAAGTAAGAAAATTAAAGCCCTTTTTTCCGTGTATTAGTGGAAAAAGAAAAAATATATTTGCTGCTCAGTGGTTGTTATCTGTTTTAAAGCCCTTTTTTGCGTGTATTAGTGGAAAAAGGAAAAATATCTTTGCCACTCAGCGGTGCAGTTATCTGTTTTAAAGCCCTTTTTTCCGTTTATTAGTGAAAAAAGGAAAAATATCTTTGCTGCTCAGCTGTGCAGTAATATATTCTAAAGCCTAGTTTGCCATGTATTAGTGGAGAAATAAAAATATATTCTCCGTTCATCGCTGCACTTAACTGTTGAAGAGCCTTTTGTGTAAAAGTTTAAACAAATTAGGGCCTAATTGCCATTCTGTGGTACAGTAATATATTCTAAAGCCCAGTTTGATGTGTATTAGTGGAGAAATTAAAATATATTCGCCGTTCTGCATTGTAATTATCTGTTGAAAAGCCTTTTGTGTAAAAGATGAAAAAAATTAGGGTCTAATTGCCATTCTGCGGTGCACTGATATATTCTAAAGTCCAGTTTGCCGTGTATTAGTGGCGAAATAAAAATATATTCACCATTCATCGTTGCACTTATCTGTTTTAAAGCGTTTTGTGTTGTGTAAAAGTAGAAAAAAATTTGGGCCTAATTGCCGTTCAGCGGTGCAATGATATATTCTTAAGCCCTGTTTGCCGTGTATTAGTGGCAAAGCCGTGTCGTGACCAGCATCCCAGCGGTTCTTGAATAGTTGACTCGATCTTCGACTTAGTCGCAAGTGACATCAAACACCCCCAGCCAAAGACAGTGGGTTCGTTAGACACAACCCTTAAATGACATGGCCCGGGAGCAGGCCCTTTGCCCACACCTGTCCTCAACCTGCCTCTGTCCTTTCCTCCACTTAGTGGGGAAGTAGTGATGAGGAGAGTGACGTGGGAGCTGGTGTTGCGAGCGTTCAGGCTCCTGACCCAGAGACCATTTAGGAGGACATCAGTGACATGCAGACAGTACTTGATGATGTAGCTGATAGCACTCTTTTTTTGTTTTTTCTTTATATAATAATGTAATATTATAAGATCTGGTGTTTTCATGATAAATCTGCAGCATAGGGGCCCCGTGTGGCTTCTACACACTTTCAAAATAATCCTTCAGCGGGGCGAATAGATGCCGGATGACCGGGACACTCTATGACCTTCCCAGGAGCTGCTGTTGGGAGCAGCGGTTTATTTCTGAGATGTCCTTATAGTGCGGGGAAATCCGAAGACCCTCTCCATCTACGTGCACCACAGGATGTCCTCCTTCCCATCCATGATTACTGGGAACTTGTGATGTTTTCCCTGACGAAGAGACCAGGGGCTGGTAGTTATTATGGTTTGAATCTTGATGATCTTTGCGACTCATCCAGGCTCCAAGCAAGCTTGAAGCTTTGTCTTCTCATTGTCTGTAGCTACTAGAGTTCTGTTCATGCCAGGCAGGTTACCCCACTAGTGTCTGGCTCTATGAGCAGCCGATACCGCACTTTCATTAATCTTGACAGGATTTGTCTTCATCTGGAGAGAAATTGGTTTTTGGAATGCTTTCTCCATCACAACCACATCGTCGAATAAACAGAAGACTGGCCGATTCCTGTCTTAGGCAACACTTAATTTTTTTAAATTAAATATTTAAAATTGAATTGAACCAAAACTTGATCAAAATTATAAGAAAGTAAACTTAAGTTCGCCAATATATTATCCCAATCTTCAAGAGAAATTCACCTGACAATCAATTTGCCAAGCCTTTTGTGCCAGAGAACGTGAATTATTAAATTGTGTTTGAAGCAACAGTTTATAAAGTTGAGAAATTTTAGCCTTCTGTTCTGTCCCATATTCACTATAAATGAATAGCTGAAGCGGCCACTCTGTGGCCTCCTCATGCTGCTGCCACCTCCGTATTCTCTAGTCATCACGCCACTGTGTGACTTCCTCATGCTACTGCCACCTCCACAATCTCTCGTCGTCGTGCCACTCTGTGGCCTACTCATGCTTCGGCCACCTCCTCAATCCCTTGTTGTTATGCCACTCTGTGGCCTCCTGATGCTTCTGCCACCTCCACACTCTGTCATCGGGTCACTCTGTGGTCTCTTCATGCTGCTGCCACCTCCACACTATGTCACCTTGCCACTCTCTAGTCTCCTGCTGCTGCCATCTCCACACTGTCCTTGTGCCGCTCTGTGGCCTCCTCATGCTGCTTCCACCTCCACAACCTCTCGTCGTCTTGCCACTCTGTGGTCTCCTGATGCTGTGCCACCTCCACACTGTCATTGTGCCACTCTGTGGCCTCCTCCTGATGCTGCTGCTGCCACCTCCACACTGTCCTTGGGCCACTCTGTGGCCCCCTCATGCTGCTGCCACCTCCATAACCTCTCATGATTGTGCCACTCTGTGGCTTCCTGATGCTGCTGATGCCACCTCCACAGTGTCCTTGTGCCACTCTGTGGCCTCCTCATGCAGCTGCCACCTCTACAACCTCTCGTCATCATGCCATTCTGTAGCCTGCTCATGCTGCTGCCACCTCCACAGCCTCTCATCGTCATGCCACTCTGTGGCCTCTTGATGTGGCTGCCACCTCCACACTATGACACCGGGTCACTTTGTCATCTCCTTATGCTGCTGCCACCTCCACACTATGTCACCTTGCCACTCTCTGGTCTCCTGATGATGCCGCCACCTCCACACTGTCATTGTGCCTCTCTGTGGCCTCCCCCTGTTGCTGCTGCTTCCACCTCCACACTGTCTTTGTGCAACTATGTGGCCACCTCATGCTGCTGCCACCTCCACAACCTCTCAATGTCGTGCCACTCTGTGACCTCCTGATGCTGCTGCCACCTCTACACTTTGTCACTGGGTCACTCTGTGGTGTCCTAATGCTGCTGCCACCTCCCTACTCTGTCACTGGGTCACTCTGTGGTCTATTCAAGCTGCTGCCACCTCCAAGCTATGTCACCTTGCCACTCTCTGGTCTCCTGATGCTGCTGCCACATCCACACTGTCATTGTGCCACTCTGTGGCCTCCTCCTGATGCTGCTGCTGCCACTGCCACACTGTCCTTGTGCCGCTCTGTGACCTCCTCATGCTGCTGCCACTTACACAATCTCTCATCATCATGCCACTCTTTGGCCTACTCATGCTACTGCCATTTCCACAATGTCTTGTTGTCATGCCACTCTGTGGCCTCCTCATGCTGATGCCACCTCCACAATCTCTCGTCGTCTTGCCACTCTGTGACCTCCTGATGCTGCTGCCACCTCCACACTCTGTCACCGGGTCACTCTGTGGTGTCCTCATGCTGCTGCTATCTCCCCACTCTGTCATCGGGTCACTCTGTGGTCTACTCATGCTGCTGCCACCTCCACACTAAGTCACCTTGCCACTCTCTGGTCTCCTGATGCTACCACCACCTCCACACTGCCATTGTGCCACTCTGTGGCCCCCTCCTTATGCTGCTACTGCCACCTCCTCACTGTCCTTGTGCCGCTCTGTGGCCTCTTTATGCTGCTTCCACCTCACCACTATGTCATAAGGCCACTTTGTGGACTTCTCATGCTGTTCCCTCCCTCCCCACTTCATGACTGGGCCACTATTTTGCCTTTCGGCCTGGCTGAAATCATCATTTATTTGAACCTTCTTCTGAACTGTCAGAAGGAAGGAAAAATAAGACGCACTACGGATCCTGTCTGTGTAGCAGCTGTAAGGCCTGTATGGTCACATCAGAATTGGCTTGTGATTTGATAGCCAAATGCAGGAGTGGGTACAAAACACAGAAGGCATGCAAATATTCCATTCATGTGTCATCTCTGTTTTCGATCCACTCCTGTTTTTTTGGGGGGGGCATTAGCAATACTGATGGATTACTGACCAAATGCTGACTGAGTGAAGGCATATGATCAACAGACAGGATTAGTTTTTTGGGGGTTATTGTTCTTACGGATCAGAGGAAGGGCAAAATAATCAGTTACGTCAACACAAACTTACTGCTGACACCCTCTCTACTCTTTCGGGGGGCTCTACTTGTATAAGCGTTTAATAGAACAGGTTCTGTAGACATCTATATGGAATCAGCTGACAACGGTGTAAAAGGAGTGCGCTTCTTCTTGGCGCTAACATCGACCTGTAAGGCTGAGTTCATACTTAAGTTATTTGGTCAGTTTTGGTACCGTGACTGCCCAAATAATTGAAGTGTGCAGTGATTCTAAGAGCAATGCGTGTCATCTGCATGTCATACGGACAAACAGTATTATTTCTCTACCAAAGCAGGCTCCTTATGTGTGTTACTTCAAGGCACAGTTTTCTACACCACTATAATGGATCTCTTCAGCCTGAAAAAAGCCGTTTTTAATGAAACTCAACGCGAACAAGTTTGGGTCGAACCAAATTTTTCCCAAAAAATTCAGCGAACTGACGAATCAATTTTTTTTTAAATTCGCTCATCTCTAGATGAGAGCATGGCGTGCGTCGCGTGCCATTTTCTTTATTAGTCGCCTCCTCCCTGTACTCACTGCCCAGTACCTAATCATCCAGGCACAGTACTGGATCGCGGCCCAGTGGTTGGGGACCACTGCTCTGAAATGTGTAGAGCACACTCAGAGGGAAAAAAAAAATCAGTCATGGATATTTTTTTTTTTTGTCATTAAGATTTTTCCTCCCTTGGACGATGTCATATTAAAGTGAATAACCTTATCCTGAAAGGCCGGCGCGTCCTATACGCGTAATAGGCTGCTGCGTAGAGCGCCCCTTGGGAAGGGGCTCTGCTAGGAGCGCCGGCCCCGCCTCATGCTGCAGCCGCCCGAGCGCTCTGAATTGAGCCTCTGGCGGCTGCAGCACTGCCCGGGCTGGCGCGTCCATGAGGGCGCACCGCCCAGGCGCACCATGAGGAGAGGAGCTGACGGGGGAAGCACTCAGCACTCCCTCCTGTCACTCCATTGTAGCGTGGCCGAGCCCTGTATGGTCCAGGGGTAGAGGGAGCATCTGTCTCCTGTACCCGGCCGGACTGACATGAAGTGCGCACACAGTGTGCACTTCATGTCAGTCCGCTCGGGTACAGGAGACAAAATCTCCTGTACCCGTGGACCATAAAGAGCTCGGCCGTGCTACACTAGAGGTAGGGGGGAGAAAGAGAATGACATGGGGTGGAGGGGGGGGGCGGCGGGAGTGAAGAATGACAAGGGGGGGAGACAATTACAAGGGGGGGGAGTGTGAAGAATGACAAGGGGGGGTTAAGAATGACAAGGGCGGGAGTGTGAAGATTGACAAGGGTGGGTGAAGAATGACAAGAGGGGGAGAATGACAAGGGGGGGCGAAGGAAGAATGACAAGGGGGGGAGTGAAGAATGACAAGGGGGGGTGAAGAATGACAAGGGGGGGAGAGAGAGAACTGGCGTTAGTTAAAGGGGTTCTGCAGTTTATTTAAACTGATGATAAATCCTCTGTATAGATCATCAGCATCTGATCGGCAGGGGGCCCGCCGATCAGCTGTTTGAGAAGGCAGCGGCGCTGGCTGTAGAGCCTCGGCCTTCTCGCTGTTTACCGCAGGCGCAGTGACGTCACGACTAGTATCACTGGCCTTGGCGGGGTTAAGTTCTGTTCACTTGAATGAAGCTTAGCCCCGCCCAGGCCAATGGTACTAGTCGTGACATCACTGCGAGAAGGCTGAGGCGATACTGCCAGTGCCACTGCCTTCTCAAACAGCTGATTGGCGGGGGTCCCAGGTGTCGGACCCCTACCGATCAGTTTAAATAAACTGCAGAACCCCTTTAATATGGCAGAACATATGGGTGGGGCATTGTGATGTCACATGGGGGGGGGCGGCAAACTTTTATTTTGTCTAGGGCAGCAAAAATCCTTGCACCGGCCCTGCCTGAATGTAGCGTTTGACTAACATGTTCATTCTCTAACTCATCTTATAGTGAAAGAGAGTGAAGTGGTCCAGACACCTTTTATTTATTCATTATTACCTCTAAATCCATTAGCGATCTATAAAGCTATATCTCTGGACAGTGGAGAAGGAAATTAGGTGGAGGGCATTGCAAACCATATATATCTCTGTGGCTATACATGAGGGAATACTTTGTATGCAGGGGACAACGGGGAAGGGGGGGGGGTTAAGACAGATAATACATTCAGCTTGATAAGCTGATGCCCACTCAAAGAAACAAAAGTAAGTCCTCCAGTTAAGTAACTAAAAGTCTGAGTTTTAAACAGAGTTTTAGGCCTCATGCCCCATTGTCAAAATAAGTATAATAACAGTGGTTCACCAACATAGATCAGCACAGAGCAGGTGCACTTTCCAAGGGCAACACCCTCTACCCAAATACAATGATGTGTCAAGGGAAAGGAAAAAGGTTGGAGGGCACTCAAATATCTTTGCAATACGCTACTTACACTATAATACTATATATGTGTTTGTTGGTAGGAATCACCCTATATATGAGCAAGGTCCGTTTTTTTATATAATTTAGTTATTCTTTGACAGTGACATGTTGTATCAGACAAGTGGTGCATTTACAAACTATAGATCAACACTTAATTTCATCTGGATTTTTATTTTGCATTGTGTTTTTTATCATTTCTTTTTTCAATGTATTTTTGTTTTTAATTTGTAATATTTTATCAAATAAATGTAACGTGTTTGATTGTAGGTGGTATACTTTCCTTGTGACTACCAGATATTTGAGTGCCCTCCAACCTTTTTCCTTCCCATTGTCAAAATGCCTATTATTAGCCACAAACCGACAAGAATAGGACATTTTCTATTTTTGTTTCGTGCATTTCACTACATTTTCATGCAGCCACCACTATGGGGAGGTCAGTACTAACTGATTATTATAGCTTCTAATTCAGTCAACTGCAGCTGATTAATTCCTATGTACTGAGCTCCCCCTAATGGTGGTTGTAGGCAGCCAGATTTGTAGTAGGAAGCAGGAGTTTTATCAATGTATTATGCCAGTTTTGTGGTGTAAAGCAGTTTGAGAAATATGGTGAATGATCACAATATTTATGGGTTTCTTCCAGACATTTTCTTTGTTAGATATGGGCTGAAAGGCAACAGAGCCCTTTGCCAAACCATTCAGTGGTTTAATAACGTGTGGAAATAACTTTTTTCATTGGTTATTTTTTAAACCGATCTCATTAGCAGATTTACTTGATTGACCTTGTTATAAACAAATGGAGAATTATGGCTCTCTGACACATTTCAATCAATGAGCACACACAGATATCATAGAGCCCCGTAGAAAAAGCAATTATGGGCCCCCAGTGATCTTCCTTTAATGGTAAGTACACCACTGATTGTTGAAATATGTACAGATGTAGCCGAGCTAAAATTGACTCTGATAACACATCACAGTGTTGTCTCATGACAAAACCTATTGAAATCCATTGAAAAAAAAGTCAGTTAGCTTTTTCTGTATAGTTGGGCTACATCTGAGCTCTTCAGGTATCAGAATAAAAAAGTATGTGCTGCCAATGCAGCAGCTTCTTTGTTCACTTTGGGAATAGGTACCTTGCCCTTTTGCTGGTGAATGTGAGGGAAACTGTCCCACCCCCCACGCCAAAACAATATTAAAAGAGACTAATGTAAGTTATAGGTAAATTGAAATACTTACAAAATACTTAGAGCTGACAAATAGGCAATATATAAATTGATATAATCAACTTATTTCCAAAATGTTAAAACATTAGAAAGAAAAATGTGTGAAAATGAAAACGAAGGTTTTAGACTTAAATGCTTAAATCCTTTAAGGCACTATGGCCTTTTAAACACATTACCATATTTGAGAATTGCTGTAAGGCAAACTGCAGTTACCTATACATTTATTTAAATTCCACAAATATATTGCAGAGAAGATATATTTAAAATGTATTGCAATTCATGTGAAAGTAAAGTTTATTAACTATAAGGGAGAAGATGGTTAGATACCTTTTCATAGTCCGGGTGTACCTTCTTGGAAATCTGCTAAGACTACTTTCACGCTAGCATTTTGGCTTTCCGTTTCTGAGATCCGTCATGGGCTCTCACAAGCGGTCCAAAATGGATCAGTTTTGCCCTAATGCATTCTGAATCGAAAAGGATCAGCTCAGAATGCATTAGTTTGCCACCGATCAGTCTCCATTCCACTCTGGAGGCAGACACCAAAATGCTGCCTGCAGCATTTTTCTGTCCGCGATGTGGTACGGAGCAAGACAGATCCGTCCTGACACACAATGTAAGTCAATGGGGATAGATCCGTTTTCTCTGACACAATAGAAAAAGGATCCGTCCCCCATTGACTTTCAATGGTGTTCATGACGGATCCGTCATGGCTATATAAGACATAATACAACTGGATCCATTCATAACGGATGCATGCGGTTGTATTATTGTAACAGAAGCGTTTTTGCAGATCCATGACGGATCCGCAAAAAAAAAAACTAATGTGAAAGTAGCCTAATTCTTAGCTTCACCCTTTACCTTACATGACATTCATGTCATTAATTAGCTAACGTCAGGTATCATTCATAATGTTTTCCATGTTCAAAATACCTCAACACGTACATTGAGAAACTGTGGTTAATGCTGGAGGGATCCTCATAAAAATTACAGTATCAAGGATGGCCGTGAATATAAAATACTCAGGTTTCAAAATCAGTATACAGATCAATATGTTCCTATCCATTAGCCAAATACCAACAGTTCACAGTAGATTAGCGATTCAGCGATCCATAAATTGCGGTTCTGCAAAACCCGGATACCGGCCATATGAATTCCGTATTTTGTGGAATGGAACGTCCAGCCTGTAATACGGACAATAATAGGACATGTTCTATTTTTTTTGCAGAATGGACATACAGACTTACGGAAATAGAATGCACATGGAGTCATTTCTGGGGGGTTTTCTGCCCCACTGAAGTGAATGGTTCCGCATACGGGCTGCAAAAAAACTAAACGGACACAGGAAAAAAAATATGTATGTGTTCATAAGCCCTATCAGAGGTACTGATGGTGCATGTCTACTATAGCTCCCAGAACCATGCACACACTTTCACCCTCCACATCTGACATCACCTGCACTATCCACTAAATGGATTGGCCAGATGCCAGTCCCATCTAGCAGAACAACCAATGTGCCACGTTCCAGGCAGTACAGGCATGTGTACACCTAATACACTAACCATAAAAACTCAAAAATAAAAAGAGAATCATTATCAACCCCTGCATTTTGTTAACATGTGGCATGTTTGATGTGGCATGTTCAATTGTCATATTACAGAAAATAGAGAAGGAAACTCTATAATAAGGTACCATATGGTGGTAATATATGATGGAACATTGTTAACATGACGCTTCATACCGGCATCCCTGCTAACATATGCCGGCATGGGTGCCAGGCACCTCACCTTCCTTGGCGCTGAGCTGCATGCCAGCTTCCTTCCACGTGTTGTCACGGACGCTGTCCTCTGCCCTGCGGCAGCTCCTGCTGCTGCATCCTGTTATCTCATTTAGTTTGCATTGTCTAAGTCTCTGTGAGCAAAGATGTTACTCTGATTCTTGTCATTTCTGTGTACCAGACCCCATATCCTTTTTATATGGCCCTTGCCTTACTACCACCAGCCCCTGACCTTGTATCTTGTCTTACTGATGTAGCTATCTAGCAGTCTGCGCTGACCTCGGACCTCGTTTACGGACTTTGCCATATTGCTGCCTGCCATAACCTTGTACTTTGCATTTAGACCTTGCCTTGTCACCACCTGATCAGCCTCTGGCTCCTAGCACCTTCTGGGTGTACCGTACCATCGGGAGGTCAGTCCAGTGGGTCCACACCCAGATTCCGATTCCCTTGTATTCCAACCCACCTCTGAGGTTGCAGCTGGTGTACCCCTCGGGAAAGTCTATCCTCACCATCAGAAGTATTGTGAAGATTGAGGGGTACACAGACACTGCCCTCTGAGAAGGTTGGTCACTTGGGCTAGTGGGTTCACAACCTTAGATCATTACACACATTAAGTGCCTCTAGTACAACTAGCTTCATTATGCATGTGGCACTAGAAGACAATGTTGCATACTATGCATTGAGAACATGCTTGAGATGACGTATCTCAAAAAAATCATTCAAACCATATTGGGCATATTTAGGGCCTGGCCACCGTGACCCTTCTGCTGAGCGGCCCCACCTCCAAGGCTTACATACAGCTTTTAACTTTGATCTTATTTTATATAATGCAGATTCTAATATTACATATAAGAACATCTTTAGAAAACTAAATAGCTGCAGTAAAAGGAAATGGTGGCGATTTGGCTATGAAAATCCTGCTAATAGGTTCCCTTTAGTGAATGAAAGTATAATGAAAAGAAGTCAGTTTGCAAATGTTAAGCTTTTTCATGAACACTGTGTATTTTAGAATTCTTCCAATCTTTAAACATACATTAAGTATATTAAAGCTCTTTATAGTAATGTGTCCCAGTTCATTATAATGATTTTCTAAGAATTCCAACTTAAAGTGCATTAATGACAAGCATAATTAGAGATGTCTGTCTAAAGTCATCACATGAATAAAGAAAAATTTGTTGTTCACCTGAGATTCTTAACTTTCCTATGTTCCAGCAAAGTAATTTAAGCCCTTACTGAATTAGACAGGGACAGGTGTAATTGGCCTAGTCTCTGCAGTATTCAGTCATGCAATTACCATAATAAGGCTAACTATAGAGAGGTCAGTAGGAACTGCTAAGCGGTCGGTTTGGCTGGAGCCTTATGAAATTTTCTGCAGAATGAGAACAAGGGATGCATTGGGTCACCAGCAAAGGTTCAATGGACACTTGTAATTGATATATTGACAGCAATGTCTGCAAGCAAACAACAGAAGTGGTCAAGAGGAATGAAAGATGTGGTGCCAAACATGCGCCTGAAAATGCAATTCTAATAGGGCAAAGTAACAAGTAGGATAATGTGAACCATTGTTCGTAAAGTTATTAAAGCAGGGATTTACTTCGAAGCATGGTTTGAAGCCAGATTTATGTAGAATTTTCAGTTTAGTCGTTTCGTGAGAGGAAGGAGAATAAGAAAGCAGACAATGTCTGAATTCTGATGCAGAATTATTATAATATATAATAAGCAAACACATTTGTTTTGTATCTAATTTTTTTTTCCTTTCTTCGATACTGTCCTTTAAAACCAAGAAGTATAGGTTAAGTTAAAATTTTAATGGTTTGTCTGATCACAACTTGTTCCCTTTACATATGATAAGTGTCTTATCAGCAGGAGTGCAGACCCCGCCGATCAGTAGCATTTATACTCAATGTTCTCCGACAGTCACATACATCTGAATGGAGCAGCAGATGGGTGTGCCCCAGCAGCCCATCAGACAATTATCTCCTACCCCGTGGATAGGGGATAACTTTTGTGTTTGGAAATCCCTTTACTTCTCTAAAATAAAGACACGGCGCTCCATGCATATGCTGTACCGTGGGTTTTAGCCTGCCTGCTTCTCTCAAGACACAATCAGATAGCTTCCATAATTAAGTTTACTGCTTGTTTCAGCTTAAGTGGACATATTGGCCATTAACCCTTTCCACCCAAGCAAGTTTTCATCTTCCTACCCAGGCCATTTTTTGCAAATCCGACGGGATTTGAACTCACAGCTTCAGCATCACAGCCCAGAACTTTAACCACTACACTTTAAAGCTGCATAGCCAGTTACTAAAATAAATAAATAAATAAATAAAAAAGAGACCTCTGTGGAGGAATACCTACTACTAGTAAGTATTCCTATACAAGAAAAGTCTCGTATTTAATATTTTTTTTAGTAACTGGCTATGCAGCTTTACAGTGTAGTGGTTAAAGTTCCGGGGTGTGATGCACAAGCTGTGAGTTCAAATCCCATCACAAGCTTGTTTAGAAATTGGTTTTTATTTTTTGAGTGATTGTCTTATGTGGGGGGCTCATTTTTTGTGGGATGAAGTGACCTTTACATTGTTACCATTTTAGGGTACATAAGACTTTTTGATCGCTTGGTATTACACTTTTTGTGAGGCAAGGTGAAAAAAAGGCTGTTTTGGCTTAGTTTTTTTTTACAGTATTCACCTGAATGGGCATATAATGTGCCTTTTATAGAGAAGATTATTAGGGATGCGGTGATACCAAATACTCAGTAAATGCATTTTTGAACAGAATTAAATCTCGTTTTTGTGTTGCCATTTTCAGAGACTTTTTTGTGGGATGAGATGATGGTTTGATTGGTACCATTTTGGGCTAAATACGCCTTTTTGATTGCTTGGTATTACACTTTTTGTGAGGGAAGGTGACCAAAAATGGCTGTTTTGGCACTGTATTTTTTTTTTTACTGCATTCACCTGAGAGGGTGGATCCTGTGATATAGTAGTACTACGGTGCTGGTCGGGAAGTCACTTCCGGCAGTGCCATACTATTATGGCGCTGGATGGGAAGGGGTTAATGAAACCATTATTAAATGTCTACAGTGAAAGGTCGCACATTAACGTATTATTGAGGAATTCTTTGTTGGTTAAAGTAACTGAACTGTTTATAAACTAAACCATTTCAGAAATAGTTTTCAATCTTGGCAGGCACAAGTCTACTAAGCAGAGGGAATATGGCATTTGATAGAAGGGTTTATTTTAAAGCATTTGGCCAACCTTTTGATTATTGTTTACCAATGTGTTTGAAAGATGATTATATGACACTTACATATATATTCTTTGTTGAAATCTGTGGTATTTTCTATATTTTATAAGGAATGCTCCCTTGTTTACAAAGTCTTTTGTGTTGTCCACACAGAGGTCCTGTCCATAAAATGGCTGCTGATAGAGGGTCATGTGACCAGGGAAATCATATCCATGTAATTTCTTCTCTGTTCAAACACACTGCACCTGCACTAAACTCCTAACAGAACAAGTGCAGATGACAGGTGCAGTGTATTTTAATCGAAGAGACATCACATGGTATGGATTTGTCTGGTCACATGACCCTCCTTTAGCAGCCATCTTATGGACAGGGACTCTGTGTAGACAGCACAAAAGACATTGTAAACAAGGATGCATTCCTTATTAAGTCTAGAAAATTATGCGATGAGACTATCTTAGTAAGTGTCGTTTAGTCATCTCACAAACACCTTTGTCAACAATAACCAAAAGGCGGCCAACCCCTTTAAGTATTTTGTGTACACTAACATTTCTAAAGTTTTCCCTGTTATCAAACTAGAGAGAACACATTTATGAAAAAGAACACTATGGGGGTAATTTTTAAGCCCTGCACTCCAGAAGGCTGAGCTCAAAAAGTCCTCAAATTTTTTTTTTACAATACTGACTCTAAGTGGAAAAGTAGACATGATCGGCTGTGTTAATGAGTTTCGCTCCAAATTGATCAACTGCGCCTTTTTAAAAAGTCAAGTAAAAGAGTGATATTAAAAGTAGAGTAAAAATTCAAGACAGAAGTATTAGTCTTTAAGATTTACCAAATTTATCAAACATTGTGCATCATTTGATACGTCTTGTGCAAATAACGGCAATGCAGACTCCTCCAAAACTGACTTTAAAAGTTCCTGTCATGCTAACCGTATTTTAGGATATATATGCTATTTTATGGTCATTAATTAGGAGAAAAAATGCTATATAATGCAATTTGCATTTGCTTTCTTATGTAGGTATTTCTATATATTTGATATTGAGATACTACAGAAGAATAAGAAAGCTACACGTAGAAATCACCTCCTCTGTATAGGGACAGTGATCGCTACAACAATCGCTTGTCTCCCCATACAGATTCATTGTTTCTGGGCAGCAGATCCCTGTTTAGATAGGATGATCTGCTGCCCCTAAAGAATCATTCATGAGTGAATCAAGGTTTGCTGTTTCATCAGGATATTGGTGGCACTTTTATACAGGGCAGTTATCAGGAACAAGCCCTGATAATTGCCTCATGTCAATTGAACAAAAATGAAAACATTAAAATCACTGGCAAAATTACTGTTTATCAATTACCTCCTTGAAAGAGTTAACAACTACTTATAAGTTATATGTATTCCAAAATGGAAGCATTCAAAACAACAGCTTATCTTTTTATGGATTTTTGAATGTGACAATGAACAATGATGGGGGCTCATTTGTTAACTGATATACCCCGCTTCTGTGTTGTATATCTGCGACTTTTCCCTGCGCACGCCACTTTTCCGACTGGTTAAGAATAGGGGGCGTGACATGGGCAGGGAAGCAGGCGGGAGGTAGGCCTATCTCATTCATCATTTTCTATGCCAGTGGAGCAAGGATCCGCCCTCAGTACACTTATCTACTCATTTGCATATCAAATAATATTACACTCAACACTAAGTGAAAAGTATCATTACATTCAGCTGAGCTAGCCTTACAATACATTATAAATGGTTTAAGAGTGACTGCCATGATGATAGACAGCACACAGTCATGCAATAACAATAGCAGTAGTACGGGTCATAACGAGCAGCTTAGTGACTTTCAACATGTTGCTGTTATAGGATGGCAACTTTTATTCCCTTGGTCTAATTTCTGCCCTGCTATTGCACTAATTTGTGAAGAGGAAATATCGGAGGATCATAGGTCACAGCACAATGCAAGAGTGCTCTCGGAATCACTAAGAGAAGGATTGATGGTGACAAATCAGTGAGTGGAAAACGAATAATGGTTCAGTCTGTTTTTCACAATTAATTTCTATACAAAGAAAATTGTACTAAAGGGCCAAAAGGTATTGCAAAATCTACAAGCAAGCTGTATTTCGTAATACAATTAAAAACACATATAAACCCAACTGTGAAGACAAATGAGTCACAGACACTCCTGTGTAAATGGCATGTGACAAATGTGCAAATAATGGGTGGCATACAGGTTAGATAATATACATAATAATGCTGGCCCCACTATAAAAGTGGATACCTCATATGAATTTATTTTCTTTTGTAATTCTTTTTATTAGTTTTGCAAACAATAGTACAGCAGTAAAGATCATATAACTGTTATTTGTGCAACACTGGAAATATCAATGACGCTCCTAATATCCCCCCTCCCTCATCCCCCTCTCCCCCCCCCCTTGTTTCCTCAACCTCATATGAATTTAATAAAAATTGCACCTTTCAACTGCCCTAGTGATCAAGCACAATCGAGCACATGGTTTACAGGATAAGTAGTTATTATAAATGTAACACTGTTATAAAACATACACGACAATATTACTACTGCTGTAATGCAAAATATACAACTGGAGGTTTCAAGGCACTTAGATAAGTAGATAATCGTTTAGGCAATTAACAACATGATTGCAATTAATTTAAAGCCGGTGACAGGCCATCATTTAAATGTGCTTTTAAACATAAATGACAACCAATCTGAAAAACATATTTCACATCTTAGGGAATCTGTCAGCAGGATCAACCCCAATAAACCAGCCATAACGTTTAGTAGGTTTGACACTGCTGGTTAAAAATATACCCTTTTTCTCTTGATCCAAGTTTGTGTTTAGGAACAATAAGTTTCTTTTTAAAAAATATGCAAATTAGGGATAAGTGCACTAAGGGATGGGTCTTAGGCACTCTGTGAACCTCAGTTTCTTCACTCTGCTTCTATGGACAGTCCACCTACACCTGATTGATAGGACCAGACATACCTATAGAGAAGGGAGTGTCAATGGAAGCTAAGTGGAAGGCCTAGGGTATACTAAGTGGCTAAGGTCCACTGCTCAGTGCACCCAAGTCCTAATTTGCATTTTTTAAAAGCACTTATTTTCCCTAAATTCAGCAATGGATCGAGGGAAGAAAGGTATAGCCTTACCTGGAAATAATAGCTGGTTTAACAGGCTTGATTCTGCTGACAGATGCCCTTTAAATGGGTTATACCCTGAATGATGTAAAAATTTTTAATCAGACATCATATAGTACATGACAATAATTTCCTTAAAAATCTAGAACCAGCCCTGTACCTCACATGGGCCCAGAGATCTCCACATTCACTGCTCCAATTGCTCTTCTAGATTATGTTTAGCCTGGCAGTAAAGGTGAGGGAACCAGTTTGTTAATGAACTAGGTTTGTTCCAAACTTTGCATTTTTTCAGATGGTGGACGAACCCCCGAACCTTTTCAGGTTCATTTTAGATGAATCCAGTAAAATAGCACGTAGCTCCATTTTAGTGCATATGTTGAGTGGAAAAAAACACTAGGGAGGAAGAGGGGTGCTCTCTCGACCCTGAGAGGACATGGGGAGGGAGGGCTAGCCCCGATTGGCACACAGACTGATAGCTTAGATGAGCCAATCAGGGCTGTAGTAGGCAGGGAAGCACCCTAGTAGAACGAGCAGAACATCATTCTGTGCTGGGCTGTGAATGAGGGTGGATGGATCTTACATTTGTCTGCCAGAAAAACCATCTTAGGGAGTCAGGGACAGTCATAAATAACAATCAAGCTTGTATTCTACTGCCAGGGACATTAAAGGGAAAGGCTAGAATTATACAGAATAAGAATTGTGTGTGTAGAATAGGGACATGCAGGGAAGCTGTCAGCCAGAGAGTAAGAAGTGAGGAGCTGAGGCTGGCTGTGCCTCCTAGCATAACTGCAGATACCTACAAATACATTACTTTTACTTTTTCCCATTTTAAAAGAAATGTTTTTTTTGGGGGGCGGGGGGAGGGAGGCTGGAATGAGCTGCACAACATGTGTTATACCATCAACAGCACTATAAATCTCAGTGAAAACACCAGTTTTTTTTTTTGTGCAATCTCCATGTTAGGGCATCTCACATAGATATTGTAATTTTTTTATTTAAGTTTTAGAAAACATATAAAAGATGCGGGGTAGCAGATAAAAACATCAGCAATTGATAAAGTAACATTACTTGGTTGCTTGGGGCTGCGTGCTGACTGCGGTGTCTTGTGTGAACTATGCCCGTGTGTGTGTTTTCTCCCTGTGTCTGCATCTCCGTGCAGTTCCTATCAGTGTTGCCGTGTAGGCTAGCTGCATGTTTTCTTGCGTACTGGCTGCAGGCCGACACCTGTGTATGCTGGTTGCTTGGGACTGCGTGCTGGCTGCGGTGTAGTATGTGACCTGTGGCCTGTGTTTGTGGCTTCCCGTGTCTGCATCGCTGTGGGTGTTCCATGCATACTGGTTCTGCAATGCGTGCTGGCTCTGGCTTGTGTGTGAACATGACCTGAGTATGCATATCTGTTTGTATCACAGTGTGGTTGTGTAGGCTGGTTGCCTGTAACATACAGTTCTCCTGTGTATGCTGGTTGTCGTTCGGGCATTCTGGCTGCAACATTCTGTGTCTGGTGTGAACTGACACTTGTGATTTGATGTTCTTTGGTTCTGGTACTCCTGGTTCTGATGGAGTTAACATTCCCTGGTCTGTTCCTTTGTGTGGTTTATCAGGTGCCCTCGTTATGCATCTATTTCTACCTGTGAGCTGTGGGGCTTAGGGTCAGTCTGTCTTGTGTCTTTCTGAGTGCAGCACCTTGCTGACCCGGGGTGTTTTGCCAACTGCCCTTGTTTGTGCTCTCACCTGGTCATGTGATATTATGTCCTTGTCTAATCTTCTGTACCTATTCTGTATGATGTTTAGGTTGTTATCCTTGTCCATGCCTTGTCTGTTCTCCTGTACCTGTTCTCTGTCTGGATCCACTCTGTTCCTTGTGTAGCCTAGTAGTGCTCTAACTGCGTCTGATAGCCAGGCAGTGCTAACTGCTTCTCATCCTGTCTTATGTCCAGCCTGACAGTGCCTACTGCTTCTTTTCTAGTCTGTTCCTTGTCTGTCCTGCAGTGCCTTACTGCTTCTGTTCCTGTGTTTGTCCTGCCTTTGTGAGAGGGTCCCTGGGTTCTCTGGAGGGAGGATCTCTAGTCTGTGTGCAGCTCTGCCTGAGACCGCCATGCTTCCATTCCGCATGGGGTCCAGGCATCTGCTTCTGTGCTGGTTCCTGTTTGTCTTGTCGTCTGATCCATGTCCTGTGTTTGGTTGGGTTCCAGTCCTGTTGTCTGTTTCTGCTGGTGCTTGCACCAGCATTGTTCCTTGCAGTTAGAAGCCAAGTGTACCGGGACCTTCCTGGAGGTGCGACCAGTGAGCCCTCAGCCCAGTTAATCCCCCACCTCCGGGGGCTCTGTGAAGAATGGGGCTTACTGGCTCTCTGCCCTCTGGGTTTTGCCTCTGGTCTGCTGGTGCACTTGGTTCTGTGGTAGTGCTACCACTATTGCCTAACCCACTTTACTGTCATGTGCTTTTATTACATGTATGATATAGTACTCCATTGGTCCCTGGTCTGAATCTTGCCTGTGTCTTGCTAGCAATAACATTCCAGAGGTCTGCATTTGAGTCTTCGGCACGTGACATCTCTACACTTTTTATTTGGGGTGAGGAGTTGAATTTAATTAAACCAGCACATAGGTGATCATTACAGAGTCACTCAGATATCATTTACTATTGCTGTCATTCGAGAGGTTGGATAGGAGGGAGGGGAAAAATGTAAAAAAATAAATAAATGAAAAGAGAGAAGTTTTTCTAAAAAATCTAAATCATGGGAGACTAGAAGGTGTTTGTTCAGGGGTCTGGATAAACTTTGGTCTGGTCTGAATCTATTCGGGTCCGAACTGAGCTTTTTAAAAAATTAGCTGAACCTGAACCAAACCAAGTCTCGAGCAGTTCGCTCATATATACCTGGTAGCTCAAAGGCGTGTTTTTCTGCTTCAGCCCTCTCCCTGTAACTGTCACAGCTTCTAACAGAATATATGAAGATTTAAACTGAGTGCGTTCAACCAACTCAGTGAGACGGACAAAAAAAAGGAAGAGATCAAGCAGCAGGGGGCGCTATACAGATACATTTTATTGAATAGCTCAATGGTTATACTAGATTTTTAATTTCATGTAATTACAAAAGTATTCAGATCCAGGTGCTGGTTTAAAAAATGTAGAATATGTTTCGTGACACAGCCCCTTTAAGAGTTGTCTGTTCCTCCACAAATGGATGGATGCCAGATAACCCTTAAGATAGCAAATATGGCATAAGTGCCCAAGGTCTATTATTGAATGAACACAAAGATTTGATTATCGGATTCTCTACCTATACAAGTATTCCAACTATTTTTGATGGGCTCTAATGAATCTGTGCTGTGTTTTCCCAAGTGGTGGTTGTAATAGGTAGCCTGGACATGGGAAATAAATGCACAGAGAATTATTTCCTATTAAGTTTAGGTGGCTTATGGTATCTTTATAGGTAGACAAATTTTGTACAAAATTCAGTATAAGCAATCAAGAAGAAATTAGAGGGGATCTTTTTAGAGCCAATAACCAAGTAAGTTTATCTTGTAGGGTGGGTAGAAGCCTGGAATCTGGCCAGACATATTTTTTTTCCTGATTTATTGCCAGATCCTAAACTGAAGTGTAGTTATTAACCAGTTCAGGATCAGGATAATTTCAATCTTTAGAACCATACAGTTTAGCTATTTTTCACATTCATTAGTTTAATAACTCTAACTTTATGGCTAGGTTCACACGACGACATTTGTCGCGCGACAAAAAGTCGCACTATTGTCGCGCGACAATTTTTATGATGGGATTCTATGGTGTCACATTGCGACATGCAACATTCTGCGACACGACAGTCGCAAAAAATCCATTCAAGATTCAGTCGCAGCATGTCGCATGTCGCAATGCGACACCATAGACTCCTATTATAAAAATTGTCGCACGACAAATGTTGCAGTGAAGTTGTGCCCTATTTGTCGTGCGACAAATGTCGTCGTGTGAACCTAGCTTATTTCCTGGGTGTTCCACTAGTTTACTGGTAGACATCTTGTAATGTACTAGCCTTACTAAAAGATTCACATTATATGCCTAGTCAGCATGATAAATGAGCTCTTTTGTTTAATTAAGTTTATATGTGAAATTTACATGAAAAAGAGTCTGCAAAAAAGTCCTCCCAAAACATAAAACTTTTTTGGCACATCAAAATGTAATGTTGTAATATACAGTATCTGTTTCCACACTTATTGTGTAAGGTGTGAAACAAATCTTAGGATTTATTTTACTTAGCTAATTAACTTTTTTTAATTTTTTTTTTACAAGTCAGAATATTGGTACGTTGTAGATGCCTTACAGGAAAAGAAAAAGAAACTCTTGAGAAATCATTCATTAATCTTTGTCATTAGTATTACAGAAATGCAGCCACTAAAACCTAGTAAAGAGATACATATCCTGGAGCAAGAAAACTGAAAATGTTTAGTGTGTAGTCTTTCCAAAATTTCCCCATCATGATTAATGGCAATGTATGGCTTGTCATTACAAATGAAGAAGGAAATGCTGCAAAAAAATTGGGCTGAATTATTACAACAAACCAGAAAGTATAATGTTTTTAAAGAAGAATAAAGTAAAATTATTTTACACTTTTACTATTGGATTACAGGGGTTGTTCTGCCGTTTAATTTGATGAGCTATCGTCAGGATAGGTCATCAATATCTGATCGGCGGGGGTGCAACACCCGGCACTGATCAGCTGATCAGACAAGGAGATGGTGCTCAAGCGTCGTTTCCTGATCATTACACTGGGCGTAGTGTAATTACAAGGATGCAATTACAAGGATGTAATTGTGCTACCTCCTCTTCAAACAGCTAATCAGCAAGGGTGCCAGGTGTTGGACCCAGAAACAAATTAAGTTTTAATTCATGCAAATGAGCCTCTAGGAGCAATGGGGACATTGCCACTACATATACAGGCTGTGCTCTCTCTGCAACTGCTGCCTCCTCTGCGCTTTGATTGATAGGGCCAAGCACTGAAACCGTCATAATGCCTGGCCGGTCAATCAAAGTGCATCGGTCACGGCATTTTCCGAGAAAGCAGAGCCTCTAGGTGTAAAATCAGCACTGCTATTTCTCCTAGAGTCTCATTTACATAGATTAAAACATCATTTTTCTCAGCAATGTGGGAACATATGAACATTGGACCAAGACAGATGCCTTCTGCTGCCAAGCGCACATTTAAAAGGTCAGCCAGTTTCATAGGTACAAATCTGCTGACAGATGCCCTTTAATTTACCCCCTAAAAATAAAATACAAGTACACTATACATACCCAAAATGTTTACTAAAAAACTCGTACCCCAAAGTTAAAGGTCTTAAATAGCTAAATTGAAGAAAAAAACTTAAGTTATGACCATTGGAACACAAAGAGGGAAAAAATTACTGATCCTTAAGGCTAAAATGAGTTATGTCACTAAGGGGTTAAAATGCACTTCAATCATCTGAGTTGTGCTCAAACTATTTTTACGTCATACATAAATTAAAAATCTACAATAAAAAAGTGATGTTTTCTGGGTGTTTTTTCCAGTTGCAATGTGACTTTTGGAGGGTTAATGTGAATTATGCTGCTAGTGACAACTATAAGGTCTAACAGATGGATGAAGCTATTGGAAAGGATGTCAGTTCAGAGTCCCAGAGATACATACATATGTTAGGTAGGTAAAATATTTGCAACAGCTAAACATTCTAGTAAAAAAAAAATGTTCTTGGAAATGCATTCTTTGTGCACCTCAATGGCAATAGAGGATTGATATGATTGAAAGAGGAGCAGACAATTAAAGCAATACTTGAAATCCTGATTTGATGGTAGAAACCTGTTGGAGAGACAAAGAAGAAGAACAAATAGTTCTGAAGCTTAAGATTTCATCCATGACAATAAGGATTCCAGTTTCTGCTGACTGGATTTTAACCTTCAAATCTATCAGGTCAGCGAAAGGTAATGTTTTCATTCAAACATACCTGTTAAGTTGACCTACGTTTTAACATAAACAAAGCCTTTTAGATGCAGACACCTGAACTACTGGGGGTTTTAATCCTGGCTCCAGTGTGTGTCTTTGAAAAGTAAAGCATGCCGCCTGATATATCTTTGAATAAGCATTCTCTGATTTAATGCGCAAATTGACAATGAGCAGCAGAATCTATTGTCCTCTGCATAGATTGTAAAGAGGTAACTAGGAAAGTCAGAGAAGAAAGTCAATGATATTTCAAAGTTTGTACAAATAAAAAGCAAGCCATTAAACTCAAGTCCTTGATCAGTTACAGTTCTGACATGTAACAGATAAATGTTACTAACCCCTTCCCAAAACCCATCGTACATGTATAGCTTAGTGGGAAGGGAAATCCTGTAAAGTACCATACATGTGCAGTGCACTAGTCAGATGGGCACAGAAGTGGTCCATGCCCAATCAGTACAGGGCCCAAGCTGCATCTGCCAGCATCGTTGAAAACTCTGATGCTGCCAGATTAACCTCTTATAAACAATGCTAACCGCAGCACAAAGGGGTTTACAGAGGGCGGTATTTCTTTCTTTGAACCCATCAGCTACCCAAGCTGTGATGACGGGGTGTCGACTGCTTTGGCCCACCAGCTACAGAGGTATATGAGGCCTAGCCTCCAGTCTGGGTCTCATAGGCAACTGTCAGTCTAATAGCAAGTTTCAAAGCAGTACAAAATGGCATGTATTCTGCTGCATTGAAACAGGGGTGAGACCCTGAAATGTTAAATTTCCATGGTGGGTGGGAAGGAAATCATATAGACTCCATATTGCTGCATTCTTCTTACAGTAGGCTCTTCCCCTCCCATATTCTCATACTCTCTGATTTTCATGCTGGTGCTTGCATTTTTACATATTCTCCAGAACACAATATTCTAAACTCAAGATTGAATGTTTTGTCTTCAACTTTGTGAGAGTTTCACTGCTTTTTGGCCTAGAGCCATTACATGTTGTCGGTATATATATATATATATATATATATATACACACACTCTTGCTGAAATAAAGTTTGAAGTCATTTTAGGGAGAACATACCTCCTGTGTTTCTGTGATGATTTTCACGAGCTTCTCGACTTAAGCCTTGATCAGACCCCATCAATACATCGGAAGAGCATAATTCGCTCACAGAAAACCTGGCGTCTGAATAGGGACGACACGCAGGATGACTCAGATTAATAAGGACCCCTCACCGGGATGGACAGAGCAACCTAAGCAGCTGCATGGTAAGAATCTTTTTCTTACAAGTCCTTTACTCTGTCCCTCCCTGTGTCGAGTCTTCTGATATGGGTGAGTTCTATGTCTATAATCTCCAGTACAAGAACCTTTTGTAAATCAATGAAGTTTTAGATTTGACTAGTGATAAGCAAAGTATTAGAAATGAATAACATCATACTCATCCTCATCCTTTTTATTGTGAAGATAATAAAATGATAAAGTAGTAAGCAAAGTATTGTAAAATCTTGATCCAGCGAGAAATCTTGCGTGACCCACACACGGGATTTTGCGCAGGATCTGGAATCAAGATGTTGGCAGCCAGCTCTTTGCACTCAAATGGATTAGGTAAGTATGATTTTTTTTAACTATTTATCACTATTTCGGGAAAATCAATAAATTGCCACAAAGCAAAATTCGGCTTTGTGGCAAATAGAATTTTCCCTGAAATTCGATACTTCGTGGACTTTGATTTGATCAACACTAGATGTGATAATTGTTAAGATTAACTAACCTGTGTTAAGTCTACAGTTGAGACAATCTATTGGCTCTGAGGTTCACTTTTGAGTGACCGGTTAAAGTGTCTCATGGCTATGTTTTAGTGAATGGCTCTGGGCTTTCCCATACAGCGAGCACTGTAGCCACATTACAGAACTAACAAATTGACTGTATGAATGTACATTATTGTCAATCAAGTCAGCTGTTCTTCCACTTTTTAGTAGGTCGCAATGTGGTAGTGCCAAAGAAATTCATATGGTTTGGTATCCTAATTTATGAAGAAAATCTTCATTTGAACAGATGTAGCGTTTATAGAAACGTATGACTTCTAATCTCCTGTCCTGTGATAAACGTCAGTGTGCTGTAGAGGAAGTATATGATGTGAGAGAGAGTTAGATCGATGTAAGTGTCCATTCACACGTCCGTAAGTATTTTGCGGTCCAATAAATTGCGGAATGGATCTGAACCCATTTTGCGGATGTGTGAATGGACCCTAATATGTACCAGTCAGGACGTAGTTAGACCCTAATTAAGGGATGTTTCTATTATTTTACTTTAGACAGGTCTTCTGCAATATATAAATATAGATTCAAAGTTTGCAGCTCAATTTACATTTGGACCAGTTAAAGAGTGAATATTAAATTATATAGAAATTATATTTGTCCTCTGAGTGTGAATACACCAAGAGAAAGGTATGAAATATTTGGACACAATGTTGATTAATGAGAATCTCTGTATGAGAAGATGAAAAAGTGTGAGCGATCTATGAGGGACAAATGAATAGGTCTCTGATTGATAATAATAATAACATTTATTTATATAGCGCCACCATATTCCGCAGCGCTTTACAAATTCATAGGGTTCATGTACAAAACAAAAGTAACTGGCTAATATACAACTGAAACAATAGGAGTCAGGGTCCTGCTCGCAAGAGCTTACAATCTATGAGGAATGGGGGGGGGGGGGTGACACATAATGTAGTTGATTGTGATAAGTAGGATTCGAACCATCATAGAACTGACAGAAGTGATGCCGGCCGATCTGTTTCTGGTTTGGGACTACTAGAGGTTCGAGTTTAGGCCAGAGAAGTTGGTGGGTAAGAGGTTTAGTCCTAGAAAAGTCATTTCAGGAGGCCTGATAAGATTTATGAGGGATTCCAGTAGTTGTGGCTTCTTGTACATTGCAAGGAGTGTCTGTCTCCCTTAAGGAGACAAAAGGAGGGGAAAAGTGTGAGTAGAAAACATAACCAGTAGGAAATTTTGTGCCTAAAGGGGCTTTTCTCAAACATACCATAGACTCATCACAAGATGCATGAGTGAATGAAACCAGAGTATCCCATCATAGAGGTCACTTTTAGACAGCAAGGTCAGGGACCATCCAATATAGTTACTATAGTGCTGGGTGTAGGGATAGTTGTGAGTCTATTACTCTTTTTACTATTTGTCTGGCTGTATTTCAAAATCAGGAAGAGCAACTAAAGGGGCATCCAGTGTTGAGGTTGCCATAGACTTAGTTTGTGGTCAGGGTGGTCTGCGGAAAAGTCCTGACTAAAATAAAAATAGACACTATTTTCCTAATGACCTGCTCTATAAAACTATCACATGATAGATGAAAATTAAAAAAAAAACAATTACAAAACAGCTATTTTTGGTCACCCACACCTCCCAAATATCACAATATAAAATAATCAAAAAGTCATATGTGCCCAAAATAGTACCAATGACAATGTCATCTCATCCCACAATAAATCCCCACACAGCTCCATCAAGAGAAAAATAAACTAAAATAGTATAGTTCTCAGATAATAGCTGTACTACAACCCCAGAGGCTGTTCAAAAGCAACATGGCGCCCATAAACCAATCAAAATCTTCACTACAAAAGCCAAAAAGCGTTCTTTCCTAAACCCTGCAGCATACCCAAACAGCAGTTTACTAGTGATGAGTGAGCACCAAAGTGTTCGGGTGTTCCGGTACTCGGTCCGAACACATAGCGATATTTGTGCGCTCGATCGAGAACCCGAGTTTAATGGAAGTCAATGGGAGACAACCAGGCACCCCCTGCTCAGATGAGGGGAGGGTGCCTGGTCCATTGGAAAAGGTCAGAAAGTGACAGAAACACCACCAAAATGTATCTGGAACAGCATGGGGACCATGTCTGGGTGCATCTTGGACTCCAATGTCACGGCTGGGAACCATATTGTCCCAGTTGTCTGCCACCTTTACATAGTGACAAAAACACACCCAAAATCACACGCTCTTAAAAAAAAAACATTTTTGGAGGTAAAATTGTTAAGAAACATTCTTTCCTGCATATTCAATTGTATATACAGTGCAAATGCTACAAAAATTAGAAGGAAGAAGGACTACGATACAGCCTGTATATCACATAAAGGAGGGCCTCATTCACATGGTGCTACAATTGTTCAGGTACACTGCTACATTCATAAAGCCTATGCTGGCTGAAAGGGCTGGCAAAAATTACAAGGAACCAGCCCTCCAATACACCCTTTATTACACATAAAGGAGGGCATCATACACGCCCTTAAAAAATCTTGATTAATGGCCTGCTGGTGACCCTCAAAAACATTTGGAGCAATGGCCTGCTGGTTACCCTCTAAAACATTATAGTTGAGGGCCTGAAGGTGAGCGGATCCTATACAAAATTGTAGTGAGGACCTGAAGGTGAGCGAACCCCATAAAACATTGCAGTGATGGCCTACAGGTGAGCAGACCATATAAAACATTAGAGGTGAGGGCCTAAAGGTGATCGAACCCCATAAAACATTGCAATGATGGCCTACAGGTGAGCAGACCGTATAAAACATTGGAGGTGAGGGACTGAAGGTGAGCAAACCCCATAAAACATTGTAGTAATGGCCTACAGGTGAGCAGGCTGTATAAAACATTGGAGGTGAGGGCCTAAAGCCGAGTGAACTCAATAAAACATTGCAGTGATGGCCTACAGGTGAGCAGACCATATAAAACATTGGAGGTGAGGGACTGAAGGTGAGCGAACCCCATAAAACATTGTAGTAATGGCCTACAGGTGAGCATACTGTATAAAACATTGGAGATGAGGGCCTAAAGCCGAGCGAACTCAATAAAACATTGCAGTGATGGCCTACAGGTGAGCAGACCGTATAAAACATTGGAGGTGAGGGCCTCAAGCCGAGTGAACCCGATAACACATTGCAGTGATGGCCTACAGTTGAGCAGACAGTATAAAACATTGAAGGTTAGGGCCTGAAGCCGAGCGAACCCCATAAAACATTGCAGTAATGGCCTACAGGTGAGCAGACCATATAAAACATTGGGGGTGAGGGCCTGAAAGTGATCAAACCCCATAAAACATTGCAGTAATGGCCTACAGGTGAGCAGACCGTATAAACATTGGAGGTGAGGGACTGAAGGTGAGCAAACGCCATAAAACATTGTACTAATGGCCTAGAGGTGAGCAGACTGTATAAAACATTGGAGGTGAGGGCCTAAAGCCGAGCAAACTCAATAAAACATTGCAGTGATGGCCTACGGGTGAGCAGACCATATAGAACATTGGGGGTGAGGGCCTGAAGGTGATCAAACCCCATAAAACATTGCAGTAATGTCCTACAGGTGAGCAGACCGTATAAAACATTGAGGGTGAGGGCCTGAAGGTGAGCGAACCCTATAAAACATTGCAGTGATGGCCTAAAGGTGAGCAGACCGTATAAAACATTAGAGGTGAGTACCTGAAGCCGAGCAAACCCTACAAAACACTGTAGTGAGGGCATATAAATTCTGTATGGAAGAGAAGGCGGAGGAGGGGATGGATGAGAAAACAAGATTCAAACATTTTTTTGCACTAAAAAGGGTTCATCTGGATTTTGTGGACTGAATACATTATAAAGCATACATTTAAATTGCCTTCGTATTCCTCATTAGCTCAGCTCTCCTCTTGTGGAGTGGAAAAGTCAGTGGCAATCTAGGCCTTGTTCATTTGTATCTGAGTCAACCTGTCAGCATTGTCAGTGGACAAGCGGATATGCTTATCTGTTATAATGCCACCAGCTGCACTAAATACACGCTCAGACAATACGCTGGTGGCAGGGCAGGCCAGCACCTTCAAGGCGTAGAGCGCAAGTTCGTGCCACGTGTCCATCTTGGACACCCAGTAGTTATAAGGCACTGAGGGATCATTTAGGACGCTGACACGGTCTGCAATGTATTCCTTCACCATCTTCCAAAACTTTTCCCTCCTTGTTGTACTAGGCTGTGCTCCAGGCTAAGGTTGTTGGCGGCGTGTCATGAATATGTCCCATGCTTTGGAAAGTGTTGCCCTGCCTCTGTTGGAACTACTGTGTGTTCCCCTTGTCTCACTTCCTCGGTTGTCTAAGAAAGTATGGACTCTGGCAGCCGCAATGTCAAATGGAAAATTATGGAGCAATCTGTCAAGTACTTTCTGGTATTGCACCGGTTTACTGGTCCTCTTCACCACAGGAATGAGAGATGAGAAGTTCCCTTTGTCGAGAAGGGTGAACACCCAGTAAACTGTGTTACCTAAAATGCGTATTACGCGAGGGTCGCGGGAAAGGCAGCTTAACATGAAGTCAGCCAGGTGCGCCAGAGTATTATGTCCAAGGGGGGGACGGCTCAAGGTTTGACAATTTATGGATATAGGTGCAACCAACTAGGTCTGACTCACCCTGCCAGTATAAGTAACGCTATAAATAATAAGAAAAAGGAAATAAATGATGCAAATGAAGAATTCCAGCCCGGGATTTACCAATATCCCAAGATGGTGCTCTATAAAAGTGTCCTGAGAAACAGCATATTTTAGCCACTGATGAAGAAACTGGTTGTTTTGAAACACGTTTGGCATGGAAAAATATGCTGTAGGAACTGCCAAGCCTTATACAGTTGATGGATTTCGTTTGAAGAATCTTCCAGCTGGAGCGGCAATATAGCCGAAATCAACGCTGCAAACTATCGTGAGACTGGTGCATGAAAACCGACCAGCTGAGCAGTGATTGCAGTATGCTCCCCCACCACCACTGACAACTGGGAAACTTCTGAATACTGGCGGAGAGGAGGTTAGCTTCTGAAACACACTAACACACGGACACAGAGGTGAGTCTACTGTACCGTTGATGCGGGACGCCGCACAGGAAGATATCAGTACGCAAGTAGTTACACTCCCTCTCGAATTTATCTATTTGCCGATTATATATAGGCTGGCTATTTGATCTATATGGGATTTATACACAAGGAATTCCTCTAATGGCTGTTCAGCCCTGCATTTACTTCAAGGATCTCTATGATATATACTAGAGACATTGTGCCACAATATACCACTACTGAATTCTCTGACCATTAACCAGAGACATTGCAATACACATCAGTACTGGACTTTTATGACTGGTTGGATGTTTTAGTCAACTAAATCTTCATACTGTTGCAAGCTTCAGTACTTATATTGCGATTTGTATTGATAAGCGGCACTAGGATTGTTTTATTATATATATATATATATATATATATATATATTATTGTAATATTTTTATATACATTTTTTATTATTGATTCTCCAAATGAATTGCTTTCTGCCTAGTCCATAGGTTGAGTGCCCACCCATATTTCTTATTATTTACAGGTGTGCCAGAGTACAAACAGGCAAGACGTCGATGTCAACTTCAGGATGACTCTCCATACCCTCATCCTCCTGCTCCTTTTCTGCCCATCCACGCTGAACAGATGGAATTAAAGTTCCATGGGCACTAGCCTCTGTAGCAGAGGCAAGTGTCTCCAGCTCCTCCTCCTCCTCTTCATGGCTCAATTTGCGCTGAGAAGACGAACTGGGGGTGCTCTGGCTATCACCCTGTGTCATCTCCTCCCCCATTACCTCGTCTGCCACATTCAAAGCATCCTCCTTAATAGTGAGTAACAATCGTTTGAGTAGACACAACAGTGGGACGGTTACGCTGATAATAGCGTTATCAACACTAACCATCTATGTGGATTAATCAAAGTTTTTTAAAACCTCACATAGGTCTGATATCAATGCCCACTCCTCACTTGTGAATAGTGACAGTTGACTGGAAAGGTGACAACCATGTTGCATTCCACAACTGCCCTCTGCTGTTTACAAAGCCTGGCCAACATGTAGAACATAGAGTTCCACCGCGTGCTCAAGTCGCACAACAGTCGGTGAGCTGGAACAGCCGTTGACAGACCGGCTGAA
The DNA here is from genome assembly GCA_033119425.1 of Bufotes viridis. Classification (NCBI taxonomy): domain Eukaryota; kingdom Metazoa; phylum Chordata; class Amphibia; order Anura; family Bufonidae; genus Bufotes; species Bufotes viridis. Next base: position 178,288,023 of record CM065590.1, read on the forward strand.
GCTGTGGATGACTTTTGGAAATGGGCACACAAGCGGCGTGCCATCACTAGTAGCTCCTTAAAATTGGGGTTTGCTAAGTTTAAGAGGTGTGCTAGGCAAGGAATGTGTGTCAGGTTGCCGAGCTCCAAAGCCTCCACCAAGTTACGGCCATTGTCAGACACAACCATGCCTGGTTATAGGTTGAGTGGCGAGAGCCACAGCTCGGTCCGGTCCCTTATACCCTGCCACAGCTCGGCGGCAGTGTTCTGTTTGTCCCCTAAGCAGATCAGCTTCAGCACGGCCTGTTGACGCTTACCCACAGCAGTGCTAGACTGCTTCCAGCTAGCGACTGATGGCTGACTGCTGTTGGAGGTGGAAGTGGAGGAGGAGGTGGCGGCAGAGGAGGAGAAGTGGGGGTTGGAGCCAGTAACAAAGCTTCTGGCGGAGACCTTGATGGACGTAGGACCCGCAATTCTGGGCGTGGGAAGCACCTGTGCCATCCCAGGGAACGACTATCTCCCGGCCTCCACAAGTGTGCGGTCAGGGAAATGTAGCATCCCTGGCCACCAGCACTTGTCCATGTGTCTGTGGTGAGGTTGGCCTTCCAGTAAGTGCATTGGTCAAGGCACAGGTGATGTTGTGGGACACATGCTGGTGTAAGGCGGGCACAGCACACTGTGAAAAATAGTGGCAGCTGGGGACTGCTTACCGAGGGACGGCCGCGGACATCAGGCTGCGGAAGGCCTCAATGTCCACAAGCCTAAATGGCAACATTTCAAGGGCCAGTAATTTTGAAAGTTGCGCATTTAGTGCTATGGCCTGTGGGTGGGTATTTGCACTTGCGTTCAAATGCCTGTGTCATCGACATTTGGACGCTGCACTGGGACAGGAAAGTGGATGCTGTTGCTGACGGTTCCTGTGAAGGTCCAGGTGCAGGGCGAGGGGCATTCATGCCTGTGTCTTCGACAGAGATTGGCAAGCAGTGCGTAACACTGGGGGAAGAGGAGGCAGTGGTGGGACCCGCATACCCAGAGTGTAGACCCAGGCGTCACGCCCAGAGCCACGGCCTCTGCTTGCACCATCAGCATCACGCCCACTTCCCCGTCCCTTTGTGCTCGTCTTCTTTATTATTAATGGTTTTGTCTGTAATTTTGGCGCATATTGTTTTACTGTCCACTAAAGACACAGTTTTCTGATGCAGAACAGCACTGGATACAGAAAAATACAGATTTTGGGCACTACACTACGCCAGAGATAATGTAATTTTGACGATACACAATATTGACTTGCTGTAAGGTACTGGATACAGAAAAATACAGATTTTAGGAAATTCAGTAGACCAGAGATAATGTAATGTTTAAAATACACACTGTTTTGACTTCTAGTATGTTACTGGATACAGAAAAATACAGATTTTGGGCAATACACTAGCCCAGAGATAAAGTAATTTTTAGAATACACACTGTATTGATTTGCTGTAAGGTACTGGATACAGGAAAATACAGATTTTAAGCACTACACTAGGCCAGAGAGAATGTAATTTTGACGATACACACTGTATTGACTTGCTGTACGGTACTGGATACAGAAAAATACAGGTTTTGGGCAATACCCTAGCCCACAGATAATGTAATTTTTACAATACACACTGTATTAGCTTGCTGTAATCTACTGGATACAGAAAAATACAGAATTTGGGCAATACACTAGCCCAGAGATAATGTAATTTTTATTATACACACTGTATTCGGATGTAGTTCTTAATTGGATACAAAATTTGTCCCAAATGAAATGTATTCTCTGCTGGAATACTGTTGTCACAGTGGGGAGTGGGAAACCCCCCCCACCGTGCAATGTCCGCAACTACTGGGCAGGGATGCAGGGAACAAGGGAGCAGGTCACCACCTGCCAGCGGCAACCGCACGTGAGGCTACCATATAATAGGTCCACCAGAAACCATGCCGCTGGCAAGAGCATGCGAGACCTCAAATCCCGACCAAACCACTGGTCGTAGCATACATGTTGCCAACGTCAACCGCAGGTGAGGCTACCGCGTAATAGCCCCCACGTGCGGCTACCAGGACATAACCACCAGCAACAGCATGCCACCAAACCAAGTCACGATCTAACCACAGGTCGTGACAACTGTACAGTATTTACAGTTGCGGCCTAAACGCACACACAGATGTGCCCAAAACTAGTTAACTATGGCCAAAATATAAATCATGGCTATGCTCATATTTGCCCCCTTCACAGCAGTTTTGCCCAGATATGTACCCCCATCACAGTACTTATGCTCAGACATGCGCCCTTCACAGCAGTTATGTCCAGATCTGTGCCCATTTCACAGTATTTATGCTCAAATATGTGCCCCCTTCACTGTAGTTATACCCAAATATGTGTCCCCTTCACAGTAGTTATGCCCAGATATGTGCCTCCTTCACAATAGTTATGGTCAGATACAGTATGTGCCCACTTCACAGCAGTTATGGTCAGATATGTGCCAGCTTTCCAGCAGTTATGTCCAGATATGTGCCCCCTCACAGTAGTTATACCAAAATATGTGCCCCCTTAACAGTAGCTATGCCCAGATATGTGCTCCCTTCACAGTAGCTATACCCAGATATGTGCCTCCTTCATGGTAGCTATGCCCAGATATGTGCCCCCTTCACAGTAAGTTAAAAATAAAATACTCCCTCATATGCTTGCACAAATAAAGGGCTGACCTTTTGTATGTGCGCTTGGCAGCTGAAAGCATCTGTGTTGGTTCCATGTTTATATGTGCCTGCATTGCTGAGAAAGATGATGTTTTATTATATGCAAACGGTGGTTTTACCATTACACCTAGAGGCTCCGCTCTCTCTGTAACTGCTGCACCCTCTGCACTTTGACATGGCCAATTGTGATGACATTTTCACTGCCAGGCACTGTCAAAGTAGACAGGGAACGGCAGGTGCAAAGAAACCACAGCCTCTAAGTGTAACAGCAATGCCCCCATTTCTCCTAGAGGCTCATTTGCATATATTCAAACATCATTTTTCTCAGCAATGTGGGCACATATGAACATGGAACTAGCACATATGCCTTAGGTTGCCAAGTGCACACTTAACAGGTCAGCTAGTTTCATAGGTACAAATCTGCTGACAGATGCTCTTTAAAGCAGTTGCCCAGGTTCAGTGCTGAACTTGGACATAACCCCTTCTCCCCTCACTCCATAGATCAGACATTTCTTACTCCAATTCTTTTTGTTTTGCTTACATTTTTATACTGCTAGGCAGAGAAGTCACAGGACTGATGGTCGGCTTTACAGGCTAGGCCAGAGCTAAATCCCGTCCATTAGTGCTGGTGCTGTCACCGGCTCACTGCTAGGTGGAAGTCCCCCCCATAGTACCCCCAGTGGTAATAAGGATCCCTACAGTGCCCTCAGTACTAATAAAGCCCTCCTATTAGGCACCCCTAATAGAAATAAGGCCAATCTATAAGACACTCCTATGGAGCACTCAGTAGTAGTAATGACCCCCACCACTGCCCACAGTATTTAAAATGTTCCCTGCAGTTCTCCCTGTAATTATAATGCCCTTTGCAGTGCCCCTTGTAATTATAATGCCCCTGCTGTACCCCCTGGAGTTATAATCTTCTCTGTAGTGCCCCCATAAATTATGATGCCTGTCCTCTCCCCACAGTCCTCTATACAATACAGTCCCATGTAAATAACATCACTCCAATACATCAAGTCTTCTATACCATGCAGTCCCATGTAAATAACACCAGTCCTCTTCCACCAGTCTTCTATACCATGCGGTCCCATGTAAATAACACTGGTCTTCTATATGATACAGTCCTATGTAAAATACCTCTCTTCCTTACAGTCTTCTATAACATACAGTCCCAAGTAAATAACTTAAATCCCTTCCTTTAGCTCCCTCCAACACATAGTCCCATGTAAATAACATCATCCCTTACCCTCCAGTCCTCTATAATATTCATTCCCATGTAAATAACACCCATCATCTCCCGCCAATCTTCTATAACATACAGTCCTATGTAAATACTATCTCTTTCTTACAGTCTTCTATAATATCCAGTCCCATGCAAATAACACCAGTCATCTCACCCCAATCTTCCATAACATACAGTCCCATGTAAATAACACCCCTCTCTTCTCATCCACCCTTCTAATATACAGTCCCAGTTAAATAACATATTTCCCTCCCACTAAGCAGGGAGGAGGTTTAATAAGGGAGAATCACATCTCCCAGCATTTCTCTGGCACTCACATTCATTCAATGTCATCACAGGTTTCTTCGACTTCTCGCCGCTGCTGCACTGGTCCCATGATGGTGACCTCAGCACAGGTCCTACCACCACTACCACTGTTGAAAAGATCACGTGACTATGATGTCATCGCAGGTCCTTCAGCTGTGAAGTAAAGGCAGAACTTGCAGCAGATTCAAGTCCAAATTAGGCCCCCCAAAAACAGTAAGATTGCAAAAATAGCCAAGGTCAGGAAGGTGAAAATATTTTTTTCAGGAGGGATTTAACATCTGAATTATTATTTTTTTTTTATTATTTTGTATGCAATCCTATGTGTCCTTTTAAAGAATAGTGATGAGCGGCATAGGCAATATTTAAATTCGGATATTTCACAAATTGTTGGCCAAATATTCACCATAAAATAGAAAATTTGAGAATTTGTGATCTCCAGTCATTATTTACTTGATTGCAAAAATCGGCAATGTAATATATTTGCAATAAAAATTTGTGATTAGAATATTCGCGATCAACACTAAGTAGTAGGCAACTTTCCAATTGGTTGCCAGGGATTTTGCTAAGTGACGATTTTCGCAATAAATTCACGATCAACACTATTCGCAGATATGAATATATAGCACTATATCTATTATATAAAGCTAATTGTATGTATGCATGTATGTGTGTATGTATATCCACTAAAGGAATCCGCACCATCGCATTTACAATCACGAAATTTGGCACACAGGTACATCAGGTGTCTGGGAAGGTTTTAGACCAGGTCTCAGCTCTCTCTCCAAAAAATGCATTAGCCAATAAAAGCCTGGTCACATGACCCTTATCAGCCAATAGAAGCTCTCTGGCAGTTTGTCTCCACACACACAGTTTTACTCCAGGTAACCATAACAATGCAGCCTTGTTTCTTCGCTGGTGTAGATGAGTTTTAAAGGAAATCAGTCACCAGGATAATCGCTTTTGAAGTAAAGCCATGGCCTAATAGCACTTAGTACCTTATTTCCTGAGGTTTCCATAACAACTCGGCCATTTCTCTTCACTGCTGCAGGTCAGCTTTAAAGGGGCAGGGCGCTGTGGATGACACTGTTAAGGGAGCAGAATGCTGTGGAGGTAACAGCTCAGGGGGCAAGTAGGGTGGCCATTCAAGTCACCCTTAAAACCCCGCTCTCAGGTCCCACTAAGCCACGCCCTGATTCGTTTAGGCCACGCCCCTCCCCCTCCACAGCCAGCGGGGATTGACAAAATGAAGAAATCAACTTCTGTCAGCTGACGGTGACTTTCTCCCTGCAGCTCACATTCAGACAGAGCAGTGCTGCTGTCTTAGAGTGAGCTGTTCAAAAGGACTCATCCTGATCCAGTTAGACCACGCCCCTCCCACTCAGCCTGCAGGGATTGAAAAAATAAAGTTAAAAATCAACTTTTAGATCCTGCTAAACCACACCCCCGATACAGTTAGGCCAGGCCCCCTCACCCCTCCGTATCCGGCGAGGATTGATAAAATGAAGTTAAAAATCAACTTCTGTCAGCTGCAGAGGTGGGATGTACGGTGACTTTCTCTCTGTAGCTCACACTCAGAGAGCACAGTACTGCTGTCTTAGAGTGAGCTGTTAAAACGGCCGTGCCCCCTATCCGGTTAGGCCACGACTACTCCCACTCCTTATCCGACAGGGATTGAAAAAATTAAGTTAAAAATCAACTGCTAGGATCCGCTAAGCAACAACCCTGAATGGTTTGGCCACACACCCTCCTCCTCTGCAGCCGACGGAAGTTAAAAATCAACTTTTGTCAGCTGCAGGGGTGGGAGTGAGGGTGACTTTCTCCCTGCAGCTCACACTCAGACAGCACAGTGCTGCTGTCTGAGAGTGAGCTTTTCAAAAGGACATCCCTGTGTCCATCCAGGCCCTGTGGCAGTTGGAGGACAGGGAGTCAGTAAACCGTACTGTCTGGCCTAAAACTGGACCTCTGGCCACCCTAAGGGCAGGCTGCTGTGGAGGTCACAGTTAAGGGAATGGTCTGCTATGGAGGTCAGTGTTAAGGGGCAGATTGCTGTAAAGGCCACTGTTAAGGGGGCAGCCCCCTGGGGAGGTCACTGTCAAGGGGGTGGTGTTCTGTGAAACTCACTGTTAAAGGGGAAGGCTGCTGTAAAGGTCAAATTTAAGGGGGTGAGCTGCTGTGAAGGTCCCATTTTAAGGGATGGGGAATTGTGGGGGGGTCAGTGTTAAGGGGTCGGGGCTGTGAAGGTCACTATTTAGGGGCGGGGTGCTGTAGGTGTCACTGTTATAGTGGATACTGTTGATAACACACAGAAACATTACATGAAATAGATTAAATATACCCAGGCGAAGCCGTATCCTTCACCTAGTTCTAAATATATGTGAATTCTCGAAGGAGCGATATTCGCGATTAAAATTCGTAATTCGAATATTCGCGCTCAACACTATTAAAGAAGCACTCACAAAAAATCTATTCTCTGGCCCTTTAGAAAGGTACACAGAGTCTTATGTGTGGACAGGAAAGCAGTTTCTCTAATTGTTCCTTTTTGATGGGCCAGAGAATAAGTGGGAGTGTGTCTTTATCTAGCAATACCTGGTACTATTTGTATGTTTATTGCTCATTAGAGGGTAACCTCTCCAAAAGACCATCTATTTGATAAGAATAAGTTCCACCATATATTATGCATACTGACCATCTTCTTAGAGAAGACCACCTCCAAAAAGACCCTTTCAAGATACTATTTTTGCAGGTCATCTTAAAGAGGTTTCATTGTACTCACTTTCCTCTTAAAAATGTACGGGTTATCGGGGTCCAGCAAATAAACTGTAATCATAGCATAGTGAAAAAAGTTCTACAAACTTTCAGTATAATTTCATTAGTTATTCCTTTAGGGTTCAAATACCTCTGTTTGTAATCATTGATTGGTATATTCCATTGTTTACTTCCAGAGGGTATGTGTTTTTCCGGCCTTGTGATGATTCCATGCATCGATTATTAGTTACAGTAAAACTGTAATTATTAGAGCTCTGACAGCCATGGAGCTGATTGATGAAAATTTCTGCAAGCAGAAATCTGATGACCTCGAGGCATAGTTAAATAAGTATATTACAAAACTGCACAATCTTTCACTCTACAATATTTTACAGTATTAGAAAAATATGGCTTTTTTCTTCCAGAAATGTCCTCACACCTGGCTAAGTGTTGTGTCTAATATTGGAGCTCAGTCTCATTCACCCAGTATGCTTTGCTAAGCTGTGGTGTTGGCACAGGTAGATAGGCATAGATAGATGTTACAATTAGTGTTGATCTAGCACCCAAGTGCTCGGGTGCTCGGGCCGAAGCTGACCATTTAAAAAATTATGAGAGAGTGCCTGCTGCTTAGCTGACCATCGAAACCTGAAAATGATTGTAGGTGAGGGCCTGTAGGTAAGCTGACCCTGTGAAAGATTATATGTGAGGGCCTGCAGGTTAGCTGACCTTCGAAAACATTATGGGCGAGGGCCTGATATCTCTTTGTGGACTCTAGATAACTTCTGGCTGATCGCACATCCCCGTGACATTGACGATCCATTTGGATGTCTGCCCTATCAACTGGAGCAATTTTTCAACAAGGACCTTCTGATATAGCACCGTTTTGCTTGTCCTCTCCACCAGAGGAATGAGAGAGGAGAAGTTCTCTTTGTAGTGGGGGTCGAGAAGGGCGAACAACCAGTAATCCGTGTTGTCCAAAATGTGTATAACGCACAGGTCGCGGGAATGGCAGCCTAACATAAAGTCAGCCATGTGTGCCAGAGTACCAATAGGCAAGACTTCGCTGTCGTCATCAGGAGTTCAACTGACCCTGTAAAAGATTGTATGTGAGGGCCTGTAGGTGAGCTGACTCTTTAAAGCATTATATGCATGAGATGACTATCGAAAACATTGTGGGCGAGGGCCTGCCGTCGCTTTGTTGACTCTAGATAACTTCTGGCTGATCGCTTGTCCCCATGACGTTGACGATCCATTTGGATGTCTGCCCTATCAACTTTCGATGGTACTTTCTGCGCTTACCATGGTGACCACGGGTAACGGGTTTGATTCCGGAGAGGGAGCCTGAGAAACGGCTACCACATCCAAGGAAGGCAGCAGGCGCGCCAATTATCCACTCCCGAGTCGGGGAGGTAGTGACAATAAATAACAATACAGGACTCTTAAGAGGCCCTGTTATTGGAATGAATACCCTATTAAATCCTTTAACTGCGTCCGTCAGGGCATGTGTGATGTTACGGGACAGATGTTGGTGTAGGCGGGCACGGCATACCGTGAAAAATAGTGGCGGCAGGGGACTGCGCAACTCGGGTCGGACACTGACATCAGGCTTGCGGAAGGCTCAGTGTCCACAAGCCTAAATGTCAACATTTCTAGGGCCAGTAATTTGGAAAGCTGCGCGTTTAGTGCTATGGCCTGTGGGTGGGAGGCTGGGTATTTGCGCTTGCGTACAAAAGCCTGGGGTAAGGACATTTGGACGCTGTGCTGGGACAGGGAAGTGGATGTGGTCGCTGATGGTGCTTGCGAAGGTCCAGGTGCAGGGCGGCAGGCATCCGGGCCTGCACCCTCGACAGAGGATTGGCCAGCAGCACGTAACACCATCTATTTAAAAAGTACACTGTATGTCACAGATACATTTTTTTAACTCACACGTTGCACTGGAGATATCCCACAGATATCCCCATGTCAATTCTGTCACCAGCGGCTAATAAAAATGACAGGGGATGTCACAGATATTGGGGATGAGGAAACGATATATTGCAGAGGTACCACAGGTAATGTCACTGCTCGCAGCATCTACAGAAAAAGTACACTGTATGTCACAGATAAAAAATGTATGCGCACTCGTTACACTGAAGAGGTTCCCCTGGTAATGTCACTGTAATGTCACTGTACTTAAAAAAGTACACGGTATGTCACTGATATTTTTTGGATGCACACACTTTACACAGGAGATGTGGCACAGATAATTTAACTGTCCGCAGCGGACCATGTCTACGGAAAAAAGTACACTGGATGTCAGTGATATTTTAGGGATGCGCCTCGTTAAACAGGAGATGTGGCGCAAATAATTTAACTGTCCGCAGCGGCCTATTAGACGCTATTTAGCGCAGGATGAGCTCAAAATATACATTGCTGCTGTCACACACAATAGTCCTTAAAAGGACTTTTGGACCTCTAAAAAGTTTTTCTAATAAAAATCTTCCAATACCACTTCCTACACTGTCTGTCCCTTCCTATGCACAGCTCTCCCTAAGACTGAGCAATTTAGCGCAGGTTGTGCTACGAACATAACGTCCTTCACATGACGGTGACGGCACCCCAGGACCTTCACCCCGTGTTCCAAATGCCGTTATGGTCCGTGGTAGCGGTATCCATAACGGGATGCTTTGATAACCCGAACCCAAACTTTGGATGCCGAACTTAAAACACAAGTTCACTCAACTCTACTCAGCACTGTATTAAGGAGTGACTGCGGACTAGGAAGGATCGAGCACATAGAAACATTGTTAGGGAAGCGGCCGCACCAATCAACAGCTTTAGCCCGCATCACGTGGGATGCCAGGGGTGATGACGTATAGGACCCCGTAGGACGCCACGGTAGGTCCTAGAAGGGCGCTAAAGTAGCTGGATACACGGATGGCCGGCTGTGTCTGAAGTAGTGGTAAAGTACTTATACTTTTAATTACTAATCGGAACATTTGAAGCACATAGAGTGCTTGTCATAGATATACCATCAACAGATATATGGGACTATTTTCAGCTGCCCAAAACATAAGCATAAATGAGGATGTGGAGATGTCATATATGAATTAGACACTTGTTGAATCCATCATATGCATATCCTTATTTGTGGTTAATCTTCCACACTGATAATCAAATTGAATCTAATTGTGAAGTTTATCTCAGAGCCTGTTGAATTGAATGGACTAAACAGTACAAAACTGTCCTTTTATGGTACTTTTTTATATGAATTGTTTTCTTATATGAATTATGTTATTATATGAATAACTTTTATATTTTTACTTTTTATAATGTGATATGAATTCTTTATCATAATTACTGCGGTGAATAAAGTCTCTAATTACAATTGAGACACCTCTGCTCTATAGATTCTGTGTCTTGCGTGACCCTCTACACTGTATTTTTGCGCTACAAACATTTTTTGCTGCTGTCACACACAATATTCCTTAAAAGGACTTATGGGTCTCCGAAAAGTTTTTCTAATAAAAATCTTCCAATAACACTCCATACACTGTCTGTCCCATCCTATGCTCAGCTCTCCCTGACTAATACTGAGCCAAACACGTGTCATTTGGTGCTATATAGCACCCGATGATGCGTTTCGGCCAGCCAATCACTGTAATGCCAGTAGCCAACATGGCTACAGCATTACAGTGCGTGCCAGTACCTCCCTGCACGTTTATTGGTGGCCAAATACTGCAATGTGCCGGTTTTCGGCCGAGCATGCTCACTCAACACTAGTTACAATGTTTCTGGAAGATAATGACCATGTTTTTTCTAATTGTTTGCATCCTCTTTAAGATTTTTTTGCTGAAGCACCAAGTTATATTGTCCTATTTCAACATGCCTGTTCATTTGTTCCCCTGGCAGATAAGCAGCACCAGATGCATCTGACAGCCTCTCACCCTTACTCTCATTATGACAGTTAACATACATTCTTGGCTGATCTGCATGTAAATCTTTATGAAGGAGTTATTACATGTTCATTCATGAACTTACATACTGCTAAAGATCCAACAGTTCGATTGTTTGAGTTACAAAAAAGGCTGCTCTACATGTACAGTATCTGGTATTAAAGACAGTGAATCATCTTTGAAAAGAGTTGTATTGTCTTTAATACTTATATGTGCTTGATAACTCTTCTGCTATATTCTTAGTCTGTAAAGATGAATGTAATCATGGACTAGTGGATGAGGATTGGGGTCTAATTTTGGCGTCTGATGAAGATTGGGGTTCTGACCTTAGGTCTGATGAAAAATATTTTGTTCTTATTTTCTTCTTTTATATCCTAGGTAACTCTTATGGTCTGTTGTATCTATGTAATGCATCAATTAACCAGAAAATTAAACCTTAGTGCTGATTACTAGAGATGAGCGAACACCTGGATGTTCGGGTTCAAGAGGTTCGGCCGAACTTCCGGAATATGTCCGGGTTCGTGATCCGAACTCAACCCGAACTTCATCCCGAACCCGAACCCCATAGAAGTCAATGGGGACCGGAACTTTTGGGCACTAAAAAGGCTGTAAAAGACTCCCGGAAAGGGCTAGAGGGCTGCAAAAGGCAGCAAAATGTAGGTAAATCCCCTGCAAACAAATGTAGATAGGGAAATGAATTAAAATAAAATTAAATAAATAAAAATTAACCAATATCAATTGGAGAGAGGTCCCACAGCAAGGAATCATGCGTCATATCACCCAGCACTGGAGAAGGCCACTCTCATTTATTTCGGACCAGCACCCAGACAGAGGATACAGGTCCCACAGCAAGGAATCATGCGTCATATCAACCACCACCGGAGAAGGCCACTCTCATTTATTTAGGACCAGCACCCAGACAGAGGAGAGAGGTCCCACAGCAAGGAATCATGCCTCATATCAACCACCACCGGAGAAGGCCACTCTCATTTATTTTGGACCAGCACCCAGACAGAGGATACAGGTCCCACAGCAAGGAATCATGCGTCATATCAACCACCACCGGAGAAGGCCACTCTTATGTATTTTGGACCAGCACCCAGACAGAGGAGAGAGGTCCCACAGCAAGGAATCATGCCTCATATCAACCACCACCGGAGAAGGCCACTCTCATGTATTTTGGACCAGCACCCAGACAGAGGAGAGAGGTCCCACATCAAGGAATCATGCGTCATATCAACCCCCACCGGAGAAGGCCACTCTCATTTATTTTGGACCAGCACCCAGACAGAGGATACAGATCCCACAGCAAGGAATCATGCGTCATATCAGCCACCACCGGAGAAGGCCACTCTCATTTATTTTGGACCAGCACCCAGACAGAGGATACAGGTCCCACAGCAAGGAATCATGCCTCATATCAACCACCACCGGAGAAGGCCACTCTCATGTATTTTGGACCAGCATCCAGACAGAGGAGAGAGGTCCCACATCAAGGAATCATGCGTCATATCAACCACCACCGGAGAAGGCCACTCTCATTTATTTCGGACCACCACCCAGACAGAGGAGAGAGGTTTTCACAGCAGAGAATCAGGCATTTAGATCACCCACCACAGGAGTAGGCCATCAATTAATGGGACCCCGGCAACCATGTCAGATGGCACAAACATCAGTTTCACATCACCCAGCATAGGAGAAGGCAACTTTGAGAGACTTTGACCCCTGCACCCAGACGGAGGAGAGAGGTTTCACAGCAGAGAATCAGGCATTTAGATCACCCACCACAGGAGTAGGCCATCATTTAATGGGACCCCGGCAACCATGTCAGATGGCACAAACATCAGTTTCACATCACCCAGCACAAGAGAAGGCGACTTTGAGAGACTTTGACCCCTGCACCCAGACGGAGGAGAGAGGTTTCACAGCAGAGAATCAGGCATTTAGATCACCCACCACAGGAGTAGGCCATCATTTAATGGGACCCCGGCAACCATGTCAGATGGCACAAACATCAGTTTCACATCACCCAGCACAAGAGAAGGCGGCTTTGAGAGACTTTGACCCCTGCACCCAGACGGAGGAGAGAGGTCCCACAGCAGAGATTCAGGCATTTATATCAGCCAGCACAGGAGAAGGCCGCTTTCAGTGACTTAGGCCTTAGCACCGACACAGAGGAGACAGGTCAGATAGCACAAGCATCAGTTTCACATCAACCACCACAGGAGAAGGAGGGCACTTTTAGAGACTTTGACCCTGCACCCAGAAAGAGGAGAGAGGTCCCACAGCAGAGATTCAGGCATTTATATCAGCCAGCACAGGAGAAGGCCGCTTTCAGTGACTTAGGCCTTAGCACCGACACAGAGGAGACAGGTCAGATAGCACAAGCATCAGTTTCACATCAACCACCACAGGAGAAGGGCACTTTTAGAGACTTTGACCCCTGCACCCAGAAAGAGGAGAGAGGTCCCACAGCAGAGATTCAGGCATTTATATCAGCCAGCACAGGAGAAGGCCGCTTTCAGTGACTTAGGCCTTACCACCGACAGAGAGGAGACAGGTCAGATAGCACAAGCATCAGTTTCACATCAACCACCACAAGAGAAGGGCACTTTTAGAGACTTTGACCCCTGCACCCAGAAAGAGGAGAGAGGTCCCACAGCAGAGATTCAGGCATTTATATCAGCCAGCACAGGAGAAGGCCGCTTTCAGTGACTTAGGCCTTAGCACCGACACAGAGGAGACAGGTCAGATAGCACAAGCATCAGATTTACATCAACCACCACAGGAGAATGGCACTTTTAGAGACTTTGACCCCTGCACCCAGAAAGAGGAGAGAGGTCCAACAGCAGAGATTCAGGCATTTATATCAGCCAGAACAGGAGAAGGCCGCTTTTAGTGACTTAGGCCTTAGCACCGACACAGAGGAGACAGGTCAGATAGCACAAGCATCAGTTTCACATCAACCACCACAAGAGAAGGGCACTTTTAGAGACTTTGACCCCTGCACCCAGAAAGAGGAGAGGTCCCACAGCAGAGATTCAGGCATTTATATCAGCCAGCACAGGAGAAGGCCGCTTTCAGTGACTTAGGCCTTAGCACCGACACAGAGGAGACAGGTCAGATAGCACAAGCATCAGATTTACATCAACCACCACAGGAGAATGGCACTTTTAGAGACTTTGACCCCTGCACCCAGAAAGAGGAGAGAGGTCCCACAGCAGAGATTCAGGCATTTATATCAGCCAGAACAGGAGAAGGCCGCTTTCAGTGACTTAGGCCTTAGCACCGACACAGAGGAGACAGGTCAGCTAGCACAAGCATCAGTTTCACATCACCCACCACAGGAGTAGGCCATCATTTAATGGGACCCCGGCAACCATGTCAGATGGCACAAACATCAGTTTCACATCACCCAGCACAAGAGAAGGCGACTTTGAGAGACTTTGACCCCTGCACCCAGACGGAGGAGAGAGGTCCCACAGCAGAGATTCAGGCATTTATATCAGCCAGCACAGGAGAAGGCCGCTTTCAGTAACTTAGGCCTTAGCACCGACACAGAGGAGACAGGTCAGATAGCACAAGCATCAGTTTCACATCAACCACCACAGGAGAAGGGCACTTTTAGAGACTTTGACCCCTGCACCCAGAAAGAGGAGAGAGGTCCCACAGCAGAGATTCAGGCATTTATATCAGCCAGCACAGGAGAAGGCCGCTTTCAGTGACTTAGGCCTTAGCACCGACACAGAGGAGACAGGTCAGATAGCACAAGCATCAGTTTCACATCAACCACCACAGGAGAAGGGCACTTTTAGAGACTTTGACCCTGCACCCAGAAAGAGGAGAGAGGTCCCACAGCAGAGATTCAGGCATTTATATCAGCCAGCACAGGAGAAGGCCGCTTTCAGTGACTTAGGCCTTAGCACCGACACAGAGGAGACAGGTCAGATAGCACAAGCATCAGTTTCACATCAACCACCACAGGAGAAGGGCACTTTTAGAGACTTTGACCCCTGCACCCAGAAAGAGGAGAGAGGTCCCACAGCAGAGATTCAGGCATTTATATTAGCCAGCACAGGAGAAGGCCACTTTCAGTGACTTAGGCCTTAGCACCGACACAGAGGAGACAGGTCAGATAGCACAAGCATCCGTTTTACATCAACCACCACAGGAGTAGGCCACCTTTTGTTTCTTTGACCCCTGCACCCAGAAAGAGGAGAGAGGTCCCACAGCAGAGATTCAGGCATTTATATCAGCCAGCACAGGAGATGGCCGCTTTCAGTGACTTAGGCCTTACCACCGACACAAAGGAGACAGGTCAGATAGCACAAGCATCAGATTTACATCAACCACCACAGGAGAATGGCACTTTTAGAGACTTTGACCCCTGCACCCAGAAAGAGGAGAGAGGTCCCACAGCAGAGATTCAGGCATTTATATCAGCCAGAACAGGAGAAGGCCGCTTTTAGTGACTTAGTCCTTAGCACCGACACAGAGGAGACAGGTCAGATAGCACAAGCATCAGTTTCACATCAACCACCACAAGAGAAGGGCACTTTTAGAGACTTTGACCCCTGCACCCAGAAAGAGGAGAGAGGTCCCACAGCAGAGATTCAGGCATTTATATCAGCCAGCACAGGAGAAGGCCGCTTTCAGTGACTTAGGCCTTAGCACCGACACAGAGGAGACAGGTCAGATAGCACAAGCATCAGATTTACATCAACCACCACAGGAGAATGGCACTTTTAGAGACTTTGACCCCTGCACCCAGAAAGAGGAGAGAGGTCCCACAGCAGAGATTCAGGCATTTATATCAGCCAGAACAGGAGAAGGCCGCTTTCAGTGACTTAGGCCTTAGCACCGACACAGAGGAGACAGGTCAGCTAGCACAAGCATCAGTTTCACATCAACCACCACAGGAGAAGGGTACTTTTAGAGACTTTGACCCCTGCACCCAGAAAGAGGAGAGAGATCCCACAGCAAAGATTCAGGCATTTATATCAGCCAGCACAGGAGAAGGCCGCTTTCAGTGACTTAGGCCTTAGCACCGACACAGAGGAGACAGGTCAGATAGCACAAGCATCAGATTTACATCAACCACCACAGGAGAATGGCACTTTTAGAGACTTTGACCCCTGCACCCAGAAAGAGGAGAGAGGTCCCACAGCAGAGATTCAGGCATTTATATCAGCCAGAACAGGAGAAGGCCGCTTTCAGTGACTTAGGCCTTACCACCGACACAGAGGAGACAGGTCAGATAGCACTAGCATCAGTTTCACATCAACCACCACAAGAGAAGGGCACTTTTAGAGACTTTGACCCCTGCACCCAGAAAGAGGAGAGAGGTCCCACAGCAGAGATTCAGGCATTTATATCAGCCAGCACAGGAGAAGGCCGCTTTCAGTGACTTAGGCCTTAGCACCGACACAGAGGAGACAGGTCAGATAGCACAAGCATCAGTTTCTCATCAACCACCACAGGAGAAGGGCACTTTTAGAGACTTTGACCCCTGCACCCAGAAAGAGGAGAGAGGTCCCACAGCAGAGATTCAGGAATTTATATCAGCCAGCACAGGAGAAGGCCGCTTTCAGTGACTTAGGCCTTAGCACCGACACAGAGGAGACAGGTCAGATAGCACAAGCATCAGTTTTACATCAACCACCACAGGAGTAGGCCACCTTTTGTTTCTTTGACCCCTGCACCCAGGAAGAGGAGAGAGGTCCCACAGCAGAGATTCAGGCATTTATATCAGCCACCACAGGAGAAGGCCGCTTTCAGTGACTTTGGCCCCCTGCACCCACACAAAGGAGACATGTCAGACAGCACAAGTATAACATTAATATCACCCAGCACAGGAGAAGGACACTTTCATGTACTTTGGCCCCGGCACCCAGACAGAGGGAAGGTTGATTCAACTCTGGGTTGCACACCAAGATCCTACTTAATTTCAAAAATTGATTTTTCAATGAAGAAGTGGCCAGGAGTACAAGACAACATGGTTTAAGGCAGTTATTAAGGACTACTCTGCACAAGGGAGGGTCAGGTCTTGTGGGATCCATGCTTGGTTCATTTTTATAAATGTCAGCTTGTCCACGTTGGCTGCGGACAGACGGCTGCGTTTGTCAGTAATGACGCCCCCTGCCGTGCTGAATACACGTTCAGATAAAACGCTGGCCGCCGGGCAGGCCAGCACCTCCAAGGCATAACATGCTAATTCTGGCCACGTGGACAATTTGGAAACCAAGAAGTTGAATGGGGCCGAACCATCCGTCAGTACGTGGAGTTGTGTGCAGACGTACTGTTCAACCATGTTAGTGAAATGTTGCCTCCTGCTAACACGTTCCGTATCAGGTGGTGGGGCAGTTAGCTGTGGCGTGGAGACAAAACTTTTCCACATTTCTGCCATGCTAACCCTGCCCTCAGAGGAGCTGGCCGTGACACTGCTGCGTGGGCGACCTCTAGCTCCTCCTCTGCCTTGGCCTTCCACCTGTTCCCCTGTGACAGTTGGGAATGCTCTCAGGAGCGCGTCTACCAGTGTGCGCTTGTACTCGCGCATCTTCCTATCACGCTCCAGTGCAGGAAGTAAAGTGGGCACATTGTCTTTGTACCATGGATCCAGCAGGGTGGCCACCCAGTAGTCAGCACATGTTAAAATGTGGGCAACTCTGCTATCATTGCGCAGGCACTGCAGCATGTAATCGCTCATGTGTGCCAGGCTCCCCAGAGGTAAGGACAAGCTGTCCTCTGTGGGAGGCGTATCGTCATCATCCTCTGTATCCCCCCAGCCACGCCCCAGGGATGTGCCTGCGCTGTGCTGGGTGCCACCCCGCTGTGAACCTGCTTCATCCTCATCCTCCTCCACCTCCTCCTCATCCTCCTCGTCCTCCAGTAGTGGTCCCTGGCTGGCCACATTTGTACCTGCCCTCTGCTGTTGCAAAAAACCTCCCTCTGAGCCACTTCAAACAGACTGGCCTGAAAGTGCTAAAAACGACCCGTCATCCTCCTCCTCCTCCTCCTGGCCCTGGCCCACCTCCTCTCCCATCATCGCCCTAAGCGTTTTCTCTAGGAGACATAGAATTGGTATCGTCACGCTGATAACAGTGGCATCGCCACTGGCCATGTTGGTGGCTTACTCTAAACAGCGCAACAGGGCACACAGGTCTCGCATGGAGGCCCAATCATTGGTGGTGAAGTGGTGCTGTTCCGCAGTGCGACTGACCCGTGCGTGCTGCAGCTGAAACTCCACTATTGCCTGCTTCTGCTCGCACAGTCTCTCCAGCATGTGCAAGGTGGAGTTCCACTGGGTGGGCACGTCGCATATTAGGCGGTGAGCGGGAAGGCCGAAGTTCCGCTGTAGCGCTGACAGGCGAGCAGCGGCAGGATGTGAAGGCCGGAAGCGCGCACAGGCGGCCCGCACTTTATGCAGCAGCTCTGACATGTTGGGGTAGTTGTGAATGAACTTTTGCACCACCAAATTCAGCACATGCGCCAGGCAAGGGATGTGCGTCAAACCGGCTAGTCCCAGAGCTGCCACGAGATTTCGCCCATTATCGCACACCACCAGGCCGGGCTTGAGGCCCACCGGCAGCAACCACTGGTCGGTCTGTTGTTCAATACCCCGCCACAACTCCTGCGCGGTGTGGGGCCTGTCCCCCAAACATATGAGTTTCAGAATGGCCTGCTGACGTTTACCCCGGGCTGTGCTGAAGTTGGTGGTGAAGATGTGTGGCTGACTGGATGAGCTGGTGGAAGCAGAGGAGGAGGAGGAGGAAGCCGAGTAGGAGGAGGAGGCTACAGGAGGCAAAGAATGATGCCCTGTGATCCTTGGCGGCGGAAGGACGTGTGCCAAGGAACTCTCCGCCTGGGGCCCAGCCGCCACTACATTTACCCAGTGTGCAGTTAGGGAGATATAGCGTCCCTGGCCGTGCTTACTGGTCCACGTATCTGTGGTTAGGTGGACCTTGCCACAAATGGCGTTGCACAGTGCACACTTGATTTTATCGGACACTTGCATGTGCAGGGAAGGCACGGCTGTCTTGGAGAAGTAGTGGCGGCTGGGAACCACATACTTGGGGACAGCCATGGCCATCAGCTGTTTGAAGCTGTCTGTGTCCACCAGCCGGAATGACAGCATTTCAAAGGCCAGTAGTTTAGAAATGCTGGCATTCAGGCCAAGGGCTCGAGGGTGACTAGGTGGGAATTTGCGCTTCCTCTCAAAGGTTTGAGAGATGGAGAGCTGAACGCTGCTGTGTGAAATAGTGGAGACGCTAGGTGACGGTGGTGGTGGTGGTGTCGGTGGCACATCCTCTGTTTGCTGCTCGGCAGATGGAAACATTCCTCTCGAGGCGGAAGCCGAGGCAGCAGCGCTAGAGGGAGCAGGGGGAGCCTGAGCGGGTTCCTTGTTTTTAAGGTGTGTACTCCACTGCAGTTCATGCTTTGCATGTAGATGCCTGAGCATGCAGGTGGTGCTCAGGTTAAGAACGTTAATGCCTCGCCTCAGGGTCTGATGGCACAGCGTGCAAACCACTCTGGTCTTGTCCTCAGCACATTGTTTGAAGAAGTGCCATGCCAGGGAACTCCTTGAAGATGCCCTTGGGGTGCTGGGTCCCTGTTGGCGCTGGCCAATAGCAGGCGAACTCTCTGGACGGCGGCTGTTCTGCTTTTGCCCCCTGCTCCCTCTTTGGCTTCGCTGTTGTCTCGGTCTCACCACTGCCTCTTCCTCTGAACTATTTAAGTCAGCGGCACGACCTTCAGTCCATGTGGGGTCTAAGACCTCATCGTCCTCTGCATCGTCTTCCACCCAGTCTTCCTCCCTGACCTCCTCCTGTTCAGTCTCCACACTGCAATAAGACGCGGCAGTGGGCACCAGTGTTTCGTCATCGTCAGAGACTCGGTCACTCTGCTGTGGTGGTATTCCCATGTCCTCATCATCTGGATACATAAGTGGTTGTGCGTCAGTGCATGGAATGTCTTCCACCGCTGGGGAAGGGCTAGGTGGACGCCCCTGGAAAACCGTGGGAGCAGAGTCTTCAAACAGAATAAGAGACTGCTGCATAACTTGAGGCTCAGCCAGTTTCCCTGATATGCATGGGGGTGATGTGACAGACTGATGGGCTTGGTTTTCAGGTGCCACCTGTGCACTTTCCGCAGAAGACTGGGCGGAAAACAATGTGGTGAATGTGCTGGAAGCACTGTCGGCCACCCAATCGACTAATGCCTGTACCTGCTCAGGCCTTACCATCCTCATAACGGCATTGGGCCCCACCAAATATCGCTGAAAATTCTGCCGGCTACTTGAGGGAGTTGGTTCACTACTTTGTGCGCCTGAGGCCGAACGGCCACGTACTCTGCCAGCAATAGAGGCTCCACGGACACCACCACGACCGCGTCCTCGTCCCTTAATAGAATGTTTCCTCATTGTTGCTATTCAACTCGCACCACAATAAAATATATTATTTTTTAGCCCCAAAATTCCCACACTGGAAGATATAATTCCTTTTTCCGGTATTAATTACAAGAACACTGCTGCTAATTGGACACCAGAATTTTTATAATGCTAGTTTCTGTACATAAATTCCCACACTGGAAGATATAATTCCTTTTTCCGGTATTAATTACAAGAAAACTGCTGCAAATTGGACACCAGAATTTTTAAAATGCTAGTTTTGGTACATAGGTTCCCACACGGGGAGATATAATTCCTTTTTACAGGAGTGAAAACGTGAGGCCTAGTGTTTCTGGTCTAACAAACACCAGGTTGATTAAATTGGCCTTTTTTTCACCAAAATTACAACACTGGACAATAATGCCTTTTGGCGGTATTAATTACAAGAACACTGCTGCTAATTGGACACCAGAATTTTTATAATGCTAGTTTGTGTACATAAATTCCCACACTGGAATATATAATTCCTTTTTCCGGTATTAATTACAAGAAAACTGCTGCAAATTGGACACCAGAATTTTTAATATGCTAGTTTTGGTACATAGGTTCTCACACGGGGAGATATAATTCCTTTTTACAGGAGTGAAAACGTGAGGCCTAGTGTTTCTGATCTAACAAACACCAGATTGATTAAATTGGCCTTTTTTTCACCAAAATTACAACACTGGACAATAATGCCTTTTGGCAGTATTAATTACAAGAACACTGCTGCTAATTGGACACCAGAATTTTTATAATGCTAGTTTGTGTACATAAATTCCCACACTGGAAGATTTAATTCCTTTTTCCGGTATTAATTACAAGAAAACAGCTGCAAATTGGACACCAGAATTTTTAATATGCTAGTTTTGTTACATAGGTTCCCACACGGGGAGATATAATTCCTTTTTACAGGAGTGAAAACGTGAGGCCTAGTGTTTCTGGTCTAACAAACACCAGATTGATTAAATTGGCCTTTTTTTCACCAAAATTACAACACTGGACAATAATGCCTTTTGGCGGTATTAATTACAAGAACACTGCTGCTAATTGGACACCAGAATTTTTATAATGCTAGTTTGTGCACATAAATTCCCATACTGGAAGATATAATTCCTTTTTCCGGTATTAAGTACAAGAAAACTGCTGCAAATTGGACACCAGAATTTTTAAAATGCTAGTTTTGGTACATAGATTCCACACGGGGAGATATAATTCCTTTTTACAGGAGTGAAAACGTGAGGCCTAGTGTTTCTGGTCTAACAAACACCAGATTGATTAAATTGGCCTTTTTTTCACCAAAATTACAACACTGGACAATAATGCCTTTTGGCGGTATTAATTACAAGAACACTGCTGCTAATTGGACACCAGAATTTTTATAATGCTAGTTTGTGTACATAAATTCCTACACTGGAAGATATAATTCTTTTTTCCGGTATTAATTACAAGAAAACTGCTGCAAATTGGACACCAGAATTTTTAATATGCTAGTTTTGGTACATAGGTTCCCACACGGGGAGATATAATTCCTTTTTACAGGAGTGAAAACGTGAGGCCTAGTGTTTCTGGTCTAACAAACACCAGATTGATTAAATTGGCCTTTTTTTCACCAAAATTACAACACTGGACAATAATGCCTTTTGGCGGTATTAATTACAAGAACACTGCTGCTAATTGGACACCAGAATTTTTATAATGCTAGTTTGTGTACATAAATTCCCACACTGGAATATATAATTCCTTTTTCCGGTATTAATTACAAGAAAACTGCTGCAAATTGGACACCAGAATTTTTAATATGCTAGTTTTGGTACATAGGTTCCCACACGGGAGATATAATTCCTTTTACAGGAGTGAAAACGTGAGGCCTAGTGTTTCTGGTCTAACAAACACCAGATTGATTAAATTGGCCTTTTTTCACCAAAATTACAACACTGGACAATAATGCCTTTTGGCGGTATTAATTACAAGAACACTGCTGCTAATTGGACACCAGAATTTTTATAATGCTAGTTTGTGTACATAAATTCCCACACTGGAAGATATAATTCCTTTTTCCGGTATTAATTACAAGAAAACTGCTGCAAATTGGACACCAGAATTTTTAATATGCTAGTTTTGGTACATAGATTCCCACACGGGAGATATAATTCCTTTTTACAGGAGTGAAAACGTGAGGCCTAGTGTTTCTGGTCTAACAAACACCAGATTGATTAAATTGGCCTTTTTTTCACCAAAATTACAACACTGGACAATAATGCCTTTTGGCGGTATTAATTACAAGAACACTGCTGCTAATTGGACACCAGAATTTTTATAATGCTAGTTTGTGTACATGAATTCCCACACTGGAAGATATAATTCCTTTTTCCGGTATTAATTACAAGAAAACTGCTGCAAATTGGACACCAGAATTTTTAATATGCTAGTTTTGGTACATAAGTTCCCACACGGGGAGATATAATTCCTTTTTACAGGAGTAAAAACGTGAGGCCTAGTGTTTCTGGTCTAACAAACACCAGATTGATTAAATTGGCCTTTTTTTCACCAAAATTACAACACTGGACAATAATGCCTTTTGGCGGTATTAATTACAAGAACACTGCTGCTAATTGGACACCAGAATTTTTATAATGCTAGTTTGTGTACATAAATTCCTACCCTGGAAGATATAATTCCTTTTTCCGGTATTAATTACAAGAAAACTGCTGCAAATTGGACACCAGAATTTTTAATATGCTAGTTTTGGTACATAGGTTCCCACACGGGGAGATATAATTCCTTTTTACAGGAGTGAAAACGTGAGGCCTAGTGTTTCTGGTCTAACAAACACCAGGTTGATTAAATTGGCCTTTTTTTCACCAAAATTACAACACTGGACAATAATGCCTTTTGGCGGTATTAATTACAAGAACACTGCTGCTAATTGGACACCAGAATTTTTATAATGCTAGTTTGTGTACATAAATTCCCACACTGGAATATATAATTCCTTTTTCCGGTATTAATTACAAGAAAACAGCTGCAAATTGGACACCAGAATTTTTAATATGCTAGTTTTGTTACATAGGTTCCCACACGGGGAGATATAATTCCTTTTTACAGGAGTGAAAACGTGAGGCCTAGTGTTTCTGGTCTAACAAACACCAGATTGATTAAATTGGCCTTTTTTTCACCAAAATTACAACACTGGACAATAATGCCTTTTGGCGGTATTAATTACAAGAACGCTGCTGCTAATTGGACACCAGAATTTTATAATGCTAGTTTGTGCACATAAATTCCCACACTGGAAGATATAATTCCTTTTTCCGGTATTAAGTACAAGAAAACTGCTGCAAATTGGACACCAGAATTTTTAAAATGCTAGTTTTGGTACATACATTCCACACGGGGAGATATAATTCCTTTTTACAGGAGTGAAAACGTGAGGCCTAGTGTTTCTGGTCTAACAAACACCAGATTGATTAAATTGGCCTTTTTTTCACCAAAATTACAACACTGGACAATAATGCCTTTTGGCGGTATTAATTACAAGAAAACTGCTGCAAATTGGACACCAGAATTTTTAATATGCTAGTTTTGGTACATAGGTTCCCACACGGGGAGATATAATTCCTTTTTACAGGAGTAAAAACGTGAGGCCTAGTGTTTCTGGTCTAACAAACACCAGATTGATTAAATTGGCCTTTTTTTCACCAAAATTACAACACTGGACAATAATGCCTTTTGGCGGTATTAATTACAAGAACACTGCTGCTAATTGGACACCAGAATTTTTATAATGCTAGTTTGTGTACATAAATTCCCACACTGGAAGATATAATTCCTTTTTCCGGTATTAATTACAAGAAAACTGCTGCAAATTGGACACCAGAATTTTTAATATGCTAGTTTTGGTACATAAGTTCCCACACGGGGAGATATAATTCCTTTTTACAGGAGTAAAAACGTGAGGTCTAGTGTTTCTGGTCTAACAAACACCAGATTGATTAAATTGGCCTTTTTTTCACCAAAATTACAACACTAGACAATAATGCCTTTTGGCGGTATTAATTACAAGAACACTGCTGCTAATTGGACACCAGAATTTTTATAATGCTAGTTTGTGTACATAAATTCCTACACTGGAAGATATAATTCCTTTTTCCGGTATTAATTACAAGAAAACTGCTGCAAATTGGACACCAGAATTTTTAATATGCTAGTTTTGGTACATAGGTTCCCACACGGGGAGATATAATTCCTTTTTACAGGAGTGAAAACGTGAGGCCTAGTGTTTCTGGTCTAACAAACACCTGATTGATTAAATTGGCCTTTTTTTCACCAAAATTACAACACTGGACAATAATGCCTTTTGGCGGTATTAATTACAAGAACACTGCTGCTAATTGGACACCAGAATTTTTATAATGCTAGTTTGTGTACATAAATTCCCACACTGGAAGATGTAATTCCTTTTTCCGTTATTAATTACAAGAAAACTGCTGAAAATTGGACACCAGAATTTTTAATATGCTTGTTTTGGTACATAGATTCCCACACGGGGAGATATAATTCCTTTTTACAGGAGTGAAAACGTGAGGCCTAGTGTTTCTGGTCTAACAAACACCAGGTTGATTAAATTGGCCTTTTTTTCACCAAAATTACAACACTGGACAATAATGCCTTTTGGCGGTATTAATTACAAGAACACTGCTGCTAATTGGACACCAGAATTTTTATAATGCTAGTTTGTGCACATAAATTCCTACACTGGAAGATATAATTCCTTTTTCCGGTATTAATTACAAGAAAACTGCTGCAAATTGGACACCAGAATTTTTAATATGCTAGTTTTGGTACATAGGTTCTCACACGGGGAGATATAATTCCTTTTTACAGGAGTGAAAACGTGAGGCCTAGTGTTTCTGGTCTAACAAACACCAGATTGATTAAATTGGCCTTTTTTTCACCAAAATTACAACGCTGGACGATATAATGCCTTTTGGCGGTATTAATTACAAGAGGACTGCTGGTATTTCAGAACACCGGAATTTTTAAAATGCTAGTTTTGCTAGATAAATTTCCCACACTGGGAGAAATATTGCCTAAGCCTTTTTACAGTATTAATTACAACAGGAGTGCTTCTTCTGGTCTAACACCAGAATAATTTTATTATTACGGTGAAAGCTTTTTCTAATTTATATTTCTGGCACATAAAAAAATATATATTTCTGGCTGACAGTATTGGACAAAGTAGTGGCACTGGCTAGCCTAGCTGGAACAGCACATTCATGGGATTTGCTATCCAAGTGGGTTACTTTCAGTTTCACCACTGATATATTAAATATCTTTGCAGTTAGTATGGGTGACACAAGCACAGCCAAACCCCTGATGTAGTATATCTATGAAAAAATCGACTATTACATGAGATTAATGGACGTTGTGGCAGCTTTTGCTGTAGCACCACAAGTCCCAAAATGGCCGCCGCCTATCAGCCCAGTAACATGTGCCAGAAAACAGTCTGCCCAGCCAGAAAAAAATAGACTTTGACTGAGCAGCTGAATCGCTGTTGTTCTGATTCACAGGTGTAGATTTTTCACTTCTTTGGAGCTTTGGTTTAGACTCTGTGGCAGCAAGTGCTGGCGCACCACAAGTCCCAAAATGGCCACCGCCCGGTCAGCCCAGTTACATGTGCCAGTAAAAATCGCTCTGGCCAGTCTCAACAAAATAGTGACTTTCAGTGAACAGCTCAGCTGAGTTGTTCTGATGCACAGGTGTAGAAAGGTAGATCATTCAATCACTTCTTTATCCCTGCCTATCTCGCCCTCACAGAAGCTGCATCCTCTCCCTACACTAGTCAGAGCAGTGTGACGTGCGGCGCTACGTGACTCCAGCTTAAATAGAGGCTGGGTCACATGCTGCACTTGGCCAATCACAGTCATGCCATTAGTAGGCATGGCTGTGATGGGCTCTTAGGGCAAGAAGTAAAACGCTAGCTGATTGGCTGCTATGCAGCCCTTCAGAAAGCGGGAAGAAATCGACGAACACCGGACCCGAACCCGAACTTTTTTGAAAATGTCCGTGTTCGGGTCCGTATCACGGACACCCCAAAATTCGGTACGGACCCGAACGATTTTCGAACTGTTCGCTCAACACTACTGATTACTAAAAAGTTAAATATCGAAAATAGTTCCCAAAAGATGTCCATGTTTGAGATTCTTGATATCCTCTTTGACATAGATATAGAGTAATTTTACATGCAGAACAATAGAAAACTGTAAACCACGTGATTGGAATGCAGTCATGTGGTACAAGTGAAGGAACGGAATGAAGCTGATAATTCAATAATCTACAAATGTATTTTTTGGATGTCCATTAGAAATGGTGGAAATGATTTAAAAAAATTGGTGCTTCCTTAAAGGGGTTTTGTCTCTTCATCAAGTGGCATTAATCATGTAGAGAAAGTTAACACAAGCCACTTACTAATATATTGTTATTACCTATATTTCTTCCTTTGCTGGCTGGATTAATTTTCCCATCACATTATACACTGCTCGTTGCCATTAGTGGTGGTCGTGCTTGTACACTGTAGAAAAAATTCTAGCCTCTCTGGTGGCCGGGACCATAGGAGCTCACATCGACTAGTGCTTTTTTTTTATAGTATGCAAGCACAGCCACTATGCTGGAGTGTAGGGTAGTCATGACCATGGAAACGAGCAGGGTATAATTTGATGGAAAAATAAGTCCAGCCATCAAAGGAAGGAATATGGATAATAAAAATACATTAGTTATTGGCTCTAATTAACTTTCTCTACATAATAAATGCTATTTCCTGAAGTGATAAAACCCCATTAAGGGTACATCATAACTGAAATGCATTTAGTATGGTTGTTTTCCTTGTGAGATATATTGCACTTTTTATTTCAGTGATCTTGTTTCTGTAGCTGACTTGTTTATAGATTTAATAAATATATTCTCAAAAAATGTTCTAATGCATTACACCCTTTTAATTATAAAACAATGTAGGAAAAACAATGTATTAATGGAACAGTTAAATATAAGGTTTGTAGTTTGGTGAGAAGAATGTTCTGGCTATATTTTCCAGAATAACTGTAACATGAGACTTCACATAGTGAAAAAAATCAATGAAGATTCAGTCATATGTCAAATAAAGGAAGAATGCATGAACTTTTGGCCCATATCACTGACACTCTCAATGGAAATAGATATTAGATTTTTGTTGGCATCCAACTTTGAAATTGACAATGATCATGCAAGTGTATGGATATTTAGAGAATTTCTACCCCTAAAAACTGGCCACATATTAGTAACAGAGAAGTTAGACCATTAGATAGCTTTTGGAAATTAGATTTACTAGAGATATTAGTAGTTTTCTACAGTATTCATTTGTAGTAGTCTTTTCAAAAGAAGTTTAGCCATTTTTGCTGGCACCTTTGTCACCTTTGAGTTAGGTTAACTCAGGAATCAGCAACCTTTGGCACTGTAGTTGTTACAAAAACTACAGTTCCCATCATGCTCCATTCATTTTTATAGGAGTTCAGAGCACAGTTTACCACATGTATGATGGAGGTTGCTGAGCCCTGATTAAACTGATGTGTAGAAATGTCAGATTGTTATAAGACAGTGCTGACAGAGGTTACATGGGTTGTCTGGCTCAGACAACTTTTTGTTACGAGTCCACGAATGACTGACTGAAAATGGGGCCTCACATCTGGATAAAGAAAGCATTATATGCTGCTCATACTATGTCTCCTTCCTAGTAATAATGGAATAGTGTAAATCACTTTCTATTCTAGCACATCCATGGTCCTGGCCCCTTTCTGTTGACTCAGGAAAATGTCTTCAAAAGGGTAGTAGCTAATGCTCAGCATAGTGTATGCATAGATCTGCATTCTGTATTATATTCTCTTCTATGACCTAAATGACTATAAACTGTAAATAAGACTACACAAATGCTATATTTCAGACAGAGTAAAATTGCTAAAGACATGAGCTGAAGTTGAGTCTGATGTCATGATGATCTTTCACAAGCTCATGTCACTATTATCTTCAATGGAGTCTGCTGAAAGTTATGCATACCAGGAATGTGGAGCTCAGGGAACTTCTACTTGATATGGATGGATGAGACTCGGCATCAAAATTCTTTTACAATATGGGAATAACTGAACAAATAAAGTATACCCTGTCATCATGTAAATTGAAGTACGACCTTCAACATTGAAGTGAAGAACTTGTTCAGTAACAGTTTCCATTTCTACTACTATCATATTAATAATAAGCATAATCTTCATCATCATTACCATAACCACTGCTACTATCACCAACATCATTTAAGATGAATCAATAGCACAAAGAAGAAAGAAATCTCTCCTTATAAAACTTTGTTACAAATTTTAGAATAACATCTAATTGAAATAAATATCCTTGTCGACATATTGACAAAATGGAATTCAACCCGGTTTTCAGGAAAAATTCAATTCGCCCCAAGTCGAATTTCCTCGCGCTTCGTGGTAATGAATCTGATTTTTTCTAAAATGGCTGCTGCACATGTTAGAAAAAGGAAGTAAGAAGCCTGAGAACAAGTAATCAGCCACAATGCCATGCATTCAGCCATTCAGCAGCAAGCCAGCTTCTGTGACGTCACAGCTTTATAAAAAGCCTTCTCCTGCTCAGTCTCTGCTATTTTCCAGTAAACTTAGTACAGGAAGAGACGTGAAAGGCAATAGGGACAGTGATCAGGAAAGGACTTTATTAACAAAAAATAACGATTGAGCTGTTCAGGGAAAGATTATTGATAGTGTAGGGCTATAATACGGAGGTATTATCCACACTATAGGGAGAGAGTAGGGACCAATTGCACAGTGTAAAGCCTGGGTAATAGGAGTTACTCTATTACACCTTGCTGCACTAATTGGGGATCTAAAGTGCTCTAATACTACTAATTTTAGGTTGTTTGCATTATTTGATACAACAGTAATTCCAGTAATCCTTGATTCTGTTATTGGGGTGAAACTGCGCTCTGATACTACAGAATTTAGGGTCTTTGTATTCTTTTATATACCGTACAATTCAATCTGTTAATCCTTGATTGTCTGATTCGGGTGAAATTGTGGCCCGATTCTGCACATTTTAGGTTGCTCAAGTTGTATTATACATAAGTATATCTGTCAATCCCTAATTGTGGAATTGGTGTGAAATTGCAGTCTGATGCAACAAGTTTTGGGGTGTTTTTTTTTTTTTTATATATAAGTACATCCATTCATCCTTGATTCTGGGGTTCAATTGTTGTCTGATACTAAAAGTTTTGGGTGTTTTTATTTTATATATAAGTACATTTATTCATACTTGATTCTGTGATGAAATTGGGGTCTGATACTACAAGTTTTGGGGTGTTTATTTTTTTTTAGTATATTTATAAGTACATCAATTCAACTTTGATTCTGGGGTGAAATTACAGCCTGATACTACAGATGTTAGGGTGCTCATATTATATTACATGTAAATACATCCGTTAATCCCTAGTTGTGGAGTTGGTGTAAAATTGCGGTCTGATACTACAGATTTTAGGGTGCTCAAATTATATTACAGGTTAATATATATGTTAATCCTTAGTTGTGGAGTTGGTGTGAAATTGTGGGGCCTGATGCTACAGATTTTAGGGAGCTCAAATTATATTACAGGTAAATATATCTGTTAATCAGGGATGCACCTAGCCTTTTTGCTGCCTGGGATGAAAATTTAAACAGAAAACACACAGGGTAATACGGCGCCCCATAACTCTTACATCCAGTGAAGTCTCCTCTTTTTCAGCCATCTCTCGTCCTATCACCTCCAATACTGTGTCTGCTGTGCTCCCAAAACTATACTGCAGAAACAGATGAACCCCCTGATAATACTAATACTATTGCAGATAGTGCCCTTCAATTATTATTGGCACGCAGCAAATAGTGCCCCTGACACTAATGGTGTAAGCATATTTTCCCCAAAAAATAACTGTGCTAAACTGATACTATGCCAGGGTGCCCCCACAGTAATAGTGCTCCCAAAAGTACCACCAATAGCTGTAATTATTTGCCAGAGTGCACTTAGTAGCAATGTGTGACCCTGCAGTGCCCCAAACATATCCCCACTGTGCCCCAGAAGTAATAATGCTCCCATAGTGCCCATACTAAAAATCATGTTCCTTGTAGTCCCCCAGTAGTAATTATGCCCACCATAATACCCCCAAGCAGTAATGATTCTCCTTATAATATGAAAAATGCCCTCTTATAATGCTTGCCAGTGCAAAAAATTCCCCCTTTTAATGCCCCCAGTTGAGCTAATGTCCCCATAGTGCCCCCATAATGTGTGCCAGCATTAACTACTCCTATATAATACCCCCATTGTTCCCCCATAATGTGTCAGTATAAAATACCCCTATACAGAGCCCCCAGTGGATGCCTTCATAGTGCCCCTCCATATAAAATACCCCTTTAAAAAAAAGTCCAAAATGGCACACAGAAGGACATCTCTCCACGCCAGTCAACACGTTTCGGACTATACTTAGTCCTTACTCATGACATGTCATGAATAAGGACTGAGTACAGTCCGAAACCCGTTAAGTGATGTGGGGAGATGTCCTGCTGTGTGCCATGTTGGACATTTTTTCTTAAAGGGGTATTTTATATGGGGAACACTGAGGGCATCTACTGGGTCAGGGATGGGCAAACTGCGGCTCACCAGCTGTTGCAAAACTGCAACTCCCAGCATGCCCAGTCTGGATACAGCTATCAGCCTACAGCAGGGCATGGTGGGAGTTGTAGTTTTACAACAGCTGGAGAGCCGTAGTTTGCCAATCCCTGCACTGGGTCACTATACAGGGGTATTTTATAGAGGTACATTATGGGGGCACTATGGGGGCATTATATAGGAGTAGTTAATCCTGGCACACAATAAGATAATCAAAATAAAAAATCTATGGTTTTATCTAAATTATTGTATCTCAAATTATATTACAGGTAAATATATCCGTTAATCCCTAGTTGCGGAGTTGGTTTTGCGAGTGGTCAGGCATGTGGCCCCGAGACTCGTGAAGGTGACATCAATGAAATGCAGACAGTAGCGGATGATAATGTAGCCAATCACATGTGGGAGCTGGGTGAAGAGGAGGCTTCATCATCAGGAGAAAAGGGTGTCAGCTTGCTCATGAGGCAGGGGCTGAGCCAGCAGAGCGGTAGCGTGTCAGCAGGGTAGAAGCAGTGTGAGGTCTGGAGCCAAATATGCCCGGGGTAGACCGTCTGCTATGCAGGAACCTACCTTTCCAGAAAGAACTAACGGTGCACAGATTTACAGAGGCAGCAGCAGCAGAGAGTGGTGGGGGGAAAATGCCCTACTCGGCAGTGTGGGATTTTTTTCATCAAGCCACCGAAGAATGTCAGCATGGCCATTTGTAGAATCAGTGGGCAGAAGGAGAAGCTTGGCCAGGATGCCAATGTTGGCACACTGCCCTGCTTCAACGCATTCAGTCTCACCATAAAGTGGCCTGGGAAAACCGTGGTGCTAATGTAGTGGTACAGCCTGATCCAGCAACCGCTGCATCAACCATGGCCTGCAGCCCTTCTCCTGAAGTAAAGGCTCCACCACCTCAGCAGAAGGGAACTGTGTTTCTTTCCCATCTTCTACTAGTCCTTATGCTCCTCCTCCTCCTTGTCACTCATTTCGTCAGCAAACGATCACTAAGGCAATTGCAAAAATGCTTGCACTCCAATGACGCAGAAGCTGAATGTGCTCCTGGCCAAGTTGCTGGTACTAAAGTCCCTCCCTTTCCATGAGGTGGACTCTACACCTTTCAGAGAACTGATGGCTTGTGCCAAACCAAGGTGGAGATTCCCAAGCTGTCATTACTTCTCCAAAAAGGAAGTACCAGCCCTGTACACGTATGTTGACCAGAAGGTTGAGCAGTCCTTGAGCCTGTCGGTGTCTACTAAAGTTCATGGCAGCGCCGATAAGTGTAACTGTTACTAAGGTCAAGGACTATATATGTCCTTTACTGCCCACTGGGTAAATGTGGTTCCTGACCAGCCACTCCAGCAACTTGGACAGGTGAAACCAATGCCACCCCTGCGTAATAATTTTGTGATATTTGTACTAATGTCCTCCTCTGCCTCCTCATCTTCTACTTTGTCCTCAACCTTCACTATAGGCATAGTTCAAAGTGGTCTTCCAGCATACCTATGTAAAGCAAGGCGTTGTCACGCGGTTCTGCACCCGGTCAGCCTGTAAGAACAAGTCACACCAGTGAGGAACTGCTCTGCATCATCAACCAAGAAATCGAATCCTGGCTGTTTCCTCACCATGATCCTCTCCTCACCAGGAACCATGGTCACCAATAACACGAAGAATATTCTGTCTGCACTGTGTCAGGAAGGGCTGACCCATGCTCCCTGCTTGGCACATGTCTTCAATCTCGTTGTTACCCGGTTCCTGAAGTCTTCCACTGAACTGCAACATGTTGTCACGGTGGGGAGTGGGGAAAGCCGACCACTATGCATTGTTCGAGACCGCTGGGCTGGAATGCAGGGAACAAGGGAGCAGGTCTCCTCCTGACGAGTCTCTATGACTGCCCCTAGACTCCTAATGCATGAGCCACCTCAGATGGTAAGGAGGCTCATGCCCACGAACCTGGAGCCCTAGGAATCCCTGCATAGCCCTAGAAGACAGAGACAGGGCAGAGACCACACATTCATCCTAGACCACGGATGAGCGGTGTCTCCAGAGGCCCAGCAGCTGGCCACCAACTAGACAGGGTTCACAGCCGAATGGCAGGTAAGTACAAAAAGGCAACAGACAACATAAGTTACCAACACTTACCTGCCGCCGCCGAGATGGACCGGTAACGCACTGTCTAGTTTGCTTAAACCCCTCTGGGAAAGTAATCTCCTTCCGGAGAAGACACACCATAACACAAACCTCCAAACAAAGCCCACACCATCAGAACATACACCAGGTGGGGAAGGGCCAACAGAAGCACGCAGGAGGGGACACACAAACTGAGAAAGGGAAACAATATAACAATTAGGGTTGCTCACACAGAGTAACATTCTGCCAGCGAGCAGAGCTCCTACACAGACAGACAGACAAAACCAAACTGACCTCAGGCTCCACCACACCAACATTGCCGTGCGGCAACCAGAAACCACACCGCTGGCAACGGCATGCGGCGCAATGAGTCAAGACCATGCCCATAGTTGTGACACTCCCACCCCTCAAAGCCCCCCCAACCAAAAAGGGGAAGCTGGTGGGGCAAACAACGAGGGAAGGTGTAATGCCTGATAACCACCAGTGTCTCCCTCCAGAACTGCTGCCAACAAACCTGGACTGTAACCTAGGTCCAAGGTCGCCAGCCACCAAAGCAGACTGGAGGAAAGAACAACTGGAGGCACTGCCAGGAAGGGGCCAGTATCTCCCCCCAGAACTGCCACCAACATACATGGACCGTCACCTAGGTCCCAGGCAGCCAGCCACCAAAGCAGTCTGGAGGAAACAACAGGACGCCGCATCCCACTCAGAGGAAACGTTCCTACTCCTGGTTGCTGCCTGCAGACATTCCCCAAACTTGCACCAAGCAGGTATCCCAAAAGAATGCTGACAACAGCCGACCAGAGCAAGGAACCCCAAGAGAGACGAGGGGATACCAACACAGACAACAGTTAGCAAGGTGGCGGGGAAAAAGCCACCAACCGCGCCGTTAACGGTGAACCTTCATAACGCTCTCCCTCCGGAGAATGCGCATGTAGGCCAAAAACTTCAGGCTGCACATGCTGCACCCTCTT
Organism: Bufotes viridis; assembly: GCA_033119425.1. NCBI lineage: Eukaryota > Metazoa > Chordata > Amphibia > Anura > Bufonidae > Bufotes > Bufotes viridis. The sequence goes on from CM065590.1 coordinate 178,322,192, forward strand.
TCAAAGACAGGAGGCTGCGGAGCCATTAATTGTTATAATGTCACAGTGGGGAGTGGGGGACAAAACCAGACTGACCTCAGGTTCCACCACACCAACATATAAGAAGGCCTGAGGTCACACCCACCACACCTAGCACACCCACTTTAACCCCGTGAACTCTAAACGGGGAAAGTGGACACATACAAGAATGTCTCAAGCATGCTACACCACATGTTGCCAGCGGGAACCGCACGTGGGGCGACCAGTTGTCAACCCACACATGCGGCAACCAGAAACAGAGCCACTGGCAACAGCATGCCAGGACACCACACCAAGGGGAAAACAAACAAGCATGCACAAATCAACCGTGTTGCCAGCACACTGCTGGCAACCGCATGCAGCGCAACGAGTCACGACCATGCCCATGGTCGTGACACATGTCTTTAAAATGTCAAGGAAACTGAGCATGCACTTCAGCCACTCTTACTGTGCAAAACATGGCCTCCTTGAGTGGTGTTTCCTTACATTGCCTCATATGCGATAATCGCGCAGCCGGTATCCTCTTCTTTCTTCAGGACCTGCAAATGGACCTGCGGTGATGTCACTGTGCTTACCACCAGGTCACCGTAGGTCCTTTTGCAGGTCCTGAAGAAAGAAGAGGATAACGGCTCCCTGATTAAGTGGATAAGGTGAGTATTGTTTATTATTTTTAACCCCTCAATGGCCATTTTAGTTAACATTTTATCTTAAGTATGCTATTATTTTGCGTTATAACCATGTTATAATGGAAAATAATAAAATCACCCGAACGCCAAACCCAAATTTCAGTGAAAAAGTACAGGTACCCAAACTCGCAAACTTCGGTACGAACACGAACTATTCAGTTCGGGATTTCTCAACCCTAATAATGACAGCTGCATTATCACCAGTTGGCAGAGGGATGGCTATTGGCTGTCCACAATGTTAGACCCTCGCTACTGGTTCAAAATGAGGGCCTTTTTTTACACCTTCTGAGAGGGATGAAAAACTCAACTACTATTGAGACATCCTTTGTAGTTAGTTGGTCACTGCTTATGTACGTCATCACCCATCTTCACAAAGTTCCAACGGGGGGACTTAAGTCTTCAGTTTCTGATAAGCTTTTTTTTCACCCACCAACTGAAGAAACCACCCAGCAGCAGGACATGGAGCAGAACCTGAACCAGCAGGTGGTAGCATACATGGACTGCACCCTGTCACCCAAGATACAAGATCCCATGGACTACGGGGCAGTCAAACTCGAATTGAGGCTGCAAATGGCCAAGTTTGTCCTGGGAAATCTTTCCTGCCTGGCCAGTAGTATGGCATCAGAGCAGGTGTTTAGTGTAGGGGGTGGCATAGTTACCCCTAAGAGAACACGCCTTTAAACACAAAATGTTGAGAGACTAACCTTTACAGGTTGAATGTGGCTCAACCATTATTTCCAGACACCAGTGCCTGATGTAACAGACTAGATCATTCTGGCAGTAATGATCTGACTGTAGTATACTGCCACACCAGAACATTGTGATAAATAGCCCACTTGCCAACACAAATGGCCAAAACTCATGCAAATTGAGCATGAGGCCTCTATCACACAGTCAATATTTTTCCAGCCAAAAGCAGGAGTAGGTCCAAAACACCGAACAGATGCAAACATTTCCATTACATTTTATCTCTGTTTTGGACCCACTCCGGTTTTCGCCTTACAAATTCTGATCAATTGATGAACAAATACTGGCGGTTTGAAGGTGGATGATCAAACTACAGGATCTTCTTTCTTTTTGGTCTGTTCTTCTCATGGATCAGAAAAATAAACAGTGATATGAACACATCCCTACTGCTGACACCCTCCACACTGTCATGGGGCCACTACTTGAATCTTGAGCCACTGTACGTTTAAGTCCAAGCAGATAAATTAGCCTAATATAGGACGTCATTCTACAGCTCACAGAAAGAAGTCAAATGCATGTGGTTGAGCTGCCACAACATGGACTAAAAGAACCTTTTATTTTTCTTCACTACCTTATTGGTGCTGCCTCCATGTCCTTATTTTGTTCCACTAAAGCGTCATTGGGACACAGCTCCTGCAGGGGAGCACAGTGTTTTGTTTTGTTTTTTTGCTTTACTGAAGGCTGTTGTATGCTTTTCTTTTGGTTTAGCTAGGAGCTAGCTAGGACTATTGGCAGCTTGCATGATTATGCGCACATCCATATATGTGACCTGTTTGTCATTCTGACCCACAGTAATTGTTTTGATATTAAAAAGAACTAGCTATGCATGTTGCTGCAATGCACCGTAAGATTCATTCTCCCCAAAGTTTAATTGCAGGTCGGGATTGGCTTGATTTATCATTGTTCGTAATCGTAACAAATCAAATTTCTTGGAGAAATTTGGAGAATCGGCTGAGTCGAATGTTTGAAAGCTTCGCTCATCTCTAGTTATTTTACTTTTATTTATTATATATATTTTTTTTCTTTTAAAGCAAGAAATGAATAAAAGTTTTGTCTTAACACATAAATACGCAATAATTTTTTATCGTGTTACTTGTATTATCATTTTACTTTTAAGTGCTTATAAGATCGATATATGTTATTCTACGCTTATAATTATTTCATCCTTTAACAATGACAACCAATCTGATTTTAATTATTAGAAAAGATGTATTGTCACAACTCCATCCATGTTACTAACGTCAATAAATAAAAAAACAAGACCATTGTTTGAAGCCCGTTTTGATGTTATGGATTCTCCCTATGCATTTTTTCCAATTTCAAGCTATCTCTCATTGTTTACATCTAGTACTGGACCTAACACTGATAATGAATGGTGATCATTTACATGGTGCCCATTTACATTGGTGCTCTCAAGCCTTCAATCAAGCCATGGTCAACGTTCAATTATCAGTGTCTAGGTTTACCACTTAGATTCAATTGATAAGGTGCTGGTCCATCCTTTTCGGTTTGCTTTCTGGCATGTTGCCAACAGCAACCAATCTCAGAACATTTTTCATTTTCTCAGAGTAGATTAAGAAATAAAAGAGGAATGCTGATTAGTTGCTATGGGCCACAAGGCCAGTTCCTTTGTCAAATAGCTTCGATCAAATGAGGCCTATTATTCTTATTTGTATATTTTAACATTTTTTAGCACTGAAATTTACTCTGGAATCAGTAACATCAATATAAGTAAAATATCCATCAGATAACATTGTGAAAAATGAAGTTTGCAAAATAATTCTTTAATGTCATTTAGTAAAATTAAATTGTCACCCAAAAAAAATTCTGCCAGTTAAAACCAGATTCCATCCATCAAATATAACACGGCACTCCAACGAATATAGTTGATACACAAGATTCCAAATTTTATTTGTGCTTGTACATATGCCACCATAGATATAGAAATACGGCCTACGTTTCGGCCCAGTTCTGGGCCATCTTCAGGGCCTACAATAAATTTAAACAACATAAGTACATTTATAACAGCTTAATATAATTTACACATGACATATAACAAGTAGCATGCAATGTTTTATATCACATCAGACCCACAACACACAATATAAAAGATGTAGTTATCAATATTCACAGGGTTGTATCGTTCTAGTGAATCTCCCCAACAATAGTAAGAGGGTCATGAAGAGTGCCCATTAGATCATGGAGCATGAACCTAAGTAACGAAGCTGGAGGTGGTCTAGTTCCATATGCTAATTCAATATGTTAATGGTAATGAGTGGCTCACCGTCAGCAGAGGTATGGGAGTGGTGTGCAATCCAACTAGAGCCGTACCCAGGCTCACAAATTGAGCAAATATAGGAAGTATAATGAGGATGGCACTCACAACATTCGTTTAGGTATGGAGTATTTATTCAGATAAAAGATGGTTGATTATTATAATATATTAAAATACTAAAAAGTAATAGTAATTATCAATAGTATGTAAGACATGCAATTGGTATTATGTATCCTAATGAGGCCTCATATGTGTAAGGATATATACAAAAATATTCAAATAAAAATATTCAAGATTCAGAAAGCAAAAAAACAATGAATAAAAATTGAAAAAATTGAAGAAATTTCATTAAGATCTCTGAGAGGAATTTCCAAGGTAGCATTCATCGCAGATGTTAGATCATAGTATCTCTTAGCGTTTTATCAGTGATCTATGATGAAGTATACAGTCTCTTAAAAAGATATTTCCATCTGAAGGTTCATAGGACATTCGCAAGATGGATCCTCTATGTTCAACAGAGGATCCAAATGGGGCATTAAATAATTCCCCCTTTAAGTTAATAGGTAAATGTCATAGGGCCTTCAAAAGTTCCTCAATATTTTTTGTAGGATATGCCCTTTTAAACAGTTGTGGGATGAACTGTTTAAAAGGGCATATCCTACAAAAAATATTGAAGAACTTTTGAAGGCCCTATGACATTTACCTATAGGGCAGCCGAAATCACATGGTACTATGGACATGCGCATTATACTTAGTGGCCATCTTCCAGGCTATAGCGCTGACCAACCGCAGCGCTCAGCTCATAGCCTGGGAGAAGAAAACCTCCCAGGCTATGAGCTGAGCGCTGCGGTTGGTCAGCTCTTAGCCTGGGAGAAGGAGACGCCCAGGAGAACAAGGGCAGGCTCCTCCCAGTTGAGACGCAGAGCTGAAGTTACCGGAGCCTATACTGGGAGAACGGAGCGGCGCCCAGGGATAATAGTAAGTGCAGGGAGATCCCTGGGCGCCGCTCTCCATGTATGTGTACTTAGTTTACATTTGTTAGGGTGATGAAAGGTCCTCTTTAATCCTAATTGTGCTATAGACAATGGGGTGGAGGCATTCAGAGTATCAGGTGCACAAGAGCTTTCACTTTGCATAAAATGTGCTTTAAGACGTAATGACCTATAGAATTTATGGAGATCCTGTGTCAACGTGAAATACTGTAAGGAATCAGTTGGACAAAATGAAAGTCCTTTTGAAAGGACTTGGAGTTCTGCTGGAGAAAGGGATCTTGAGGAAATATTCACAATTAAGTCTGTACCTGTGACCTTGTTTTCATCACATTGGTTGTGGGGATTTCTGTGGCTACGTCCCCTTCTGGTGTGTATGTTCTTTGTCGCAGTCTTGTTCCCCTCCCGGGAAAAAAACGTGGGCGTCTTCTCACTGAGCGTTCGCTCCCAGATGAAGAGGAGGCATATTCCCCCTATGATTGGTATCCAGACCTTAAAACCAGATAGTATCAAATATCCTTTTTTTTATAATCTGTTTTTATTTTCTGATTGCAGATTTATTTATTCAGTTTTCTGAACTTGATTATGGGGGAGCATTATACACAGCATAATAAAAAATTGCTTTACGGCAGACCCATGGGCCATAGACACAATGGTCAGAAGGGGGCCTTATTGACTTCTGTGGGACCTCATTGACTTCTGTACTCAAACTCGCAAAGTTCGGTATGATCTCGAACTTTGCAGTTCAGGTTTTCTCAACCCTAACAATGACAGCTGCATTGTCACCATTTGGTAGAGGGATGGCTATTGGCTGTCCACGATGTTAGACCCTCCCTACTGGTTCAAAATGGGGTCCTTTTTTATACCTTCTGAGTTTTCTAGGCATTCTCTGTGACCTGTGCAGAGGTCATTGTACAAAGAAAAAAATAGATTATCTTTGATAATTACTTACTGTGAATAATGGATCCTGTCTTATTTGTCATTCTACTTATGCCTTTTTTGATATCACCACTGTGTATAGATAAGCAGGGAACTGCAGTAAAGTGATCTATACAGACCAATAAGTGGTGTCCATTATTTGGCTTAATGATCAGTGTGAAAACTACAGGATTTTATGGTTTTTCTTTTAATATAGAAACTGACATGAAAAATTAGTATCATCAATCATTCTTTAAAATATGTTAAACACAAAAACATAATTTAAATAATAGATTGTTTTTGGATTAAACATTTCCTTTCAATGTAGACAGTGTTAAGACAAGCAGCATAAAGTTCTCCCAAATTTATCACAGTGGCTTATGCTGGTTGATAAATATGGTGCATGGCAAGATACTTTTGTCTAATCTTATATCACTTATTGCTTGGCTTACTTTGTGTGATTTTTGTGCTATCATTAGCCAAATCCTTTTCTTGAGAAACCTCTTCTATTATCTTCTAAACCATAATAGGCAAGGAGCAGTGGATATTTTGGCTTACTCGCTTCATTCATATGTCAAAAATCAGATGACCCAAATGTACACCAAATGTTGGTTCAAATTATTCCAGAATTAAGGCACAACAACAATAGCAAATGCAGGCCAAAAACAGTGACAGTAAACCCATCATTTAATTTGTTACTAAATAGTTTATTTTAATATCATAAGTATATACTATCATTGCTGTGAAATATTAATATCAGAAGTCATCTTGAAGTTGGGTCAAAGCCATTGATTTTGTGTTTTATATGATTATGTTAATTTAGGAAGGTGAACATTTTTTTGTGTATTATTGGCCTATATAATATACGCAGTGCACATTCATCACTTCACATTAATTTTTAAACTTCATTGTAAATGTGAATATTTTGCAAAAGGATAGCTAAAATCTAAGGATTCAATTTAGTTTGCATCTAGAGGTTGGATAGAAGTTACCAGCAATCATATTTCTAGAGATCATCATTCTCTATTTTTCAGCTCAATTCCCTTGTGGTGCCGAAAGTCTTATGACTAATCCCTGCAGACCAGCTTCACCTTTTTTGTTTTTAATCACAAAATAAAATCCAATTAAAGACCATTATGCTAATGTGAACAGAGAGAGAGATAAAACAAGGCATTGAAATGTTTAATTTGGCCCAGAATGAGTTTATTTCCCAGGACATAAAGAATCTCCTTTAGATTGTTGCTGCAGTGACATTAGAAACATGCAAACTGATCCTCTGATTAGAATCTGGAAAAGGGAGATAAAAGGTTTATCTGTGTGACAAGGGCTGTTTGATGGGCCATTAGATGACACATTTGTATGTTTGCTTAAGCCCTCTTTGATTCTGTCAGTGCCTTGTCAATGAAAAAATATGAGCAAGCCTTTAAAGATGCTTTATTGTTTAGAAATAGGAGAGATGCAAATTACCCTAATAAATGAATGATTTTATGAAAAGAATAACCTTTATCAGCATAAGATAGAGGACAAAGGCAATCAAACATGCTGATGGCAAATCTACAAAAAAATCTAAATATTTGTCTAAACACAAAAGAGGTTAGTAACAATATTAAACAATTGCTATTAATTAAAATTCACAGAAAGCTACAGAGGTTTGTATATTTATTTGCATGTTATAATATATGTTAATATATATATATATATATATATATATATATATATATACACATATAAAGATAATATAAATGTACAGTATATATATTTATTTTTTAAATATTCCAATCTTTGCTTTAGTTTTTCATTTTACATAGTAACATAGTAACATACTATATAAGACCGAAAAAAGACATTTGTCCATCCAGTTCGGCCTGTTTCCTACAAGTTGATCCAGAGAAAGGCAAAAAACCCCTGTGAGGCAGAAGCCAATTTTCCCCACTTAAGGGGAAAAAAATTCCTTCCCGACTCCAATCTGGCAATCAGAATAACTCCCTGGATCAACGACCCCTCTCAAGTAGCTGTAGCTTGTAATAGTATTATACTCCAGAAATACATCCAGGCCCCTCTTAAATTCCTTTATTGTACTCAGGCAGAGAGTTCCATAGTCTCACTGCTCTTACAGTGAAGAATCCTTTTCTATGTTTGTGTACAAACCTTCTTTCCTCCAGACGCAGAGGATGTCCCCTCATCACAGTCACAGTCCTGGGGATAAATAGATGATGGGACAGATCTCTGTACTGACCCCTGATATATGTATACACAGTTATTAGATCTCCCCTCAGTCGTCTTTTTTCTAAAGTGAATAACCCTAATTTTGATAACCTTTCAGGGTACTGTAGATCCCTCATTCCAGTTATTACTTTAGTTGCCCTCCTCTGAACCCTCTCCAGCTCTGCTATGTCTGTCTTGTTCACAGGAGCCCAGAACTGTACACTGTACTCCATGTGTGGTCTGACTAGTGATTTGTAAAGTGGTAGGACTATGTTCTCATCACGGGCATCTATGCCCCTTTTGATGCAACCCATTATCTTATTGGCCTTGGCAGTAGCTGCCTGACACTGGTTTTTGTAGCTTAATTTGCTGTTTATTAAAATTCCTAGATCCTTTTTTATGTCAGTGTTACCGAGTGTTTTACCATTTAATATGTACTGGTGACTTGCATTATTCCTTCCCATGTGCATAACTTTACATTTGTCAGCGTTAAACCTCATCTGCTATTTTTCTGCCCAAGCCTCCAATCTATCCAGATCCCTCTGTAGCAGAAAACTGTCCTCTTCAGTGTTAATTACTTTACACAGTTTAGTGTCATCTGCAAAAATAGATATTTTACTGTGCAAGCCTTCTACAAGATCATTAATAAATATATTCAAGAGAATAGGGCCCAATACTGACCCCTGAGGTACCCCACTAGTTACAGTGACCCAATCTGAGTATCTACCGTTAATAACCACCCTCTGTTTTCTGTCACTTAGCCAGTTACTTACCCACATACAGACATTTTCTCCCAGTCCGAGCATCCTCATTTTATATACTAACCTTTTATGAGGTACGGTGTCAAATGCTTTGGAGAAGTCCAGATATATGACATCCATTGATTTGCCGCTGTCAAGTCTAGAACTTACCTCCTCATAGAAGCTTATTAAATTAGTTTGACATGACCGATTCCATGCTGATATGGCGTTATTTGTAGAGTTGAGCGAACACCTGGATGTTCGGGTTCGACGAGTTCGGCCGAACTTTCGAAAAATGTTCGGGTTCGGGATCCGAACTCGACCCGAACTTCATCCCGAACCCGAACCCCATAGAAGTCAATGGGGACCCGAACTTTTGGGCACTAAAAAGGCTGTAAAACACACCCGGAAAGGGCTAGAGGGCTGCAAAAGGCAGCAAAATGTAGTTAAATCCCCTGCAAACAAATGTAGATAGGGAAATGATGAGTTAACATAAAATAAATAAAAATTAAACAATATTAATTGGAGTGAGGTCCCATAGCACAGAATCAGGCTTCAAGTCACCCACCAATGGAGAAGGTCACTTACTATTATTTTGACCACAGCACCCAGACAAAGGAGAGAGGTCCCACAGCAGAGAACCAGGCATCATATCACCCACCACAGGAGTAGGCCACCATTTAGTTACTTTGACCCCTACACCCAGACGGAGGAGAGAGGTTACACAGCAGAGAATCAGGCATCATATCAACCACCACAGGAGAAGCCACCATTTAGTTACTTTGACCCCTGCACCCAGGAAGAGGAGAGAGGCCCCTCAGCACATATTCTGGCATCATATCAGCCACCACAGGAGAAGCCACCATTGAGTTACTTTGACCCCCGCACCAGGAAGAGGAGAGAGGCCCCACAGCACATATTCTGGCATCATACTAACCACCACAGGAGAAGCCACCATTGAGTTACTTTGACCCCTGCACCCAGGAAGAGGAGAGAGGCCCCACAGCACATATTCAGGCATCATATCAGCCACCACAGGAGAAGCCACCATTGAGTTACTTTGACCCCCGCACCCAGGAAGAGGAGAGAGGCACCACAGCACATATTCTGGCATCATATCACACACCACAGGAGAAGGCCTCTTTCAGTGATTTAGGCCTTTGGACCCAGACAGAGGAGAGAGGCACCACAGCACATATTCTGGCATCATATCAGCCACCACAGGAGAAGCCACCATTGAGTTACTTTGACCCCTGCACCCAGGAAGAGGAGAGAGGCCCCACAGCACATATTCTGGCATCATATCACCCACCACAGGAGTAGGCCACCATTTAGTTACTTTGACCCCTACACCCAGACGGAGGAGAGAGGTTACACAGCAGAGAATCAGGCATTTAGATCACCCACCACAGGAGTAGGCCCCAATTTAATGGGACCCCGGCAACCATGTCAGATGGCACAACCATCAGCTTCATATCAATCAGCACAGGAGAAGGCGACTTTGAAAGACTTTGACCCCTACACCCAGACGGAGGAGAGAGGTTTCACAGCAGAGAATCAGGCATTTAGATCACCCACCACAGGAGTAGGCCCCCATTGAATCAGACCCTGGCAACCATGTCAGATGGCACAACCATCAGCTTTATATCAATCAGCACAGGAGAAGGCGACTTTGAAAGACTTTGACCCCTACACCCAGATGGAGGAGAGAGGTTTCACAGCAGAGAATCAGGCATCATATCAACCACCACAGGAGAAGCCACCATTTAGTTACTTTGACCCCTGCACCCAGGAAGAGGAGAGAGGCACCACAGCACATATTCTGGCATCATATCAGCCACCACAGGAGAAGCCACCATTGAGTTACTTTGACCCCTGCACCCAGGAAGAGGAGAGAGGCCCCACAGCACATATTCTGGCATCATATCACACACCACAGGAGAAGGCCTCTTTCAGTGATTTAGGCCTTTGGACCCAGACAGAGAGAGAGGTCCCACAGCAGAGAACCAGGCATCATATCACCCACCACAGGAGTAGGCCACCATTTAGTTACTTTGACCCCTACACCCAGACGGAGGAGAGAGGTTACACAGCAGAGAATCAGGCATTTAGATCACCCACCACAGGAGTAGGCCCCAATTTAATGGGACCCCGGCAACCATGTCAGATGGCACAACCATCAGCTTCATATCAATCAGCACAGGAGAAGGCGACTTTGAAAGACTTTGACCCCTACACCCAGACGGAGGAGAGAGGTTTCACAGCAGAGAATCAGGCATTTAGATCACCCCCCACAGGAGTAGGCCCCCATTGAATCAGACCCTGGCAACCTCCCTGACCTCCTCCTGTTCAGTCTGCACACTGCAAAAAGACGCGGCAGTGGGCACCTGTGTTTCGTCATCATCAGAGAGTCGGTGACTCTGCTGTGGTGGTATTCCCATGTCCTCTTCATCTGGAGACATAAGTGGTTGTGCGTCAGTGCATGGTATGTCTTCCTCCACTGGGGAAGGGCTAGGTGGACGCCCTGGGAAACCCTGGAAGCAGAGTCTTCAAACAGAAGAAGAGACTGCTGCATAACTTGTGGCTCAGACCGTTTCCCTGATATGCTTGGGGGTGATGTGACAGACTGATGGGCTTGGTTTTCAGGTGCCACCTGTGCACTTTCCGCAGAAGACTGGGTGGAAGACCATGTGGTGAACGTGCTGGAAGCACTGTCGGCCACCCAATCGATTAATGCCTGTACCTGCTCAGGCCTTACCATCCTAAGAGCGGCATTGGGCCCCACGAGATATTGCGGTACATTCTGCCGGCTAGTTGAGGGAGTTCGTTCCCTACTGTGTGCGCCTGGGGCCGAACGCCCACGTCCTCTACCAGCAACAGAGGCTCCACGGACACCACCACGACCGCGTCCTCGTCCCTTAATAGTATTTTTCTTCATTGTTGCGATTCAACTCGCACCACAATGAAATATATAATTTTTATAAGCAAAATCCCCTCACTGGAATACTTTCAGTCTTTTGACTGTATGGATTACAGATGGAATGACTGTTATATGTGAGTACCGCTTTCTTTGACAGATTCTAGTATGGGTACATATATGTTTTCCCAACCCCAGCACATTAGTTTGCTAATTCCAGATGTATGAAACGCAGGCCTAACTGTATCTAGTATATTGAACGCCAGATAAACTAACTTGGCCTTTTTTAAATAAAAAAATTCCCTCACTGGAATACTTTCAGTCTTTTGACTGTATGGATTACAGATGGAATGACTGTTATATGTGAGTACCGCTTTCTTTGACAGATTCTAGTATGGGTACATATATGTTTTCCCAACCCCAGCACATTAGTTTGCTAATTCCAGATGTATGAAACGCAGGCCTAACTGTATCTAGTATATTGAACGCCAGATAAACTAACTTGGCCTTTTTTAAATAAAAAAAAATCCCTCACTGGAATACTTTCAGTCTTTTGACTGTATGGATTACAGATGGAATGACTGTTATATGTGAGTACCGCTTTCTTTGACAGATTCTAGTATGGGTACATATATGTCTTCCCAACCCCAGCACATTAGTTTGCTAATTCCAGAAGTATGAAACGCAGGCCTAACTGTATCTAGTATACTGAACGCCAGATAAACTAACTTGGCCTTTTTTAAATAAAAAAAAAATTCCCTCACTGGAATACTTTCAGTCTTTTGACTGTATGGATTACAGATGGAATGACTGTTATATGTGAGTACCGCTTTCTTTGACAGATTCTAGTATGGGTACATATATGTTTTCCCAACCCCAGCACATTAGTTTGCTAATTCCAGATGTATGAAACGCATGGCCTAACTGTATCTAGTATATTGAGCGCCAGATAAACTAACTTGGCCTTTTTAAATAAAAAAAAATTCCCTCACTGGAATACTTTCAGTCTTTTGACTGTATGGATTACAGATGGAATGACTGTTATATGTGAGTACCGCTTTCTTTGACAGATTCTAGTATGGGTACATATATGTTTTCCCAACCCCAGCACATTAATTTGCTAATTCCAGATGTATGAAACGCAGGCCTAACTGTATCTAGTATATTGAACGCCAGATAAACTAACTTGGCCTTTTTAAATAAAAAAATTCCCTCACTGGAATACTTTCAGTCTTTTGACTGTATGGATTACAGATGGAATGACTGTTATATGTGAGTACCGCTTTCTTTGACAGATTCTAGTATGGGTACATATATGTTTTCCCAACCCCAGCACATTAATTTGCTAATTCCAGATGTATGAAGCATGAGGCCTAACTGTATCTAGTATATTGAGCGCCAGATAAACTAACTTGGCCTTTTTAAATAAAAAAATTCCCTCACTGGAATACTTTCAGTCTTTTGACTGTATGGATTACAGATGGAATGACTGTTATATGTGAGTACCGCTTTCTTTGACAGATTCTAGTATGGGTACATATATGTTTTCCCAACCCCAGCACATTAATTTGCTAATTCCAGATGTATGAAACGCAGGCCTAACTGTATCTAGTATATTGAACGCCAGATAAACTAACTTGGCCTTTTTAAATAAAAAAATTCCCTCACTGGAATACTTTCAGTCTTTTGACTGTATGGATTACAGATGGAATGACTGTTATATGTGAGTACCGCTTTCTTTGACAGATTCTAGTATGGGTACATATATGTTTTCCCAACCCCAGCACATTAGTTTGCTAATTCCAGATGTATGAAACGCAGGCCTAACTGTATCTAGTATATTGAACACCAGATAAACTAACTTGGCCTTTTTTAAATAAAAAAAAATCCCTCACTGGAATACTTTCAGTCTTTTGACTGTATGGATTACAGATGGAATGACTGTTATATGTGAGTACCGCTTTCTTTGACAGATTCTAGTATGGGTACATATATGTTTTCCCAACCCCAGCACATTAATTTGCTAATTCCAGATGTATGAAACGCAGGCCTAACTGTATCTAGTATATTGAGCGCCAGATAAACTAACTTGGCCTTTTTAAATAAAAAAATTCCCTCACTGGAATACTTTCAGTCTTTTGACTGTATGGATTACAGGTGGACTGGTATTAGTAGGGGTGACACAAGCACACCCAAGTCCCTGATGTAGGATTTCTATGGCACAGACCACTATTACAAGTGATTAATGGACGTTGGGAGAGATTGTGCTGCAGCACTAGTCCCAAGATGGCCGCCGCCTATCAGCCCAGTAACATGTGCCACAAAATGGTCTGCACAACCTTTAAAAAAATAGCCTTGGACTGTGCTGCTAAATCGCTATTGGTCTGAATCCCAGGTGTAGATGTCTGACTTGTTTGGAGCTTTGGAATGCACACTGTGGCAGCTTCTGCTGCAGCACTACAAGTCGCAAAATGGCGGCCGGCGGTCAGCCCAGGTACATGTGGATGGAAAAATCACTCTGGCCACTCTAAAAATAGCCAATCCCTATCAAAAAAGCAGCTCAGCTGCAGTTGTTCAGATGAATCACAGGTGGAGGAGAGAAATTTGCTTCCAGTTATTCAATTATCCCTGCCTATTCTCGCCCTAGCATCAGCTGCGTCTATCCCTGTTCTATTCACATCGGGAGTGAGCACGTCCCGACGTGCGCACAAGCTTATAAAGAGGCTGAGTCACATGCTGCACTCGGCCAATCACAGCCTTGCCAATAGTAGGCATGGCTGCGATGGCATCTTAGGGCAAGTAGTATGATGCATGTTGATTGGCTGCTTTGCAGCCTTTCAAAATGCGCCTAAATACATGCCGAACGACGAACCCGAACCCGAACTTTTTTGAAAATGTCCGGGTTCGGGTCCGGGTCCCGGACACCCCAAAATTCGGTACGAACCCGAACGATGCTCGAACTGTTCGCTCAACACTAGTTATTTGCTTATTTTCATTGAGATACTCCAAAATAGCATCTCTTAGAAACCCTTCAAACAGTTTACCAACAATAGATGTTAAACTTACCTTCCTATAATTTCCAGGCTCTGTTTTTGGACCCTTTTTGAATATTGGCACCACATTTGCTATGTGCAAATCCTGTGGAACATTCCCTGTCAGTATAGAGTCCGTAAATATCAGAAATAAAGGTCTGGCTCTGATATTACTTAATTCCCTTAGGATACAGGGGTGTATGCCATCCGGTCCTGGCGATTTGTCTATTTTAATCTTTTTAAGTCGCTGTTGTACTTTTTCCTGGGTCAGACAGGGCACTTTTAATGGGGAATTTACTTTTACATTCTGCATTTCATCTGACAGTTTATTTTCCTCAGTAAATATAGTGGAGAAAAAAATATTTAATAGTTTTTGCTTTATCCTCGTTGCCCTCTGCAACACCCCCCTCATTGCTATGTAGAGGGCCGACTCCTTCAGATTTATATTTTTTTACTATTTATATAATTGAAGAACATTTTAGGGTTACTTTTACTCTCTTTGGCAATTAATCTCTCGGTCTCTAGTTTGGCAAATTTTATTAGTTTTTTACATATTCTTTTTTTTTCCTTATAGTTTATCAGTGCTTCCTGACTCCTCTCCTGTTTTAGTGATTTATTTGCTTTCTTTTTGTCATTTATTGCTTTCTTTACGGTTCCATTTATCCACATTGGTTTCTTATTGTTCCTTAGCCTTTTATTCCTATAAGGTATGTACCTCTCACAACTAGATGTTACAATGCTTTTAAAAATCTCCCATTTTATGGTTGTATTTGTATTTTTGAGGACTTTGTCCCAGTTAGTTAGGCCTAACGCTTAGTTGGCAAAATTTTGCTTTTTTGAAGTTTGGTATTTTTGTTCCTCCCTTTAGAAACTCTCGTTTGAAGGATAATAGGAAGCTTATAACTTTATGGTCACTATTTCCCAGGTGTCCCCCAACCTGCACATCTGTTGTTCTATCAGGTCTATTGGTTAATACTAAGTCCAGTATGGCCGTCCCTCTAGTGCGGTCCTGAACCAGTTGGGAAAGGAAATTGTCTTTGGCTATTGCCAAGAACCTGTTTCCTTTTTGGGATGTACAGCTTTCAGTTTCCCAGTCTATATCTGGGTAGTTGAAGTCCCCCATAATAACGACTTCATTATGATTTGCCGCCTCGTCTATCTCGTTTAGTAATAGATTTTCTGTGGACTCTGGTATATTAGGTGGTTTATAATACACTCCTATTAGTATTTTATTATTGTTTTTTGCACCATGTATTTCTACCCACAGTGACTCCACATGTTCATGTCCCTCAGAGATGTATTCTCGAATTACGGGATTTAGACAGGACTTCACATAAAGGCAGACCCCTCCACCTCTCCGGTTTTGACGATCCTTTCTAAACAGATTGTAACCTTTTATATTAACTGCCCAGTCATAGCTATCATCCAGCCATGTCTCAGTTATTCCCACTATGTCATAGTCCTCCTCACACATCACTAATTCCAGTTCACCAGTCTTGTTAGTCAGGCTTCTGGCATTAGTATACATACATTTGACAGGTTTATGTGTATTTTTTACCGTACATCTTTCATTCTGAGCTGTTCTAGTCCCCCTTTCCATTCCTCCCCCAGTCACACTACCTCACCCCTGGTCTCTATCTGCACTATCTTCCCCTCCTATAATGTAATTACCCTCCCCCCCGGTCCCTAGTTTAAACACTCCTCCAACCTTCTAGCCATCTTTCTTCCCCATTGAGGTGCAGCCCTCATTTTAAGTACAGTTTATTTATTACTTATTGTACGCACTTTAACAGCACTATTCTGCAGTGCTTTACAGACATTAGCATCAAGCTGTCCCCAATGGGGCTCACAGTCTAAGTTCCCTATCAGTTTGTCTTCTGAGTATGGGATGAAACCAGAGTACCCAGTGGAAACCCACAGGGAGAACATGTAAACTCCATGCAGATGTTGTCCTTGGTCGGATTCAAACCTAGGACCCCAGCGCTACAAAGAACCAGTGCTAACCACTGAGCCACCGTGCAGTTTATCCCAAGATATGACCATCTTAAAATAGGACTGCTAAGGCTGGATTCACACAGTGTTTCATAAAATTTATTGCGGCATCTTGTTGTTTTTAAAGGGAATGTGTCATCAGAAAATGACCTATTATTTAACTCAAGTTTTTCTTGTTAAACATATCATACTTTTTGCCCTATCAGATGTAATTTTTTTGCCCCAAAGTGAGGGGAAAATGTGAATGCGTCTTATAGGGGAAAAACGAATGAGCTAATATTATGGAAGCACTCATTAGTACTGGAGGACCGGGAATAGGTGAATGCAATGCTCCCCAGGCTCTGTACTCACCGCTTCCTGGTCCTTGGCCTCCCTTGACTGGGTCACAGTACAGTGCGAGGCAGGCTGAACTAAAGTTGTGTAGATGTGAAGAGCGGCAGAGGTATCCAGAGCAGGAGAGGTAAGTTAATTGATAATTGTTTTTGTCTTCTCTGAGGTCTGCTTGGGGTCATTCACATCTGGCTATGATCTGAGGTATGCTTGAAGAGGGCATTCACATTTGGGCTCTGATCTGAGGTATGTTTGGGGGTCATTTACATTGGGGGTCTGAATCGGGGGTTCTTGTTCACATTAGGGCTGTGATCTGAGGTTTGATTGGGGGTCTTATGAACATTTGGGGTCTGAGCTGAGGTCTTATTAACATTGGGGGTCTAATTGTGGCTCTGAGGTGAGATCTGATTAACACTGGGGATCTTATTGGGGCTCTAAGAAGAGGTCTGATTAACATTGTGGGTCTGAACTGAGGTCTAATGAAAAATATTTTTTTTCTTATTTTTCTCCTCTAAAACCTAGGTGTGTCTTATGGGCAGGTCTTATAGAGCAAAAAACATGGTAGTTTATAGAATTTTTGGTGAAATGTTTAATTTTTCATGGTATTATCTATTTTTTTAAAATAATCCTAAAATTCTCCAGTTTTCACACTGGCCACTAGGCATAATAATAGGCGCCACTTCTTGGTTTGGTCAGATCACTTTTCAGCAGTCATCTTATTATCACACGATTGCAATAACAGATATTAACTCCACATATAAAGATAATACTGGATCCATCATTCACAATAGGTTATTATCAAAATATATCTACTTCCTCCTGACCTCAGCACTAGTCACAGAGCATGCCTAGAAAACACTTCCATAGAAATCCAATAAGTCCCCTCCAATCCATTATGTCTATGGCCCATAGTTGCTGTTGTAAAACATATATCTAAAAGCTGTTAACAACAGCTCAGGCAAGATGGCAGCCTTCATAATCCTGTTTAGGAAATCTACAATCAGAAAAAGAAAACAAATTAAAAGTAATAATATGTGTCACTATCTGGTTTAACTGTGACACATTCCCTTTAACATTTTCTTTTTAGGTAAAAAAAATATGATATGCCAGATGTTGCTTTGAAGCCTGTAGCAAATTACTGAAAAGCATATACTGTATATACAATGTTTTTGTTTATAGTATGTTATGGCAATTTCCCTTAGGCTTCTCTATAAGACTCAAAAAAATACCATAATGCATTTTAAAGATTACAAATTATACAAAAAAAAACACCAAAAACAATGCTGTAATAAATGCTTGAAACGTATAAGTAGGGAGGGCAGGGCAAATAATATGTGATTTGTCCAGTATCAGGAAATGTTTGGCTGGGGATAGATCACATCACACTACAAGGTAAAATTAAGTCTTTGATTGATCAGTGCAAGTAAATGCATAAATAATTAAATATATAAATATACCAAGATATCTGAACCCCAGGATTTCCTGTATTATCATCATGCAGGCCATACTGTCCCTCAAGTTATAATGATATATGGATATTAGCATGACATTGGTATTATATAGAGATAAGTAGTTTGGATTTAGAATAATCCGACAAAATCCAATGGTCCTGATGTGATTCGGGATTTGGTCTTTCATTTAATCATAACTTTCAAATATGAGTCAAAATCCAAGCCTCCTAAGGCTTATATTCTGATGTGGTTCTAAATTTTCTTCCTTTGTTTTATCTCCAAGGTTCTCTTTGCAAAATACTGTATGTGCTTTTTATCCTTATATTATTAAGTATAACTCAGTTAATGAAAACACTGTCATATATTATAGACATTTTACATAACTAGATAACCCCTGTGCTAAAATAATATCAACATACAGTGCACAGATAATATTCTATTAACCACTTCAAGACCAAGCCATTTACCCACCTTACCAAGCCCAATTTTACAAATCTGACATGTGTCACTTTATGTGGCAGTAACTTTGAAACGCTTTAACTTATCCAAGCCATTCTGAGATTTTTTTTTTTTGTAACACATTGTACTTCATGTTAGTGGTGAATTTGTGTCAATATGTTTTACCTTTATTTAGAAATTTATTTTAAAATGTACCAAATATTTGGAAATATTAGATATTTTCAAAATTTAAATCTCTCCGCTTTAAAGACTGATAATGATACATCATAAAATAGTTATTCATATTCACCATGTGTCTATTTTGTTGGCATCATTTTGGTAATGTTATTTTATTTTTTCGATTTAGAATTTTATAGGCAATCTTTAAAATTTTCAAGAAAATGTCCAAAATCAACTTTTCTAAAAGGGCCAATTCAGTTTTGAAGTCCTTTTGAGGAGTTTACTTGATAGAAATAACTCATAATTAAGAAAGTCCATTCAGTCCTAACCGTCAGGATGTTTATAGTCTGTGGGCGGTCGGGAACTGGTTAAAGGGATATACGAATGGGACAGAGCAGTTGTAATTACACTGTTCCACCTCTAGAAGCAAGATGGTGCGCAGTGTAATTTTGATGCAGAAGCAGCATTTGCAGAGCACTGCTACCACTTCAAACAGCTGATCAGCGGGGGTGCTGGGAGTTGGATTCCTGCAGATCTGATATTCATGCACAACCCCTTTATTTGGTAACATGAACATTTTAAAAGCACTGCATTGCTTTTCAAATTAATCCGTCTATCAATCTACTTAATTTATCTAATCATTTTTACTGATAGATAATTAGTGGACATTCCATAAATTAATAATTTAGGGCAGCAAAGAGATGTTTAGCATCTTTTGAGTACTTGGTATATTAAAATAAAATGCTGTTAGAAATAGATACAGTATTATCCTGATGCACAAATTGCTTGTGAAGGAGACTGAATGAATAGATTATGTGGATGGCTTAAAATCATCTATTCTTCATTTTACACTTCCAGAGTAAATATGCATGTAATTTAGAGAGACTGATGGTACCAATTATTCACACAGAATTGGATGATCTATCAGGGTGGACCACACTATTTATCAATTACCTCACAAAAGAGCAATTGTCTTTTTTGGGATCTTTGCCACCGCATGAACAGGTTTTTACTTATCTACATTCCAAAACTTCAATCATGGGATAAAAATTCCTGCTGTATGCAAGACAATATTTCAATCTACCAATTTGTTTCAAAGAGTAGACATCATCCAGCTACTTTACAGAATATTAGATGAACAGTCATGTACTTGGCAAAAGAAGAACAATTCTGGACACATTAACCTGGTTACTCATCCTAAAGACATTTCACTTTTGAGTTGTAATGTGTTACTTTCACCTAGGCCTGACATTTTTTTTTATAGCTTTTATTAATAGTTGGTTAACAATCATTGTTTAAGCATTAACATATTAATATTTAAATTTTACATGAAATCTTAGGGGTGCATTTATTAAATTATTTACCCCACTTTTGTGGCTTGAATAGGTCCCAAATTTTGTCTCACACAATTTGTGCGGTAAAATTTGTGACTTTTCCCTGCTCATACCACTTTTCCCCAATGGAGAGAAAAGGAGGAGTGCCATGGGCAGAAAAATTGAAAAATTATGATGTTAATAAATGCTCTCCTTAATGTTTGTACCATTTGCAAGTAGATAATGCTGTGCTACACAAGAACAATGAATGAGAAGGATAAAGAACAGGATAGATGCAGACATTTTTTGCAGCTTTGTGCCCACTGTAGTATTTCCCTCAAGCACCTAGATGTTATATTGATAAAGCTAAGAATTTAAAGAAATTTTGTTCCTGTAGTGTAGCTTAAAACCATATGATTTCTGAGGCATGTTTCACTGATAACACAGAGATGTTCCCACTCTGGAGGTTAAGGCACAGAGATCTAGTACTTGATTAAACATTTACTTTAATGGCTGGCATGTAATGCTACATTGGCATTACCAGCTATGACAATATGAGCTGTACAACTGGGGTTTCTGAAGCCAGGGTAGCTTAGTACTAAAACACCTATTTCAGTAAGGATCATAAGTATTAAAGGCTTTATGTTTTATAAGTTGAATCCACTGTATCAATTTTCTGCAACAAACTAAACATTTACTGTGCCAGTCAGATGTGCAATAGTTCCTTCATACCAACACAGCTATTGTGACTGTACTTCACTCTCTCCATCAGTCCCACAGACTTTTAATTGAGCAGCAATGTGCATGCTTTACTGCTGTTCCTTTCATATTGAGAATATGTGACCCTCCATTCTGGCAAGGGCTAATTGCTTATAACTCTTTGTACCCGAATACCTCTTTAACTAGACTAGATAAATTTGATTAGAAGGAAATGAAGTAAGTAGAAAGAAACGTTGTTAAGCTTTAGAGCTACTGACACCTCTCCTGGATATGCACAAAAGAATAGACAGGAGAAAAGTCTTGGATTTCTTTCAGAAAAGTAACAGATTTGGTTTAATTATGTGTGACTTATGTGTGTCATTATTATAAATTGTATATATGTATATGTATTTGTATATATGTGTTTTCATGACACCCCTATTGTCTCTACTTGTCAATGTATGGTGTAAATCTTGTGTGAATCCACTAACACAACCAAAGTTCATCATCAGAGGTCCAACAGTCAGTCTAGTGTTTTTGCCTAGTACAAATAGAGATTTTGTAAAGAAGTATCTTCTAGGGTGAAACTATAGGTAAATGATCTACTATAAATAATTACTGTAATATGCAGACATGGCCATTGTCAGACTAGATTGTCTAGGGCCCACCGGTAAACTGAATTCTGAGGGAGCTACATTACCCTCATTTGCTCTCGCACCCCTCCAATCTATCCTCAACTCTGCTGCCCGACTGATCCACCTCTCACCCTGTTACTCCTCTGCCTCTCCCTTCTGCCAATCCCTGCATTGGCTCCCCATTGCCCAGCGAAATCAGTTTAAAATACTAACCAACACATACAAGGCCGTCCACAATCGGTCCCCTCCCTACATCTCTGAGCTACTTTCCCGATACATCCCCACACGCAATCTTCGATCCTCACAGGACCTCCTTCTCTCCTTTCCTCTTATCACTTCTTCCCACACTCGCCTCCAGGATTTCTCCCGTGCATCCCCCATACTCTGGAACTTGATACCCCAACATATCAGACTCTCACCTACAGTGGAATCCTTCAAAAGAAACCAGAAAACCCACCTCTTCAGACAAGCCTACAACCAGTGACTCTGCTGCATCTATATCGCCATGACAAGCTTCACCCTCTCCAACTGTGCCCTTCTCCCATACCATGTAGATTGTAAGCCCTCACAGGCAGGGCCCTCTATCCTTCTGTACCAGTCTGTAACTCGTCTTGTTAATGCTTAGTGCAATTGCCTGTATTATGTATGTGCACCTAATGATATGTACAGCGCTATGGAATGAATAGCGCTCTAATAATAAATAATAATAATTTGCAAATCCCTAAAATTATACCAATACACATTTATTTTCTGTAGTAGCTTGATGCCTAACCTGTGCCTCAGATACATTAGAAATGATCAATGGGTACTCAGGGAAGCAGTGCACGAGAACAAGAGAAGTTCCCAGTCTTTTGGCAGTGAAAAGAGATCATGGCACTCACTGTTTTGTTCGATTTATATACATTATTTCTTGCAAATAAACAGTTATGTATAGGCCATGTTTCGTCCATCCTGAGCTTTTGTCAACCACTGACAAAGACTCAGGATGGGCCAAAACACATCCTGTACATAACTGGTTATGTGCAAGAAATAGCATGTATTGATTGAAGAAAAAGAGTGCGTGGCAGGATCTTGGTTCACTGAAAAAATAGCCAGTGCTTCAGACTGTTCTGTACTGGTGACCTTGTCTGGGTAGTAATAAACTGATTAGTTTGTTATACAGATGTAGCATGGTTAGCGCTCCTTTTTTCTGAGATTTCTGAGTTTGGTTATCTAATCTAAGCAAACACCTTCAATTGCTTTTCAATGGCTTTTTTCTCAAGATAATGAAATGAGTTAACAAATTTGAGTTAACAGCGGGAGTGCTAACCCTGCTGCATCTGTATAATGTACCCAGTTTATTTTTATATGATGACATAGGCTGGTTGATGCCGAACACTGAATATCTTCTAATGCAAAGTGGTTTTCTAACTCAAAGTGTCTTCGTCGCTAAGTGTCATGCAGTTAAACATGGCAGTTAGAGAGGTTAGGAGACAGGTAGGTTATGAGAATTACACATTTTCACACTCTTCCTTAACTATGTGCCTTGTGTCTATATATATTTTCTTATGTGCATTTTTCCTCTACGTTGACCGCCCAGTTCCTCCTCCATTACCTTCTATCTACATCAGCCCCTCTCTCCTTCACTGCCCCATGTATAGTTTTTATGCTTTAGGCTACTTTCATACCAGTGTTTTTGCTAGATCCGTCATGGATCAGCAAAAATGCTTCTGTTACGATAATACAACCATCTGCATCCGTTATAAATGGATGAGGTTGTATTATCTTTAAAATAGCCATGACATTAACTTACATTGTGAGTCATGCAGCGTTATTCTGTCCATGATGGGGACGCAACCAAATGGAACGGAATGCATATCCCCAGACCTGAGAATGTCATGGTGGTAAAGTCAGCATACTCCTGTCCCCACAATGCACTTTCCAGGTCATCCCCCAAGTTCCATACACACTTCACCTGTTCTTCTTCTGGCTTTGTTCAAACTCCAAATTTAATACCTCACTTCTCCAGAAACTCTCACTTCCGGCTTCAGGACTTCTCCTGAGCTGCACCAATTCTCTAGAATGCCCTACCCCAAGAAATTAGGTTAAATCACAATATTCACCTTTTTAGGCACTCCCTAAAAACACATCTTTTTAGGGTGGACTATCACATCCCATGATCTAGCTCATTTCCACATATAGCCTATTTATCATAATTTTTCTGAACCTGATGCTCCACCAAACTCTCTACTGCATCCATGCACCCAGAAACACTGCAGATATTGGCAGTGACTGGCTCATGCAGCTTTATATCTACTCCCAAATTTTCCCAAGATGGCTGGACCATTGTACAAAACACGCACTTTTACCTTGAGTCACCCCAATCTCCTCATAGATTGTAAGACCTTGTGAGCAGGACCCTAATTCCCCTTGTTTTGTTATTTATGACTGTTTGTACATGAACCCCTGAATTGTAAAGCGCTGTGGAATATGTTAGTGCTATATAAATAAAGATTATTATTACATATTATTATGTAATGCAGTCAGTGTACTATATCATCTGGTGGTCGGGGCGCTAGAGGCTCACCTAGCCCAGGGGCCCACTGCTGGATTCACCTGCTCCCCTGTGGGTCAGTCCGGGCTTGTGCATGACCCATATATAAAAGTAACGTCTTCAATAGAATCGTTTGCACTAGATAGTAGTCTGTGCAGATAAGTTGCAGAGTGTGAAATTTGTAAGTATAGTGTATATACTGCTTGCCATACCATTTCACAATATTAAGCAGAATTGCCACTCAAATTATCTTCTCTTTTTAATGGAAAATGAAACATACTCCTCTGCTATATCACATTCTTGCACTAACACTGGTGCAGGAATTAACTTTCAACCTACTTTGGGCAATAAAATGTTTTTAGAGGGTTCCGTTTTTGGAGTAGTTGCCCTTGTTACAATGACATTCAATTTAATCAAAGTTTGCTTTTACAGTTAGATTATTCCGCATGACACAATGGAGCTTACACATTTTCATGTTTGCTTTACTTTTCATTTTCTTACCTTGCTTTGATAAGTCCACAATCTTTGAAACGAACTGTTTCAGCTATTTATTTTTTTATTAAGTTAAGATATATACATGTCTTTTATCTTCTAAAGTCTGGGTGGATTAGGATTTGTGTTTGTAATTGATTTCTATTTTCAAAGAGCAACCAATTCCCTGCTTATTCTACTTATAATGAAATTTTCAGGTATGGGTTACTTTTACACCAATATCCTTCAGGCATGGGAAGTTCTTAATGAACTATAGTAAGTGGCATGTTTATCCAATAAGACCTTCCTGACCTCTTACAGTCTTTAAGAAAACTTTGCATATTCCTTGTGCCCATATGACTTAAGTGTTTTTTTTTTCTAAAACCTACATCTTTGGCCATCCATGCATCGTTTACAATGTAGGTATACACATAGCAAGATTTCTGTCTGATTTAGAACAGAGAAAGGTCAAGAACTAAGGTCAAACTAGGATTTTGAGTTATAGGTAATTACAACTCTATTTGGCATAGGATGTAGACTAGGTATAAATCTCAGATGTGATAGCTAGGTTTGTGCCACTCCTGGTTATTAGATGTGTGTCAGTGAGCAAAGTTCTGATCAAAGACAACACACAGGCAGCCAGGGGTCGTGAGGCATGGCTGAGGACTAATTGCTAGTCTGAGTGGTGAAGGAAGTTTGTAATAAAAGACTATTACCTGCCCTACTCTCAACCACTGGAGCGAAAATATGAGAAATTACGTTCATCAATAGTTTGTAGGCATGGAAGCCGATTTCTTTTTTGACATATAACATGCTATCGTATTTTCATGGTAAGATTAGGTTCTGAGTCAGGATGTTACATACTATGATTACTGTCATTACTTCTGTTATTTGTCCTATAATAAGATTAAACATTTAATAGCTTTCCATATGCAACCAATATTTGTGCCTAATAGCAAATCTGTCTTTTTTCACTCATACAGTCAAAAATAGGACGTTACCCAAAGATTATAACTCTTATTTTTTTTATTTACATGTTACAGTGGAAAAATAATAACTGATTGAAGGTCTCTATACACAATAGTGTAGTGTTGACTGAACCCACTGAGAACAGCTGGTTTGGCTGACACTTTAATGGGTATGGAGGGCTCCTGACTCTTTAGTGACAGATTATGTCGGGGGAGAGAAGGAGTGGATGAAATTAATATTTTTGCCCAATCCTTTTGTTCTCTCGGGAGATAAGCAGACACCGGAGGTGTCTGGCACCAGCTTTCTCTGGTCTCCCGCTTGTGAGTCCCATTGGGGACAGGATGATGCTAATGTCTATAAAGTGCTGCGGAATATAGCAGCGCTATACAAGTGCGGAAAATAACCAACACTGAAATGAAGCAGCTCAGGGCCTCTGGGAGTCAGGTGAGCACTACAGAGGAAAGGGGGTGGCAGGCTGGAGCACTATAGGAGGGCATTTCAGGCTAAAGAACTACAGAGGTCATTACAGACTAGAAAACTACAGGGGACATAAGAGGCGGAGCACTACAGGTGGATATACTTCTATTATGACAGAATGAATAGCGGAATTTCTCTAAAGGCATTCCGATATGCATTCCGTCATAGAATTGCATTATGGTCCATGGTAACAGAATCCAAAACGCAATTCATCTTTTACCAGTAAACGAAGCGTGAATGAATTTCATAACCTGAAATTCAATAATCTCTAGATGTTAGCATTACAGGGGGGAGACTATGTTAGCATTATTACTAGAGATGTGCAAATTTTTCAAAAATTCGATTCGCTGGTTTGCCAAATTTTTCTATAAAAATTCGGTTTGATCCGAATATATTCAATGTGAATTATGTAAAAAAACGGCTATTTCCTGGCTGCTGAGAGCCTTTATAGAGGTGTAGAACACTATGCCTTGCAGTAACACACATAGGTAGTCTGCTTTGGTAGTGTCATAATACTGTTACTGAGTTTGTATGACATGCAGATGACAGGCATCGCTCTTAAAATCTGCACACTTTACTTATTTGGGCAGTCATGGGGCCAAAACTGACCAAATAACTCAAGTGTGAACTCAGCCTTACAGGTCAATGTTAGTGTCAAGAAGAAGTGCAACAGAATCTGTTCTATTAAATGCTTATAAAAGTATTGTATTGTATTGCCCCCCTGACAGAGTGGAGAGGGTGTCAGCAGTAAGTTTGTGTTGACATCACTGATTATTTTGCCCTTCCTCTGATCCGTCAGAACAATAACCCCACAAAAAACGTATCCTGTCCGTTGAGCATTTGGTCAGTAATCCATCAGTAATGCTAATGCCAAAAAAACAGGGGTGTATCCAAAACAGAGATGACACGTGAACCGAATATTTGCATGTCTTCTGTGTTTTGCACCCACTCCTGCTATGGGCTACCAAATCACAAGCCAATTCTGATGGGACCACACAGGCCTTAAAGAGAGGATCTGTTGTGCATCTCATATTTCCTTCCTTCTGACAGATCAGAAAAAGGGTCAAATAAAAGATGATGTCAGCCAAGCAAAAAAGGCAAAATAGTGGCCCAGTCATGAAGTGGGGAGGGTGGGATCAGCATGAGTCTGGAGTTGGTGGCAGCATGAGGAGGCCACACAGTGGTGGCAGCAGCATCAGGAGGCCACAGAGTGGCAGGACGACGAGAGATTGTGGAGGTGGCAGCAGCATGAGGAGGCCACAGAGTGGCACGACAAAGAGAGATTGTGGAGGTGGCAGCAGCATCAGAAGGCCACAGAGTGGCACAACGAAGAGAGATTGCTGAGGTGGCAGCAACATCAGGAGACCGCAGAGTGGCATGACGACAAGAGTTTGCAGGGGTGGCAGCAGCATCAAGAGGCCACAGAGTGGCACGACGACGAGAGATTGTGGTGGTGGCAGCAGCATGAGGAGGCCACAGAGTAGCCGCTTCCTCTATTCATTTATAGGGAATATGGGACAGAACAGAAGGTTAAAATTTCTCAACTTTATAAAGTTTTGATTAAAACACGATTTAATAATACATGTTCTCCGAGACAAAAGGCTTGGCAAATTGATCCTTTGGGAATTTCCCTCAAAGATTTGGATAATATATTAATGAATTCAAGTTTACTTTCTTACAATTTTAATCAAGT
The DNA here is from genome assembly GCA_033119425.1 of Bufotes viridis. Lineage (NCBI taxonomy): Eukaryota > Metazoa > Chordata > Amphibia > Anura > Bufonidae > Bufotes > Bufotes viridis. The sequence goes on from CM065590.1 coordinate 178,349,900, forward strand.
TTTGGATTAATTTAATATTTAATAAATGTAAGAAAAAAAATTAAGTTTTGCCTAAGACAGGAGAGAATTGGCCAGTCTTCTGTTTATTCTGCTGTTTGGTTGTGATGGAGAAAGCATTCCAAAAAACTATTTCTCTCCACCTGGAGACAAATCCTGTCAAGATTGATGCAAGTGCGATATCGGCTGTTCATCGAGACAGACACTTCTAGGGGAACCTGCCTGGCATGAACAGGCCTCTAGTAGCTACAGACAATGAGAAGACAAAGCTTTAAGATTGCTTGGAACCCGGAAGAGTTGGAAAGTTCATCAAGATTCAAACCATAACTACCACCGCCTGGTCTGTACACCAGCGAAAACATCACGAGTTCCCAGTCATCATGGATGGGAAGGAGGACATCCTGTGGTGCATGGAGATAAAGAGGTTCTTCGGATTCCCCCGCACTATACGGACGTCTCAGAAATGAACCGCTGCTCCCGTCAGAAGCTCCTGGGAAGGTCATGGAGCGTCCCGGTCATCCGGCATCTATTCGCTCTGCTGAAGGAGTATTTTGAAAGTGTGTATAAGCCACACGGGGCCTCTATGCTGCAGATAAAAATGAAGCTCCTTCGTCACCCAGCTCCCAAGTGCGATCAGCTACATCATCATCATCGAGTACTGTCTGGATGTCATTGTTGTCCTCCTCAACCAACTAAGTGTTGTGTCTGACAAACCACTGACTCTTGTCTGGGGGTGTCTGATGTCACTTGCGACGAAGTCGAAGATCGAGTCAACCATTCAAGAACCGCAGGGTTGCTGGTCACGACACGACCTCTAGCTGACATTGGGAGTTCAGGCCTCTCAAAGTGACACCTGCTACTGCGACCTCTGCCTGGGCAAAAAACATTTACACCTCTGCCACTCCCCTGTGAAGTGCCTGGCACTTCTCTGTCTGACATAATGTTCGATCAAATAATTAAATGTTAGATCAAATATTTTTTTATTTCGCCACTAATATACAGCAAACAGGGCTTCAGAATATATCACTGCACCGCAGAACGTCAATTAAGCCCAATTTTTCTACTTTTACACAATAGGCTCTTCAACAGATATATGCAAAGCTGGATGGCGAATATATTTTTATTTTACCACTAATACACAGCAAACTCAGCTTCAGAATATATCACTACACCGCAGAACAGCAATTAAGCCCAAATTTTTTTCCACATTTACACAAAAGGCTTTTCAACAGAGAAGTACAACGCTGGATGGCAAATATATTTTTATTTTGCTACTTATACACTGCAAACAGGGCTCCAAAATATATCAATGCACCGCATGTCAATTAGGCCCAATTTTTTTTCTACTTTTACACAGGCTTTTCAACAGATAAGTACAATGCTGGACGGCGAATATACTTTTATTTCGCCACTAACACACTGCAAACAGGGCTTTAGAATATATCACTGCACTGCAGAACGTCAATTAGGAACAAATTTCCTTCTACTTTTACACAAAAGGCTTTTCAACAGATATAAGCCAAGCTGGACGGCGAATATATTTTTATTTTGCCACTAATACACGGCAAACACGGCTTCGGAATATATCACTGCACTGCAGAATGCCAATTTGGCCCAATTTTTTTTCTACTTTTACACAAAAGGCTTTTCAACAGAGAAGTACAACACTGGATGGCGAATATATTTTTATTTCGCCACTAATACACTGCAAACAGAGATTCAGAATATATCACTGCACCGCAGAATGTCAATTAGGCCCAATTTTTTTCTACTTTTACACAACAGACTTTTCAACAGATATATTCAACACTGGACAGCGAATATACTTTTATTTCGCCACTAATACACGGCAAACAGGGCTTTAGAATATATCACTGCACCGCAGAACGTCAATTAGCCCAAATTTCCTTCTATCTAAACACAATGGTGGGGTGGCCTGCACGCTGATGGCGCCGGCCGCATAGTTCTGCTGCTCCGTGTTACAGTTCCCTAAAGCGGCTCACAGAGACTTAAAATCGCCACTCCGGCTGGTAATATACTTACCCCCTAACCTCCTGAGACATGGGGTAGGTGAAGAGGCGTCAGGCTCCGGCGAAACTTTTTCAGTAAAGCTAGCCCGGGCTCTGCGGCCCTGAGGGCCTCTCCGCAGCACATGCACTCTCCGTCCTCCAGTTCTGCTTCCCCTGCGTCGCACCCAGTTGCTCGTCCGGACACAGCATCCCTTACTTGTGCGGCCCCGGCCTTAACAGAGGAAGTGATGAGGGCACTGCTAGATGACCTGCGTGCTTCCATGAAGGAGGACATGGTGGGGATGCTTAAGGACATTAGAAGAGACGTCAGCGAGCTGGGAGATCGGACAGCCCACGTAGAGACTAAAATGGCGGAGTTCGCCTCCTTGCATAATTCACTGATTGATGCGCATGATGCGCTTGAAGAGGAGGTCTCCAGGCTAACAGCAAAGCTGCAAGAACTGGAAGACCATCACAGACGGAATAATATTCGGCTGCGGGGGGTCCCGGAATCTGTGGAGCCCTCTGCCCTTGACCCTTTCCTGCAACAGCTCCTCAAAGCTGCTCTGCCACAAAGCCTGGATCGCGACCTTATTGTGGACCGGGTCCATAGAATCCCAAAGCCGAAGGGTTTGGATCCTTCGCTCCCACGTGATGTTATTGCCCAGATCCATTTTTATTCTACTAAAGAGGCGTTTCTTCGGGTCTTGAGGAAGGATCCAGAGCCTTCTGACCTGTTTCAAGGAATATCTGTATATGCGGATCTCTCGGCAGCGACCTTAGCTAAAAGGCGGGAATTTGGATCTATTACTAAGCTGCTCCGTCAACAGCAAGTCAAGTACAGATGAGGGTTTCCTGTGAAGCTTCTGATCCATCATAATGGCGTTCTGCACCCCCTTTCTACACCTAAAGCCGCAGCCAGCAAGTTGGCGGAATGGGGCCTCGTTCCTGAGGGGTTGTGTCTGGACCCCCCTCCGACCCGGAATACTGCGAGGATCGACCCTGAATGGTCGGCAGCCTGATCAAGACGAAACGGAGTGTGGTGATTTTTTGTTTTGTATGTGACATGGGTTCTGACACGGGCGGACTGATTGCTGGACATATTTTCTGCCCCCCCCCGTCACAGTAAAAATCGTTTCCTCCTGGAACTTTTGCTCTCCCCCTTTGTGGGCGCATTTGAGCCCTACTCTCTACCTGTTTTTTCACCCCGGTTATTGACTGTTAGTTCCCTGTTATGCCTTTACATTTTTTCTCCCCTAGGTCCCGGGTCGGTGGTATTATGATATCAGGCGATTTGCTTGTGTGGTATGTGTCTGGTGACATGTCGTCCTCTGCTGTAGAGTCCTTGAATGGTTGGTGCGCGTCTTTATTTTTCTCTGTGCTATGGGTCTCCGAGTACTGTCCTTAAATGTGAGGGGTTTGAACTCCCCTTTTAAAAGGTCCATGCTATGGTCCGAAATGACCAAATCTAAATGTGATGTGGCACTAGTGCAAGAATCGCATCTGCTGGAGGCTGATTCTCACAGATGCACACACCCGCGTTTTCCTCATATATTCCACTCTCACGCTGTGAAGAGTAAGCGAGCGGGTGTGTTCATCAGTGTCAAATCTTCAGTTGCTTTTACTCTGGACAAATGTGTTTGTGACTCCCTGGGCAGATATGTCTTGGTGGTTTGCACTATTAATGGGACTAAATTCACCCTGGTCTCTGTGTATGCCCCCAACAGCCACCAGCAGGCTTTTTGTAGGAAGGTTCTTAAGAAGGTTCAAATGCAGGCTGCAGGTGAGGTGATCATAGGTGGTGATTTCAATGCTCCTGTTCAGCGCTCCTTGGATTTTAAATCTCCCCACTCCCCTCAACGCCCTGATCTTATAGGGATCATTCGGGATTCGCCCTATCATGACATTTGGCGTTACCAACATGGAGAGGAACGCGATTATACCTATATCTCCCCAGTCTCGCTTTCACAAGCCCGACTTGATTTTTTCTTGATCTCCCGAAACTTAATTCATAAGGTATTGGATACAAGCATTGGAGTTGCCACCTGGTCGGATCACGCACCGATTGCTCTGTCCATCGAGGATGGCCTTCCCCCCCCCCCTTCCCCACAGTGGAGGTTGAATTCTTACCTTCTCAAATGCCCGGATAGGGTTAAAGCCTATTCGGACACACTTTCAGAGTTTTTCTCCCTTAATGATACCTCTGATGTCAGCATTTCCACGCTGTGGCTATCTCAGAAAGCCTACATGAGAGGCATTTTCCTGCAGTCAGCGGCTAGGTTAAAGAAAACTAGAATGGCTGAGATGGACAGGGCTTTACAACGTCTGCGTATGGCGGAATGCTGGCATAAAGTGGATGCCTCCCCTTCTTCCTTAGAGGAGCTTCAGGCCTCTAGGACTCATTTGCGGTCTCTTCTGCTATATAGACAGGAGTGGTGCATGCGAAGACTTAAAGCTTCCTTCTATCATGAAGGTGATAGAGCTGGGGCGCAGCTGGCGAGAAGGGTAAATAGGAGACTAGCGGAGTCTCGCATTGAGAAGCTTACTTATAATAATGCCACAATCACACACCCGCAGGGTATTGCGGATGCCTTTGCATCATACTACTCCTCTCTGTATAACTTGGACCGCGATGATAGTACCCCGCAGCCTACTTCTGAGGGGATTAGTGGTTTTCTGGACTCACTGAACCTCCCGGCTTTGTCCCCTGAGAATTTGGATGCCCTGAACGCTCCGGTCAGTCAGAGGGAAATATGGAGTGTTATTAAAAGTACCCCTTCTTGCAAATCCCCGGGCCCGGATGGATTGCCGGTGGAATACTATAAGACTTTTCACCAATTACTTGTACCTGTGTTGGATAGGCTTTTTTCCCTTTTCCTTGATTCTGGTAATATCCCGCCGGAGATGTTGTCCGCTACTATCGTCACCCTCCCTAAGCCAGGTAAGCCCCCAACGACACCTGCGAACTTTAGGCCAATCTCCCTACTCAATTCGGACCTTAAGCTCTTTGCCAAATTACTAGCTTCCAGAATTAATAAGTTTCTGCCCTGCCTGGTCTCCCCTGATCAAGTAGGGTTTGTACCTGGCCGCCAGTGTCGTGATGGCACCCGGCGCATGATTGATCTGCTCCAAATTGCTCACTGGTCCAGGACCCCTAGCATCTTTGTCTCCCTAGATGCTGAAAAAGCTTTTGACAGGGTTCACTGGGGGTTCCTGGGCCAGGTTTTGAGGAAATTTGGCTTTGAAGGGAAGATCTTACAGGCGGTTATGGGCCTCTACTCGGCTCCGTCAGCGAGGGTTCTCGCCTCTGGCTTCCTCTCGACCCCTTTCTCGATCACGAACGGGACCAGGCAGGGCTGCCCACTTTCCCCTCTTATTTTTCGCGTTGGTAATTGAACCCCTGGCAACTAAAATTCGCACCTGCCCAGACATATCTGGGATTCAAATAGGCGGAGTCACCCATACCATTGGGCTATATGCGGACGATGTAATCTTAACCCTGTCCTCTCCCTTGAAGTCCCTCGAGGCGACATCCCGGATCCTGTCTCAATATTCTGATGTCTCATACTATAAATTGAATCCGAGTAAGACTCAAATACTGCCAGTCTTAGTACCGGACTCTGTGAAATTAGCTATCTCGTCCCAACACACGTTTTCATGGGTAGATCACTCCCTCCCGTACCTAGGGGTGGAGCTTACTCTGTCCCCTTCGGACATGGTACGCGTAAATTTTGATAAGCTACGATCGGAGCTCCGAACTGAATATGCCAGGCTCTCCTCGATTACTCTCTCATGGATCGCTAGGATCAACTTGGTGAAAATACTGATTTTACCCAGAATCCTATATAAATTCAACTGTGTCCCCCTACTTATTCCGAAACGTCTCATTGAGACATTACAAGGAGACATTTCTAGATTTATATGGCACAATACTCACAGGCGGGTCTCCAACGACACTCTGTATTTGCCTTTGCGGGCTGGGGGACTGGGTGTGCCGAACCTGTATGATTATTACCTGGCTTCTCTGTTGGACCAGGCTATGGCTTGGTGGTCCATGGAGTCCACTTTGCCCTGGCTTAGTATTGAAGAACATTTTGTTAAACGGCGGTCACTTAAAACTCTGCTGCTGGCTCAGACGTGTAAATCTTTTGTCCATCACTCTGTTTTAGATACTATGCGAGCTACATTGTGGGCATGGTCCAAATTGCTTAAGCTCCGCCCACACTTACCGATTGGGGCTCAGTCTATCCCCTTGCCTGTCATTGAGTATCATATTCCCACAATCTCAGTATCCTCCTGGTTGAATGTTGGTATAGGTACCTTGGGAGATTTGTTTTCTGACGGTGTCTTGAAGGAGTTCCAGTCTCTGCATTCTGATTTTAACCTGCCCAACTCAGTGTTTTATCAGTATCTGCAGATCCGGCACCTTCTTGCTCCGGTCCCCCTTTGTTGGAACCCGAGGAAGGAGGACCCGGTATATGCACTATTGAAGGCTGATGGTTGGAAAAGGTCTAAGATCTCAGTTTGGTACACGCTTCTTCTTGAAAATTTAACTGTGAACAAAAGACCTTATATGTTGAAATGGGAGGCGGAACTAGGTCAGGTGTTTTCTCTGCAGGACTGGAACTCTGCTATGCTCTGGTCTATTAAGTGCACTAAGTGTATCAACCATGTGGAGCAGGCGAGGAAGGTGCAATTAAGGTGGTACCTTACCCCGGACAGGCTATCACACAGCATTCCTGGGTATTCCCCACTTTGCTGGAGAGGATGCGGGGCTCGTGGTAATCCCTTTCATATGTGGTGGAGTTGCCCCTCTATCTCTGTTTTCTGGACCTCAGTTGCGGAGGTTCTATCTGAGATTATGGGTTTACAATTCCATCTGCTTCCTGGGTTAGCTGTGTTAGGCATTGGGCTTGCAGACATACCATCTGAATTCCGATGGGTGGTGGCTCATGTTCTTAGTGGGGCAAAGTAAGTGATAGCTCGACAGTGGAAACACGCGGAGTCCCCAACCGTGAAGGAAGTGGTGAACATAGTAAATTCCCATCAACAACATGAACTAGTTTTCGCAACATCCATGCCTCGTAGAATAGCTACGCATAACCGTTGGCTGGCCTGGCTATCAAGTAAATATGCATCACCTCTCCCCATGAGTATACTCTAGTGACTCTACGGTGTATCAGCACTATTTGCCTGGCTCTTTGATTCTTGTTACGTCTTTTCCTTCATAGTGCGGACCTGGGACCTTGTTTTTTCCAGTTTTTCCCTTTTTCTTTCTCCCCCCCCCCTTTTTTTCTCTTGCAGGTTTAATGATGTACATCAATGCGTCATATCTTGCCTAATGTCTATATTTTGGATTGCCTCTTGGCTCACCAGGTTGGCAGCGCCCGAGCGGGTGCCCTGGTGCCTATTCTATGATTTATTGCACTTCATAATTGAGGCACACAGTATGTTTATTGTTGATCCTAGTATGCTGTGGTTGCATCCACCTTGTTTTTGTGTATGTACCTTTCTTGTAAAAAATTTCAATAAAAACTTATTGAGACTAAACACAATGGTGGACTAGTCTTAAAACTTAACTTTTAATGTGACTCTAATAAATTGGTCTCATAAAATATATATGTGTATGTGCAAGGTGAGTATCTCATACACCAGCTGGTCACCTAGCACCTGGCAGATCTGAAATCCCACTCCTTGAAACACTTTGCGCTACTCCTTGAAACACTTTAAGGGGTGAGACACGGCGATAGAAGGGACACTTCCCTCCCGCTAATTGCTGTCTGGAACCACAGTTCATATTTCAGCCTTCGGAGAGTGCATGCTTGCCTCTATTTCCCAAACAATTGATATTGCGTCCCCTGATGAGTCCCAAGTGTTGGGACGAAACGTGGCACGTAGGGAATTTAGAATAAGGGGGAGTTCAGTCCTTCTAGGCCCCACACAGGGACAGGATCCGTATGGGGTCGCCCCTGTCGGGCGGGTGCTCTGTGTCAGTAGGCAGGGGTAAGACTAGACCCTTCCCACTATCAGGTAGGACATTAATGTAGGGTCATTTAGGAGACTCACCTGCCACTGATGCGGACATCTGTCAATTAGCATGCAGCAGACATAACCTTGGACTTTATGTAGAAGTCAGTCCGCATGTTACACCGTTTCCGATTCTCACACCTGGATGCGGTAAGGTATTATTTACATGCAGTTATGGTATGTTGGCTTATAGGCCCACCAGTTTTGTATATATGGTAGATGTCACAAATGTATCGACAACAAGTGTGCATCTTCCCCACCAATCACTACTCGTGGGCAACTGTGGGTGACCGGTAATTACCGGATACGTCCAACATTTCCATATTCTATAGCTGCTGGAATTGTTATATACTGATAGCGTTGCTATCATATTTTAGATTAGAATTGTCACGTGCTGGCCACTGGTCTAGACCTGAGATTTCAGATCTGCCAGGTGCTAGGTGACCAGCTCGTGTATGAGATACTCACCTTGCACATACATATATATATTTTTTGAGACCAATTTATTAGAGTCACATTAAAAGTTTTAAGACTAGTCCACCATTGGGTTTAGATAATTAATTAGAGGTGCGACCAGAACCCCCTTGTGGTCAAACTTACACAAGTGCGTTCAACCTTGGTTATACTGTTTACAAATTTCCTTCTACTTTTACACAAAAGGCTTTTCAACCGAGAAGTACAACGCTGGACGGCGAACATATTTTTATTTTGCCACTAATAGACTGCAAACGGGGCTTCAGAATATATCACTGCACCGCAGAACGTCAATTAGGCCCAATTTTTTTTCCACTGTTACACAAAAGGCTTTACAACAGATAAATGCAACGCTGGACGGCGAATATACTTTTATTTTGCCACTAATACATAGCAAACAGGGCTTTAGAATATATCACTGCACCAAAGAACGTCAATTAGGACCAAATTTCCTTCTACTTTTACACAAAAGTAGAGTTGAGCGAACACCTGGATGTTCGGGTTCGAGAAGTTCGGCCGAACTTCCCGAAAATGTTCGGGTTCGGGAAGTCAATGGGGACCCGAACTTTTGGGCACTAAAAAGGCTGTAAAAGAGTCCAGGAAAGTGCTAGAGTGCTGCAAAAGGCAGCAACATGTAGGTAAATCCCCTGCAAACAAATGTGGATAGGGAAATTAATTAAAATGACATAAAATAAATAAAAATTAAGCAATATCAATTTTAGAGAGTTTAGAGAATTTTAGTCCCATAGCAGAGAATCAGGCTTCAAGTCACCCACCAATGGAGAAGGCCACTTTCATTTATTTAGGCCCCAGCACCCAGACAGAGGACAGAGGTCGCATAGCAGAGAATCAGGCATCATGTCACCCACCAATGGAGAAGGCCACTTTCAGTAATTTAGGCCCTAGCACCCAGACAGAGGACAGAGGTCGCATAGCAGAGAATCAGGCGTCATGTCACCCACCAATGGAGAAGGCCACTTTTCGATAATTAGGCCCCTGGCACACAGACGGAGGAGTGAGGTCGCATAGCAGATAATAAGGCTTCATGTCACCCAGCAATAGAGAAGGCCACTTCCAGATATTTAGCCCACGGCACCCAGACAGAGGACAGAGGTTGCATAGCAGAGAATCAGGCGTCATGTCACCCACCACTGGAACAGGCCACTTTCAGATAATTAGGCCCCTGGCACCTAGACGGAGGAGAGGTTCATTCAACTTTTGGTTGCACCGCAATTTAATGGTAAAATAAAAAAAAAGAGGATTCAATAAAGAAGTGCCCCGGAGTACAAGAATATATGGTTGAGGGGGAGGCAGTTATAAATGTCTATTCTGCACAAGGGATGGACAGGTCCTGTGGGATCCATGCCTGGTTCATTTTTATGAACGTCAGCTTGTGCATGTTGGCTGTGGAGAGGCAGCTGCGTTTGTCAGTAATGATGCCCCCTGTCGTGCTGAATACACGTTCAGACAAAACGCTGGCCGCCGGGCAGGCCAGCACCTCCAAGGCATAAAAGGCTAGCTCTGGCCACGTGGACAATTTGGAGACCCAGAAGTTGAATGGGGCCGGACCATCATTCAGTACGTGGAGGGGTGTGCACATGTAATGTTCAACCATATTAGTGAAATGCTGCCTCCTGCTAAGACGTTCCGTATCAAGTGGTGGTGCAGTTAGCTGTGGCGTGGTGAGAAAACCTTTCCACATTTCTGCCATGTTAACCCTGCCCTCAGAGGAGCTGGCCGTGACACAGCTGCGTTGGAGACCTCTTGCTCCTCCTCTGCCTTTGCATTGGGCTTCCACTTTTTCCCCTGTGACATTTGGGAATGCTCTCAGGAGCGCATCTACCAGCGTGCGCTTGTACTCGCACATCTTCCAATCACACTCCAGTGCAGGAAGTAAGGTGGGAATATTGTCTTTGAACCAGGGATCCAGCAGGGTGGCAACCCAGTAGTCCGCACACGTTAAAATGTGGGCAACTCTGCTGTCGTTGCGCAGGCACTGTAGTCGCTCATGTGTGCCAGGCTGCCCAGAGGTAAGGACAAGCTGTCCTCTGTGGGAGGCATATCGCCATCTTCCTCTGTTTCCCCCCAGCCACGTACCATTGATGGGCCCTTACTAGATGTTTTCCTCATTGTTACCGTTCACCATAATAAGAAAAAAATTATTTGGCACAATGTATTGAATTCAAATTCAGGCCTTTTTTTACAGGCACCTAACACTATCTGGCTATCTATTTATGTACCGTATTACACTAATCCAGGCACAGCAGTAACCACAGATTTATCAATATCAATTGTAGGCCTAGTATTTAGGCCCTGGAAGAAAGGTATCCTTTTACGGACAGATTTACACTTGGAGATGCACAGTAGCATGTGAAAAAATATATCGGATTATCCTTTCAGCACTAGTATTTTAACACTTTGTGTAATATAGCCTTTAACGGAAAGAAATACACTTGGAGATGTACGGTAGCGTGTGAAGTTATTGAGGATGACCCTCTCAGCACTTGTATATACACCTTGAGTGTAATATACCCTTTTACGGACAGATTAACACTTGGCCTGCAACAGCTGGAACACCAGATTCAGGGTATTGCTATATTGGCAAGTGAATTTCACTCCAGAACAAAATATATCCTTTGCCAGACACTATGAAACTTGGCCAGCCACAGCTGAAACCACTGATTTATGGTATTGCTATTCTGGCAATTGAATTTCACACCAGAACAAAAATATATCCTTTGCAGGACACTATGAAACTTGGCCAGCCACAGTTGAAACCACTGATTTATGGTATTGCTATTTTGGCAATTGAATTTCACCCCAGAACAAAATATATGTTTTGCCGGACACTATTATACTTTGCCAGCCATTGCTGGGACACCAGATTTAGGGGATTGCTATTTTGGCAATCGAATTTCACCACAATAAATAATCTATCCTTTGCCAGACAGCAGACAGTATTACACTTGGCTAGCCAAAGCTGGAACACCAGATTTAGCGGATTGGTATTTTGGCAATTGAATTTAACCCCTTAATAAAATATAGAAATTGCTATCCTGAGTTTCTAGGGGTGACAATTAGCACAGCCAAGCCCCTGATGTAGGATATAGCAAAAAAAAATACCTAGTATTGATGGATTGATGGACTTGGTGGCAGCTTGTTCTGGTGCACCACAAGTCACAAAATGGCCGCCGATCACCCCAGAAAAAAGTGACAAAAAAACGCTCTGTGCAGCCTAAAAACCAGTGAACAATTAACTAGCAGAAGTTGAATCATTCACAGCTGTAGATCGATCACTTCATTAGGTCTTTTTGCTGACTTTTCCCTGCCTAATCTCGCCCTCACAGAAGCTGCGTCCTCTCCCTACACTAATCAGAGCATTGTGACGTGCGGCGCTACGTGACTCCAGCTTAAATAGAGGCTGGGTCACATGCTGCACTTGGCCAATCACAGCCATGCCATTAGTAGGCATGGCTGTGATGGCTTCTTAGGGCAAGAAGTAAAACGCTAGCTGATTGGCTGCTGTGCCGCCCTTCAGAAAGCGGGATGAAATTGCCGAACAACGGACCCGAACCCGAACTCTTTTAAAAATGTCCGGGTCCGGGTCCGTGTCCCGAACACCCCAAAATTCGGTACGAACCCGAACTATGCTCGAACTGTTCGCTGAACACTATTTATGATGTATTTTCAGGTTAATGTGTTTCATACATTAAGTGACAGAAATGTCCAGAAAAAGTTAACATGACTGCCACTATTCTTTATGCTTATAAAGATTTACAGTGTACAACACTTCTGCCATCAACACAAATTTGGAACAGAATTTGGATAACCATCTACCCAACTTGACAGGTTTATCCGACAGCTGCTTCTGTGTCATTAGAGGTGGACTGGCTATAGAGCCTCCTAGGATTATTTTCGATGTTCAGAGGGGCGCCCAACCCTTCCTCATGCCCACCAGCCAGATACATAACGATCTGAGGCTTCAATCATTAACTAATATTGGGAGAGCCCGGTACTCATGTACCCCATCTAGTGGCCACAGGCCTCCTTACTGAATTCAAATATATCGCAAAACGATGATGCAGTTTAGAGATGAGCGAATCGAAGCTGACAAAGTGTAATTCGTTTAGGATTTCAGGAAAAATTTGATTTGCAACAAATGCAAATTTCCTCGTGCTTCATGGTAACGAATCATAATTTTTCCTAACATGGCGACAACAAATGTTTGGACTGTAACAGAGCACCAAAGGCACACTCAGTCTTCCATCAGCCACCTACCTGCTGCTTAGCTTCACGAGTGAGGATCTGTGTTTGGCTGGCTTTGCTAATGGGGAGCCTCCCTGCTCCTAGGTCTGCCTTGAGCGCCGAGCTGATCACTCGGAGCTCAAGTAATCTGTCTGTCGGTCATGTGACGCTGGTCACTAGAGATGAGCGAACTTTAAAAAAAGTCCGGTGTTCGGCGTTCGGGTTGTGGTACGTCGCGCATCCCGTTATGGATTCCACTATAGCGGCATATGGAATCCATAAGGGGCGGCTGCCACCAGCCCGAACTGTTGAACAGCCGAAGGACCTGGGGTGACGTCACTGTCATGTGATCAGTGCAGGGGGCCTGGCTCAGCACGAGATCAAATCCAGTGCTGAGCCACGCCCCCTGCACTGATCACATGACAGTGACGTCACCCCAGGTCCTTCGGCTGTTCAACAGTTCGGGTTGGTGGCAGCCGCCCCTTATGGATTCCATATGCCGCTGTAGTGGAATCCATAACCGGATGCGCGACTTACCACAACCCGAACACCGGACTTTTTTTAAAGTTCGCTCATCTCTACTGGTCACGTCACATGACCCTCAGATCACATTATAAATACAGGCAGCCTGCTGACCACAGGTTGCCTGTTAATTCTAGGTTCCTGGCTATTTGTTGGACTTCTGAATACTCACCTGATCCTGTTCCCTGATGAGCCTTTGCCTGCTCCTCCTGTACTGCGCATCCCTCCTGGTATTGTGACCTCGGCTCCCACCTGACTACTCTTTGCGGACTCCTCTGGTACCTCTCTACTCTCCTGGAATTTGACCCCGGCTTCTCCTGACCATTCTTTACTTAACCCTTTGTACTGCGTAGCTCTCTTGGTTCTGACCCGGTCTGTTCACGTTCCGTATTTTGTCTTGTCTGTCTTTCCTGCGCATATCCTAAGTAAGGGACTGTTGTCCAGTTGTCCCCTGTCATCAGTACTCGTGAGGCAAGTAGGCAGGGCCAGGGGTGAGGGTGGAGCGCAGTGTTCACTATCCTACCCCTGTGTGTGTGTGGACGTGACCGTTACAGATTAACAGGCCCAATACCCACTGTATCATGAATCCTCATGAGACCCTGACTGACCATGTCTCTAACCTGACACAGATGGTACAGGAGCTAGGAGGGAAACTCTGTTCTTTTGAGTTAGGGCAAGGTTCTTCCACTCCTCAGCCCTCCAGTCTACATTTTGAGCCCCAGATCAAGCTCCCAAAACTCTTTTCTGGAGACCAGAAAAGGATTGTCTCCTTTAAGGAGAGTTGCAAACTCTACTTCCGTTTGCGCCTCGTGTCCTCCGGTGCCGAGAGACAACGCGTGGGTATTATAATTTCTCTACTTCAGGGTGATCCCCAGGACTTGACATTCTCGTTACCTCCTGGGGCCAGTTGTCTAACTTCTGTGGAGGTTTTTTTTAAGGCCCTTGGTACCCTCTATGATGAACCAGACAGGGCACTGGTAGCCGAGACGGCTCTTAGGGCACTGTTTCAGGGCCATCTCCCTGCAGAGGAGTATTGCACCCAATTCAGACGGTGGTGTGTTCCCTATGGATCGAATGAACCAGCCCTAAAGAGTCAGTTTAGGTCTGGTCTGTCTGATAACTTAAAAGATCTATTAGTCAGTTATCAAGTCCCAGAGACTTTAGAGGAGATGATGACTCTAGTTATCCGACTTGACCGACGAGTTAGAGAGACAACAAGAATGACAGTTCTGTTCTCAGATGGTGGTCCAGCCAGAGGCCTTTTCCAGGGACAACTCTGAGGTCTCCACCGATGAACTCATGCAGGTTGGCATGACCCGGGATAATCTTCGTCGCAGGCGGGGAGAATGCTTCTACTGTGGAGATCCTGGCCATTGGATCAACAAGTGTCCTAAGAGGGTCCTCTCTGACAGGTCTCCTAAGGCAAGACAACCTAAAGACCAGGTACACCCTGATTTTTCTAAATGTACGCTTTTGGTACCCATAACAATTTCTCTGGGGGTTAATAAGTGGCCGGGTAAGGCCTTTATTGATTCCGGTTCAGCAGCCAGCTTTATTGACTTTGAATATTCTAGTAAATGGGGTATTCCGATGTTTGCTTTATCCACACCTATCCATGTCATGGCCATTGATGCTACTCCCCTGATTGGTGGTACGGTGAGGTCATGTACCTCTGAAATTTCTCTAACTGTGTGTGTGTGCCACTCAGAGAGATGTTCTTTTAGTCCTATAGAACCTACCGGTTGAGGTGGTACTAGGGTTGCCCTGGCTCTGTTTACATAACCCCACAATAGATTGGTCCAAAGGAGAGTTGGTGAAATGGGGACCTAAGTGTGACTCATGCTTATCAGTGGTCCAGGCTGGGGTTTCAGTAAGGTCTAATACATTACCCTCAATTATTACAGAATATTCTGATGTATTCTCATCCCCCACTCCAGAGGTTCTACACCCCATAGACCTTATGATTGCGTCATAGAGCTAATAGAGGGTGCCAAAATTCCTAAAGGGCGAATTTATAATCTTTCTAAGCCCGTAAAATCACTGTCCAAAATAGATACTCTCTCCCATTGATTCCGGTTTTATTTAACCAGGTTCTGGGGGCAACCTGGTTTTCCAAGATTGCCCTGAAAGGAGCATACAATCTAAGCCGAATCAAGGAGGGAGACGAATGGAAGACAGCGTTCAATACTCCGATAGGACACTTTGAATATCAGGTGATGCCTTTTGGACTCAGTAATGCCCCAGCTGTGTTCCAAAACTTAATGAACGATATTCTTAGGGAGTTCTTAGGTAAATTTATTATTGTCTATCTTGACGACTTTTGATATTCTCTCCTAATTTCGAATCTCATGTGTCTCATGTCAAACAAGTATTAGAGGTGTTGAGGGAAACCAGCTATCCACTAAGCAAGAGAAATGTGTCTTTGGTGAACAGGAGATGCTGTTTTTAGGGCATGTTCTGACTCCTCATGCCTTTAAGATGGATTCTGGTAAGGTTTTGGCAATTAAGGAATGGGTAAGGCCTTCATCCTTAAAGGCCTTACAACGGTTTTTGGGTTTCGCTAATTACTATCGCAAATTTATCATGAATTTGTCTGTAATAGCTAAACCATTGACCGACCCTGGTAAGAAAGGGGCGGATTTGGATAATTGGTCTACCAAGGCCATTTCTTCATTTGAAATTTTAAAAAAGGCATTTAGTAGCGCTCCCATTCTGACACAGCCTGATCAGGAGAGACTCTTTATCGTAGAGGTGGATGCGTCCGAGGACGGTGCAGAAGCAGTCCTTTCACAAGGTCCTGCTAGCCTCACTAACCTGAGACCGTGTGCCTTCTTCTCCAGGAAATTCTCTCCGATGGAGAGAAACTACGACATAGGGAATAGGGAGCTGCTGGCTATTAAATGGGCATTTGAGGAGTGGAGGCATTTTTTGGAAGGGGAAAGGCATCAGGTAACTATTGTCACTGACCATAAAAACCTAATGTTTCTCGAGTCTGCTAAAAGGTTGAATCCCCGGCAAGCCCGGTGGGCTCTGTTTTTAACCCGTTTTGATTTCTCCATTACGTTCAGGCCGGGAAGTAAAAATGTGAAGGCAGACGCATTATCTCGGAGCTTCCATGCTTTTCAACCCACTGAGGCACCGCCTGAATCCAATTGAGCCAATTTATGTTATCAGTGAGGCAACAGATTTTCAGGCAGCACATGGTTACTGAGTGTTACAAAGGGTAACTCTGCCTGTCAGCATAGCAAGCAAGGTGGTCACCCATTATTAGGTAGGTTAGGTGCATAGTGGTATATTACAGGGTCTGGTGTAGAGCGCAAGTGTGTGTGGCTATCTGAAGTCTGTGACTCCTGTTTGCTGGAATGTTGTAAGCAACGGGCTATCACTTTCATCAAGACAGCAGTAGCCACTGGCCCAATCACAGTTTACTGAACCATATACACAAAGATCAGTCACCAACCTCCTAAAACTACACCCTCCAAAGAGAGATAGGGTAGACGCTGACCCCATCTTGCTTTGAGCTGAGGCCACTATCTGTATGTCCTCATCACTGTACATACAAGGCTATACATAAGTCCCGCTCCACATACCACTGGCTTAATAGCCTGGACATATATATACAATGTCAGTTGACTAATCCCCAATTTTAAATTATAGTACAAATAAAAATGTATTAATTTCGTTTAATACGTCTTTCAGGCTGTGAGATACTACTGAATCCATCCTACCAGCAAACATCTTCTTAGCAGCTCTAACCCAGGATATCTCGGCTCGCATTAAGGCGGAACAACATCTGACACTGGCATCCACCCCAACAGATAAGTTTTTTGTTCCCGTATAATTTCGTCTCCAGCTGTTGAGGGAGTGTCTTGATTCTGCCTTTTGTGGACATCTGGGTTTTGAAGGCACTAAGGATCTGGTTTCTAGATCTTATTGGTGGCCCACTCTGACCAGGGATGTCAAGTCCTACGTGTCAGCCTGTGAGGTTTGTGCCAGGTCTAAGACACCTAGGACTCGCCCTGCTGGTAACCTACAACCCCTACCCATTCTCAGTAGACCCTGGTCCCATATCTCGATGGACTTTTTAACTGACCTACCGCTGGCGGAGGTTAAGACTGTGGCTTGGGTAGTGGTCGATAAGTTTAGCAAGATGGTTCATTTCATTCCCCTGTCTAAACTTCCGAATGCAAAAACCTTGGTGTCTATTTTTGTGAGAGATTGTTCCTTTACATGGCATCCCGGCAAATATTGTTTCTGACAGGGGTGTGCAGTTTGTGTCCAAATTCTGGAGGGCCTTCTGTTAAAGATGTAAAATTTCATTGTCTTTTTATTCCGCCCACCATCCTGAGAGTAATGGGCAGACTGAACGCCTTAGTCAGTCTGTGGAACGTTGCTGATGACCAGCAATTATGGAACAAATTCCTTCCGTTGGCTGAATTTCCTTTCAATAACAGTGTCAATTCTTCTGTTGGGGTCTCCCCTTTCTTTTGTCACCATGGTTTTCATCCCTGTTTTCATTCTGGGTCGTCCGTCTCCTCCTCTAACCCTGAGGCAGATAAACTCTCCTCCGAACTGTGCACAGTTTGGGCCCAGGTTCATTCGAACCTAGAAAAGGCTCAAACCTCTTAAAAACTCAAGGCCGATAGGAGACGTTCCAAGGGGGTGAACTTTCAGGTTGGGGATAAAGTTGGTTGTCTTCCAAGAATCTATCTCTCAAGGTAGCTTCTAGAAATTTTGCTCCTCGTTTTATTGGACCGTATAAGATCACGGAGGTCATTAATCTGGTATCCTTTAGGTTGGAGCTGCCCAAGTCGTTCCACATTCATAATGTATTTCATAAATCTCATCTTAAAAAGTATTTTGAACCTGTTGTACCATTGGAGGCCTCGCCTCCACCAGTTATTGTTGGTAATGCTGTTGAGTATGTGGTGTCTAAGATTGTGGATGTCAGGAGGGTGTGTAATTCCTTATAGCACCTGATTCACTGGAAGGGGTATGGACCCGAAGAGAGATTTTGGGTACACGCAAGGGAGGGTCATGCTCCTAGACTTGTTCGAAAATTTTATTTAGAACACCCTGAAGTCTTGGGTTCGGTGGCCCCTTGTAAAAGATCCGTATTTTGGCAACTGAATTTAACCCCAGAAAATAATAAATCCTTTGCCGACACTATTAAACTTGGCCAGCCACTGCTGGGACACCAGATTTACAGTATTGCTATTTTGTCACGGGGCGCCAAAGGCACACTCAGTCTCCCATCAGCTGCAGACCTGCTGCTTAGCTTAGGGAGAAAGGATCTGTGTTTGGCCTCATCCCCAGGGAGGCTTTGCTAGCAGGACGGCTCCCTGCTCCTAGGTCTGCCTTGAGCGCCGAGTTGATCACTCGGAGCTCAAGTAATCTGTCTGCCGGTCATGTGACGCTGGTCACGTCACATGACCCTCAGACCACATTATAAATACAGGCAGCCTGCTGACCACAGGTTGCCTGTTAATTCTAGGTTCCTGGCTATTTGTTGGACTTCTGAATACTCACCTGATCCTGTTCCCTGACGATCCTTTGCCTGCTCCTCCTGTACTGCGCATCCCTCCTGGTATTGTGACCTCGGCTCCCTTCTGACTACTCTTTGCAGACTCGTCTGGTACTTCTCTACTCTCCTGGTATTTGACCCCGGCTTCTCCTGACCATTCTTTGCTTAACCCTTTGTACTGCGTAGCTCTATTGGTTCTGACCCGGTCCATTCGCGTTCAGTATTTTGTCTTGTCTGTCTTCCCTGCACATATCCTAAGTAAGGGACTGTCGTCCAGTTGTCCCCTGTCATCAGGACTCGTGAGGCAAGTAGGCAGGGCCAGGGGTGAGGGTGGAGCGCAGTGGTAACTATCCTTTCCCCTGTGTGTGTGTGGACGTGACCATTACAAGGACATGGGGCAAGGAACTCTGGGAATGTGGGATGACCCTTAATGCCATGCATGCAGCCAATCAGCAGCCAGCCCGGTGATGTCACAGCCCTATAAATACGGCGGCCATCTTAGATTCTGCCATTCACAATCGTACTTTGTTGAGGGACAGACGTGTGTGCAGGCACTAGAGAGACTGAAAGAAAAATTGATTGTTAAAAAAAAAAAGGAAAGAAGCGATTTACTAGTACAGGGAAAGGATAGTGAGAGGAATCATTTCACAGGCAGGGAGAGACATGTACAAATGCTAGGGAGAGTCATAGGAAAATCCTCATTGTGAAAAAAAGCAATTTACAAGTACAGGGAAACATTACTTGGGAATACAGATAATACAGTTCTGTCATTCCAGCAATTAATTATTGGGTGCCAGTGCTATGTTGAAAAGATTTTAGTGGCTTTTATCTGTGGAAAAAGATAAATATATACGTAGGTCACTTTTTTGTTGTTATTTAAGCAAAAATAATTTGAAGTCATTTCTGGTGAGAGCATATACGGTATTTTATTAATACACGAAAAAAATATAAATGCACTGCAGGTTTGCAGTCATTTCTGGTGAAAGCGTATAGGGTTGTATTTCAGTACTACAAGAAAAATATATACGCACTTCACTCTTTAATTGTTAATTGTTTTCTGGTTAAAGCGTATAGTGGACTTTTTACGTCCAAGAAGAAATATATATTCTCGGGTCACAGGGTATAGGGGCCTATTACAGTTAAAAAAGAAAAATATATATATGCGCACTGCAGTGTTGCAGGGATTTCTGTTGAAACCGTATAGTGGTGTATTTAATTCAAAAAAGTAAAATATACTGTATATATACACTTTACTCTTTAATTGTAGTGTTGAGCACGAATATTCGAATAACGAATTTTAATCGTGAATATGCCCACATTTTTCATCATCCATCTGAAGTGAACAGTACACATGATTCCTCCCTGCTTAGGGTGTCTTGTTCCCAAAAAACAGTTCTTATCTTTCCGGGCTCCCTAGGATTTCAGCCCGCTCCAGTCAGTGTCCGTTGCCATGCACATGGAGCATCCACGTCACCATGGGAACACCTCGGGGTTGGAATATACCATCGGATCTGAGTTTTCACGATCTCACAACAGCGAATAATCTTGTCATAAGACTATGCAACCAATAGAGGGCCCTGTTCATAACTCATTGTTGAGAAAGATGCAGGTGGAAAGTTATCTATAGAACTGTACGACGGTAACCTGCAGATTGTCACTTCAATGTAAAGTTAGAAATTTTTCAATAAAAATGTTGAAATTTTAAATACTGAGTGCACAGATGCAGAATAAGTTATCTGTAGAGCTGTACGATGGTAACCTACAGATTAATGCAGCCCTCAAAAGCAAGTTGGGTTTGTCAGTTTCAAAATTCAAATTAGATCGTAGGGCGGGTGATCAGTCCAAGACCTTCAAGCGGCAGCAGCAGGATACCAATGAGGGGCAAGGTGACATAGTGTGGAGATGGCAGCAGCAGCATGATACCACAGAGTGGCAAGGTGACATAGTGTGCAGATGACAGCAGCAGCATGATACCACAGAGTGGCACAGTGACATAGTGTGGAAATAACAGCATCAGGAGGCTACAGAGTGGCATGGTGACATAGTGTGGAGATTGATGATCTAATCTGATACGTCAGGCATCAGTGGGTTAAAATCCTGGCTGATCCATGCCTGATTCATCTTGACAAAGGTCAGTCTCTCCACATTTTGGTGGGACAGGCGAGTTCTTCTTGGGGTAACTATAGCCCCTGCCGCACTAAACACCCGCTCTGATGCCACAATACTGGACGGGCAAACTCTGCCAGTTGCGGCAACAAATCTAATTTGGCTGTCCAGTTGTCCAGCGGATCTATGATGGCTGGCAGGGTGCTGACCAACTATGACACCACCTGCTGTTTAAGGTCTTGCTCCAGGTCTACCTGCTGCTGCTGGTGAGTATTTTCTTCACCATGTGGGTGAAGAAAGCTGCTCATCATGGACTCTAGATTCGGGCTGCTGCTGATGGAGCTGGTACTGTTCCTTCCACCCCTCCCCAGGAGCCATGGCAGTGGAATGTGAGCGCATAGCCCCCCCCCCCCCCCCTGCCCCGGGCAAACCTGCAAGAGAATGGACGATTGCGCAGATAGGCAGAGGCCAACTGACTACATAAAATGTCTCTGTAGTACTTCAGTTTGTCCTCCTTCTCAGTGGGTGTAAAAATGACCCCCATTTTGGACCGGTAGCGAGGGTCCAACATGGTGGAGTGCCAGATCAGATGTCTTCCCTCTCCCGAATGGTGACAATTCTGCTGTCACTGCGCAAACAAGTGAGCATGAATCGGGCCATTTATGCAAGTGACTCTGAGGGATTCCCTGCCTCCATCTCCATTCCTTGCCTCCATCTGGGTCTTCTTCCTTGTCTTCCTCATCGCCCTCTTGCTCCTCTGGCTGCTCCTGCTCCTCCTCTCCTGTCACTGCAGTAGAAAAACTGCTCATTTTGCTTCATATTGCCTGTGCTCCAATGTCCTCCTACGACTCCTCCTCCTCTTCCAGTTCAGTCACCAAAGGGCTCATGTGTCCATGAGATCTAGGCGCCACGTCTCCAGTTCCCTGACAAGCCATACTCTCCATTGCTTCAGGTCCTGGAACAGATGCTGGCATGACCGCGTTCATCTCATAGTCCTGGCGACTGACAAATAACATGGCGTCCACAAAGGGCCTGACCAAACGGCAGGTGTAACACATGAGCTGTCACTGGCTGACATCGAAGTTACAGAGGTGAATATTACTATCCGCTTGGATCATCAAGAAATCGTTGATGGCTTTTCTCTGTTCATACAGTCGGTCCAACATATGGAGGGTGGAATTCCAACGGGTGGAAACGTCGCATATCAGCCTATTTTGGGGGATGTC
This sequence comes from Bufotes viridis, assembly GCA_033119425.1. Taxonomy (NCBI): domain Eukaryota; kingdom Metazoa; phylum Chordata; class Amphibia; order Anura; family Bufonidae; genus Bufotes; species Bufotes viridis. The sequence continues at coordinate 178,372,030 of CM065590.1, forward strand.
GTTCTGCCACTGCAGCTAAAGGAGGGTGTGCTTTGCAGTGTACGAGTGGCTGATGTACATGCAAAGTTTCCTGGCAGATGGGTGGAATAATTCAGGAACCGCTTGACAACCAGATTGAACACTTGTGCCATGCAGGTCGCATGACTCGGCCTTCCTTGATGCAGCGCCGACACCATGTTCTTCCTGTTTCCAGTACCATGGTTCCGATTTTCAGTTGTCGTGGAGAAAGCCAGCAGTTGATTTCTTTCTGAAGGACATGGAGCAGTTCCTCCCCTGTGTGACTACATTAGCCCAGGCAAACCAGGTGCAGAACCACATGACACTGCCATGCCCTGCACATGTGGCATGCTGTAGGGACACTGTGACTTTTCCCTGCAGTGGAGGCTGAGGATATGTTGGAGGATGAGGAGGCAGAGGCGGACATTGTTACAGGACCAGTGGCGTGACAACGTGGAGGCGGAAGCGGCATCACCTGGCCAAGTTGCTGGTGTGGCTGTGCAGAAACCACGTTCACCCAGTGGGCCATAAAGGACATGTATTATCCCTGACCATAGTTACAGCTCTACACGTCGGCACTACCGTGCACTTTGGCAGAAACCGACAGGCTCAAGGACTTGCACACCTTCATTTCTACATACGTGTGCAGGGCTGGTACTGCATTTTGGGAAAATAAATGACGGCTTGGGACTCTCCACCTCAGCTCGGCACAAGCCATCATTTCTCTGAAAGGTGCAGAGTTGACCAGTTGGAAAGGGATGGACTAAAGCACTAGCAACTTGGCCATGAGCGCGTTTAGCTTTTGCACCGTTGGATGCGTGCATGCATACTGCTGTCTCTTGGCACTCGCTTGATTGCTTGTGGAATGACAGAGGTGGAGTAGGAGGAGGAGCAGGAGCATAAGAACCAGCAGACGATGGGACAGACAGTCAGCTCCCTTCTGCTGAGTCGGTGAAGCCTTGATTGCCTGCAATGGGGGGCGTGCCACTGTGTGATGCAGCTGTTGCTGCGGCAGGCTGGACCACCACGATTGTCCCAGGCCACCTTATGGTGTTGCTGCATATGTTGTCGCAGGGCAGTGGTGCCAACATTGGCCCCCTGGCCACGCTTCACCTTCTGCCCACAGATTTAAAATATGGCCATGTTCACCTCCTCCGGAGTCTTGACAAAAAACTACCACACACCCCCAACACTCCGCACTGATTGACCTGTGCACCATTCATTTCTGGGCAGCTAGGCTGCTGCAAAGCGGGTGGTCTACCTTGGCTGCTGACTTCCCACTGCTGCCACCCTGCTGACTCCCAGCCATGCTACCATGTTGCTGGCTCAGCCGCTGCCTCATGGGCAAGCTGCCACCCTCTTCTACCGATGATGAAACCCCTTCTTCACTAGGCTCCCAAGAGCGATTGGCATCATCGAGTAGTGTCTGCAAGTCACTGGTGTCCTCCTCAATGCTCTCTGGGTCAGGAGCCTGACTGCTCTCAACACCACCTCCCACACCACTCTCCTCAACACTACTTGCCCGCCTAGCGGAGGAAGCGGCGGATGTCTCCTCTAAATCTTGGCTGGGCAGTAGCTCCTGACTGTCCTCGAGTAGCTCGTCCTCGCTGAATAGTAGAATTGAGCCCACAGCAGATAGTACTTCTGTGGCTGAGGGAACAGCAAAGGACAGAGGCAGTTTTAGGACAGGTGAGGGCACAGGGCCTGGCAAACTAAGGGTTGTGTCTGACGAACCCACCGACTGTTGGCTGGGGGTGTCCAATGTCACTTGGGATGAATTGGATTACCGAGTTAACCAATCTATAACCGTGGTTGCTGGTCAAGACACGACCAGTAGATATCACCAAGTGCTGCGACTCCTGCTGCCATGCCCCCTTAATCTGCTGCAAACTCTGCCTGCGCCAGAAACATTTATGCCTCTTCCACTCCTCTGTACATGGCCTGGCACTTCTCTGTCTGACATACTTTTAGCTGAACTAAAATAAATAAAAGCAAATTAAAACAACCCTAAAAGCCCAGAATATATTTATTTTTGGACAAAAATAGGCCATTAACCGCTATTAGCAGAAACACAAGTAAACGTTAACTGCCTATATATTTCTCATTTTGGACTGAAAGGCCACTTAATTTTTTTAGTGTAAATAACTGAAAAAGTTAACTGCGTATGTTCTTCTCTTTCGCACCCGGACACGAACATTTTCGTAAAAGTTTGGGTTCGAGTTAATTGTTCGACGATTTCTTCCCGCTTTTTGAAAGGCTGCAGGGCAGCCAATTAACAAGCGTTTCACTACTTTGCCCTAAGAAGCCATCACATCCATGCCTACTATAGGCATGGCTGTGATTGGCTAAGTGCAGCATATGACCCAGCTTCTATTTAAGCTGGAGTCATGTAGCACCGCACGTCACTCTGCTGCTTTTAGTGTAGGGACAGGCTGGTGCTCTCGGGGAGAGATTAGGAAAGAAATCTGTTGAACTTGGTAGTGTTAACTCTTCAAACTAGGTACTATGCTACATATTTGTATCCAGCCCTAAGCCCAGTGATACTGCAAAATAATTTTTAATCCATCTGTTACTGAGGTGGGGGTTGGCGGCCATTTTAGCAACTGTCAAGTCAAGTCCCCCTACATTACCCATTTAAAAATTGTGCGGTGACATACTGCATTTCTGTATTTGGGTTAATAAACCCGTACTGTTGTGCCACAGAGCACGTTTGCATACAACGCTGAAAAACCCATTTTAAAATTTAGCAGTGACATACTGCATTCCTGTATTTGAGGGAAATAAACCAGTATTGTTCCACAGAGCAGTTTTGCATACAACGCACAAAAACGTATTTTAAAATTTAGCAGTGACATACTGCATTTCTGTAGTTAAACAATAGCAATAAACACTGGTTTTGTGCTACATAGCAGATCTGAGGCCTACCCTGTATTTCAGTCATTTTAAGTAACCTTTTGAACTCTGCAACCAACTATGTAAATGCAAACACACAGGTTTTGTGGTAATTAACACATTAGTGGTGTACGCTGCATTTCTGACCATTAAATAAACCGTTAATTTCTGCTTTTACATTGTTGGTTTGAAAAATCTAATTTTGGTGATAGTGAAGTAATTGTTTTAAATTGCTCCGTTACACTGTTGTGTGACCTAAAGAAATTTATTCTGTTTGACACGGGCACTGCCTTACTGTTAGTGAACTTAATTGTTAACTATTGGCAGTTAAATTGACACCGGAGATAAACCATCTGTTTGGTGGGTGAACGCAAATAATGAGAACATCAAATAAGGGACGTGGGCATGGTCGTGGTGATGTTGGTGAAGCTCTTGTTGCTGGTAGAGGACGTGGCCATTCAGTGCCAACTACAGGTCCAAGTGAAACACCTTCCTCAGGTGTGAGTAGGCAACAGAACCTGCAGCGTTATTTGGTAGGCCCGAATGCCGCTCTACGAATGGTGAGGTCAGAACAAGTACAGGCGCTAGTAGATTGGGTGGCTCACAGTGCCTCCAGTACATAAGCATTGTCTCCCACTGCTGAAAGCTCAGAGTTGGCACCTGCAGCCCATGCCCATCAGTCTTTTATCTCACCCCCTTGCAAATCAGCCAAGCAATCTGAGCCCCAAGTCATGCAGCAGTCACTTATGCTTTTTGATGACTGCTGGCAGGGTTTCCCAGGGCCATAACCATAGCTCTGCCCCAGAAGTGGAAGAGATTGAGTGCACAGATGCCCAACAACTTAGGTTTGAGGATGAGGAAGACCACTGCAGCATGTCTCTGACAAAACACAGGTGCAAACTGCTGCAGCTTTATGCAGTGTGCAGACCGACAAAGAAGGAAGGGATGAAGACTGGTTGAAAGATGAGAACGATGAGGTCCTACACCCCAAAATATACCACTAAAATCCATGTTATTCATGGGTGGTGGAAAAAATCATATTTTTTAAGGCCAGGAATTGCCTTTGCAGCCTGCACTGCATATGGGCTGGGGACAATAGTATAGTTTATCCGTCTGGGAGTTCAGCAGTTGACATATTCTAATTTTTTGCTGTCAAGTAACCCTGCACTGCATAGGTGACAGGGACCAAAAATTTGAAAAATCTTCTTTTAAATTGTTGGCTGCAAAATTACTATTTGTGCTAGGTACAAACCCCTGCTCTGCATAGGTGACAGTGACTGAAAATGCGGAAACTCTTCTTTTAAATTGTTGGGTGAAATATTACCATTTTTGCTGGGTTTAAAACCCTGCTCTGCATAGGTGACAGTGACCGAAAATGCATAAAATCTTCTTTTAAATTGTTGGGTGAAATATTACCATTTTTGCCGGGTACAAAGCCTTGCACTGCATAGGTTACAGGGACCGAAAATTTGAAAAATCTTATTTTAATTTGTTGGGTGCAATATTACCATTTTTGCCATGAATAAACCCCTCCTCTGCCTGGGGCCTACGTTTTAAAAAATAGTCTGTTCCATTGGTGGGTGACATGAACCCTTGTTTGCCGTGAATAAACCCCTGCTCTGCATAGGTGACAGGGACCTACATTTCTAAAAATCATCTGTTCCATTGGTGGGTGACGGCAACCTCGTTTTGCCGCTGAAAATCCCCTGCTGTGCATTGCTGACAGGGAACCAAGTTTGGTAAAAACGTCTGTTAATGATCGAAAGATGCGTGACTACAAATGCACGCTGGTAGACGCGCTGCTGATGGCATTCCCACCTGACGCCTCCTCAACCTCCTACTCCACATCAATTTCCTTCTCCTAGATCAAGATTTTGATTTATTTTAAGTAATTTCCCTATCCACATTTTTTCTACAGGGCACTTAGCCACATTTTGCTGACTTTTGCAGCCCACAAGCCTTTTCCAGGACTTTTTTACAGCCATTTTAGTGCCCAAAAGTTTGGGTCACCATTGAGTTCAATGAACTTCGGGTTCGGGGTCAATCGCCTGTTCCATTGGTGGGTGACATGAACCCCGTTTTGCCACTGAAAAACCCCTGCTCTGCATAGGTGACAGTGACCGAAAAACTTTTTTGTGAAGTTCGGCCGAACCCGTCGAAACCGAATACTATACCAATAAACACTTTTAGCGTAAATAACACCCAAATGTGAACAGGGTATATTTTTCACGGGTTGTACTGAACTAGCAATATACGCTTTTAGTGCAAATAACACCGAAATGTCAACGGTGTGTATTTTACCCTTTTTCTCTAGAAATATGACAAAAAACGCTTTTAACACCAAATAACACCAAAATGTCAACAGAGTATAATGTTCACGGGTTGTACTAAACTGGCAATATACGCTTTTAGCGCAAATAACACCAAAATGTCAACGGTGTGTATTTTTCTTTTTCTCTAGAAATATGACAAAAAACGCTTATAGCGCAAATAAAACCCAAATGTGAACAGGATATATTTTTCACGGGTTGTAATGAACTGGCAATATACACTTTTAGCAGTGGTTAGTGAACCTGAACTGTAAAGTTCGGGTTCGTACCGGACTTTAGGGTGTTTGGTACCCGGACCAAAACCTGAACATTTTCTTAAAAGTTCGGGTTCGTTGTTCGGCCGTTTAATAAAGCTTATTGAAAGGCTGCAAGGCAGCCAATCAACAAGCGTTTAAGATGTGTGCCCTTAGAAGCTATCACAGCCATGCCTACTAATGGCATGGCTGTGATTGGCCAGTGCAGCATGTTACCCAGCCTCTATATAAGCTGGATTCATGTAGCGCCACACGTCACATTAGCTATTACTAGTGTAGGGATAGGATGCTGCTGCTGTGAGGGAGAGATTAGGAAAGAATCTGATATCAGAGCTTGGTGTTAAGTTTAAACCCTTAAAGACGCATGACGTACCTGTACAGGTACGTCATGAGTAGTTCCGATTACTGCTGCTCAGCCGGCAGTGATCGGAACAAGGTACCTGCTGAAATCATTCAGCAGGTACCTTGTTACAATCCCCAGGGGGGTCCTGTGACCCCCCTCCCATATCGGCGATCGATCGCTGCAAACCGCAGGTCAATTCAGACCTGCGGTTTGCAGCGCTTTGTGTGATCTCTGATCAGAGAGTTAATGCCCCCAAAGTGTTCTTTTTTAAACCCGGACCGTGGTATGGAAGGGGTAACAGGTAGGGAGCTTCCTTCCTCTCCCATCGGGGGGCTGCTGTGCCTTTGCAGCCCCCCAGCAGGATGGGATCGCAGAGGGAGAGAGCCCCACTCCCTCCCCATCCATCACCCACTGCTCTTATGGCAGTAGGTGATAGTTGCTATGGGAGCAGGACGCTTTCAGAAGCGTACTGCTCTCCATGGTCCTGAAAGTCTGAATAGACCTGCTAAAGGTCTATTGAGACTTTGTAAAGTAAAAAATACAGCACAGTGCACTATATAGTGTACTGTACTGTATTATACAGCCACCAGATCCACTGGATCTACAAGAACCAACTAGGTCTGGGTCAAAAAAAAATGTAAAAAAGTTAAAAAAAAAGTAAAAATGAAAAAAAAAGACATCACTGAGTAAAAAAAATAATAATAATACACTAAACATATTAGGTATCGCCACGTCCATAAAAATCTGCTCTACAAAAATATCACATGACTAAACTCTTCAGGTGAACGCCATAAAAAAAAAAAAGGTATAAATAAGCCATTTTTTGGCACCTTACATCACTAAAAGTGTAATACAAAGCGATCAAAAAGGCGTATGCCTCCCAAAATAGTACCAATCAAACCGCCACCTCGTCCCGCAAAAAAGAGCTCATACCCAAAACAATTGGCCAAAAAATAAAAAAACTATGCTTCTCAGACTAAAACATGATTTTTTTTGTTTCAAAAATGCTTTTTAGTGTTAAATGTAAAAAAAAAAACTAAAAAGTAGACATATTGGGTATCTCCACGTCCGTAAGAATCTGCTCTATAAAAATATCACCTGACCTAACCCCTCAAGTAAAAACTGTAAAAAAAAATTAAATAAAAACTTTGTCAAAAAGCCATTTTTTTGTCACCTTACATCACAAAAAGTGTAATAGCAAGCGATCAAAAAGTCATGACCCCCAAATAGTGCCAATCTAACCGTCACCTCATCCCGCAAAAAATAAGCCCCTACATAGGACAATCGCCCCCCCCAAAAAAAAAAATATAAATAAATAAAAAGTATACATATTAGGTATTGCCGTGTCCATCACAACCTGCTCTATAAAAATAACACATGACCTTACCCCTCAGCTGAACACAGCAAAAAAAAAATAAAAAAATACGGTGTCAAAAGCCATTTTTGTCACCTTACATCACAAAAAGTGTAATAGCAAGCGACCAAAATGTCATAAGCACCCCAAGATAGTGACAATCAAACCACCATCTCATCCTGCAAAAAATGAGCCCCTACAAAAGACAGTCGCTCAAAAAGATAAAAAAATAACTATGGCTTTCAGAATGCGGAGACACTAAAAAATATTTTTTTTCAAAAATGCTTTATTATGTAAATCTGAAAGAAAAACCCCGAAAAAGTAGTCATATTTGGTATTGTCGAGTCCGTAACAACCTGCTCTATAGAAATAGCACACAATCTAACCTGTCAGTTCAAGATGTAAATAACATAAAATAAAAACGGTCCCAAAACAGCAATTCTTTTGCAAATTTTCCATTTTAATCCATTTTTCCAGTAACAAAGCAAGGGTTAACAGCCAAACAAAACTCAATATTTATTGCCCTGATTCTATTGTTTGCAAAAACACCCCATATGTGGTCGTAAACTGCTGTATGGCCAAACGGCAGGGCAAAGAAGGAAGGGAACTCCATATGGTTTTTGGAAGGCAGATTTTGCTGGACTGTTTTTTTGACACTATGTCCCATTTGAAGCCCCCTGATGCACCCCTACAGTAGAAACTCCAAAAATGTGACCCCATTTTGGAAATTACGGGATAAGGTGTCAGTTTTGTTGGTACTATTTTAGGGTAAATATGATTTTTGGTTGCTCTATATTACACTTTTTTTGAGACAAGGTAACTAAAAATTGAAATTCTGAAATTTCATCTCCATTTGCCAATAACTCTTGAGGAACACCTAAAGGGTTATCAAAGATTGTAAAACTGGTTTTGAATACCTTGAGGAGTGTGGTCTCTTAGGTGAAGTCCCTTTTATGGAGTTTCTACTCTAGGGGTGCATCGGGGGGCTTCAAATTAGACATGGTGTCAAAAAACCAGTCCAGCAAAATCCACCTTCCAAAAACCATATGGCGTTCCTTTCCTTCTGCGCCCTGCAGTTTGGCTATACAGCAGTTTACGACCACATATTGGGTGTTTTTGCAAACAATAGAATCAGGGCAATAAATATTGAGTTTTGTTTGGCTGTTAACCCTTGCTTTGTTACTGGAAAAAATGAATTAAAATGGAAAATATTCCAAAAAATCCATTAACTCTTGTGGAAAACCTAAAGGTTTAATGACGTTTGTAAAATCAGTTTTGAATACCTTGAGGGGTGTAGTTTCTAGAAAGTGACTTCTCACAAAGTGACTTCAGACCTGAACTGGTCCCTAAAAAGTGGGTTTTTGAAAATTTCTGGAAAATTTCAAGATTTGCTTCTAAACTTCTAAGCCTTGTAACGTCCCCAAAAAATGAAATGGCATTCCCAAAATGACCGATACATGAAGTAGACATATGGGGAATGAAAATCAATAACTTTTTTGGCAATATTACTATGTATTATAGAAGTAGAGAAATTGAAACTTGGAAAATTGCAAATTTTTCAAAACTTTTGGTACAGTTTGTATTTTTTTATAAATAAAAATGAAATTTTTTCGACTTAATTTTACCACTGTCATTTTTGTGACCAAAAAACAATCTCAGAATGGCCTGGATAAGAAAACTAGTTTTAAAGTTATCACCACATAAAGTGACACTAGTCAGATTTGCAAAAAATGGCCGAGTCCTTAGGTTGAAATAGGGCTGAGTCCTTAAGGGGTTAAATTAAGATCTACAGTGTTTATTTTTATTTTTTTTTATGGGTGCAATGCAACATTTTTGTACCCTGCCCTGAGCCCAGTGACACAGAAAAAGAAGTTTTAATCTGTCTGTTAGCTAGGTCGGCGTCGGCGGCCATTTTGTGCAATTGTCGTGCACTAGTGATGTCGCGAACATAAAATTTTTTGTTCGCGAACGGCGAACGCGAACTTCCGCAAGTGTTCGTGAACGGGCGAACTGGGCGAACCGCCATAGACTTAAGTAGGCAGGCGAATTTTAAAACCCACAGGGACTCTTTCTGGCCACAATATTATTATTATTATTTATTTATTATTATTATTTATTTTTAGAGCGCCATTCATTCCATAGCGCTGTACATATCATAAGCGGTGCACATACATAATATAGGCAATCGCCTTAAGCATGAACGAGACAAGTTACAGACTGGTACAGAAGGAGAGAGGGCCCCGCCCGTGAGGGCTTACAGTCTACATGGTATGGGGGATGGAGACAGTAGGCGAGGGTGAAGCTGGTCATGGCGGTATAGAGGCAGCGGTGTCACTGGTCGTAGGCTTGTCTGAAGATGTGGGTTTTCAGGTTGCTTTTGAAGGATTCCACTGTAGGTGAGAGTCTGATATGTTGGGGTAGCGAGTTCCAGAGTATAGGGGATGCACATATAGTGATGGAAAAGTTGTTTCAAGGGGACTAATACCTGGACTGTGGCATGCCGGAGGGGGATCCATGGCAAAACTTCCATGGAAAATTACATAGTTGACGCAGAGTTGGGTTTTAATCCATAAAAGGCATAAATCACCTAACAATCCAATTTTTTTGAACAACGTGGTTTAAAACATCTAGTGTGTGTATACGATCAGGTATGATGTTGTATCGATTAGGGTTACGGGGTTGTATCGATAAGGGTTACGGCCGCTTCAGACATTGACAGACCAAACTCTCCTTTTAATGCACCGCAAACAACCGCAAACAGTCCATTTGCACAACCACAAACTCCCCATTTGCACAAGGTTGGATACCAAGCTAGCCATGTCCCGGTGATGTCATTGAAGGTTTATTCCTCCACCCAGCCATGTACAAGACCAAGGGTCCCTGAAAGGTGAATTGAATTGATTTTTCGAACGGGGAGATGGTTAAAAAAACGCTGGCTCCCTCCCCTTTGTTTTAATCCACGGTGACTGCGTCTGCGCCGTGCAATTTACTGTCACACCCGATATGAGTGGTATTTTCTGTAGTACTATTCTCATCAGTTTAATCCCTGTTACATCCCATATCAGGGATTGCCTTTTGTGAAAAAATTTTTAGCCGGGTACCTTGGACTGCCTTCACAGTGACAGACCAAACTCTCATACACCAAACTGAATTGATTTCAGGAATCGGGAGATGGAAAAAGCAGCTTGGTCGGTCCTCTTACTCCCAAATTGAGGCACTGCGCGTGCACAGAGCACTGTGCTGTGACATCCTACATCAGTGGCGTCTTAACTAGTACTATTCCTATCAGTTTAATCCCTGTTACGTACCCTATCCGGGGACATTTGTCGAATTGATTAACCATTGTCTAATTAGCGAACCATTACGACATCATGAAATAATTTAGTTCTGAGCTCTGTACTTGCTTTGTATTTGAATTGATGGGGATTTTTTTTATTGTCTGCATTATTTCTAATAAACTATTAATAGACTTTATTATGATTTTTTTATTTTATGTATTAAAAACCCATACAACATTAAAAAATAAAAAAGGTAAATTAATGTTTTTTCTATGAAATATTATCCAGCCGTCCGATCGCTTTTGGTCTGACCATAATGAAGCAATGGCCTTATCATCTGGGGTGTGGCAACATTGCCAACACACTCATAGAGGTGATGATTGCTTCATTGTGATACGCAAGCCCCTTCACCACAACAAGGTAACGATCACGAAGGGGAATTGACACTTGTATGTGCCTTTTTTTTTGGTTTGTTTTTGCAGCCACAGTGCTGCACCATAAGACAGAAAAATTAGGCATGTACACATGCCTGAAAAATAATGGCATTGTTGCAGCCGCTATTGTAGCAGCGGACGGAAAAATTGATGTTTTTCAGGCAGAAAAGTGACTAAAACATTGCGGCTTGAACCCTAGTTGGTGGTGGAGAATTTACGAAAGTCATCCGGTATGCAGACATTAAATACAGCAGCGTGGGGACCATTTTGAGGCCAAGGCATGTCATCAGGCCTTTTGTTAGTCAAACGTATCCCCCACTGTCAGTCCCTTCGGGATCCATGCCTCATTCATCTTTATGAAGGTGAGGTAATCAACACTTTTTTGACCGAGGCGACTTCTCTTGTCAGTGACAATGCCTCCTGCTGCACTGAAGGTCCTTTCTGACAGGACACTTGAAGCAGGGCAGGCCAGAAGTTCTATCGCAAACTGGGATAGCTCAGGCCACAGGTCAAGCCTGCACACCCAGTAGTGAAGGGGTTCATTGCTCCTCAGAGTGTCAATATCTGCTGTTAAGGCGAGGTAGTCTGCTACCTGTCGGTCGAGTCGTTCTCTAAGGCTGGATCCCGAAGGGCTGGGACGATGAGAAGGATTGAAAAAGCTCCGCATGTCCTCCATCAACAACACATCTGTAAATCGTCCAGTCCTTGCCGCCGTGGTAGGAGGAGGATTACACTCACCTCTTCCCCTGTTAGATTCCCGTTGTGCTGTGACATCCCCCTTATAAGCTGTGTAAAGCATATTTTTTTGTTTGGTTTTGAACTGCTGCATCCTTCCTGACTTTCGGTAATTTGGTAACATTTCTGCCACTTTCTGCTTATACCGGGGGTCTTGTAGCGTGGCCACCCAGTACAGGTCGTTCTCCTTCATCCTTTTTATACGTGGGTCCCTCAACAGACATAACAGCATGAAAGACCCCATTTGAAGAAGGTTGGATGCAGAGCTACTCATTTCCCGTTCCTCGTCCTCACTAATGTAGTTCCCACCAGCCACGTACAACACCATGGGTCCCAGATAGGTGACAACAACGAGCACCCTGGGGTGCCTGCTGTGGTTGGTCTTCCTCCTCCTCAAAGCCGCCACATTCCACCTCTGACTCCTCTTCCTCATACTCCTCTTCCAGCGTTGCCGCAGGTCCGGCAGGTGATGATGACAAGGCTGTTTCTGGTGGTGATGGTGACCACAACTCTTCCTCTTCCTCTTCACGCTCATCTACAGCCTGATCCAGCACTCTTCGCAGGGCACGCTCCAGGAAGAAAACAAATGGGATGAGGTCGCTGATGGTGCCTTCGGTGCGACTGACTAGGTTTGTCACCTCCTCAAAAGGACGCATGAGCCTACAGGCATTGCAGAGGCTGCCCTAGCACCCCGGTCATACAAATACTCATTGACGGCTTTTTCTTGTTGGAGCAGGCGGTCGAACATTAGGAGTGTTGAATTCCAACGTGTCGGGCTGTCGCAAATCAAGCGCCTCACTGGCATGTTGTTTCGCCGCTGAATATCGGAAAAGTGCGCCATGGCCGTGTAGGAACGCCTGAAATGGCCACACACCTTCCTGGCCTGCTTGAGGATGTCCTGTAAGTCTGGGTACTTAGACACAAAGCGTTGTACAATGAGATTTAACACATGTGCCATGCACGGCACATGTGACAACTTGCCCAAATTCAATGCCGACAACAAATTTGTTCCATTGTCACCCACCACTTTGCCGATCTCCAGTTGGTGCGGGGTCAGCCACTGATCCACCTGTGCGTTCAGGTCAGACAGGAGTGCTGGTCCTGTGTGGCTCTCTGCTTTCAGGCAAGTCAACCCCAAGACAGCGTGACACTGTCGTATCCGGGATGTGGAATAGCCCCTGGGGAGCTGGGGGGATTCAGTTGATGTGCAGCCAGACGCTGCAGCAGAAGAGGACTCAGCCGAGGAGGATATCGAAGAGGATGGAGTAGGAGTAGAGGAGGTGGCAGTAGGTCTGCCTGCAAGTCGTGGCAGTGTCACCAACTCCGCTGCGGAGCCACGCATTCCATGCTTTTCAGCCATCAGCAGGTTGACCCAATGCGCAGTGTACGTGATATACCTGCCCTGCTTTGCAGACCAGGTATCAGTGGTCAGATGGACCCTTGCCCCAACACTGTATGCCAGAGATGCCATGACTTCCTTTTCAATGATATTGTAGAGGTTTGGGATTGCCTTTTTTGAAAAAAAATTTCATCCGGGTACCTTCCACTGTGGTGTCCCAATAGAGACAAATTTTTTGAAGGCCTCAGACTCCACCAGCTGGTATGGTAAAAGCTGGCGGGCTAAGAGTTCCGTCAAGCCAGCTGTCAGTCGCCGGGCAAGCGGGTGACTCTGTGACATTGGCTTCTTACGCTCAAACATGTCCTTGACAGACACCTGACTGTGGGCACATGAGCAGGAACTGCTGAAGGTGAGAGGCGGAGTGGCGGTTGGTTGAGAGGGGGCAGGGAGGACAGCAGTGGTTGACGTGGCTGAAGATGCTGGACCAGGAGGAGCATGGTGGCTTTGAGTTTGTGTGCTGCTTGTACTCATGTGTTGATCCCATAGGCGTTTGTGATGTGAGATCATGTGCCTTCGCAAAACAGTTGAACCTAGGTGGGTGTTGGACTTCCCAGTTACTTTTGGCGCAGGTTGCAAATGGCATCGCTGTTATAAGAGGCAGACACACAAAAAAATGCCACACTGCTGAGCTTTGCAATTGCTGCATTCTGGTGGTCGCAACAGCATGCGTTGACTGGCGTGCTGTCTGGCTGACCCCGGGTGCCGATACATGCTGTCTGACTGTGCCACTAACTCCTTGCGACGACCTCCCCCTGCTTCCAACTCGTCTCCTCATTCTCTCTGTCTCCCCTTCTGAACTTTCCCCCTCTTCTTCTCTTCAAGCAGGCACCCACGTGGCATCTGTGGACACATCGTCATCATCAACCGCTTCACTTGTATCTGACACCTCAGCAAAGGAAGCAGCAGTGGGTACAACATCATCATCATCATCATCACACATCATCACATCATCTGGCAATAATGGATGCGCATCACTAATTGCATCCAACTGATGTGTAAATAACTCCTCTGACAGATCAAGTGAAGCGACTGTGGTGGCTGTGGTGGTGGTGGTGGTGGTGGAGGCGGGCGGGAGCGTGGTAACTTGAGAGCAGGTGACCGAAGCTGAGCTGGAGGAGAATGGTGCGTCAAGGTTCTTAGCGGAAGCTGTTGAAGATTGGGTGTCCTGTCTAAGCCAGTCAACTATGTCCTCAGAATTTTTCAGGTTCAGGGTACGTGGCCTCTGAACACTAGGCATTATTCCAGGGACAGTGGAAATCAAAGCACCACGACGGCCCCTGCGGGGTGGCCTGCTTCTGCCTGTAATTTTTTTTTAGATTAGGTACTACGCGTGCTAGGTACTGTGCCACCCGGTATGAGTGGTTGGCACTGGCAGTGGGCACACTACAGTCTGTGGAAGTGAGCCTGGCACACACTGGCAGCAGGCAAGCAATTGAATTTAGACTACTGTCTAAAAATTAAATGCTTTATTTATCGGCAAGCTACTGTGCCACCCGGTATCAGTGGTTGGCACTGGCAGTGGGCACACTACAGTCTGTGAAAGTGGGCCTGACACACACTGGCAGCAGGCAAGCAACTGAAATTAGAATACTGTCTAAAAATGAAATGCCTTATTTATCGGCAAGCTACTGTGCCACCCGGTATCAGTGGTTGGCACTGGCAGTGGGCACACTACAGTCTGTGAAAGTGGGCCTGACACACACTGGCAGCAGGCAAGCAACTGAATTTAGACTACTGTCTATAAAAATTAAATGCTTTATTTATTGGCAAGCTACTGTGCCACCCGGTATCAGTGGTTGACACTGGCAGTGGGCACACTACAGTCTGTGAAAGTGGGCCTGACACACACTGGCAGCAGGCAAGCAACTGAAATTAGACTAATGTGTAAAAATGAAATGCCTTATTTATCGGCAAGCTACTGTGCCACCCGGTATCAGTGGTTGGCACTGGCAGTGGGCACACTACAGTCTGTGAAAGTGGGCCTGACACACACTGGCAGCAGGCAAGCAACTGAATTTAGACTACTGTCTATAAAAATTAAATGCTTTATTTATTGGCAAGCTACTGTGCCACCCGGTATCAGTGGTTGACACTGGCAGTGGGCACACTACAGTCTGTGAAAGTGGGCCTGACACACACTGGCAGCAGGCAAGCAACTGAAATTAGACTAATGTGTAAAAATGAAATGCCTTATTTATCGGCAAGCTACTGTGCCACCCGGTATCAGTGGTTGGCAGTGGGCACACTACAGTCTGTGGAAGTGGGCCTGACACACACTGGCAGCAGGCAAGCAACTGAAATTAGACTAATGTGTAAAAATGAAATGCCTTATTTATCGGCAAGCTACTGTGCCACCCGGTATCAGTGGTTGGCAGTGGGCACACTACAGTCTGTGGAAGTGGGCCTGACACACACTGGCAGCAGGCAAGCAACTGAAATTAGACTAATGTGTAAAAATTAAATGCCTTATTTATCGGCAAGCTACTGTGCCACCCGGTATTAGTGGTTGGCACTGGCAGTGGGCACACTATAGTCAGTGGAAGTCGGCCTGACACACACTAGCAGGCAAGCAACTGAAATTAGACTACTGTCTAAAAATGACATGCCTTTTTTTGATGCAAAGTCCTGTGCCACACGGGATGACAGGGGTGGGCACTGGCAGTGGGCACACTATAGTCAGTGGAAGTCGGCCTGACACACATTAGCAGGCAAGCAACTGAAATTACACTAAAGTGTAAAAATTAAATGCCTTTTTTTTTTATGCAAAGTCCTGTGCCACACGGAATGATAGGGGTGGGCACTGGCAGTGGGCACACTACAGTCTGTGGGCCTGCAGCTCCTCATACACGAGCAGGCCAGGCAACTGCAATATATATGGAGAAAAAAAAAAAAGCATACTAATGTTGCAGCCCTAAAACGGCTTTTTGGGGTGCTGTCAGGACGCTGTCCTTACAGCAGAGATCAGATGAGTCTTTCAGGACTGGAGTGGACACTGAATTCACTAGCCTAGCTATCAATTTCCCTATTAAATCAGCAGCAACTACACTCTCCCTCCTCTCACTAAGACTTCCGAATGAATCTAAAATGGATGCTGTTCAGGAGATGGGAGGGTCTGGGAGGGAGGGTATGCTGCTGATAGGCTGGAATGTGTCTGCTGACTGTGAGGTACAGGGTCAAAGTTTGCTCAATGATGATGTATAGGGGGCGGACCGAACATCGCATGTGTTCGCCCGCTGCGACGAACGCGAACAAGCTATGTTCGCCGGGAACAGTTCGGGGCATCTCTATCGTGCACCTGCATATATGCAAGGGGCAATCATTTAATCCTGTTCTTGTAGTCCAGTGGGCGACATATACCCATTCTTTTAAGTGAACCTACATTGCATATGTGCCAGTGTAAGGGAAAATAATATTAATAATCCGTTCAGGGACCCAGGGGGTGACATATTCACATTTTTTTTTTCTGTAAAGTATCCCTGTGCTGCATATGTGACAGTGTAATCAATTCAGTAAATCCATCTGTTAGATTCTGGGGGGACAATTTTTTTTGCCATAAAGTATATTTGTAGCCTGCACTGCATTTTTGAGAGTGAAATATAACCAGTAAATACAACTGGGACATTGTTGGTGAAAAAAAAATCACTTATTCTTTGCTATAAAGTACAGTTGCGTCGTGAACTGCATTTCTGAGAGTGAAATATAACCAGTAAATACAACTGGGACATTGTTGGTAAAAAAAATCACTTATTTTTTTTTCTATAAAGTACATTTGCAGCCTGTACTGCATTTCTCAGAGTGAAATTTAATCAGTAAATCCAGCTCTTAGATTGTGGGTTGACCTTTCCGCTGTCATTAGACCAGTCATTCACAAGTGGCTTGGAGGGTGCGTTCCTGCTGCACTGCATACCTGACTGGGAAATATATTCTGTAAATTTGGCGGTGCTTAGATTGTTGGGTGCTATAGTATATGCTGTAAAATCTCCATGATGTCTATGATAAATCTGCAGCGTGGGGGCCCCGTGTGGCTTCTACACACTTTCAAAATAATCCTTCAGCTCGGCGTATAGATGACGGATGACGGGAATGCTTCATGACCCTTTTTTTCTTTCAAACTAAGCCTGCACTGCACCTGACTGGAAAATATATTCTGTAAATTCGGTGGCGTTTAGATTGTTTGGTGACCTGTACTTCTTTTTTTCTTTCACACCATCCCTGCACTGCATACCTGACTGGGAAATATATTCTGCATGCTGGTAGACACGCTGTTGAAGGCATTCCCACCTGACACCAGGGCCTCAGTGGAAGCACAAGGCAAAGGCAGAGGAGGAGGAAGAAGTCACCAACGCAGCTAGGGCACCATCAGCACCTCAGAAGGCAGGGTTAGCATGGCCTAAATGTGGAAAAGCTTTGTCAACATGCCACAACAACCAGCACCACCAGCTGATATGGAACATCTTAGCATGAGGCAGCATTTCAGAAACATGGTGGAACAGTATGTGTGCACACGCCTACATGTTCTGACTTATGGGTCTGCCCCATTCAACTTCTGGGTCTCCAAATTGGGCACATAGCCTGAGCTTGCCCTTTATGCCTTGGAGGTGCTGGCCTGCCCTGCAGCCAATGTATTGTCTGAACGTGTGTTTAGCACGGCAGGGGGTGTTATCACAGACAAGCGCAGCCGCCTGTCCACAGCCAATGTGGTGAAGCTCACATTCATTAAAATGAACCTGGCATGAATCCCACAGGATTTGTCCGTACCTTGTGCAGAATTGACATGTATACCGGCCTCACCCAGCCTTTGTTATACTCCAGCGCACTTTCTCTTTGTTTTCATTTCTATATTTCCCAATGTTTTGAGGTCTACCTAAATAAATAAAAAAAATTAAAAAAATGTTGGCGAGTCTCCTCCTCCACCACCGCTTCCACCTACACCGCCACGTCTACCACCTCCTTACCCTCCTACTCCATATAGACCTCCTAGTTCAAGATTATTATAAATTTTTATGTTATTTTAAGCAATTTCCCTATCCACATTTGTTTGCATGGCAATTGTCCACCTCTTACCCCCATTTTGCTTCCTTTTGCAGCCCACTAGCCCTTTCCATGACTTTTTCATAGCCATTTTAGTACCCCAAAGTTCAGGTCCCCTTTTACTTCAATGGGGTTCAGGTCCCGAACTCGAACTTTGCGACAAAGTTGGGCCGAACCCAGCGTACCTTAACTTCCTGGTGTTTGCTCAACTCTAGCTTTTAGCGCAAATAACAACAAATGTCAACGGTGTCTATTTTTCTCTAGAAATTTGACAAAAGCTTAAAGTGCAAATAACACCAAATGTAAACAGGGTATATTTTTCTCGGGTTGTACTGAACTGGCAATAAACGCTTTTAGCGCTAACATCAAAGGTGAACTGCGTTTATTTTTCTGGTATTGTACTATAATAGGGCAGTAAACGCTTTCACCTTATAAAGCTGCAGTGAACAGAGAATAGGAGTATACATTTCTCTTTTTCCACAGATATAAGCCACTACAGGCTTTTCAACATAGTACTTGCACCCCAATAACTAATTGCTGGAATGACAGTGCTGAATTATGAGACTATCTGGATCCCCAACTAATGTTTCCCGGCACAATTAAGTTTTTCCTATGATTCTCCCTATCTCTCCCTGCCTGTAAAATAATTCCTCCCAACTATTCTTTCCCTGCACTAGTGAATCGCTGCTTTGCTGTTGTTGTTTTTTTAAAACAATTAGTTGTTCTTTCACTGACTCTCCCTAGTGCCTGCATACACGTCTGTCCCTGAGCAAAGTACACAGGTGAATGGTAGAATCTCAGCTGGCCGCCATATTTATAGGGCCTGTGAAATCACCGGGCTGGCTGCTGATTGGCTACATGCACGGCATTATGGGTCATCCCGCCTTCCCAGAGTTCCTTGCCAAATGTCCTCACACGTGTAGCTGCCATTTTATCCGTGATTTTAATAAAATTTGCGATTTGTTACCACTAAGCGTGAGGAAATTCGTATTCATTCAGAATCTAATTTGTCCTTAAATTCGGAACTAATTCGACTTCGTCAGCTTCGATTCACTTATCTCTAGTGACGTATATCAGTAGAAAAAGAAATATACATTGGCCATTTGCTCCTGCACTTATATCTTGAAAATCCTTTATTGACGTATATCAGTAGAAAAATAAAAATATATTCAGTGTTCACTGTTGCAGTTATTTGCGGTAAAGCCATTAGTGGTGTATTTCTTTACAAAAATCAAGATATATTCAGTGTTCAGCACTGCAGTTATATGTGGGAAAATCCTTTTTGGGGTATGGACTGAATTGCGTTGTGTTGAAATTTTGTATTTACATTTCACACACTGCACGCTTACGTGACAACGTCCATAAGAGCGGCGCACCAATACAGGTGAATACACTATGCACTAACCCTGTACAAAAATGCAAACTAATTCACACCAGCCAGCATCGATCTGCGGTTTTGCTTACTGGACACTACGGGGACTTTTCTGCAGCACAGAAACTGCACGAGGACCGTGTCTCGCTCTTCCAGCACGGACCTACTTCCTCTGCTACGTCCCGTTTACTTTAGATCACGCCGCCTCAGGTGCCATTGGTTTTTTAAGGCTACGTTCACACGACGACAATTGTCGCGCGACAAAAAGTCGCACTATTGTCACGTGACAATTTTTATAATGGGAGTCTATGGTGTCGCAGTGCGACATGCGACATGCTGCGACTGCGACACGAGAGTTGGAAAAAATCCATCCGGGAGTCTCCATAGACTCCCATTATAAAAATTGTCGCGCGACATTAATGTGACATCAATGTCGCGCTACAAATGTTGCAGTGTAGTTGTTCCCAAATTGTCGCGCGACAATTGTCGTCGTGTGAACGTAGCCTAAAACTGACAGCTTATAACCCTCTGTTGAAAAGCCTTTAGTGGCGTGTATCAGTAGAAAAAAAGATATTCGGCGTTTAACGCTGCAGTTATATGCGGTAAAATCTTTTTTGAATTATTTCGGTGGAGAAAAAACTTGCATTGAGCGCTGCACTTATATGTGGTAATATCTTTTTTGAATTATTTCAGAGGAAATACAAATTTACACCTCCTCCATTAACTTCTTCATCTCCATTATCATCGGACACACTAACTTTACAACACCCCCCCCTCTTTCCAGCTATATATATAAGTGGTGTCAGCACCACCTAGGAGTGAATAAAGGTAAATGACACTGCCAGCCTGCTAAAGGTATTTACAGCATGATACCACAATACATTTGATGGAACATTTAGCAAGGGTTTAAAGCGCCCACATATAGCACATAGTGGGACACTTCATCAAGATGAATCAGGCGTGGATCAGCCAGGATTTCCACACACCAATGCCTGATGCATCAGACTAGATCATCCACGGTGCCACACCAACAATTTGACAAGAGACCGGTTTCTTCTGCCAACTTGCCTCATCTACTATTCTGATGCTGTTACCTGCCTGATGCCACACATCTGATGCCAAGTGCTCCTTCTTTCACCCACCATCGTCAGCGGGTACTGGTATTGCCACCCACCTCCACAGTACAGTATGTCACCTTGCCACTCTGTGGCCTCTTGATGCTGCCGCCACTTCTGGACTGTCATTGTGCCGCTATGTGGCCTACTCATGCTGCTGCCACCTCCACATTCTGTCATTGCACCACTCTAGCTCCCATCTACTGCATACAGGATATATAGGAAAATCTGCTTCCTACCCTTCTCTTACTCACTCAGAGGCAGCTCCACAATCATGGAAGACATTATAGAGAAGTACTGATGAGAAGTATGGTTATGTTTAAAGCACTTATGCTGAGATATAAACTTCCTATTTAGCTGCAGCAGTCTTTGTTGTCCCTCCTGGAGTCCTGTTTAACTCTGTTCCTACTTACTCCTTCCCTCTTCATAGACTTTTATTGACATGTGTAATATGATCCTTCAGTGAGCTGCTCCTGCCCTGGAGAGATTCAGCATACTTCAAAGAGAAAACCATTTAGTAAGACGGGGTGAGGGAGGTAAACAGGTGATAACATGAGAACTAGTCATTTCTGTCTGATACAAGAAAGTTTGTTTATTTGTTTATATATTTTTTTTTTATAAAAAAAATGTTACTGGACTAGAGTTGAGCGGACATCTGGAAGTTTGGGTTCGGTCGAACTTTGCCACAAAGTTCGGGTTCGGGACCCGTACTTCACATGAACTTGACCCCGAACCCCATTGAAGTCATTGAGGACCTGAACTTTGGGGCACTAAGATGGCTCTAAAGTCATGGAAAGGGTTAGATGGCTATAAAATAACATAAAATACATACAAATTAAAAATAATAATATTGAACTAGGAGGAGGTCGATATAGAGTAGGAGGTTGAGGAGGCGGTAGAAGTGGCGGTGTAGGTGAAAGCGGTGGTTGAGGAGGTAGTTGCCAACACTGTCTTGTTGTTTTTTTGTTTTTTTTTGTTTTTGGGTAGATACCAAAACATCTGGAAATATAAAAATGAAAACAAAGAAAAAGTGTGCTGGAGTATAACAAAGGCTGGGTGAGGCCGGTATACATGTCTATTCTGCAGAAGGTACGGACAAGTCCTGTGGGATCCATGCCCGGTTCATTTTAATGAATGTGAGCTTGTCAACATTGGCTGTGGACAGGCGGCTGCGCTTGTCTGTGATAACTCCCCCTTCCGTGCTAAACACATGTTCAAACAATACACTGGCTGCAGGGCAGGCCAGCACCTCCAAGGCATAAAGGGCCATCTCAGGCCATGTGCCCAATTTGGAGACCCAGAAGTTGAATGGGGCAGACCCATCAGTCAGTATGTGTAGGCATGTGCACACATACTGTTCCACCATTTTGCTGAAATGCTGCCTCCTGCTAAGACATTCCATATCAGCTGGTGGTGCTGGTTCTTGTGGCGTGCTGAGAAAGCTTTTCCACATTTCGGCCATGCTAACCCTTCCTTCTGAGGTGCTGGCTGTGCCCCAGCTACGTTGACGACTTCTTCCTCTTCCACTGCATTCGCCTTGTGCTTCCACTGAGG
The DNA here is from genome assembly GCA_033119425.1 of Bufotes viridis. NCBI lineage: Eukaryota > Metazoa > Chordata > Amphibia > Anura > Bufonidae > Bufotes > Bufotes viridis. The sequence continues at coordinate 178,394,118 of CM065590.1, forward strand.
CCCAGTGTAAGGTTGGAATGCCATCAGCAGCGTGTCTATCAGCGTTTGCTTGTAAGTGGTATAGATCAAGATCACCCAACAATCTAAATGCCACCAAATTTACAGAATATATTTCCCAGTCGGGTATGCAGTGCAGGGGTAGCGTGAAAAAAAGGGGTATAGATCACCCATACAATCTAAATACCGCTGAATTTGCAGAATATATTTTCCAGTCAGGTATTTAGTGCAGCAGGAACACACCCTCCAAGCCACTTGTGAATGACTAGCCTGTTAACTGTGGAAATGTCCACCCACAATCTAAGAGCTGGATTTACAGTTTTTTCGTTCACTATCACAAATGCAGTGCAGGCCGCAAAGGTACTTTATAGCAAAAAAAGGTGTGTGTTTTTTTTTTTCTTTACCCACAATGTCCTAGTTGTATTTGCTGATTATATTTTACTATCAGAAATGCAGTGCAGGCCTCAAAGGTACTTTCTATTTAAAAAAAAAGTGATTTCTTTTTTTTTTTTTTTTTTTCAACCACAATGTCACAGATGAATTTAATGATTTTCTTTCACTATCACAAATGCAGCACAGGCCGCAAAGGTACTTTCTGGCAAAAGAGACCCACAATGAAACAGATGGATTTGCTGATTTTCTTTTCCTAATTTTGCACAGTCCGCAAACGTACTTTTTATTTTAAAAGAATTAATTTGTCCCCCCGGAATCTAACAGATGGATTTACTGAATTGATTACACTGTCACATATGCAGCACAGGGTTACTTTACAGAAAAAAAAATTGTGAATGTCACCCCCTGGGCCTTGAACTCACAGAAGGATTACCTATATTATTTTCCCTTCCCCTGGCACATATGCAGTGGCGGTGCACTTAAATAATGGGTATATATCACCCACAGTACTACAAGAACAGGATTAAATGATTGTCCCTGGTACAAAATGGCCGCCGACGCCCACCTAACTAACAGACGGATTAAAACTTATCATTCTGTCCCTGGACTGAGCAGCAGCAATATACCCCTACACTAGTAAGAGCTGACATGGCGTGCGGTGCTATGTGACTCAAGCTTATATAGAGGCTGGGTCACATGCTGCACTGGCCAATCACAGCCATGCCATTAGTAGCTTCTACGGGCACATATCTTAAACGCTTGTTGATTGGCTGCCCTGCAGCATTTTAACAAGCTTTATTAAACGGTCGAACAACAAACTCAAACTTTTACGGAAAAGTTAGGGTTGATGTCCGGGAACAAAAAATTCTTAAGTCCGGTACAAACCCGAACTTTACAGTTCGTGTTCGCTCAACACTATACTTGACCATTTAAGTTCAGATAGAGCAGAGGTTTAAATGTATACATTACAAGTTTTGCTGAATGTTTTCCACTCTATAACCTGCTGCTTGCAGATTGCAGATGCTCTTTATGCTTATATTTAGAATTTTAGGCTTATAAGTTAAAAAAATATCTTTTACTTTTATACACTGTCCCTCAAAAGTCAGAAAATACTATTTTATACACAACATTCTCTCTCTTTCTCTCTTGTCCCTACCCCCTCCCCCACAACCAAGCTCAGACAAGTATGCATGTGTTCTGAAAGGAGAGAGGAGAAAAAGCTTTAGACACTACCAAAAGAGGACCGAAAAATAATTCCATTAATTAGATCCATTAGACTATGCTCCAATAAAACATAACAAATGTATAACATTGTGAAAGCTGCCATTAGATTTTTGATATGGTTTCATGAATATTATCTAAATGCAACAACCATTCAGATTATATATCTGAATGTAATTGATTCAACGATTTAGATTAGAAGTCTGTAGATGGCGTAAACCTAGATAGGCTTAGATATATATTCCATATGTGTGTGTGTGTGTGTGTGTATATATATATATATATATATATATATATATATATATATTTATTTAATAGATTTTACGCCTTTTTCAGCATTTTTTATGTTTACCAGTAGTGTTGAGCTAATCAAAGCATCCTAAGCAGAATTATGTCTAAGGGCTCATTCACACGAACGTATGTGTTCCATTCCGTGCATTGGGGGCACAATTTGCATTTCCCAATGCACAGAGAACATTCGTGAGGTCTTTGGAACAGATCCAGACCCATTCAACTTGAATGGGTTCACATCCTTCCGTTCCGCAAAAAGATAGGACATGTTCAGAAGTACAGAACGGAACCCCCAAAGAAGCACTACGTAGTGCTTTCGTAGGGTTCCATCCCATGCTTCTGTTCCGCACCACTCCGCATCTCCTGATTTGCGGATTCACTGAAGTGAATGGGTACGCATCCATGATGCGGAACGCACACGGAACGATGTACGTTTATTGCGGATCTGCATAAGCAGTATGGAAACGGAACCCTTACGTTCGTGTGAATGAGTCCTAAAGTTTAAGAAAGTGAGTTCCTATTTTATAGTTTTTCCATAGCTTTTTCTGCATTTTAACATCCATATCTTTAACTTGATCTGACCTTTTTGTGTATAAGTCATGGACTAAGCCTGCTTACTATGCTCCCAAGGTAAGCAAGAACCACCCCAATAACTGTCTTATAGAAATTGTTTCTGAATCACAAGATTCTATCAAGTCCATCTTGGTCTAATTTATCATTGTGCTACCCTCTGCACTTGTCTGAAAAACCTGATATCTGCATCCCAGTTTCTAGTTATTTAGGGAACTGGCTTCCAGGTACTGTACGATTTTGGACTGGAGCCCAAAGGGAAGTGTAACAGTATTCATATTTATCAGCACAGTGAACCATTATTCATAGTTAACTTTATATTTTTACATTTGTCACGATCGCTTGCCCTTATATAATCACCACCCCCAATTTATTTTCTGGCTTTGCTACTCCCTATCACATCAATAGACATAGATATTAAAGATTGGACTTTCAGATTGTATATGCCTCATAAAAAGGCCTAACTAGAATTTATTTTCACAGCAAAACAGACTACCAATATGGTAAATTAGCATTTTTGTTCATCTAGAATTGGTGGAAAACTTAGGCGTTTATTAACAGAAATAAGTCTATATTAGTTGTATTTCTGGCACAGATTGAGGCACAAAGGGAATAGGCCGGCAGGCCCGTCAGTTTCATCATTTTCTACGCCTGTTTTAGGCATAGAAAATTGTCTGAAGGTTGCTGGCATAGGTTTTAAACTGGCGATGGATCTACCACCAGCACAGTGGCTTATTAAAACGGTATCTAAAATGCCATTCTTTATAAATTTATAAATTATATACATAAAAACATTTAGCGCAAATAAAACGATATTCCTATACATTTATCTGAGAAATCTGAAACAACATTGCACAAGCCAATTCATGTTTTTTTTTATTTTCTAGTATGACAAAAAAGGCTTCAAAGAGTCACCTTGAGGGCATGTACCTTATCTGAACTCCAAAGAAACAAAAACAAAATCTAGCTTTTTTTCTGGTATCTCTGATGTGATCATCATGTATCTGTGTTTATATCACCAATAATATATTACATGACAAAATATTACGCAAATCATTTTGAACATGAAATTACAGTATGAAACAGCGTAACTGATTTTCAAGTAAAAATAGTTTATATGAGAAAATATTTTCAAATGATTCAGTTGTAAAAACAAGTAGAGAACATGATGGATTGTGTAATGCTTCCATTAAAATGTTATTCATTTACCACATTTTCAATGTGTCTTTACTTGTACACAATACCATTTAAACATACCCAAGACTATGAGCAAAGTACTTATAAAATGTTATTCAAATAGTATTTAAATAATGGCCTATAGTCAAAATATTCATGCAAGATCTTTACTACATACAGAATGTTGAAGATCTTCTGCAGCATGTGAATGAGATTTTAATAATCCTGTTCACATACATTATGCGGGATCTGCTCTGAAAACTTGCTACTAAAGGTGTCTGCACTAGTGATGAGTGGCAGGAGCAATATTCAAATTTGCGATATTTCGCGAACATTTGGATGAACATTAGTCATAAATTATTTTCTTGATTGCGAAAATCTATAATATTTGCGTAATGCGCGTGCAATACAGGCGTGGGTCCCTATTGCTACATTTCAAGATGCTAGAAGTTTCCTGAGAATGGTTGGCACGGCAAAACATTACAATAGCTTCATATGCAGATAGTGCTCCAAAAATTTAATGATGCGCATATTTTTGCGCAATACGTGCAACTTCACATTTTAGCAGGTCTAACTACATATTAGTGATTGGTGCACTAAGTATTATTATGAACTTGTGACATCACAGCACTATGTCGGTAGCATGTGTGTATGGACAGCAGACCCTATCAGTTACACTACAGTTGCAAAAAGTATGTGAACCCTTTTGGAATTATATGGATTTCTGCATAAATTGGTCATAAAATGTGATCTGATCTTCATCTAAATCACAACAATAGACAATCACAGTCTGCTTAAACTAATAACACACAAATAATTAAATGTTACCATGCTTTTATTGAACACGCTATGTAAACATTCACATTTACAATCCCTTGGATTTAATAACTGGTAGAACCTCCTTTGGCAGCAATAACTTCAACCAAACATTTGAGCTTCAGGTGGTGGACAGATGGCCTTAAGTTCTCCTGCAAAATATCTTGATAAACTTGAGAATTCATTTTTTCTTTGATGATAGCAATCCGTCCAGGCCCTGATGCCGCAAAGCAGCCCCAAACCATAATGCCCCCACCACCATACTTCAAGGTTGGGATGAGGTTTTGATGTTGGTGTCCTGTGCCTCTTTTTCTCCACACATAGTGTTGTGTGTTTCTTCCAAACAACTCAACTTTGGTTGCATCTGTCCACAAAATATTTTGCCAGTACTGCTGTGGAACATCCAGGTGCTCTTGTGCAAACTGTAAACGTGCAGCAATGTTTTTTTTTTTACAGCAGTGGCTTCCTCTGTGGTATCCTCCCATGAAATCCATTCTTGTTTTCTTTTTTCGCTAACAGAGACTTTTGTAAGTCTTTAGCTGACACTCTAGTTTCTTTTTCACCTCATTGAGCAGTCTGCGCTGTGCTCTTGCAGTCATCTTTACAGGACGGCCACTCCTAGGGAGAGTAGCAGCAGTGCTGAACTTTTAGGCTACGTTCACACGACGACATTTGTCGCGCGACAATAAGTCTCACTATTGTCGCGCGCCAATTTTTATAATGGGAGTATATGGTGTCGCATTGCGACATGCAACATGCTTCGACTGCGACCCGACAGTCACAAAAAATCCATTCAAGATGGGTTTTTCTGCGACTGTCACGTCGCAGGCGCAGCATGTCGCATGTCGCAATGCGACACCATAGACTCCCATTATAAAAATTGTTGCGCGACAATAGTGCGACAAAATGTCACGCGACAAATGTTGCAGTGAAGTTGTGCCCTATTTGTCGTGCGACTTTTTGTCGCGCGACAAATGTCGTCGTGTGAACCTAGCCTTATAGACAATTTGTCTTACTGTGGACTGATGAATAGCAAGGATTTTGGGGATACTTTTATAACCCTTTCCAGCTTTATGCAAGTTAACAATTCTTAATCGTAGGTCTTCTGAGAGCTCTTTTGTGCAAGGCATCATTCACATCAGGCAATGCTTCTTGGGAAAAGCAAACCCAGAACTGGTGTGTGTTTTTTATAGGGCAGGGCAGCTGTAACCATTACCTCCAATCTCATCTCATTGATTGGACTCCAGTTGGCTGACACCTCACTCCAATTAGTTCTTGGAGATGTCATTAGTCTAGAAGTTCACATACTTTTTCCACCTGCACTGTAAATGTTTACATGGTGTGTTCAATAAAAACATGGTAACCTTTAATTCTGTGTGTTATTAGTTTAAGCAGACTGTGATTGTCTATTGTTGTGACTTGGATGAAGATCAGATCATATTTTATGACCAATGTGTGCAGAAATCCACATAATTCCAAAGGGTTCAGATACTTTTTCTTGCAACTCTATATAACAAAACCTACACTAACTATGTGTAACTGACTATCTCCCAGTAACTATCTGAGATATATATATATATATATATATATATATATATATATTAACCTAACTAGCTAATGTAATGTGACACAGCCCAGTATAGAGCACAGCAATGATACTGCTGTCTCTCTCAGAACTGATAAAAAAATTGCAGAAAATGGCTGCTGGGGAGGTTCCTTATATAGTAAGGGGTAGGCAACTTTCCTATTGGTTGCTAGGGATGTTGCTAAGCTCAGACAAAGACATATCAGCCTTCTCATTGGCCCACAAGCAAAAAGCAGGGAGAAATCATGGGTTTAGAGGGAAAAAAAAATCTAGAATATTCATAAATACGAATATATAGCACTATATTCTAAATCTTCATGAATTCTGGAAGTGGCAACATTCGCGATTTAAACTCGTGATTTAAATATTCCCGTCCAACACTAGTCTGCACTCAATATGGATTCTGTGTGTTTTCCCTGCAAATTTTCATGTGAAAAAACCACAGCGCCAGAGAGTACCAGCAAAGTGTATGAGACGAATCTCTTGTACACTGCATTTTTCTTAGGCATCAAAATTTACCTGTTGTATGGATTTTGAAATCTGCAGCATGTCAATCGTTGTTGCTTCTGTCTTGTGTAGATTTTACCATTTTCAATGGAGGAGTGATATCTACGTAAAATCTACATCAAAATTGAAAAAAAAAATGAATAAAAATGCACCAAAATGTGATGGATTTATGTGCATTTTTATGCAGTTTTTGGTGCAGATTTAATGTAAATTCTCTCCATATAAATCTACACCATGGTAAGCACCCTAAGGTTTTGTTCAATTCTACATTTGACACTAGGAAGCGTATAACTACAAACAATCATGTGAGGAACACTATCCATGGTAGACACCCTAAGGTTTTGTTCAATTCTACATTTGACACTAGGAAGCGTATAACTAGAAACGATCATGTGAGGAACACTATTACGTGACCAAAACGTCGCATGACGAAGCTGCATGGGACTGATAGAGCGGCCTTATTAACAAAAAAATTATAAAAAAAATCATTACAAAGAATCCTGCTAGTCACTATGTACACTGAGGACAGTAATTTGATGAAAGATATTATAAACAAGTATTGGCCGATCCTAAAAAGTGGACATAATAATGTTGGGCGATGTAGTCCAAGATTATTTATCCAAATCTAAACCTATATACAAGAAACTAAAGAAGGACATCCTGGAGACTAAGTGCAGAAAATGGCAACGGGACTCTTTAGATTATGAGAATGGCACCGTATATAATTGGAAATCGAACAATCAACAATCTCGTCCATCCTTTTCCAGATTTGATAAAACATCATCTGAAAATAATCCAGGAATGGAGTCTTCTTCTTTTTTAGGGGGTAAAACAAACATACTAATAGAAGGAAACCTACCAAAAGGGGAGGCCGCAGAAGACATCAACAGCAGCAAAACCAGGGGAAGGAAGACACAGAAACGAAAGATCTTACAAAAACGGACACTGTGGTAAATATCTCTTCACATACTTTAACCTCCTCACAATTAAAAGTACTAGCTAAAGGTTTAATTTTTTGCTCTAACATACACATGGACTGGTTGCAAGTACAAGCTGACTTACATGAAATGTTTAGATACTTGAAATTGAAGGTCTGGTTCTCTGAACATTCTGGTGGGCGGGATAATTCAAAAACATCTGAGTTATGTCTTTATGATTTAGCTTTGTTTGTAAAAAGTGATTTTAACCTGGTAGTCTTTTCTTCTGCTATTGAATTGTTTACCGTTGTTCTACGGGATGTACAGGTCTTAAGTGCCACAAAAAACAACCAGTTTAGACATCCCAATATGTCTACTCAGGAATGGCAGGCCTTAAATGAGCTTGTCCGTGACCACAGCCTCACCATCAAGCCTGCTGATAAGGCTGGTGGGATTGTGGTCATGGACACTCATAAAAACATGTTAAAAAATAGGCTGGCAACTCCTTAACGTATGGGTCATATGGAAAATTCACCTTTATTCACTAAATCAGTTTAAAAGCAATATGGTTTACAAATAAAAATAATGTGCTGTTCCCTACAAGAGGATGATCAAGTTGCTGCACTTGGTAATTATGCCGGCAATTATCCAAAGCTCCCACAATTGTCCTGTAAACAAATCTCTACATTCCAAGTCTGTAGCAGATAAGTGATCAATAAATAAGCCGTAAAAATGTATCACACTTGGTAAGAGACCTCTATAATGAGCTGTATAAAAAACTGTATAAAAAACTGTAGAAAACTGTATGACAGCTTAGTGATCCCTCTTTACATAGTCCATCTCAAATCCTGGAAAAAAATCAGAGTTATAGTCCCGTAGTCCTGTAAAAAAAGGGGGGGGGGGGGGAGTTGCTGTGCTCCTTAGATAAATAGCTGACACAGTCTGTTTTTACGGCTCTCCGTCCTTGTGTGTTATGCCGTGAACCTGCAGGGGAAAAAAAGAGGTACCTCTGTCTTCTGATGTCTTCTTATCGTCCTTTTCAGGTTTGCTTTAGCCCGGTTTGTAACTCGATCCCTGCTCTCCTTCCCTCAGCATCCGCGCGCCTGTGGTGGCGTGTTTGCCCTGTGCACGTGGAGTCCACTCGGCGTCCGCGGGAAAGGTCGGGAGGGAGAGTGTCTCAGCTGAAATCGATTTCAGCTGAGACACTCTCCCCCTCCCGACTATAACTCTGATTTTTTTCCAGGATTTGAGATGGACTATGTAAAGAGGGATCACTAAGCTGTCATACAGTTTTTTACGGCTTATTTATTGATCACTTATCTGCTACAGACTTGGAATGTAGAGATTTGTTTACAGGACAATTGTGGGAGCTTTGGATAATTGCCGGCATAATTACCAAGTGCAGCAACTTGATCATCCTCTTGTAGGGAACAGCACATTATTTTTATTTGTAAACCATATTGCTTTTAAACTGATTTAGTGAATAAAGGTGAATTTTCCATATGACCCATACGTTAAGGAGTTGCCAGCCTATTTTTTAACATTGAATTGATTTTGCTGTGTGGGTGAAACAGGAAGGCTAGAGCACCCTGACAGATCTGGCAAGGGGTGAGCTACTCACTAAAGACAAAACTCATAAAAACATAGTGGAGGCTTCCCGACAGTTATCGGATGAGACCGTGTACAAAATATTGAATACTGTTTAACGCACATAGTGGCCTTGTTTTACAAAAAAAAGCGTAATATATACCCACTGCTCTGTTGCAGTAATGTCTGTTGAAAGCGCATTTTGGCCTGGTTTATTTAAAATAAACGTAATGCATACACACTGCTCTGCTGCAGTAAATTCTGTTGAAAGCGCATAGTGGCCTTGTTTCACTAAAAAAAGCAGAAGAATAACCCACTGCTGTCACAGTAATGTCTGTTGAAAGCGCATTTTGGCCTGGTTAATTTAAAATAAGTGTGATATATACACACTGCTCTGTTGCAGTAATTTCTGTTAAAAGCACATAGTGGCCTTGTTTCACTAAAAAAAAGCGTAATATATACCCACTGCACAGTTGCAGTGATTTCTGGTGAAGGCACATATTGGGCTTGTTTCAGTAAAAAAAGTGTAATATTTGTACACTACTCTGCTGCAGTAATTTCTGTTGAAAGCACATAGTGGCCTTGTTTCACTAAAAAAAAGCATCATATATACCCACTGCTCTGTCACAGTAATTTCTGTTAAAAGCGCATTTTGGCCTGGTTTATTTCAAATAAGCGTAATATATACACATTGCTTTGTTGTAGAAATTTATGGTAAAAGTACATAGTGGCCTTCTTTCACTTAAAAAAGCGTAATATATACCCACTGCACAGTTGCAGTAATTTCTGGCGAAAGCGCATATTGGGCTTGTTTCACTAAAAAAAGCGTAATATATACCCACTCCTCTGCTGCAGTAATTTCTGTTAAAAGCGCATTTTGGTCTGGTTTATTTAAAATAAGTGTAATATATACCCACTCCTCTGCTGCAGTAATTTCTGTTGAAAGCCCATAGTGGCCTGTTTTCACAAAAAAAAAGTAATGGGGAACAACAGGTGCAAATGGCAGCTCTCACCTTCCTGCTTGACCCGTGAGCACGGAACCACAGCTTCTGGAAACAGCTGATTTGGCAACAAATGAACAATGGTAAAAAAAAGGCTCCATCTCCTCCGGTGCAGTGAAAGTTTTATTGAAGCGTAAAAATTTCCAGTGCAAGTAAGAACAAAAACTGTCTACGCGTTTCGGACCTTTACATAGTGGTCCTTAATCATGACACGAAGATATACAAAACATGACTGATATATAACGAGCTCCAAATTACCCATAATGCTCTACAGAAAAATCAGCCTTATTTAAAACACCTGTGCCCACATTAAGAACAATGGAGAGAATGATTGGACAAACCATATTTGCGTTACACATACAAACAATAGGCTATATGCCAAATAGGGAATTAAGGACTCAATACTGTAAAATGAGATCCTGTCTTTTATTTAAACCTTTGGGCTGTCTGGTCTCCAATTGAAATATCCAGAAGGCTTCTCTATTCAGTAACTTGCATCTATGGTCTCCACCCCTGTGTGAGGGTGTAACCCTTTCAACAGGGCCGGCGCTTCCATAGAGGCAAGGGGGGCAATTGCCCCCGGGCCCCCGAGTCCTTAGGGGCCCCCAAGCAGTGGCGGATCCAGGGGGCAGCGGGGCAGTTGCCCCCCCCCCCGATATTGTGGCAGCACCGGCGGCAGTGACAGGAGATGAACGCTTCCACTGTGGAAGCGTTCATCTCCATAGCGATCTGTGTCGCCGTCCTCTGGACAGCGATACAGATCGCTGTGCAGTGCGGCAGGGGAGGAGGCGTCTCCCTCCCTGCTCCTCTGATAGGCTGCCGGCCTCGTGCCGACAGCCTATCAGAAGCGAGTTCAAGCGGCGCGATGACGTCATCGCGCCGCCTGAGCAGAAGATAGAAACGGGACACAGGCCGGAAGAGGCCTGCATCCAGCGCTGCAAGGAGGTAAGTAGGGAGGGAGGGAGGGAGGGAGGGGGAAAGGAGCCTGCACATGATTTTGGGGGGAGGGAAGGAGCCTGCACATGATTTTTGGGGGAGGGGAAGGAGCCTGCACATGATTTTGGGGGAGTGGAAGGAGCCTGGACATGATTTTGGGGGGGAGGAAGGAGCCTGCACATGATTTTTGGGGGAGGGAAGGAGCCTGCACATGATTTTGGGGGAGGAAGGAGCCTGCACATGATTTTGGTGGGGGTTGGGAGAAGGAGCCTGCACATGATTTTGGGGGGGTTGGGAGAAGGAGCCTGCACATGATTTTTTTGGGGGAGGGAAGGAGCCTGCACATGATTTTGGGGGGAAGGAGCCTGCACATGATTTTTTGGGGGAGGGAAGGAGCCTGCACATGATTTTGGGGGAAGGAGCCTGCACATGATTTTGGGGGAAGGAGCCTGCACATGATTTTGGGGGAGGGGGACATGATGGGGGACAGAGGAGACTCCGGGGGCACTATGGGGACAATACTGATGTATTTTATATGGGGGTAGTAGGATAATTTGTCCAGAATATGGGAGGATGATGGAAAAGTAGTAACTGAGATTTATTTTGTTGTCAAACTGCAGAGACGAAACCTGACGGTCTGGTCTGAAGGTCTGAAAGGAGAAGATGAGGAAAGAGAACATCTACATCACAGGAGACGTCACTGGATGGAAGCGGTAAGTGGGGCTGTATTTCTGTAGTGATGGGAGCTGGGGGGGGAGGAGATGTGCAGATGTGCTGGAGAAATGAGCCATGGGGTTGGGGGGAGAGATGTGCTGCTGCCACTGGCCCATACAGGGGAGAAATGTGCCATTCGGGGGAGGGGGGAGTATGCGGCAATGGAGGGGGCGGGGAGAAATTATGTGACGCGAAGGGGGTGATTGATGACGTGACACTGAGGGGGGGGGGGCCCTTATTGTTTTTCGCCCCCGGGCCCCATTTCACCTAGAACCGGCCCTGCCTTTCAATGCCCTGAATGGAATGCTGTTCAGTATTACCACCATGTATGACCTCACAGTGTAAACTTGCGGCAGAAACATTGGTTGGACATTGCAGCGGTGACATACGGTTGGACATTGCAGCGGTGACATGTAACCAAGTAAACTACAATTCACATACGATTGAATGGCATGCTCAACCCCATTCACACAGGACTTAAAATGTTTGGTCACCTTCATAAATCCACAACATATACACCTAGTGTGTCCACAACGATAATTACCTGTGTTTGTTAACCAAATCTGTTCTTTATCCCCTTGCTTTCTGAACAAACTAGGGCTCAAGTAGTTACCAAGGGTGGGGGCCTTGCGAGCGACGCAACGCACTCCTCGGGCCACGACTGCAGACCAATCCTTTTTTGCTTCTGCAGAGAAAAGATCATTAGAACAATTGTGTCTTGCCCTAACTCCTCCCTCTTGGGTATGTTTCTGATTATATGGGGTGGATGGCATGAAGATGCCAACAGAGTGATGTTCCCTGCTGTCTATTTCCTGTATGTAAAGGTATTAACCTTATGATGGGTAACATCAGCCTCTAGATGTAAATCCAGAAAAGCCATTCTCTGGGTATCATGCTGTAGGTTGAAAGAGATGGATTCTACCGCTGAGTTAAGATAGTCCCAAAATTCTTGTATGGCCGCCACATCGCCCGACCACACAAACAGCAGGTCACTGATATAGCAGCCATACCAGCGCAAGGAGACAGCAAAAGGGTTTGTGTCGATGAGGAGAGAGCCAATATTTTATGGTGTGGTGGGAGAGGTACTATAGAGGGAGAGAACCTAGCCCCCATCGACACTCCTAAAACCGAAGGTAGAACTGCCCATCAAAGGTAAAACAGTTATGTCTCAAGAGGAAATCAACTGCCGTCTCCACAAAGTCACAGAGTGATGGAGTATATGAACTGTAAGTATTAAAAAACCACCTGAGAGACACAAGCGCCAGATTATGAGGAATGCTGGTATACGAAGAGGTTACGTCCGCAGTGATCCAAAGAAAGTTGTCCTCCCAAAACAAATTTGAAAAGGCCTGCAGGGCTGATCTTGTGTCTCTCAGATAGCCAGGTATATGTGGAACAAGTGGTTGTAACACCGAATACACCCATTCAGAGAGTCACTCAGAGAAGGATCCTATACCAGATACAATAGGATGTAAAAGGAGTGGAAAAAAATGTTTATGAATTTTTGGCAGTGCATGAAAAATAGCCATAATAGGATTATTTACATAAATAAAATCCACCTCTTTTTGTTTAAGGTCTCTGAGAGCAGCTTGGCAAGTAAAGATTGAAATGAAGGGAGGGGATTGGCATCCAACAATAAATAGGTTAATGTGTCACCCAACATGTTCAGAATCTGCTGCCTATAGATCTCCTTATCTGCAGATTTTATAATAAGATCCTGCATTTGTTTGAGTTCTATCAGGGCCCTAGATTCTGCTCGTGTCAGCTCCTAGAAACGATCTAAAGCAGGGGACCTTGATTGAAGGGGATAAAAATCCCTATTCATAGTTTTGAATGACACTGATGTATTTATCAATTCAAGGTCCCTGTGCTGCGATCGTAATTACTGTGGAGTACATGTATGCATAAGTTCCACAAAACTCATAGTATCATTAATATGAGAGACATGATTGACATCGGAACAGCCCCCACATTAATGCCATCAGAATCACTGTCACATTCATTCTTAAAATGCCTCCTCAGAGTTAAATTGCGAGCTAGTTTATTAACATCAAGAATAGTTCTGTATAGGTTAAAATGTGAGGTAGGAGAAAATGTGAGTCCTCTTTGAAGAATGTTGATTTGATCCTGCGATAGTATTTTTGCAGAGAGATTCACCACCTGCAAGTCCTTTAGTTGCTCTTGTATCGGAGAGGATACCGCTGCGGTTTTGCGGTGTTTCCTCCCCGCTCTTCTATTTTTTGATGCCTGCTTATGATGAGGTAGATTTCCCAGAGCATGAAAGCATTCCTATTACAATACTGAGAATCGTTCACCTCCGTAGCGGAGTCGGAGGAATCTATCTCCGTGGAGCTAAAGGAGACTCTAGATGTATGCCTTTTTCCTCCAGTCATGTTTTGTATATCTTGGTATCATGATTAAGGACCACTATGTAAAAGTCCGAAAGGCGTAAACAGTTTTTGTTCTTACTTGCACTGGAAATCTTTACGCTTCAATAAAACTTTTTCACTGCACCGGAGGAGCTGGAGCCTTTTTTTCCATTGTTCATTTGTTACTAAAAAAGAGTGTAATATATACACACTGCTCTGTTGCAGTAATTTCTGGTAAAAAGTGCATATTGGGCGTGTTTCACTAAAAAAAAGCATAATATATACCCACTCCTCTCAGTTATTTCTGTTGAAAGCGCATTTTGGCCTGCTTTACTTAAAATAGGCGTAATATATACACACTGCTCTGTTGCAGTAATTTCTGGTAAAAAGCGCATATTGGTTTTGTTTCACTTAAAAAAGCATAATTTATACCCACTGCTCATTTGCAGTAATTTCTGATGAAAGGGCGTATTGGCTTGTTTCTTTAAAAAAAAGCGTAATATATACACACTGCAGTATTGAGGTAATTTCTGGCGAAAGAGTATATTGGCCTTATTTCAGAACTACTAGTAAAATATTTTCTCAGTTCACTGTTGCAGTTATATCTGGTAAAGTCTTTACTGTCATATTGCAATATTTAACAAAATATACATTTGCCATTCGCTGGTGCACTTGTATGTAAAAAAAACCTTTATTGACTTATCATTAGAAAAATATATATATACATGCACCATTCGCTGCTGCACTTATATCTTGGAAAAACTTTATTCACATATATTGTTAGAAAAATGAAAAAAATATTCAGCGTTCACTGTTGCAGTTAAATATGTGGTAAAGCCCTTAGTTTCGTATTTCTGAACAAAAATCAAGATATATTCAGCGTTGAGTACTGCAGTTATATGTGGGAAAGTACTTTTTGCAGTAAAGACTGAATTACGTTGTCTAATGTTGAAATTTTGTATTTACGTTTCACACACTGCGCACTTATGCTCCGACGTCCATAATAGCGGCACTCCAATACAGATGAATACACTATGCACTAACTCTGCACACAAATGCGAAATACTTCACACCAGCCCGCATCTATCTGCAGCATTGCTTACTCGACACTACAGGGACTATTCTGCAGCACAGAAACAGCACGAGGTCCGAGTCTCGCTCTTCCATCGCGTACCTACTTCCTCCGCTACGTCCTGTTCACTTAAGAAAAAATCTTGTATTCTGCGTTAAGCACTGCATTTAAAGGCGGTAAAATCTCTATTAAAATGTTTTGGTGTTAAAAATCTTGTATTCTGCGTTAAGCGCTGCATTTATATGTGGTAAAATCTCTATTGAAATATTTTTGCGGTAAAAATCTTCTATTCTGCGTCAGTGATGAGCGACAGGGACAATATTCGAATTTGCGATATTTTGCACAGCAGCCAATCAGCAAGCGTTTTACATCTTTGCCCCAAGAAGCCATCACAGCCATGCCTACTAATGGCTTGGCTGTGATTGGCTGAGTGCAGCATGTGACCCAGCCTCTTTATAAGCTGGAGTCACGTAGTGCCGCATGTCACATGTTGGTCTAGGGAAAGATTGCTGCTTGTGGTCTCAGGGAGAGATTAGGCAAGAAATCTGTAGAACCTATTTTTGTGCAATCCTCAAGATACAGCAAATATTGAGGGAGGGTGCTTCAATCCTACATTTATGTACCCAGCCACTGCAAAGGGATTTTTTTTTTTAAATCCATATGTTACTGAGGTGGGGTTCGGCGGCCATTTTAGCCACTGCAGTGTCCTTGGAACTGCATGTCACCTGCATGTGTGCCAACCTGCCAGGGACATCAGTCTAATCCTTTTTGGTAGCTGAGTGAAGGAAAAAATGCTTTTTTTTTCTGGCAGGTCAAGTCCCCTACATTCCCTTTTGTATAATTAAGGGGTGACATAGTCCATTTCTGTAGTCTGGGACTTGTGGTGCTATAGAACACTTGTGCATACAAAGCACAAAACCGTATATTCAATTTCAGCAGCCAAATAGTGCATCAGTGTATTTTTGTGAAATCCTGATCCACGAAGCAGTTTTAAATACACCGCCCAAATACATATTTGACATTTCTGCAGTGAAATAGAGAATCAGTGTATTTTTTTGGGAAAAAAGCGGAATTCCTGGTCCAAAAAACAGTTGTGCATACAGCGTACAAATACATATTTAATATTTCTTCAGGGAAATAGTGCATCAGTGTGTTTTAGGGGAAAAAGCAGTGTTCTAGGCCCACAAAACAGTTGTGCACAAAGCGTAGAAATACCTACGTTAAATTTCCAGCCTTTAAATACTGCATTTGTGAATTTTGGTGACAAAAGCTGTGTTCACAAAGCAGTTGTGCATACAGCGTATAAATACCTATTTTAAATCTCCGCACTAAAATAGTGCATCAGTGTGTTTTACTGAAGAAATGCGTGTTCATGGCCCACAACATAGTTGTGCATAAAGCGTAGCAATACCTAGGTTTAATTTCCAGCAGTTAAATACTGCATTCCCTTACGTCCTACCAGCAGCACAGATGGGGTTAACCACCCCCCGTGGACTGGCATGACCGGCGGAATGTTTAATGAGCCCAAGACTAATAACTCAATTTAACAATTAAGTATCTCCTTAAAAGGAGGAAGTCAACCCCAGCCCACTGTGTTTTTTTCTGTCCTCCCGGACAGGTGGACTAGGCGGTTTGTTCCCCCCTTTCTTATGGAAAGTGCGGGGAGCCTTCTTTTCTTTCGGGTAACGGCGTTGCCCTTTTCCTAGGTACCTTGTCAGTTTGGCCGGCAGCAGATAAGCGCAGTTGCGCCTGGCTGGGGTATTTTGGCGGCGTCCTCGGTCCAGGATTCTCAGTCCCTGTGCGCCGCCATCTTCCGGAGGTGACGCGGGGACTCTCCTTTTGCGTCACCTCCGGTTAATCAGGCCGTGATTTTTTCACGGGCACTATTTTTTTCATAGATGCGTTTTTTTTTATCGCAGATACGATTTTTTCTCGTTTTCATGCGAAAATGTTAAGTCTTTTTTTCTTATGCTTCTTCCTGTGGAGGATTTACTGGGGGAAGGGTTGAATTGGCTATCCCTCCCCTTCCCCTATTTTAGGAAGCTGTGTGCTCCAGTTCGGTCTCTGGCTGCATATGCTTTTTCAGCCAGCTCCCAGAGTGCTAAAATTGGTGTTGTTCCACTTGTGGTGATTTTTTTTCCTCAGCTGCCGCCGGTCTGTTTTTTTACCTTTCCTGAGTAGATATGTGGTTTACAAATGTTTTATTTGTCCCTTTTTTTCCCGCAGTGATGTCTTCTCTGTGGGATTCGGAAGGCAGGAAAGTGGATTCCAGGAGGAAGCATCTATCCTGCTACCACTGCAGTGGTCAACAGTTATTCTAAGCTGATTATTCCTGCACTCGTCAGATTGCAGAAGGTAAACAGCTTAAGGCTAGTGATGTCTCCTCCGCAGGATTCGGAAGGCAGGAAAGTGGAAAGTCGGGGGTCGTCTCTCTCACTTCTGAGAAGAGTGGATCCGAGAGATCTCGGATCCCTGGGTCCTGAACATAATTTCCGAGGGTTATTTAGTCAACCTCACCTCTATTCCTCTGGACAGGTTTGTCATGATCAACCTTCTACAAGCTGCCAAGGAGGCAATCCTGGAGGCCTACATTCAGGACTACATTTGCAAAGGGGCTCTGGAGGAGGTTCCGGCAGGAGAACGGGGCCTAGGGATCTATTGACCAGTTTTTCTGGTTCCCAAGGCTTCAGGAGATCTCCGGATGATTATCGATCTGAGATATTTCAATCGGTTTATAAGGAATGTGAAGTTTCGTATAGAAACCATCAGGTCAGTAGTTCACGTCCTCAATCCTGGAGACATGATGGCAACCCTGGACCTCAAGGATGCATATCTGCACATCCCGATCCATCCTGCTTCCAGGAAGTATCTTAGGATCACGGTCCAGGTGTCCGGTGTCGTCAGGCATCTTCTGTCTGTTGCCCTTCCCTTTGGCATTTCTTCTGCCCCTCACACTTTTACCAAGGTGGTGGTTTCTGTGGTGGCGGCTTTGAGGCTTCAAGGACTGACCATCATTCCTTATCTGGACGACTGGCTTTAAAAGCCTCTGCTCTAGCCGTCCTAACCCAACTTCTTCAGGTAAAAATCTCCTTTCTGTTCCACCTAGGTTGGATCATCAGCTGATAGAAGTCGAACGTGAGCACGTCGACTTCAGTAAGATATCTAGGCTTCATAATCGACTCCACTGGGATGTCGCTCCAGTTGACTCCAGAAAGAAGATCCCGGGTTCGGGAACACGGCATTCTTTTCCTTTCCCCGGCGAGTTCCAATCCGGAATCTCATGAAGATGTTGGTGCTTATGTCAGCGTCTGCGGAAGCAGTCCCTTGGGCTCTATGGCACCTCCACCCTCTACAGTCGGAGGTCCTCTCCTAATGAAATGGCAGCCCTACTGGGCTAAACTCCCTGTGCCCCCTGTCTTGCCGAACTCGGTATTCCCTCAGATGGCGGTGCCATCTTTTAGACGGAAAGTCTATGACCCAGCCAATCTGGGTTATATTGACTACGGATGCGTCCCAAGTAGGCTGGGACGCTCACCTAGACGACACTCCAGTTCACAGGACCTGGTTTCCTTAGGAGTGGCTTCTTTCATCCAATCTCCGCGAGATTTAAGCTATCCGGCTAGCTCTCTTTCACTAAGCCACTCAGATCCGGGGCAAAGCGATGAAAGTCCAGTCAGACAATATGACTGCGGTACTTTACATCAACAAGCAGGGAGGCACGACATCACTTCCCCTCCTGTCAGAGATCGGGGTGATTCTGGATTAGGCAGAGTTGTACCTTTACCACTTATCTGCGATCCACATCCAAGGCTCCCTCAATATGATTGCAGCTGAGCCGCGGTCTTCCGTCAGTGGAGTGGTCTTTACATCCGGAGATATTCAAGCAGATAGTCCTCAAGTGGGGTATGCCAGAGGTGGATCTCATGGCAACAAGGTTCAATGCCAAGGTGGAGAGGTTCTGCTCCCTTTACAGGGAGGACAACCCCCTGGCATTAGACGCTCTGTCAATATCCTGGAGGTTCAGGCTGGCATACATATTCCCTCCGTTTTCCATGATTCCGAGGGTATTGATGAAAATCCGTCAGGATCAGGCCTCAGTGATAGCCATCATACTGTTTTGGCCGAAGAGATCCTGGTTTACCTAGCTCACCCAGTTGAGTCGAGGACAATATTGGAGGCTCCCCCCACAGCAGACTCTGGTGTCGTGGGACACTCACCTCTACTCAGATCTGCACAGATTCAACCTGACAGCCTGGAGGTTGATCAGTCCCTTCCCAGAATAGAAGGGCTTTCAGAGTCTGTCCTGAGAACGCTGTCTCATTCTAGAGCGGACTCTACCAAGAGAGCCTACTCTCGTATTATGAGGATATTCTCATCCTGTTGTACCTCAACTGAGGTGGCGTCTGCAGATCCGCCCCTCTCCTCTATCCTTCAGTTCCTCAAGACGGCCTTGATAGAGGCCTTGCCCTTCTACTCTGAAGGTTCAAGTTTAAGCCATCTCAGCTTGCCTTAACAGGCTTTTTTCTCAGGACCTGCTGAACAGTTCCTTAAAGGAGCTGAAAGATTAAAGCCTACAGTACTGAGACCCATTTTTCAATGGGATTCATCAGTAGTTCTCAGGGGGTTAGCATCTCCCCCCTTTGAACCGCTAGAGGAGGTGGACATCAAGTTCGTCACTTGGAAGTTTGTGTTTCTCCATGAAGTGACTTTGGCCAAGAGGGTCTCTGAGCTTCAAGCTCTCCCAGCATGAGCCCTATACCATTTTCTTACATGACCGGGTCCTCCTTAGATTCCCCCCGTATTTAGGCCTAAAGTTCCTTCCTTCCAGAACATCAACCAGGTGATATCCCTCCCGGTTCTGTCGACATCTACCACCTCCTCCTAAGAACCTGCTAGACATCCTCTGGACGTCTCGAGATGTCTCCGGATCTATGTGGATAGATCAAGGAGTTCAGGAAAGATGAGAATCTGCTAATCCTGTTGCCGGTAAGTTTAAAGGCTGTAAGGCATCCAAACCTTCCATCAGTCGGTGGATTGAGGAGGCTATTAAGGAATCCTTTGTTTCCCAATCTCTGGACCCTCCGGGATTCGTGAAGGCCCACTCTACTAGAGCTGTGGCTACTACTTTTGCTGAGAGGAGTTTTCTGCCTCTCAACATGATTTGCAAAGCTGCCTCCTGGAGCTCTGAATCGACATTCATCTCCCATTATACAGTTGTGTTCAAAATTATTCAACCCCCAATGCTGTAAAGGGTTTTAAGGAATTTAGTGTACATTTGTAATTGTGTTCAGAATGAAATCTTACAAGGACTTTTTAAAGAACCAAATGCAACTAAAATCACATCAATTGTTTTTGTAATACAGTATTAAATGTTTTTTTTGTGATTTCTTCATTGACACAATTATTCAACCCCTTAAAGACTACCACTCTTAACCACTTGAAGACCACAGGTTTAAACCCCCCTAGTGACCAGGCCCTTTTTTACAAATCCGCACTACTTTCACCGTTTATTGCTCCATCATGCAACTTACCACCCAAATGAATTTTACCTCCTTTTCTTCTCACTAATAGAGCTTTCATTTGGTGGTATTTCATTGTTGCTGACATTTTTACTTTTTTTGCTATTAATAAAAATTTAACGACATTTTTGCAAAAAAATGACATTTTTCACTTTCTGTTGTAATTTTTTTTTTTTAAAAACTACATTTCTATATACATTTTTCTCTAAATGTATTGTTCTACATGTCTTTGATAAAAAAAAAGTACAATAAGTGTATATTTATTGGTTTGGGTAAAAGTTATAGCGTTTACAAACTATGGTGCAAAAAAGTGAATTTCGGCATTTTGAAGCAGCTCTGACTTTCTGAGCACCTGTCATGTTTCTTCAGGAGCTAGAATGTCAGGAAAGTATAAATACCCCCAAATGACACCATTTTAGAAAGAAGACACCCCAAAGTATTCGCAGGGGGCATGGTGAGTTCATGTATCATTTCATTTTTTTCACAAGTTAGCGGAAAATGACACTTTCTGAGGAAAAAAATAATAATAAAGTTTCCATTTCTGCTAACTTCTGGCAAAAAAATAAAAATCTCATACGGGCTCATTATGCCCCTCAGTGAATACCTTGGGGTGTCTACTTTCCGAAATGGGGTCATTTGTGGGGTGTTTGTACTGTTCTGGCATTTTGGGCGGGGCTAAATTGTGAGCAGCCATGTAAAAGCTAAAGGTACTCATTGGTTTTAGGGCCCCTTTGCGGACCCAGGCTGCAAAAAGTGGCACTCATGTGGTATCGCCGTACTCAGGAGAAGTAGGGCAATGTGTTTTGGGGTGTATTTTTACATATACCCATGTTGGGTGAGAGAAATATCTCTGTAAACTGACAACTTTGTATAAAAAAATTAAAAATTGTCGTTTACAGAGATATTTCTCACACCCAGCAGGTATATATAAAATACACCCCAAACACATTGCCTCACTTCTCCTGAGTACGGCGATACCATGTGTGACACTTTTTGCAGCCTGGAGTGCAAAGGGCCCTAATTCAATGAGTACCTTTAAGATTTCACAGGGCATTTTTACGCATTTGGATTCCAGACTTCTTCTCACGCTTTAGGGGCCCCTAAAATGCCAGGGCAGTATAAATACCCCACAAGTGACCCCATTTTAGAAAGAAGACACCCCAAGGTATTCCGTGATGGGTATGGTGAGTTCATGTAAAATTTTATTTTTGTCACAAGTTAGTGGAATATGAGACTTTGTAAAAACAAAATTAAAAAAAATATATATCAATTTCCGCTAACTTGTGCCAAAAATAAAAATTCTGTGAACTCGCCATGCCCTCAGCGAATACCTTGGGGTGTCTTCTTTCCAAAATGGGGTCACATGTGGGGTATTTATACTCACCTGGCATTTTAGGGAACCTAAAGCGTGAGAATCCAAATGCGTAAAAATGGCCTGTGAGAATCCTAAAGGTACTCATTGGTTTTAGGGCCCCTTTGCGCATCTTGGCTGCAAAAAGTGTCACTCATGTGGTATCGCCGTACTCAGGAGAAGTAGGGAAATGTGTCTTGGGGTGTATTTTTACATATACCCATGCTGCGTGTGAGAAATATCGCTGTAAGCGACAACTTTTTAAATTTTTTATACAAAGTTGTCAGTTTACAGAGATATTTCTCACCCAACATGGGTATATGTAAAAATACACCCCAAACACATTGCCCTACTTCTCCTGAGTACAGGCGATCACATGAGTGACACTTTTTGCAGCCAAGATGCGCAAAGGGCCCAAATCTCATGAGTACCTTTTAGGAGGGCATTTTTACGCATTTTTCTTCTCATGCTTTAGGTCCCTAAAATGCCAGGGCAGTATAATACCTCATGTGACCCCATTTTGAAAGAAGACACCCCAGGTATTCCATGAGGGCATGGCGAGTTCATTGAAAAAAATTTTTGGGCACAAGTTAGTGGAAATTGATTTTTATTGTTTTTCTCACAAAGTCTCCCTTCCGCTAACTTTTGACAAAAGTTTAATTTTTCATGGACTCACTATGCCCTCAGCGAATACCTTGGGGTGTCTTCTTCCAAAATGGGGTCACATGTGGAGTATTTATACTGCCCTGGCATTTAGGGGCCCTAAGCGTGAGAAGAAAATGCGTAAAATGCACTCTAAAAGGTACTCATTGGAACCTTTGAGCATCTTGGCTGCAAAAGTGTCACTCATGTGTATCGCCGTACTCAGGAGAAGTAGAGCGATGTTGTGGTGTATTTTTACATATACCCATACTGGGTGAGAGAAATATCTCTGTAAATTGTCAACTTTGAATAAAAAATTTAAAAGTTGTCATTAGCAGAGATATTTCTCTCACCCAGCATGGGTATATGTAAAATACACCCCAAAACACATTGCCCTACTTCTCCTGAGTACGGCGATACCACATGTGTGACACTTTTTGCAGCCAAGATGCGCAAAGGGGCCCTAAAACCAATGAGTACCTTTAGGATTTCACAGGGCATTTTTACGCATTTGGATTCTCACGCTTTAGGACCCCTAAAATGTCAGGGCAGTATAAATACCCCACAAGTGACCCCATTGTGGAAAGAAGACACCCCAAGGTATTCTGTGAGGGGCATGGCGAGTTCACATAAAAAAAAAAAATTTGACACAAGTTAGCGGAAATTGATATATATATATATATATATTTTTTTTTTTTACAAAGTCTCATATTCCACTAACTTGTGACAAAAAATAAAATTTTACATGAACTCGCCATACCCCTCATGGAATACCTTGGGGTGTCTTCTTTCTAAAATGGGGTCACATGTGAGGTGTTTGTACTGCTTTGGCATTTGAGGGGTCTCCGCAATCATTACACGTATGGCCAGCATTAGGAGTTTCTGCGATTCTCCGTATATTGAGCATACGGGTAATGAGATTTTTTTTTTTCCGTTCAGCCGCTGCGCTAAAAAAAAAAAATAAAATGTCGTGCGCGCGCGTTCATGTGAAATCTCAGGTCTCACGAGATGACGCCGATAGGCGTGATTGAGACCTGAGAGAGCCGCCGTGCTGACGCCCATCAGCGTTAGCGTGGCGGCAAGAGGTTAAGAACAGAGGTTCATTCAAGTGTTTTCGATCAGGTATTGAAAACACCTGTGGATGTCAAGGAGCAGCAATCAAGCATAATAAGCACCAATTAGGCAGATGTAAAATGACTGTGATACTCAGCTCCTTCTAGACATTTACTGGTGTGTTTACAGACATGATGAAGTCAAGAGAATGGTCCAGGAAGACAAGAGAAGAGGTGATTTCTCTTCACAGGAAGGGCAACGGCTATAAGAAGATTGCAAAGATGTTAAACATACCAAGAGACACCATAGGAAGCATCATTCGCAAATTCAAGGCAAAGGGCACTGTTGAAACGCTACCTGGTCGTGGCAGAAAGAAGATGCTGACTCGACTGCTGTGCGCTACCTGAAGCGCAAAGTGGAGAAAAGTCCCCGTGTGACTGCTGAGGAACTGAAAAAGATTTGTCAGATGCGGGTACTGAAGTTTCAGCTCAGACAATAAGGCGCACACTGCGTAATGAAGGCCTCCATGCCAGAACTCCCAGGCGCACCCCTTGCTGTCTCCAAAGAATAAGAAGAGTCGACTGCAGTATGCCAAAAGTCATGTGGACAAACCACAAAAGTTTTGGGATAGTGTTCTGTGGACTGATGAAACAAAATTAGAACTGTTTGGGCCCATGGATCAACGCTATGTTTGGAGGAGGAAGAACAAGGCCTATGAAGAAAAGAACACCTTGCCTACTGTGAAGCATGGCGGGGGTCAATCATGCTTTGGGGCTGTTTTGCTTCTACAGGTACAGGGAAGCTTCAGCGTGTGCAAGGTACCATGAATTCTCTTCAGTACCAGGAGATATTGGATGAAAATGTGATGCAGTCCGGTCACAAACCTGAGGCTTGGGAGACGTTGGACCTTTCAACAGGACAATGATCCCAAGCATACCTCCAAGTCCACTAGAGCATGGTTGCAGATTAAAGGCTGGAACATTTTGAAGTGGCCATCGCAGTCACCAGACTTAAATCCGATTGAGAACCTCTGGTGGGACTTAAAGAAAGCAGTTGCAGCGCGCAAGCCTAAGAATGTGACTGAACTGGAGGCTTTTGCCCATGAAGAATGGGCGAAGATACCCGTAGATCGCTGCAAGACACTTGTGTCAAGCTATGCTTCACGTTTAAAAGCTGTTATAACTGGAAAAGGATGTTGTACTAAGTACTAAGATTGAATGTCACTTGGGGTTGAATAAAACTGATAATGATGTGAGCACAGAAAAGACATTTGTGGTTATTTCATTATAAATGTTATGTTATATTTGTCTGACTTACAAGTGCCTCTTTGATTTAATTGTAAACAAGATGACTGAAATGATCAAAGTCAAACTGGCCAAAACACTCAATTTCAGTGGGGGTTGAATAATTTTGAACACAACTGTAGACTAGATGCCACTCTAGCTGAGTTTTCGGCCTTTGGGCAGACTATTCTTAGTTCTGCCAGGCAGGAAGGCCCTTCCTAGGGGTTTCTTCTTGCTATCTCCCCATCTGTGCTGCTGTTAGGACGTAAGGGAATCGTTAATTTCTAATGATAATTTGTTTTTCCTTAGTCCTAACAGCAGCACACAAATTTCTCACCCTAGTAAGTCTAGTTTTTTTCTTACTATAGTGGGAGGGGGTTGACTTCCTCCTTTTAAGGAGATACTTAATTGTTAAATTGAGTTATTAGTCTTGGGCTCATTAAACATTCCGCCGGTCCTGCCAGTGCACGGGGGGTGGTTAACCCCATCTGTGCTGCTGTTAGGACTAAGGGAAAACAAATTATGGTTAGAAATTAACAATTTGTGTGTTTTAGTGAAAAAAGCCGTGTTCTGGGTCCACAAAGCAGTTGTGCATACAAATACCTATTTTAAATCTCAGCACTGAATTAGTGCATTAGTGTGTTTTAGGGGAAAAGAAACGTGTTCTTGGTTTACAAAGCAGTTGTGCATACAGCGTACAAATACCTATTTTAAATCTCAGCACTAGAGTTGAGCGGAAACCTGGATGTTCGGGTTTGAGAAGTTCGGCCGAACTTCACAAAATTGTTCAGGTTCAGGATCCGAACTTGACCCCGAACCCCATTGAAGTCAATGGAGACCTGAACTTTTGAGCACTAAAATGGCTGTAAAATACCCCTGGAAAGGGCTAGAGGGCTGCAAAAGGCAGTGAAATGTAAATAAATCCCCTGCAAACAAACGTGGATAGGGAAATGACTAGAGTTGAGCGAACACCTGGATGTTCGGGTTCGACGAGTTCGGCCGAACTTTCGAAAAATGTTCGGGTTCGGGATCCGAACTCGACCCGAACTTCATCCCGAACCCGAACCCCATAGAAGTCAATGGGGACCCGAACTTTTGGGCACTAAAAAGGCTGTAAAACACACCCGGAAAGGGCTAGAGGGCTGCAAAAGGCA
This sequence comes from Bufotes viridis, assembly GCA_033119425.1. Lineage (NCBI taxonomy): Eukaryota > Metazoa > Chordata > Amphibia > Anura > Bufonidae > Bufotes > Bufotes viridis. The sequence continues at coordinate 178,420,272 of CM065590.1, forward strand.
GCAAAATGTAGTTAAATCCCCTGCAAACAAATGTAGATAGGGAAATGATGAGTTAACATAAAATAAATAAAAATTAAACAATATTAATTGGAGTGAGGTCCCATAGCACAGAATCAGGCTTCAAGTCACCCACCAATGGAGAAGGTCACTTACTATTATTTTGACCACAGCACCCAGACAAAGGAGAGAGGTCCCACAGCAGAGAACCAGGCATCATATCACCCACCACAGGAGTAGGCCACCATTTAGTTACTTTGACCCCTACACCCAGACGGAGGAGAGAGGTTACACAGCAGAGAATCAGGCATTTAGATCACCCACCACAGGAGTAGGCCACCATTGAATCAGACCCCGGCAACCATGTCAGATGGCACAAGCATAAGCTTTATATCAATCAGCACAGGAGAAGGCGACTTTGACAGACTTTGACCCCTACACCCGGACGGAGGAGAGAGGTTTCAAAGCAGAGAATCAGGCATTTAGATCACCCACCACAGGAGTAGGCCCCAATTTAATGGGACCCCGGCAACCATGTCAGATGGCACAAACCATCAGCTTCATATCAATCAGCACAGGAGAAGGCGACTTTGAAAGACTTTGACCCCTACACCCAGACGGAGGAGAGAGGTTTCACAGCAGAGAATCAGGCATTTAGATCACCCACCACAGGAGTAGGCCCCAATTTAATGGGACCCTGGCAACCATGTCAGATGGCACAACCATCAGCTTCATATCAATCAGCACAGGAGAAGGCGACTTTGAAAGACTTTGACCCCTACACCCAGACGGAGGAGAGGTTTCACAGCAGAGAATCAGGCATTTAGATCACCCACCACAGGAGTAGGCCCCCATTGAATCAGACCCTGGCAACCATGTCAGATGGCACAACCATCAGCTTTATATCAATCAGCACAGGAGAGGCGACTTTGAAAGACTTTGACCCTACACCCAGATGGAGGAGAGAGGTTTCACAGCAGAGAATCAGGCATCATATCAACCACCACAGGAGAAGCCACCATTTAGTTACTTTGACCCCTGCACCCAGGAAGAGGAGAGAGGCACCACAGCACATATTCTGGCATCATATCAGCCACCACAGGAGAAGCCACCATTGAGTTACTTTGACCCCTGCACCCAGGAAGAGGAGAGAGGTCCCACATCAGCATATTCTGGCATCATATCTAACCACCACAGGAGTAAGCCACCATTGAGTTTACTTTGACCCCTGCACCCAGGAAGAGGAGAGAGGCCCCACAGCACATATTCTGGCATCATATCACACACCACAGGAGAAGGCCTCTTTCAGTGATTTAGGCCTTTGGACCCAGACAGAGGAGAGAGGTCAGAGATTAGCTTCATATCCCCCAGCACAGCAGAAGACCGCTTTATTTGACTTAGGCCTCAGCACCCAGACAGAAGACAGAGGTAGCATGGCAGAGGTTATGGCTTCATGTCACCCGTTAGTTTAACCGGCCACTTTCATCTGGTTAGGCCCGGCGCCCAGACAGAGAAGAGTTTCATTCAACTGTGGGTTTCATAAAATTTGTATCAAATAAAGAAGTGGCCCGTAGCACAACAAGACATGTTTTAGGCAGTTAATAAGGACTACTCTGCACAAGGGAGGGACAGGTCCTGTGGGATCCATGCCTGGTTCATCTTTATGAAGGTCAGCTTGTCCACGTTGGCTGTGGACAGGCGGCTGCGCTTGTCAGTAATGGCGCCCCTGCCGTGCTGAATACGCGTTCAGATAAAGCGCTGGCCGCCGGGCAGGAAAGCACCTCAAGGCATAACATGCTAACTCTGTACGTGGACAATTTGAAACCCAGTAGTTGAATGGGGCCGAACCATCCGTCAGGATGTGGAGGGTGTGCAGACATACTGTTCAGCCATGTTAGTGAAATGCTGCCTCCTGCTAACACGTTCCGTATCAGGTGTCGGTGCAGATAGCTGTGGCGTGGAGACAAAACTTTTCCACATTTCTGCCATGCTAACCCTGCCCTCAGATGAGCTGGCCGTGACACAGCTGCGTTGGCGACCTCTTGCCACTCCTCTGCCTTCACCTTCCACCTGTTCCCCTGTGACATGTGGGAATGCTCTCAAGAGCGCCTCTATCAGCGTGCGCTTGTACTCGCGCATCTTGCGAGTCGCGCTCCAGTTCAGGAATTAAAGTGGGCACATTGTCTTTATACCGGGGATCCAGCAGGGTGGCCACCCAGTAGTCTGCACACGTTAAAGCGTGGGCAACTCTGCTGTCGTTCGCAGGCATTGGAGCATATATTCGCTCATGTGGGCCAGGCTACCCATGGGTAAGGACAAGCTGTCCTCTGTGGGAGGCGTACGTCATCGTCATCCACCGTATCCCCAGCCATGCACCAGTGATGGGCCTGGGCTGCCACCCCGCTGAATCTTGCGTCATCCTCGTCCCCTCCACCTCCTCCTCCTCATCCTCCTCGTCCTCCAGTACAGTGCCTTGGCTGGCGACTCTGTGAACCTGTCCTCTGCTGCTTAAACAAACCTCCCTCTGAGCCACTTGAACAGACTGGCCCGAAAGTGTTAGCAACGAGCCCTCATCCTCCTCCTCCTCCTCCACCTGGGCCACCTCCTCTAACATCATTGGCCTAAGTGTTTTCTCAAGGAGACATAGAAGTGGTATTGTACGCTGATAACAGTGTCGTCGCCACTGGCCATGTTGGTGGAGTACTCGAAACAAGCGCAGCAGGGCACACAGGTCTCGCATGGAGGCCCAATCATTGGTGGTGAAGTGGTGCTGTTCGAGCGAGTGCGACTGGCCGTGAGCGTGCTGCAGCTGAAACTCCACTATGGCCTGCTGCTGCTCGCACAGTCTCTCCAGCATGTGCAAGGTGGAGTTCCACCGGGTGGGCACGTCGCATATGAGGCGGTGGCGGGAAGGCCGAAGTTCCGCTGTAGCGCAGACAGGCGAGCAGCGGCAGGATGTGAGCGGCGGAGCGCGCACAGACGGCCCGCACTTTATGCAGCAGCTCTGACATGTTGGGGTAGTGGTGAATGAACCTCTGCACCACCAAGTTCAGCACATGCGCCAGGCAAGGGATGTCGTCAAACCGGCTAGTCCCAGAGCTGCCACGAGATTTCGCCCATTATCGCATACCACCAGGCCTGGCTTGAGGCCCACCGGCAGAAACCACTCGTCGGTCTGTTGTTCAATACCCCGCCACAACTCCTGCGCTGTGTGGGGCCTGTCCCCCAAACATATGAGTTTCAGAATGGCCTGCTGACGTTTACCCGGGCTGTGCTGAAGTTGGTGGTGAAGGTGTGTGGCTGACCGGATGAGCTGGTGGAAGCAGTGGAGGAGGAAGCCGAGTAGGAGGAGGAGGCTACAGGAGGCAGAAGAATGATGCCCTGCGATCCTAGGGCGGAAGGACGTGCGCCAAGGAACTCTCCGCCTGGGGCCCAGCCGCCACTACATTCACCAGTGTGCAGTTAGTGAGATATAGCGTCCCTGGCCGTGCTTACTGGTCCACGTATCTGTGGTTAGGTGGACCTTGCCACGAGATGGCGTTACGCAGTGCACACTTGATTTTATCGGACACTTGCATGTGCAGGGAAGGCACGGCTGTCTTGGAAGTAGTGGCGGCTGGGAACCACATACTGCGGGACAGCCATGGCCATCAGCTGTTTGAAGCTGTCTGTGTCCACCAGCCGGAATGACAGCATTTCAAATGCCAGCAGTTTAGAAATGCTGGCGTTCAGGCCAAGGGCTCGAGGGTGACTCGGGAATTTGGCGCTTCCTCCTAAGGTTTGAGATATTGAGAGCTGAGAGCTGAACGCTGCTGTGTGATATAGTGGAGACGCTAGTTGACGGTGGCGGTGGTGGTGGGTGTCGGTGGCATATCCTCTGTTTGCTGCTCGGCAGGTGGCAACATTCCTCTCGAGGCGGAAGCCGAGGCAGCAGCGATAGAGGGAGCAGGGGGAGCCTCAGCGAGTGCCTGGTTTTTAAGGTGTGCCCACTGCAGTTCATGCTTTGCATGTAGATGCCTGGTCATGCAGGTTGTGCTGAGGTTCAGAACGTTAATGCCTCGCCTCAGGCTCTGATGGCAGAGTGTGCAAGTCACTCGGGTCTTGTCGGTAGGACATTGTTTAAAGAAGTGCCATGCCAGGGAACTCTTTGAAGCTGCCTTTGTGGGGCTGGGTCCCTGTTGGCGATGTCCAGTAGCAGGCGAACTCTAGGGGCGGCGGCTCGTCTGCTGGCCCCCTGCTCCCTCTTTGGCTTCGCTGTTGTCTCGGTCTCACCACTACCTCTTCCTCTGAACTGTGAAAGTCATCGCCACGACCTTCAGTCCATCACGGGGTCCTAAGACCTCATCGTCCTCTGCATCGTCTTCCACCAGTCTCCTCCCTGACCTCCTCCTGTTCAGTCTGCACACTGCAAAAAGCCGGCAGTGGGCACCTGTGTTTCGTAGTATGGGTACATATATGTTTTCCCAACCCCAGCACATTAGTTTGCTAATTCCAGATGTATGAAACGCAGGCCTAACTGTATCTAGTATATTGAACGCCAGATAAACTAACTTGGCCTTTTTAAATAAAAAAATTCCCTCACTGGAATACTTTACAGTCTTTTGACTGTATGGATTACAGATGGAATGACTGTTATATGTGAGTACCGCTTTCTTTGACAGATTCTAGTATGGGTACATATATGTTTTCCCAACCCCAGCACATTAGTTTGCTAATTCCAGATGTATGAAACGCAGGCCTAACTGTATCTAGTATATTGAACGCCAGATAAACTAACTTGGCCTTTTTAAATAAAAAAATTCCTCACTGGAATACTTTCAGTCTTTTGACTGTATGGATTACAGATGGAATGACTGTTATATGTGAGTACCGCTTTCTTTGACAGATTCTAGTATGGGTACATATATGTTTTCCCAACCCCAGCACATTAGTTTGCTAATTCCAGATGTATGAAACGCAGGCCTAACTGTATCTAGTATATTGAACGCCAGATAAACTAACTTGGCCTTTTTTAAATAAAAAATTCCCTCACTGGAATACTTTCAGTCTTTTGACTGTATGGATTACAGATGGAATGACTGTTATATGTGAGTACCGCTTTTGACAGATTCTAGTATGGGTACATATATGTTTTCCCAACCCCAGCACATTAGTTTGCTAATTCCAGATGTATGAAACGCAGGCCTAACTGTATCTAGTATATTGAACGCCAGATAAACTAACTTGGCCTTTTTAAATAAAAAAATTCCCTCACTGGAATACTTTCAGTCTTTTGACTGTATGGATTACAGATGGAATGACTGTTATATGTGAGTACCGCTTTCTTTGACAGATTCTAGTATGGGTACATATATGTTTTCCCAACCCCAGCACATTAGTTTGCTAATTCCAGATGTATGAAACGCAGGCCTAACTGTATCTAGTATATTGAACGCCAGATAAACTAACTTGGCCTTTTTAAATAAAAAAATTCCCTCACTGGAATACTTTCAGTCTTTTTGACTGTATGGATTACAGATGGAATGACTGTTATATGTGAGTACCGCTTTCTTTGACAGATTCTAGTATGGGTACATATATGTTTTCCCAACCCCAGCACATTAGTTTGCTAATTCCAGATGTATGAAACGCAGGGCCTAACTGTATCTAGTATATTGAACGCCAGATAAACTAACTTGGCCTTTTTAAATAAAAAAATTCCCTCACTGGAATACTTTCAGTCTTTTGACTGTATGGATTACAGATGGAATGACTGTTATATGTGAGTACCGCTTTCTTTGACAGATTCTAGTATGGGTACATATATATTTTCCCAACCCCAGCACATTAGTTTGCTAATTCCAGATGTATGAAACGCAGGCCTAACTGTATCTAGTATATTGAACGCCAGATAAACTAACTTGGCCTTTTTAAATAAAAAAAATTCCCTCACTGGAATACTTTCATGGCTTTTCACTGTATGGATTACAGATGGAATGACTGTTATATGTGAGTACCGCTTTCTTTGACAGATTCTAGTATGGGTACATATATATTTTCCAACCCCAGCACATTAGTTTGCTAATTCCAGATGTATGAAACGCAGGCCTAACTGTATCTAGTATATTGAACGCCAGATAAACTAACTTGGCCTTTTTAAATAAAAAAAATTCCCTCACTGGAATACTTTCATGTCTTTTGACTGTATGGATTACAGATGGAATGACTGTTATATGTGAGTACCGCTTTCTTTGACAGATTCTAGTATGGGTACATATATGTTTTCCCAACCCCAGCACATTAGTTTGCTAATTCCAGATGTATGAAACGCAGGCCTAACTGTATCTAGTATATTGAACGCCAGATAAACTAACTTGGCCTTTTTAAATAAAAAAATTCCCTCACTGGAATACTTTCAGTCTTTTGACTGTATGGATTACAGATGGAATGACTGTTATATGTGAGTACCGCTTTCTTTGACAGATTCTAGTATGGGTACATATATGTTTTCCCAACCCCAGCACATTAGTTTGCTAATTCCAGATGTATGAAACGCAGGCCTAACTGTATCTAGTATATTGAACGCCAGATAAACTAACTTGGCCTTTTTTAAATAAAAATTCCCTCACTGGAATACTTTCAGTCTTTTGACTGTATGGATTACAGATGGAATGACTGTTATATGTGAGTACCGCTTTCTTTGACAGATTCTAGTATGGGTACATATATGTTTTCCCAACCCCAGCACATTAGTTTGCTAATTCCAGATGTATGAAACGCAGGCCTAACTGTATCTAGTATATTGAACGCCAGATAAACTAACTTGGCCTTTTTTAAATAAAAAATTCCCTCACTGGAATACTTTCAGTCTTTTGACTGTATGGATTACAGATGGAATGACTGTTATATGTGAGTACCGCTTTCTTTGACAGATTCTAGTATGGGTACATATATGTTTTCCCAACCCCAGCACATTAGTTTGCTAATTCCAGATGTATGAAACGCAGGCCTAACTGTATCTAGTATATTGAACGCCAGATAAACTAACTTGGCCTTTTTAAATAAAAAATTCCCTCACTGGAATACTTTCAGTCTTTTGACTGTATGGATTACAGATGGAATGACTGTTATATGTGAGTACCGCTTTCTTTGACAGATTCTAGTATGGGTACATATATGTTTTCCCAACCCCAGCACATTAGTTTGCTAATTCCAGATGTATGAAACGCAGGCCTAACTGTATCTAGTATATTGAACGCCAGATAAACTAACTTGGCCTTTTTAAATAAAAAATTCCCTCACTGGAATACTTTCAGTCTTTTGACTGTATGGATTACAGATGGAATGACTGTTATATGTGAGTACCGCTTCTTTGACAGATTCTAGTATGGGTACATATATGTTTTCCCAACCCCAGCACATTAGTTTGCTAATTCCAGATGTATGAAACGCAGGCCTAACTGTATCTAGTATATTGAACGCCAGATAAACTAACTTGGCCTTTTTAAATAAAAAAATTCCCTCACTGGAATACTTTCAGTCTTTTGACTGTATGGATTACAGATGGAATGACTGTTATATGTGAGTACCGCTTTCTTTGACAGATTCTAGTATGGGTACATATATGTTTTCCCAACCCCAGCACATTAGTTTGCTAATTCCAGATGTATGAAACGCAGGCCTAACTGTATCTAGTATATTGAACGCCAGATAAACTAACTTGGCCTTTTTTAAATAAAAAATTCCCTCACTGGAATACTTTCAGTCTTTTGACTGTATGGATTACAGATGGAATGACTGTTATATGTGAGTACCGCTTTCTTTGACAGATTCTAGTATGGGTACATATATGTTTTCCCAACCCCAGCACATTAGTTTGCTAATTCCAGATGTATGAAACGCAGGCCTAACTGTATCTAGTATATTGAACGCCAGATAAACTAACTTGGCCTTTTTAAATAAAAAAATTCCCTCACTGGAATACTTTCAGTCTTTTGACTGTATGGATTACAGATGGAATGACTGTTATATGTGAGTACCGCTTTCTTTGACAGATTCTAGTATGGGTACATATATGTTTTCCCAACCCCAGCACATTAGTTTGCTAATTCCAGATGTATGAAACGCAGGCCTAACTGTATCTAGTATATTGAACGCCAGATAAACTAACTTGGCCTTTTTAAATAAAAAATTCCCTCACTGGAATACTTTCAGTCTTTTGACTGTATGGATTACAGATGGAATGACTGTTATATGTGAGTACCGCTTTCTTTGACAGATTCTAGTATGGGTACATATATGTTTTCCCAACCCCAGCACATTAGTTTGCTAATTCCAGATGTATGAAACGCAGGCCTAACTGTATCTAGTATATTGAACGCCAGATAAACTAACTTGGCCTTTTTAAATAAAAAAATTCCTCACTGGAATACTTTCAGTCTTTTGACTGTATGGATTACAGATGGAATGACTGTTATATGTGAGTACCGCTTTCTTGACAGATTCTAGTATGGGTACATATATGTTTTCCCAACCCCAGCACATTAGTTTGCTAATTCCAGATGTATGAAACGCAGGCCTAACTGTATCTAGTATATTGAACGCCAGATAAACTAACTTGGCCTTTTTTAAATAAAAAATTCCCTCACTGGAATACTTTCAGTCTTTTGACTGTATGGATTACAGATGGAATGACTGTTATATGTGAGTACCGCTTTCTTTGACAGATTCTAGTATGGGTACATATATGTTTTCCCAACCCCAGCACATTAGTTTGCTAATTCCAGATGTATGAAACGCAGGCCTAACTGTATCTAGTATATTGAACGCCAGATAAACTAACTTGGCCTTTTTAAATAAAAAATTCCCTCACTGGAATACTTTCAGTCTTTTGACTGTATGGATTACAGATGGAATGACTGTTATATGTGAGTACCGCTTTCTTTGACAGATTCTAGTATGGGTACATATATGTTTTCCCAACCCCAGCACATTAGTTTGCTAATTCCAGATGTATGAAACGCAGGCCTAACTGTATCTAGTATATTGAACGCCAGATAAACTAACTTGGCCTTTTTTAAATAAAAAATTCCCTCACTGGAATACTTTCAGTCTTTTGACTGTATGGATTACAGATGGAATGACTGTTATATGTGAGTACCGCTTTTTTGACAGATTCTAGTATGGGTACATATATGTTTTCCCAACCCCAGCACATTAGTTTGCTAATTCCAGATGTATGAAACGCAGGCCTAACTGTATCTAGTATATTGAACGCCAGATAAACTAACTTGGCCTTTTTTAAATAAAAATTCCTCACTGGAATACTTTCAGTCTTTTGACTGTATGGATTACAGATGGAATGACTGTTATATGTGAGTACCGCTTTCTTGACAGATTCTAGTATGGGTACATATATGTTTTCCCAACCCCAGCACATTAGTTTGCTAATTCCAGATGTATGAAACGCAGGCCTAACTGTATCTAGTATATTGAACGCCAGATAAACTAACTTGGCCTTTTTAAATAAAAAAATTCCCTCACTGGAATACTTTCAGTCTTTTGACTGTATGGATTACAGATGGAATGACTGTTATATGTGAGTACCGCTTTTGACAGATTCTAGTATGGGTACATATATGTTTTCCCAACCCCAGCACATTAGTTTGCTAATTCCAGATGTATGAAACGCAGGCCTAACTGTATCTAGTATATTGAACGCCAGATAAACTAACTTGGCCTTTTTTAAATAAAAAAATTCCTCACTGGAATACTTTCAGTCTTTGACTGTATGGATTACAGATGGAATGACTGTTATATGTGAGTACCGCTTTCTTGACAGATTCTAGTATGGGTACATATATGTTTTCCCAACCCCAGCACATTAGTTTGCTAATTCCAGATGTATGAAACGCAGGCCTAACTGTATCTAGTATATTGAACGCCAGATAAACTAACTTGGCCTTTTTTAAATAAAAAAATTCCCTCACTGGAATACTTTCATGGCTTTTCACTGTATGGATTACAGGTGGACTGGTATTAGTAGGGGTGACACAAGCACACCCAAGTCCCTGATGTAGGATTTCTATGGCACAGACCACTATTACAAGTGATTAATGGACGTTGGGAGAGATTGTGCTGCAGCACTAGTCCCAAGATGGCCGCCGCCTATCAGCCCAGTAACATGTGCCACAAATGGTCTGCACAACCTTTAAAAAAATAGCCTTGGACTGTGCTGCTAAATCGCTATTGGTCTGAATCCCAGGTATAGATGTCTCGACTTGTTTGGAGCTTTGAATGCACACTGTGGCAGCTTCTGCTGCAGCACTACAAGTCGCAAAATGGCGGCCGGCGGTCAGCCCAGGTACATGTGGATGGAAAATCACTCTGGCCACTCTAAAAATAGCCAATCCCTATCAAAAAGCAGCTCAGCTGCAGTTGTTCAGATGAATCACAGGTGGAGGAGAGAAATTTGCTTCCAGTTATTCAATTATCCCTGCCTATTCTCGCCCTAGCATCAGCTGCGTCTATCCCTGTTCTATTCACATCGGGAGTGAGCACGTCCCGACGTGCGCACAAGCTTATAAAGAGGCTGAGTCACATGCTGCACTTGGCCAATCACAGCCTTGCCAATAGTAGGCATGGCTGCGATGGCATCTTAGGGCAAGTAGTATGATGCATGTTGATTGGCTGCTTTGCAGCCTTTCAAAATGCGCCAAAATACATGCCGAACGACGAACCCGAACCCGAACTTTTACAAAAAAGTTCGGGTTCGGGTCCGTGTCACGAACACCCCAAAATTCGGTACGGACCCGAACTATGCTCGAACTGTTCGCTCAACACTAGAAATGACTTAAAATAAAAATTAAATTTAAAAATTAACCAATATTAATTGGCAACTTGGAGGAGGTGGAATAGTAGGTTGGGGTGGCATCAGGTCGGAATGATATGGTAGTTGAAGTTCTCATCACAGCCAAAAAGGAGTCAAGTCTGCCAGCAGTGCCACAGGCCACAGGCCACATTCACAGATTCAGGCCCAAGACAACCATACATGGGATGAGAATCACCAACCTCACTGGTGCTGATTAATGCCACTAGCTGCAATATCGATGTATGGCCGTATCCATACAGAATCTCCACAAACACTGTAAATGACTATAGATATCGTGCTCACCTGACACTATTGTGTCCCATTTTCCTGCTTGGTAGGATATTATCTGTATCTGCGAGTACCGGTGGCGTTTATGTCTGCCTTCTTGCCCTCGCTTTCAGTAATATCCTTCTTTCCGTGTAGGATACCTGAGGAAGAACAACGCACATCGTTTGAAACGCGTCGGATGGGAGCTGTTTTGCCTCCACCACTAACTCGTAGCTGTAGGAGAGTGAAGTCACTCGCTCCTGTAAGGAGTGTGAGCACAGGGAAGTAGGAGCACGGTGCTACCGGCCAGAGCACGCTCACAGTGAAATACAAACGCCCAACACTTGGAATACCCAGCTACATAACCTGCTATACGGAAAGAAGGATATTACTGAAAGCGAGGGCAATATGGTAGGCATAAACACCACCAGTACTCGCACATACAGATAATATCCTACCAAGCAGGAAAACGGGGCACAATAGTGTCGGGTGATCGCGATATCTATAGTGATTTGCAACCATACATGGGAGTTGGAGAAGTTGTCATCACAGCCAAAAATGAATTATGCCTGCCTGCAGTGTCACAGGCCTAATGCACAGACTCAGGCCCCTGGCACCCACAAATAGGAGAGTTCAAATCACGCCAAAAGAGTATTGATTTCACCCAGCAGTGCCACAGGCAACAATTACTCATTCAGGCCCATGGCTACTGCAAAGAGAAGAGCGGTCCCATGACAGCAACACATGCCTCAGGTCAACCTGCAATGGAACAGGCCATTATCATGTATGTAGGCCCTAACACCCAAACAGAGGAGAGAGGTCCCATAACAGCAAAACAGGCATCATGTTACCCAACAATGCAGCAGGCGATTATCATTAATGTAGGCCCCTGGCACCCAGACAGAGGAGAGAGGTCCCATAACAGCAAAACAGACATCATGTCACCCACCAATGCAGCAGTGCCCTGGATTACAAGAATGTATGGTTGAGTGCGAGGCAGTTATCAATGTCTATTCCTCACAAGGTACGGACAAGTCCTGTGGGATCCATGCCTGGTTCATTTTAATGAACGTGAGCTTGTCCACATTGGCTGTGGACAGGCGGCTGCCTTTGTCTGTAATGACTCCCCCCGCTGTGCTAAATGCACATTCAGACAATACACTGGCCGCCGGGCAGGCCAGCACCTCCAAGGCATAAAGGGCAAGCTCTGGCCATGTGGACAATTTGGAGACCCAGAAGTTGAATGGGCCAGAACCATCAGTCAGTACTTAGAGGCGTGTGCACATGTACTGTTCCACCATGTTATTGAAATGCTGCCTCCTCCTAACACGATCCTATCAACTGGTGGTGCAGTTTGCTGTGGCACGGTGACAAAACTTTTCCACGTCTCGGCAATGCTAACCCTTCTGTCTGAGGACTGCGTTGGTCTGCGTTGGCAACCTCTTCCTCCGCCTCTGCCTTCGTCTTGTCCCCCGTGTCAGTTGGGAATGCCCTCAGGAGCGCGTCTACCAGAGTGCGCTTGTAGTCGCGCATCTTCCTATCATGCTCCAGTGCAGGAATTAAGGTGGGCACGTTGTCCTTGTACCGGGGATCCAGAAGGGTGGCAAACCAGTAGTCAGCACAAGTAAAAATGTGGGCAACTCTGCTGTCGTTGCGTAGGCACTGCAGCATGTAGTCGCTCATGTATGCCAGGCTGCCCAGAGGTAACGATAAGCTGTCCTTTTGTAGGTGGTGTATCGTCTGTGTCCTCTATCCCCCAGCACACTCCAGTGATGGCCCTGAGCTGCGTACGGTGCCACCCTGCGGTGAACCGGTTCCTCCTACTCTTCCTCTACCTCATCCTCCATTCGACCTAAAACCCTGTGAAATGCCTCTTCTTCCTCCTCCTCCTCCTCCTGTGCCGCATCCTCTTCCATCATCGCTGTAATATTTTTTTAAAGGAGACATAGAAGGGGTATTGTAATGCTAACAACGGCGTCATCAGCATTACCATGTTGGTTGAGTACTCCAAAGACCGCAACATGGTACACAGGTCTCATGTAGGCCCAGTTACTGGTGGTGAAGTGGGGCTGATCCGCAGAGTGACTGACCCGTGCATACTGCATCTGAAACTCCACTAACGCCCCCTGCTGCTCGCCTCACCTGGTGGGCATGTCGCATATGAGGCGGTGAGCAGGAAGGCCGAAGTTACGCTGCAGCGCAGACAGGAGAGGAGCAGCAGGGTGAGAACGCTGAAAGCGCACACATACGAACCACGCTTTCAGAAGCAGCTCTGACATGTGTGGGTAGTTTTTAAGAATCTTCTGCACCACCAGATTCAGCACATGCGCCAGGCAAGGGATGTGCGTCAAACCGGCTAGTCCCAGAGCTGCAACGAGATTTTGCTCATTATCGCACCCCACCAGGCCAGGCTTGAGGCTCAACGGCAGCAGCCACTCATGATTCTGCTGTTCTATGCCCCTCCAAAGCTCCTGTGCGGTGTGGGGTTTATCACCCAAACACATGAGTTTTGAAATCGCCTGCTGACGTTTACCCCGGGCTGTGCTGAAGTTGGGGGTGAGGTTCTTTCGATGACCGGATGTGGGGGTGGTAGAAGAGGAGTAGGAGGAGGAAGCAACAAGAGGGAACAAATAATGCCCTGCGATCCTCGGTGGTGGAAGGACACGCGCCAAACAGCTATCAGCCTCGGGCCCAGCCGCCACTACGTTTACCCAGTGTGCAGCAGAAGAGGGACCAGGAGGAGCATGAGAGAGTTCCTTGTTTTTAAGGTGTTTACTCCACTGCAGTTCATGCTTTGCATGTAGATACCTGGTCATGCAGGATGTGCTCAGGTTAAGAACGTTTATGCCTCGCTTCAGGCTCTGATGGCACAACATGCAAACCACTTGTGTCTTGTCGTTAGGACATTGTGTGAAGAACTGCCTTGCCAATGAACTCCTTGGAGCAGGCCTTGGTGTGCTCGGTGGACAGTAGCAGGCGTGCTCTCTGGAACGGCCGCTGTGCTTTTGCACCCTGCTCCCTCTTTTGCTGTGCTGTTGCCTCTGTGCGACCACTGCCTCTTCCTCAGAACTGCACACCTCACTAGCACGACCTTCAGTCCAGTCTGGGTCTAGGACTTCATCATCCTCCACATCATCTTCCACCCATTCATGACCCCTGCCCTCCTCGTCGGTCTGCACATTGCAGAAAGCCACAGCAGTTGGCACCTGTGTTTCATCATCATCAGGGACGTTTTGTGGCGGTATTCCCATGTCCTCATCCTGCAAGAAAAGTGGTGGAGCATCAATGCATTCAAGGTCTTCCTCTTCTGGGGCACGGCTAGGTGGATGGGCAGGGGAAACCCTGGGAACAGAGTCATCAAAAAGCATTAAACTTTCCTGCATGATTTGGGGCTCTGACTGCTTGGCTGATTTGCAAGGGGGTGAGGTGGAAGACTGATGGGCATGGGCTGCAGGTGCCAACTCTGAGCTTTCTGCAGAGGACTCACTATCGTGAGTACATGTTCTGGATTCACCATCCGTAGCACGGCATTTGGGCCTATCTAACGCTGCAGATTCTGTTGCCTACTCGCGCCAGAGGAAGGTGTTTGAATTGGAGCGGTAGTTGGTGCTGAACGGCCACGTTTGGGCCCAAAATACACTGATTCTCAATTTCTATGCGGAAATGTAAATTCTTTTTGGTACTCTACATGCACAAGTGGTTTGTGGAACAAGAAAAGTATTTTTGTAATAAAATACAGAAAATTAGTATTTCACTGCTGTAAATTGAAATAAGTTATTCATACGCCGTATGCACAACTGTTTTTTTTCAGCCTAAAACATGGCTTTTTTAAATAAAACCCCAAAATGCAGTTTTTAACTGCTGTACATTAAGAGTAGATATCTATACTATGTATGGACACCAGATTTGGGGACCCAGAACACGGATTTGATCACTAAAATTCACAAATGCAGTATTTGACTGTTATAAATTGGAAATAATTATTTAAACGACGGAGGCACAACTGTTTTTTCGGCCTAAAACACGGCTTTTTTCAATAAAACCCCAAAATGCAGTTTTTTACTGCTGTAAATTTAAATTAGATATTTATACCGTGTATGTACAACTGCTTTGTGAAGCAAGAATATTGCTTTTGTCCCCACAAAAAAGAATAATGTACTATTTCTCAGCTGTAATGTGAAATCGGTATTTAGGCGGTGTATTTCAAAATGGTTTGTGAATCAGAATTTCCACTTTTTTGTCAAAGAAATATACTTATGCTGTATTTCACAGCAGCAATGTAAAATAGATGGTTGGAATGAGTATTTCAGACTGTTTGGTGGACCTTGAATAACGTTTTTTTTTCTATCAAAAACAAAGAAGCACGATTTCCCTGCAGAAATATAAAATGTCGTTGGACGGTGTATGCAGAACTGTTTTGTGGACAAGGAACACCACAGATCCCAGGCTAGACAAATGGACTATGTCACCCCTTAACCACCTCTGGACCGCCTAACGCACGGATGCGTCCAAGCGGCAGGTTTATTCCTTCTGGACGCATCCGCCCGTCATATCGCGAGACTCGAGATTTCCTGTGAACGCGCGCACTCACAGGATCGCTTTGGGGAGAAGTTAAACTACAGCCTGCCAGCACTGATCATGGGCTGGCAGGCTGTAGAAGTTTAAAAAAATCGCATATCAGACGCTGTTTTGTTAACGGCGTCTGATATGCCTGCTGCTTGCTGCTCTGGTGGTCCCTTTTGCTTGGGACCACCAAAGGAAACATATGTAAGTGCACCAATCACCACACAGACCCCCTCCGTCACTGATTAACCCCCGATTAACACCTGATTAACCCGTCACCCCCTCTGTAACTAATCACCCCCCTGTAAGGCTCATTCAGAGGTCCGTATGTGTTTTGCGGATCCATGGATCTGCAGATCCGCAAAACACGGACACCGGCAATGTGCTTTCCGCATTTTGCGGATCCGCACATTGCCAGAACTATATAGAAAATGCCATTTCTTGTCCGCAATTGCGGACAAGAGTAGGACATGCTCTATCTTTTGCGGAGCTGCGGCCGGATGTTTGGGGGCCGAAACCCGGACGTTTGCGCCCGCAGCTCCGCAAATGCTGATGCGATGAGCATCACCGCCGGCCCCATTCACACTAAATCGGTCCGTATCTATTCCGCAGAATTGCGGAACAGATGCGGACATTTTTGCAGACGTGTGAATGGGGCCTTACTACTTTTTTTTTTTGCACATTTTTTGGCAGAGATTTTTTCATCCACATTGAATCTGTGCCATTCAGAGCTGAACGGAAAAAAGAAATCTCATTACCCGTATGGTCAATATAAGGAGAATAGAAGAAACTCCTCATGCTGGCCATACATGTAATGATTGCGGAGACCCTCAAATGCCAGGGCAGTATAAATACCTAACAAATGACCCCATTTTAGAAAGAAGACACGCCAAGGTATTCCGTGAGGGGTATGATGAGTTCATTTTAAATTTTATTTTTTGTCACAAGTTAGTGGAATATGAGACTTTGTAAGAAAAAAAAAGAAAAAAAAGTCAATTTCCGCTAACTTGTGCCAAAACAAAAATCGTCTATGAACTCGCTATGCCCCTCACGGAATACCTTGGGGTGTCTTCTTTCCAAAATGGGGTCACATGTGGGGTATTTATACTGCCCTGGAATTTTAGGGGTCCTAAAGCGTGAGAAGAAGTCTGGAATCCAAATGCGTAAAAATGCCCTCCTAAAAGGTACTCATTGGAATTTGGGCCCCTTTGCGCACCTAGGCTGCAAAAAAGTGTCACACATGTGGTATCGCTGTACTCAGGAGAAGTAGGGCAATGTGTTTTGGGGTGTATTTTTACATATATCCATGTTGGGTGAGATAAATATCTCTGTAAATGACAACTTTTTAATTTTTTTTGTACAAAGTTGACAATTTACAGAGATATTTCTCTCACTCAGCATGGGTATATGTAAAAATACACCCCAAAACACATTGCCCTACTTCTTCTGAGTACGGCGATACCACATGAGTGACACTTTTTTGCTGCCTGGGTGCGCAAAGGTGCCCAAATTCCAACGAGTGCCTTTAGGTTTTACATGGCTGCTCACTATTTAGCCCCGCCCAAAATGCCAGAACAGTAAACACACTCCACAAATAACCCCATTTCGGAAAGTAGACACAACAAGGTATTCACTGAGGGGCATAGTGAGTCCGTGGGAGATTTTATTTTTTTTTGCCAGAAGTTGGCAAAAATGGAAACTTTATTATTCTTTTTTTTCCTCAGAAAGTGTCATTTTCCACTAACTTGTGAAAAAAAATGAAATCATACATGAACTCACCATGCCCCTCAGCGAATACTTTGGGGTGTCTTCTTTCTAAAATGGTGTCATTTGAGGGTTATTTATATTATCCTGACATTCTAGCACCTGAAGTAACATGACAGGTGCTCAGAAAGTCAGAGCTGCTTCAAAATGCGAAATTCCCTTTTTTGCACCATAGTTTGTAAACGCTATAACTTTTACCCAAACCAATAAATATACACTTATTGGATTTTTTTTATCAAAGACATGTAGAACAATAAATTTAGTGAAAAATTTATATAGAAATGTAGTTTTTAAAAAAAAATTACAACAGAAAGTGAAAAATGACATTTTTTTGCAAAAATTTCGGTCATTTTTGATTAATAGCAAAAAAATGTCAGCAGCAATGAAATACCACCAAATGAAAGCTCTATTAGTGAAATGAAAAGGAGATAACATTATTTTGGGTGGTAAGTTGTATGACTGTGCAATAAACGGTGAAAGTAGTGTAGTGCAGAATTGTAAAAAGTGTCCTGGTCATTAAGGGTGTTTAAGCTAGGGGGGCTGATGTGGTTAAACATACAAATGGCAATATAGGGGACTTGAGCATCAAGAAAAAAAAGGTTTTCCTTCACTGAGCTACATAATAGGATTAGGCTGATGTCCCTGGCTGGCTGGCACACATGCTGTACACTGCAGTGGCTAATCTGGCCTCCGAGCACCACCTCAGTAACAGATCGATTACAAAAAAAGATTTCCCTTGCAGTGGCTGGGTACAGAAATGTTGGATTTCTAAAGCTCCCTCCCTCTCTATTTGCTGTATCTTGTGGATTAAAGTAGTACAGGTTCTTCTGATTTCTGCCCTATTCTGTCCTTGATCGCAGCACCAACATCCTCTCCCTAAGCCCAAATCAGCAGAGTGACGTGCGGCAGTACATGGCTCCAGCTTATAAAAATGCTGGGTCACATGCTGCCCTCAGCCAATCACAGCCATGCCATTAGTAGGCATGGCTGTGATGGCTTCTTAGGGCAAGAAGTAAAACGCTTGCTGATTGTCTGCTGTGCAGCCCTTCAGAAAGCAGGAAGAAATCGCCGAACAACGGACCCAAACCCAAACTTTTTTTAAAAGGTTTGGGTCCGTGTCCTGAACACCCCAAAAATCGGTACGAACCTGAACTATACAATAGTCTAAAAAACGGCTCAGTAGTGCGGGCCTCCACTAGGAAAGAACATTTGAGCCGAGCCGCCCTCAAGAAAGTGATCCCCAGGACGACGAGCAACCCCTAAGACAACGAGCTGACCCCTGGAGGGCTGAGTATTAACCCCCCGTATACTACCAACGCTGTACCACTGCCTGTAATCCCTTCCTGCAATACCCACTATCCCACCAACGCTTTTAACCTCTACCTGCCCATACTCCCTTACCACCACCCACTATTATTAACCCTTTCTGCCCAGTAACCCCTTCAGCCAATACCACATTAACCTCAGTGTGACCATATTGGCCCCTGGTGGTCTGCATTTAACCCATTCTGTTGACACAGGCCAGCCAGTACCACAGCTCCTCCACTCCAGCTATATTAATCCTTTGGCTGCCACAGCAGACCCCTGATTGCAGCCAGATATTTATACGGCTGTACGTACTGCGGCTGCTGCTCATCACTGTACCCCTGCAGTAGTACATACCTCCTCACTGCTATTTAACCCTTTTATTCCCCCTAGGGATAGTATCGTGTCAGGCAGGGTGGGCGGCTAAAGCTATTGTGTGTGTGTGTGTGTCGTTTGTATTAACTAGTGTTGTGGTTGGAATTTGGGATTGTATAGGGTAGTTAGTACTGTACTTTCAGTGCTGTGTATGTACTGTATTGTATGTGTCATTATTACTGTACCATAGGTATTAATAAATATTGTGTGTTATTTGTACCTACTGTGTAGTGTGTTTTACTAGCGGTAGCTAGTTCAGTAAGGCGCACGCAGATAGCCAGTGACCAGTGTTAGGCGATAGTAAGTGTATTTTAAGGTATAAATCGGTGGAGTTATCAGTAGATGATCCCGCCTATTTATGAATATTATTGATATTGGCATAAATATTGATAATTAATATCTCCCCTTTACAGTGACCTACAGAAATTTATACTGTTTATGACACGGGCACTGCCTTACTGTATAGTGAACTTAATTGTTGACTATTGGCAGTTAAATGCAGCAGTCTCTTATGCTTCTTTTTGACTCTGCTGGCAGGGTTTCACAGGGCCATAACCATAGTCCTGCCCAAGAAGTGGAAGAGATTGAGCGCACGGATGCCCAACCACATAGGTTTGAGGATGAGAACAGGGGAAGACCACGGCAGCACGTCTCTGATGATGACGAAATACAGGTGCAAACCGCTGCAGCTTTTTGCGGTGTGCAGACCTACAAAAAGAGCAGGGGTGAAGACTGGGTGGAAGATGATGTTGAGAACAAGGTCCTAAATAGGTGACTGACCGAAAATGTGAATAATCCTCTTTGGAATTGTTGGGTGCAATACTACCATTTCTGCCGGGCAAAAAGCCCTGCACTGCATAGGTGACAGTGACCGAAAATGTGAATAATCCTCTTAAATTGTTGGGTGAAATATTGCCACTTTTGCCAGGTACAAACCCCTGCACTGCCTAACTTTCAGGGAACTGACAATTGGCAGTTACATTCTTGCATGACATAAAGCATTTTTGGGCTGTGAAGCCAAAGGTACTAATCACCAACAGCATGTTTTTTATTTTTTATTTTTTTTAATAAATTGCTGTAGACCCCCATAAAATTGGGAAAATATAAAAAAATAAACAAAGTGTAAGTGCACGGTAGTATAACAATAGTTTGGTGAGGCCGGTATAGAGGTCTATTCTGCATAAGGTACAAACAAGTCATGTGGGATCCATGCCTGTTTTTTTTTTACAAACGAAAGCTTGCCCACATTGGCTGCGGACAGGCACCTGCACTTGTCTGTGATAATGCCCCCAGCCATGCTAAACACACGTTCAGACAATACAGTGGCTGCAGGGTAGGCCAGCACCTCCAAGGCATAAAGGGCAATCTCAGGACATGTGCCCAACTTGAAGACCAAGAAGTTGAATGGAGCAGACCCAGTGGCGTAGCTAGAAATGATTGGGCACCACAGCAAATATTTGACTGGAGCCCCCCCTCCCACAGTAATTTTTGCGCAAACCCCTTCATTTCATGCCGCTATTCCTGGGGCTACTAAAGATCGCTTAAACCAGGCCCAGCAGCTGTTCCATCCGCTTTCTACACTGTCTGTACTGCCACTGTATATAATTTCATTGAATAATACTGTTGAGGGGGCCCTAACAAAGTCTTTTAGTCCTCCTCCTCCTGGATGGGCCCCTTCTAGGCCAGGGCCCCAAAGCAGTAGCTCCCCCTGCTTCCTCTGTAGCTATGCCCCTTGGCAGACCCATCAGTCAGTATGTGTACTGTTCCACCATGTTGCTGAAATGCTGCCTCCTGCTAAGATGTTCCAGATCTGCTGGTGGTGCAGGTTGTTGTGGCATGAATCCAGAGGGAAAAAAAACAGGCTGGTGTATTTGAGTTTCATTTACAGCATACTTATATAAGTAGATATATATATAACGCGAGGTTGGTCGCGACGCGTGGTTGATTAAGTGTGTGGTTGTGTAAGTGTGACTTAAGATTAAGTGAGGGAGTAACTGCCAGCTACATTATTTGTGGACATTGAGTGGCTGCATTTGACTCTATTGTACACTGGGACTTTCTGCTTTGCAAGCTTCATTGCTGTTTTAACACTTTTTTTTTCCTTTACCAGGGGTTGCGCAGGTGAGTAATTAGGTGTGGCTGCCTAATTAGGAGCCTTTAAGAAGTCAGCAGTAAGGAGAACTCAGCCTTTGAATCCAGAGGGAAAAAAAACAGGCTGGTGTATTTGAGTTTCATTTACAGCATACTTATATAAGTAGATATATATATAACGCGAGGTTGGTCGCGACGCGTGGTTGATTAAGTGTGTCGTTGTGTAAGTGTGACTTAAGATTAAGTGACTTCAGATTCAGGGACTTCAGTGGGGACTGAAATTCGCCAGTTCTTGTAACTAGATTATATTGTATTTTTTTGTTTTTGTGGTGTAATCCCCATTAGTATGTCTTGCACAATTGACAATGCCGTCCAGTGCACATCTTGCATGATGTATGCAGTCCTGGAACAGCCGCTTGAGGGTGCATATCTTTGTTCAAAATGTGAGCAAATTACCCGCTTGGAATCGCACATCGAGTCTCTAAACGGGCATATTGCAACACTGAGAGCCACTGACAATTTGCAAAGAGTTTGCTGCTCACCGAGCAAGCAGTCTTTGGGGTAGATGTGGGGAGGGTGGTACCGAGGAGGCTGAGGAGAGTGAGGTAGCTAGCTGGGTGACAGTAAGAAAGCGGGGTAGAGGGAAGAGTGCCAGGAGGCTAGCCCTGATCTGACACACCCCAACAAGTTTGCACGCTTGGCAGATGAGGGGATGGCAGCTCAGGGACAGCACCGCTGCAGCCAGACACTTCCTCTGCCGGTCAGGGGAATGTCAGCTCCAGTAAGCAGGGGACCAGGAGAGCAGGGCAGGCCAGACAGGTGCTGGTAGTGGGAGACTCAATTATTAGGGGAACAGATAGGGCGATCTGTCACAAAGATCGTGATCGCCGAACAGTGTGCTGTCTTCCTGGCGCTAGAGTTCGACACATCGCAGATCGGGTTGACAGATTACTGGGAGGGGCTGGAGAAGATCCAGCGGTCATGGTCCATATCGGAACCAATGACAAAGTTAGAGGAAGGTGGAGCGTCCTTAAGAATGATTTCAGGGATTTAGGTCAAAAGCTTAGGGCAAGGACCTCAAAGGTAGTATTTTCCGAAATACTGCCTGTACCACGGGCCACACAAGAGAGGCAGCGGGAGATTAGAGAGGTTAACAAGTGGCTCAAGAACTGGTGTAGGAAGCAGGGTTTTGGGTTCATGGAGAACTGGGCCGACTTTGCTATCGGCTACAGGCTCTATCGTAGGGACGGGCTGCACCTCAATGGGGAAGGGGCAGCCGTGTTGGGGAGAAAGATGGCTAGAAGGTTGGAGGAGTGTTTAAACTAGGGACTGGGGGAGAGAAATTACATTATAGGAGGGGAAGATAGTGCAGATAGAGACCGGGGCAAGGTAGTGGGACTGGGGGAGAAATGGAAGGAGGGACTAGAAAAGTTCAGAAGGAAAGGTGTAGGGCAAAAATATGCATAAACCTCTCAAATGTATGTATACTAATGCCAGAAGCCTGACTAATAAAACTGGGGAACTGGAATTAGTGATGTGTGAGGAGGATTATGACATAGTGGGAATAACTGAGACATGGCTGGATGATAGCTATGACTGGGCAGTTAATGTACAAGGTTACAATCTGTTCAGAAAGGATCGTCAAAACCGGAGAGGGGAGGGGTCTGCCTTTACATAAAGTCCTCTCTAAAGCCCACACTCCGGGAAGACATCTGTGAGGGACACGATAATGTGGAGTCATTGTGGGTGGAGATAAATGGAGCCAAAAACAATAATAAATTACTAATAGGAGTTTACTATAAACCACCTAATATACCAGAGTCCGCAGAAAATCTATTACTAAACGAGATAAACAAGGCGGCAAACCATAATCAGGTGGTTATTATGGGGACTTCAACTACCCAGATATAGACTGGGAAACTGAAACCTGTACATCCCATAAAGGAAACAGGTTCTTGGCAATAGCCAAAGACAATTACCTTCCCAAATGGTTCAGGACCCAACTAGAGGGACGGCCATACTGGACTTAGTATTAACCAATAGACCTGATAGAACAACAGACGTGCAGGTCGGGGGACACCTGGGAAATAGTGACCATAAAGTAATAACCTTCCAATTATCCTTCAAACGAGAGTTTCTACAGGGAGGAACAAGAATACCGGACTTCAAAAAGCAAAATTTAGCCAACTAAGAGAGGCCATAGGCCCAATTAACTGGGACATAGTCCTCAAAAATAAAAATACAACCACAAAATGGGAGATTTTTAAAAGCATTGTAACATCAAATTGTGATCGATGCATACCTTATAGAAATAAAAGGCTAAGAAATAAGAAGAAACCAATGTGGATAAATAGAACCGTAAAAAGCAATAAATGACAAAAAGAAAGCATATAAATCACTAAAACAGGAGGGGAGCCAGGAAGCACTGATAAACTATAAGGAAAAAAATAGAATATGTAAAAACTAATAAAAACTGCCAAACTAGAGACCGAGAGATTAATTGCCAAAGAGAGCAAAACTAACCCTAAAATGTTTTTCAATTATATAAATGGTAAAAATATAAACCTGAAGGAGTCGGCCCTCTACATAGCAATGAGGGGGAGTTGCAGAAAGCGATGAGGATAAAGCCAAGCTATTAAATATTTTCTTCACCACTGTTTTCACTGAGGAAAATAAACTGTCAGATGAAATGCAAAATGTAAAAGTAAATTCCCTTTAAAAGTGCCCTGTCTGACCCAGGAAGAAGTACAGCAGCGACTTAAAAGATTAAAATAGACAAATCGCCAGGACCGGATGGCATACACCCCCGTATCCTAAGGGAATTAAGTGATGTCCTAGCCAGACCCTTATTTTTGATATTCACGGACTCCATACTGACAGGGAATGTTCCACCAGACTGGCGTATAGCAAATGTGGTGCCAATATTCAAAAAGGGTCCAAAAACAGAGCCTGGAAATTATAGGCCGGTAAGTTTAACATCTGTTGTGGGTAAACTGTTTGAAGGTTTTGTAAGAGATGCTATCTTGGAGTATCTCAATGAAAATAAGCAAATTACACCATATCAGCATGGCTTCATGAGGGATCGGTCATGTCAAACTAATTTAATCAGTTTCTATGAGGAGGTAAGTTCTAGACTTGACAGCGGCGAATCAATGGATGTCGTATATCTGGACTTCTCCAAAGCATTTGACGCTGTACCACATAAAAGGTTAGTATATAAAATGAGAACACTTGGACTAGGAGAAAATATCTGTATGTGGGTAAGTAACTGGCTCAGTAATAGAAAACAGAGGGTGGTTATTAACGGTACACACTCAGATTGGGTCACGGTCACTAGTGGGGTACCTCAGGGTTCAGTATTGGGCCCTATTCTCTTCAATATATTTATTAATGATCTTGTAGAAGGCTTGCACAGTAATATATCAATTTTTGCAGATGACACTAAACTGTGTAAAGTAATTAACACTAAAGAGGACAGTTTTCTGCTACAGAGGGATCTGGATAGATTGGGGGCTTGGGCAGAGAAATGGCAGATGAGGTTTAACACTGACAAATGTAAAGTTATGCACATGGGAAGGAATAATGCAAGTCACCCGTACATACTAAATGGTAAAACACTCAGTAACACTGACATGGAAAAGGATCTAGGAATTTTAATAAATAACAAACTAAGCTGTAAAAACCAGTGTCAGGCAGCTGCTGCTAAGGCCAATAAGATAATGGGTTGCATCAAAAGGGGCATAGATGCCCGTGATGAAAATATAGTCTTACCACTTTATAAATCACTAGTCAGACCACACATGGAGTACTGTGTACAGTTCTGGGCTCCCGTGAACAAGGCAGACATAGCAGAGCTAGAGAGGGTTCAGAGGAGGGCAACTAAAGTAATAACTGGAATGGGGCAACTACAGTACCCTGAAAGGGTATCAAAATTAGGTTATTCACTCTAGAAAAAGACGACTGAGGGGAGATCTAATAACTATGTATAAATATATCAGGGGTCAGTACAAAGATCTCTCCCATCATCTATTTATCCCCAGGACTGTGACTGTGACGAGGGGACATCCTCTGCGTCTGGAGGAAAGAAGGTTTGTACACAAACATAGAAAAGGGTTCTTCACGGTAAGAGCAGTAAGACTATGGAACTCTCTGCCTGAGGAGGTGGTGATGGTGAGTACAATAAAGGAATTCAAGAGGGGCCTGGATGTATTTCTGGAGCGTAATAATATTTCAGGCTATAGCTACTAAAGATGGGTCGTTGATCCAGGGAGTTATTCTGACTGCCTGATTGGAGTCGGGAAGGAATTTTTTCCCCTTAAGTGGGGAAAATTGGCTCTACCTCACAGGGGTTTTTTGCCTTCCTCTGGATCAACTTGCAGGAAACAGGTCGAACTGGATGGACAAATGTCTTTTTTCGGCCTTATATACTATGTTACTATGTTACTATGAAGACAAAGCTTTTCCACATTTCGCCCATGATAACCCTGCCTTCTGAGGTGTTGGTGGTGACTCAGCAGTGTTGGCGACTTCTTTTTCCTCCTCCTCTGCTTTCACCTTGTGTCAGGTGTGAATGCCATCAGCAGCGTGTCTACTGGCGGGCACATCTTCCTATCACACTCCAGTGAGGGAATTAAGGACGGAACGTTGTCCTTGTAACGGGGATTCAGCAGGGTGGGCACCCAGGAATCAGCACAAGTTAGAATGTGGCAGTAACTCAGCGGTCGTTGCGCATCCACTGCAGCATGTAGTCGCTCATGTGTGGCAGGCTGCCCAGAGGCAAAGACAAGCTGTCCTCTTTGAGGGAGGTGTATCGTCTGTGTCCTCTGTATCCCACAGCGTTCCTCCTACTCCTCCTCCTCATCCTCCAAAACTGTGCCCTGACTGGACAATTGAGTTCCAGGCCAGGGCCTATGTTGGTGCAGGAACCCACCCTCTGAGCCACTTGTATTTGGCTTGCCTTAACCCCTTCAGGACCAGGCCATTTTTCACCTTAAGGACCAGGCCATTTTTTTCAAATCTGACATGAGTCACTTTATGTGGTGACAACTTTAAAACACTTTTACTTATCCAAGCCATTCTGAAATTGCTTTTTCGTCACATATTGTACTTCATGACACTGGTAAAATGGAGTAAAAAAAAATCATTTTTATTTATAAAAAAATACCAAATTTACCAAAAATTAGCAAATTTCCAAGTTTCTATTTCTCTACTTCTATAATACATAGTAATAACTACAAAAATAGTTATTACTTTACATTCCCCATATGTCTACTTTATGTTTGGATCATTTTGGGAATGCCATTTTATTTTTTGGGGACGTTACAAGGCTAGTTACAAGGCCAAGAAATTTCCAAAAACCCACTTTTTAAGGACCAGTTCAGGTCTGAAGTCACTTTGTGAGGCTTACATAATAGAAACCACCCAAAAATGACCCCATTCTAGAAACTACACCCCTCAAGGTATTCAAAACTGATTTTACAAACTTTGTTAACCCTTTAGGTGTTCCACAAGAATTAATGGAAAATGGAGATGACATTTCACAATTTCACTTTTTTGGCAAACTTTCCATTTTAATAATTTTTTTAGTTAACAAAGCTAGGGTTAACAGCCAAACAAAACTCAATATTTATTGCCCTGATTCTGCAGTTTACAGAAACACCCCATATGTGGTCGTAAACTGCTGTACGGGGACACTGCAGAGTGCAGAAGGAAAGGAACGCCATATGGTTTTTGAATGGTTGATTTCACTGGGATCATTTTAAGTTGCAATGTCACATTTCAAGACCCCCTGATGCACCCCTAGAGTAGAAACTCAAAAAAGATACCCCATTTTGGAAGGTACGGGATAAGGTGGCAGTTTTGTTGGTACTATTTTAGGGTGCATATGATTTTTGGTTGCTCTATATTACACTTTTTTGAGGCAAGTTAACAAAAAATAGCTGTTTTGGCACCATTTTAATTTTTTGTTATTTACAGTTATTTACTGACAGGTTAGATCATGTGGTAATTTTATAGAGCAGGTTCTTACGGACGTGGCGATACCTAGTATGTATACTTTTATTTATTTTTTTCACTTAAGCACAATAATACTAGTTTTGAAGCAAAAAAATCATATATTTTAGTGTCTTCATTGTCTGAGAGTGATATTTTTTTTTATTTTTTGACCTATTGTCTTAGGTGGATGGAATCGCACACGCCGTCCTATGTATATAAAGGGGGCACATGGAGGGCTGAAGGGGGCACATTGAGGGCTGCAAGGGGGGGGGGGGCATATGATTTTTGAAGGTTCTGATACCCGCAGTCACGGACTGCGGGGATCAGAATCTTTCAGCCGGCATTAGCATGCTCTGATTGGCTAGTCTGTACAGACTAACCAATCAGAGCGTTCGCTCACCCGGGACCGCCCCCATTGGTCCCGGGCTGGTTAGCTGAGATCCCTGGCTGTGTAAAACAGCCGAGGTCTCAGCGCTGTCACCATGTCTGCAGACATGGTGACAGTTTAATGCCATGCGCTAAATAGCAGTGCTCCATGACTGGTATACACGTCATAGGTCGGGAAGGGGTTAAGTTAAGGATAAGGCGTGTATATAGTTTTGTTTGTTTTTATATAGTTAGTTTAGCTGCATTAGTTATTTTAATATGTTTTTAAGTAAATTTGCAAATAGTTTGTTAATGGTTTGAGTGAAAGGGGGGGGGGGGGTGTTGTGTGTGTTCGAGTAACTGAATTGATTTTCACTGTCTGGTGTTCAGGAATTTCTGCACCCCAAATTCAGCACATGTGGCAGGCAGGGGATGTGCATTAAACTGGCTAGGCCCAGACCTGCTATTATATTTTGCCCATTAGGTAACAGGAGGCAAAGAGAAATGCCCTGCAAATCTCTGGGGCGGAAGGACATTCTCAAAAATGCTATGCGCCTCAGGCCCAGCCACCACTGCATTTACCCAGTGTTCTGTTAAGAGAGATATAAACTCCCTGCCCGTGCTTACTGGGCCATGTATCAGTTATGTGGATGTTGCCACAGATGGCATTGCGCAGTGCACACCTGATTTTGTCCGCTCCTTGGTTGTGCAGGGAAGGGATGGCTCGCCTGCAAAAGTAGTGGCGGCTGGGACCCACGTACTGGTGGGACAGCCACCGCCATAAGGTTTTTAAAACTGTCCACCAGACAGAATGACAGCATTTCAAAGGGCCAGAAATTTTGAAATCAAGGCATTCAGAGACAGGCATTGCGGGTGGGTAGGGGGGTTACTTCCTCTTTCTATTTATCTTTCTCTCCAGTGTTTGGGAGATGGACAGATGATGGCTGAACACTTCCATGGGATTCGGTGGAGATGCTTGGTGACGGTGCCAGATGTGGTGGCGTTGCCGCCACATCGTCTGTTTGCTGGGTGGCAGGTGGCACTGTCACTCACTTGGGCTCAGGTTTAGAACGTTTATTTATTTTTCTGTATTTTGTTATTTTAAGTCATTTCCCTATCCACATTTGTTTGCAGGGCATTTACCTACATTTTGCTGCCTTTTGCAGCCCTCTAGCCTCTTCCAGGGCTATTTTACAGCAATTTTAGTGCCCAAAAGTGACTTCAATGGGGTTCGGGGTCAAGTTCGGGTTAAGTTCAGATCCTAAACCTGAACATTTCTGTAAAGTTCGGCCGAACTCATCGAACCAGGTGTCCGGTCAACTCTAGTGATCTCCAGTCATTATTTTCTTGATTGCGAAAATCGACAATTGGAAAATTTGCAATAAAAATTTGCGATCAACACTACTCTTAAAGTCAAAGATATTGAAGCCTTCTCATTGGCCCACAAGCAAGAATCAGTGAGGGATCATGGGTACTGATGAAAATATTTGCGATTACAAAGATAAAGCGCTATATTCTAGATAATCGCAAATTCTCGAAGTGCCAATATTCGCAATAAAATTTCGTGATTAGAATATTCGCGATCAACACTATTCTGTGTTAGGGCTGCACTGATATGTGGTAAAATCTCTATTAAAATATTTTGGTGTTAAAAATCTTGTATTCTGTGTTAAGCGCTGCAATTATATGCGGTAAAACCTTTATTCAAATTTTTGGCAAAAAATAAATAAATTCAACCTCCTCCATTAACTTCCTCAGCTCTTCATTAAAATCGGTCACACTAACTTTACACCCCCCCCCTGAGCTATATATATAAGTGGTGACAGCACCACCTAGGGGTGAATAAAGGTAAATGACACTGCCAGCCTGTTAAAGGGAACCACAGCATGATACCACAATACATTTGATATGACATTTAGAAGAGTTTAAAGTGGCCACATATAGCACATATTGGGACTCAGCATCAAGATGAATCAGGTGTGGATCAGCCAGGATTTCCACACACCAATTCCTGATGCATCAGACTAGATCATTCATGGTGCCACACCAACATTTTTACAAAAGAATTAGTCATTGGTGGGAGGATCACCTCCGCAGCCGCTGGCACTCCATCTCTTCAATACTGCTTGTAGTGTTGCCCAGCTGACTCATTTTCTATATTTAGAACTAGATATCTTAACCACTTCCTGACATGTGACATAACAGTACATCATATGTCGGGTCTTTAAAGATAGAGCCCACTCCAGAATAAAGCATGCACCATAGCAACTGGGTGCCTGATGTTTTATACAGAAGGCACCCGCGGCTAATATTTGTGTCAGGCAGTAATGCCGATCGCAGACATTTAATCTCTCAGATGCAGTGGTAAAACTAGTTTTAAAAAAAATCAAATTCTGCCACAGTTTTTTATAACTGTGGCAGAATTTTTTTTTTTTTTTTTCAACTCCACCCCGTTTGAAAATATCTTTCCACTTCTTACTACATCCTATGCAAAATTAGATGGTGGCATTAGAAAATACAACTTGTCCCTCAAAAAACAAGCCCTCATACGGCTATATGAATGGATAACTAAAAAAGTTATGGCTCTGGGAAGACAGGGAGCGAAAAAAGAAAATGCAAAAACTGAAAATCGCCTTGTCAGAAAAGGGTTAATGGAGGCCAGAATATTAAAAGCTCTCTTTAGTTTCTTAGTTTTACAAAAAATAAGACTTTCATATGGTAACAAAAAAGTGACTGCATACATGTACCTTGTAGGAATAGTCCCCTTATATATCACAATGACTGTGCAGTGTGCTTTCTAATAGCACCATTTAATATACCAAATGATGCAGTTGGAATTGGGAAAAATCCAATTGCAGCATTGTTGTATGGGTTTCATTTTGACATTATTAACTGTGCAATAAAAATTATTTGAAAATGTGCACGTTTCCTTTATTCTGTGTTTCATCATATGAGCTCTTGGTACTATTTACCCTACTGTGTATCCATTATTGATTATACTATATGTTGCTACAATATGTATTTATCTGTATTGTATTTAAAGACATGTCACTGCTTTAGTATCAATTTCAAGATAGCATATTAATGTGTATTTTAAGACCACTTGAAAAATGACAAAAAAATCATATTTAGGGCTCTTTCACACTGGCGTTTTTCCTTTCCGTCCTAGAGTTCCATCCTCGGGGCTCTAGGATAGAAAGATACTGATCAGGATTATCCCAATGCATCCTGAATGGAGAGGAATCCGTTCAGGATGCATTAGGATGTCTTCCGTTCAGTATGTGAAAGTTTTTTGGACGTTGACAAAACCGCAGCATGCTGCGGATTTGTCTCTGTCCAAAAATCCGTAAGACATGCCATAATGCTGGATCCAGAATTAATGCCCATTGAAAAGCATTACTCCGGATCCAGCATTAAGCTAAACGTCGTTTCGGCGCATCACCGGATCCGACATTTAGCTTTTTCTGAATGGTTACCATGGCAGCCAGGACGCTAAAGTCCCGGCTGCCATGGTAAAGTGTAGTGGGGAGTGGGAGAGCAGTATACTTACCATCCGTGCGGCTCCCGGGGCGATCCAGAGTGACGTCAGGGCACCCCATGCGCATGGATCACGTGATCGCATGGATCACGTGATCCATGCGCATGGGGCGCTCTGACGTCATTCAGGAGCGCCCCGGGAGCGGCACGGATGGTAAGTATACTGCTCCCCACTACTACTATGGCAACCAGGACTTTAATAGCGTCCTGGCTGCCATAGTAACACTGAAAGCATTTTGAAGACTGATCGGTCTTCAAATGCTTTCAGGTCACTTGCGTTGTTACGGATCCGGCGGGCATTTCCGGTGACGGAAGTGCACGCCGGATCCTAACAACCCAAGTGTGAAAGAGGCCTTAGCATGGCTGGATCTTAACAAGGTTCCAAGTAGAGCTTCAACATGCAACAAGAAGAAATGGGAGTGAGACAAAATATTTTTTGAGCATTCAATTTAATAAAAACAACGAATAAACTGAAACAGGCTGTTTTATAGCTGATCAAAAGTTTAAAACCACACCTCTAAGAAACCACTTACCCCCCCCCCCCAAAAAAAAAAAAAAAGAAATACAACTTCCAAACATGAATTCAGTAATAAGTAGCCCCGCCGTTATTGTTGATCACTTCAAAAATCCGTTTCGGCATGCTTGATGCAAGCGTTTCCATGAGCTGAGTGGGAACATTTCTCCAACTGGTGAAGACAGCCACACGAAGGCCATCTACTGTCTGGAACTGTTGTCCATTTTTGTAAAAAGGTTTTCACTTGGATTTAGATCAGGGGAACACACAGGATGGGCCAAAAGAGCGATGTTATACTTGTGGAAGAAGTCCCTTGTCCTGCGGGCATTGTTTACTGTAGCGTTGTACTGTTGAAAAACCCAGTTGTTACCACACAGATGAGGGCCCTTAGTCATGAGGAATGCTCTCTGCAACATCTGGACATAGCCAGCGGCCGTTTGACGCCTCTGCACTTCCTGAAGCTCCATTGTTCCACTGAAGGAAAAAGCACCCCAGACCATTATGGCGCCTCCTCCGCTGTGGCACGTAGAAAACATCTCAAGTGGTATCTGCTTGTCATGCCAGTAACGTTGGAAACAATCAGGGAAACCATCAGAGAAACATAAAACTTTCTTCCACCTTTGAATGTCCCATGTTTGGTGCTCTCTTGCAAAGTCCAAATGAGCAGTTCTGGGGCGTTCAAGGAGACGAGGTCTTTGAAGACGTTTTTGTTTTTGAAGCCCTTCAGTCTCAGATGCTGTCTAATGGTTATGGGGCTGCAGTCAGCACCAGTAAGGGCCTTAATTTGGGTCAAGAACCGTCCAGTGTCTTGACAGACAGCCAATTGTATCCTCCGGCTCAGTGCTGGTGAAATTTTTTTGGGTCTTCCACTTGACTTTTTTGTTCCATAACCCTCAGGATCATTTAAGATTTCCAAATGACTGTCTTTCTGCGTCCCACCTCAGCAGCGATGGCGCGCTGTGAGAGACCCTGCTTATGTAGTTCAACAACCCAACTACGTTCAAAAAGAGAACGTTTTTTTGACTTTGCCATCACAACGTGTGACTACCTGACAGAAAATGACAATCAATCCACATCTTTGCACAGATTTAGCCTTTTAAAGGCATGTGGTTCTAAACTTTTGATCAGCTGTAAAACAGCCTGTTTTATTCGTTGTTTTCATTAAAATGAATGCTCAAAATTTTTTTTGTCTCGCTCCCATTACTTCTTGTTGCATGTTGAAGTTCTACTTGGAACCTTGTTAGGATCCAGCCATGCGAAATAATTTTTTTTTTTTGCCATTTTTCTAGTTTGATCAGGACTGTATTAGGCTATCCTCCTCGCATATGGCTCTCATGTCTTAGGGGAAGGTTTATGTTTATAGTCATCAGCCAGATCTATCATTCATTTACCTGCAGCGAGTCACCTAGGGCACATACATTCTATATATCTACTTCTTACTATTTTCACTATATAATGTGTTACTCCTATCTTTGTTCCTATGATTATGTATATTTATGTATATGTTTTACGTATATTGCAAGCCATGACTAAAGTCAGGGACAAACCGAAACACTAGTGTCAACGCTGACTGCTTTGATGGGAGCTCTAAAATAAAGAGACGATTGTCCTGCAATTTATTACTATAGTATACCATGGTTTCTACTTCTCACCTGAATTTTCATGGTGACTGGTTCTCTTAAACCCTTACTAATTACCCATTGACTTTATATATATCTGGGCAGTTAGCACATATCTGCAGAGACCACAGCTGCACACTAAATGTGAAGCTGCAGGAGTCGGGAGTCCGTTGTCAGTTACTTTAGGGCTCTGCATAGGGAAGGCAGTGATGGTTTTTCATCATCCCTTCCTTCTCTATCGCCCTTTCCTACTCTGGTTCCAGTGGTCATGTGATCGTCGGGAGACTGAATGAACAGCTGGGTCTTAGTAGACCCAGATCGGCTCTGCAGTAGGGGCTGTACATCCCTGTATAATGTTTCTGGAGTGGTATTTCTCCTGGAACTGGGGCTACTAACTTAAATGTCCTCCAAAGATCTTGTATTACCTTATGGGGGGCACCCAGTGGTAAATAAAAAGATAAAAAGAATATGGATAATTAAAAAAAAAAACACATGCCACAATGCAGCTTCTGGCCATGCCACCAGCCACCATAACTCATAAATTCCATATATCAAAAGATTGTTGTGCTGCTAAAAAAAAATTTGAATGTGAAAAATTATATTTTACATTTTTTTACATTTGTTTCCTTTTCATAAAAAATAAAGACAAAAAATGCTAAAATAAAAATGGCAAATATAAAACTCCATCTATCACTGAAAAAAAGATGGAAAAATTATTTACATAACCAAATGGGAAAAAAAAATGCAGATGCTAAAAAAATAGGAAATGCGCCTTTTGCAGGAAGGGAGGTAATGTCCTGGGCTTTAACCTGTTAAAGGTCTTATTGTATGAAGATGAACAAATTGTTGTATGTAACACAATCAGTGAACTTACATTTATTTTTAAAGTGTGCAAAGGTAAAAGTGTAATAGCTCCCCATCAGCCTGAGTAATTACCCCAATTATAAAATATTTTAGGCTTCCAGGACAACCTCATGAATGCATATTATAAATATATAGGTTTACAAACTATTGAATTATCTATAACTTGTTTTTTCGTTACTCCCCATCAGAAGGGAACATACCCAACTGAGCATTGTTTTTGAAACTTTTCTCTAAAACGAATTTGGCAAA
This sequence comes from Bufotes viridis, assembly GCA_033119425.1. Taxonomy (NCBI): domain Eukaryota; kingdom Metazoa; phylum Chordata; class Amphibia; order Anura; family Bufonidae; genus Bufotes; species Bufotes viridis. The sequence goes on from CM065590.1 coordinate 178,454,626, forward strand.
GCTGATCAACTCTTTAACCTGAAGCTGTCCACAAATTATATTTTAAACCACAAATATACGGCTTTATGAAGCAATTATAATGGTTTTTCTCATTAAGCGTTTATTGCATGCAGATGTTTCAAAATATGCCATCATGCAAGTTCTAGCAAGACAAGGTCAATTAAATAGTTTATTGTTCAATATAAATCCAGAATGTACTTTATTAAATAGCTCATATAGAAATGGCCAGATGTCATATTCCAAGACTCTATATTTCATTCATTGCATACATTAAAATGTTTAATGATCATTAAACTCACCATGTCATACCTGTAAGCTTACATCTAGTGAATACAATTAGATAGGTACAGATTCAAACTCTCAAACTCCTTGATAGGGTCTGCACTGCTGGAGGAGCCATGTAGTTTATGACGAGGAGCAGGCCTCATCATAAATTACATGCTTCCTCCGACTCTCCATGTGCCGGAATGAAATCTATAACAGCTCGGAGGTACAGTAGGTTTCAGTTATTATGCCAGTTTCTGGTGTAAGTAATGATTGATGCCCTTGTAACCCTCTCATCAAACCACATTTTGTAGACTTTGCGAGGGCAGCGCAAATTGCAGATTGCAACTAGAAAACTTGCAATTACCTAGAAAAGTTTCAAGTCCGGTGGATTTCCAACTTTTGTAAGTCAAAAAGAGACAAAAGGGAATGATAAATAAATTGGACCTCCACCTACAATGTATATTATAGCCATAGATTAATAAATCAGCACCCTAGACAAAGTTTAATAATGTCATTCTAAACATAAGATCTTTAACTATATAGAACAGGGGATACATTTATAAATATCAGTGCACAACGCAAAAAGTTTTTGTAGAGCTAGCTCAGCTGAATCTAATGGTACATTTAATTTAGTGGTCTGATGCCTGAAAAAAAAGTACTTTTTAATCCATAAGCAAATAAGCATTTAGTGCACCAAGGTTGGGCCAAGCACTCTGTGGGGACTTGTTCCTTCTGCTTCTTCTGCCAATCCATCCCTTTCCTTCTAGGTAGGCATAATCATCTCAACTGACCCTGTCAATCAAGGAGAGGGAAGGGCTGGCAGAGATAGCAGGAGGAGCAATGATGTACAAAGTGGCTTGGGGCTGCCCTCAGTGCACTTGAATGCTAATTTGCATATATATTAAAAGTTCATTTTCTCCAGAATGAAGTAACAGATTGCTAAGTGAAAGGTATCCTTACATTTCAGAAACAAAAAATATATGTTGTGGGATCCGCGCTGTTATTCAGTAGTAATGTGTTATCCTCCAGCAACTTTCAGATGTATAGGGATTAAATGCACCTCCACTTCTCAAAGGATCGTCAGTAGAGATGAGCGAACACCTGGATGTTCGGGTTCGAGAGGTTCGGCCGAACTTCCGGAAAATGTCCGGGTTCGTGATCCGAACTCAACCCGAACTTCATCCCGAACCCGAACCCCATAGAAGTCAATGGGGACCCGAACTTTTGGGTACTAAAAAGGCTGTAAAAGACACCCAGAGGGATAATATACCGCAATAAACGCATTGCGATTACAACTTTGAGCTAACGATCACCATGGGAATGCCTCCTCCAGTAGAATGTACTGTCGGATCTGAGAATTAAGTTGAAATCGCAATACGATTCTTATATATTTGCTTAATCGCATTGTGATTTCAACTTAGCATTGCTAAATAATTCCATCCATATCGTTAACTTACTGAGTCAGTAAGTTAACCAATATGGATGGAATTATTTAGCAATGCTAAGTTGAAACGGCAATGCGATTAAGCAGATATATAATAATCGCATTGCGATTTCAACTTAATTCTCACATCCGACAGTACATTCTACTGGAGGAGGCGTTCCCATGGTGATCGGTAGCTCAAAGTTGTAATCGCAATGCGATTAAGCAAATACATAAGAATCGCATTGCGATTCTAACTTTTTAGTACTCAACTTTTAAAATCGTACACCACTTTAAGTTCCAAAGTTGCAATCGCGTTCGAGTAGAACTTAAAGCTGTCTCTTAGTCAGTTTTAGTATTGGTGTGCTGTAATAGAAGTTACATTCGTACGCGAATATAGAGCAATACAGTCAACTTTACACTGTTAGTTTTATTATCGCGATAATACAACTATTCAAGAATCGTGTACGTGCGTCTGTACGTCTGTGCGTTACCTTGGACACTATTCTATTTTGCCAGCCACAGCTGAAACCACTAATTTATGGTATTGCTATTTTGGCAATTGAATTTAACCCCAGAAAATAATCTATCCTTTGCCAGACAGCAGACAGTATTATACTTGTCTAACCAAAGCTGGAACACCAGATTTAGGGGATTGGTATTTGGGCAATTGTATTTAACCCCTTAATAAAATATAGAAATTTCTTTCCTGAGTTTCTAGGGGTGACTTGGCCAATCACAGCCATGCCATTAGTAGGCATGGCTGTGATGGGCTCTTAGGGCAAGAAGTAAAACGCTAGCTGATTGGCTGCTGTGCATTAATCACGCGGTTTCTGTGCGTTCTGATCGCTTTTCATGTAGCTGTGTACAATTCGATTTTTTAAAATAGGGGTCCTTTTGTAGATGAAAGGTTTTTTTTTTGGGATAAGATCACCAATTACAGGGTCATTCTTTAAGGTGTTCCAGTTTTTAGAGATAACATTCCTGATTTCAGGGCAGAGGGTGGAATATGTGGTGGAGAAAGCGAAACGATACTTTTCTCTGTTTTGTTTTGAATGTTGTTCAGTAGGGACTGTTTTTGTTGTATTTGATTCCTGATATCTTATTATTTCCCTTTGTTTATATAAATCTTCCTTATTATATCCCTTCTCAATAAAACGGTCAATAATAATCTGACTTTGTGTGTCAAAATCTTCTAGACTGGAGCAGTTTCTCTTAATCCGCTGCAACTGCCCCTTTGGTACATTGCAGATCCACGGTTCATAGTGACAACTGCTTTTCTATTACTATTTGTAAATCAAGAAAATGGATACACTCTCTACTCACTTCCTCAGTAAAAACAATGTTCCAAGTATTAGAATTGATTAGTGAAATAAATTCCTTCAATCCAGACTCCGTTCCCTGCCAAATACCGATGCAATCGTCTATATACCTTTTCCACAGCTGTAGGCTACCTCCTCCTAATTCTTTTAATAGAATCGGGTCAATATTCTGGGTTTCCCAATATGCCATGAAAAGGTTGGCGAAACTGGGTGCGAATTTCGCACCCATCGCCACACCGGAAATTTGTACATAATAGCAGTTGTCAAACCAAAAATAGTTATGTTGTAAACAATAACATATACAATCCAAAATAAAATTCTTTCTTTCTTCACTAATCTGGTCATCCTTATCTAGATAAAAACTCACTGCCTCCATGCCTATAGTATTAGGTATTATCGTATATAGCGACGTAACGTCCAATGTCATTAAAAAAGTATTCTCTGTAATATTATTGACCTTTTTCAAAAAATCCAAAATGTGGTCCGTATCTCTTAAATAAGAGGGAGTGGTTATTTAAGAGATACGGGCCACATTTTGGATTTTTTAAAAAAGGTCAATAATATTACAGAGAATACTTTTTTAATGACATTGGACGTTACGTCGCTATATACGATAATTGCAGCGGATTAAGAGAAACTGCTCCAGTCTAGAAGATTTTGACACACAAAGTCAGATTATTATTGACCGTTTTATTGAGAAGGGATATAATAAGGAAGATTTATATAAACAAAGGGAAATAATAAGATATCAGGAATCAAATACAACAAAAACAGTCCCTACTGAACAACATTCAAAACAAAACAGAGAAAAGTATCGTTTCGCTTTCTCCACCACTTATTCCACCTTCTGCCCTAAAATCAGGAATGTTATCTCTAAAAACTGGAACACCTTAAAGAATGACCCTGTAATTGGTGATCTTATCCCAAAAAAAAAACCCTTTTATCTACAAAAGGGCCCCTATTTTAAAAAATCGAATTGTACACAGCTACATGAAAAGCGATCAGAACGCACAGAAACCGCGTGATGTATTCACTTGGTGCGGTTTCTGCCTTTGCTGCAAAAACCGCTCCAAGAATGATAAAAAATTAAACAGAATTGAAACAGTAACCTCCACCTCCAAATCAACAACACAAAAAATTAAGGGGAATATATCTTGTGAGTCGGCAGGGGTAATTTATCTCCTTGAGTGCCCCTGCGGACTGCAATATATAGGGAGAACCTTGAGAAAACTGAAGGTCAGGATATCTGAGCACATCAGGAATATCAGAAAGGGGCTGGAGACACATAGTGTCTCTGCCCACTATAAGAGGTTTCACCAGAAAGATCCCACCGGCCTGAAATTCTGCGGCGTTGAACTGGTTAAGTGTCACTGGCGAGGGGGTAACCCCGCCACATTTATTAACAAGAAGGAAGCCCAGTGGATCTTTGAAATGGGCACATTACAACCGCAAGGACATAACATAGAGTGGGACATTAGAGCGGTTTGCATGATATGAATAACCGCATTGGGAAGTTTTCTTATTTAATTTTGTATTTATTCAATGTGTGGATTTTAACATATTTCTAATTAAGTGATATTTGCATTTTTATGTATGAATTATTATGGAACTTTTATTGTATTTTATATCGCCCCTGTTGATTGACATTTGACTGAACAACGGAAGTCCGTTTTGCTTCCGGGGCAGTCGTGCCTTTATGTATATGTGTATCATGCGAATGCTTACATTGCAGCCCCTGAAGAAGCGAATCTGCGAAACCCGGGTCGGGCATTTATTACGAGCATGATTTGTTCTTATAATTTGTGAGTACAATAAAGCCTTTACTATTTATTTACACCGGAGGTACTGCACTATGTTCCAATTTTTCTTTGTGTAAGGAGTGCTGCACCTGGTGAAGGCATTGATCGGTGGCTCACATGGAGTTTTGATGGCCGGCTACAAACCTGGCTTTTAGGAGACGAGTGTACTGACGATCGTTTGAGAAGTGGAGGTGCATTTAATCCCTATACATCTGAAAGTTGCTGGAGGATAACACATTACTACTGAATAACAGCGCGGATCCCACAACATATATTTTTTGACTTTGGATATTTAGGAGGACTGAACCTACTCCATCTAGGGATCTGCTGCTTGCTTTTGGGTCTTTGCCATATATTGTTTTTTTCGATCCTTACATTTCAGGGCTCTAACTCTAGTTGTCCCTAAGCCACTTCTGTGTTGTCTTGGCTGTTTCCTTAGGGTCAGTCTTGTTGAAAGGTAAACCTTCAGCCTAGTCGAAGTCCAGAACACATTGGATATTTATCAAAAAATATCTCTATACTTTGCTCCATTCAGCTTTCTCTCAACTCTGACCAGTATAAAAACACCCTCACAGCATGATGTTACCACTACCATGCTTCATTGGGCAGTGCCCAGTTTCCCCCAAACATGATGTTTAAAATTGAGGACAAAAAGTTTAATCTTGTTTTTTATCAGACCAGATTATCTTGTTTCTCACAGTCTGGGAGTCCTTTAGGTGCTTTATTGCAGACTTTCATTTGTCTTTTACTGAGGAGAGACTTCTTTGCGGCCAGTTTAACTGAGGAGAGGCTTCTTTCTGGCCACTCTGTGATAAAGCTCACATAAGTAGAGTGCTGGTGGAGTGATTGTTTCTTCTGGTGGAGTGCTAGTGGAGTGATGGTTTCTTCTGGAAGTTTCTCCCATCTGCAAACAGGATCTTTGGAGTTTAGCCATAGTGACTATTGGGTTCTTGGTCACCTCTCTTAACAATGCCCTTTTACCAGGATAACTTAATTTGGCGGGGCAGTCAGCTCTAGGGAAACTCCTGGTCATTCTAAACTTCTATTTAAGAATTATAGAGGCCATTGTGCTCTTGGGAACTTTCAGAGCAGCAGATTTTTTTTACCCTTCTTAATACTGTCTCTGAGCTCTACAGGTAGTTCTTTCCTCTTCATGGTTTACTTTTTGCTCTGATAGGCATTGTCAGCTTTGAAACATTATACAGACAGGGGTGTGTCTTTCCAAATGGTGTCCAGTTAACTGATTTTACCACAGGTGAACTCCAATCAAGCTGCAGAAACATCTCAAAGATGATGAAGAGAAATAGAAATATTAGTGAAATAGAAGTGAAAGTATGTATAATTTCTTTAAAAGTAGTGACGAGCGGCAGGGGCAATATTCAAATTTGCGATATTTCACAAATATTTGGGCGAATATTCGCCATATATTTGCGAACTCGCGAATTCCTGATCTTCAGGCATTATTTTCTTGATTGCTAAAATTCGCATTACAAATTTGCATAAAAATTTGCATAGACTGGTATTAAAAAAAACGAATATTCGCGATTACGAATATATTTTGAGTAATAAAGACAAGCTATGATTTTAAGCATGCTCATTATTAGTGTTGATCACGAATATTCGAATTGTGAATTTTAATTGCGAATATCGGCACTTCGAGAATTCGCGATTAAAATTCGCAATTCGAATATTCGTGATCAACACTAATAATGAGCATGCTTAAAATCATAGCTTGCTTTTATTACTGAAATGTGTTTGTGTATGAGTTTTTGAAAACCTCTGTGCATTTGGATTATACTGTAAACCACTCCAAAGTTATTGATGAAATCTAATTTGAAAATATCTGGCAATTCCACCACACATAAACCGGAGGGCTTGGCCATCCTTAAAAAAATAGCCATATTGTTATTTAAGAAGTAACAACTCAAATTCACACATAGCATTTTTTGTAAATTTTGTTGTTTTTTTGGGGGGTTGCTGTCTTTACTTTAAAAACACTCCAAACAAACTTGAAAGGAACACACAGATAATATTTTGGTTTGTATTTTCTTTGCTATTAGTGATGATTTTTAAGAGCATAGCATGTCTCCATACCCTTCAATATGCTTGTTAATCTGCCAAAAAATACTTTAAAAATGCATGTACAAACAATCCATTATTTAAAAACCCCAAAAATTGAATAAATGATTGCAACCTACAATTGCAGGTATTTGAAGCCATTTTAATTGTTTGAATGGTTTTAAACACCCGGGAAAAAAAACTGTGAACCCAACATTAAAATGCAAAACCCATTGTTTTGGCTTTTCCACCTGACACTTTTTGGGCTTATTTGTGCAAAAATTGCAACATTTTTCATTTAATACCACTTACTCCGGTTTTGAAAAGAGGGTGGGAAATAGAATAATATTAGCTATGTTACTTAGCTTCACCCCCTATTTATCAACTGCATATTTTTTAAAAGTTTCAAAAAAGTCTCAGTCACCCCAGTAAAGAGAGTCAAAAACTAGACTAATATTTCTAGTTATATCAACACAACACATCAACTCAAACAAAACGAAATTGACTAATACTACCCCCATCAACTCAAACAAAACAAAATTGACTAATACTACCCCAAAATTGACTAATAGTAAATTGCCCCCAATGTAAAATTCACAACATGTTTAGTTGACAAAAAGGGCATCATGAGATCATAATTTTAAGGTGACAACAAGTAAGGTTACTCATCCTATGGTAAAATTTGTAAAAAATAATATTAATAATTATGACTGCTTCAACAATATCTGGGTAGCTTCTGATTTGCTAGCATATATGCATTTTTACTTTTTGTTGGAAATCCTCTTTAAAATGCTTCACATTAACATCTCTGGCATGGATGTAATGTCCTCATTGTCTGTCTTTTTTCTATTGTTTTCAAGTAAGCCAGTATAATTAGCAATATCTAAAATATTATTGTATGCTGCTTTAGGCAATAAGAAGTAAAATTTGTCTTACTGCAGTAGCTAAAGTGCGCTATAGATTTGTATCCATTTTGGCAAATATTTTTTAAAAATTTGATCCGAACCCAAATCGATTTGTTACAAATTGAAGTTGCTCCAATTGCCTTGAAAATTGGTTATTCATAATTTTGTGATTTGTTGCACTTTCTCTCCTCCCTCCCCCTTTTAAGCTATTAAACACAATGACCTCAATAGCAAATAATGTCAGAGTGACACTAACATATATAGCTATAGGTAAAAGCATGTTTGATTGGGTTAATAAATAGTATTTAAAAACACACTGTGCTGGCATGTGTTATGTTTTTTTTCATATTAGAAAGCTTCCAAAAACAAATGATGCCTCAATGGGGTTAGATCCCTGCACCTACTTATAAACACAAATCATAATGTCATAAGAAAGAGTGGCTAGTTCTGCGCAAACATCCAAAAGTATGAATTAAAAGGTCAGAATTCCTGCCTGTAATTATATACACATAAATGTTAATTGTCAGAAGAAATAGCGGCTTGTTCTGTACAAGCATCCAAAACTTGTGCCTTGATGGGAGCAGAATACCTGCCTGTATTTTTACACACACGACAGTGTTCAATCTCAGGAGAAATAATGGCTTCTTTTGAATGATCCATGAAAAATTCTCGCAGTAGTAAATTTTGAACGTTGAAAGAGTAGGATAATATTGTAATTCCAAGTGGCCACAGCACTCAACAGTAGCCTGGCTTATTTTAGGGTGCACGTCAGGGTTATGTTCCTTGCTCCACCTCAGGAACCACACTCGTAGTATTAATACAATCAGACAGCACTCAAATTAATTGATGTGATTATTAGTGACTTTAGTGAGTTTTATTCAGCCGGACATAATGATGCACAATGTACAATTATGGCAATGTTTCAGGCTAAATGGAAGCCTTAATCAGGCTGGTGTACAACGAAAAGAAAGGCAAATAAATACATGATATTGGAACATGGTTGGAGCATTTTCTAAAAAGTTATGATGTCATATGATACATAATATATAAAAAATTAATAACGCTGGTGATGTCAATTATTAATGGTTGCTGAATTACATTAGAGATAATAGATGCCATGATCAAAATAATGGTAAGGTTGATGATATAAGGTACACCAGTGTACATAAAAGTGCAAGCACAGGAGAGCTAAATACATAAAGGTGCAAGCCCAGGACAGCTGAGCACATAAGTTTGTGGACAATAGTGAAAGGTGAGGATACCAAATTGTACCCACGAGGGGGAGAGAAAATAAATACAGGGATCATAGAATGTGGAAGGAAGGGTTAAGAGTCCAGTGATGCAGAGAAAACATGATCATAAGTTGTAATCTTACCCAGGATAAGGCCACACATGGGACACCAGCGCTAATGTTAAGGATGGCTGGTGCCATCTTAAATTATGCTAGAAGGGAGCTGATTGGTCAGCGTGACCAGTGCGGAAGGCGCAGGCGCACTGAGGGGACCGGGCCGGGTACATGAAAAGCCTCTAAGGCTTTGCAAAGCATGTTCGACCCAAAAGTACAGGCGTGGGGCGCAGGCACAGTGCAGACGGATCGCATGAACATATACGCAGCTTAGGAGAGGAAAGTACGCAGGCGCACTAGAATAGAGTGAGGCGGAAGGAGCCATATTAGTTAAGGTCAAAATAGCCAATATTAGCCAGTTGGAAAAATAGCCGCATAGGGGATATGCAGACTGGTTATATTGGTTATTATAATTCAATAATTGCAAGGAGGATATGGACACTAGTTGTTAGGCATAGAGGTCAAAAGAGAGCACAGCTAGGAAAATAAGGGGCGCGGTGGCATACTAGAAAAAGGTAGTGCCTAGAAGGGGCATACTTGGCTATGGGAGGGGTGGCTAATACTAAACAATGGCAAAAATGGTCTGCATAGAGCATACAAGCTAATTATATGCCCTTGAAACATGACCAATGGGCCTAAAAGGAGAAAGGAAGGGAAAAAAGGAGAGGAAAGGGGTAGTAAGCCGAAATGTGGGGACGGATGCCCAAGACTTGACAATGTAAACTCACAAATGCAACACATGGAGATGATCCTGGGCGAGATAGACAACCTAGTAATGGAAGGACGATGGTACCAAATGATAATGGAATAGTTGGGCCATGGGGTGTTCTTCACGAGTGTCTCCACTCACTATTGGATGACCCTGGCCCTATAGGAAGAAAAGGAGAAAGGTTAATGGAGACCGGAGTTCAATAATAGAACCAAAGCATGAGAACATAATTCATTCCAAAAATAATCTCTTGGATGTAGAGTGTTCAAGCGACGGCTCCAAACCATCTCTCTCTCCTGCAAAAGCAATTCACGGTCACCCCCCATCTTAAGGGGGGGACCTAATCAATAACTTGAAAATGCAGTTGACTAACTCCATGTTTATGCATAATGAAATGTTCCATTAACTACTACAGGACCGCCTAACGCAGGGATGCGTCCTGCGGGCGGTCCTGTAGCTCTGAGTTGGCGCGTCATCTCGTGAGAGCCGAGATTTCCTGTGAGCGGGACAAAGTCTGGATCCGAGCGGGACAAAGTCTGTCCCCATAGAAATTAATGGGTCCGCAATTCCGTTCCGCAAACAGAATTTCGGACGTGTGAATGGGGCATATGGGTCCCCTATCACCGCCATTTAGTTAGCTACTTGTTAGGTAGCTAGCGCCCAGCCCACCGCACCGCAATCACTGATTTTGGCAGAGATTTTTTCATCCACATTGACCGATGCGAATGAAAAAATCTGTGCCGTTCATTTTTTTTTTTTTTTAGCGCAGAGGCTGAACGGAAAAAAAAAATCTCATTACCCGTATGCTCAATATACGGAGAATCGCAGAAACTCCTAATGCTGGCCATACGTGTAATGATTGCGGAGACCCTCAAATGCCAGGACAGTATAAAAACCCCACATGTGACCCCATTTTAGAAAGAAGACACCCCAAGGTATTCCGTGAGGGTTATGGCGAGTTCATGAAAAATTTAATTTTTTGTCACAAGTTAGTGGAATATGAGACTGTAAAAAAAAAACAATTTCCGCTAACTTGTGCCAAATTTTTTTTCTGTGAACTCGCCATACCCTCACAGAATACCTTGGGTGTCTTCTTTCCACAATGGGGTCACTTGTGAGGTATTTATACTGCCCTGGCAATTTAGGGGTCCTAAAGCGTGAGAATCCAAATGCGTAAAAATGGCCTGTGAAATCCTAAAGGTACTCATGGGAATTTGGGTCCCTTTGCATCTTGGCTGCAAAAAGTGTCACACATGTGGTATCGCCGAACTCAGGAGAAGTAGGGCAATGTGTTTGGGGTGTATTTTTACATATACCTCTGCTGGGTGTGAGAAATATCGCTGTAAACGACAACTTTTTAATTTTTTATTCAAAGTTGTCAATTTACAGAGATATTTCTCTCACCCAGCATGGGTATATGTAAAATACACCTCAAAACACATCGCCCTACTTCTCCTGAGTACGGCGATGCCACATGTGTGACACCTTTTGCAGCCAAGATGCGCAAAGGGGCCCAAATTCCAACGAGTACCTTTAGGAGGGCATTTTTACGCATTTTTTCTCACGCTTTAGGGCCCTAAAATGCCAGGGCAGTATAAATACCCCACATGTGACCCCATTTTGGAAAGAAGACACCCCAAGGTATTCGCTGAGGGGCATAATGAGTCCATGAAAATTAAACTTTTTGTCAAAAGTTAGCGGAAAGGGAGACTTTGTGAGAAAAACAATAAAAATCAATTTCCACTAACTTGTGCCAAAAAAATCTTCTATGAACTCGCCATGCCCCTCATGGAATACCTGGGGTGTCTTCTTTCCAAAATGGGGTCACATGTGGGTATTTCTACTGCCCTGGCATTTTAGGGGCCCTAAGCGTGAGAAGAAAAATGCGTAAAAATGCCCTCCTAAAGGTACTCATTGGAGTTTGGGCCCTTTGCGCATCTTGGCTGCAAAAGTGTCACACATGGTATCGCCGTACTCAGGAGAAGTAGGGCAATGTGTTTTAGGGTGTATTTTTACATATACCCATACTGGATGAGAGAAATATCTCTGTAAATTGACAACTTTGAATAAAAAATGTAAAAAGTTGTCGTTTACAGCGATATTTCTCACACGCAGCATGGGTATATGTAAAAATACACCCCAAAACACATTGCCCTACTTCTCCTGAGTACGGCGATACCACATGAGTGACACTTTTGCAGCCTGAGTGCGCAAGGGCCCTAAAACCAATGAGTACCTTTAGGATTTCACAGGCCATTTTATGCATTTGGATCTCACAGTTTAGGGGCCCCTAAAATGGCAGGTGAGTATAAATACCCTACATGTGACCCCATTTTGGAAAGAAGACACCCCAAGGTATTCCGTGAGGGGTATGGTGAGTCCACAGAATTTTTATTTTTGGCACAAGTCAGCGGAAATTGTTTTTTTTTGTTTGTTTTTGTTTTTACAAAGTCTCATATTCCACTAACTTGTGACAAAAATAAAATTTTACATGAACTCACCATACCCCTCACAGAATACCTTGGGGTGTCTTCTTCCAAAATGGGGTCACATGTGGGTATTTATACTGTCCTGGCATTTTAGGGGCCCCTAAAGCGTGAGAAGAAGTCTGGAATCCAAATGCGTAAAATGCCCTGTGAAATCCTAAAGGTACCCATTGGTTTAGGGTTCTTAGCACTCAGGCTGCAAAAGTGGCACACATGTGGTATCGCTGTACTCAGGAGAAGTAGGGCAATGTGTTTTGGGGTGTATTTTTATATATACCCATACTTTGTGTGAAAAATATCTCTGTAAACGACAACTTTTAAAAAAATTTATACAAAGTTGACAATTTACAGAGATATTTCTCTCACCCAACATGTGTATATGTAAAAATACACCCCAAACCACATTGCCCTACTTCTCCTGAGTACGGCGATACCACATAAGTGACACTTTTTTGAAGCCTGGGTGCGCAAAGGGGCCCAAATTCCAACGAGTACCTTTAGGTTTTACATGGCGGCTCACAATTTAGCCCCGCCCAAAATGCCAGAGCAGTGAACACACCCCACAAATGACCCCATTTCGGAAAGTAGACACCCCAAGTTATTCACTGAGGGGCATAGTGAGTCCGTCTGAGATTTTTTATTTTTTTTGCCAGAAGTTATCAGAAATTGAAACTTTTTTTTTTTTCTCAGAAAGTGTCATTTTCCGCTAACTTGTGAAAAAAAATGAAATGATACATGAACTCACCAAGCCCCTCCGCGAATACTTTGGGGTGTCTTCTTTCTAAAATGGTGTGATTTGGGGGGTATTTATACTTTCCTGGCATTCTAGCACCTGAAGAAACATGACAGGTGCTCATAAAGTCAGAGCTGCTTCAAAATGCCGAAATTCACTTTTTTGCACCATAGTTTGTAAACGCTATAACTTTTACCCAAACCAATAAATATACACTTATTGGACTTTTTTTTATCAAAGACATGTAGAACAATAAATTTAGAGAAAAATTTATATAGAAATGTAGTTTTTTTTGAAAAATTTTACAACAGAAAGTGGAAAAATGTCATTTTTTTTGCAAAAATTTCGGTCATTTTTGATTAATAGCAAAAAAAAGTAAAAATGTCAGCAACAATGAAATACCACCAAATGAAAGCTCTATTAGTGAGAAGAAAAGGAGGTAAAATTCATTTGGGTGGTAAGTTGCATGACGGAGCAATAAACGGTGAAAGTAGTGTAGTGCGGAATTGTAAAAAGTGGCCTGGTCATTAAGGGTGTTTAAGCTAGGGGGGCTGATGTGGTTAAAGGGGCGTCCATTTTTTTAGTCCGTATGTTTGAATAGTGTTGGCAGATTCAGTCTTTTATTTTTTGGATAGTTTCACCAACATAGCCCAAGCCATGTGGACATTTTATAAGATAAATCACATGACTTGTAAAGCAAGAGAGACGTCCCCGGATGTTAAATATTTTGCCCGTGGAGGAGTGGGAAAAGGTAGGACCCTTAGTGACTGTTCCACATTGGGCACATGCAAGACATGGGTAGGTACCTTTTAATCGGGGTGTCTGATGGTGGTCTGTACACTATTGGTCTTGTTAGAGCCCAGATTGGATCCAGATCGGATCACTGATGTTCATTGCTCTTTTGTAGGACATGAGTGGCCTCTGAGAATAGATGTTAGGGAAGTTGCTTGTCAGGCTATGCCAATGTTTGTAAATAATTCTCAAAATGTCATTGCTCAAGTGGGAGAAAGTAGCTACACAGGGTATTTGTTTGTTCTGAGTTTCAACGGAGGGCGACCTACGGGACGACATATCGGTTCTAGAGAGGTCTCGTACTTTGTGTATATGATTGAAGTATGTCTAGGGAAACCTCTTTGGAGGAACTAGTTTGATATTTCAGCGACTCTGCAGTCCATGGCAGTGGTGTCGGACACAATGTGTTTGACCCTAATAAGTTGTGACCGTGGGAGGGAGTGGATAAGGCCAGGGGAATGAAAACTTAAAAAAATTCAATCTGAGTAGACTATTTCTGTCTGTGGGTTTTGTGTATAGATCAGTCAAAAGGTTTTTTCTTCTTACCATAAGATGGATGTCTAGAAAAGGAATATCTCTCATGCTGAAGTCAAGGGAGAGAGAGATAGAGTCCACACTTGAATAATGATCTCAGGAAGTTGATTAAATCCTCTTGTTGGCCCTGCCAAACACAAAAGATATCATCAATATACCTAACACAACACCGGACGTGTTTCTTCAACAGATGATGTGTGTATACCATCTTTTCCTCAAAGTGGTTCATGTATACGACAGCAAACGTGGGCACGACGTTACATCACATTGCTGTCCCGGACCCCTGTACGTAAAATTGATCCTCAAAAAGAAAGTAATTGCGTTTCAGCACGAAAGATAATAGGGACAGAATAAAATGTTGTTTACTCGGTGAGAACTCATCTTGTTGGTATAAGGATTCCTTGACACATTTAATGCCTTCTTATGTAGGTATGTTAGTATACCAGCTGGTCACATCCATCGCGACCAGGAAACAATCATTCCAATCAAGATGGATGTTTTGAATTTTGTTCAAAAAGTCAGGGGTATCCTGAATAAAAGATTTGCCTTTCTGGGTGTAAGGTCTTTATAGGCAGTCTAATATTTTAGCAGCTGGTTGGAACAAGGAGTCACAGCCAGAAACTATGGGGTCTCCCTTTTGAGGTGTTCCCTGTTTTTATAAACCTTAGTTAATGTATAAATTACCGGGGTACGAGGGTGTTTGGCTGTCAAAGTATGCCACCACCTGCTGGTTCAGGTCCTGCTCCAGGTCTACCTGCCACTGCTGGTGAGTAGTTTATTCACTATGTGGGTGAAGAAAGCTGCTCATCAACGACTCTAGACTCGGGCTGCTGGTGCTGCTGTCACTTGCAACAGAGTCGAGGAGCGAGTCAACCAATTAAGAACTGCTGGATTGCTCGTCAAGACACGACTGCTAACTGACATGTGGACTATGAGTCCTCGGGAAAAAACCCCTGCTGCCACGCTCCCTTACTCTGCTGCAACCTGTGCCTGCGCCAGAATCATTTACACCTCTGACACTCACCTGTGCAGGGCCTGGCACTTCTCTGTCTGACATACTTTTAGCTGAACTAAATAAATTTTAAAAAAATTAAAACACCCCTAAAAGAGCCAAATATATATTTCTTTTTTTAATGAGATGGACAACTAAAGGATTTAAAATTGGCAACGAAACCATTTCAGCGTAAACAGCAAAAGTAAACTGTGCATATATTTCTCGTATTGGACTAAGATAGGCCACTAACAATTTCTAAATAAATAACAGAAAAAGTGACCTGTGAATATTTTTCCCTTTTTCTCTAGAAATATGACAAGAAACGCTTTCAGCGAAAATAACAATAAATGTGAACTGCGTCTATTTTTCTTGTATTGTAGTGAAATATGAAAAGTAAAGCTTTTAGCGCAAATAACAGCAAAAATTTAACTAGTCTATTTTTTGCTTTTTCTGTAGAAATATGGCAATGAATGCTTTTAGCGCAAATAACAGCAAATGTGAACTGCGTCTATTTTTCTCGTATTGTAGTGAAATATGGCAATAAATGCTTTCAGCACAAATAACACCAATTGTGAACCGAGTCTATTTTTCTAGAATTGTAGTGAAATATGAAAAGAAAAGCTTTTAGCGCAAATAACAGCAAAAATTAAACTAGTCTATTTTTCTCTTTTTCTGTAGAAATATGGCAATAAATGCTTTTAGCGCAAATAACAGCAAATGTGAACTGCATCTATTTTTCTCGTATTATAGTGAAATATGAAAAAAAACACTTTCAGGGCAAATAACACCAAATTTGAACTGCGTCTATTTTCTCGTATGGTAGTAAAATATGACAATTAAGAAATAGGCCACTAAATGATATCACCGCAGTTAGCAGCAAAAGTGACCCGCTGATATATTTATCTTTTTCCACAGATAAAAGCCACTAAAGGCTTTTCAACATAGCACTTGCACCCCAATAACTAATTGCTGGAATTAAAAGCTGTATTATGAGACTTTCTGGATCCGCAAGTAATGTTTCCCTGCACTTGTAAATCACTTTTTTTCATAATGAGGATCTTCCTATGACTCTACCTAGCATTTGCACATGTCTCTCCCTGCCTTTGAAATTATACCACTATCCTTTCCCTGCACTAGTAAATCGCTTCTTTCTTCTTTTTTTTTTTTAACAATTAGTTCTTCTTTCACTCTCCCTAGCACCTGCATACACTTCTGTCCCCGAATGATGGTACGATGGTGAATGGAAGAATCTAAGATGGCCGCCGTATTTATAGGACTGTGAAATTACTGGGCTGGCTGGCTGGCTGCTGATTGGCTGCATGCATAGCATTATGGGCCATCCCGCCTTCCCAGAGTTACTTGCCCCATGTCCTCACACATGTAGCCTCCATTTTAGCCGCCTTTGTAGCCGGCTAGCCACCATGTTCGAAAAAATTGCGATTCATTAACACGAAGCGCGAGGAAATTCGCATTCGTTCAGAATCAAATTTTTCCTGAAATTCGGACTGAATTTGACTTTGTCAGCTTCGATTCGCTCATCTCTAGTCATCACGCCAGCCAGCTTGGTGACCTTAGCGTGGATTTCGATTCGATTAAAACTACTTGTTGCATCTGCTCTACGATAAATACCAGGGGGGTGACATTGTTTATTCCACAGTTGTCCCCGGTGACAAATTTTGTAGCATCTTTGAAGAGTTTCAGTATGCGACAGGAATCTCTAATGAGCTGCCACTGCTTAACCTGGAAACAACCTATGCTCCTTGCTGAGATGGTCTGGTGCATGACAAAACCATTCATCGTTGTACAGATGCTCTTTTATCTGCAAGGTGGAATTCCAGGGAGTTGGAATTTCACAGATCAAGTGAAACAATGGCAGACTGTTCTGTCAATGCAAGTACAGGAGGAAGTTTTCTGCCACATGTGAATGGTTTAAAAGCGTGGACAGCCTAATGAACAAGGCCAGATTCATCTGCTCGTGAGTGAATTTTTTCAAAAGGCATTGTACATAGAGATGAGTGAACACCTGGAAGTTAGGGTTCGGGAAGTTCGGCCGAACTTCCCGAAAATGTTCGGGTTCGGGATCCGAACTCGACCCGAACTTTATCCCGAACCCGAACCCCATTGAAGTCAATGGGGACCCGAACTTTTAGGCAGTAAAAAGGCTGTAAAATAGTCCAGGAACGGGCTAGAGGGCTGCCAAAGGCAGCAAAATGTAGGTAAATCCCCTGCAAACAAATGTGGATAGGGAAATGAATTAAAATAAAATAAATAAAATTTAAACAATATCAATTGGAGAGAGGTCCCACTGCAAGGAATCATGTGTCATATCACCCACCACTGGAGAAGGCCACTTTCAGTTATTTCGGCCCAGCACCCAGACCGAGGATACAGGTCCCACAGCAAGGAATCATGCGTCATATCACCCACCACTGGAGAAGGCCACTTTCAGTTATTTCGGCCCAGCACCCAGACAGAGGAGAGAGGTCCCACAGCAAGGAATCATGCGTCATATCACCCACCACTGGAGAAGGCCACTTTCAGTTATTTTGGTCCCAGCACCCAGACAGAGGAGAGAGGTCCCACAGCAAGGAATCATGCGTCATATCACCCACCACCGGAGAAGACCACTTTCAGTTATTACGGCCCCAGCACCCAGACAGAGGAGAGAGGTCCCACAGCAAGGAATCATGCGTCATATCACCCACCACCGGAGAAGGCCACTTTCAGTTATTTCGGCCCCAGCACCCAGACCGAGGATACAGGTCCCACAGCAAGGAATCATGCGTCATATCACCCACCACTGGAGAAGGCCACTTTCAGTTATTTCAGCCCAGCACCCAGACCAAGGATACAGGTCCCACAGCAAGGAATCATGCGTCATATCACCCACCACTGGAGAAGGCCACTTTCAGTTATTTATGGCCCACCACCCAGACAGAGGAGAGAGGTCCCACAGCAAGGAATCATGCGTCATATCACCCACCACCGGAGAAGGCCACTTTCAGTTATTTCGGCCCAGCACCCAGACAGAGGAGAGAGGTCCCACAGCAAGGAATCATGCGTCATATCACCCACCACCGGAGAAGGCCACTTTCAGTTATTTCGGCCCCAGCACCCAGACCGAGGAGAGAGGTCCCACAGCAAGGAATCATGCGTCATATCACCCACCACTGGAGAAGGCCACTTTAAGTTATTTCAGCCCAGCACCCAGACCAAGGATACAGGTCCCACAGCAAGGAATCATGCGTCATATCACCCACCACTGGAGAAGGCCACTTTCAGTTATTTATGGCCCACCACCCAGACAGAGGAGAGAGGTCCCACAGCAAGGAATCATGCGTCATATCACCCACCACCGGAGAAGGCCACTTTCAGTTATTTCGGCCCAGCACCCAGACAGAGGAGAGAGGTCCCACAGCAAGGAATCATGCGTCATATCACCCACCACCGGAGAAGGCCACTTTCAGTTATTTCGGCCCAGCACCCAGACAGAGGAGAGAGGTCCCACAGCAAGGAATCATGCGTCATATCACCCACCACCGGAGAAGGCCACTTTCAGTTATTTCGGCCCAGCACCCAGACCGAGGAGAGAGGTCCCACAGCAAGGAATCATGCGTCATATCACCCACCACTGGAGAAGGCCACTTTCAGTTATTTCAGCCCAGCACCCAGACCAAGGATACAGGTCCCACAGCAAGGGAATCATGCGTCATATCACCCAAGACCGGAAAAGACCACTTTCAGTTATTACGGCCCAGCACCCAGACAGAGGAGAGAGGTCCCAAAGCAAGGAATCATGCGTCATATCACCCACCACTGGAGAAGGCCACTTTCAGTTATTTCAGCCCAGCACCCAGACAGAGGAGAGAGGTCCCACAGCAAGAAATCATGCGTCATATCACCCAACACCGGAGAAGGCCACTTTCAGTTATTTCGGCCCAGCACCCAGACAGAGGAGAGAGGTCGCACAGCAAGGAATCATGCGTCATATCACCCACCATCGGAGAAGGCCATATTCAGTTATTTCGGCCCAGCACCCAGACAGAGGAGAGAGGTCCCACAGCAAGGAATCATGCGTCATATCACCCACCACAGGAGAAGGCCACTTTCAGTTATTTCGGCCCAGCACCCAGACAGAGGAGAGGTCCCACAGCAAGGAATCATGCGTCATATCACCCACCACCGGAGAAGGCCACTTTCAGTTATTTCGGCCCCAGCACCCAGACCGAGGATACAGGTCCCACAGCAAGGAATCATGCGTCATATCACCCACCACTGGAGAAGGCCACTTTCAGTTATTTATGCCCCACCACCCAGACAGAGGAGAGAGGTCCCACAGCAAGGAATCATGCGTCATATCACCCACCACCGGAGAAGACCACTTTCAGTTATTACGGCCCCAGCACCCAGACACAGGAGAGAGGTCCCAAAGCAAGGAATCATGCGTCATATCACCCACCACCGGAGAAGGCCACTTTCAGTTATTTCGGCCCAGCACCCAGACAGAGGAGAGAGGTCGCACAGCAAGGAATCATGCGTCATATCACCCACCACCGGAGAAGGCCATATTCAGTTATTTCGGCCCAGCACCCAGACAGAGGAGAGAGGTCCCACAGCAAGGAATCATGCGTCATATCACCCACCACCGGAGAAGGCCACTTTCAGTTATTTCGGCCCAGCACCCAGACAGAGGAGAGAGGTCCCACAGCAAGGAATCAAGCGTCATATCACCCACCACCGGAGAAGGCCACTTTCAGTTATTTCGGCCCCAGCACCCAGACCGAGGAGAGAGGTCCCACAGCAAGGAATCATGCGTCATATCACCCACCACTGGAGAAGGCCACTTTCAGTTATTTCAGCCCAGCACCCAGACCAAGGATACAGGTCCCACAGCAAGGAATCATGCGTCATATCACCCAAGACCGGAAAAGACCACTTTCAGTTATTACGGCCCCAGCACCCAGACAGAGGAGAGAGGTCCCAAAGCAAGGAATCATGCGTCATATCACCCACCACTGGAGAAGGCCACTTTCAGTTATTTCAGCCCAGCACCCAGACAGAGGAGAGAGGTCCCACAGCAAGAAATCATGCGTCATATCACCCAACACCGGAGAAGGCCACTTTCAGTTATTTCGGCCCAGCACCCAGACAGAGGAGAGAGGTCGCACAGCAAGGAATCATGCGTCATATCACCCACCATCGGAGAAGGCCATATTCAGTTATTTCGGCCCAGCACCCAGACAGAGGAGAGGTCCCACAGCAAGGAATCATGCGTCATATCACCCACCACAGGAGAAGGCCACTTTCAGTTATTTCGGCCCAGCACCCAGACAGAGGAGAGAGGTCCCACAGCAAGGAATCATGCGTCATATCACCCACCACCGGAGAAGGCCACTTTCAGTTATTTCGGCCCCAGCACCCAGACCGAGGATACAGGTCCCACAGCAAGGAATCATGCGTCATATCACCCACCACTGGAGAAGGCCACTTTCAGTTATTTATGCCCCACCACCCAGACAGAGGAGAGAGGTCCCACAGCAAGGAATCATGCGTCATATCACCCACCACCGGAGAAGACCACTTTCAGTTATTACGGCCCCAGCACCCAGACACAGGAGAGAGGTCCCAAAGCAAGGAATCATGCGTCATATCACCCACCACCGGAGAAGGCCACTTTCAGTTATTTCGGCCTAGCACCCAGACAGAGGAGAGAGGTCCCACAGCAAGGAATCATGCGTCATATCACCCACCACTGGAGAAGGCCACTTTCAGTTATTTCAGCCCAGCACCCAGACAGAGGAGAGAGGTCCCACAGCAAGGAATCATGCGTCATATCACCCACCACCGGAGAAGGCCACTTTCAGTTATTTCGGCCCCAGCACCCAGACCGAGGATACAGGTCCCACAGCAAGGAATCATGCGTCATATCACCCACCACTGGAGAAGGCCACTTTCAGTTATTTATGCCCCACCACCCAGACAGAGGAGAGAGGTCCCACAGCAAGGAATCAAGCGTCATATCACCCACCACCGGAGAAGACCACTTTCAGTTATTACGGCCCCAGCACCCAGACAGAGGAGAGAGGTCCCAAAGCAAGGAATCATGCGTCATATCACCCACCACTGGAGAAGGCCACTTTCAGTTATTTCGGCCCAGCACCCAGACAGAGGAGAGAGGTCCCACAGCATGGAATCATGCGTCATATCACCCACCACCGGAGAAGGCCACTTTCAGTTATTTCGGCCCAGCACCCAGACCGAGGATACAGGTCCCACAGCAAGGAATCATGCGTCATATCACCCACCACTGGAGAAGGCCACTTTCAGTTATTTCAACCCAGCACACAGACCAAGGATACAGGTCCCACAGCAAGGAATCATGCGTCATATCACCCAAGACCGGAAAAGACCACTTTCAGTTATTACGGCCCCAGCACCCAGACAGAGGAGAGAGGTCCCAAAGCAAGGAAGCATGCGTCATATCACCCACCACTGGAGAAGGCCACTTTCAGTTATTTCAGCCCAGCACCCAGACAGAGGAGAGAGGTCCCACAGCAAGGAATCATGCGTCATATCACCCAACACCGGAAAAGGCCACTTTCAGTTATTTCGGCCCAGCACCCAGACAGAGGAGAGAGGTCGCACAGCAAGGAATCATGCGTCATATCACCCACCACCGGAGAAGGCCATATTCAGTTATTTCGGCCCAGCACCCAGACAGAGGAGAGAGGTCCCACAGCAAGGAATCATGCGTCATATCACCCACCACCGGAGAAGGCCACTTTCAGTTATTTCGGCCCAGCACCCAGACAGAGGAGAGAGGTCCCACAGCAAGGAATCATGCGTCATATCACCCACCACCGGAGAAGGCCACTTTCAGTTATTTCGGCCCCAGCACCCAGACCGAGGATACAGGTCCCACAGCAAGGAATCATGCGTCATATCACCCACCACTGGAGAAGGCCACTTTCAGTTATTTATGCCCCACCACCCAGACAGAGGAGAGAGGTCCCACAGCAAGGAATCATGCGTCATATCACCCACCACCGGAGAAGGCCACTTTCAGTTATTTCGGCCCCACCACCCAGACAGAGGAGAGGTTCATTCAACTTTGGGTTGCACCGCAAGATCATGGTAAAGTTAAAAAAATGAGGATTCAATAAAGAAGTGCCCCAGAGTACAAGAATACATGTTTGAGGGGGAGGCAGTTATAAATGTCTATTCTGCACAAGGGAGGCACAGGTCCTGTGGGATTCATGCCTGGTTCATTTTTATGAACGTCAGCTTGTCCACGTTGGCTGTGGACAGGCGGCTGCGTTTTTCAATAATGACGCCCCCTGCCGTGCTGAATACACGTTCAGACAAAACACTGGCCGGTGGGCAGGCCAGCACCTCCAAGGCATAACATGCTCACTCTGGCCACGTGGACAATTTGGAGACCCAGAAGTTGAATGGGGCCAAACCATCAGTCAGTACGTGGAGGGGTGTGCAGACGTACTGTTCAACCATGTTGGTGAAATGCTGCCTCCTGCTAACACGTTCCGTATCAGGTGGTGGTGCAGTTAGCTGTGGCGTGGAGACAAAACTTTTCCACATTTCTGCCATGCTAACCCTGCCCTCAGAGGAGCTGGACGCGACCAAGCTGCATTGGCGACCTCTTGCTCCTCCTCTGCCTTCGCCTTGGGCTTCCACCTGTTCCCCTGTGACATTTAGTAATGCTCAGGAGCGCCTCTACGAGTGTGCGCTTGTACTCGCGCATCTTCCTATCACGCTCCAGTGCAGGAAGTAAGGTGGGCACATTGTCTTTGTACTGGGGATCCAGCAGGGTGGCAACCCAGTAGTCCGCACACGCTAAAATGTGGGCAACTCTGATGTCGTTGCGCAGGCACTGCAGCATGCAGTTGCTCATGTGTGCCAGGCTCCCCAGAGGTAAGGACAAGCTGTCCTCTGTGGGAGGCGTATCGTCATCGTCCTCCGTATCCCCCCAGCCACGCACCACTGATGGGCCTGAGCTGTGTCGGGTGCAACCCCGCTGTGAATCTGCTTCATCCTCATCCTCCTCCACCTCCTCCTCATCCTCCTTGTCCTCCAGTAGTGGGCCCTGGCTGGCCACATTTGTACATGGCCTCTGCTGTTGCAAAAAACCTCCCTCTGAGCCACTTCTAACAGACTGGCCTGAAAGTGCTAAAAATGACCCCTCATCCTCCTCCTCCTCCTGGGCCACCTCCTCTTCCATCATCGCCCTAAGCGTTTTCTCAAGGAGACATAGAAGTGGTATTGTAACGCTGATAACGGTGTCATCGCCACTGGCCATGTTGGTGGAGTACTCGAAACAGCACAACAGGGCACACAGGTCTCGCATGGAGGCCCAATCATTGGTGGTGAAGTGGTGCTGTTCCGCAGTGCGACTGACGCGTGCGTGCTGCAGCTGAAACTCCACTATGGCTGCTGCTGCTCGCACAGTCTCTCCAGCATGTGCAAGGTGGAGTTCCACCTGGTTGGCACGTCGCATATGAGGCGGTAAGCGTGAAGGCCGAAGTTCCGCTGTAGCGCAGACAGGCGAGCAGCGGCAGGATGTGAACGCCGGAGGCGCGCACAGACGGCCCTCACTTTATGCAGCAGCTCTGACATGTCGGGGTGGTTGTGAATGAACTTCTGCACCACCAAATTCAGCACATGCGCCAGGCAAGGGATGTGCAAAAAAACCGGCTAGTCCCAGAGCTACGACGAGATTTCGCCCATTATCGCACACCACCAGGCCGGGCTTGAGGCCCACCGGCAGCAACCACTGGTCGGTCTGTTGTTCAATACCCCGCCACAACTCCTGCGCGGTGTGGAGCCTTTCCCCCAAACATATGAGTTTCAGAATGGCCTGCTGACGTTTACCCCAGGCCTTGCTGAAGTTGGTGGTGAAGGTGTGTGGCTGACTGGATGAGCTGGTGGAAGCAGAGGAGGAGGAAGCCGAGTAGGAGGAGGAGGCTACAGGAGGCAAAGAATGATGCCCTGTGATCCTTGGCGGCGGAAGGACGTGCGCCAAGGAACTCTCCGCCTGCGGCCCAGCCGCCACTACATTTACCCAGTGTGCAGTTAGGGAGATATAGCGTCCCTGGCCAAGCTTAATGGTCCACGTATCTGTGGTTAGGTGGACCTTGCCACAGATGGCGTTGCGCAGTGCACACTTGATTTTATCGGATACTTGGTTGTGCAGGGAAGGCACGGCTGTCTTGGAGAAGTAGTGGCGGCTGGGAACAACATACTGTGGGACAGCCATGGACATCAGCTGTTTGAAGCTGTCTGTGTCCACCAGCCTGAATGACAGTATTTCAATGACACATCCTCTGTTTGGTGGGCGGCAGGTGCCAACGTTCCTCCCGAGGCGGAGGAACAGGCCGAGGCAGCAGCAGAAGAGGGAGCAGGGGGAGCCTGAGTGAGTTCCTAGTTTTTAAGGTGTTTACTCCACTGTAGTTCATGCTTTGCATGTAGATGCCTGGTCATGCAGGTTGTGCTAAGGTTCAGAACGTTAATGCCTCGCTTCAGGATCTGATGGCACAGCATGCAAACCACTCGGGTCTTGTCGTCAGCACATTGTTTAAAGAAGTGCCATGCCAGGGAACTCCTTGAAGCTGCCTTTGGGGTGCTCGGTCCCTGATGGCGGTGGCAAGTAGCAGGCGAACTCTCTTGCCAGCGGCTGGTCTGCTTTTGCCCCCTGCTCCCTCTTTTGCTACGCTGTTGGCTCGGTCTCACCACTGCCTCTTCCTCTGAACTATGAAAGTCAATGGCACAACCTTCATTCCATGTGGGGTCTAGGACCTCATCGTCCCCTGCATCGTCTTCCACACATTCTTTCTCCCTGACCTCCTGTTCGGTCTGCACACTGCAGAAAGACGCAGCAGTTGGCACCTGTGTTTCGTCATCATCAGAGACTTGCGGACTCCGATGTGGTGGTATTCCCATGTCCTGATCATCAGGAAACATCAGTGGTTGTGCATCAGTGCATTCAATGTCTTCCACCACTGGGGAAGGGCTAGGTGGATTCCATTGGGAAACCCTGCCAGCAGAGTCTTCAAACAGCATAAGAGACTGCTGCATAACTTGAGGCTCAGACAGTTTCCCTGATATGCATGGGGGTGATGTGACAGACTGATGGGCTTGGTTTTCAGGTGCCACCTGTGCGCTTTCTGCGGAAGACTGGGAGGGAGATTATGTTGTGAATGTGCTGGATCCACTGTCAGCCACCCAATTGACTAGCGCCTGTACCTGCTCAGGCCTTACCATCCTTAGAACGGTATTGGGCCCCACCAAATATCGCTACAAAATTCTGGCGGGTACTGGAACCTGAGGTAGTTGGTTCACTAGGCTGTGGCAGAATGGCCACGTCCTCTCCCAGCACCAGAGGGTACGCTAATACCACCACGACCGCGTCCACGTCCCTTACTAGATGTTTTCCTCATTGTTACCGTTCACCAAGCACCACAATAAGAAAAAAAATATTTGACCCAATGTATTGATTTCAAATTCAGGCCTTTTTTTACAGGCACCTAACACTATCTGCCTATTTATTAATGTAGCGTATTACACTAATCCAGGCACAGCAGTAACCACTGATTTAGGGGAATATCTCTTTTAGGGCTAGTATTTAGGCCCTGTATGAAAGGTATCCTTTTATGGACAGATTTACACTTGGGCTGCAACAGCTCGAACACCAGATTCAGGGTATTGCTATTTTGGCAATTGAATTTCACCCCAGAACAAAATATATGTTTTTGCGGACACTATGAAACTTGGCCAGCCACAGCTGAAACCACTGATTTATGGTATTGCTATTTTGGCAATTGAATTTCACCCCAGAACAAAATATATGTTTTTGCGGACACTATGAAACTTGGCAGCCACAGCTGAAACGACTGATTTATGGTATTGCTATTTTGGCAATTGAATTTCACCCCAGGACAAAATATATGATTTTGCGGACACTATCAAACTTGGCCAGCCACAGCTGAAACCACTGATTTATGATATTGCTATTTTGGCAATTGAATTTCACCCCAGAACAAAATATATGTTTTTGCGGACACTATGAAACTTGGCCTGCAACAGCTGGGACACCAGATTCAGGGTATTGCTATTTTGGCAATTGAATTTCACCCCAGAACAAAATATATGTTTTTGCGGACACTATGAATCTTGGCCTGCAACAGCTGGGACACCAGATTCAGGGTATTGCTATTTTGGCAATTGAATTTCACCCCAGAACAAAATATATGTTTTGGCGGACACTATTATACTTTGCCAGCCACAGCTGAAACCATTGATTTATGGTATTGCTATTTTGGCAATTGAATTTCACCCCAGAACAAAATATATGTTTTTGCGGACACTATGAATCTTGGCCTGCAACAGCTGGGACACCAGATTCAGGGTATTGCTATTTTGGCAATTGAATTTCACCCCAGAACAAAATATGTTTTGGCGGACACTATTATACTTTGCCAGCCACAGCTGAAACCATTGATTTATGGTATTGCTATTTCGGCAATTGAATTTCACCCCAGAACAAAATATATGTTTTTGTGGACACTATGAAACTTGGCCTGCAACAGCTAGGACACCAGATTCAGGGTATTGCTATTTTGGCAATTGAATTTCACCCCACAGCAAACTATATGTTTTTGCGGACACTATGAAACTTGGCCTGCAACAGCTCGAACACCAGATTCAGGGTATTGCTATTTTGGCAATTGAATTTCACCCCACAACAAAATATATGTTTTTGCGGACACTATGAAACTTGGCCAGCCACAGCTGAAACCACTGATTTAGGTATTGCTATTTTGGCAATTGAATTTCACCTCAGAACAAAATATATGTTTTTGCGGACACTATGAAACTTTGCCTGCAACAGCTGGGACACCAGATTCAGGGTATTGCTATTTTGGCAATTGAATTTCACCCCAGAACAAAATATATTTTTTTGCGGACATTATGAAACTTTGCCTGCAACAGCTGGGACACCAGATTCAGGGTATTGCTATTTTGGCAATTGAATTTCACCCCACAACAAAATATATGTTTTTGCGGACACTATGAAACTTGGCCTGCAACAGCTAGGACACCAGATTCAGGGTATTGCTATTTTGGCAATTGAATTTCACCCCAGAACAAAATATATGTTTTTGCCGACTCTATGAATCTTGGCCTGCAACAGCTGGGACACCAAATTCAGGGTATTGCTATTTTGGCGATTGAATTTCACCCCAGAACAAAATATATGTTTTGGCGGACACTATTATACTTTGCCAGCCACAGCTGAAACCATTGATTGATGGTATTGCTATTTTGGCAATTGAATTTCACCCCAGAACAAAATATATGTTTTTGCGGACACTATGAATCTTGGCCTGCAACAGCTGGGACACCAGATTCAGGGTATTGCTATTTTGGCAATTGAATTTCACCCCACAACAAAATATATGTTTTTGCGGACACTATGAAACTTGGCCTGCAACAGCTGGGACACCAGATTCAGGGTATTGCTATTTTGGCAATTGAATTTCACCCCACAACAAAATATATGTTTTTGCGGACACTATGAAACTTTGCCAGCAACAGCTGGGACACCAGATTCAGGGTATTGCTCTTTTGGCAATTGAATTTCACCCCAGAACAAAATATATGTTTTTGCGGACACTATGAAACTTGGCCTGCAACAGCTGGGGCACCAGATTCAGGGTATTGCTATTTTGACAAATGAATTTCACCCCAGAACAGAATATATGTTTTTGCGGACACTATGAATCTTGGCCAGCCACAGCTGAAACCACTGATTTATGGTATTGCTATTTTGGCAATTGAATTTCACCTCAGAACAAAATATATGTTTTTGCGGACACTATGAAACTTGGCCTGCAACAGCTGGGACACCAGATTCAGGGTATTGCTATTTTGGCAATTGAATTTCACCCCAGAACAAAATATATGTTTTGGCGGACACTATTATACTTTGCCAGCCACAGCTGAAACCACTGATTTATGGTATTGCTATTTTGGCAATTGAATTTCACCACAGAAAATAATCTATCCTTTGCCAGACAGCAGACAGTATTAAACTTGGCTAGCCAAAGCTGGAACACCAGATTTACGGTATTGCTATTTTGGCAATTGAATTTCACCCCACAACAAAATATATGTTTTTGCGGACACTATGAAACTTGGCCTGCAACAGCTGGGACACCAGATTCAGGGTATTGCTATTTTGGCAATTGAATTTCACCCCACAAAAAAATATATGTTTTTGCGGACACTATGAAACTTGGCCAGCAACAGCTGGGACACCAGATTCAGGGTATTGCTATTTTGGCAATTGAATTTCACCCCAGAACAAAATATATGTTTTTGCGGACACTATGAAACTTGGCCTGCAACAGCTGGGACACCAGATTCAGGGTATTGCTATTTTGGCAATTGAATTTCCCCCCACAACAAAATATATGTTTTTGCGGACACTATAAAACTTGACCTGCAACAGCTGGGGCACCAGATTCAGGGTATTGCTATTTTGGCAATTGAATTTCACCCCACAACAAAATATATGTTTTTGCGGACAGTATGAAACTTGGCCTGCAACAGCTGGGACACCAGATTCAGGGTATTGCTATTTTGGCAATTGAATTTCACCCCACAACAAAATATATGTTTTTGCGAACACTATGAAACTTGGCCTGCAACAGCTGGAACACCAGATTCAGTGTATTGCTATTTTGGCAATTGTATTTCACCCCTTAATAAAATATAGAAATTGCTAGGGGTGAAATTGTTTCTAGGGGTGACAATTAGCACAGCCAAGCCCTTGATGTAGGATATAGCAAAAAAAAAACTAGTATTAATGGACTTGGTGGCAGCTTGTTCTGGTGCACCACAAGTCACAAAATGGCCGCCGATCACCCCAGAAAATAAGTGACAGAAAAACTCTCTGTGCAGCCTAAAAACCAGTGAGCAAGTAACTAGCAGAAGTTCAATCATTCACAGCTGTAGATCGATCAGTTCATTAGGTGCTGTTGCTGACTTTTCCCTGCCTAATCTCGCCCTGACAGAAGCTGCGTCCTCTCCCTACACTAATCAGAGCAGTGTGACGTGCGGCGCTACGTGACTCCAGCTTAAATAGAGACTGGGTCACATGCTGCACTTGGCCAATGACAGCCATGCCATTAGTAGGTATGGCTGTGATGGGCTCTTAGGGCAAGAAGTAAAACGCTAGCTGATTGGCTGCTGTGCAGCCCTTCAGAAAGCGGGAAGTAATCGCAGAACAACGAACCCAAACCCGAACTTTTTGAAAATGCTCGTGTCCGCGTCCCGGACACCCCAAAATTCGGTGTGAACCCGAACTATGCTCGAACTGTTCGCTTAACACTAATTGTACACCTTGATTTATCATGTGCGCCATGCAGGTTTGTCACCTTGCCTCGTTAGAGTTGTTTGGAAAACTTTCACTTTTGTTGTGGTAGCTGGTGTTCACGTGACTGTGGCGAAAAACTGCCAGACGGCAGAAAGTGTAACAAGGCTGGTGCCAGTCAAGTTTGACTTCACATCTTGAGCATGCCACTATAGTATCAGTGGCCTTACCAGTTCCTGAGCTAGCCATAATAGAAGCAGATCTGACCCTGGCAGTTTTTTGGAAGTTTCTGGATATACAGTATGTTGCCTCTGCTCTTTATTGCTGCTACTGACATTAACCTTCTCATTTGATGTTATCTCCTCGTCAGCCCTCCAATCCTGCATCCATGTCCTGTCTAACACACAATCATCATCATAGTCGTAATCCTCCCTGCCAATTTTATCAGTGATATGTCACCAATAGTGTTGAGCGGGTTCGTACCGAATTTTGGGGTGTTCGGGACCCGGACCCGAACATTTTCAAAAAAGTTCGGGTTCGGGTCCGTTTTTAAGCGATTTCTTCCCGCTTTCTGAAGGGCTGCACAGCCAATCAGCTAGCGTTTTACTTCTTGCCCTAAGAAGCCATCACAGCCATGCCTACTAATGGCATGGCTGTGATTGGTCAAGTGCAGCATGTGACCCAGCCTCTATTTAAGCTGGAGTCACGTAGCGCCGCACGTCACACTGCTCTGATTAGTGTAGGGAGAGGGCGCAGCTTCGGTGAGGGCAAGATTAGGCAGGGAAAAGTCAGCAAAACACCTAATGAAGTGAGCGATCTACAGCTGTGAATGATTCAACTTCTGCTAGTTAATTGCTCATAGTGTTGAGCGCGAATATTCGGCGAATTTTTTAGCGAATATCGGCGCCGCTAATTCGCGAATATTTCGAATATAGCGCTATAAATTCGCTATTTCGAATATTCGTTTTTTTTTTTTTTTTAGTTATATTTTTCTTTCCCACTTCCCAAAAGTAGTTCTTACCTGTCATGAGGATTCCTGGCTTCCTGGCTGCTCCAGTCAGTGCCCGTTGCCGCTTCTGCCGACTTCCGTGCTCATGGGCGTCCCCTTCCATGGGAAAATCTCTATATACTAAAATGTACTGTCGGATTTGAGGAATTACGTTGAAATCGCAATGCGATTAATTCAAGTTATATTAATCGCATTGCGATTTCAACTTAGAGATGGGTTTATAATGGGTCAGCTTGCTAGAATTACGAAGTTAACGAATATGGAATATAGCAGCAGTGCTAAGTTGAAATCGCAATGCGATTAATTTAACTTAAAGTATTCGCATTGCGATTTCAACTTAGCACTGCTAGTGCATAGCTATATATTCCATAATGGAATATATAGCTATGCACTAGCAGTGCTAAGTTGAAATCGCAATGCGAATACTTTAAGTTAAATTAATCGCATTGCGATTTCAACTTAGCACTGCTGCTATATTCCATATTCGTTAACTTCGTTAATTCTAGCAAGCTGACCCATTATAAACCCATCTCTAAGTTGAAATCGCAATGCGATTAATATAACTTGAATTAATCGCATTGCGATTTCAACGTAATTCCTCAAATCCGACAGTACATTTTAGTATATGGAGACGTTCCCATGGTGATGGGGACGCTCCATGAGCACAGAAGTTATGGTTGGCTTGGTAGAATTAGCGAGGATGACGAATATGACGAATGTATTCGTCATATTCCTCAAAACGAAGATAGCGAAGTATTCTACATCTTCGTTTTAGCTACCTATTCGTCAACTTCGCTAATTCGAGCAATCATCATCATTCATCAAATAGGAAGGTTGACTTACCAGAGAGCTGTGTTAAATTCGCTATGCGATTTTTTTTTAATACAATAATTATATTACTTGATATGATAATATTATTATAAGTATTCTATTTATTAAAAAAAAAAAATCGCATAGCGAATTAACTACAGCTATCTCTATAGTCAACCTTCCTATTTGATTGCTAGAATTAGCGAGGTTGACGAATATGACGAATGTATTCGTCATATTCCTCAAAACGAAGATAACGAAGTATTCTACATCTTCGTTTTAGCAACCTATTCGTCAACTTCGCTAATTCTAGCAATCAAATAGGAAGGTTGACTATAGAGACAGCTGTGTTAAAAATTACGCTATGCGATTTTTTTTTTTAATACAATAATTATATTACTTGATATGATAATATTATTATAAGTATTCTATTTATTAAAAAAAAAAATCGCATAGCAATTTAACACAACTGTCTCATTAGTCAACCTTCCTATTTGATTGCTAGAATTAGCGAAGTTGACGAATAGGTTGCTAAAGCGAAGATGTAGAATACTTCGTTATCTTCGTTTTGAGGAATATGACGAATACATTCGTCATATTCGTCATCCTCGCTAATTCTAGATATGAAACCAATAGGAAAGTAGCCTTAAGTACAAATCGCAATATGCGATTATTTAAATCGCATTTTAATCGCGATAACTAGAAAAAATGACGAATATTCGATTTCGACGAATATGAAACGAATATTCATTCGAATATTCGCGAATTTCGTCGAAATCGAATATGGCACCTGCCGCTCATCACTAATTGCTCACTGGTTTTTAGGCTGCACAGAGCGTTTTTCTGTCACTTTGATCGGCGGCCATTATGTGTCTTGTGGTGCACCAGCACAAGCTGCCACCAAGTACGTCAATCTATCAATACTAGTTTTTTTTTTTTTGCTATATCCTACATCAGGGGCTTGGCTGTGCTTATTGTCCCCTAGAAACTCAGGATAGAAATTTCTATATTTTATTAAGGGGTTAAATTCAACTGCCAAAATAGCAATCCCCTAAATCTGGTGTTCCAGCTTTGGCTAGCCAAGTGTAATACTGTCTGCTGTCTGGCAAAGGATAGATTTTTTTCTGTGGTGAAATTCAATTGCCAAAATAGCAATCCCTAAATCTGGTGTTCCAGCTGTGACTGGACAAGTTTCATAGTGTCCGTCATAGGATATATTATTCTCTGCGGTGAAATTCAATTGCCAAAATAGCAATACCCTGAATCTGGTGTTCCAGCTGTGACTGAACAAGTTTAATAGTGTCCGTCAAAGGATTTATTATTTTCTGCGGTTAAATTCAGTTGCAAAAAAAGAAATACAGTAAAACTGTTGTTCCAGCTTTTGCAGGCCTAGTTTAAATCTGTCCGTAAAAGGGTATATTTTGTTCTGGGGTGAAATTTAATTGCCAAAATAACAATACCCGGAATCTGTTGTTCCAGCTGTGGCTGGACAATTTCCCTAGTGTCCGTCAAAGGATATATTATTTTCTTGGGTGAAAGTCAGTAGCAAAAATAGAAATAGAGTAAATCTAGTGTCCCAGCAGTGGCTGGCCAAGTTTAATAGTGAATACGGCAAAGGATATATTTTTTCTGGGGTGCAAATAAATTTCTAAAATAGCAATACCATAAATCAGTGGTTTCAGCTGTGGCTG
Organism: Bufotes viridis; assembly: GCA_033119425.1. Classification (NCBI taxonomy): domain Eukaryota; kingdom Metazoa; phylum Chordata; class Amphibia; order Anura; family Bufonidae; genus Bufotes; species Bufotes viridis. Next base: position 178,487,892 of record CM065590.1, read on the forward strand.
ACCAAGTTTAACCAGTACAGGACCGCCTAATGCACGGAGGCGTCCGGCTGGCGGTCCTGTTGTTCTGGCCGGACGCATCCGTGCGTCATCTTGCGAGACGCGAGATTTGCTGTGAACGCGCGCGGCTCTGCAGTTATACTGCAGCCTGCCAGCGATGATCAATCGCTGGCAGGCTGTAGATTAAATAAATGAATTCAAACAGGTATATCAGACACTATTTTGTTAACAGCGTCTGATGTACCTGAGCCCTTCAGAAAGCGGGAAGTAATCGCAGAACAACGAACCCAAACCCGAACTTTTTGAAAATGCTCGTGTCCGCGTCCCGGACACCCCAAAATTCGGTGTGAACCCGAACTATGCTCGAACTGTTCGCTTAACACTAATTGTACACCTTGATTTATCATGTGCGCCATGCAGGTTTGTCACCTTGCCTCGTTAGAGTTGTTTGGAAAACTTTCACTTTTGTTGTGGTAGCTGGTGTTCACGTGACTGTGGCGAAAAACTGCCAGACGGCAGAAAGTGTAACAAGGCTGGTGCCAGTCAAGTTTGACTTCACATCTTGAGCATGCCACTATAGTATCAGTGGCCTTACCAGTTCCTGAGCTAGCCATAATAGAAGCAGATCTGACCCTGGCAGTTTTTTGGAAGTTTCTGGATATACAGTATGTTGCCTCTGCTCTTTATTGCTGCTACTGACATTAACCTTCTCATTTGATGTTATCTCCTCGTCAGCCCTCCAATCCTGCATCCATGTCCTGTCTAACACACAATCATCATCATAGTCGTAATCCTCCCTGCCAATTTTATCAGTGATATGTCACCAATAGTGTTGAGCGGGTTCGTACCGAATTTTGGGGTGTTCGGGACCCGGACCCGAACATTTTCAAAAAAGTTCGGGTTCGGGTCCGTTTTTAAGCGATTTCTTCCCGCTTTCTGAAGGGCTGCACAGCCAATCAGCTAGCGTTTTACTTCTTGCCCTAAGAAGCCATCACAGCCATGCCTACTAATGGCATGGCTGTGATTGGTCAAGTGCAGCATGTGACCCAGCCTCTATTTAAGCTGGAGTCACGTAGCGCCGCACGTCACACTGCTCTGATTAGTGTAGGGAGAGGACGCAGCTTCGGTGAGGGCAAGATTAGGCAGGGAAAAGTCAGCAAAAACACCTAATGAAGTGAACGATCTACAGCTGTGAATGATTCAACTTCTGCTAGTTAATTGCTCATAGTGTTGAGCGCGAATATTCGAAAAGCGAATTTTTTTAGCGAATATCGGCACTTCGCTAATTCGCGAATATTTCGAATATAGCGCTATAAATTCGCTATTTCGAATATTCGTTTTTTTTTTTTTTTTTTTTTAGTTATATTTTTTTCTTTCCCACTTCCCAAAAGTAGTTCTTACCTGTCATGAGGATTCCTGGCTTCCTGGCTGCTCCAGTCAGTGCCCGTTGCCGCTTCTGCCGACTTCCGTGCTCATGGAGCGTCCCCTTCCATGGGAAAATCTCTATATACTAAAATGTACTGTCGGATTTGAGGAATTACGTTGAAATCGCAATGCGATTAATTCAAGTTATATTAATCGCATTGCGATTTCAACTTAGAGATGGGTTTATAATGGGTCAGCTTGCTAGAATTAACGAAGTTAACGAATATGGAATATAGCAGCAGTGCTAAGTTGAAATCGCAATGCGATTAATTTAACTTAAAGTATTCGCATTGCGATTTCAACTTAGCACTGCTAGTGCATAGCTATATATTCCATAATGGAATATATAGCTATGCACTAGCAGTGCTAAGTTGAAATCGCAATGCGAATACTTTAAGTTAAATTAATCGCATTGCGATTTCAACTTAGCACTGCTGCTATATTCCATATTCGTTAACTTCGTTAATTCTAGCAAGCTGACCCATTATAAACCCATCTCTAAGTTGAAATCGCAATGCGATTAATATAACTTGAATTAATCGCATTGCGATTTCAACGTAATTCCTCAAATCCGACAGTACATTTTAGTATATGGAGACGTTCCCATGGTGATGGGGACGCTCCATGAGCACAGAAGTTATGGTTGGCTTGGTAGAATTAGCGAGGATGACGAATATGACGAATGTATTCGTCATATTCCTCAAAACGAAGATAACGAAGTATTCTACATCTTCGTTTTAGCTACCTATTCGTCAACTTCGCTAATTCTAGCATCATCATTCATCAAATAGGAAGGTTGACTATAGAGACAGCTGTGTTAAATTCGCTATGCGATTTTTTTTTTTAATACAATAATTATATTACTTGATATGATAATATTATTATAAGTATTCTATTTATTAAAAAAAAATCGCATAGCTAATTTAACACAGCTGTCTCATTAGTCAACCTTCCTATTTGATTGCTAGAATTAGCGAAGTTGACGAATAGGTTGCTAAAACGAAGATGTAGAATACTCGCTATCTTCGTTTTGAGGAATATGACGAATACATTCGTCATATTCGTCATCCTCGCTAATTCTAGATATGAAACCAATAGGAAAGTAGCCTTAAGTACAAATCGCAATATGCGATTATTTAAATCGCATTTTAATCGCGATAACTAGAAAAAATGACGAATATTCGATTTCGACGAATATGAAACGAATATTCATTCGAATATTCGCGAATTTCGTCGAAATCGAATATGGCACCTGCCGCTCATCACTAATTGCTCACTGGTTTTTAGGCTGCACAGAGCGTTTTTCTGTCACTTTGATCGGCGGCCATTATGTGTCTTGTGGTGCACCAGCACAAGCTGCCACCAAGTACGTCAATCTATCAATACTAGTTTTTTTTTTTTTGCTATATCCTACATCAGGGGCTTGGCTGTGCTTATTGTCCCCCCTAGAAACTCAGGATAGAAATTTCTATATTTTATTAAGGGGTTAAATTCAACTGCCAAAATAGCAATCCCCTAAATCTGGTGTTCCAGCTTTGGCTAGCCAAGTGTAATACTGTCTGCTGTCTGGCAAAGGATAGATTTTTTTTCTGTGGTGAAATTCAATTGCCAAAATAGCAATCCCCTAAATCTGGTGTTCCAGCTGTGACTGGACAAGTTTCATAGTGTCCGTCATAGGATATATTATTCTCTGCGGTGAAATTCAATTGCCAAAATAGCAATACCCTGAATCTGGTGTTCCAGCTGTGACTGAACAAGTTTAATAGTGTCCGTCAAAGGATTTATTATTTTCTGCGGTTAAATTCAGTTGCAAAAAAAGAAATACAGTAAAACTGTTGTTCCAGCTTTTGCAGGCCTAGTTTAAATCTGTCCGTAAAAGGGTATATTTTGTTCTGGGGTGAAATTTAATTGCCAAAATAACAATACCCGGAATCTGTTGTTCCAGCTGTGGCTGGACAATTTCCCTAGTGTCCGTCAAAGGATATATTATTTTCTTGGGTGAAAGTCAGTAGCAAAAATAGAAATAGAGTAAATCTAGTGTCCCAGCAGTGGCTGGCCAAGTTTAATAGTGTACGGCAAAGGATATATTTTTTTTCTGGGGTGCAAATAAATTTCTAAAATAGCAATACCATAAATCAGTGGTTTCAGCTGTGGCTGACCAAGTTTAACCAGTACAGGACCGCCTAATGCACGGAGGCGTCCGGCTGGCGGTCCTGTTGTTCTGGCCGGACGCATCCGTGCGTCATCTTGCGAGACGCGAGATTTGCTGTGAACGCGCGCGCGGCTCTGCAGTTATACTGCAGCCTGCCAGCGATGATCAATCGCTGGCAGGCTGTAGAAGTTAAATAAATGAATTCAAACAGGTATATCAGACACTATTTTGTTAACAGCGTCTGATGTACCTGCTACCTGGTCCTCTGGTGGTCCCATTTGCTGGGATCGACCACCAAAGGACCAGGTAGCTCTGTAAAGTAGCACCAAGCACCACACTACACCCCCCTGTCACTTATTAACCCCTTGTTAACCCCTGATCACCCAATATAGACTCCCTGATCACCCCCTGTAACTGATCACCCCCCTGTAAGGCTCCATTCACATGTCCATATGTGTTTTACGGATCCACAAAACACGGACACCGGCAATGTGCTTTCCGCATTTTGCAGATCCGCACATTGCCAGAACTATATAGAAAATGCCTTTTCTTGTCCGCAATTGCGGACAAGAATAGGACAAGTTCTATATTTTTGCGGAACGGAAGTGCAGACCCGGAAGTGGGGATCTGCAATTCCAGATCTGAGCAGGACAAAGTCTATCCCCATAGAAATGAATGGGTCCGAAATTCCGTTCCACAAACAGAATTGTGGACGTGTGAATGGCCAGTTAGTTAGCTACTTATTAGGTAGTTAGCGCCCAGCCAACCGCACCGCAGTCAGAGATTTTTTTAACCACATTGATCGATGCAAATGAAGAAATCTGTGCCGTTTATTTTTTTTTTGCCCAGAGGCTAAACTGAAAAAAAAATCTCATTACCAGTATGCTCAATATAAGGAAAATAGCAGAAACTCCTCATGCTGGCCATACATGTAATGATTGCGGAGACCCTCAAATGCCAGGGCAGTACAAACACCCCACAAGTGAACCTATTTTGGAAAGAATACACCCCAAGGTATTCCGTGAGGGGTATGGTGAGTTCATGTAAAATTTTATTTTGTGTCACAAGTTAGTGGAATATGAGACTTTGTAAAAAAAAACATAAAAAATTATATCAATTTCCACTAACTTGTGCCAAAAAAAATAAAAATTTCGGTGAACTCGCCATGAACCTCACAGAATACCTTGGGGTGTCTTCTTTCCAAAATGGGGTCACATGTGGGGTATTTATACTGCCCTGGCATTTTAGGGGCCCTAAAGCGTGAGAATCCAAATGCCTAAAAATTCCCTGTGAAATCCTAAAGGTACTCATTGAAATTAGGGCCCCTTTGCGTATCTTGGCTGCAAAAAAGTGTCACTCATGTGGTATAGTCGTACTCAGGAGAAGTAGGGCAATGTGTTTTGGGGTGTATTTTTATATATACCCATACTTTGTGTGAGAAATATCGCTGTAAACGACAACTTTTTAATTTTTTTTATACAAAGTTGTCAATTTACAGAGATATTTCTCTTACCCGACATGGGTATATGTAAAAATACACACCCCAAACACATTGCCCTACTTCTCCTGAGTACGGCAATACCACATGTCTGACACTTTTCTGCAGCCTAGGTGCGCAAAGGGGCTGAAAGTCCAGCGAGTACCTTTAGTCCCCTTTTTACACGGGCGTGATTTCCGCGCAGGTGCAATGCGTGAGGTGGACGCATTGCACACGCACTGAATCCGGACCCATTCATTTCTATTCGGCTGTGCACATGAGCGGTGATTTTCACACATCACTTCTTCGTTGCGTAAAAATCGCAGCATGCTCTATATTTTGCGTTTTTCACGCAACGCAAGCCCCATAGAAGTGAATAGGGCTGCGGGAAAATCACAAGCATCCGCAAGCAAGTGCGGATGCAGTGCGATTTTCCCACATGGTTGCAAAGCGACGGGACCCGATCTTCATTATTTTCCCTTATAACATGGTTATAAGGGAAAATAATAGCATTCTTAATAAAGAATGCTTTGTAGAATGAGGATTAAGGGGTTAAAAATAAAAAACTTATCTTACCTTAGACACTTGATCGAGTAGATGCCGATCTCTCTTCTCACTTCAAGCATTAGCTGTAGTCTAAAGGACCAGTGATGACGTCACATCACATGGTCCAATCACATGGTCCATCACCCAGACAGCGGAGAGACGACCCACAGCAAGGAATCATGCGTCATATCACCCACCACAGGAGAAGGCCACTTTCAGCTATTTAGGCCCCACCACCCAGACAGAGGAGAGGGGTCCCACAGCAAGGAATAAGGCGTCATATCACCCACCACTGGAGAAGGCCACTTTGCGTTATTTAGGCCCCAGCACCCAGACAGAGGAGAGAGGTCCCACAGCAAGGAATCATGCGTCATATCACTCAACACTGGAGATGGCCACTTTCAGTTATTTAGGCCCCAGCACCCAGACAGAGGAGAGAGGTCCCACAGCAAGGAATAAGGCGTCATATTACCCACTAGTGATGTCGCGAACATAAAATTTTCAGTTCGCGAACAGCGAACGCGAACTTCCGCAAATGTTCGCGAACTGGCGAACCGGGCGAACCGCCATAGACTTCAATAGACAGGCGAATTTTCAAACCCACAGGGACTCTTTCTGGCCACAATAGTGATGAGAAAGTTGTTTCAAGGGGTCTAACACCTGGACTGTGGCATGCCGGAGGGGGATCTATGGCAAAACTCCCATGGAAAATTACGTAGTGGACGCAGAGTCGGGTTTTAATCCATAAAGGGCATAAATCAACTAACATTCCTAAATTGTTTGGAATAACGTGCTTTAAAACATCCAGTGTGTGTATACGATCAGGTATGATGTTGTATCGATCAGGTAGTGTAAGGGTTACGCCCGCTTCACAGACATTGACAGACCAAACTCCCCTTTTAATGCACCGCAAACAACCGCAAACAGTCCATTTGCACAACCGCAAACTCCCCATTTGCACAAGGTTGGATACCAAGCTAGCCACGTCCCGGTGATGTCATTGAAGGTTTCTTCCTCCACCCAGCCACGTACAACACCAAGGGTCCCCGAAAGGTCAATTGAATTGATTTTTCGAATGGGGAGATGGTTAAAAAAACGCTGGCTCCCTCCCCTTTGTTTTTATCCATGGTGACTGCGTCTGCGCCGTGCAATTTACTGTCACACCAGATATGAGTGGTATTTTCTGTAGTACTATTCTCATCAGTTTAATCCCTCTAACGTCCCCAATCTGGGGGCCATTTATTGAATTGATTTTTCGAACAGGGAGATGGTAAAAAAAACGCTGGCTCCCTCCACTCTGTTTTAATCCATGGTCACTGCGTCTGCGCCATGCAATTTACTGTCACACCCGATATGAGTGGTATTTTCTGTAGTACTATTCTCATCAGTTTAATCCCTCTAACGTCCCATATCAGGGATTGCCTTTTGTGAAAAAATTTTTAGACCGGGTACATTCGACTGCCTTCACAGTGACAGACCAAACTCTCATACACCAAACAAATTTGATTTCAGGAACCGGGAGATGGAAAAAGCAGCTTGGTCGGTCCTCTTACTCCCAAATTGGGGCACTGCGCGTGCACGGAGCAATGTGCTGTGACACCCTATATGAGTGGTGTCTTAACTAGTACTATTCCTATCAGTTTAATCCCTGTTACGGACCCTATCCGGGATCGTGTGCCGAATTAGACTAATGTGTAAAAATTAAATGCCTTATTTATCGGCAAGCTACTGTGCCACCCGGTATCAGTGGTTGGCACTGGCAGTGGGCACACTACAGTCAGTGGAAGAGGGCCTGACACACACTGGCAGCAGGCAAGCAACTGAATTTAGACTACTGTCTAAAAATTAAATGCCTTATTTATCGGCAAGCTACTGTGCCACCCGGTATCAGTGGTTGGCACTGGCAGTGGGCACACTACAGTCAGTGGAAGCGGGCCTGACACACACTGGCAGCAGGCAAGCAACTGAAATTACACTAAAGTGTAAAAATTAAATGCCTTTTTTTTATGCAAATTACTGTGCCACACGGGATGACAGGGGTGGGCACTGGCAGTGGGCACACTACAGTCAGTGGAAGTCAGCCTGACACACACTGGCAGGCAACTAACCTTAGATTAAAGTGTAAAAATTAAGTGCCTTTTTTTTAAGCAAAGTCCTGTGCCACACGGTATGACAGGGGTGGGCACTGGCAGTGGGCACACTACAGTCAGTTGAAGTCGGCCTGACACACACTGGCAGCAGGCAAGCAGCTGAAATTACACTAAAGTGTAAAAATTAAATGCCTTTTTTATGCAAAGTCCTGTGCCAGCCGGTATGAGTGGTGGGCACTGGCAGTGAGCACACTACAGTCAGTGGAAGTCAGCCTGACACACACTGGCAGGCAACTAACCTTAGATTAAAGTGTAAAAATTAAGTGCCTTTTTTTGATGCAAAGTCCTGTGCCACACGGAATGACAGGGGTGGGCACTGGCAGTGGGCACACTACAGTCTGTGGGCCTGCACACAGACTGGCCTGCCTCCTCACACACAGGCAGGCCAGGCAACTGCAATATGTATATAAAGGGAAAAAAAAAGCAGACTAATGTTGCAGCCCTAAAAAGGGCTTTTTGGGGTGCTGTCAGGACGCTGTCCTTACAGCAGAGATCAGAAGAGTCTTTCAGGACTGGAGTGGACACTGAATACACTAGCCTAGCTATCGATTTCCCAATTAAATCAGCAGCAATTACACTCTCCCTCCTCTCACTAAGACTGCAGCTTCAGAATGAATCTAAAATGGATGCTATGCAGGAGGTGGGAGGGTCTGGGAGGGAGGGTATGCTGCTGATTGGCTGGAATGTGTCTGCTGACTGTGAGGTACAGGGTCAAAGTTTGCTCAATGATGATGTATAGGGGGCGGACCGAACATCGCATATGTTCGCCCGGCAGAGGCGAATGCGAACAAGCTATGTTCGCCGGGAACTGTTCGCCGGCGGATAGTTCGGGCCATCTCTATTACCCACCACTGGAGATGGCCACTTTCAGTTATTTAGGCCCCAGAACCCAGACAGAGGAGAGAGGTCGCATGGCAGAAGTTCAGGCTTCATGTCACCCACCATTGTAACAGGCCACTTTCAGTTATTTAGGCCCCGGCGCCCAGATTGAGGAGAGGTTCATTCAACTTTGGGTTGCACCGCAAGATCATGGTAAAGATTAAAAAAATGAGGATTCAATAAAGAAGTGCCCCGGAGTACAAACATACATGGTTGAGGGGGAGGCAGTTATAAATGTTTATTCTGCACAAAGGATGGACAGGCCAGCACCTCCAAGGCAAAAAATGTTAACTCTGGCCACGTGGACAATTTGGAGACCCAGAAGTTGAATGGGGCCAAACCATCAGTCAGTACGTGGAGGGGTGTGTACGTTGTCTTTGTACCGTGGATCCAGCAGGGTGGCAACCCAGTAGTCCGCACACATTAAAATGTGGGCAACTCTGCTGTCGTTGCGCAGGCACTGCAGCATGTAGTCACTCATGTGTGCCAGGCTCCCCAGAGGTAAGGACAAGCTGTCCACTGTGGAAGGCGTATCGTCATCATCCTCCGTATCCCCCCAGCCACGCACCAGTGATGGGCCTGAGCTGTGTCGGGTGCCACCCCGCTGTAAACCTGCTTCATACTCATCCACCTCATCCTCCTCGTCCTCCAGTAGAGGGTCCTGGCTGGCCACATTTGTACCTGGCCTCTGCTGTTGCAAAAAACCTCCCCCTGAGCCACTTCTAAGAGATTGGCCTGAAAGTGCTAAAAATGACCCCTCATCCTCCTCCTCCTGGGCCACCTCCTCTTCCATCATCGCCCTAAGCGTTTTCTCAAGGCGACATAGAAGTGGTATTGTAACGCTGATAACGGGATCATCGCCACTGGCCATGTTGGTGGAGTACTCGAAACAGCGCAACAGGGCACACAGGTCTCGCATGGAGGCCCAATCATTGGTGGTGAAGTGGTGCTGTTCCGCAGTGCGACTGACGCATGCGTGCTGCAGCTGAAACTCCTCTATGGCCTGCTGCTGCTCGCACAGTCTCTCCAGCATGAGCAAGGTGGACTTCCACCTGGTGGCCACGTCGCATATGAGGCGGTGAGCGGGAAGGCCGAAGTTCCGCTGTATCGCAGACAGGCGAGCAGCAGCAGGATGTGAACGCCGGAAGCGCGCACAGACGGCCCGCACTTTATGCAGCAGCTCTGACATGTCGGGGTAGTTGTGAATGAACTTCTGCACCACCAAATTAAACACATACGCCAGGCAAGGGATTTGCGTCAAACCAGCTAGTCCCAGAGCTGTGACGAGATTTTGCCCATTATCGCACACCACCAGGCCGGGCTTGAGGCCCACCGGCAGAAACCACTCGTCGGTCTGTTGTTTAATACCCCGCCACAACTCCTGCGCGGAGTGGGCCTATCCCCCAAACATATGAGTTTCAGAATGGCCTGCTGACGTTTACCTGCTGTGCTGAAGTTGGTAGTGAAGGTGTGTGGCTGACTGGATGAGCTGGTGGAAGCAGAGGAGGAGGAAGCCGAGTAGGAAGAGGAGGCTACAGGAGGCAAAGAATGATGCCCTGCGATCATTGGCTGTGGAAGGACGTGCACCAAGGAACTCTCCGCCTGTGGCCCAGCCGCCACTACATTTACCCAGTGTGCAGTTAGGGAGATATAGCATCCCTGGTCCATGTATCTGTGGTTAGGTGGACCTTGCCACAGATCGCGTTGGCAAGTGCACACTTGATTTTATCGGATACTTGGTTGTGCAGGGAAGGCACGGCTGTCTTGGAGAAGTAGTGGCGGCTGGGAATAACATACTGTGGGACAGCCATGGCCATTAGCTGTTGGAAGCTGTCTGTGTCCACCAGCCTGAATGACAGCATTTCAATGGCCAGTAGTTTAGAAATGCTGGCATTCAGGCCCAGGGCTCGAGGGTGGCTAGGTTGGAATTTACGCTTTCTCTTCAAGGTTTGTGAGATGGAGAGCTGAACGCTGCTGTGTGACATGGTGGAGATGCTTGGTGATGCAGGTGGTGGTGTCGGTGGCACATCCTCTGTTTGGTGGGCGGCAGGTGCCAACATTCCTCCCGAGGTGGAGGAAGAGGCCAAGGCAGCAGCAGAAGAGGGAGCAGGGGGAGCCTGAGTGAGTTCTTTGCTTTTAAGGTGTTTACTCCACTGAAGTTCATGCTTTGCATCATCTTCCACACAGTCGTTCTCCCTGACCTCCTGTTCGGTCTGCACACTGCAGAAAGACACAGCAGTTGGCACCTGTGTTTCGTCATCATCAGAGACGTGCAAACTCCGATGAGGTGGTATTCCCATGTCCTCATCATCTGGAAACATCAGTAGTTGTGCATCAGTGCATTCTATGTCTTCCACCACTGGGGAAGGGCTAGGTGGATTCCCTTGGGAAACCCTGCCAGCAGAGTCTTCAAACAGCATAAGAGACTGCTGCATAACTTGAGGGTCAGACAGTTTCACCCCAGAAAAAAATATATCCTTTGCAGGACACTATGAAACTTGGCCAGCCACAGCTGAAACCACTGAGTTATGGTATTGCTATTTTGGTAATTGAATTTCACGCCAGAACAAATTATACCCTGTTACGGACAGATTTAACCGAGGCCTGAAACTACTGGAACACCAGATTAAGGGTATTGCTATTTTGGCAATTGAATTTTACCCCAGAACAAAATATATGTTTTTCCGGACACTAATATACTTTGCCAGCCACTGCTGGGACAGACACCAGATTTATGGTATTGCTATTTTGGCAACTGAATTTCACCGCAGAGAAAAATATACCCTGTATGGACAGATTTAAACTAGGCCTGCAACTGATGGAACACCAGATTCAGGGTATTGCTATTTTGGCAATTGAATTTCACCGTATTTACCGTATTACACTAATACAGGCACAGCAGTAACCACTGATTTAGGGGAATATCTATTGTAAGGCTAGTATTTAGGCCCTGGATGAAAGGTATCCTTTTATGGACAGATTTACACTTGGAGATGCACTGTAGCGTGTGAAAAAATATGTAGGATTATGCCTTCAGCAATTGTATTTTAACACTTTGTGTAATATACCATTTAACGGACCGAAATACAATGGGAGATGCACGGTAGCATGTGAAGTTATTGAGGATGACCCTCTCAGCACTTGTATATACACCTTGAGTGTAATATACCCTTTTACAGACAGATTAACACTTGGCCTGCAACAGCTGGAACACCAGATTCAGGGTATTGCTATATTAGCAAGTGAATTTCACCCCAGAACAAAATATATCCTTTGTAGGACACTATGAAACTTGGCCAGCCACTGCTGAAACCACTGATTTATGGTATTGCTATTTGGGCAATTGAGTTTCACCTCAGAAAAAAATATACCCTGTTACAGACAGATTTAAACTAGACCTGCAACTGCTGGAACACCAAATTCAGGATATTGCTATGTTGGCAATTGAAGTTCACCCCAGAACAAAATATATGTTTTGCCGAACACTAATATACTTCGCCAGCCACTGCTGGGACACCATATTTATGGTTTTGCTATTTTGGCAATTGAATTTCACCCCAGAAAAAAATATACCCTGTTACGAAAAGATTTAAACTAGGCCTGCAACTGCTGGAACACCAGATTCAGGGTATTGCTATTTTGGAAATGGAATTTCACCACAGAACAAAATATATGTTTTGCCGGACACAATTATACTTTGCCAGCCACTGCTGGGACACCAGATTTATGGTAATGCTATTTTGGCAATTTAATTTCACCCCAGAATAAAATATATACTTTGCAGGACTCTATAAAACTTGGCTAGCCACCGCTGAAACCACTGATTAATGGTATTGCTATTTTGGAAATTGAATTTCACCCCAGAAAAAAATGTATCCTTTGCAGGACACTATAAAATTTGGCCAGCCACAGCTGAAACCACTTATTTATGGTATTGCTGTTTTGGTAATTGAATTTCACCCCAGAACAAAATATATGTTTTGCCGGACACAATTATACTTTGGCAGCCACTGCTGGTACACCAGATTTATGGTATTGCTATTTTGCCAATTAAATTTCACCCCAGAAAAAAATATACCCTGTTACGTTCAGATTTAAACTAGGCCTGCAACTGATGGAACACAAGATTCAGGGTATTGCTATTTTGGAAATGGAATTTCACCCCAGAACAAAATATATGTTTTGCCGGACACTATTATGCTTTGCCAGCCACTGCTGGGACACCAGATTAATGGTATTGCTATTTTGCCAATTGAATTTCACCCCAGAACAAAATATATGTTTTGCCGGACACTATTAGGCCCCTTTCACACGGGCGAGTTTTCCGCGCGGGTGCAATGCGTGAGGAGGACGCATTGCACTCGCACTGAATCCGGACCCATTCATTTCTATGGGGCTGTGCACATGAGCGGTGATTTTCACGCATCACTTCTGCGTTGCGTGAAAATCGCAGCATGTTCTATATTCTGCGTTTTTCACGCAACGCAGGCCCCATAGAAGTGAATGGGGATGCGGGAAAATCGCAAGCATCCGCAACCAAGTGCGGATGCGTTGCGATTTTCCCGCATTGTTGCTTAGCAACGGGACCCAATCTCTATTATTTCCCCTTATAACATGGTTATAAGGGAAATAATAGCATTCTTAATAAAGAATGCATTATTAAATGATGAGGAAGGGTTAAAAATAATAAAAGTTAACTTACCTTAGCCACTTGATCGCGTAGTCGCGATCTGTCCTCTCTTCCCTGCAGCATCGATGATCTAAGGACCTGTAATGATGCACAGCATCACATGGCCCAATCACTGCTCCATCACTATGGTGATGGAGCATGTGATTGGTCCATGTGACCATGTGACATCATCCAAAGTCCTAATCACTATCCTCAGGCTGTGGATAGTGCTTAGGACCTTGGATGATGTCACGTGGTCACATGGACCAATCATGCTCCATCACCATAGTGATGGAGCAGGTGATTGGGCCATGTGATGCTGTGACATCATTACAGGTCCTTTACATCTTTCAAGCTAACGGAGAGGAGGCCGGGCTTCGCGATCAAATGGACCAGGTAAGTTATGATTAGTTTATTATTTTTAACCCATTCTGCACCGGGTTCAACATTAGGGAGATGGCCAAGGGTATTATTTTACATTATAACTATGTTATAATGTGAAATAATACCAGCGGGACAATTTCTGACCCAAACATGCACTTCTGTGAAGAAGTGCAGGTTCGGGTCTGGGTACCAAAAGTGCCGATTTTTCTCCCGCGCGTGCAAAACGCATGACAGCGCTTTGCACTCGCAGGGAAAAATCGCGGCAATTCCCGCAACGCACCCGCACTGTTTGACGGAGTGCACCCCCAACGCCCGTCTGAAAGAGGCCTTATACTTTGCCAGGCACTGCTGGGACACCAGATTTATGGTAATGCTATTTTGGCAATTAAATTTCACACCAGAACAAAATATATTCTTTGCAGGACACTATAAAAATTGGCCAGCCACAGCTGAAACCACAGATTTATGGTATTGCTATTTTGGCAATTGAATTTCACCCCAGAACAAAATATATCCTTTGCAGGACACTATGAAACTTGCCCAGCCACAGCTGAAGCCACTGATTTATGGTATTGCTATTTTTGCAATTGAATTTCACCCCAGAAAAAATATATCCTTTGCAGGACACTATGAAACTTGGCCAGCCACAGCTGAAACCACTGAGTTATGGTATTGCTATTTTGGTAATTGAATTTCACGCCAGAAGAAATTATACCCTGTTACGGACAGATTTAACCGAGGCCTGAAACTGCTGGAACACCAGATTAAGGGTATTGCTATTTTGGCAATTGAATTTTACCCCAGAACAAAATATATGTTTTGCCGGACACTATTATACTTTGCTAGCCACTGCTGGGACAGACACCAGATTTATAGTATTGCTATTTTGGCAATTGAATTTCACCCCAGAATAAAATATATTTTTTTCCGGACACTATTATACTTTGCCAGCCACCGCTGGGACACCAGATTTATGGTATTGCTATTTTGGCAATTGAATTTCACCGCAGAGAAAAATATACCCTGTTACGGACAGATTTAAACTAGGCCTGCAACTGATGGAATACCAGATTCAGGGTATTGCTATTTTGGCAATTGAATTTCACCCCAGAAAAAAATATACCCTGTTACGGACAGATTTAAACTAGGCCTGCAACTGATGGAACACCAGATTCAGAGTATTGCTATTTTGGCATTTGAATTTCACCCCAGAAAAAAATATACCCTGTTACAGACAGATTTAAACTAGGCCTGCAACTGCTGGAACACCAGATTCAGGGTATTTCTATTTTGGTAATTGAATTTCACCCCAGAAAAAAATATACCCTGTTACAGACAGATTTAAACTAGGCCTGCAACTGATGGAACACCAGATTCAGAGTATTGCTATTTTGGCATTTGAATTTCACCCCAGAAAAAATTATACCCTGTTACGGACAGATTTAAACTAGGCCTGCAACTGCTGGAACACCAGATTCAGGGTATTGCTATTTTGGCAATTGAATTTCACCACAGAACAAAATATATCCTTTTCAGCACACTATGAACCTTGGCCAGCCACAGCTGAAACCACTGATTTATGGTATTGCCATTTTGGCAATTGAATTTCACCCCAGAACAAAATATACCCTGTTACTGACAGATTTATACTAGCCCTGCAACTGCTGGGACACCAGATTCAGGGTATTGCTATTTTGGCAATTGAATTTCCCCCCAGAAAAAAAAATATCCTTTGCAGGACACTATGAAATTTGGCCAGCCACAGCTGAAACCACTGATTTATGGTATTGCTATTTGGGCAATTGAATTTCACCTCAGAACAAAATATACCCTTTACTGACAGATTTAAACTAGGCCTGCAACTGATGGAACACCAGATTCAGGGTATTGCTATTTTGGCAATTGAATTTCACCACAGAACAAAATATATGTTTTGCCGGACACTATTATACTTTGCCAGCCACTGCTGGGACACCAGATTTATGGTATGGCTATTTTGGCAATTAAATTTAACTCCTTAATAAAATATAGAAATTGCTATCCTGAGTTTCTAGGGGTGACAATAAGCACAGCCAAGCCCTTGATGTAGGATATAGCAAAAAAAAAAAAACTAGTATTGATGGACTTGGTGGCAGCTTGTTCTGGTGCACCACAAGTCACAAAATGGCCGCCGATCACCCCAGAAAAAAGTGACAGAAAAACCCTCTGTGCAGCCTAAAAACCAGTGAGCAATTAACTAGCAGAAGTTCAATCATTCACAGCTGTAGATCGATCACTTCATTAGGTGCTGTTGCTGACTTTTCCCTGCCTAATCTCGCCCTCACAGAAGATGCGTCCTCTCCCTACACTAATCAGAGCAGTGTGATGTAGGGCGCTACATGACTCCAGCTTAAATAGAGGCTGAGTCACATGCTGCACTTGGCCAATCACAGCCATGCCATTAGTAGGTTTGGCTGTGATGGCTTCTTAGAGCAAGAAGTAAAACGCTGCCGTGCAGCCCTTCAGAAAGCGGGAAGAAATCGACGAACAACGGACCCGAACCCAAACTTTTTTGAAAATGTTCGGGTCCGTGTCACAAGCACCCCAAAATTCGGTACGAACCCGAACTATGCTCGAACTGTTCACTCAACACTAGTTATAAGCCCTGGCTCTAAGGCATGGTGTTTAGACTCAGTGTTGATTTCTATATCCTCCTGCTGTGACTGAGAGGGGGAGTAGACAATCCAGTCCACAATCTAATTTGCTTTGTCCTCAATAATAATGTTGTGCCTTTCAGAAACCAAGAGAACTGTGGCCTACTACTACTGCTACTACTGGCCAGATGGCTGGTGCTGCTACTGTTGCAACCCACATTCTGACTCTGGGAGGATGAAGCACAGTTGTCTCATTTTTGCACCCTTCTGTTTTCCAAGCATTTTATTATGAGGCCTACAAAGGAAAAGTCATGGGTTTGGTATACATATATTATTGAACAGTAGTAGAAAAACTGCAAGTGTGTTTTCTGTAATTTAAAGACAGAGATTCAATAAAATATCCCTCCTTATATGAACACACTGCACACTGTTACTTTGGGAGTAATGCAGTGTTTGCAGTGAAATCTCTTTGAACTATGTATGCTTTTAATATTACTGGTTCAACAATGAAATTCTTGTACTGTAAAACATATAGTGCAAGTAAATAATGTGTAATATAATGACTCCATGTTTGCGGTGAAACATCTTTGAACTACACACTCTGATGCAGTAATACCTTCAGTAAACTGGTTATAACTTGCTTTACTAATTTAAAATGCATTTGCTTTATCTATCTACCCGTTATCTTGTAGCAATGTACAACACATTCAGTAACATAGTTATGATAATGGTGTTATGATTGCCATATTATTGCAGTAAAATATTGAACACTTTTTTAAGTAACAACACACACTCAGTAAAACATAGATATGACAATGCAATTTTTTTTGCAATGAAACTTCTTTGAACTACACACTCTGATGCAGTAATGCTTTAATAACACAGTTATAATTTGTGTTACTGATAATGTTACTGATATAAAAAGTGTTATATCGATCTACCTGTTATCTTGCAGCAATGTACAATGCATTCAGTAACACAGCTCTAACTCACTAAGGCCTTTTTCAAAGGAGCGTGACTGATTAGGTCCGGATGCGTTCAGTGTGCGTTCAGTGAAACTCGCACCATTTTGCAAGTTCAGTCTGTTTTGTCTGCAATTGCGTTAAGTTGTTTAGCTTTTTCTGCACAGGTGCAATGAGTTTGCTATATCTATCTACCTGTTATCTTGTAGCAATGTACAACACATTCAGTAACATGGTTATGATAATGGTGTTATGATTCCCATATTATTGCAGTAAAATATTGAACACTTTTTTAAGTAACAACACACACACTCACTAAAACATAGATGTGACAATGCAATTTTTTTTTGCAATGAAACCTCTTTGAACTACACACTCTGATGCAGTAATGCTTCAATAACACAGTTATAATTTGTGTTACTGATAATGTTACTGATATAAAAAGTGCTGTATCCATCTACCTGTTATCTTGCAGCAATGTACAATGCATTCAGTAACACAGCTCTAACGCCCTAAGGCAAGCATGTCCAAACTCTGGCCCTCCAGGTGTTGCAGAACTACAACTCCCATCATGCCCTTCTGTAGGTTGATAGCTGTAGGTTGTCCAGGAATGATGGGAGTTGTAGTTTTGCAACATCTTGAGGGCCGGAGTTTGGACATGCCTGCCCTAAGGCCTCTTTCACATGAGCGTGACGGATTAGGTCCGGATGCATTCAGGGTGCGTTCAGTGAAACTCACACCATTTTGCAAGCAAGTTCAGTCAGTTTTGTCTGCAATTGCGTTCAGTTGTTCAGTTTTTTCCACCCAGATGCAATGCGTTTTAATGCGTTTTTCTTAAGCGTGATAAAAAACTGAAGGTTTACAAACATCTCTTAGCAACCATCAGTGAAAAACGCATTGCATCCGCACTTGCTTGCAGATGCAATGCGTTTTTCACTGAATCCCCATTCACTTCTATGGGGCCAGGGCTGCATGAAAAACGAGGAATATAGAAAATGCTGCGTTTTTCATGCAATGCAGAAGTGATGCGTGAAAAAAAAACTCTTATGTACCCATTGAAATAAATAGGTTAGGATTCAGTGCGGGTGCTATGCGTTCAATTGACGCAATGCACCCGCACGGAAAACTCGCTCTCGTGAAAGGAGCCTAAGGTGCACATTTACAAACAATAAAACAATGCTGTATTCGACAGGACCTTGCTGAATACTGCCTCTGATGGGAAGTACAGATGTACAGATGTATCAGGGGAAACACTCAAACCCTTAACTAAAATTTCTTAACTCATCGCATTATCTTGAAACAAAAGCCATTGAAAAGCAATTGCTTAAGGCGTTTAGTTGCATTTAGTTTAGATAACACGTCTCATGAAGCATGAGTGTTAATCCTGCTACATCCGTATGTCAGCTTCTGAGCCAATCAGGGTAAGCCCTCCCCCTCCTTCCTCCGAGGGTCATGTGACCTACCTTCCTCTCTTCTAGTTTTTCCTGCCAACATGGACAGTATAAATAGCACTGGGCCCCATTTTTATGCAAATAGCCCAAAGTGAATCAGAAAAGCTTTGAATTTGTTTGGCAGACAATTTTATGTAAAGTTCAGAACAAATTGATTCTATTAGGATCAGTTCACTCATCTCTAGAAAGGACCCTTACTAATTGATCAGGTTACAAACGTTAGTCAAAAAGTGATCAAATACAATTATGATGGGTTCCCAGCATTGTCATGCTCATATACAGTACATATAAGACCACAGATATCTAAGCAAATAGTAAATGGCCTTTAATGTTTTTTTTTTTTTTTTTACCAGAACCATAAGTTTTTTATTTTTCTGTTCACATAGCTGTATGAGCAGATTATTAGGTTGATTATCAGGATGAGCATTCCTACGAACATTTGTTCCGGATAATGAATTGACTTGTGTAAATATGCCACTGTTGACCGGAAGAAGGATCATACACATGTTCATTGATGCATTAACAGCTTAAGGACATCCATTGTACATGAATGGCAAATGTCCACACTATGAAGATGTCACCTGATCTGGAGCAGAGCAAGCACCATAGCTGGCAGGTGCCTGCTGATTCATATGGTAGACATCAAGGGCTAATGTCTGCAAACAGTGATAACGGTGACAACAGATATTTAACCCCTTAGATGCTGTGGTGAAATGTGAGGACAATACACTTCCGGGGCCAGAATGGCTCCCCTGTAAGACAATCAGGAAAGCCATTGGTTGTTCCTATACCTTTGCTTTCTTTGAAGAAACTAATGGTATCAGAGCTATAGTTCTTATGGTTACATGCAGGTGGCATGGCTCCATAGAAAAAAAGTGAACTCTACATAATCTGCTGTGTAAAATCAACTCTAGGGGGGGTTAAAAAAGTAATACTTTTTTAAAAAATATAAAAATTATAATAATTTAAATCAACCACCTTCCCCAATATAAAAATAAACAATAATAAAAATAATTATAGTCATCACTGTATTTTAAATGCCTGTACTATGAAAATATAAAAGCTTCAATTTTTTAAGTATTAAAACACAAGAAAAACTATACAAATATTGCTGTAATAGTACTGTCAGGAAGTAAACGGGTCCCTTTTACCGCATAGAGATTGCTGTAAAAACAAAACCCATAAAACTATGGAGGGATTGTGCTTGTTTTACCAATGCTACCCTATTTGAATTTTTTTGTCCAGCTTCCCGCTACATTGTTTGCAACAGTAAATGGTGCCATTAGAAAGTACAGTTTGTCTTGTACAAAAAATATCCCTCATACTACTATGTGAACAGAAAAATAAAAAAGTATGGGGATGCGCAATCACAGTAGAGATCACTTATACCCAGACAGAGAAGATGATCACCTCGATCACATGATCAAGCAGTTATCGGGAAAGTCCCGTTCCCCATAAATGCCTCTGCATTTACCAGGATCTGTCCAAATTGAAAGATGGAACCTGACTGGTTACTATGGGCAACTAAGCCAGTTCTACTTTACACCAGTTTGTATAAATGACCCCCTTAATTTAAATGTTATGTGTATCTGTCCTAAATGCCAAGGTCTGCAAGCATTTTTCTTGTAAAGACCCCACTACATTATAAAATTCACCTGCAAAATAAAAGGTCCTAACCTAAAGGGTTTATTTAATTATTATCATTCTTAAGGGTTTATTTCTTATCATGTATTAAGCATTTTTATTGTAAAAACCCCAGTGCAGTACAAAATTCACCTGCAAAAAAAGGTTATTCTCTTCAGATCCTAACCTAAAGGGTTTATTTATTATCATTCTGATGAATAAATGTAACTTGGAAAGCTTATTCATGGTCTGATTACATCAGAAGCATATTTTTTTGGATGTGCACATTGGAATTTATTGTTGGCACTTCATGAGAAATAAATCCATTTTGGAAAAAAAAATGTGAGTTTTGTGTACTTCTATGCAGGACTGTAATCAGAGTGGTACTGGTGGTGGAGCTGGGGAGGCCACACATAGTCAGCCTCACTTAAGTGCAGTGAATACTTATGAAGCTTCTGATTAATGTCGGTTGGGCGTAGAGGGCCCTTTCCCAGCACACAGACATTTACTAAATACAATATTTCACAGGTTTTTGGTGCAAATTGAACCCTAGACTTTTTACATGACAGGCAGCAAGTTTACCACTAGACTATAGATCTGTACTGGGGTAAGGATCAGATTTCCTCTGCCTAAAAGGCTACTAACCAGTAAGCCCCTTTCACACGGGCGAGTTTTCCGCGCCGGTGCAATGCGTGACGTGGACGCATTGCACCCGCACTCAGTCCATTCATTTCTATGGAGCTATGCACATGAGCGGTTATTTTCACGCATCACTTCTGCGTTGCGGGAAAATCGCAGCATGTTCTATAACCTGGTGATGGACCATGTGATTGGACCATGTGATGAGCGCAGTGACGTCATCACAGGTCTTTTAGCCGGCAGCTAATGCTTGAAGAAGAGAGAAGAGATCACAACTACGCGATCAAGTGGATAAGGTAGGTTTATTTTTTTTATTTTTAACCCCTTAATCCACATTTTACTAAGCATTTTGTAGTGAGAATGCTATTATTTTACCTTATAACCATGTTATAAGGGAAAATTTTAAAATATACAGAATACTCAACCCGAGTATTGGGTGCAAAAACGCATTACAACAGTTTGCACACGCCCTGGCATTTTAGGGGCCCTAAAACGTGAGAAGAAGGGCATTTTTACGCATCTGGATCCCAGACTTTTTCTCACGCTTTAGGACCCCTAAAATGCCAGGGCAGTATGAATACCCCACATGTGACCCCATTTTAGAAAGAAGACACCCCAAGGTAGTCCGTGAGGGGTATGGTGAGTTCATGTAAAATTTTATTTTTTGTCACAAGTTAGTGGAATATGAGACTTTGTAAGAAAAAATAAAAAAAAGTCAATTTCCGCTAACTTGTGCCAAAAAAATAATCTTCTATGACCTCGCCATGCCCCTCACGGAATACCTTGGGGTGTCTTCTTTCCAAAAAGGGGTTCACATTTGGGGCATTTATACTGCGCAGCATTTTAGCGGTCCTAAAGCGTGAGAAGAAGTCTGTAATCCAAATGCGTAAAAATGCCCTCCTAAAAGGTACTTATTGGAATTAGGGCCCCTTTGCGCACCTAGGCTGCAAAAAAGTGTCACTCATGTGGTATCGCCGTACTCAGGAGAAGTAGGGTAATGTGTTTTGGGGTGTATTTTTACATATACCCATGCTGGGTGAGAGAAATATCTCTGTAAATTGACAACTTTGTATAAAATGTTTTAAAAAGTTGTCATTTACAGAGATATATCTCACACATAGCATGGGTATATGTAAAAATATACCCCAAAACACATTGCCCTACTTCTCCTGAGTACGGCGATACCATGACAACTTTTTAAAAAATTTTATACAAAGTTGACAATTTACAGAGATATTTCTCTCACCCAGTATGGGTATATGTAAAAATACACCCCAAAACACATTGCCCTACTTCTTTTGAGTATGGCAATACCACATGTGTGCCACTTTTTAGCAGCCTAGGTGCGTAAAGGGGCATAAAGTCCAACGAGTACCTTTAGGTTTTAAAGGGTTGCTCACAATTTAGCTCCGCCCAAAATGCCAGAACAGTAAACACACCCCACAAATGACCCCATTTGGGAAAGTAGACACCCCAAGGTATTCACTGAGGGGCATAGTGAGTCCGTGGGAGATTTTATTTTTTTTGCCAGAAGTTAGCAGAAATGGAAACTTATTATTATTTTTTTTTTCCTCAGAAAGTGTCATTTTCCGCTTACTTGTGAAAAAAAATTAAATCATACATGAACTCACCATGCCCCTCCGCGAATACTTTGGGGTGTCTTCTTTATAAAATGGTGTAATTTGGGGGGTATTTACAGTTGTGTTCAAAATTATTCAACCCCCACTGAAATTGAGTGTTTTGGCCAGTTTGACATTGATTTTGATCATTTCAGTCATCTTGTTTACAATTAAATCAAAGAGGCAGTTGTAAGTCAGACAAATATAACATAACATTTATAATGAAATAACCACAAATGTATTTTCTGTGCTCACATCATTATCAGTTTCATTCAACCCCCAAGTGACATTCAATCTTAGTACTTAATCCTCAGAGTCAAACAGTAAAAACTTATCACCGGCGCTAAAGGCTATCTCTCAGCTGCAATATCACTATATGTCCGTGTACATATAGAATGTAGTTAAACCAGTAAATATAAATGCAGATATTGCGCTAGTATGGACCTAGTTATTTGAGTGCTGATACTGACTCACTGTGCAGTAATTGAAGTGCAGTGCCTACCTTATGTCCTTGTTGCTTAGGGATACTGTAGATGCCGCCTCTAGCGATGTAGTATTGCGGGGTTGTGGTCAGGTTATGAACTTGGTGCAGCGTTCTTAGTATGTGGAGCGTGCCCCGGCCGGTAGCACTAGCTCAGAAAGGCTCCTAAGTTCGCGCCACGTTGAGCGAGTGACGTCACTCTGGGAGCTTACGGGTGTACCTGGAGACAAACAGTACACTCTCTGCCTACGCGTTTCAAGCGGTAGCGCGCTCTTCATCAGGAAGGTTCCCTGATGAAGAGCGACGCTTACCGCTTGAAACGCGTAGGATAGAGAGTGTACTGTTTTGTCTCCAGCTACACCCCGTAAGCTCCCAGAGTGACGTCACTCGCTCCAACGTGAGCGCGAACTTAGGGGAGCCTTTTCTTGGAGCTAGTGCTACCGGCTGGGGCACGCTCCACATACTAAGAACGCTGCACCAAGTTCTTAACCTGACCACAACCCCGCAATACTACATCGCTAGAGGCGGCATCTACAGTATCCCTAAGCAACGAGGACATAAGGTAGGCACTGCACTTCAATTACTGCACAGTGAGTCAGTGTCAGCACGCAAATAACTAGGTCCATACTAGCGCAATATCTGCATTTATATTTACCAATCTTAGTACTTAGTACAACATCCTTTTCCAGTTATAACAGCTTTTAAACGTGAAGCATAGCTTGACACAAGTGTCTTGCAGGGATCTATGGGTATCTTCGCCCATTCTTCATGGGCAAAAGCCTCCAGTTCAGTCACATTCTTAGGCTTGCACGCTGCAACTGCTTTCTTCAAGTCCCACCAGAGGTTCTCAATTGGATTTAAGTCTGTTGACTGCGATGGCCACTTCAATATGTTCCAGCCTTTAATCTGCAACCATGCTCTAGTGGACTTGGAGGTATGCTTGGGATCATTGTCCTGTTGAAAGGTCCAACGTCTCCCAAGCCTCAGGTTTGTGACGGACTGCATCACATTTTCATCCAATATCTCCTGGTACTGAAAAGAATTCATGGTACCTTGCACACGCTGAAGCTTCCCTGTACCTGTAGAAGCAAAACAGCCCCAAAGCATGATTGACCCCCCGCCATGCTTCAGAGTAGGCAAGGTGTTCTTTTCTTCATAGGCCTAGTTCTTCCTCCTCCAAACATAGCGTTGATCCATGGGCCCAAACAGTTCTAATTTTGTTTCATCAGTCCACAAAACACTATCCCAAAACTTTTGTGGTTTGTCCACATGACTTTTGGCATTCTGCAGTCGACTCTTCTTATTCTTTGGAGACAGCAAGGGGGTGCGCCTGGGAGTTCTGGCATGGAGGCCTTCATTACGCAGTGTGCGCCTTTATTGTCTGAGCCGAAACTTCAGTACCCGTATCTGACAAATCTTTTTTCAGTTCCTCAGCAGTCACACGGGGACATTTCTCCACTTTGCGCTTCAGGTAGCGCACAGCAGTCGAAGTCAGCATCTTCTTTCTGCCACGACCAGGTAGCGTTTCAACAGTGCCCTTTGCCTTGAATTTGCTAATGATGCTTCCTATGGTGTCTCTTGGTATGTTTAACATCTTTGCAATCTTCTTATAGCCATTACCCTTCCTGTGAAGAGAAATCACCTCTTCTCTTGTCTTCCTGGACCATTCTCTTGACTTCACCATGTTTGTAAACACACCAGTAAATGTCTAGAAGGAGCTGAGTATCACAGTCATTTTACATCTGCCTAATTGGTGCTTATTATGCTTGATTGCTGCTCCTTGACATCCGAAGGTGTTTTCAATACCTGATCGAAAACACTTGAATGAACCTCTGTTCTTAAGAGTGGTAGTCTTTAAGGGGTTGAATAATTGTGTCAATGAAGAAATCACAAAAAAATACATTTAACACTGTTTTACAAAAACAATTGATGTCATTTTAGTTGCATTTGGTTCTTTAAAAAGTCCTTGTAAGATTTCATTCTGAACACAATTACAAATGTACACTAAATTCCCAAAAACCCTTTACAGCATTGGGGGTTGAATAATTTTGAACACAACTGTATACTATCCTGGCATTCTAGCACCTGAAGAAACATGACAGGTGTTCAGAAAGTCAGAGCTACTTCAAAATGCGGAAATTCACTTTTTTGCACCATAGTTTGTAAATGCTATAACTTTTACCCAAACCAATAAATATACACTTACTGCATTTTTTTTTAAATCAAAGACATGTAGAACAATACATTTAGAGAATTTTTTTTATAGAAATGTAGAAAAATGTCAGAAAGCGAAAAATTTAATTTTTTTTGCAAAAATTTTGGTAATTTTTTATTAATATCAAAAAAAGTAAAAATGGGTGGTAAGTTGCATGACCGAGCAATAAACCGTAAAAGTAGTGTAGTGCAGAATTGTAAAAAGTGTCCTGGTCATTAAGGGTGTTTAAGCTGGGGGGCTGAGGTGGTTGAATATCACAAAGCATTATTTGGCATGGCTGTAGTGATAATAACCCATACAATATAAAAAAACACATTATTTTTGGTGATAAATAAACACTGTAAATAGAAATGGTGCAATTATTTCTTGCATTTAACCAGTAATAAAAGTTGATAGAAACGATAATCTTGCTTATATGTATGGTAGAATGGCCTAATGCAAAAAAAAAAAAAAAGAAGTTATGGCTATGAATGTGAGTAGGGCCAGTGGTGGACCTCCCCAGATTGCCTGTATGAGACCCTGAAATTCCTGATGGCAGTTCTGGTCAAATGGTGTTCAATATGGGTACTGGAGGACTTCCATATGATACTCAATACTGGCACTATTCTTTATAATGTCATGCTCTAGAACCAGCCCTCCTTGCAAGCAGTTTAGGGAAAAAATGTACTTGTACAGAACCCACATGAAGTTTTTTTTTTTTTTTTACAGAACCATATACATGAGTGCAACTTTAAGTGCAGCATTTATTAATAACTGAAGTGAAATGACCTTGTCCTTGTAAATATAGAATGCACATACTGGAGTCACGCTACCCCTATCCCCTGTCACCATAATGACATTTGTCACAACTTTCCTACATTACAGTACCTGTATACAGTTATGCCGTATGACATTACCCCTTACACTTTAATATTCATCTATACACAGGCCTCAACTATTTGTGCTGAAAAGCAAAGTACATAATCTGAAACCAAACATTCTGAAACAATTTTTCATGGTGGCACTTATTCTAAGTAAGCAATTTCTTTTTGTATGAATAAGTAGCAGATCAGATGCAAACATTGCATTATATTATCTGAACTGTAAGCCTAGACCCTGATCATCTTTGATTTAAACAAAGACAAAACCTAAAGCTGTTTATGATAAATGAAAGTATATTTATAGTATATAGTGAGTGTTATAGCATGACTGCCCTGTTTCACAGACCATTAAAAGAAGTTTGTTCATATTATAATGTTTACTACATACAGTATATTAAAAAAAAAAGCCCATACATTTCTGCATTTTTCACACTGTCCACTAAGCCTAATAATAGACATCTTGCTGTGTACAGATCCCTTTACTGCAGTTACCTGCTTATCTCTTATTCTAATCCTGCCTATAACGGTATCACCACTGTGTATAGATAAGACAGGATCCATCATTTACAATCGGTGATTGTCAGAGCTTATCTACTCCTTTCTTGTACAATAACCTCCTCATAGGTCACAGAGCATGCCTAGAAAACTCTCCCATATAAGTCAATGAGGTCCCCTCCTGACCATTGTGTCTATGGACCATGGGGCTGCCGTAAAGCTTTTTTCTTAATGCTTTTTAAATGCTGTTACAAACAGTCCAAGCAAGACGGCTGCCTAGCCTGTACTAAGAATGCTTAAAAACACCTTTATTTCAAATCTATTAAAATAATTGTGGCTCACAACATAGACTAATAACAAATTAGGCTGGGCAGATATTGAGGTCCTGTGACAGCAGTTATTCAAGTTCCTGAAAGTGATCTGCCCACAAGTTACAGGAGAGGGTCCTGTAGAGTTTGTTTTTATGTGCTGACTTACCTGTGCAGCTACATTGTGTTTGAGTACTAGGTTAGGTTTTTATTGCACACTACCAGCGGTTCAAACATGTACAAAGAGGTCCCACTGTTGCACAGCCAGTGTGTGTGTCTCTCCCAATAAAATGCATCTAGGACTGCTCCAAATGAAAATGGGCTATCAGCCAGCAGACCACACAGTGGAGCTTTCTTAGGCTGCTTTTGAGCAGACACCCATCAGCCTGCATAGAAGCCGCATGTGCATTGTGTATAACAGCCTACTCGCGTGCGGCGCTTCCCTAGCAGATGGATCGTTTCTGCACTAAGAGGAGCACAAGTCAGAGCCGCCAACTGGCTTGTGTGCCTCTGCCTTTTAGCCCAAGGCTAGCTAGTATACAGTTCGTGTCACACTCAATGCGTTTCTGCACTGCTAAACTTTCACCATTGAATTCTCAGGAGCAGGGGCGTAGCTAGAAATGACTGGGTCCCATAGAAAAAAAAATGTATGCCCCCCCCTCCCGGATCTCCCACCCCCACATACCTATCAGACCTCCCACCCCTTCCAGAGCTCCCACCCAAACACCTCTCCAGGACCTCCCACCCCAACATCCCCACACCCCTCCCTAGATCCCCCTAAGTGTCATCCACAGATCCCGCTAAGTGTCATCCACAGATCCCCCCTTAGGTGTCATCCACAGATCCCCCCTTAGGTGTCATCCATAGATCCCCCTTAAGTGTCATCCACAGATCCCCCCTTAATTGTCATCCACATATCCCCCCTAAGTGTCATCCACAGATCCCCCCTTAAATGTCAATCACAGATCCCCCCTTAAGAGTCATCCACAGATCCCCCCTTAAGTGTCATCCACAGATCCCCCCTTAAGTGTCATCCACGGAACCCCCCCCCCCAAGTGTCATCCACAGATCCCCTCTTAAGTGACATCCACAGATCCCCCTTAAGTGCCATCCACAGATTCCCCCTTAAGTGTCATCCACAGATCCCCCCTTAAGTGTCATCCACAGATCCCCCACTTAAGTGTCATGC
Source organism: Bufotes viridis (assembly GCA_033119425.1). Lineage (NCBI taxonomy): Eukaryota > Metazoa > Chordata > Amphibia > Anura > Bufonidae > Bufotes > Bufotes viridis. The sequence goes on from CM065590.1 coordinate 178,516,046, forward strand.
ATAGATCCCCCCCTTAAGTGCCATACACAGACCCCCCAAAGTGTCATTCACAGATCCCCCTTAAGTGCCATCCACAGATCCCCCTTAAGTGCCATCCACAGATTCCCCCTTAAGTGTCATCCACAGATCCCCCCTTAAGTGTCATCCACAGATCCCCCCCCCAAGTGTCATCCACAGATCCCCCCTTAACCAATACAGGACCGCCTAACGCACGGATGCGTCCGGCGGGCGGTCCTGTAGTTCTGACTCGACCCATCGGCGCGTCATCTCGCTGCCGGATTACGTGGTGAGGCATACACCAGCAGTGCAGCCCATCCTGGACCTTCTACCAGCACTGCAGTACAACATGGTGAAGTGGCGAGCACCAGAAGGGCAGTTGAAGCTGGTACGGTGGCACGTGCAGTAATTCCCCTGTCGCAGCCACCGCGCAGACAGGCCCATAGAGCCCTTAGAGTCCCTGAGGTGCTGGCAAACCCTGATTGGCAGCCCCTAACTTTAGCCACACCATTAGTTCCCCCTTTCACCGCCCAGTCAGGAGTTCGGGTGGAGACAGCTCAGATCGGATCGGCACTGGGGTTTTTTGAGCTGTTCTTCACTGCGGAGCTCTATGACTTAGTCGTGGCAGAAACAAATCGGTATGCCACTCAATTTATAAACGCCAACCCGGGAAACCAGTCCAAGTTTCCGAATTTAAAACTTTTCTGGGCCTTCTCCTCAACATGGGCCTAACCAAAAAGCATGAATTTCAGTCATATTGGTCCACGAACCCAATTCATCACATGCCCATGTACTCTGCTGCCATGTCCAGGACACGATTTGAGACCATCCTGCGTTTCCTGCACTTTAGCGACAACACCACCTTCCGTCCCAGAGGCCACCCAGCTTTTGACCGGCTCCACAAAATTCGGCCCCTCATAGACCACTTCAACCAGAAATTTGCAGATTTGTATACCCCCGCACAAAACATCTGCGTAGACGAGTCCCTAGTACATTTCACCGGGCGCCTTGGCTTCAAACAGTACATACCAAGGAAGCGCGCCCGGTATGGGGTCAAATTGTATAAGCTCTGTGAAATGGCCACAGGCTATACGCACAAATTTCGGATCTATGAGGGAAAAGATCAGACCCTGGAGCCAGTCGGTTGCCCTGACTACCTGGGGAGCAGTGGGAAGATAGTCTGGGACTTGGTGTCACCCTTATTCGGCAAGGGGTACCATCTTTATGTGGACAATTTTTACACAAGTGTGCCCCTCTTCAGGCATTTGTTCCTAAAACAGATTGGCTGCTGTGGCACCGTGCGACCTAGTCGCCGGGGCTTCCCCCAACGGCTCCTTACCACCCGTCTCGCAAGGAGAGAGAGGGCTGCCTTGTGTAACGAAGAACTGCTTGCGGTGAAATGGAGAGACAAGCGTGACTTTTACATGCTCTCCTCCATTCACGCAGACACGACAGTCCAAATTGAACGGGCAACCAGTGTCATTGAAAAGCCCCTCTCGGTCCACGACTATAATTTGCTCATGGGAGGGGTGGACTTCAATGACCAGATGTTGCCCCGTATTTGCTTTCCCGCAGGACCAGACGCTGGTATAAGAAGGTGTCTGTATATTTAATTCAATTGGCTATATATAATAGTTTTGTTCTCTACAGTAAGGCTGGGAGAACAGGATCCTTCCTCAAATTTCAGGAAGAGATCATCGAGAACCTCCTGGATCCAGGAGGTTCCGTGGCTCCAATCACCAGTGTAGTGAGCCGTCTACACGAGCGACATTTCCCCAATGTCGTTGCTGGTACCTCAAACCAACCGCCACCCCAAAAAAGATGTCGTGTCTGTAGCAGGAGTGGAATAAGGCGTGACACCTGCTATTTCTGTCCTGACTGTCCTGACCACCCTGCCCTATGCCTAGGGGAGTGTTTCCGGAAGTACCACACTCAGGTACACTTAGGGACATAGGGACAGCACAACACAGGTAGTTTATCCACTCAGGCTCTAGGGTCTCTCAGGATACTAAGTTTTGAGAGACCCTAACACATAGGGGTGCTGGTGTGCTACAGCAGAAATGTGAAACGTTAGAAACCTCTCCTTTAACTTGGGAAAAGTGCATAATGTACTTCGCACCATCTCTGTGTGATTTACACTTTACACATTGTCCCATGGGAAAGGAGAGGTTTCCGCTAGGAAAATAAAGAGTGAAATGGTTAAAAAAAAAAATTAAACAGGTAGCAAGAAAAAAAAATCTTGAGTTAGTTCAGGTTTTAAAAGTTTTGATGTTCAGGTTTGATAAAAAAAAGTTTTATGTTCAGGTTTTATAAAGTTTGTAACGTTCAAGTTTATGAGCCTGCTGCCTGTTTTTTCTTTTTTTTTTTTTCCCCCCTAACCACCCTTTATTTTCCCGGTAGACCAACGGACCAACCGATGAAAACGCTGCAGCACTGATGTGCATTCTGAGAGAAGCATTGCGCTGCTGTCAGAATACACGTGAAGTTGGTGTATGCGGCGCTGCAAGACGAGATTTCTCCTCTGCAGTATAGGTACGTTTGCCCAGGCATATGAGCTGAGGAGAGGTGTTGGAGTTCATATGCTTTGGCAAACACTTTGAATCAAAAATCTGGCAAAGATGTCTTCCTCCACAACGATCGATTGATCGATGTGAATGGAGAAATCACGTTTGCCAGGACATAGGAGCTGAAGTGGGTATGGATGTTTGGGCGGAGCCCCTATGTCCTGGCAATCGCCAGGCCCCTCTTTTTCTTCTTGCATATTATATGTCAGAGATTTTTTCATCCACATCGCTTGATGCGAATGAGGAAATCTGTGCCGTTCATTTTTTCTTTCAGCCCAGAGGCTGAACGGAAATAAAATCTCATTACCCGTATGCTCCATATAAGAGGAATAGCAGAAACTCTTCATGCTGGCCATACATGTAATGATTGCGGAGACCCTCAAATGCCATGGCAGTACAAACACATCACATGTAAACCCATTTTGGAAAGAAGACACCCCAAGGTATTTGCTGAGGGGCATATTGAGTCCATGAAAGATTAAACTTCTTGTCACAAGTTACCGGAAAGGGAGACTTTGTGAGAAAAAAAAAAATAAAAAATTCCGCTAACTTGTGCCAAAAAAAAAAAAAAATTTTATGAACTCGCCATGCCCCTCACAGAATACCTTGGGGTGTCTTCTTTCTAAAATGGGGCCACATTTGGGGTATTTTTACTGCCCTGGCATTTTAGGGGCACTAAAGCGTGAGAAGAAAAATGCGTAAAAATGCCATCCTAACAGGTACTCATTGGAATTAGGGCCCCTTTGCGCATCTTGGCTGCAAAAAAGTGGCACACATCTGGTATCGCCGTACTCGGGAGAAGTAGGGCAATGTGTTTTGGGGTGTATTTTTACATATACCCATGCTGGGTGTGAAAAATATCTCTGTAAATTGACAACTTTGTATAAAAAAAATGGAAAAAGTTGACATTTACAGAGATATTTTTCACACCCAGCATGGGTATATGTAAAAATACACCCCAAAACACATTGCCCTACTTCTCCCGAGTATGGCGATACCACATATGTGCCACTTTTTTTCAGCCAAGATGCGCAAAGGGGCCCTAAATCCAATGAGTACCTTTAGGATTTCACAGGACATTTTTACGCATTTGGATTCCAAACTCCTTCTCACACTTTAGGGGCCCCTAAAATGCCAGGGCAGTAAAAATACCACACAAGTGACCCCATTTTAGAAAGCAGACACCCCAAGGTATTCCGTGAGGGGTATGGTGAGTTGATGTAAAATTTTATTTTTTGTCACAAGTTAGTGGAATATGAGACTTTGTAAAAAAAAAAAAAAAATTCCATTTACGCTAACTTGTGACACAAAAATAAAAACTTCCATGAACTCACTATGCCCATTAGCGAATACCTTAGGGTGTCTACTTTCCAAATTGGGGTCACTTGTGTGGTATTCATACTGCCCTGGCATTTTAGGGGCCCCTAAAGCGTGAGAAGGAGTTTGGAATCCAAATGCCTAAAAATGCCCTATGAAATCCTAAAGGTACTCGTTGGAATTTGGGCCCCTTTGCGAATCTTGGCTGCAAAAAATTGGCACACGTGGTATTGCTGTACTCAGGAGAAGTAGGGCAATGTGTTTTGGGGTGTATTTTTACATATACCCATGCTGGGTGAGAGAAATATCTCTGTAAATGTCAACTTTTTCCATTTTAAAAAATGGAAAAAGTTGTCATTTACAGAGATATTTTTAACACACAGTATGGGTATATGTAAAAATACACCCCAAAACACATTGCCCTACTTCTCCCGAGTACGGCAATACCACATGTGTGCCACTTTTTTGCAGCCAAGATGCGCAAAGGGGCCCTAAATCCAATAAGTACCTTTAGGATTTCACAGGACATTTTTACGCATTTGGATTCCAAACCACTTCTCACGTTTAGGGGCCCCTAAAATGCCAGGGCAGTAGAAATACCCCACAAGTGACCCCATTTTAGAAAGTAGACACCCCAAAGTATTCCGTGAGGGGTTTGGTGAGTTGATGTCAAATTTTATTTTTTGTCACAAGTTAGTGGAATATGAGACTTTGTAAGAAAAAAAAATTCCATTTCCGCTAACTTGTGACAAAAAATAAAAACTTCCATGAACTCACTATGCCCATCAGCAAATACCTTAGGGTGTCTACTTTCCGGAATGGGGTCACTTGTGTGGTATTTTTACTGTCCCGGCATTTTAGGGGCCCCTAAAGCGTGAGAAGTAGTTTGGAATCCAAATGCGTAAAATTGCCCTGTGAAATCCTAAAGGTACTCATTGGTTTTAGGACCCCTTTGCGCATCTTGGCTGCAAAAAAGTGGCACACATGTGGTATCGCCGTACTCAACAGAAGTAGGGCAATGAGTTTTGCATTGTATTTTTATATATACCCATAATTTGTGTGAGAAATATCGCTGTAAACGACAACTTTTTAAATTTTTTTATACAAAGTTGTCAATTTACAGAGATATTTCTCTCACCCAACATGGGTATATGTAAAAATACACCCCAAAACACATTGCCCTACTTCTCCTGAGTACGGCGATACCACATGTGTGCCACTTTTTGCAGCCAAGATGCGCAAAGGGCCCTAAATCCAATGAGTACCTTTAGGATTTTACAGTGCATTTTTACACATTTGGATTCTCACGCTTTAGGGGCCCTAAAATGCCAAGGCAGTAAGAATACCTCACAACTGACTCCATTCCGAAAGTAGACACCCTAAGTATTCGCTGAGGGCATAGTGAGTTCATGGAAGTTTTTATTTGTCACAAGTTAGCGGAAAATGAAATTTTTGGAAAAAATAAATAAAAATCAATTTCCGCTAACTTGTGACAAAAAATAAAAACTTCCATGAACTCACTATGCCCCTCAGTGAATACCTTAGGGTGTCTACTTTCCGAAATGGGGTCATTTATGGGGTGTTTCTACTGTCTGGGCATTGTAGTACGTCAGGAAACAGGACAGGTGCTCAGAAAGTCAAAGTACGGAAATTCACTTTTTTGCACCATAGTTTGTAAAAGCTATAACTTTTACCCAAACCAATAATAATACACTTATTGCATTTTTTTTAATCAAAGACATGTAGAACAATACATTTAGAGAAAAAATTATAGAGAAATGTAGTTTTATTTGACAAATTTTCCAACAGAAAGTAAAAAATGTCATTTTTTTGCAAAAATTCCGTCAAAAAAAGCAGAATGAAATACCACCAAATGAAAGCTCTATTAGTGAGAAGAAAAGGAGGTAAAATTCATTTGGGTGGTAAGTTGCATAACGGAGCAATAAACGGTGAAAGTAGTGTAGTGCAGAATTGTAAAAAGTGGCCTGGTCATTAAGGGTGTTTAAGCTAGGGGGGCTGAGGTGGTTAAGTGTCATGCACAGAACCCCCCCTCCCACTTGTCATCCACAGATCTCCTCCCCGCCGCCTGCTAGCTAATTTATTCACTGCACTCACTTGCCTCTAATTGAAGAGAAGCGCCGTAATCTTACACAGGCGCAGTGGCAGAGGCCAGGAAGATGGCGCATGCGCACTTCGATGCCTCTGCCAGTGTGCCTGTGTGAGATTACGGCGCTTCTCTTCAATTAGAGGCAAGTGAGTGCAGTGAATAAATGACCTAGGAGGTGGCGCTGGGCGGGAGGAGGTGGCACTGGGCGGGAGGAGGCGGCACTGGGCGTGGAGGAGGGGCGCCGGCACCTCCAGCAAGACTGAGCTCCTCAGCCGGCGGCCCGGGCCCCCAGTGGCGTAGGGCCCCATAGCCATTGCTATGGCGATCCCTACGCCACTGCTCAGGAGAGATTGAGCAATTACTGTAATGATAGAGTGCCGTGCGCTTCTAATGTCAAGTGCACAACATGTAGCCCCCGGCACTGTGACGGCTGTGCACGTCTGCGGTATGCTTGCTCATTTAAAGGTTCAGACACCTCCCACTTGGCTGGGCTCAAGGAGCAGGAACCAATAAGATTGGAGGTGTGCCACTGATTGATAACTTATTTGGTTCAGATGGTGTGAAGCAACTCCACTTTGTGGTTTGCTGGCTGGTAGCCCATTCTTAATAGGAGTAGTCACAGGTGCAGCAGACCAGCAGGGAACAAAAAATGTTAGCCCTTTGCTATTTTTTGAGGAGAGACACACACTTTAGTTGCATAGGTCAGTCAGCACATAAACCAAACTCTACAGGATCCTCTCCTGTAACTTGTGGTCAGAGCACATTCAGGATCTTGAATACATGCTGCCACAGGACCTTAATATCTGCCCAGCCTGATCCCTTATTAGACTAATTGAGGAGCCACAATTTGTTTAATAGAATTGAAATAAAGGTGTTTTAAAATGTTTTATTTGTCCAGGCAGTTAACTATTAATCTATGTAAAAAAAATCTAAATTGATATCTGACTACAGTTAATCCATTTACAAGATGGCAGCCCCCATAATCATGTTGAGAAAACAAAAAAAAAAAATCTACAATCAAAAAATAAAAACATATTAGAATAAAGAATATAGGTTGTGTGAGGCAGTGACAGGCCTCATATAGGATAGAGGTGTAAAAAAGGTGGATAGTTCAGTCCACACCCCTATTTCACCACAGATGAGGCCTGCTGGGTGAAATTACTGGATGGGGGATAAACCAGCCCTCAGTGTAGAAGCCCAGGGTGAACTTGGAAAATTAAGTCAGCAGCGGCTCTGTGTGGTTCTAGCAAGGAGGGCTATGGGCCACGAGGTTGTGCGAAAGCTTGGAGGCTGCTAGATCTCATTGCTGAGGGAAACCAAAGTCCTGTGTGAACTGCGCTCTATAGGTTAGGTAGAGACGACCTCTGTATTAGCTAGGATCTGAACGGGCAGGTGTTTATTTTGTTTATGTCTTTGTATTGTGGAGGTGCTGAAGAGCCAAAATAAAGCACCATTTGGACGTGAACACCGTTGTCAGAGGAGAAGTCTGTGATTGCGACCCCTTTTGTGAAAGCGATCCTTTACAGTTGATATCTGGTTTTAACTGGCAGATAAAAAAAAATTGTTGATACATTTCTTTTAGGTCAAGCACAATGTGACCTCAGCCTAACAAAAAAATAAAAAATAAAGAAACTAACTGAAGTATCTAACATCTAACAATTGATAGGAAACAATGCTTCTTCAGTAAGAGTATAATATGAAAACAAGTTAGAGATGTAAAGCAAAATGTGCAGTGCTGATGCTGGCCTGCAGGTCAGCCACCTGGAAGCTAAGCAAATGTGGTATAGTAATGGTGCATGAACCAGTCGCCCAGTTTCCTTAATTGCCAACTGACGTGTGTATGTTTTGTTAGACATTATTTATCATTTGTTGTCATGGCTACGGATACTGAGACTCGATGTGAGGCTAAAGAGCTAACTATCTAACTCCCTGAACTAACTGGAAGGCTAGAATTGTGCCCTTAGCCATGGACGTGGTTAGGCCTATAAGGAGGCCTACCCAAGAGAACAGCTGTAGAAAGGGGAGGGTGGGGAACTGAAGACAGCCAAGAGGATGGACTGAGTGAGGGATGTTTTAAAGGCCTCCGCCCCTCCCACAATTACAGGCTGACAATTCAGCCTTGACAATTTGTGGTCATGGCTACGGATACTGAGACTCAACGTGAGGCTAAAGAGCTAACTATCTAACTCCCTGAACTAACTGGAAGGCTAGAATTGTGCTCATAGCCGTGGATGTGGTTAGGCCTATAAGGGGGGAAAGAACCAAGCAGTGCAGATTAGATATTACTTTATTGGATACAAACAAATCATAATACTAAATTACAAAAGGCTTCCGAAATTTCGTCTCGTAGATTAGGGATGTATCTTGCATAACATGATGAGTGCCAACGGCCCATTTTCTTGATGATGTGACTGGGCACGTTATGTCTTGATGCCGCGAAAACAGCCGTGATACGAAATGAGTGCCCAGATATGGCTTTAGGTTCAAAATCAAAACCTAACCCGGCTGCTAAAATACGGATATGTGATATGAATTGTGTGGAGGTGAGGGGCTTGGATCGAAAAGGCAGCATAGGACTATTAGATGCGGAATCACCCAGTTTGATAATATTTTTTTAAGGACTTGGACCGGGCACCATTTGTTAGAAGTCTGAAAATATCTGACATAGTACAGGGGGCCCAATTTGGGAAGTTTTTGTTGAGGGCAGGAGTAAAATGATGGCTCCATACCAATTGGCTCTTAGTTAAACCCTTAGTTTTAGGAGAAAACCCGCTGAACTCTCCTGTTCTTAGAAAGTCATAGAAACCTAGATACATGGCGGTCTTGATTACCGTGCTAGGTTAAAGCCCAAAAGTATTGCCATCTAGGGAGTTGGATAGCTTTCTGAAAAGTTCCTCTGAAACTGGTTGACGACTTGGTTTGGTTATTTTGCTGTTTTTTTTAATACCCCTGAGCATTGCCTTGATTGTCAGGGATGAGAAGATTGACTTGCAACTTGGGTCCTTTAACATGAAATAATGTTGCACCCCTGCCAGATATAATTTAATTGAATTATACGCGAGATTAAGATCCTTATGGCAAAAAGCCAGGAAAGCCATGACATAGGTGGTTTTATCGGTGTCGTATCTCGAATGCATGAGAGAACATTTTTTGAAGATATTCCAGCCGGTCTTATAATTCCTGGCCATATTGGTAGAGAGAGATCGCTACATGATATTTTTTGCTGATGATATATAAAGTTCTAATCCGTGATCAGCGAGTGGAAGTCTGGAGGAACTAATTCTGTTTATGTCAAATTTATTTTTATTAAATTTAAAAAAAAATTATGGATACAAGATTCAATTATTACAACATTCAATAATCACAGGTGTTCACAGCTTAAGCGGTAGAATACAATAACATTCAGGCACCAGGATCCAATGTAATTATACTTGGCGTATAATTTGCAATATGTAGTCCGAGAGTTTAACGGAGTCTCATATGAGTGCTTGTCCGAGACCATCAGAATAAGATAATATTTGACCCAAATGTCAGTTTAAAGTACAAGAGATAGAACATGTCAACTATTAGATGAGACGGGACAAACAGATTAAAAAAATGAATAAAAAAATTGAATAGATGTACGGGCAAGCAGGTGTGAAACAGGCGAGTGGAACATGTGAGGACTGGGCACCACCACCAATAACTCAGGTCAGCCGAGGCCATCAACTAGAGAGAAACCTTTCTTGATTGACTCTATATGGGGCGATACTCGAGCTTTGGGCGATGGCTTTCCAGGGAGACCATACACGCTCATATGTTTGGTGTTTACCTTTTGTAAATGAGCATAACTCTTCTAGCCATGCTATTTGGCTTATTTTAGTAAGCCAGTGAGATATCGGTGGAGCAGAAGTTTGTTTCCAGTATAAGGGTATCATAGCTTTTGCTAACAGGACAAGGTGACTGCAGAGGATTTTATTGTACTTCTTCTTCCAGGTTGGTACGAGATTGAGGAAGATAACCTTTTGAGATAAGGGAGGAGCATTTGGGCAGATCTTAGCTATGATTTCCTCTACTGAGGTCCAGAACGGCTTCACCTTGGGGCAGTCCCACCTCAGATGATTATATGTTTCCATGTGATCATTGCATCTCCAACAGCTGCTAGGAATCAATGGGTTCATACGATTCAGCACCACTGGGGTCTTGTATCACCTACTGATCAATTTATAAGATGTTTCTTGTAGTAGATTACAACCTGAAGGTCCCATGCATCAAATTCATTTGATATCAGCGTCTGTGAAGGAAGTCGAGAGTTCCTTCTCCCAGGCTGAAATATACAGTAAGGTCTTGACCCGGCCGTTATCTGAACGCATGCCCTCGTTGATTTTGGAGAGGGCCCTCCTAATCCCAGAGCAGGTCGGCATTCGTTTCTCTAGCTAAGTTAGGTCTCTCGAAATATCTCCTATTTTGATAAATTTTTTAAAATTCAGGTATAAGTGATTAAACAAGAGGTCATCTATCGTGATACTCGAGATAATCGACTGGAGGGTGGATCTCTCTGGGTAAGAGCTGTCATGCTAACTAATCCTGTTTGGACCGCATCTGGCATGACCTGGAAAAAAATGTGGAAATTAAAACGCGATAATGCGTCAGAGGCTGCATTCTGAATACCTTGTATATGCCTGCATGACACATGAAAATTGTAAATTAAAGAAAGCCAGGTTAATTTGCAGACAAAGGGCATGATACAAGATCATTTTGACCTGTCCTTGGAAATAATGTCCACCACTACCTGATTGTTGGTGATAAAAGTAACTGGAGAATTTTTCCATTGGCTTCCCCAGACTTGGACAGCGGCGACAATTGGGTAGATCTCCAATAGAGGGGACATTCGCAAAAACTCCCTGAGGGAGTGGATCTGTGGGGGCCAACTTCCTGCGAACCACTGATTATTGTATATGGCTGCGAAACCCCCAGATGCGGCTGCGTTGCAAAAAAACGTATGGCATGTAGGATCCCAAGGAGGGCTAAACAATGAGATCCCATTCCAATTGGCTAAGAATGTGTTCCACATAGCCAAATCAGCCATTGCTTGGGAATTCAAATATACTGGGGAGTCTTGTTCCATGACTGCGGGTAGCAAGTCCAGGAGTCTGGACATAAAGACCCTACCTTGGGGCATGAATCTGGTGGCAAAGTTTCTCATGCCTAGCAACGATTGCAGCTCCTGTTTAGTGAGTATTCTGGAACCCACTGATTTGGCTATAATTTCTTTGATCTTTGTTAATTTCTCCTCTGGCAATCTTGCCTCCATTTTCCATTTAGAACTATACCTAGGAAGGTCACCAACGTTGATGGTCCTTCTATTTTTGAGGAGGCGACTGGGATGTTGAGGTTAGCGAACACTTGGAGAAGACTAGTGAGTTTAATGGGTTTGGAACCTGGCTTCTCTATTAACAGAAAATCGTCAAAATAATGAATGATCATTGGGCATTCACAGTGGTTTACCAGTATCCAATGCAGGACTTGTGCAAATTGATCGAATAGCCAAGGGCTACTCTTGGATCCAATTGTCAAACGATTGGCGTAGTATAGGTTTTCCCATTTAATCCTGTAGAATTTCCAGAGTTGCGGATTGATAGGCAGAATCTTGAAAGCATCCGCAATGTCCGCTTTTAACAGCCATGCCCCTTTGCCCACCAGAAGAATTAGTTGAATAGCTTCCTGTAGTGATCAGTATTTCATAGAAAACTCTTCTGACGGTACTAAAGAATTAAGAGTAGGAATATTCGAACCATGAGGTGCTGAGAGGTCATAGATTAAAAGTTTTTTATTCGAGAATTTTTTTGTCACAACACCGATAGGGTTGACCCTCCATTAATCGAAAGGGACCGTGGAGTATGGACCGGTAAGGAAGCCTTTTTCCACCTGAATTAGAGCCTCTACTGACTGAGGATCTTTGCTGCGGACATGAGGTTGGGACCCTCCCAGGTGGACTGAGGAAGGGCCACGAGACCTGTGTGGAAACCGTCCGTAAAACCGTCTAACAAGAAACAAACATAATAAGAATCTGGAGGATCACGGAGGATGGACTCCAGTAGGTCGATGTTAACTCTGCTTAGTCATTTATGCCTGTATGTTCTTTGCGGGCAAGCTGAAAAGGGGTGTGCCCTGAAGCAAGTAGAACAGACATGTAGGGCTCTCCATTTGTTGTAATTGCATGTTGCCAAGTTTTAGTTGTTGCATACCTGGCTGATGCCTAGGAATACTATGGGGAACCCAATTTATCCAAGCTTGGGGTCTGTTTTTGTTGGGACCCTGAGGGACCTGCTAAGGATCTGCCTTGAGCTCCCTGATAACTGACATTAGGACACCACTCAGAAGAGTCTAGTATTGACTGGCATGAGGTGCAGTCTGGAGCTTTGAGCCCTGCGAAAGGTGGCAGAACAGTTCCATATCCAGGGATGCCCAATTAGTGACCCGCTGGAACTTGGCGAGAGCCGTGGCGGCTTTTGCCGAAAATGAACATTGATAATCGTAAAAGGTGCAACCACCGTACTTATGCCCTAAATCTGTGACCCTAGACAGGTACATATCTAGCTCTTCACGCCTTTCAGGGTGGGCTGAACAGATTATGTCTCTGAAGACACAAATTCTGGAATAGATAATTTCCTGTTGAGGCGGGTATCCCTGGTCTTAAGGACTATTGATACATCCTCACAAGCAATTGTTTTGCTCTCCACCGTGTCATGGGTAGCAATCAGAATAGAAGCCAGGTGGACATCTTTTCTTTCCAAAATGTCTGTCTTGATATTATCTGGCACAAAATAGGAGGGAGCTACTACGGGCATGTTGAGTACCCTACCTGGAGAGATTGACCGGGAGGTGGACGCTACTGGGAGTGAGGTTACAGATAGGGATGAGCGAACCCGAACTGTATAGTTCGGGTTCGTACCGAATTTTGGGGTGTTCCTGACACGGACCCGAACCCGAACATTTACGTAAAAGTTCGGGTTCGTTGTTTGACGATTTCTATGGCGCATTTTGAAAGCCTGCAAAGCAGCCAATCAACAACACACTACTTGCCCCAAGAGGCCATGACAGCCATGACTACTATTGGCATGGCTGTGATTGGCCAAGTGCAGCTTATGACCCAACCTCTATTTAAGCTGGAGTCACATCGCGCCACACAACACTCTGCTCTGATTAGTGTAGGGATAGGATGCAGCTGCTGTTAGGGCAAGATTAGGCAGGGATTAACTCAGCAAAAACACATAATGAAGTGATCGATCTACAGCTGTGAATCATTCAACATCTGCTAGTTAATTACTCAATGTTTTCAGGCTGCCCAGAGCGTTTTTATGTCACTTTTTTTCTGGGGTGATCGGCGGCCATTTTGTGTCTTGTGGTGCGCCAGCACAAGCTGCCACCAAGTCCATTAATCCATCAATAGTAGGGTTTTTTTTTTTTTTTTGCTATATCGTACATCGGGGTTTGGCTGTGCTTATTGTCACCCCTAGAAACTCAGGACAGAATTTTCTATATTTTATTGAGAGGTGAAATTCACTTAAAAAAATAGCAATCCCCTAAATCTGGTGTTCCAACTGTGGCTAGCCAAGTGTAATACTGTCTGGCAAAGAATATATATTTTATTCTGGGGTGAAAGTTAATTTCCGAAATAGCAATACTCTAAATCAGTGGTTTCTGCTGTGGCAGGACAAGTTTTATAGTGTCCGTAAAAGTATAGCTTTTGTTCTGGGTTAAAATTCAAATACTAAAATAGCAATACCGTAAATCTAGAAAAGAAGACGAAAACCACGGCACTCTTCTTGAAAAGCTGTGAAATTTATTCACCCAGTATGCGACGTTTCGACACTCGGTCTTTCTCAAGCATAGTGATTACACCTTGTGCACACAAATATATATACATATACACCCTAATGGGTAAGTGATAATAAGGAGGCGGTACTACCAAACCCCTCCTACCCCAAATCCTGCCGTCTATATAATATATCAAAAAATCTCCATATCAAAATACATAGTATAAAACTTACTTAGTGGAGGCTGAGGAGGTCAGACCGGGAATACATAAGTAATCATATCAAGTCATTAAAGCAGCATACATGCGCTCACGGCGTCCGGAAGTTTCCAGTCCGGGTACTTCCGCCCGGCTGTTGACATCAATGGCCTTACTCAAATTAAAGAATAGAGAAGATATAACAATAAAGGCAGCAGACAAGGGGGGTGCCATTGTAATAATGGATACTGAGAAATACATAAAAGAGGTTAACAGACAGTTACAGGAGGAGGGTGTGTATGAACAACTTAATGGTGATCCTAGGTTCGCATTTATGCGGAGATTAAAAATACTTATCGATAATGCCTTTGCAAATGATCTGATTGATGAACAATTACATGCTTATCTGATCCAACAGCATCCAGTTACCCCTGTATTGTATGTCTTACCAAAAATCCATAAGGACCTGAGGAATCCTCCAGGTAGACCGATTGTATTGGGCATCGATTCTATCTTTGCCCCTGCAGCGGTCTTCCTTGACAGAATCCTCAGGCCTTATGCGATTGGAGCAAAATCCTATGTTAGGGATACTTCCAGTTTTCTTGAAAAATTGGGTGGGGTGGACTACAACACCAATGACAGACTGGTATCCTTTGATGTAGTCTCCCTCTACACCAATATAGATCATGAGTTGGGTCTGGAGGCAATGAGATGGGCACTTAACCAGTCCAAATACACTGTGGTAATTAGAGAGTTCCTACTCCACCTATTAGAAATATTACTTACATGTAATTATTTTCGTTTTCCAGACAGGTTCTTCGTGCAACGTCGGGGTACCGCAATGGGGTCCAATGTGGCCCGACGTATGCAAATGTATATATGACCTTTTTCGAGGAACAGTTTGTGTACCCGTCCACCCACTACCCGATGGTGAGTGGGTGGATGAGGTACATTGACGACATCTTTCTTGTATGGAAAGGTACAGTGGAGGAATTGGATGGTTTCCATGACCAATTGAATGGGAGACATCCAGAGTTGAAATTCACGAAAGTTCACTCACAGGAGTCATTACAGTTTTTGGATACTGTGGTTTATGTGGACGGGGCGACATTGGGCACAGATATCTTTATTAAACCTACGGATCGCAACAGTATCCTAAGATATGACAGTGCCCATCCTAGAGGCATATTGGATACACTCCCTTATAGTCAGCTACTCAGAACAAAACGGATAGTGTCAGATTGCAGGGTGGTGGAGGATAGGTTAGAAAAAATGGGACAGAAATTCCTAGCAAGAAATTACCCCAAGAAACTGGTCCAAAAACACTTAGATAGAACTAGAAAATTAGATCAAAAACAAATTCTAATTCCTAAAGAAAAAGAGGGTGTTTTTAAAAGGATCCCATTTGTCTCCACCTATACGGGCATAAGTGGAAAAATTGCAGGATCTCTTAGGAGGAATTGGCATATATTGCCGAAATCCTTCCCAGAAATAGAGGAATTTAGTGTTCCACCACTTATGTCCTATAGGAGGGGCAAGAACCTCTCCAATGATTTAGTCCGAGCTGACTTACAGATGCAGAAAAAAAGAGGACAGGATAGAAGGGGATGTTTTCCCTGTCTAAGCTGCTGTAATTGTAACTCTATGCTAAAAGGGAATCAATTCACACACCCAAGAACGGGTAAGAGGTATACAATAAAGGATTTTTATACATGTTCCTCGGAATATGTAATTTACACCCTACAGTGTCCGTGTGGACTACTATACGTAGGAGAGACGACCCAACCATGTAAAAATAGGTTGAACCAGCACCGCTAAGGTATACGGAAAATTATGGCAAAACAACATACTGTTGATGTGACAAACCTGGAGGGTGAACAACCTGTACCTGAACATTTTCTAAAAACAAAACATAATGTGGTCCAATTAAGATTTAGGATAATAGATGGTGTTCCCCCCTTGAAGAGAGGTGGAGACAGGGAGAAGGAATTGAAAAAGTTAGAATTGAAATGGATATTTGAACTAGACACCCTTGAACCAAAGGGACTCAACCGTGAATTTAAAATGGGTTTTCTATTTTGAACCCCTGACCTCCCACTAGAATGTGCTTTTATGTGTATATATAGTAACAATTAAGTATGAACCCGACCAATATTGGCCGAGATTTTAATATCTCTCTTTTTTCTATTTTTAGATCACGTGGTATGGAGGCTGAGGCGGTTTTATCGGGATATCATAACAAACTGAATAGTAGATTATAGCAGTTAGTGCATTTTCCATGGACCCTGCTTAGAGAAATCTGCTAGGGATATTTTACGGTACCTGAGGTGGGCTAGGCTATGTAATTGGGGGACTTTGCCCCTTTTTTCCCTTTTTCCCTTTTCCTTTCCCCCCTCCCCCTCTTTCCTTCCCCCTCCTCACCCCCCCCCCCTTTTCCCTTTATAATTTTTGACTCATAATCTGGGATAATAGGTTTGGGAACCAGCAATAAGGGAGTGGCCCACATGAAATTTCCAAACTACGGGGGTTTTTTGCCCTTGACTGGGGTTGAATACCACCCCATGCATAATGGATGATTCCTTGATATATGTGAATCGTAGGCCCGTGTGCACACTGGGGAACCGGTGGTGCATCGGAAGCCTGGTCAACACGATTTATAGGTTTGAATGCGTGGGCCACTCATATGACTTTATAGTCCATATGACCAGGAAAACTGGTGATTTGGGTTCCCAGTAAGACCTTTCCCCAGCAATTGAAGTATGTGGTTATTTTCACATTAAGAAATAGTGAAATAGCCTACCCCACACAGGAATCGTATATCGATCTTCTTTAAAATGTTGCGGGTACCTATGTAAATGCATCTATATCTAAAATTGGGCTGTAGTAAGCCTAGAATCTAAAGGATTCTCTCTAATATTATTACCCTAAGAAACAGTAGGAAGTTGACATTGATCAATAACGGCGTACACGGTCTCCTAGGAAATGCGCCCTAACAATCATCATGTGACCGGATCCAGAGAGGCGTGACAGACAGCATGGGAATTCCTGCACTGTACGGGACCGGAACTGATGTCAACAGCCGGGCGGAAGTACCCGGACTGGAAACTTACGGACGCCGTGAGCGCGTGAGCGCATGTATGCCGCTTTAGTGACTTGATATGATTACTTGTGTATTCCCGGTCTGACCTCCTCAGCCTCCACTAAGTAAGTTTTATACTATGTATTTTGATATGGAGATTTTTTGATATATTATATAGACGGCAGGATTTGGGGTAGGAGGGGTTTGGTAGTACCGCCTCCTTATTATCACTTACCCATTAGGGTGTATATGTATATATATTTGTGTGCACAAGGTGTAATCACTATGCTTGAGAAAGACCGAGTGTCGAAACGTCGCATACTGGGTGAATAAATTTCACAGCTTTTCAAGAAGAGTGCCGTGGTTTTCGTCTTCTTTTCTGAATTTATTGCGGGGGTCCACGGCCGGGATCCGACACCACAGGCACCGCCACAGAAAATATTGTTCGTTCGTGGACTAAGGTAGTGCTGCCCTATTTTATGTTTGGCTTTGGAATACCGTAAATCTGGTGTTCCAGCTGTGACTTGACAAGTTTCATAGTGTCCGTCAAAGGATATATTATTTTCTGGGGTGAAATTCAGTTGCAAAAATTGAAATTCAGTAAATCTGGTTTTCTAGCTGTGGCTGGACAAGTAGTTTAATAGTATCCTACAAAGAAAAAAAAAGGTAGGGGTTCAGTCAGCACAAACATATATGCAGGTGCACATTGCTATGGCGAAATACACATACAAATGTAAAAATAAAAATGCAATGGCACTCTGCAACCAGCACTCTGCCATGCCTCCATGCTGGATGTTGAATGAGGCATTAGTGTACATTTTGGCCAAAGCATAATAAGCCACTCACCACGTCAAAGTCGCTTCAATGAGTGGTCCCTAACACTAGTTCTTACCTGTTATGGGCCATGACAGCCACACAAAATCCAGGGAGCACAGGTGCAGCATGCATGCCAGGTACACTCTGCTTGTAACCCCATCTGGTGCCATAACAGCTTCAATCAGATCCAGGGATGCAAGTACCAACATGCATGCTGAGCCCACTATATATTTCTCATGGAGCCAAATGGCTACTGGTAGGCGCTATTAAAGCAGACTCAGTTTTATACTGACTTTAAAACCAGCCTCCAGGGCAGACTAACTAGTCAGGTGTGCACGACTGCATGGAGATTGCCACGCCTCCAATATATACTACAAAGAAAAAAAAGTGGGGGGTTCAGTCAGCACAACCATATATGCAGGTGCACATTGCTATGGCGAAATACACATACAAACGTAAAAACAAAAATGCAATGGCACTCTGCAAACGGCACTCGGCTCTGCCTCCATGCTGGATGTTGAATAAGGGATTAGTGTACATTTTGGCCAAAGCAACTCACCAAGTCAAGATCAATAGCTTCACGCGCTACCGTGCATCTCCCATTGTATTTCTGTCCGTTAAAGGGTATATTAAACAAAGTGTTAAAATACAATTGCTGAAGGCATAATCCTACATATTTTTTTACACACTACTGTGTATCTCCAAGTGTAAATCTGTCCATAAAAGGATTCCTTTCTTCCAGGGCCTAAATACTAGCCCTTCAATTGATATTCCCCTAAATCAGTGGTTACTGCTGTGCCTGGATTAGTGTAATACGGTACATAAATTAATAGGCAGATATTGTTAGGTGCCTGTAAAAAAAAAGGCCTGAATTTGAAATCAATACATTGGGCCAAATATTTTTTTTCTTATCGTGGTGCTTGGTGAACGTTAACAATGAGGAAAACATTTAGTAAGGGACGCGGTCGTGGTGGTGTTAGTGGACCCTCTGGTGCTGGGAGAGGACGTGGCCATTCTGCCACAGCCACACGTCCTAGTGAACCAACTACCTTAGGTTCCAGTACCCGCCAGAATTTACAGCGATATTTGGTGGGGCCCAATGCCGTTTTAAGGATGGTAAGGCCTGAGCAAGTACAGGCGCTAGTCAATTGGGTGGCCGACAGTGGATCCAGCACGTTCACAACATTATCTCCCACCCAGTCTTCTGCAGAAAGCGCACAGGTGGCGTCCGAAAACCAAGCCCATCAGTCTGTCACATCACCCCCATGCATATCAGGGAAACTGTCAGAGCTTCAAGTTATGCAGAAGTCTCTTATGCTGTTTGAAGACTCTTCTGGCAGGGTTTCCCAAGGGAATCCACCTAGCCCTTCCCCAGTAAGAAGAGAAAAATGATCCAGCTTCACTGAAAAAATGCTTTTTCACTGAAAAAATTTAAATCCAGTGCAGATAAAAACCAAAATACAGCAATGCAAAAAATCGACCGGTTTCGGATCACTATAAGTGCGGACCACATCATGACTAAGGGTCCGCACTTATAGTGTTCCGAAACCGGTCAATTTTTTGCATTGCTGTATGTTGGTTTTTATCTGCACAGGATTTAAATAATGCCTCAAATATTTTTTCAGTGAAGCTGGACGATTTTTCTCTTCTTTCTGGGATTTGTTGTGCGCCAAAGTTCAGGGCGAGGTCCAGGCTCCTGGCTTCCTGTGGATGAGCACGACACACTTCAGCGTTGTTTTAAAGCCCTTCCCCAGTGGTGGAAGACATAGAATGCACTGATGCACAACCACTAATGTTTCCTGATGATGAGGACATGGGAATACCACCTCATCGGAGTCCGCACGTTTCTTATGATGACGAAACACAGCTGCCAACTGCTGCGTCTTCTTGCAGTGTGCAGACCGAACAGGAGGTTAGGGAGGAAGACTGTGTGGAAGACGATGCAGGGGACGATGAGGTACTAGACCCCACATGGAATGAAGGTCGTGCCACTGACTTTCATAGTTCAGAGGAAGAGGCAGTGGTGAGACCGAGCCAACAGCGTAGCAAAAGAGGGAGCAGGGGGCAAAAGCAGACCAGCCGCCGCCAAGAGAGTTCGCCTGCTACTGGCCACCGCCACCAGAGACCGAGCACCCCAAAGGCAGCTTCAAGGAGTTCCCTGGCATGGCACTTCTTTAAACAATGTGCTGACGACAAGACCCCAGTGGTTTGCACGCTGTGCCATCAGATCCTGAAGCGAGGCATTAACGTTCTGAACCTTAGCACAACCTCCATGACCAGGCATCTACATGCAAAGCATGAACTGCAGTGGAGTAAACACCTTAAAAACAAGGAACTCACTCAGGCTCCCCCTGCTCCCTCTTCTGTTGCTGCCTCGGCCTCTTCCTCCACCTCGGGAGGAATGTTGGCACCTGCCGCCCACCAAACAGAGGATGTGCCACAGACACCACCACCTGCGTCACCAAGCATCTCCACCATGTCACACGGCAGCGTTCAGCTCTCCATCTCACAAACCTTGGAGAGAAAGCGTAACTTCCCACCTAGCCACCCTCGAGCCCTGGGCTTGAATGCCAGCATTTCTAAACTACTGGCCTTTGAAATGCTGTCATTCAGGCTGGTGTACAAGGACAGCTTCGAACAGCTGATGGCGGTGGCTGTCCTACAGTACGTTGTTCCCAGCCCCACTACTTCTCTAAGACAGCCGTGCCTTCCCTACACAACCAAGTATGCGATAAAATCAAGTGTGCACTGCGCAACGCCATCTGTGGCAAGGTCCACCTATCCACAGATACGTGGACCAGTAAGCACGGCCAGGGACACTATATCTCCCTAACTGCACACTGGGTAAATTTAGTGGTGGCTGGGGCCCAGGCGGAGAGTTCTTTTTCGCACATCCTCCGCCGCCAAGGATCGCAGGGCATCATTCTTTTCCTCCTGTTGCCTCCTCCTCCTACTCGGCTTCCTCCTCCTCTGCTTCCACCTGCTCATTCACTCTGCCACACACCTTCACCAAAAACTTCAACACAGCCCAGGGTAAACGTCAGCAGGCCGTTCTGAAACTCATATGTTTGGGGGACAGGCCCCACACCATGTAGGAGTTGTGGCGGGGTATTGAACAACAGACCGACCAGTGGTTGCTGCCGGTGGGCCTCAAGCACGGCCTGGTGGTGTGCGACATTGGCCGAAATCTCGACGCAGCTCTGGGACTAGCCGGTTTGACGCACATTTCTTGCCTGGCACCGTTATCAGCGTTACAATACCACTTCTATGTGTCCTTGAGAAAACACTTAGGGTGATGATGGAAGAGGAGGTGACCCAGGAGGAGGAGGAGGATGAGGGGTCATTTTTAGCACTTTCAGCCCAGTCTGTTAGAAGTGGCTCAGAGGGATGTTTTTTGCAACAGCAGAGGCCAGGTACAAATGTGGCCAGCCAGGGCCCACTACTGGAGGACGAGGAGGATGAGGAGGAGGTGGAGGAGGATGAGGATGAAGCAGGTTCACAGCAGGGTGGCACCCGACACAGCTCAGGCCCATCACTGGTGCGTGGCTGGGGGGATACGGAGGACGATGACGATACGCCTCCCACAGAGGACAGCTTGTCCTTACCTCTGGGGACCCTGGCACACATGAGCGACTACATGATGCAGTGCCTGCGCAACGACAGCAGAGTTGCCCACATTTTAACGTGTGCGGACTACTGGGTTGCCACCCTGTTGGATCCTTGGTACAAAGACAATGTGCCCACCTTACTTCCTGCACTGGAGCGTGATAGGAAGATGCGCGAGTACAAGCGCACGCTGGTAGACGCGCTCCTGAGAGCATTCCCAAATGTCACAGAGGAACAGGTGGAAGCCCAAGGCGAAGGCAGAGGAGGAGCAAGAGGTCGCCAATGCAGCTGTGTCATGGCCAGCTCCTCTGAGGGCAGGGTTAGCATGGCAGAAATGTGGAAAAGTTTTGTCTCCACGCCACAGCTAACTGCACCACCACCTGATACGGAACGTGTTAGCAGGAGGCAGCATTTCACTAACATGGTTGAACAGTACGTGTGCACACCCCTCCACGTACTGACTGATGATTCGGCCCCATTCAAATTCTGGGTCTCCAAATATTCCACGTGGCCAGAGCTAGCCTTTTATGCCTTGGAGGTGCTGGCCTGCCCGGCAGCCAGCGTTTTGTCTGAACGTGTATTCAGCACGGCAGGGGGCGTCATTTCTGACAAACGCAGCCGCCTGTCCACAGCCAACGTGGACAAGCTGACGTCCATAAAAATGAACCAGGCATGCATCCCACAGGACCTGTCCATCCCTTGTGCAGAATAGACATTTATAACTGCCTCCCCCTCAACCATAGATTCTTGTACTCCGGGGCACTTCTTTATTGAATCCTCTTTTTTTAATTTTACCATTATATTGCGGTGCAACCAACAGTTGAATGAACCTCTCCTCCGTCTAGGTGCCAGGGGCCTAATTATCTGAAAGTGGCCTGTTCCAGTGGTGGGTGACATGACGCCTGATTCTCTGCTAGGCGACGTCTCTCCTCCGTCTGGGTGCCAGTGGCCTAATTATCGAAAAGTGGCCTTCTCCATTGGTGGGTGACATGACGCCTGATTCTCTGCTATGCGACCTCTGTCCTCTGTCTGGGTGCTGGGGCCTAAATAAATTAAAGTGGGCTTCTCCATTGGTGGGTGACATGACGCCTGATTCTCTGCTATGCGACCTCTGTCCTCTGTCTTCGTGCTGGGGCCTAAATAAATGAACGTGGCCTTCTCATTGGTGGGTGACATGACGCCTGATTCTCTGCTATGCGACCTCTGTCCTTCGTCTGGGTGCTGGGGCCTAAATAAATGAAAGTGGCCTTCTCCATTGGTGGGTGACTTGAAGCCTGATTCTCTGCTATGGGACTAAAATTCTCTTAACTCTCAAAAATTGATATTGCTTAATTTTTATTTATTTTATGTTATTTTAATTCATTCCCCTATCCACATTTGTTTGCAGGGGATTTACCTACAGTTGGTGCCTTTTGCAGCACTCTAGCCCTTGCCTGGACTATTTTATAGCCTTATTAGTTCCCAAAAGTTCGGGTCCCCATTGACTTCAACCAAACATTTGACCGAACATTGACCGAACATTTTCAGGAAGTTCGGCCGAACTTCTCAAACCCGAACATCCACGTGTTCACTCAACTCTACTGCTGAAGCTTGCTTGAGGCTTCAGTCAATTAGTACAGCCTAACAGGTTCCCCTATCATTCTCTTCCCGGCTGCGCCCCCACCACTTTGACTGACAGAGGCAGGCAGTGAAGACGTAGTCACGAGTTGGGAGCAATGCATTTGTTGCATGTACAGTACAAGGCTGACTTCTCCACACTGTGAGGATGGTACCAGCAGAATTAGAATATGGAGACCAGTGCACCTCCCATGGCAGACAGATTTACTGTACTGTCTGAGGATAGATTTCTTTACATTTCACCATGCTGTTGTTTTGATATAAGGGATATATAGCTTACGGTAGACAGTAGCAGGGCTACAAGCTGAGGTGTGGGCTAATGGTGGTAATAATAACAATAATAATAATAATAATAATAATAATAATAATAATAATAATAAATATTATTATTTTAATTGGTTTACATTTTTATTTAATTTTTATTTTATTTTACACTTTGTATCCTCCATAAGGTCACACAACACCAATAGGGTTGTGATATTATTTTTATTACTGATTTCTCCTGTAACTAAGGCTGACATATTAGCGACAGTTATAGGGGGAATATAGCCCCTGATCTTATAACAAGTCTGTTGAACCTTAATGCCAAGCTTATCTGGATCTGCTAAAACCAAGCAGCTCATGGAGATGCCTGGCCCCAAAATTATCACTTGATTACACTTGATCTGTTTATACAGCACTCATTAAGCACTATATATACAGCCATGGGGAAAGCATAAATGGTAAAAAGAAAAATCTGTCTCCTCTAGGGGGGGCCTGACTTTTACTGACAATGGGCTCCCTGCTACTGCAGCTGCACAATTGGCTTGTAACTGTCCTATCTTCAATGACCTTCAGAAACATCCTTCCAGGGATAAAGAACAGCCCTGGATACTGGGAGGGGTGAGGGGTAGAGATGAGAGAATTTCTCAAAAATTCGATTTGGTCGGTTCGCCGAATTTTCTGAAACAATTCCATCCGAATTAATTTGTGGTGAATCACGTTAAAAAAAACAGCTATTTTCTGGCTGCAGAGAGCCTGTATAGTGGTGTAGAACACTATGACTTGCAGTAACACTCATTGGGAGTCTGCCGTGGTAGTGAATCAATACTGTGAGTCAGTATGACATGCAGATGACAGGCGTCGCTCTTAGAATCACTGTGCACTTCACTTCTTTGGGCAGTTATGGGACCAAAACTGACCAAATAACTCAAGTGTAAACTCAGCCTTATAGGTCGATGTTAGCGTCAGGTATAAAGAACTGTGCAGAGGCCCAAGATCCTACTATAGCGTGAAAAAACATCAGCTGATTCCATATAGATGTCTACAGAACCTGTTCTATTAAACACTTATACAAGTAGAGCCCCCCTGACAGAGTGGAGAGGGTGTCAGCAGTAAGTTTGTGTTGACGTCACTGATTATTTTGCCCTTCCTCTGATCTGTTAGAACAATAACCCCCCAAAAAACTGATCCTGTCTGTTAAGCATCCGCCTTCACTCTGTCAGCATTTGGTCAGTAATCCATCAGTATTGCTAATGCCCAAAAAAAACAGGAGTGTATCCAAAACAGAGATGACACATGAATGGAATATTTGCATGTCTTCTGTGTTTTGTACCCACTCCTGCTTTTGGCTACCAAATCATAAGCCAATTCTGATGGGACCATACAGACCTTAAAGCTGCTACACAGACAGGATCTGTTGTGTGTCTCATATTTCCTTCCTTCTGACATATCATAAGAACGGTCAAATAAATGATAATGTTAACCAGGCCAAAAAGACAAAATAGTGGCCCAGTCATGGAGTTGGCAGGATGGGAACAGCATGAGAAGTCCACAGAGTGGTCCAATAACATAGTGTGGAGTGGCAGCAGCATCAGGAGACCACAGAGTGGCAAGATGACATAGTGCGGAGGTCGCATCAGCATCAGGAGACCACAGAGTGGCACAATGACAGAGTGTGGAGGTGGCAGCAGCATCAGGAAACCACATAGTGGCACAATGAGAGAGTGTGGAGGTGACAGCAGCAGCATGAGGAGGCCACAGAGTGGAAAGGTGACATAGTGTTGAGGTAGCAGCAGCATCAGGAGACCCCAGAGTGGCACAATGACAAAGTGTGGAAGTGGCAGCAGCACCATGAGGAGGCCACAAAGTGTCAAGGTGATCTGATCTCTATTGTCAAGGTTTGGGAGAGGCAGCATGGATGATCTAATCTGATGCATCAGTCATTTGTGGGTTGAAATCCTGGCTGAACCATGCCTCATTCATCTTGACAAAGGTCAGTCTCTCCACATTTTGGGTGGACAGGCATATTCTCCTTGGGGTAACTATGGCCCCCGCCGCACTAAACACCCGCTCTAATGCCACACTACTGGTCGGGCAGGACATCTTTTCCAGGGCAAACTCGTCCAGTTGCGGCCATAAATCCAGTTTTGCTTCCCAGTAGTCTAGCGGATCTTCAATGACGGCTGGTAGGGTGTACTAAAAGTATGCCACCACCTTCTGGTTCAGGTTCTTCTCAATTTCTAGCTACTGGTGAGTAGTTTCTTGACTATGCTGGTGAAGAAAGCAGCTCATCAGCGACTCTAGACTGCTGCCGATGAAGCTGTTACTGCTCCTGCCACCCCCGAGCAGCCATGTCAGTGGAACATGAGAGCAGAGGACCCCCGGTCAGACCTGTAAGAGGATAGATAATGATGCAGATAGTCAGCGGCCAACTGACTACATAGGATGTCTCTATAGTAGTTTAGTTTGTCCTCCCTCTCAGCGGGTATAAAAAAGCCCCCCTTTTTGAGCGGTAGAGAGGGTCTAACATGGTGGAGAGCAAGTAATCATCCCTTTTGCCTAATGGTGACAATTCGGCTGTCACTACGCAAGCAAGTGAGCATGCATCGGGCCATTTGCACAAGTGACTCTTAAATGACTCCCTGCCTGTATCTCCACTGCATACTGCCACGGTTTGTCTGGGTCATCTGCCTCGTCTTCCTCATCTCCCTCTTGCTCCTCTGTGTGCTCCATTTCGCTACACATTGCTTGTGCTCCAATGTTCTCCTCCTCCTTCAGTTCAGCCCCCACAGGGCTCATGTGGCAGTGAGATGTAGGCGCCACTTCTCTAGTCACCTGACCAGCCAGATTTACCAGCATCTTTTCCAGGATATGAATCAGTGGAATGACGTTGTTCATCCTGTAGTCCTGGCGACTGACAAATAACAAGGCCTCCTCACAGTGCCTAAGCAAACGGCAGGTGTCATGCATGAGCTGCCACTTGCTAAAATCAAAGTTACACAGTGGAGTACCTCTGGCTGACAAATCACAGAAAAAACTATATATAAACAATCCTGCAGCACGATATGGTATTAAATGTGCGGATGTATATGGCTACATTTACAAAATCACTAAAAATAATGCACTATAATAATAGATGCAAGCATAACATATGGACTAAGCCCTCACTCTTGATCAAATCTGAGACACTTGGTCAATACATTTTGATCAAGATACATCTAAGCCCACCTACCAGGCAACAAGGTGGTCTCAGTTCAGGCGGGTTCCTATGCTAACCTATTCATGCTGTTGCGCATTTTTCAGGAGTACAGTGCCTGCACATATGGTGTGCTGCCCCTTGTTACCTCCATGTGCATCAGCAACCGGTGGGAGGAGAGACACACACACCTATGTATACCACCCTAAATCAAGGTCACCTATTAGATAGGTGGAGCAAAAGTGCACTTGAATATCACTCCCAGTATAGGAGCATATTCACACATGAAGGTGTTACTCCTTCAAGACAAATCAAACAAATCACAGAAAAAACTATATATAAACCATCCTACACGATATGGTATTAAATGCGCGGATGTATATGGCTACATTTAAAAAATCTAAGAAAATAATGCACTATAATAATAGATGCAAGCATGACATATGGACTAAGCCCTCACTCTTGATATGTCTGAGACACTTGGTCAATACATTTTGATCAAAATACATCTAAGCCCACCTACCAGGCAACAAGTGGTCTCAGTTCAGGCGGGTTCCTATGCTAACTTATTCATGCTGTTGCACATTTTTCAGGAGCACAGTCCCCGCACATATAGTGTGCTGTCCCTTGTTACCTCCATATGCATCAGCAACCGGTGGGAGGAGAGACACTATGTACCACCCTAATCAAGGTCAACTATTAGATAGGTGGGGCAAAAGTGCACTTGAATATCACTCCCAGTATAGGACCGTATTCACACATGAAGGTGTCACTCCTTCAAGACAAATCAAACAAATCACAGAAAAAACTATATATAAACCATCCTACACGATATGGTATTAAATGCGTGGATGTATATGGCTACATTTGCAAAATCACAGAAAATAATGCACTATAATTATAGATGCAAGCATAACATATGGACTAAGCCCTCACTCTTGATAAAATCTGAGACACTTGGTCAATAAATTTTGATCAAAATACATTTAAGCCCACCTACCTATTGGGCCCTATTCTCTTCAATATATTTATTAATGATCTTGTAGAAGGCCTGCACAGTAAAATATCTATTTTTGCAGATGACACTAAACTGTATAAAGTAATTAACACTGAAGAGGAAAGTTTTCTGCTACAGAGGGATCTGGATAGATTGGAGGCTTGGGCAGAGATATGGCAGATGAGGTTTAATACTGACAAATGTAAAGTTATGCACATGGGAAGGAATAATTCAAGTCACCCGTACATATTTAATGGTAAAACACTCAGTAATACTGACATGGAAAAGGATCTAGGAATTTTAATAAACAGCAAATTAAGCTGCAAAAACCAGTGTCAGGCAGCTACTGCCAAGGCCAATAAGATAATGGGTTCCATCAAAAGGGGCATAGATGCTCTTGATGAGGACATAGTCCTACCACTTTGCAAATCACTAGTCAGACCACACATGGAGTACTGTGTACAGTTCTGGGCTCCTGTGAACAAGGCAGACATAGCAGAGCTGGAGAGGGTTCAGAGGAGGGCAACTAAAGTAATAACTGGAATGGGGCAACTACAGTACCCTGAAAGGTTATCAAAATTAGGGTTATTCACTTTAGAATGAAGACGACTGAGGGAAAATCTAATAACTATGTATAAATATATCAAGGGTCAGTACAGAGATCTGTCCCATCATCTATTTATCCCAAGGACTGTGACTGTGACGAGGGGACATCCTCTGCGTCTGGAGGAAAGAAGGTTTGTACACAAACATAGAAAAGGATTCTTCACTGTAAGAGCAGTGAGACTATGGAACTCTCTGCCTGAGCAGGTGGTGATGGTGAGTACAATAAAGGAATTCAAGAGGGGACTGGATGTATTTCTGGAGTGTAATAATATTACAGGCTACAGCTACTAGAGAGGGGTCGTTGATCCAGGGAGTTATTCTGATTGCCTGATTGTAGTCGGGAAGGAATTTTTTTTTCCCCTTACGTGGGGAAAATTGGCTTCTGCCTCACAGGGATTTTTCGCCTTTTTCGCCTTCTTGTAGGAAACAGGCCGAACTGGATGGACAAATGTCTTTTTTTCGGTCTTATATACTATGTTACTATGTTACTATGTTACCAGGCAACAAGGTGGTCTCATCTCAGGCGGCTTCCTATGCTAACCTATTCATTCTGTTGAGCATTTTTCAGGAGCACAGTCCCCGCACATATGGTATGCTGCCACTTGTTACCTCCATGTGCATCAACAACCTCTGTCTGCCTGTATAATCAGGAAATCATTTATGACCTTTCTCTGTTCGTAAAGTCGGTCCAACATTTGATGGGTGGAATTCCAACGGGTGGAAATGTTGCATATCAGCCTATGTTGGGAGACGCCGTTCTGCGGCTGTAGCTCTTGAATGGTATGCTTGGCGGTGTACGAGTGGTTGAAGTGCATGCAAAGTTTCCTGGCCATTGTTAGGATGTCTTGCAGATGGGTGGAAGACTTCAGGAAAAGCTTGACAACTAGATTGAACACCTGTGCCATGCAGGGTGCATTGCTCAGCTCTCCTTGACGCAGCGCAGACACCATGTTCTTCCTGTTGTCGGTCACCATGGTTCCAATTTTTAGTTGTCGCAGAGAAAGCCAGGATTTGATTTCTTGATGAAGGACGCAGAGCAGTTCCTCCCCTATGTGACTCAGTTCGACCAGACAAACTAGGCGCAGAACAGCGGGACACTGCCATGCTTTGCACATCTGGTATGTTGGTAGGGCACTGTGAATTGTCCCTGCAGTGGAGGCTGAGGACACGGTAGAGGATGAGAAGGCAGAGACGGACATTGTCGGAGGACCAACGGCGTGAGAACGTGGAGGCAAAAGCAGCATCACCTGATCAAGTTGCTGGTTTGGCTGGGCAGAAACCACATTTACCCAGTGGGCTGTAAAGGACATATATTGTTCTTGACCGTAGTTAAAGCTCCACACATCGGCCCTGCCTTGCACTTTGGCAGACACCGACAGGCTCAAGGACTGGTCAACCTTCTGTTCTACATATGTGTTCAGGGCTGGTATTGCCTTTTTGGTGAAGAAATGATAGCTTGGGACTCTCCACCTCGGCTTAGCACAAGCCATCAGTTCTCTGAAAGGTGCAGAGTCCACCACTTGGAAAGGGAGCACCAGCAACTTGGCCAGGAGCACGTTCAGCTTCTGTGCTGTTGGATGAATGCACGCAAACTGTAGTCTCTTGGCAATCGCTTCAGTGATCGATTACTGGTGGAATGACTGATTAGGAGGAGGAGCATCAGGACTACCAGATGATGGTAAGGACAGACAGCTTCTTTCGACTGAGGTGGTGGAGCCTTGGCTACCTGAAATCAGGTTCATGCCACTGGGTGATGCAGCGGTTGCTGCGGCAGGCTGGACCACTGCATTGGAGCCACAGTTCTCCCAGGCCACTTTATGGTGACACTGCATATGTTGAAGCAGGGCAGTGGTACAAACATTGGCAAACTGGCCACGCTTCACCTTCTGCCCACAGATTTGATAAATGGCCATGTTCACCTCCTCCTGCAGCATAACAAAAACTGCCACTTCCTCCGGGAACCCCTGCACCACTACTTTCTGGGCCGGTAGGCTCCTGCAAAGCGGGTGGTCCACCCCGGTCATGTTTGGCTCCCGACCACCCACTGCTGCCACCCTGCTGACTCCCGAGCATGCTACCGACTTGCTGGCTCCACTGCTGCCTCATGCGCAAGCTGCCACCCTCTCCTACCGATGTTGATAAAGCCCCTTCGTCACCCGGCTCCCAATTACTACCGGCTTTAGCATTATCGAGTACTGTCTGCACGTCACTGATTTCCTCCTCAGCGGTCTCTGAGCCAGGAGCCTGACAGCTCACAACACCAGCTCCCACGCCACTCTCCTCATCACTCGTCCGCCTATTGGAGGAAGTGGCGGATGTCTTCCCCAAGTATTGGCTGGGCAGTAGCTGCTGATTGTCCTTTAGTAACTCGTTTTTGCTGTATAGTGAAGCTGATCCCACAGCATATAGTACTTCTCTGGCTGAGGGAACAGAAAAGGACAGAGGCAGGTTGTGAACAGGTGAGTGCACAGGGCATGCTCCCGGTCCATGCCAACTAAGGGTTTTGTCTGACGACCCCACCGACACTCTTGGCTGGGGGTGTTTGATGACATTTGTGATGAAGTCGAAGATTAAGACAACAATTAAAGAACCGCTGGGTTGCTGGCCAAGACACTAACACTGGGAGCTCAGGCCTCTTGAAGTAACCCACCACTGCCCCTTACTTTGCTGCGACCTGTGCCTGCACCAGAAACATTTAGACCCGTGCCCCTCCCCTGTGCAGGGCCTTTCACTTCACTGTTTGATATACTGTTAGATCAAATAAGTAAATAAAAAGGAAATTGATACACGCCAAAAAGGGCTATAATTTTCTCACTTCACCACACAACAGCTAATAAGCCCTTTTTCTTTTTCCCCACTAATACACGCAAAAAAGAGGCTTTAGAACATATAGCTGTGGCCGTGAATGGCAAATAATATATATTTTTTGCTACCAATACACTCCAAAAACGGTTTGCTGGAATTACAGAGGTATTGCAAACCTGAAATGAGCAGTAGTATAATGGCAATTTGGATCTAAAGTCAGTTCAGCAAGGTGTAATAGAATTGTTCCTATCACCCAGGCTGTAAACACCCCTATTGAACCCTGTTCTGCATCAATACTGTGGAATAATTTCTCCTTATCCTTTTCCTACACTTCTAATGCTCTTTCCCTGAATTTTTATGGAGAAAAATATAAGTTTTTAAGTCTTTCCTAGCACTGTCCCTAGTGCCCGCTGACGTCTCTCCCTGCTCTAAGTACACTGGATAGTGGCTAAATCCAAGATGGCTGAGGCTATTTATAGGGTTGTGACATCAGAGGGCTGGCTGCTGATTAGCTGCATGCATGGGATTGTGGATCTTCATTCCCAGAGTTTCTTGCTCCATGTTCATGTGCTGCAGCCATTTTAGGAAAAAATGTGATTCGTTATCATGAAGCATGAGGAAATTCGGATTTGGTGTGAATCGAATAATTCCTGAAATTCAGATCGAATTCCACTTTGTTGGCTTGGATTCACTCATCTATAGTGAGGGGGCTTGTCTTGAGTGGCTCGGAGGATAACAGGATTATGGAATGTCCTTTTGCTCATAACAAGCAAATAATCATTATGTGCGGAGCTTGCAAGCATGTGTTTGGGCTGGGTCTGCCAAAAAGATATTTCAGACACAAGCTAGCAATCAAGCTGTGATAGGGATAGTATAAACAGAATAGAGTAATAGGAAATACCCAGAACTTGTAATTCGAGAGTCAGAATGTGGGTGGCTGTAGTAGTGCAAACATCAGTAGTAACAGCAAGACATACAGTAGTTCTCCTTGGCATCCGATAGGCGCCACCATGTTAAGCATGAGATAGAGGATGACACTGTGGACGGTGGGGCTCACTTCACCTCAGTCACAGCATGATGACATTGAGGTCACCTCTTAGTCTGACACTGTCCCGGAGAGCCAGGGGTCCCAGCATTCCTCCTGCTCCTCTTCCATGCGGCCCCAGAAAAGCCTTTTAAGTGCATCATCTATGTCTTAACTGCCCCCTCATTTATGGGCACCTTTTTCCTAAGAAGAGGCAACAAAACCCTATGTGCTATGGAAGATACTCAAGATAGTATTCCTGTTGATTAGTTGTGTGAGAAGTGTCAGTGTAAGCGTTTGATTCAAAGATAGATGTAGCGCAGCAGTCAGTCCCAACACCGCTGCAAAGGGACACTATAGTCACGGAATATGGAAAACTCCCAGCAGTATGTCTCAAGCTCTTCAAAGATTTTATTTCATTCTTCAAAAATATATTAAAGGGATGAAATGTTCTAACTAAAGCAATATGTGCACCCATATAATTTTTATCCCTAGGGGATGTAGATTCCTCAATTGCTTTTTCCAAAAGTTTTTTTGAGTAGCCCCTATTCAAAAACAATCTTTCATTTCCTCCAGTCCAACTCCACAAACACGTTCAGGAAAACATCCCTCAACGCAAGGAACCAGCTGATGAAGGGGAGATAATTCCCTGAAATGTGTTTCATCCTTCTGCTTAATAAACTACTGACAACCTACATCAATCTGGATCTCGCGGCTGGTTCCTTGCACTGAGGGATGTTTTCCTGAACGCGTTTTCTTCCAAATCTTCTTGGAGAACCAGGGGTCCTCGATAAGAAGAGCAACATCTCTTGCTGCAGACAGCCCTTTCTTGGGATCCACCCTGTACCACTCAGACAAGCTTCTTCTAGAGTTGTGCCTAAGGTTTGCACAACTCCTTAAGGTAAGGGTGGGTTCACACTAGCGTTATAGTTTCCGTTATGGCCTTCCGTTATAACGTGGTTATAACGGAACATAACGGAATCCATAAAACGGAAGGACGGATCCGTACTTTTGCCCATAGACTTGTATTATGACGGAATGCAAAACAGAAGCCTTTTAACGGCATTCCGTTTGCTTTCCATCATAATACAAGTCTATGGGAAAGCATAACGGATCCATCTGGTTCCCGTTATGCAAGACAGAAAACAAAGTCCTGTCGACGGAATGTATTTTAAAGGCTTCCGTTTTGCATTCTGTCTGGGCATTCCATTATTTTCCGTTATAACCATGTTATAACGGAAAGCCATTACAGAATCTCTAAAGCTAGTGTGAACCCACCCTAAGCCTCCTATTAGGAGCCCAATACTTACCTTTCCTATATGTTATTACCCTATGGTGCGCCTCTTTTTTCTATTTTTCAACAGACGACGCCTATACTATTTAACTCCACAAACACATTGGTCAGAGACCAAACGTCTTACTTGGTTATGTCTTAATTGGTTATGTCAATGATTGATGAAATGAGTTATGATGTTTATGTATTTATTTTCTTGCAGAGTTCATTGTTCCATTGAACTCTACTTGGTATCCTTTGGAATTAGTATTGAACACAATCCCTGACTACAGTCCAGATTTTGTATGTACCTGGTTCCACGCCACAGGAACTGACATGCTATATATGTTGTGAGATTGACAATCTATTTTATCAGTTGATTAAAGCCAGGACGGACTGAAACACGTCTTACATGTGCAATTATTTTTGAAGAATTAAATAAATCTTTGATAAGCTTGAGACACGCCTCTGGGAGTTTTCCATATTTAGTGCAAGTTTTTGGACTTCCATGAGGAGGAGGTTCAGGCGGTGGGGGCATAGCAGTGTAGGTGTACATAGTAGTGGCACATGTAGCAAGGGTAGCAACAGTGGCAGGAGGGGAGCCAAGGAGCCCACAATGAAATATCACAGTTTGAAATGAGGGTTAGGGAGGATGAGGACTATGATGATGATTCTGTGTTGGACAGAACCTAAGAGCAGAATCATGGTGCTGAGGAAGAGGAGGAAACATTAGATGAGAAGGTGGTGGCCACAGCGACAATAAAGAGTGGAGGCAATATAGGGTTAAAACCACCAAAAACTGTCAGGGCCAAATTTTCTTCTATTGTGTCAGACCTTGGCCAAGCTTTTCTGCCACTAGCGGTAGATGAGAATTCACCATATGAGATTTTTTTCTCCACAAGATAGGTAAACAAAACAACAGTTTTATGCAAGATCTGTAGGATTAAAACAAGGTGTGGCCATTTAAACACAAAAAAGTACCAGGGCTCTTTTGCACCACATGAGGCAGCATCACTGGGTCCTGTGGGAAAATAGAATTGGCCAGCATAACGAATCAGAACTAAGAACTAGTCTGTCATCTTTCTTCTGGTCATCTCTGTGGTTGCCAGGCTGCATTCTCGAGCAGTACAGTGTCCTTGTCATCTCATCAGCTGCTTCTTCTCCTGCTCACACTCCTCCTCCTCTTTGTCCTCTGCTCCACTGTAAGACACCCACAATGGAATGTGTGGCCATGAGAAAACTATTCACAACCAGCAATTGGATTGTGTGCCGGCTGGACTCCTACCTGGCCAATTTGCTGGGGGTGCAGTTGTTGCCATGCTATTTATTGTGTTAAATGTGGTACAGTTCCAAACCTTCACCCAAATTTAATTCTGTTCTACGATATTACTACTTCTGGCCAGCTGTCAGTAAAAATGTCCTTGTTTTTAAAATGTTTTGCAGATCTGCGCACATGAGGTGGCATCATCAGATCCAGCAGGAAATTAGAACTGGACAGCCATCAGAACAAGTCTGCCCTCCTTCTACCAATCTTCTTTCTGGCAGCCAGGCCAAATCCACAACCAATACAATGTCCTTGTCATTATCCTCACTCAGACTCCTCCTCCACAATGTCGTCCGTCATCAACAATGGAATGTGTAGCCAGAAAACAACTCTATACTCAGCAATCCGGTGGTGAGCAAGCTGAACTCTCACCTGGCCATATTGCTTGTGATGAAGTTGCTGCTGTACCACTTAATTGTGGTAATTGTCGCACAGTTCCGCACCATCACCAAAATGGAATTCTCTATTCCATCAGTCAGACTTTTGTCACTGTGTCTGTAGTGGCTCCTTCTCAAAAATGTAATTCTTTTTTAAAATGTACCTTATTTTTCACTTTATAAGATGCACCTAATGATAAGATGCACCTAGGTTTTCGAGGAGGAAAATAAGAAAAAAATATTTTGAACAAAAAGGTGTGCTTTTGGTGGGTTTTGAACTAATGGTGGTCTGTGGATGACACTATTATAGGGGAATTGTGGATGACACTGTTATGGAGGGGATCTGTGGATGCTTCACTGTTATGGGGGCATTTGTGGATGATGCACTGTTATGGGGGATCTGTGGATGACACTGTTATGGGGGATCTGTAGATGACACTGTTATGGGGATCTGTGAATGACGCACTGTTATGGGGGCATCTGTGGATGACACACTGTTATGGGGGATCTGTGGATAACACTGTTATGGGGATCTGTGGATGACACTGTTATGGGGATTTGTGGATGATGCACTGTTATGGTGGCATCTGTGGATTACGCACTGTTATGGGGGCATCTCTGGATGACGCACTGTTATGGGGGCATCTCTGGATGACGCACTGTTATGGGGATATCTGTGGATGACACTATTATGGGGGGATCTGTGGATGACACTGTTATGGAGGGGATCTGTGGAGGACACATATATAGCATCTTATGCTATATATAAGTGTCCTCAACAGATCCCCACCCCAATAACAGTGTCCCTGCGTAAATAGTGACCCCCATAGTTCAGTCCATATGTATGGAATGGTGCTGTGATGTGACACTTGTAGCTTTAGGGGGACGTGCACTTCCCCTATCAAACTACCTGAACACTGTTGCTAGTAACAAAACTAGCTCTGAGTACAGCAGTGTTGCTGTATTCACTGACTTATTGTATCTCACCGATAACAATGTTATACCATACACTGGTTGCATCATTATTTGTGAGCGCTTGTAACACCATAAACTGGTTACAATTGAAATGAATGATTATTACATAGGACTGAACAAAGACAACTAAAAACCAACTATCTGCCCTCGACATGTTTCACAAGAAGGACTGGCTTCATCAGGGGTTAGGCAGCATTGGGGGGGAAGGCAACAAACAAGGTATAAATGACCTGATGATTGAAATTGACATCTAAATGAATCAATAGGGGAAGCGCAAAATTATGGCACTGACAAATCCTATTGCAGGTACATCACTCTGCCATTGGTAACGCACCACTACTAAGATCTGCAGGCTGCACAGGTGCACCTAAATAATACTTATCCCGGAGGTTACACACCTCCACAACGCCGAGATGATACAGGTATCTTGTGCCTCACCTGACTGGTGTGATTGCACTTTCTGTCTTTGGCTCCTCCGCCTGTGTCTTAAATTATTTTTTATCACCTGACATGGCCATTACTAGATAGGATTGCAATCACTGTGAACCGAGAGGTTTTTAATATCACAACATTATAATATGTATCGCAATAGATATATATGACCATGTCCTGATTATGCTTTGTATTTTGCACATATGTTATGCACTTTATTTGCAATTATATTGTATGTTGTTTTGGTCAACACCCACTGATCTGATTGGGTCACATGATTTTGATGTGGATTGCTTCACCCATATATACTCACCATTTGTATATTTGCTTTGCTTGAAAAAGGCTCTAGTACTGAGCCGAAACGTTGCACAGTACGGGTGAATAAAGGAGTTTTTTGTTCACTTTTTACCGGAGTGCTGTTCATTTTCTGGACTATATATATATATATATATATATATATATATATATATATATATATATAAACTAACAAAGTAAAGTGGTCTCAAAAAGCAGAGAAATGCTCAAAACCCCCAAATGCTGTTGCATATTTCTAACTCGGGCTTTGTATTTATATACCTGGAGGTGTGTAAACCCTGGGCTAAGTAATATTTAGGTGCACCTGTGTAGCCTGTGTCACATGACTCAGTGATAGGTGGGACTCACAGCTTCCTCTCTCCTCCTATTGCATGGGTCATGTCACACTGGAGGTAACCTGGAACCTTTATCTTTCTCCCTCCTCCTATTGTATATGTGATTTCACGCTGGAGGTAACTGGGAGTTGTTTGCTGTGGCAGACCTTAAGCTCCTGTAATAGCCCATATGGCCACTATAATTGCCCATACGGCGCAGGTAGGCTAGCATTAGGTCCTGTGCCACTATGAGAGACCTTGACGTGGTGCTCCGGTATGTCCTTGATATAAGAATATATTGGCAAAAGTCTCATTTTTAACATCAGAGTGAGGGTTTAGCCATATATTGTCAATTGCTTTTACCACTGTAGTGCACCAATTTTTGCAGTGTTTTGTTTTACATAATCAATCACATCCACACATTTTGCTATCCTGTGTAGGATGTTCTTGTGGCACATGTGGTCCATTGCAGTCATCCTCCATTGTATGCATTTTTACTGGGGATTGCTGTTAGCAGCGGATCACATGCACAACAGCATTTGGGGTTTTCAGCATTTCTCTGCTTTTTGAGACCACTTTACTTTGTTTGTATATACTTGGAATTTACTGCTTAGAAGAATAATCTCTAGAGATGAGCTAGTCAAAGCTGACGAAGTGGAATTCGACCAGAATTTCAGGAAAAATTTGATTCGCACTGAATTTCCTCACGCTTCGTGGTAACAAGTTCCATTTTTTCCTAAAATGGCTGCTGTATGTGTGAGGACATGGAGCAAGGAACTCTGGGAAGGCGGGATCACCTATAATGCCATGCATGCAGCCAATAAGCAGCCAGCCAGCCCTGTGATGTCACAGCCCTATAAATAGCCTCAGCCATCTTGGATTCTGCCATTTACCAGTGTACTCAGTGCAGGGAGAGACATCAGCAGGCTCTAGGGATAGTTTTAGAAAAAATGTGGGAGGGGAGGTTACACCTTGCTGCTGCACTGCCTGGGGATCCAGGCCTGCTTGCACTGACTGGGGTTCCAAATTGCCACTATACAGCTCTGTAATTCCAGCATACCTGTCTTATTAGGGTGCAAGTGCTGTTTTAAAGAGGCATCAACAGGGTTTATTACAAGGAAATATTTATAAGTCTTATTTGCCCTTGTGTGGTGCAGTTATTTGTTCTAAAGAATTGTTTGGCTTGTATTAGTGGGGGAAAAAAGGCTTCATTAACCATTGTGTAGTGAAGTTCTAAAAATACAGCCCTTTTTGTCTTGTATTATTAAAATTAAAATATATTTTCCGTTCAGCGGTCCAGTTATATGTTCTAAAGCCTTTTGTGGCGTGTATCAGTGGAAAAAGAAAAAATCTATTTGTCGAGCAGCAGTGCAGTGATATGTTCTA
Organism: Bufotes viridis; assembly: GCA_033119425.1. Taxonomy (NCBI): domain Eukaryota; kingdom Metazoa; phylum Chordata; class Amphibia; order Anura; family Bufonidae; genus Bufotes; species Bufotes viridis. Next base: position 178,554,430 of record CM065590.1, read on the forward strand.
AAGCCTTTTGTGGCGTGTATTAGTGGAAAAAGAAAAAAATATATTTTCCGATCAGGAGTGCAGTTATATGTGTCAAGCAGTTTGTGGTGTGTATTAGTGGGAAAAGAAAAAATATATTTGCAGATCAGCGGTGCAGTTATATGTTCTAAAGCCGTTTGTGGCGTGTATTAGTGGAAAAAAAATATATATATTTGCCGATCAGCAGTGCAGTTATATGTGTCAAGCAGTTTGTGGCGTGTATTAGTGGGAAAAGAAAAAATATATTTGCCGATCAGCGATGCAGTTATATGTTCTAAAGCCGTTTGTGGCATGTATTAGTGGAAAAAGAAAAAATATATTTGCCGATCAGCGGTGCAGTTATATTTTCTAAAGCCTTTTGTGGCGTGTATTAGTGACAAAAAAAAAGTATATTTGCCGTTAAGCGGTGCAGTTATATGTTCTAAAGCCCTTTTTTGTGTGTATTAGTGGGGGAAAAAAGGGCTTATTAGCCTTTGTGTGGTGAAGTGGGAAAATTACAGACTTTTTTGATGTGTTTTAATTTCCTTTTTATTTATTTATTTGATCTAACATTATGTCAGACAGAGAAGTGCCAGGCCCTGCACAGAGGAGTGGTAGAGGCCTAAATGTTTCTGGCGCAGGCAGAGGTTACATCAGAGTAAGGGGCCGTGGCAGCAGGGGTCATTTCGGGTGGCCTGAGCTCCAAATATCAGCTAGCGGTCGTGTCATGACCAGCAACGCAGCAGTTCTTGAATGGTTGACTCGATCTTTGACATCGTCGCAAGTGACATCAGACACCTCCAGCCAACAGTCAGTGGGTTTGTCAGACACAACCCTTAATTGGCATGGCCCGGGAGCAGGCCCTATGCCCTCACCTGTCCTCAACCTGCCTCTGTCCTTTTCTGTTCCCTCAGCCAGTGAAGTTTTGTATGCTGTGGGCTCAGCTCCACTATACAGTCAGGACAAGCTACTTGAAGACAGTCAGCAGCTACTGGCAATCCAAGATGTGGAGGTGACATCAGTTGCTTCCTCCACTAGTCGGGCAAGTAGTAATGAGGAGAGTGGCGTGGGAGCTGGTGTTGCGACCGGTCAGGCTCCTGACCCAGAGACGGTTGACGAGGACATTAGTGATGTGCAGACAGTACTCGATGATGATGATGTAGCTGATTGCCCTTGGGAGCCGGGTGACAAAGGGGCTTCATCATCATCGGGAGAAGAGGGTGACAGCTTGCCCCAGAGCCAACAAGTCGCTAGCATGGCCGGGACTCAGCAGGGTGGCAGCAGTGGGAGGTTGAGAGCCAAAAGTGCCCGGGGTAGACCACCTGCTTCGCAGGAGCCCACCTGCCCGGGAAGTAGCAGTGCACGGGTTCACGGAGGCATCGGTGGTCAGTCAGTGCGTAGTGTTGGGGGTAAAATCACCTACTTGGCGGTGTGGCAGTTTTTTGTTAAGCCGCCGGAGGAGGTGAACATGGGCATATGTAGAATCTGTGGGCAGAAGGTGAAGCATGGCCAGGGTTCCAATGTTGGCACCACGGCCCTGCATCAACATATGCAGCGTCACCATAAAGTGGCCTGGGAGATCCGTGGCTCCAATCCGGTGGTCCAGCCAGCTGCAGCAACCGCTGCATCACCCAGTGGCGCGCATCCGATTTCAGGCAGTCAATGATCCACCACCTTAGCTGAATGGAGATGTCTGTCCTTCCCATCAACTTCTGGTACTGATGCTCCTGCACTTCCTAATAGTTGCCCGTCATTCCATCAGCGACCAAAGCGATTGCCAAGAGACAACAGTATGTGTGCACTTATCCAATGGCACAGAAGCTGAATGTGCTCCTGTCTTATGTTGCTGGTGCTGCAGTCCCTCCCTTTCCAATTGGTGGACTCTGCGCCTTTCAGAGAGCTGATGGCTTATTCCGAGCCGAGGTGGAGAGTCCCAAGCCATAATTTCTTTGGCAAAAAGCCAGTACCAGCCCCACACACATGTAGAACAGAAGGTGGGCCAGTCTTTGTGCCTTTTTGTGTCTGCCAAAGTGCATGGCAGGGCTGACATGTGAAGCTGTAACTATGGTCAGGGACAATACATGTCCTTTTCGTCCCACTGAGTAAATGTGGTTTCTGCACAGCCACCCTTGCGACTTGGCCAGGTGATGCCACTTCTGCCTCCATGTTGTCACACCATTGTTCTTGGTCGTTTGTCCTGCGACAATGTCCGCCTCTTCTTCCTCATCCTCTATCCTCCACCATGCCTCCTCAGCCTCCACTGCAGGGACAATTCACAGTGCCCCTCCAGCTTACCACATGTGCAGGGCACGGGGGTGTCACGCTGTTCTGCACCTAGTTTGCCTGAGCGAATGGAGTCACACAGGGGAGGAACTGCTCCGTGTCGTTTATCAAGAAATCAAATCCTGGCTTTCTCAGCAAAAACTGAAATCGGAACCATAGTGACCGAAAACTTGAAGAACATGGTGTAGGCGCTGAGCGGCTGAGCCATGCACCCTGCGTGGTACACATGTTCAATCTGGGTGTCAAGCGGTTCCTGATTTCTTCCACCCATCTGCAAGGCATCCTAAAAATGACCAGGAAACTTTGCATGCACTTCAGCCACTCATACACTATAAAGCACACCCTCCTTGAGCTGCAGCGGCAGAACGGCATCCCTCAACATAGGCTTATTTTCGACTTTTCCACCCATTGGAATTCCATCACCCATATGTTTGACCAACTATACGAACAGAGGAAGGCCGTAAACGATTTCTTGATGATTCAAGAGGACAGGAGTACTCCCCTGTGTAACTTCGATGTCAGCCAGTGGCAGCTCATGCATGACACCTCTTATTTGTCAGTCGCCTGGGCTACGGGGTGAACAATGTTATTCCACTGCTTCATGTCCTAAAACAGATGCCATTAGATCTGGCTAGTCAGGGAACTGGAGACGTGGCGTCTAGATCTCATGGCCACATGAGCCCTGTGGGGGCTGAACTGGAGGAGAAAGAGGACATTGGAGTACAAGCAATATGTAGCGAAATGAGATGTTTTTCTACATAGGTGACATGAGAGGAGGAGCAGGAGCAGGACCAGCCAGAGGAGCTACAGGGCGATGAGGAAGATAAGGCAGAGACCCAGACACACCGTGGCAGTATACAGTGGAGATGGAGGCAAGGAAGTCCCTCCTAGTAACTTGCACAAATGGCCCGATGCATGCTTACTTGCTTGCGTAGTGACAGCTGCATTGTCACCATTCAGCAGAGAGATGACTTCTGGCTCTCCACCTTGTTTGACCCTCGCTACCGGTCAGAAATGGGGGCATTTTTTACACCCACTGAGAGTGTGGACAAACTGAACTAATATAGAGACATTCTATGAAGTCATTTGTCCGCTGCCTATCTGCACCATCGTCCATCCTGTGGCAGGTCTGACCGCGGGGCCCTCTGCGCTCACGTTCCTCTGCCATCGCTGCTGTGGAAGGGTGGGGGGGTAGGAGCAGTTCCAGCACCGTCAGCAGCAACTTGAGTTTAGAGTCGACAGTAGTGATGGACAAAGATCAGCCGGGATGGTTCACGAACGCGTGTTCACGATCAAATGTTCGCAAACCACGCGTTTGTTGTGGGCCCCATTGACTTTAATTGCAGGCGAACCTGAAAAACCTTCAGTTCATATTTGCAGCCGCCAAATACTTACTAGAAGTGCACAAATAGTCTTACAACATGGACAATGACATACCAGAGGGTATGTATTTTTATCAGGGGCCATTTGTATGCGTCTTAAAGGGAAACTCTCAAAAATATGCCCTGCTGTACAGGCCCCAAAAATTAGGCATCCACCTGACAGAAAAGAACTTGTGATTATGTGACTGGAGGCAGGGCCGGCTCCAGGTTCATGTGGGCCCTTGGGCGATAAATCCAAGTGGGCCCCCTTGAGGCATTTTTGTACATTTACATGTCCCTCTGTGGCTCCCACATGGTATAATGACCACTAGTGGCCCTTTACACAGTATAATGACCCCCCCCCCAATGCCTCCAAACACAGTATAATGACCCCCAGTGGCCCCACAGACAGTAAAATAACCCCACAGTGGCCCTCCATTCAGAATAATAACCCCCAGTCGCCTGTGGCCAACAGGTTACCTGTTTAACCCCTTAAGGACGAAGGGCGTACATGTACGCCCTTCGTCCGCACTTTAAAGATGGCGCCCACTCCCGCACGGAGCAAAAACCGAAAGTTAAACTTTCGGTTTTTGCGCGATCAGATGCCGTGGTCAGGATTGCCGGTCGCGGACATGAGCTGCGGCAATCAAGCTGACACCCGCAGCTCATGTCCGCGACCGTCAATCCTGACCACGGCATCTGATCTCGCAAAAACCGAAAGTTTAACTTTCGGTATTTGCTCCGGCTCCCCTGATGGCCACAAGGGGGAGCCGGAGCATGCATGTAGTACCCTAGGTTTCTGTGAATGAAACCTAGGTTACTACACAATATTCCTATGGAGCCTATGACTGTAATAGGCTCCATAGGAAATATGCGATTTTCTCATATATTCCAATGCTATTGCATTGGAATATATGAGAATAGCAATCTGATGATTGCATCTTAGTGGTAAAAAAAAAAAAAAAAAGTTTAAAAAATAAAAATTAAATAAAAAAAATTTAAAAATTCAAATCACCCCCCTTTCCCCAAAATGAAAATAAAATAAATAAAAAAATAAAAAAAATTACACATAATGGGTGCCGCAATGTGCGAAAACGCCCATACTATAATAATATTAAAAAATATTCACCATACGGTAAACATAAAAACGGAAAGAAAGCGTCCAAATGGCTAATTCGCCATTTTTGGAAGCTTCATTTCCTAAAAAAAAATGAATAAAAAGTGATCAAAACATCATACGCACCCCATAATGGTATCAATTAAAAGTTCAGATTGCCCCGCAAAAAATGAGCCCCTACACTGCTCCGTACGCATAATTACAAAAAAGTTATAGGGGTCAAAACATGGCGACAAAAAATAAAATAAAAAATTCCCACTTTAAATTTTTTTAACTATCAAAACGCAAAAAAACTATACATATTAGGTATTGCCGGATTCGTACTGACCTGAAGAATAAAATTAACCAGTCAGTTTTATCGCAAATCGAACGTTGTAATTTAAAAACCCGTAAAACTGTGGTGAAATTGCTTTTTTGCAATTTCACCCCATTTGGAATTTTTTTCCCGTTTCCCACTACATCACATGCAAAAATAAATGGTAGCGTTAAAAAGTACAACTTGTCCCGCAAAAAATAAGCCATCATATGGCTATGTGAGCGGAAATATAAAAATGTTATGGCTTTTGGAAGGCAGGGAGCGCAAAACAAAAACGCAAAAATCCCAAAACCCCCGGTCCTTAAGGGGTTAAATAGGTCCTCTTGATGGGTCACATGTTCCATGTCCAGCACCTCAGTACACCTGAGCGGCAACTCATTAACCCCAGAGCTCAGTCCCCCACCTGCTTGTTGTCTAGGAGATGGAGGACCCCGGCCACACTGAGGAAACATGTGCGACCGGGTCCTCCCGCCCTCTTTTCAACATGGAGACGCGGACACTGGCCACGTCTTCGCTCCATCTCATGAGCGGGATGCCAGCGGCGCTGCAGAGGGAGATATCTTTTATTGAAGTTTTTCATTTTCTTTCTGGTTGAAGCCATGCCTACTAGATCAGCCAGACTTCTGTCTCATGTGGATAGTGCTCTTGTTTATAAGATTGATTTCCCTCATTGAAACACACTGTACCTATCTGTGCATGCACAGGTCCTGGATATCAAGAAGCTAGCATACTTTGTTTCAATGGAGGAAGCTGAATTACATATTTAGTCATATGCCCCTCTATCTTCAGCCGTCTTGTCTTTGGAAGCACCAACCCCTTTAACACTACATATTTTGGATATGTTTGAACAGACAACTTCTTACAGCAATACTTTATGATAGCATTTAGTATCCACATTTACTTTGTGAATGGTAATAAGCTGCAAATTGCACATATCAAGTACTTACTATAAGTCAGAGATTTATGGACTCTGTAAAATACATGTTGAATCTTTTACTATCCCTATAAATATAGAGTAAATGACGGTATTCATGGCATTAAAAACATTTATAAAACCTGAAAACCTGTTTAATATGTTATTCACCATCTATTTAAATGAATGACATTTGGATCTTCTGCCTGCACTAAGTAACCCTTTGATAGAATAAAAGTTTAGAATTGAAATGGTGGAGATTTACGAAACCTGATATGTACTTAGTTCGGTTGCTTGTACTCGGATAGTTGAAAGGTGTATGTTACCTTCAAAGAAGAACTTTCTTCTTAGCAATTACCTTAATTTAATGCTTTTGGTTGAGGACAAAAAAAGTTTCCATTGAAGTGCGCAGTTTATCTTTTGTAGATTATGGAAAGCACAATGTGCTCCTATTACATACTGGCTGAGAAAAAAGAAAATTACACTGGCGGAATTTATAACATAGCCTTGGTTCTTATTTTAGTGCAGTATGTGAATTATAATAGTAATGATGTCTCTTAGTCTTAGGGTCTTAGGTAAGTGTTACAATGATTATATTGAGCAAAAGCCATATAAGGCCAAAACATGTAACTTTTAGGTACATCCGTATGGGATGATACGCTGCAGTTTTTTCAATATCAATATTGCATGTGAATACTATTTTTATGTAATTCAAATCCTGTAGAAAATGTTGGGTGATTTTTGGTGTGGATTTTAAGTTTGTATCATCTCAATTATGTTATGGGCTGTCACTGTGAATTTTACCCTTTGCAATGCAGAGAGTGAACTATGCAGCAATCCTTCAACAATAATAAGAATTCCATATTCTTATTATAGAATTCCATCCGTTTAATGTATATGGTAGGGAAAAAAAGAATACAAAAGAGTAGTACACCATGCTTTTTTATCCTGCAGAGTTCGGTAAAAAAAAGTTATCCTTTTTTTTTCTTAAAACAGAGTACAATGGTGAACGGATAACACTGTATGGCATCTGACTATGTCATTCGTTAACATATTTGTTTTTCGTATATGTTAAATGGATGGCAAAAACATGATGTGAACCTAGCCTAAGCCTTATAACTATGCACAGATTATAACAAAATGGCAGATATATCCCCTGATCTCAACACACTTATGCTAACTTTGCTATGGTATTTAATAGTAGACAGTGCTGATGTCATGTGCTAAGTACAGTATTTTCACCATTGCTGTATCTTCTTATAATAGTTTTTTGTCATTATGATGTACACACAAAACATCTATTATTGATTTTATGGTAAATGGCAATTTAAAAGGAATGTATCATTGGAAAATCTAATTTTTCAAATTAAGTTAATATATATTTTTTATAGATTTTTATTTTCTGTGTCACTATTTTAAAATTAATCATGCAGTCTGACAACTATGCCTCACAATAGGCTGACACTTCCTGTTCTGTAGACATCACTTCTCAACAGATATCTAATCATCACAGGCAGGATTACAATGAAAGGTAACATATCTACTATAAAGCTGGAGCCAAATGTGAAGAGGAACAGTAGGTTATCACTTTTGGACAGCAGGGACTAGAAACAGTGAGGATCTAGAATCCTTATGAAGCATCATTTTTATTGTGAAATCCAGGCACCAGTGGCGGATTAACATAGGGGCGTTCGGGTCGGCAGCCCCGGGCCCGGCATCACTGGGGGGCCCAATGCGCCCACATGCTGCGGCGGGGCACAGGAGCGCATAGTTCCCTGCCCCGCCGCCGATCAACACCATAGGCTTCAAGTCTAGTAGGCCTGAGGCCTATGTGGTAGTATATTCCCGGTGCAGGCGTGCGTGATGACATCATCACGTGCCTGCGCCGGGGCGCAGGACAATGAGGATTGCGCGCCTGCGGCCTGCCTCACCATCCCGAACCCAGGTAAGTATTAGCTTTTAGTTTTTTTTTTCCTGTGTGTGCCTTTGGGGGCCATAGGAGGACATGGGGGCAGTGTGGGGCGCAGTATAGGTGGGTGCAGATTATTACATGGTGGCAAATAATTTCATAGGGGTGCAGTGTGGGGGCAAATTACTTCATGGGGGGCAGTGTGGGGGCAAATTACTTCATAGGGGTGCAGTGTGGGGGCAAATTACTTCATGGGGGGCAGTGTGGGGGCAAATTACTTTATGGGGGCAGTGTGGGGGAAAATTACTTCATGGGGGCAGTGTGGGGGCAAATATTTTCATGGGAGGGCAGTGTGGAGGCGAATTACTTTATGGGAGCAGTGTGGAGGAAATTACTATATGGGGGCAGTGTGGGGAAATTACTATATGGGGGCAGTGTGAGGGAAATTACTATATGGGGCAGTGTGGGGAAATTACTATATAGGAGCAGTGTGGGGGAAATTACTATATGGGACAGTGTGGGGGAAATTACTATATAGGAGCAGTGTGGGGGAAATTATTATATGGGGCAGGGTGGGGAAATTACTATATGGGAGCAGTGTGGAGGAAATTACTATATGGGGCAGTGTGGGGAAATTACTATATAGGAGCAGTGTGGGGGAAATTATTATATGGGGCAGGGTGGGGAAATTACTATATAGGAGCAGTGTGGGGATAATTATTATATGGGGCAGTGTGGGGAAATTACTATATAGGAGCAGTGTGGGGGAAATTACTATATGGGACAGTGTGGGGGAAATTACTATATAGGAGCAGTGTGGGGATAATTATTATATGGGGCAGTGTGGGGGAAATTATTATATGGGGCAGTGTGGGGGGAAATTATTATATGGGGGCAGTGTGGGGGGAAATAACTATATGGGGGCAGTGTGGGGGGAAATAACTATATGGGGCAGTGTGGGGAAATTATTATATGGGGCAGTGTGGGGAAAATTATTGTATGGGGCAGTGTAGGGGAAATTATTATATGGCGGCAGTGTGTGGGAAATTAGGGGCATTGCTATTAGGGGACATTATTTTGGGGGACACTATACAGGCATTATTACCTGGAGCACAGTATAGGGTGTTGTTGTTATTACTGGGGGCACTCTAGGGGACATTATAACTGCTGTAGACACTATAGGGACCTTTGGGATAATTTATAAAGCTGGTGTAAAGTAGACCTGGCTTAGTAGCCCACAGCAACAGATTCCACCTTTCATTTTTCGCAGCTCCTTTGGAAAATGAAAGGTGGAATCTGATTGGTTGCTATGGGCAACTAAGCCAGTTCTACTTTACACCAGTTTGATAAATGACCCCAATTATGAGAAATCTAATGTGTCTGTGTAACAAACTCTGTAGAGACGAGATGTGGCGGAAAGAATTTGTCATGCCGTACTAAGTCAAACGGAGGAAATGTCCCTGGATGTAAGAGGTATGTGGTGCTGTATTCTCCTATATGTAGAGGTGGCTCACTACTGTGACCTGCCTCTCATCTTCTCCTCCAAGTTTTTTTTATCATAATCATATGTATTTTAAATTTGGCAACTAAAATTTTAATTTGTCACCTGCAGTCCTATGTAACAGCCCAGATAATAGTCATAACTTTCTTTGTGCAGATAATGTAGTAGATGTTCCATGCAGTCCTATGTAACACCCCACATAACACAATAGTTCACTGTGTTATGTGGGGTGTTACATAGGACTGCAGGTAACATCTATGACATCTGTACTCAGAGAGTTATGAGATGGTGGGGGTATGATTCCTGGCACCCCCGCCAATCCGTTGTTTGAGGAGACCGCGATGTTCCAGTGAGCGCCGCAGCCTCTTTGCTACTTAACAAGCACAGCGATGTCCATTCGATAGCACTGTGCTTGGTATTGCAGATCAGCCCCAATCACTTAGATGGGACTGAGCTACACCTAGACCAGTGTTTCCCAACCAGTGTGCCTCCAGCTGTTTCAAAACTACAACTCCCAGCATTCCTGCACAGCCAAAGTCTGTCCAGGCATGCTGGGAGTTGTAGTTTTGCAACAGCTGGAGGCACACTGGTTGGGAAACACTGACCTAGACCATGTGAACGATGAATGTGATGTCATATGGCCTAGAAAGAGACTGTGACGCTCACGAAGCACCGCAGCCTCTTCATACAGAAAAAAATTAAACTAAAATGGATGGAGGGGCCCGAGTTGGGTAGACAGCCCCGGGCCTATCATGCACTTAATCCGCCCCTGCCAGGCACAGATATAGAAAATTGTGAAATCCAGGCTCAGATATAGAAAAGCACAAAGGCAGCGTTTGCACCCTGGCCCTGGTATGTTGGGGCAGGTCTATAGTTCATGTACAAAGCACAAAGGTTCAGAACCAGGATACATTTACACAACCACCAGCACCTTCCATGGCTGAGTATAAAAATTAAACCAAATTGGCTTGGGTTTCAGCCTCACTAATAGGTTGACCAGCCGGGTATTGATGGATTAGGATGGCTGAACTTTTGCTGGGTAATCTCCCTCTTTAGTTGCAAGATTTTGACCTGATCTTTACTGTTGTGTTTTATATTTTTAGTTGGCAGGAGGAAAGACCAAAATCAATTACAAAATATATTTAATATTTTTTAAAGTGGTGCTCAAGGTTCATATGTTGAACATACTCCTTATACGTTATCAGAGATTGCTTAGTAATAAACAGACAAGAACATTATCAGTTTGATTAAAATTCTAAATTTCAAGAAAAGTATTAGAAAATCCACCAGAAAGTTAGAAGAATGAGATAAGATTTTACACTTACACAGATTTTTTGAAACCACAGTTGAGCACACATTATCATTTTATCTCAATCAAACTTGAGGTAAACATTTTTGGATCATAACAAAGATAACTGTCACTGTTAGGTTGCTTTAAAGGTTATTGGTATCTGGATATCTGCAAGTTAGGTACATTTGGTTTAGAATGTTTGTACAAATGCACATCAAATTTTGTAAACAAACTTTTGCAACACATCTTAGGCTACATGCACACGACCGTTGTTTGTTTCCGCGTCCGTTCCTTTTTTTTCACGGATAGGATGCTTCCCCATTCATTTCAATGGGTCCGTCAAAAAATGCGGATGGTCAACCGTTTTTGTTCCGCATCCGTGGTCCGTGTTTTCATTCCGTCAAAAAAATAGTGCATGTCCTATTTTTTTCACGTTTGCGGACAAGGATAGACATTTTTACAATGGATCTGCCATGAAAATCGGATCCGTCAAAAAAAATGGTCCGTCATCCGTTTTTTTTGACGGACGCAAAATTTGCAGGAGGAGCGGACGCGGAGGCAGGCAACGGTCGTGTGCATGTAGCCTTAACTGCATGCCTTTTATCTGTTTTTTTTTTTTTTTCTGTATATATTCTGTGCTAGATAAGTTTGTACATTATTTGGGGCATTATATTATTATAGACTAAAAAATAAAGTAGATGCAGGGGCACACAAATATCTGGTCAATGGACTATACGTGGAAATATATTTATTAAAAGTGATAACATGTAAAATGGAATAAAAAATTCTCTAAATAGATGCTAATCCAATAGGGATCTTATGTGGTACACAGAATAAAATAAAATAAAATAAAAACATCAACCACACGGTCTAATGGTGGATATTCTTCTGGTATGATACCATGTAGGAGCTATAAACCTCTAAAGTGTCTGTATAGATCCTTCTATATATAAACCATCAGGCATAACGTCTCACTTGTGGGATGGTGTCACGGTCTAAGATGCAAGTCTCTATTGTAGTAGGTTAGAGTGAGGGTGGTCTATTGATAATCCAGACGTAACGTCTTTAAGACCGTGAGTAGATTTAAAAGTCCTCCGAAGGAGACGTACCTTATCAGATACACAGTGGGTAGTAACTGACAAACATAGAGGCTTACTTTACCGTCCTCCGTCTCACATCAATGGCCTTCCTTTATTCCCTTGTACTGCAGGGATACAGTCAGGTACCTTCTCCCTGCCAGGACCTGGCGCGGCGTCCCACGTGGTCACTGTCGTCACTAAGTGGCATCCCACGTGACGATGGCGGGTGCGTCCGATTGGCTGATCGTATCTTGGACGCAGGAGGTAGACGGAACAGCTATTCAGATGGTGTTCTTTATCATCAATGTTGCGATCCTCTATATTGCGGTTTATGAAAGGAAGGATAATAATGGTTTGTCCTCCTTTTGACGTATATCCTTTAGATTGCTTGCCTTTTACCAGAACGCGTTTTGGGGCGTATATCGACTGGCCCCTTCCTCAGTGGTAGGGGGGGCCAGTCGATATACGCCCAAACACGCTTGGGTAAAGGCAAGCAATCTAAAGGATATACGTCAAGGAGGACAAACCATTATTATCCTTCCTTTCATAAACCGCAATATAGAGGATCGCAACATTGATGATAAAGAACACCATCTGAACAGCTGTTCCGTCTACCTCCTGCGTCCAAGATACGATCAGCCAATCAGACGCACCCGCCATCGTCACATGGGACGCCACTTAGTGACGACAGTGACCACGTGGGACGCCGCGCCAGGTCCTGGCAGGGAGAAGGTACCTGACTGTATCCCTGCGGTACAAGGGAATAAAGGAAGGCCATTGATGTGAGACGGAGGACGGTAAAGTAAGCCTCTATGTTTGTCAGTTACTACCCACTGTGGATCTGATAAGGTACGTCTCCTTCAGAGGACTTTTAAATCTACTCACGGTCTTAAGGACGTTACGTCTGGATTATCAATAGACCACCCTCACTATAACCTACTACAATAGAGACTTGCATCTTAGACCGTGACACCATCCCACAAGTGAGACGTTATGCCTGATGGTTTATATATAGAAGGATCAATACAGACACTTTAGAGGTTTATAGCTCCTACATGGTATCATACCAGCAGAATATCCACCATTAGACCGTGTGGTTGATGTTTTGATTTTATTTTATTTTATTCTGTGTACCACATAAGATCCCTATTGGATTAGCATCTATTTAGAGAATTTTTTATTCCATTTTACATGTTATCACTTTTAATAAATATATTTCCACGTATAGTCCATTGACCAGATATTTGTGTGCCCCTGCATCTACTTTATTTTTTAGTCTTTCCTTACGGTTAAGTTGAACCGGCAGGTGTGCACCAATTCATATTTGCGAAGTGGGTGGAGCCACTGTTTACTATTTACTCATTATATTATTATCTTTTGGGCAAATTGAAAAAATGGAGAAGTGAAAAAATTTTACTTTTGTGGAGTACGCTTATTGTGCGGACCAATTTTTTACTTGCTCAGGATGAAAAGAAAAATTTCCTATAGAGTTCTGGATTCTTATAGAATTGCGATACATAATGGTCATGTTATGAGAAACAAATGAGGAAAAATACAGAGGACACTGTCAGGACTACTGCTGCAGTAGAAAACAGATACAAGCTCATGGGTGGCAGTTTAGTAGACTAAAACCCATCTGTCTCTGGGATTGGACCCCAAGCCAGGAACCCTGATTAGCTTACATACAGCTTGACCAGCCATGACTTCGCTAGTCTGCATAGCAAACCTCCTAGAACAGTCATGTACTGGATTGTGGCCAGGCGCGTACATACAGGGGTCGCAGCAGTCGCAGTTGCGACCGGGCCCGGCACTCCAGGGGGCCCGGCCGCCTGTGGACCCCTGCAGTAGCGCTGTACCGGGGCCCTCACTGGGGTGCCAGAATAAGCGCTGACACCATACTGCGGCGGGGCAAGGGAGCGCATAGTTCCCTGCCCTGCCGCCGCTCACCGCTATAGGCTTCAGGCCTAATAGGCCTGAGGCCTATGCGGTAGTGAAATCCCGACACAGGCGTGCGCGATGACTTCATCACGCACGACCGGGGCCGGGACGCAGCAGCACAGAGAAGTGTGAGCGTCTTCTCTGCAAGCAAGCGCAGGTAAGTATTTAGCTTTTAGGTTTTTTTTATCTCTTTTTTTATTAATTTTTATGTGACAACTTTGGGGGACATGTGGGGGAAAAATTATTATGGAGATAATGGAGGAATTACTTTGTGGGGGCAAATGATTGTGGGGGCAAATTACTATACGGCAGTGGGGGGAACTACAGAGTGAAGGAAACTACAGAGTGGGGAAACTACAGTGTGGGGGGCAATGTGGGGAAACTACTGTGTGAGGGGAAGTGTGGGGGCAAATTACTATAGGGGCAGTGTGGGAGAAACTACAGGGTGAAGGAAACTACAGAGTGGGGGAAACTACTGTGTGAGGGGCAATGTGGGGAAACTACTGTGTGAGGGGCAATGTGGGGAAACTACTGTGTGGGGGCAGTGTGGGAGAAACTACTGTGTGGGGGCGGTGTGGGGAAACTACTGTGTGGGGGGCAGTGTGGGGAAACTACTGTGTGGGGAAACTACGGTGTGGGGGGCAGTGTTGGGAAACTACGGTGTGGGGGGACATGTGGGGGCAAATGATTATGGGGGCAAATTACTATATGGGGCAATGTGGGGAAACTACAGTGTGGGGGACATTACTATATGGGGTCAGTGTGGGGAAACTACTGTGTGGGGAAATTAGTGTATGGGGGCAGTGTGGGGGAAATGACTGTGTGTGTGTGTGTGGGGGCAAATTACTATGGGGGGCAGTGTGGGGGAAATTACTATATGGAGGCAGCATGGGGGGCGTTGCTATTGGGGAAGCACTGTAGGGGCAATTCTATTATTTTTGGGGACACTATACAGGGATTACTGCCTGGAGCACAATATAGGATGTTTTTAGCGTACAGGGGGTGAAGGCAGGTTAGGGGTGGGGGGCGGCGATGGGGAGGGGGCCCCATGGATCAGTTTCGCACCGGGGCCCCATGGATTGTGTGTACGCCACTGATTGTGGCTGATCCTTTCTGTACTACAGGGGAAGCATGGACAAAAATATTAAGCCTGAAATATTATTCCTTTGAAGAGATGCTTGGTTTAAGAGACCATATAAGTGATATCTATATAGAAAAAAATTGATAGAGATCAACAAAATGATTTTTCAAGTTAAGGACAATATGGGGATATACAGTAGCAATATTTTTTTCATTTATTCAAACAGTATATAAAGGTGTAACAACAAAAACCAGAAGCAAATTGACTTTACAATAATTGAAGAAAAAATAGTTAGATATTCTATTTGTCCAAAAGTAAGTACTATACACTTTTAAACATATATATTTTTTTGTGAACTTGCATACTTAAAACAAAGTATGCAAGTACACGTAAAAATAAGAGGATCCATGAAGGATCTCAGTGGCAATTGGCAGCAAACCCCGAAAAACTGTTGTTGAGGATGGGAGTGGAAGTGACCCGATGAGATGTTATAGTGTTACAGTATCTTATCTCAGGCCATTGCTCCCTTGTGGTTCTGTGCAGTGAAAAAGCTGGTGATTAAAGGAACTTTCCCTATGGCCTTACTCTAGCACCTGTGATTTATGAAAGAAATTAAGTGGTTAATGAACATGAATTGCGCTAACTGTACTTAATTTTCAAGTATTCTCCAGTTTTAAGTTTAATGCTTACATTTCTTGGTCTAATATAACATCTTCGAAGAGCATGAATTTTAAGTAGAATTTAGAAATATAGCGGCACATTTATTAAAACTTGTGTTTTAAAGTAATAAAGACCCCATAGCTGGTGGAGGATCCAGCGCCAGTTCTAAATGTAAGGCAGCTTCCTGTGCTACAAAGTCACAGCTTAGTAAATGACCCCCATAGTCTGTTGTTTTCTTTGGTTCTGTTTCCTGGTTGTTTTGTAAACAACATAGCCAATAAGGCTGGTATGGTTTGGGTGGTTGCTGATATGGAACATGCTAGAAGGTTAAAGGGGTTATCCCATGAATAATGTAAAAAATTAAAATCAGACATCATACAGTACATGAAAATACCTTTCTAGCAAAGCTAGAACCAGCCCTGTACCTCACATGGATCCAGAGATCTCTCCATTCATTGCTCAATCTCTATATCAAGATGGGAGTGTCTTTTCTGCTGCAGCTCAGGAGGTGTGTCCATTCCACTGCAGCTTTCTGCCTATCACAGCTCAGGAGACAGTTGAAAGATGAAACTGAGCATGTGCAGCCTTGTTAATGAGTCGGTCAAAGAATTAAGAAATTAAGTGGCACTATACAGAAATTTTATTGAATAACTCAGTAGTTATAGAATTTTTTTTTTATTTCATACAATTACAAAAGCAGTCAGATCCAGTGGCTGATTTGAAAATTGTAGAATATTTTTTGTAGGACAACCCCTTTAAGGGAAAATGATAGAGCCACCAATTATAAATAATAATGGCCCCCCGACTTGGCTGCTTTGCTGTGTTGGTTAAACCCAGTTAACTGGTTTAGTGAAATAAAATTATGTTATCTTTATAAAAGGATTAAGATAATTGTGGAAATTCTAAACTTATAATTTCTGATTAAATTGGCAGTAAGGTCAGGAAGGGGTTATCACAAGCCAACTGTAACTACAACATGTATACTGAATGTGAATTACGGAGAAGCTACAAGAGGGGAATATACACTCACCTAAAGAATTATTAGGAACACCATACTAATACGGTGTTGGACCCCCTTTTGCCTTCATAACTGCCTTAATTCTACGTGGCATTGATTCAACAAGGTGCTGATAGCATTCTTTAGAAATGTTGGCCCATATTGATCGGATAGCATCTTGCAGTTGATGGAGATTTGGGGGATGCACATCCAGGGCACGAAGCTCCCTTTCCACCACATCCCAAAGATGCTCTATTGGGTTGAGATCTGGTGACTGTGGGGGCCATTTTAGCACAGTGAACTCATTGTCATGTTCAAGAAACCAATTTGAAATTATTTGAGCTTTGTGACATGGTGCATTATCCTGCTGGAAGTAGCCATCAGAGGATGGGTACATGGTGGTCATGAAGGAATGGACATGGTCAGAAACAATGCTCAGGTAGCCCGTGGCATTTAAACGATGCCCAATTGGCACTAAGGGGCCTAAAGTGTGCCCAGAAAACATCCCCCACAGCATTACACCACCACCACCAGCCTTCACAGTGGTAACAAGGCATGATGGATACATGTTCTCATCCTGTTTACGCCAAATTCGGACTCTACCATTTGAATGTCAACAGAAATCGAGACTCATCAGACCAGGCAACATTTTTCCAGTCTTCAACAGTCCAATTTTGGTGAGCTTGTGCAAATTGTAGCCTCTTTTTCCTATTTGTAGTGAAGATGAGTGGTACCCGGTGGGGTCTTCTGCTGTTTTAGCCCATTCGCCTCAAGGTTGTGCGTGTTGTGGCTACACAAATATTTTGCTGCATACCTCGGTTGTAACGAGTGGTTATTTCAGTCAACGTTGCTCTTCTATCAGCTTGAATGAATCGGCCCATTCTCCTCTGACCTCTAGCATCAACAAAGCATTTTCGCCCACAGGACTGCCGCATACTGGATGTTTTTCCCTTTTCACACCATTCTTTGTAAACCCTAGAAATGGTTTTGCGCGAAAATCTCAGTAACTAAGCAGATTGTCAAATACTCAGACCGTTCCGTCTGGCACCAACAACCATGCCACACTCAAAATTGCTTAAATCCCCTTTCTTTCCCATTCTGACATTCAGTTTGGAGTTCAGGAGATTGTCTTGATCAGGACCACACCCCTAAATGCATTGAAGCAACTGCCATGTGATTGGTTGACTAGATAATTGCATTAATGAGAAATAGAAAAGGTGTTATTAATAATTCTTTAGGTGAGCATATACCCATGCATTCTGCGAACACTGAATCTAGTGATTCAGATGATCCAGCTGAGAAGTATGTAAGCCCAGACATGATAACTTTGAATTCTGATGACTATGGGACAATTGCCTCACTTCCTGGCTGTACCCCTGTGCCTCTGCAGGTGAATAACTTGAGGAAAAGTGCAGGGAGAGGAACCGGGTGTCCAAGGGAGTCTACCCTAGATGATGAAGAGCTTATTAGCCCTGATCTGGGAGATACAGTCAGAATGTAGTTATTGGGGGGGGCTTTGGATATCTGAGCAGTCTGTGTTCAAGAGGAGGAAAACACTTGCTCAATTATGTCTCCTTCAGCTCCCAAATATATAAAGGATCTGCACTAGGAATATAAGGTCTTGAAGGGTACACCTCAGTTGATGAATGGCCCGTAGGCCCTGGTTTAACCTGAATTTAGTCAATGAGAAAACGCCTTTCTTCGGAGACAATTAGCAAATTATGTTAAAAAGGATTAAAATGTGAAAGAAATAAAGTGGTTAATTGTGGAAGCGCTATCTTCATAGTCATCTGTATCAGGCAGCTATACAGATGGATGCTACTGTGGGGCAGGGGAGAGAAAGGCGTCTCCCTTCCCCATTCCTCTAGGCACTCGGCCCGCGGCCTATCAGAGGCCGGTGCAGGCGGAGCAATGACGTTATCGCACCACCTGAGCCATACAACGCGGGACACAGGCCGGAGGAGGCCTGCATCGCATTGCTGCCATGGAGGTAAATATAAGTGTTTATTTTTTTTAATATGGTATAATACTTGTTATTGGCACATGATTGGGGGGGGGCACTTGTTACTGGCACATGATTGGGGAGGGAGAGGCACTTGTTACTGGCACATGATTGGGGGGGAGAGGCACTTGTTACTGGCACATGATTGGGGGAGGGGAACTTGTTAATGGCACATGATGGGGAGGAGGCACTTGTTGCTGGCACATGATTGGGGGGGCACTTGTTACTGGTACATGCTTGGGGGGGAGCACTTGTTACTGGCACATTATTGGGGGGGTATCTATTGGGGCACTTTTCACTGGCACATTATTGGGTGGCACAATGGGGGCACTTACTGGCACATTATTGGGGGCACTATGGGGCACTTTTTACTGGCACATTACTGGGTGGCACTATGGGGGCATCTATGGGGGCACTTCATACTGGCACATTATTGGGGGGCAGTATGGGGCATCTACAGAGGCCAAAAAGAAGCGGTATTTCATATGGGGGGAGAGGAACACTATGGGGGCTTCTACTGAGGCCACAAATAAGGGGTATTTTATATGGGGGTCTCTGTGTGGTACTAGTATTATCAGAGGGTTTATTTGTTTCTGCAGTATAGTATTGGGGAGCACAGCGGCACAGTATCGGGGGTAGTAGGATGATTTGTCCAGAAGATGGGAGGATGATGGAAAAGTAGTAAACTAAGATATTTTTTTTTTTTACAAACTGCAGAGACGAAAAATGCCTGAAAGGTCTGAAAGGAAAAGATGAGGAAAGAGAACATCTACATCAAGGAAGACGTCACTGGATGTAAGAGGTATGGGGCGCTGTATTAGCCTGTATTTCTGTAGTGATGGGAGCAGGGGTGTGACAAGGGGGGTGGGGTGGAAGAAGATTTTGGGGGTCAGACCCTGGTGGGAGGAGGGGCCCAATTCAAAGTTTGCCCTTGGGCCCATAGAACTGTAGTTATGCCCCTGACTACTATGTCCACTAAAGAATCTGTTAGAAATAATATGTTACTTTTTTCAAGTCATCATCCACCATCATCCACCACACATATTTCATAGTATACCAAAGAGCCAGTTTACATGTGCAAGATGTAGAGCTAGTATGTAACATAGTAACATAGTACATCCAGTTCAGCCTGTTTCCTACAAGT
Source organism: Bufotes viridis (assembly GCA_033119425.1). Classification (NCBI taxonomy): domain Eukaryota; kingdom Metazoa; phylum Chordata; class Amphibia; order Anura; family Bufonidae; genus Bufotes; species Bufotes viridis. Next base: position 178,574,019 of record CM065590.1, read on the forward strand.
TGATGCAGAGGAAGGCAAAAAACCCCTGTGAGGCAGAAGCCAATTTTCCCCACTTAAGGGGAAAAGATTCCTTCCCGATTCCAATCTTGCAATCAGAATAACTCCCTGGATCAATGACCCATCTCTAGTAGTTATAGACTGTAATATTATTACACTCCAGAAATACATCCAGGCCCCTCTTGAATTCCTTTATTGTACCCACCATCACCACCTCCTCAGGCAGAGAGTTCCATAGTCTCACTGCTCTTACCGTAAGGAAACATTTTCTATGTTTGTGTACAAACCTTCTTTCCTCCAGACGCAGAGGATGTCCCCTCGTCACAGTCACAGTCCTGGGGATAATTAAATGATGGGAGAGATCTCTGTACTGACCCTTGATATATTTATACATAGATATTAGATCTCCCCTCGGTCGTCTTTTTTCTAAGGTGAATAACCCTAATTATGATAACCTTCCAGGGTACTGTAGTTGCCCCATTCCAGTTATTACTTTAGTTGCCCTCCTCTGAACCCTCTCCAGCTCTGCTATGTCTGCCTTGTTCACAGGAGCCCAGAACTGTACACAGTACTCCATGTGTGGTCTGACTAGAGACTTGTAAAGTGGTAGGACTATGTTCTCATCACGAGCATGATATCTTATTGGCCTTGGCAGTAGCTGCCTGACACTGTTTTTTACAGCTTAGTTTGCGGTTTGTTAAAATTCCTAGATCCTTTTCCATGTCAGTGTTACCGAGTGTTTTACCATTTAGTATGTACGGGTGACTTGCATTATTCCTTCCCATGTGCGTAACTTTACATTGGTCAGTGTTAAATCTCATCTGCCATTTCTCTGCCCAAGCCTCCAAACTATCCAGATCCCTCTGTAGGAGAAAACTGTCCTCTTCAGTGTTTATTACTTTACACAGTTTAGTGTCATCTGCAAAAATTGATATTTTACTGTGCAAGCCTTCTACAAGATCATTAATAAATATATTGAAGAGAATAGGGCCCAATATTGACCCCTGAGGTACCCCACTAGTGACAGTGACCCAATCTGAGTGTGTACCATTAATAACCACTCTCTGTTTTTTGTTACTCAGCCAGTTATTTACCCACTTACTGACATTTTCTGCCAGTCTGAGCATCTTCATTTTATATACCAACCTTTTATGTGGTACAGTGTCAGTATGGATAAGGAATATAGAAGAGAAAGGGTAAAATTAACTGAAAAGTTTATAGAACGTGGATACCCCCAAAGGTATGCTAATGAAAATGGATCAGGAATTAAGTCAGATACCAAAAGATAAGGTGTGAACAAAACACATTATAAAGAAAAAACATTGGAATATGGTTTACATGATAGACATGCAGCATTAGTTGCAAAGAGGATTCCAAAATATTGGGACTTTTTGAGACAAGATCAGAAATATGTGAGGTTATTTAAGGAAAGACCATTATTTGCTATAGTTAAGTGGTAAATACTACTGACATTCTTAAGAAAAAAAAGAGATACGCAAACGTTCTTAGCAATTAAAAAAAGTTGAACCTTCCCTTGCCTGTCGTGTAGGAATTGCTCCTCGATTTTGAAAGGGGATGCAGTTTATCATCTCAGACAGGGGTATATAACCCCATTAAAACATTATGCAACTAAGAATCTAATCCATCACAAGATTAAGGAGGTGTGTCCTAGGAAACGTCATGTGGATGCGGCAGGAAACTTTGTGTTCTCTGTGTGTTAACTGAAAAGTATTGATTTAAATATGGAGTATGAATACTGAATAAAGAAAATAAGGAATTGATGTACCTCACGGTCGTGAGTACTGAAACAGCTAAACAGCAGCAGTGTGTGAATACTGTGATAATTGGACTGATAAATACTGGAGAAAAAATTAAAACAAAAAACACATTTTTTGTCATCATTATATTCTGAACCCCAATACTTTTTATATTCAAACAGTATAATGACCCTCCAATGCCCCCCAAACACAGTATAATGACCCCCAGTGGCCCCACACACAGTATAATGACTCCACAGTGGCTCTCCATTCAGAATAATAAACCCCAGTAGCCCCCATTCAGAATAAGTACCCCCAGTGGCACCCACACTGGCGTACAGGCCCCAAAATTTAGGCATTCCCCTGACAGAAAATAACATAATGTGATTATGTGGCTGGAGGTACATTAGGCTGTCACTGGATAAAAATTTTACTGTACGCTAGTACAGGCTATAAAAATTAGGCATTCACCTGAAAAAAAAGAACTTGTGATGATGTGGCTGGAGGAACATTAGGCGGACACTGGATAAATATTTTAATGTAGGCCAATGGAGTACAGGCCCCAAAAATTAGGAATTCAACTGACAGAAAAAAACTTGTTGTGATTATGTGGCTGGAGGTACATTAGGCAGTCACTGGATAAAAATTTTGCTGTAGGCCAGTACAGGCCCCAACAATTGGGCATTCACCTGACAGAAAAGAATTTGTTGTGATGTGGCTGGAGGTACATTAGGCGGTCACTTGATAAAAATGCTACTGTAGGACAAAGGCCAGTACAGGCCGCAAAAATTAGGCATTGGACAAAAATGTTACTGAATGCCACTAGAGTACCGCCCCCAAAAATTAGGCATTCACCTGACAGAAAAGAACTTGTGATGATGTGGCTGGAGGTACATTAGGCGGTCACTGGATAAAAATTTTACTGTATGCCAGTACAGGCCCCAAAAATTAGGCATTCGTCTGAAAGAAAAGAACTTGTTATGATGTGGCTGGAGGTACATTAGGCAGTCACTGGATAAAGATTTTACTGTAGGCCACTGGAGTAAAGGCCTCAAAATTAGGCATTCACCTGACAGAAAAGAACTTGTTGTGATTATAAATAGTGGAGGTACATTAGGTGGTCACTTGATAAAAAAAAATTGCTGTAAGCCAGTAAAGACCCCAAAAATTAGGCATTCACCTGACAGAAAAGAACTTGTGATGATGTGGCTGGAGGTACATTAGGCGGTCACTGGATAAAAATTTTACTATAGGCCACTGGAGAACAGGCCCCAAAAATTAGGCATTCACCTGACAGAAAAGAACTTGTGATAATGTGCCTGGAGGTACATTAGGCGGTCATTGGATAAAAATGTTACAGTAGGCCACTGAAATATATGCACCACAAATTAGGCATTCACCTGAAAGAAAAGAATTTGTTGTGATTATGTGGCTGGAGGAACATTAAGAGGTCACTGGATAAATTTTTTTATGTGGGCCAAAGGCCAGTACAGGCCCCAAAAATTAGGTTTTCACCTGACAGAAACGAACTTGTGATGATTTGGCTTGAGGTACATTAGACAGTCACTGGATGAAAATTTTACTGTACGCCAGTACAGGCCTCAAAAATTAGGCATTCACCTGAAAGAAAGGAACTTGTTATGAGGTGGCTGGAGGTGCATTAGGCGGTCACTGGATAAAAATTTTACTGTACGCCAGTACAGGCCCCAAAAATTAGGCATTCGCCTGAAAGAAAAGAACTTGTTATGATGTGGCTGGAGGTACATTAGGCAGTCACTAGATAAAAATTTTACTGTAGGCCACTGGAGTAAAGACCTCAAAATTAGGCATTCACCTGACAGAAAAGAACTTGTTGTGATTATAAATGGTGGAGGTACATTAGGTGGTCACTCGATAAAAAAAAATTGCTGTAAGCCAGTAAAGGCCCCAAAAATTAGGCATTCACCTGACAGAAAAGAACTTGTGATGATGTGGCTGGAGGTACATTAGGCGGTCACTGGATAAAAATTTTACTATAGGCCAGTAGAGACCCCAAAAATTAGGCATTCACCTGACAGAAAAGAACTTGTGTTGATGTTGCTGGATGTACAATAGGAGGTCACTGGGTAAAAATTTTACTGTAGGCCACTGGAGTACAGGCCCCAAAAATTAGGCATTCATCTGACAGAAAATAATTAGTTGTGATTATGTGGCTGGAGGTACATTAGGCGGTCACTGGATAAAAAATTTACTGTAGGCCAAAGGCCAGTACAGGCCCCAAAAATTAGGCATTCACCTGACAGAAAAGAACTTATGATGATGTGGTTGGAGGTACATTAGGTGGTCATTGAATAAAAATGTTACAGTAGGCCACTGAAGTATAGGCCCCAAAAATTAGGCATTCACCTGACAGAAAATAATTAGTTGTGATTATGTGGCTGGAGGTACATTAGGCAGTCACTGGATAAACATTTTACAGTAGGCCAGTATAGGCCCCAAAAAATAGGCATTCAGCTGTCAGAAAAGAAATTGTGATAATGTGGCTGGAGGTACATTAGGCGGTCATTGGATAAAAATGTTACTGTAGGCCACTGGAGTACAGGCCCCAAAAATTAGGCATTAACCTGACAGAAAAGAACTTGTGTTGATGTAGCTGGATGTACAATAGGCGGTCACTGGGTAAAAATTTTATTGTAGGCCACTGGAGTAAAGGCCTCAACAATTAGGATTTCACCTGACAGAAAAGAACTTGTGATGATGTGGCTGGAGGTAAATTAGGCGCTCACTGGATAAATATTTTACCGTAGGCCAGTACAGGCCCCAAAAATTAGGAATTCAACTGACAGAAAAAAACTTGTTGTGATTATGTGGCTGGAGGTACATTAGGCAGTCACTGGATAAAAAATTTACTGTAGGCCAGTACAGGCCCCAAAAATTAGGTATTCACTTGACAAAAAAGAACTTGTTATGATGGCTTGAGGAACAGTAGGCGGTCACTTGATAAAAATTTTACTGTAGGCCAGTACAGGCCCGAAAAATTGGGCATTCACCTGACAGAAAAGAACTTGTTGTGATTTTATGGATGGAGGTACATTAGGCGGTCACTGGATAAACATTTTACTATAGGCCACTGGAGTACAGGCCACAAAAATTAGGCATTCACCTGACAGAAAATAACTTGTGATGATGTGGCTAGAGGTACATTAGGCGGTCATTGGATAAAAATGCTACAGTAGGCCACTGAAGATAGGCCCCAAAAATTAGGCATTCACCTGACAGAAAATAATTTGTTGTGATTATGTGGCTGGAGGTACATTAGGCAGTCACTTGATAATAATTTTACTGTAGGCCAGTACAGGCCCCAAAAATTCGGTATTCACCTGACAAAAAAAGAACTTGTGATGATGGGTGGAGGTACATTTGGCGGTCAATGGATAAAAATTTTACTATAGGCCACTGGATTAAAGGCCCCAAAGATTTGGCATTCACCTGACAGAAAAGAACTTGTGATGATGTGGCTGGAGGTACATTAGGTGGTCATTGGATGAAATGTTACATTAAGCAACTGAAGTATAGGCCCCAAAAATTAGGCATTCACCTGAAAGAAAAGAATTTGTTGTGATTATGTGGCTGGAGGTACATTAACCGGTCACTGGATAAAATATTTACTGTAGGCCAAAGGCCAGTACAGGCCTCAAAAATTAGGTTTTCACCTGACAGAAAATAACTTGTGATGATGTGGCCGGAGGTACATTAGGCGGTCACTGGATGAAAATTTAAATGTAGGCCACTGGAGTACAGGCCCAAAAAATTAGGCATTCACCTGACAGAAAATAACTTGTTGTGATTATGTGGCTGGAGGTACATTAGGCCGTCACTGGATAAAAATTTACTGTATGCCAGTAAAGGCCCCAAAAATTAGGCATTCACCTGCAAGAAAAGAACTTGTTATGATGTGGCTGGAGGTACATTAGGCAGTCACTGGATAAATTTTTTTCCGTAGGCCACTGGAGGCCTCAAAAATTAGGCATTTACCTGACAGAAAAAAACTTGTTGTGATTATGAAGGGTGGAGGTACATTAGGTGGTCACTGGATAAAAAAAAATTCCTGTAGGCCAGTACAGGCCCGAAAAATTGGGCATTCACCTGACAGAAAATAACTTGTGATGATGTGGCCGGAGGTACATTAGGCGGTCACTGGATGAAAATTTAAATGTAGGCCACTGGAGTACAGGCCCTGAAAATAAGGAATTCACCTGACAGAAAAGAACTTGTAGTGATTATATGGCTGGAGGTACATTAAGCGGTCATTGGATAAAAATTAGTATTATGTTGAAGCAGGTATATCGCAGGCCTCAATCAATATTTGGTGGAAACAGGTATATTGAATCCCTTAATCAGTATTTTGTGGAAGCAGGTATATTGCAGCCCTCAATCAGTATTGGGTGGAAACAGGTATATTGAACCCCTTAATCAGTATTTTGTGGAAGCAGGAATATCGTTGGCCTAAATCAATATTTGGTGGAAACAGGTATATTGAATCCCTTAATCAATATTTTGAGGAAGCAGGTATATCGCAGCCCTCAATCAGTATTGGGTGGAAGCAGGTATATCAAATCCATTAATCACTATTTTGTGGAAGCAGATAATCACAGCCCTCAATCAGTATTTTGTGAAAGCAGGTATATCAAACCTGGTAATCATTTTTTTGTGGTAGCAGGTATATTGCAGGCCTCAATCAATATTTGGTGGAAACAGGTATATCAAACCCCTAAATCAGTATTTTGTGGAAGCAGGTATATCACCCCCTCAATAAATATTTGGTGGAAGCAGGTATATCGAAGCGCTTAATCAGTATTTTGTGGAATCGGGTATTTCACACCCCTCAATTCTTTTTTTTTGCCACAACAGTTAGATCACACCACCCTGTTTATTTGGTGCAACAGGTATATTGTAGCTCTCAATCAGTATTTTGTGGAAGAAGGTATATCACACCCCACAATTAGTTTTTTGGGGGCAACAGGTATATCACACATGTTGCAATTAGTTGTTCCAATAGCGTTTGTCCCTCTATATAGCTGCGGTATCGCAGCAGAACCGCACACAATTCCTGCCCAATACAAATGCACAATAAAATACTTTCTATGTTATAAAGTATTTTATAAGTATATCACACCCCTTAGTATATCACACCTATCGATAGCACACCTATACAAGTCCTTAAAAGGACTGTTGTGGCCCTATTAGCTAGCGTTTGGTGTCCCTAACAGCCTGTCCCTGCTCCACAAAGCAACCGCTCCCTACACTGGCAAAACACAGAATGTAAAATGGTTCTTTTATAGGGTGGGGGTGTGCCCATGTGCTGAAACGTCTCAATTGGCTGTCCTGTCCCACCTGATGGATGTGTCATGCATCAAAGTTCGGCGCAATGCAAAAGAATATGGCGCTGGCAGACATATGTTCGCATGTTCGGCAAATTGCGAACGTGGAAAGATCGCCACGGAACAACAGCAGGGCGAACTGCAAGGCCATCTCTAGTGGTTCCTACTGACAGACGAGGGCCCCTCACAATTCTGTGGTGGTGTGCATGGTGGTAAAGACTGCTCTGCTCCAGATAAAAGTCAGCTATGAAAGCAAAAAAGATGAAAGTGGCCCAATGAGGACTCTAGCCCATTTGGCTTTCGCCAATTTTATTTGACAGATATTACTAAAAATATGTTTGCCATAAAAAATAGAAACAAATAATTACTTAAAACCAAAACCACCACTACATTATAATGGAATCTAAATGATTCTAAAAGCTTAGACATTAAGAATATACCAATGAAATATATGGATTCTAAATGATTCTAAATCCATAGACATTCAGAATATACCAATGAATTATACTGAGTAAAATATTGGACATTTATAAAAAGATAGGCAAACTACCCGAAACCGAAGAGTTTATAATAATGATCCTGTTACAGTGCATAGGGCAATTTTTCATGGTCCTTCATTTGAAATACAAAACCTTAAATGAACATTAGGCATAATCTGGCCAGTGTGAACAAAATAGGCTCAAACTCCTAGGAAAAATAAGAGGCTTATTTTGAGATTAAGAAGCAGATGCATGTCAAAGCTTCTCTGGGATGGATAATATGGACTAAATGCATTGCAGTTCCAGAATTCTGCCTGTTTTCTGACTTGCTTTGCTGTTAGAAGACAGGTTATTCATCTATGTAAATGCATTACAATTTCGATATAAGTTTTTCACCTTGTGATCTATTCAAAATAGTATTTACATGAAAACAGAAAATAAGATATAAACTGTCGTAAACCCTGGCTTAGCGCATGCTTTTTATTTAAAAAAGTTGTAGGAGTAGATAAAGATTATTATATTCTCTCTAATTCACATGCACATTTCAGATGTTACTTTTAATATCAACTCCAATGATTGGATGTTCAGCAGCTCAAAATGTTATTGTTAAAGGGGTTGCCTAGTCCTTATTCCTATTCCAAAGTGGAGATTTGTTAGGCCACATTCAGATTGTAGGAATTGACATATATAAAAAAAAGAATACCTCACTGGCACTACCACCACCTAACCTGGTAGCACTGAAAACTGATTTGGACCGCTAACCGCAGAAACAAACAGAGAATGCCAATACAATAAAACCAACCATCAACGTTAGCCATTATCCAAGTAAATCATAAGTTCAAACAATTCCAAACAATAACATGCTGAACTACTAAAAAAAATTGCCTGGCTGGGCACTAGCTAATAAAATAAAATAATGGGGTAACTGAGAGTAACTGATAGCTATCACATGCACTTAGCCATCATAGTTCTCTAATTACCCTGTCCCTAAAACATACGTTTTAAAATAATTTATTTAAAAAAACGATACAAGATTTTATTTCAGTACATCCCAAATTTATGTTTAGGATGTAACCTGGATAATAGCCTTTACAATTAAACCTAACCAAGTTGGGTGGAATATTGTAGGTAATGGTATGTATTATATGTATTACAGCGAATTGATGCTTAAGTCATGTTAAGGTAATAAGCAATACGGATTGAAGTTATAAACATGCTATAAGATAGCAATTTGGTCGCCTGTCGTAGTGAAGGGGTGGTATATTGCATACTATACCCTATAATAAAATTTGTGTAGGTAGAACTAAAGTCCTCATGTACAAGAGACTGAGAGAACAAATTTTAAAAGGAAACATGATGTTCACCCTTTATCCAGATATGCTGAAAAGTACTTAAAAGGATTGTCCAAGTTATGTCATAAAAAATAAAGCACTGTAATTCTGAAGGTCAGCAATATATGCATAGGCTAAACCCTTTTTTGACATGCAATTGCAGAGCTGAGAGGGTGTGTAACAAAATTCTCTGAGGTTTTCCTCATGAATATTTGTGGGTGTCTACAAAGTCTGCCTTTCCTCTCACCCTGCTCTGCGAAGGGAGTATGTAAAATTGCTGCCCTGCCTGCAGTCTGACTGCTAGGATACTCATGTTGTATGTGTGGGACTACAAGCCCCAACTGTACAGTACAATTACATTGCTAATACACACAGGATCCTCCCCCTACCTGTTCTTGTGCAATGCTCTGCAGACATTTCCTCACAGAGACTACAGAGGAGAGAACTCCTCCAGTATTTGTCAGCTCTGCATCTGCAGGGTAAAGATCTTGTGCATAGCAGTTGTCTCTTCAATGCCTGGAGAAGAGGGAACCCCGTAGCTGCTCAGTACCTGAGGAAGAGCATCCAACCCTGAGTCTGTGCTGCTTATGGTAGAAGGGGTTACACTTTGCTGAAGAATCCAGTGAGAGGGGAGACACAGGGAAGACAGTAAGCCAGAAAATCGGGCAGTGCAGGGGGGCATGGCTTATCACTCCAATCAGCACAGCCAATGAAATTCTGTGCACAGATGCAGACCTGCTCCTCCTGCTCCTCAGGCTTGTGCATGGAACGTCATCCGATCAGGGGAAGAAACTGACATCACAGGTCATGTGACGCTCAATTAACTAGGAGAACAGGGCCACTGGAGATTAAGTAAAGGAATTGAAAACCCATTACATTTGTTTAGCAAGAAACATATAAGAAAGATAGAAATAAACATATAAAGAAAAAACAAATAAAGAACAAAAAATTACATGGACAACCTCTTTAAGCAAATGTGTTGAATCGAAGGTATGTGGAATAGAACAGGTTGAGTTAAATTGACAAGGAGATGATTATATTATTATTAAAACAATGTCAAGGGCTGAAACAAAGTGGATCTTCATCTTAAATACCATGGCCCCAATAGGTTTAGACAATGAGGTGGAGTTATTTGATTTTTAATTGAGGGACATGTTCCTTGTCTACTACAGACAGGTATTTATTTTATACACTTATATAGTGCTACTATATTCTACAGCACTTTAGGCCTCATGCACACGACCGTTTTTTTATGCTGTCCGCAAAAAGGGGTTCCGTTGTTCAGTGATCCGTGTCCGTTTTTGCCTTCCGTTGTGCTTCCGTGTGTCTTCCGTTTTTTTAGCGGACATGACCCAAAAGATTTTACCAAAAGACAGGCTGACAATGTTTCCCAAGTGCCTGCCAAGGGATCCGCAAAAAAAACGGACACGGAACACGGATGACACACGGATGGCCATCCGCATTTTTCACGGACCCATTGACTTGAATGGGTCCGTGAACCGTTTTTCACGGACAAGAATAGGACAGGTTATATTTTTTTGACGGACTGGAATCACGGACACGGAGGACAAACGGTGCATTTGCCGAGGTTTCCACGGACCCATTGAAAACCAATGGGTCCGCAGAAAATCACGAAAAACGGAGCAACGGACACGGAAACAATCAACGGTCGTGTGCATGAGGCCTTACAGACATTAGCATCAAGCTGTCCCCAATGAGGCTTACAATCCCTAACAGAATGTCTTGAGAGTGAGGGAAGAAACCGGAGTACCCAGAGGAATCCCACACAAACATGGGGAGAACATGTAAACTCCATGCAGATGTTTTCCTTGGTTGGATTTGAACCTAGGACCTCAGCTCTGCAAGGCACCAGTGGTAATCACTGAGTCACCATGCTGCCCACAGTTGTCTATATAAGACAGTGCTTCTCAATTATTTTCTGTCATGCCCCCCCCCCCTCCCTAGGAAGAAGAAGAAAACATTTTGCGCCCGCTGCGCGACTGTGAATAGTATCATTTGTCTATAAAATTGTTATAAGTACACCAATCTCCCCACAGGTGAGGGCCATTAACCCCCCCCCCCCCCCAAATCATGTGCAGGCTCCATTAACCCCCCCCCCCAAATCATGTGCAGGCTCCATTAACCCCCCCCTCCCCCCCAAATCATGTGCAGGCTCCATTAACCCCCCCAAATCATGTGCAGGCTCCATTAACCCCCCTCCCCAATCATGTGCAGGCTCCATTAACCCCCAATCATGTGCAGGCTACATTAACCCCCTCCCCCAAATCATGTGCAGGGTCCAGGCTTCCCCCTCCCCCAAATCATGTGCAGGCTTCCCCCTCCCCAATCATGTGCAGGCTTCCCCCTCCCCAATCATGTGCATGCTACATTAACCTCCCCCAAATCATGTGCAGGGTCCAGGCTTCCCCTCCCCCAAATCATGTGCAGGCTTCCCCCTCCCCCAAATCATGTGCAGGCTCTCCCCCAAACCCACCCCCTCAATTATGTGCAGGCTCTCTCCCCCATAGGGTCCAGGGTCCCCCCACCCACCCAATACTTACCTCCCTGGAAGCGCTGGATGCAGGCCTCTTCCGGCCTGTGTCCCGCTCTGCACTCTGCTCAGAACCGCTCTGATAGGCTGCCGGCACAAGGCCCGCAGCCTATCAGAGGAGCAGGGGAGGGAGACGCCTCTCCCTCCCCTGCCGCACAGCACAGCGATCTGTATCGCTGTCCAGAGGACGGCGATACAGATCACTATGGAGATGAACGCTTCCACAGTGGAAGCGTTCATCTCCTGTCACCTGGAGCCCCCCTTTACGGAGCCTCGCGCCCCACTATTTGAGAAACGCTGATATAAGACAACAAGAATAGAAAGAGTATATCCCTGATGAAGGAAGGCAATCTATTTTCCGAAACACATAGGATCTATGGTCCTTGCAGTCTCAGCGGCATCACTTATTGTAGCATCCTGGGTCAGAGCACCAGCTTCTAACTAGGAGCTGTGTCACCAGCTGGTTTGTCACTCAACGACATACCCCATAGCAATGTGGAGTGGATTGTGTGCTTATACCAGTGGTCAAGCATACACGGATATTATGGAGAGTTTTGTTATTGCCATCAGCCAATTAGTATCAGTTCATTTTTGTCTGAAATTGTTTGAACTTATGATTTACTTTTGTGATGGGTAATGTCGATGTATGAATGGTAATTAGCACAAACCCAATTGGTTTAATTGCATTGACATTCACACTGATACGCACAAGTCATTTCTGTTGGGTTAGTAGCATGTCTTTTTAATTCTGCTATATGATATAGCACAGTCTGCTGTGCTATTCTGTTCAGAGGCAGTCAGAAAAGGGAGCATATACTTATGGTGAGCTTATGGGGAGTCAAAATATATGCAAAATTGAACATAATAAGCTAGCAACCTAATGATTAAAAATAAAAACACTTAGGGCCAGATTTATCATTAGCTAAAGTCACTTTAATGGAGTGAAAAAGTCGCAAAAAAATGCGCAATCGGTAAAATTGCGCATTTTTTTGCGACTTTTTCAAGCTCTGCACTAAGCTCTCCAGTTTTGTTAAAGTGGGCGTGTTGTCTTATGTAAATGAATCTCTAGACAGATTTACTATTGCAACCATTTAAAAAGTCGCAAACAAGTCGCAAAAAAGTCGCAAAAAAATGCGCAATTTCACTCCAGGGGGGACCATGCTTATCTTATGCGACTTTTTAATAGAACATGCAACTTTTTTGTAAAGACGTGCGACTTTTGTAAAGCTGCTTACTGAAGGATAAACTGCTACCGTCAATCCACATTTATCACAGTATTAAAGGACCATTAATAAATCTGACTAACTAAAAGTGACTTTGGGCAGATGTAAAAGTGGAGTAAGATGTGAGTGTAATGATAAATCTGGCCCTTAGAATGTACAGGTAACATAAGGTAAGCCACCAAAGACTGCCATACAAAAATAAAGAAGTATCCTTCCAAAAATATATCACACCAATGGGCATATATTGGAGACTTCTAGCGGAGGTTTATGTTGGTAAATCTTCCCAGCATACACTGCAAACCTAGCTTTAATTAACCCTTACAAAGAATATCTGTCTCTGCAGGACCTGTCCTGTCTTCCATTACACATACAAACAATTCATTTGAATGAACACTGTGCAATACTAAATTTGCCACTGGCAGGTTTCCAGGCAGATTGTGGGTGATCATTTTGTTGTTAATGGACCCGTCTAAACAGTTGAGATGGTCGAAAGCTTAAAACTGATTTAAATGACAATCCGTATGTGTTTTCTGAATCTCAAAAAATGCCAGGTAGATCCCTATGCTATTTTTTATTGATTTCTTTTTACCACAACTATATATTGGCACATTGGTACCCTATCTGTGTACATCCAGTGTCCTGGTGATTGAAAATATGACCCGAGTGTGTGATTCTTATCAACATGTGGTTCTTCCACTAGGGCTTCACACCACAGGAAATATAAAGAGAATTTTTGTTTTTATTTGTCTTATTATTTATTTATTTAATTTCACTAAATACTTTTCTAAATCTCTCTACTCTGGTTGGAGTGGTAGATTAATTACATCTCTGTATCCGGCCCCCATTTCTTTTTGCAGTACTACGAGTTTTTTCCTGACACTAGAGGTCCGTTCACATTAAGCGTTTTTATAGAATTAACTTAAATGCATTTGAGTATATTTATCTACAGTGGAGTTATGAACATCTTTACATTTCCTCCCTATTTTTGCTCTTTGCTTAATAAACATGATAGTATTAGAGCAGACATGATAGTATTAGAGCAAGATGTGTCCGTTTTAATTTCCAGCGGTGCGATCACGTGACTGTTTGAGCACATGACCGCTCGGCACAGCTGTGGCTTCCGATAATTCATACTGCGATCATACTCATAGCAGCGCTATGTAGTTTTGTCTGTGAGCATAGATGGTGAGCGATCTTCCTCTGATCCTCACTGTCAATACTAATACTTTTGTTGATTGGTATATATTGATAGCAGAGATTGGTCTAGCTTCCGACTTCTGTGGTAGCTAAGCAACACATGATCATGTGATCGGACTAGTGTATACTCCCATTGCCTTAGGCTACTCTGGGCAGGCGCAGTGTGCTCTCAGACATGCCACTACACATGCTACACTCTCATGCTGGGCCCTGTGGTTCCTCTGACTTTCCCCCATCATTTAGGTAATTTTAATTAATTATGTATTCAGCACATGTTTAGATAATTGAATGATTATCTACATCATGAAAAATGCACTAATTGCACTTTCAATTGAGCACAGTTTTCATTATATGTAACACACATGTATGTTATATTGATGCACAAAAGATTTTTGTTTTATGCATATCACATATATTTAGTTTTATTATATTATTACACTTGATTATGTAATTTATGACACCCCAATTAGGGAACCTTTATATACTAGCACTATTGCATTGCTTTGTATCACTGCTTGAAAAAGGTTCCATTGTGCCGACCGAAACGTCGCGTTGGTGTAAATAAAAGACACTAGTCACTGGAAGTGCCGTGGACTTTTTCTTATATATATATAGAGTGAAAAGCAGCACACTTTAAAATTGTGGGTGCAAAGCTCGCCGGTGACCTGCAACTAGGTCCTCAATGTAGTAATTCGAAAATGCACAGCAGCAGAAAAATGAGGCAGCACTCCATATATAAAAAGATATGTCTCCTTTATTCATCCATGTGGGCAGTGCGACTTTTCGGCTCCAAACAACTGAGCCTTTCTCAAGCAATGTGTAGGAATCTTATCATGCACTTTACGGTTAGGTGTTTATCACTGTAACTAATCATGTAATTGATGAATTGTCACTTTTTAACTAATCATGTTCTTTTTATATATGTCTATCTATTGTATTGAATCATACATATTTATACACATTATTATCACATGAATTTTTGCAATATTTTGACTTTTTATACTTTTGTACACTGTTTCTATTTAATTGTTTTGTAATCACGGCTTAATTGATGTACCTATAAATTTGTTGCACATGGTCCTACACATTGCTTGAGAAAGGCTCAGTTGTTTGGAGCCGAAACGTCGCACTGCCCACATGGGTGAATAAAGGAGACATATCTTTTTATATATGGAGTGCTGCCTCATTTTTCTGTTTTATATTTGGGACTGGCTGGTCCCAGCGAGGCACTGCACCTGGCTTTGAGCATTTGATACGGTGCTGCCATTTTTCCTATATATATATATATATATATATATATATATATATATATATAAATATATATATATAGATATATATATATATATATATATATATACACACATACATACATCATACATACATACATACATATACACACACATACACACACAGTTAATCCAATAGTTAGTTCGATGGGTGACATATACCCATTTTTGGTGTGAAATACACGTGCACTGCATATGTGACAGGGAAATTAATATAGTTAATCTGTCTGTTAGTTCGGTGGGTGACCTCAAAAAATGAGGAGAGCATCAAATAAGGAACGTCACCCTGGTTGTGGTGCTGGTGGAGCTCCTGTTGCAGGGAGAGGACGTGGTCGATCTGTGCCAGCTACACGTCCAAATGAAACACCTTCCTCCGGTGCACGTAGGCGACAGGATGATCAGCCTCATTTTGTAGGCCCGAATACCGGTGTACGAATAGTGAGGCCATAGCAAGTAGACGCAGTAGTGGATTGGATGGCTGACAGTGCCTCCAGTTTCTTCACATTGTCTCCCACCCGGTCCCCTGCTGAAACCACAGAGTTGGCACCTGCAGCCCATGGGCATCTGTCTTTCACCAACCCCCCTTGCAAATCAGCCAAGCAGTCTGAGCCCCAAGTCATGCAGCAGTCTCTTATGCTTTTTAATGATTCTGCTGGCATGATTTTCATGGGCCATCCGCTTAGCCCTGCCTCAGAAGTGGAGGAGATTGAATGCACTGATGCCCAACCACTTATGTTTCAGGATGTGGACCTGAGAGGACCACCACAGCAAGTATCTGTTGATGATGACGAAATAAAGGTGCCAAATGCGTGTGCAGACCGGCAAGAGGGGCAGGGACGAAGACTGGGTTGAAGATGATGTGGAGGATGATGAGGTCCTAGACCCCACAGGGAATCAAGGTCATGCGAGTGATGTGTGCATGTCAGAGGAAGAGGTGGTGGTCACACAGAGCCAGCCGCACAGCAAAAGAGGGAGCAGGGTGCAAAAGCAGAGCGGCTGTCCCCTATCCAGTATGCCTGCTACTGCCCACCACACCCAGGGACTGAGTACACCAAAGCCAGCTCCAAGGAGTTCCCTGGCGTGGCAGTTCTTCAGACAACGTGCTGACAAGCCGCTAATGGTTTGCACGCTGTGCAATCAGAGCCTGAAGCGAGGCATAAATGTTCTAAACCTTAGCAGCACCTGCATGATGAGGCATCTAAATGCAAAGCATGAGCTACAATGGAGTGCACACCTGAAAAACCACAAAAGATCTCAGGCTCCTCTTGCTCACTCTTCTGCTGCAGTCTCTGCCTCTTCCTCCCCCTCTGGAGTGACAGTGGAACGTGCCACCCCGCAAACAGAGGATGTGGCAGCAACACCACCACCTCCACCACCATCATCAGCATGTCCACACTGTCCCATGGAAGCATTCAGCTGTCCACCCCCCAAACAAGAGAGAAAGAGGAAGTACCCCCCTACCCAGCCGCGATCCCTGGCTCTGAAAGCCAGCATTTAAAAATTCCTGGCCTTTGAAATGCTGTCTTTCCATCTGGTGGAGACAGAGACTTTTAAAAACCTTATGGGGATGGCCGTCCCACAGTGTGTGGTTCCTAACTGCCACTACTTTTTCAGGCGAACCATCCCTGCCCTGCACAACCAAGTGGCGGAAAAAAATCAGGTGTGCATTGCGTGGCCATCTGTCCGTATAACCACCGATACGTGGACCAGTAAGCACGGGCAGGGACGTTATATCTCCCTAACTGCACACTGGGTAAATGCAGTGGCAGCTTGGCCTGAGGCAGATAGCAGTTTGTCACATGTTCTACCACCACCAAGGATTGCAGGACATTTCTTGTTGCCTCCTGTTGCCGCCTCATCCTACTCTGCTTCCTCCTCTACTGCCTCCTCATCCTCTCAGCGTAACACCTTCACCACCAACTTCCGCACAGCCATGGGGAAACGACAGCAGGGTGTTTTGAAACTAATCTGTTTGGGGGGAAAAACCCACACCGCGCAGGAGCTGTGGATGGGCATGGAACAACAGACCGATAAGTGGTTGGTGCCGCTGAGCCTCAAATCTGGCCTGGTGGTGTGGGAAAATGAGCAAAATGTCATAGCAGCTCTGGGGCGAGCCGGTTTGACGCACATCCCTTGCCTGGCGTATGTGCTGAATTCGGCGGTGCAATGGTTCCTTAAAAATTACCCCGATAGGTCAGAGCTGCTGCAGAAAGTGCGGCTGTCTGTGTGCGCTTTCGGCATTTTCACCCTGCTGCTGCTTGACTGTCTACACTGCAGCGTAACTTTGGAATTCCTGCTCACCGCCTCATATGCGACATGCCCACAAGGTGGAAATCCACCTTGCACATGCCAAGGGACTGTGCCAGTATCAGCAGGCCATAGTGGAGTTTCAGCTACAGCACGCACAGGTGAGTCGCTCTGCAGAACAGCACCATTTCACCACCGAGTGGGCCTCCATGAGGGCCCTTAGTGCCATGTTGCACTGTTTCGAGTACTCTACCAGAATGGCCAGTGCCGATGACGCAGTCCTCAGCGTTACTATCCCACTTCTATGTCTCCTTGAAAAAACACTTTGGGACATGAGGGGAGAGGATGTGGCACAGGAAGAAGAGGAGGAGGAAGAGAGGTCATTTCTATTGTTATCAGTCCAGTCATTCACAAGTGGCTCGGAGGGTGGGTTCCTGCACCAACAGAGGCCAGGTAAACAACTGTCCAGCCAGGGCACAGTTCTGCAGGATGAGGAGGAGGATGAGGAGAAGGAACCGCGTTCACAGAAGGGTGGCACCCAAAGCAGCTTATGGGCATCAATGGAGCATGGCTGGGGGGATACAGAGGCCACACACGATACACCTCCCACAGAGGACAGCTTGTCATTGTGAGTTGCCCCCATTCTAACCAGTGCTGATTACTGGGTGGCCACTACAAGGATCCATGCTACAAGGACAATGTGCTGTCCTTAATTCTGTTACTGGAGTGTGATCGGATGATGCGCGAATACTTGCGCACGCTGGTAGACGTGCTGCTTATGGCATTCACACCTGAAAGCAGGGGCTCAGTGGAAGCACAAGGTGAAGGTAGAGGAGGAGAAAAAAGTTGCCAACCCAGGTGGGGCACTGCCAGCACCTCAGAAGGAAGGGTTAGCATGGCTGAAATGTGTCAAAGCTTTGTCAGCACAGCGCAACAACCAGCACCACCAGCTGATACAGAACATCTTAGCAGGAGGCAGCATGTCAGCAACATGGTGGAACAGTACTTGTGCACATGCCTACACTTACTGACTGATGAGTCTGCCCCATTCAACTTCTGGGTCTTCAAATTGGGCACATGGCCTGAGCTTGCCCATTGCGCCTTGAAGGTGCTGGTCTGCCCTGCAGCAAGTGTATTGTCCGAACATGTGTTTAGCATGGCAGGGGGGGTAATCACAGACTAGCACAACTGCCTGTCCACAACCAACGTGGACAAGCTCACATTCATTAAAATGAACCAGGCATGGGTCCCACAGGACTGGTCTGGTATACAGGTTGCAACCAGCGATTGTTATACTCCAGCGCACTTTTTCTTTGCATTCTCTTTTCTATTTCCCAATGTTTTGGGGTTTTTCCAAATTTATAAACAAAAATAATAAAGGGAAAAAAATTAAAAAACAACAAAAACAGTGTTGGCTACCTCATGCACCACTGCTTCCACCTACACCGTCACATCCACCTCCTCCTCAACCTTCTACTCCACTTTGACCTCCGCCTCCTAGTTTAAGATTATTATTTTTTATTTTTTTCTATTCTATGTTATTATACGTAATTTCCCTATCCACATTTGTTTGCAGGGCAACTGTCCTGCTCTTACCCCTATTTGCATCCTTTTGCAGCCCTCTAGCCCTTACTATGACTATTTTACAGCCATTTTAGTGCACCAAAGTTCAGGTCCCCATTGACTTCAAGGGGTCCTCTCATCCCTACTCAGGCATATTACAGCCCTTCACAACCTTTAAACAGGTTATCCTATGAAAATTTTTACTATGCAATGAATGCAGAATTTTAAATTATGTATTTATACAGTATGCATGCATAAAAATATTGCTTGTTTTTTATGCACAACCCATTTTTCTCTCTGGAAGTGCACTCTGCTGTCTATTCTGCTAGTCCATCTTCTCCTGCAATAAGTAGTGGACTATTACGTTCAGTAGCTTCCCTTTTCCTGTCCCTTCAATTAAAAATAATGTAACTGAGTGTTTTTAATATATATATATATATATATATATATATATATATATATATAACCTCAACATAAAAATTCTAAAACATATCTGGAAAACAAGACCTCAACAAAAATTAAACAAGTGGTTGTGCAGGGGTTTTATATTGATCCCCAACATCAGGTTGGCAGGGGTCTGACACTCACCACTAGTGTTGAGTGAATTGAAGCATCTGAAGTGAAATTCAATCCGAAGTTTAGGAAAAATTTGATTCTCCACAAATCTGAATTTCCTTGCGCATCATGGTAGTGAATCGGTTTTTCCTAAAATGACAATTGCACGTGTTATAAAATGAAAGTAAGAAGTTTTGGAATGCAATATGATCCATAATGCCGTGCAGCCAGCCAATCTGCTGTTAGCCATCCCCTGTGTCACAACTCTATAAAAGCCTTGTCCTGTGCAGCCTCCGCCATTTCACTGTGAGCTGAGCATAGGGAGAGACGTGGCAAGCGCTCATGCACTATGGACAGTGTTGCTAAAAACTGGTTTGAAAAAGAATATTGGAGAGAGAAAGTGCAGGGACAGTGCATGGAGACTGTTTTGAGACTGTAGGGAGACTGCAGTTTGCACCCACAGTTAGCTGGGGAGATTTTTATTTTGCAGAGCTCCTATGGAAAAAGAAAGATGGAATCTGATTGGTTACTTTGTGCAACTAAGCCAGTTTTCTTTTACCCCAGTTTTGATAAATCTCCCCCAGTGTGTCTCCGTATATAAGGCATATATAATATATTGCCATGTGCAGCACATTCTACTGCACCCTCATTCAGATTTAACCTGTTATGTTAGTGAAACAGTTACGTTGTGTTTGTATTTCAGGACAATGTAATATTTCGCCCTGTTCAACTGGGCAAATACATTCTGTTAGCTGTGGCGTTATATAGTGTAGGTATTATGCCATGATTAAATATTTTGCCCTGTTCAACTGTGCAGTGGAGCAAGATTTATCATAGCGAATGGGTTCTGTTAGCTGTTGAGTTACATAGTTAGTATTTGGCCACAGTTAAAGATCCAACTACGAGCTTCTTAACTTCATTAATCTTTAATAACACTGGAGCTTTAATTACTGCGGCTGCAGGTGTAATATATCACCATGTGCATCACGTTCTACTGCAACGACATTCAGAGTTAGTCCATTATTTTAATGATACAGTTAGTTAAATATTTCACCCTGTGCAAGTGTATAGTTGACCCAAATTCATCATCACTAATACGATCTGTTAGCTAAAAAACTATTCTGCATTGAATGTATTGCAATCCCTATAATGAACAGTGTTGAGCATACAGTGTTCATTTTAGGACATGGTCAGATATCATAGTCAAGTATCAAAATAATGTCAGTCTGACACCTGACCCTAACACCTGACAGCTGACACAGACAACTGAGTTTGAATTATGCTCTTCATAGGTCAGGGTCAAAGTGAGAATGAGTTATAGATGTACTATGTATTTGTATGCAAAATTGCATAGATGAATTAAATCCCAGACTAACACTAAGCATGCTTATAGCTCAGTGCTAATGCACTTGTCTTGAGTCCAGTGGGCGTGGGTTCATGTCCTCTTTCAGCCTTTATCAAATTTAACATTTTATTAAGCCCTAGATATGAGGCAAATTCAAGTCATATGTGACCCTGATATCTGACTACTGACTTAAGTCAGGAGTCAGCCTCACTATTAATTTTAGGTTCATTCTACTTTTCATGATCTGGGTGGCATAGATGAATAAAATTCCACACTAGGACTAACCAAGCTTTATTGCTCTGTGGTAAGGCACTTTTTTTGAGTCCAGTGGGCCTGGGTTCAAGACCCCTTTCAGCCTTTAAAAAGTGAAACATTTTATTAAGCCCTAGATATGAGGCAAATTCAGGTCATGTGTGACGCTGATATCTGACTACTGACCTAAGGGTACTTTCACACTAGCGTTTTTGTTTTCTGGCATAGAGTTCCGTTGTCGGGGCTCTATGCCGGAAAACTACTGATCAGGATTATCCTAATGCATTCTGAATGGAGAGAAATCCGTTCAGGGTGCATCAGGATGTCATCCATTCAGTATTCAAACGTTTTATGGCCGGAGAAAAATCTGCAGCATGCTGCAGATTTTCCTCCGGCCAAAAATCTGGAGGATTTGCCATAACGCCAGATCCGGAATTAATGCCCATTGAAGTAGAGTTGTTTCGGTACCAAAATTTTGATTCGGTATCGATACCATAAAAAAGTATTGCGATACTCGATACCATTCGATACCACGCGAAAAAAATAAAAACGCCAAAAAAATCCGCGTGCATTCCACATTTTATGAAACCGCCGGCTCATAATACAAACAGTCCTATCCTACTTTTTTGTGGGGACAAGGCGACTAAAAGAAAATGGCGAATCGTGCATTTTTTCTTTTTCTTTTTTTTCTTTTACAGCGTTCACCGCATAAAAGTGGATTTTTTAATAGTTTGGGCTTTTGAGACGTGGCGACATGTAATATTTTATTTATGTATTGTTTATATATTTTATATGTAAAATTGGGAAAGGGGGTGATTTATAATTAATATTTTGGTGTACTTTAACTTTTTTTTTTTTTTTTTTACAGTTTATTTATTAACTATTTTCCCCCTTAGGGGCTAGAACCTGGGATATTCTCATCCTATTCACCCTGATAGAGCTCTATCAGGGTGAATAGGATCTCACCCTCTCCCTGCTGCCCTGTGCACAGTGCACACGGCAGCAGACCAAGGCAGCCCGGACTTCTGAAGCGTCCTGGTTACCATGGTAACCGATCGGAGCCCCAGCATTACAGTGCTGGGGCTACGATCACTGCCACTGCCACCAATGAGGAGGAGGTGAGGGGACCCTGTGGCCACTGCCACCAATGATTTTATTACTGGGGGGAAGGGGGGGGGACAGGTGGGGGCACACTGCCCACCAATGTTTTAATACTAGGGAGGGGGAGGGGGCACACTGCCCACCAATGTTTTAATACTAGGGGTGGGGGCGGAGCACTGGCCAGAGTAATTACGTTCATATATAAATGCAGGCAAAAGGCACAGGCTGCCGGCACCTGCCTGTGACGGCGCTGCGATCAGAGGCTATTAACCCCTCAGGTGCAGCACCTGAGGGGTTAATAGCCTCTGATCGCAGCGCTCGGTCACAGGCAGGTGCCGGCAGCCTGTGCCTTCTGCCTGCATTTATATAAGAAACGGTACTCTGCATTGATGGCCAGTGCGCCCGCCCCTCCTCCCGCCCCCGCTCCGCCCTCCTCTCCGCCCCTCTCTCTCTCTATTGGTTGCAGCGGCAGCACAGGGGGAGGGAGAGACTGCCTCCTTCTCCCTGTGCTGCCCAGGAGAACATGGCCACGCTGAGAGCAGCGCAGCCATGCTCTCTTATACTGGGCTGTGCAGTAGCGCAGCCCAGTATCGATAAAATACTTTTCCTGGTATCGAGTGCGATACCAGAGAAAAGTATCGATTGGGTATCGAAAGTTCGATACCCGAAACAACCCTACATTGAAGTGCATTCATCCTGTTCCGGAATTAAGCTGAACGTTGTTTTGGCGCATCGCCAGATCTGACTTTAGCTCTGCGCATGCGCAGCAGCAGTTCCGATCGGGGCCCCAGTGTAAGCTGGGGCTCCGATCGGTCACCATGGCAGCCAGGACGCTACTGAAGTCCTGGCTGCCATGGTAAGTACTCCGCAGCAGTGTAATTACCTGCGCTGCGGCCCCCGGGCGCTCCTTCATGACATCACAGGTCTGGGCGACGCATTCATCTATCTTAACTGATTTCTCTCCATTCAGAATGCATTAGGATAATCCTGATCAGAAAACAAAAACGCTAGTGTGAAAGTACCCTTAGGTCAGTAGTCAGATATCAGCGTCAAAACAAGCGCCTTACCACTGAGCTATAAGCTTGTTTAGTGTTAGCCTGGGATTTTATTCATCTATGCCATCCAGATCATAAAAAGTAGAATGAACCTAAAATTAATAGTGAGGCTGACGCCTGACTTAGCTCAGTAGTCAGATATCAGGGTCACACATGACTTGAATTTGTCTCATATCTAGGGCTTAATAAAAAGTTACATTTTTTAAAGGCTGAAAGGTGTCTTGAACCCAGGCCCAGTGGACTCAAAACAAGCGCCTTACCAATGAGCTATAAGCTTGCTTACTACTAGCCTGGGATTTTATTCATCTATGCCATTCAGCAATTGAAAAGTAGGAGGAACCTAAAGTTAATAGTGAGGCTGATGTTTGACTTAGGTCAGTAGTCAGATATCAGCATCACACATGACTTGAATTTGCCTCATACCTAGGGCTTAATAAAACAAAAAAAAAATTTAAAGGCTGAAAGGGGTCTTGAACACAGGCCCACTGGGCTCAAGATAAGTACCTGTACACTGAGCTATAAGCTTGGTTAGTGTTAGCCCGGGATTTTATTCATCTATGCCATCCAAATCATAAAAAGTAGAATGAACCTAAAATTATTAGTGAGGCTCTGCTCTGATTAGTGTAGGGATAGGACGCAGCTGCTGTGAGGGCGAGATTAGGCACGGAAAACTCAGCAAAAACACCTAATAAACTGATCGATCTACAGCTGTGAATCATTCAACTTCTGCTAGTTAATTGCTCACTGGTTTTTAGGCTGCACAGAGCGTTTTTCTGTCACTTTTTTCTGGGGTGATCGGCGGCCAATTTGTGTCTTGTGGTGCAACAGCACAAGCTGCCACCAAGTCCATCAATTCATCAATACTAGTTGTTTTTTTTTTGCTATATCCTACATCAGGGGCTTGGCTGTGCTTATTGAGGGGTTAAATTCAAATGCCAAAATAGCAATCCCCTAAATCTGGTGTTCCAGCCGTGGCTAGCCATGTGTAATACTGTCTGCTGTCTGGCAAAGGATAGATTTTTTTCTGTGGTGAAATTCAATTGCCAAAAGAGCAATCCCCTAAATCTGGTGTCCCAGCAGTGGCTGGCCAAGTTTAATAGTGTCCGGCAAAGGATATATTTTTTTCTGGGGTGAAATTCAGTTGCAAAAATAAATATACTGTAAATCTGGTGTTCCAGCTGTGACTGGACAAGTTTCATAGTGTCCGTCAAAGGATATATTATTTTCTGGGGTGAAATTCAGTTGCAAAAATAGCAATACTATAAATCAGTGGTTTCAGCAGTGGCTGGCCAAGTTTAATAGTGTTCGGCAAAGGATAGATTTTAAATTGTTGGGTGAAATATTACCATTTTTGCCAGGTACAAACCCCTGCACTGCATAACTGACAGGGAACTTACAATTGGCGGTTACATTCTTGCATGAAATAAAGCCTTTTTGTGCTGTCAAGCCAAAGGTAGTCGCCAATAACTGTTTTTTTATTTTAATTTTTTTTTAAATAAATTAGTGTAGACCCCAAAACATTGGGAAAATATAAAAAATAAAACAAAGTGTAAGTGCACGGTAGTATAACAGTGGTTTGGTGAGGTCGGTATACATGTCTATTCTGCATAAGGTACAAACAAGTCCTGTGGGATCCATGCCTGGTTCTTTTTAATAAACAAAAGCTTACCCACATTGTCCGCGGACAGGCGGCTGCGCTTGTCTGTGATAATGCCACCAGCCATGCTAAACACACATTGAAGACAATACAGTGGCTGCAGGGTAGGCCAGCACCTCCAAGGCGTAAAGGGCAACCTCAGGACATGTGCCAAATTTGATGACCCAGAAGTTGAATGGGGCAGACCCAGTGGCGTAGCTAGAAATGATTGGGCACCACAGCAAATTTTTGAATGGGGCCCCCCTCCCCCAGTAATTTTTGCGTAAACCCCTTCCTTTCATGCCGCCATGCCTGTGGCTACTAAAGATCGCTCTCTCAGAAGAGGCCCAGCAGCTGTTCCATTCGCTTTCTACACTGTCTATACTGCCACAGTATTTAATTTCATTACATAATATTGTTAGTCCTCCTCCTCCTACTGGATGGGCCCTTTTTAGGTCACGGCGCCAAAGCAGTTGCTTCCCCTGCTTCCCCTGTAGCTATTCCCCTAGGCAGACCCATCAGTCAGTATGTGTACTGTTCTACCATGTTGCTGAAATACTGCCTCCTGCTAAGATGTTCCAGATCTGCTGGTGGTGCAGGTTGTTGTGGCGTGATGACAAAGCTTTTCCACATTTTGCATTGGCAAATTCTTCCTCCTCCTCCTCTGCCTTCATCTTGTGCTTCCACTGAGTCCCCAGTGTCTGGTGTGAATGCCATCAGCAGTGTGCCTACTAGCGGGCTCATCTTCCTATTACACTCCAGTGAGGGAATTATGGACGGCACGTTGTCCTTGTAACGGGGATGCAGCAGGGTGCCCACTCAGTAATCAGCAAAAGTTAGAATGTGGCAGTAACTGGGCGGTCGTTGCGCAGGCACTGCAGCATGTAGTCGCTCATGTCTGCCAGGCGGTACAGAGGCAAGGACAAGCTATCCTCTTTGAGGGAGGTATATCATTTGTGTCCCCTGTATCCCCCAGCGTTCCTCCTACTCCCCTTCCTCATCCTCCAGAACTGTGCCCTGGCTGGACAGTTGTGTTCCAGGCCAGGGCCTATGTTGGTGCAGATACCCACCCTCCGAGCCACTTGTATTTGGTTGGCCTTAAGTTAAGGATAAGGCGAGTATATAGTTTTATTTCCTTATATGGTTAGTTTAGCTGCCTTATAGTTATTTTAATATGTTTTTAAGTACATTTGTAAATAGTTTGTTAATGGTTTGAGTGAAAAGGGGGGGCGTGTTGAGCATGTAGGGTGTGAGGCTGTTTGGGTTTATTTTCCATCCGCTTTCTACACTGTCTATACTGCCACTGTATCTAATTAAATTGTATAATACTGTTGAGGGGGAACTGACAAAGTCTTTTATTCCTCCTCCTCCTCCTGGATGGGCCCCTTCTAGGTCAGGGACCCAAAACAGTGTGCTTTCCACGCTTCCCTGTAGCTACGCCCCTGGGCAAACCCATCATTCAGTACGTGTACTCTTTCACCATGTTGCTGAAATGCTGCCTCCTGCTAAGACGTTCCAGATCTGCTGGTGGTGCAGGTTGTTGTGGCGTGATGACAAAGCTTTCTCACAATCCTTTTTCTCTCTAGTGTTTGGGAGATGGACAGCTGATAGCTGAACACTTCCATGGGATTTGGTGGAGATGCTTGATGACAATGACAGATGTGGTGGCGTTGCTGCCACATCCTCTGTTTGCTGGGTGACAGGTGCCACTGTCACCCACTTGGGCTCAAGTTTACAATGTTTATATATTTTTTTTGTATTTTATTTAATTTAAAGTCATTTCCCTATTCACATATGTTTGCAGGGCATTTACCTATATTTTGGTGCCTTTTGCAGCCCTCTAACCCTTTCCAGGGCTATTTTACAGCCATTTAAGTGCGCAAAAGCTCAGGTCCCCATTGAGTTCGGATCCCGAACCCGAACATTTTCGTGAAGTTCGGCCGAACTTCTCGAACCCGAACAGCCAAACCAAACTCAATATCTATTACCCTGATTCTACAGATTTTACAGAAACACCCCATATCTGGTCATAAACTGCTCTACGGGCACACGGCAGGGCGCAGAAGGAAAGAAATGCCATATGGTTTTTGGAGGGCATATTTCACTGGGATAATTTTAAGTTGCGATGTCACATTTAAAGACCCCCTGATGCACCCCTAGAGTACAAACTCCCAAAATGACCCCAATTTGGAAACTACATGATAAGATGGCAGTTTTGTTGGTACTATTTTAGGGTACATATTATTTTTGGTTGCTCTATATTACACTTTTTGTGAGGCAAGGTAACAAAAAATAGCTGTTTTGGCACAGTTTTTATTTTTTGTTATTTACAATGTTCATCTGACAGGTTAGATCATGTGGTATTTTTATAGAGCAGGTTGTTACGGACGCAACAATGCCAAATATGGCTGTTTCAGTTTTACATAATAAAGCATTTTTGAAATAAAAATTTTTTTTTGGTGTCTCCATATTCTGAAAGCCATAGTTTTTTTTAAAGTTTTTGGGCGACCGTCTTATGTAAGGGCTCATTTTTCTCGATATGAGATGACAGTTTTATTGGTACTATTTAAGGGTGCATATGACTTTTTGATCGCTTAGTATTACACTTTTTGTGATTTTAAGGTTACAAAGAAGGCTTTTTTGACAGACTTTTCATTTTTAATTTTTTTATGGTGTTCACCTGAGGGGTTAGGTCATGTGATCATTTTATGCAGCAGGTTCTTATGGACACGGCGATACTTAAGACTTTGTTCACATCACCGTCCAGCCTTTCCGTTCTCATTCTTTGTTTAGGAGCAGGAGAACGGAAAGGACAGAGAATGCACATAAATGAGCCAAATGGAGCCCTTAGGACCCTATAGACTATAATGGGGTACATTATATTTCCACTCAGAAGATGATTTTGGAGCAGAGACAAAAGTTGTGCATGCAGGACTTTTGTCTCTGCTTCAAAATCATCTTCTAAACAGACACATAATGGACCCCATTATAGTCTATGGGGTCCTAAGGGCTCCATTTGGCTCAGTTATGTGCCTACTCCGTCCTTTCCATTCTCCTGTTCCTAAACGGAGCAGGAGAACAGAAAGGCTGAACTGTGATGTGAACGAAGCCTAATATGTATACTTTTTTATTTATTTAAGTTTTACACAATAACAGCATTTTTTAAACAAAAAAAAATCATGTTTTATTGTCGCTATATACTGAGAGCAATAGTTTTTATATTTTTTGGGCGATTGTCTTAAGCAGGATCTCATTTTTAGTGGGATGAGATGATGGTTCGATTTGTATGATACCGGGGTGCGTATGACTTTTTGATTGCTTGGTATTACACTTTTTGTGATGTAAGGTGACAAAAAATTTTGACAGTTTTTATTTTATTTTTTTGACGGTGTTCACCTGAGGGGTTAGGTCATGCGGTATTTTTATAGAGCAGGTCATTATGGACGTGGCAATACCTAATATGTATACTTTTTTTATATATTTAAGTTTCACACAATAATATCATTTTTTAAACAATGAAAAAATATATATTTTAGTGTCTACATATTTTTTTTTTTTTGGGCGATTGTCTTAGGTAGGGGATAACTTTTTGCGGAATGAGGTGACGGTTAGATTGGCACTATTTTGGGAGGCATACGCCTTTTTGATTGCTTGGTGTTGCACTTTTAGTGAAGTAAGGTGACAAAAAAAAGTTTTTTTAGCACAGTTTTTATTTAATTGTTATGATGATGTTCACCTGAGGGGTTATGTCATGGGATATTTTTATAGAGCAGATCGATACGAACATGTTGATAACTAATATGTCTACTTTTTTTTTTCCTATTTTACAAAAAATGTTTACTTTATTTTGGGAAAAATAAGCTTTTTTTTTACTTGAAACTTTAATTTTTTTTGAAAAACTTAATTTTTTAAACTTCTTTTTTCACTTTATTTTTTGTCCCACTCTGGGACTTCAACTTTTGGGGGTCTGATCCCCTTTACGATGCATCACAATAATTCTGTATTGTAATGCGTTGGCCATAAGTGTATTACTTACAGCTTCCTGCCTGTGAGATCCAGGGGGCTGGATCTCATAGGCTGTCACGGAAAGCAGCCATGATGCCTATGCAAGGCATCGGGCTGCCTTCCCTGCCATCAGGTCCCCGTCACAGCAGTGTTGGGACCCGATGGCAGCTCCCTTCTCATACTTTGCACGTGCCGCTGTCCTCGCTGACCTCGGCAGTGCGAGGGTTAATGTTTTCCCCGAAGCCGGCACATAAAGCAGGTGTCCAGCTATTAGTGACTGCCTGATCCCTGTCGCTGATCGGGCAGGCGCAGCTCCTAAACCCGCCCGATCACCATGCAGTACATGTAAGTCACTGGTCTTTAAGTCCCAGCCATATATAACGTACATATACATCATGGGTCCTTATGGGGTTAAGCAGTTTGACTAATTGCACCCAAGAATGACTACTGTGTGCCTCTACTTAGTCCACTTTATTAATGAGGCAAGATCTACTCTCCCCACCTACCATTGCCCTCCTTTTCTGAAACTGAAGTACCTCTTTTCAGTTGCTGAAAAAAAGCATCTCAAGTAGATATTTAAGATGAAATTTTATCTTGGAGTTTGATAAGTCGTGCACATACATTTACTTAAACAAATTAGGTTTTACTTGGCTGTTTTATATGCTTAAAAATGTTGAATTTCTCATATATAAACAGCACAGTATTTTCTTTACAGTGAAAACTGGTGAATAGTTAATATAGTGAATAAAAATCTGTTATGAATTGTGACAGAGAGAAACCATCTTCTGCCATCATGTGGTTCTTTGGGGTTGATGATTTTACAAACATGGTTTATACGGTATTATATTTTAATTAAGGAAAAATCAAATGTTAAAAAATGTAGTCCTTAATACCTCAGCTATTTTTCTATATAAAGTTTACATATAATTAATTATCAAAACGTACATACAAAAACAAAACAGTGGAAACCCATGATTGTATTGTTGAAAATAATGAATACCTATGGGACTGGTGAAAACTGGAACTACTTATTTTCTTTTGAACTTTCTTTATTGGCATATGTGTTAGCTCATAGTTTTGTTACAATATTATATACTAGTAATATTACTATTCAATGGTCACATAATGCCATACAATACAGATATATAAATGCAAGAACATATTATATGAACACTCACTAGATACTTATATGCTCATATGCTGACTCTCGTGATTTGCAAGTTGACAAACACACTCACATATATACTTCATGTTTGTAAGTATACATACATCTTACTACATACTTTCCTTCATACATACAGACAGACACATACTCAGCTTATATATTCACAATCACTACTTGAAATGAGCAAATTCTCCAAATTTCTCGGGCGGATCAACGAATTTCCCAAAAAGACTCGATTTGATCTGAATTTTTTAGTGACAAATTGCGTTAAAAAACAGTTATTTCCTTACTACTGAGAGCCTGCGTAGTAGTGTAGAACACTGTGCCTTGCAGAAATATGCATAGGGAGTCCACTGTGCTAGTGAAACAGTACTGTGAGTCAGTATGACATGCAGATGACAGGAGTTACTGTTAGAATCACTTCACTTATTTGGTCAGTTACGGGGCCAAAACTTACCAAATAACTCAAGTGTGAACTCAGCCTTACAGGTCAGTGTTAGCGTCAAGAAGAAGCTCACGTCTTTTACACCGTTGTCAACTGATTCCACATAGATTTCTACAGAACCTGTTCTGTTACACGCTATATACTTTTATATATGAAATAAACACACCCCAAAACTGGTTGTATTAGTCCACACTTTTTCCCCAAAAGCAAGGATGAATGGAAGTACAGTACCTTATATATTTTAAAGTAACACCTCAAAACTATTTGTATCAGGCCGCAAATTCACCCCAAAAGCAAGTATGAATGGACATACTTTTTTATATATTTAAAATAAATACACCCCAAAACTGGTTGTATCAGACAACACTTTCAACCCAATAACAGGCGTTGGGATTACTGTAATTACTCTTTAAAACAAACTAAAATTTGTTGAAATAGATCACTTTTAGTAACCCCAATTAGTGCAGCAAGATGCAATAGACTAGCTCCCATTAGCCAGGCTTTACACTCTCCTAATGATCCCTTATCTCTCCCTACAGTGTGGATAATGCCTCCCTATCCTTTCCCTACACTATGAATAATCTTTCCCTGAACAGCTCAATCGTTATTTTTTTGAATAAAGTATTTTCTAAACATTGTCCCTAGTGTCTGCAATGTCTCTCCCTGCACTAAGTTCACTGTAAAATGGTGGAGACCGAGCAGGCTGAGACTTTTTATAGGGTTGTGACATAACAGGGGCTGGCTATCTGCTTATTGGCTGTCTGCATGGCATTATGGGTGCTCCCTCATTCTCAGGATTTTTACTTTCACTTTCTAACATGTACAGCAGCCATTTTAGAAAAAAAGGAGATTCTTTACCACGAAGCACGAGGAAATTCAGCTTCAGGATAAATCAAATATTTCCTGAAATTTGGATCGAATTTCACTTTGTCAACTTTGATTCGCTCATCTCTACTAACTACATGGATATGCACACAGTGTTGTATCTAGAGTCCTATGGGCCCCTGCAAATGTCTTTTCATATTAACATTTTTGGAATTTGATATTTTTTCTAATATTTTCTCTTCCCCCACCCTTTAAGCTCTTTAATATATTGAAAGCAATAGTAAATAATGACAGAGTGACACTGATATATATATATCTAGGGGTAAATGCATGGTTAACATTATTAACAAACAGCTTGTTTAAAAATACTTTGCACTATTGCATTTGCTATGCTTTTTAAATTTAAAAAATCCATTAATTGCCCTTTCTTGGGGGTAGATTCCCACTGGTGTTTATACATGCATAATAGTATCGGGAAAAAGCAGTGGCTTGTTCTGAAAAAGCAAACAAAAATCCTCTCTTTTGTTGGGAGCAGCAGCAATTCAGTGCAGAACCTCATGGACTAAGCAGGAGATGTTCAGAAATTTAAGGGTAGTAGTACTGGCACTGGTGGAGTAGCAGCTGTGGCAGTAACAACTTTAATACAGTATGCAACATGATGAACAGACAGAAAGCGGAAGTTGCATCACTGGAGGGGAGATATATTTATTGTCATCAGCCGAAGACAGTAGTGTAACTATCAAGGAAGCAGGGGAAGCAGCTCAGAAGGGAACCGAAAAAAATACTAGATTGAATTAGTAGCAGATCAGGAAGAAGGGACACCTCAAACTCACTGTGCTCCCTTAGGCCCCTTTCACACGGGCGAGTTTTCCGCGCGGGTGCAATGCGTGAGGCGAGCGCATTGCACCCGCACTGAATCCGGACCCATTCATTTCTATGGGGCTGTGCACATGAGCGGTGATTTTCACGCATCACTTCTGCGTTGCGTGAAAATCGCAGCATGCTCTATATTGTGCGTTTTTCAAGCAACGCAGGCCCCATAGAAGTGAATGGGGCTGCGGGAAAATCGCAAGCATCCGCAAGCAAGTGCGGATGCATTGCGATTTTCCCGCAAGGTTGCTTAGCAACGGGACCCAATCTTTATTATTTTTCCTTATAACATGGTTATAAGGGAAAATAATAGCATTCTTAATAATGAATGCATAGTAAAATGAAGAGGAAGGGGTTAAAAATAATAAAAGTTAACTTACCTTAGCCACTTGATCGCGTAGTTGCGATCTGTCCTCTCTTTCCCAGCATCAGCTAACAACTAAAGGACCTGTGATGACGTCACATCACATGGTCCAATCACATGGCCAAGTTTATTACTGTCCGGCAAAAGATAGATTTTTTCTGGGGTGAAATTCAATTGCCAAAATAGCAATCCCCTAAATCTGGTGTCTCAGCAGTGGCTGGCAAAGTTTAATAGTGTCCAGCAAAGGATAGATTTTGTTCTGGGGTGAAATTCAATTGCCAAAATAGCAATTACGTAAATCAGGTGTTCCAGCTGTAGCTGGCCAAGTTTATTACTGTCCGGCAAAAGATAGATTTTTTCTGGGGTGAAATACTATTGCCAAAATAGCAATCCCGTAAATCGGGTGTCCCAGCAGTGGCTGGCCAAGTTTAATAGTGTCCGGTAAAGGATATATTTTGTTCTGGGGTGAAATTAAATTGGCCAAAATAGCAATACCGTAAATCTGGTGTTCCAGCAGTGGCTGGCAAAGTTTAATAGTGTCTGGCAAAGGATAGATTTTGTTCGGGGGTGAAATTCAATTGACAAAATAGCGATCCCCTAAATCTGGTGTCCCAGCAGTGGCTGGCCAAGTTTAATAGTGTACGGCAAAGGATATATTTTGCTCTGGGGTGAAATTCAATTGCAAAAATAGCAATACCGTAAATCTGGTGTTCCAGCTGTGGCTGGCCAAGTTTAATACTGTCTGGCAAAGGATAGATATTTTTCTGGGGTGAAATTCAATTGCCAAAATAGCAATACCGTAAATCAGTGGTTTCAGCTGTGGCTGGCCAAGGTTAATAGTGTCCGGCAAAGGATATATTTTTTTCTGGGGTTAAATTCAATTGCCAAAATAGCAATCACCTAAATCTGGTGTCCCAGCAGTGGCTGCCCAATTTTAATAGTGTACGGCAAAGGACATATTTTGTTCTGGGGTTAAATTCAATTGCCAAATTAGCAATCCCCTAAATCTGGTGTCCCAACAGTGGATAGGCAAGTTTAATAGTGTTCGGCAAAGGATAGATATTTTTCAGGGGTGAAATTCAATTGCCAAAATAGCAATACCGTAAATCAGTGGTTTCAGCTGTGGATGGCCAAGTTTAATAGTGTCCGGCAAAGGATATATTTTTTTCTGGTGTTAAATTCAATTGCCAAGATAGCAATCCCCTAAATCTGGTGTCCCAGCAGTGGCTGGCCAAGTTTAATAGTGTCCGGCAAAGGATATATTTTTTTTTGGGGTGAAATTCAATTACCAAAATAGCAATCCCCTGAATCTGGTGTCCCAGCAGTGGCTGGCCAAGTTTAATAGTGTCCAGCAAAGGATATATTTTGTTCTGGGGTGAAATTCAATTGCCAAAATAGAAATCCCCTAAATCTGGTGTCCCAGCAGTGGCTTGCCAAGTTTAATAGTGTCCAGCAAAGGATAGATTTTGTTCTGGGGTGAAATTCAATTTCCAAAATAGCAATACCGTAAATCAGTGGTTTCAGCTGTGGCTGGCCAAGTTTAAGGCTGGGTTCACACGAGCGTGTCCGGATGCGTTGCGGATGCGTTGCGGATGCGTTCAGTGAAAACTGAGCGTTTTCACAGGCAAAGCCATTCAGTTTTGCCTGCGATTGCGTTCAGTTGTTCAGTTTTTTCCGCGCGGGTGCAATGCGTTTTGATGCGTTTTTCACGCGCGTGATAAAAAACTGAAGGTTTACAAATAACATCTCCTAGCAACCATCAGTGAAAAACGCAACGCACCCGCACTTGCTTGCGGATGCAATGCGTTATTAACGCAGCCCCATTCACTTCTATGGGGCTGCGGATGCGTTTATAACGCAAAAGATAGAGCATGCTGCGATTTACACGCGTTGCAGAAGTGATGCGTGAAAAAAAACGCTCATGTACACAGCCCCATAGAAATGAATGGGTCAGGATTCAGTGCGGGTGCAATGCGTTCACATCACGCATTGCACCCGCGCGGAAATCACGCTCGTGAGAATGCAGCCTAATAGTGTCCGGCAAAGGATATATTTTTTTCTGGGGTGAAATTCAATTGCCAAAATAGCCATCCCCTAAATTTGGTGTCCTAGCAGTGGCTTGCCAAATTTAATAGTGTCCGGCAATGGATATGTTTTGTTCTGGGTGAAATTCAATTGCCAAAATAGCAATCCCCTAAATCTGGTGTCCCAGCAGTGGCTGGCCAATTTTAATAGCGTCCGGCAAAGGATAGATTTTTTTCTAGGGTGAAATTCAATTGCCAAAATAGCAATACCGTAAATCAGTGGTTTCAGCTGCTTTGGCCAAGTGTAAATCTGTCCGTAAAAGGGTATATTACACTCAGCCTGTTATCGTCTAAATACAAGGCCTGATAAATAAATCCTCTATATTTGCACACGCTACCGTGCATCTCCAAGTGTATTTCTTTCTGTAAAAGGGTATATTGCACTAATTGTTAAAATACAAGTGCTGAAAGCATAATCCTCTACATTTGCACACACTATTATGCCTCATAGTGTATTTCTGTCCGTAAAAGGGTAGATTACACTCAAGGTGTAAATACTAGTGCTGATAGGGTCATCCTCAATAAATGCACTCACTACAGTGCATCTCCAAGTGTATCTCTTTCCGTAAAAGGGTATATTACACTAAGTGTTAAATTACATGTGCTGAAAGCATATTCCTCTACATTTGCACACACTATTGTGCATCTCCAAGGGACATTCTGTCCATAAAAGGATACATTTCATCCAGGGCCTGGCACCTGCCGCCCAGCAAACAGAGAATGTGCCACCAACACCACCACCTTCGTCACCAAGCATCTCCACTATGTCACACGGCAGTGTTCAGCTCTCCATCTCACAAACCTTGGAGAGAAAGCGTAAATTACCACCTAGCCACCCTCGAGCCTTGGGCCTGAATGCCAGCATTTCTTAACTACTGGCCTTTGAAATGCTGTCATACAGGCTGGTGGACACGGACAGCTTCAAACAGCTGATGGCGGTTGCTGTCCCACAGTACATTGTTCCCAGCCGCCACTACTTCTCCAAGAGAGCCGTGCCTTCCCTGCACAAACAAGTATCCGATAAAATCAAGTGTGCACTGTGCAACGCCATCTGTGGCAAGGTCCACCTAACCACAGATATGTGGACCAGTAAACACGGCCAGGGACGCTATATCTCCCTAACTGCACACTGGGTAAATGTAGTGGCAGCTGGGCTCCAGGCGGAGAGTTGTTTGGCGCACGTCCTTCTGCAACCAAGGATCGCAGGGCATCATTCTTTGCCTCCTGTTGCCTCATCCTCCTACTCGGCTTCCTTCTCCTCTTCTTTCACCTGCTCATCCAGTCAGCCACACACCTTCACCACCAATTTCAGCACAGCCCAAGGTAAATGTCAGCAGGCCATTCTGAAACTCATATGTTTGGGGGACAGGCCCCACACCGCGCAGGAGTTGTGGCGGGGTATACAACAACAGACCGACGAGTGGTTGCTGCCGGTGAGCCTCAAGCCCGGCCTGGTGATGTGCGATAATGGGCAAAATCTCGTTGCAGCTCTGGGACTAGCCGTTTTGACGCACATCCCTTACCTGGCGCATGTGCTGAATTTGGTGGTGTAGTAGTTTATTCATAACTACCCCGACATGTCAGAGCTGCTGCATAAAGTTACAGATCTTTGAGTTCAGCTCATGCAAAATGGGAGCAAAACCGAAAGTATTGCGTTTATATTTTTGGTCAGTATATATATTAGCGATGAGCGAGCACCAAAGTGTTCGAGTGTTCGGGTACTCGGTCCAAACACATATCGATATTCGCACACTCGGCCGAGCACCAGAATATAATGGAAGTCAATGGGAGACAACGAGGCAACCCCTGCTCGGATGAGGGGATGGTGACTGGTCCATGGGAAAAGGTCAGAAAGAGACAGAAACAGCACCGAAATGGATCTGAAACCGCATGTGGATCATGTCTGGGTGCATATTAGACTCCAATGTCGCAGCTGGGAGCCATATTGTCCCAGTTGTTCACCACTTTTACATAGTGAAAAAATCCCGCCCAAAATCAAGCCCCCTAAAAAAAAATTTTTTTAGAGGTAAAATTGTTATGAAACATTCTTTCCTGGATATTCAATTGTATATACAGTGCAAATGCTGCCAAAAATTACAAGGAAGAAGCACTCCGATACAGCCTCACATAATGGAGGGCTTTATTCACATGGTGCTACAATTGTTCAGGTACACTGCTGCACTCAAAGCCAATGGGCTGCCAAAAATTACTAGGCACCGGCACTTCAATACACCCTTTATTACACAAAAAGGAGGGCATCATACACACCCTTGAAAAATTATCATTGATGGCCTACTGGTGACCCTCAAAAACATTTGGAGCAAGGGCCTGCTGGTTACCGTCTAAAACATTATATAGTTGAGGCCCTGAAGGTGAGCGGACCCAATAAAAAATTGTTGTGAGGGCCTGAAGGTGAGCGAACCCCATAAAACATTGCAGTGATGGTCTACAGGTAAGCAGACCGTATAACACATTAGAGGTGAGGGTCTGAAGCCTAGCAAGCCACATAAATCATTGCAGTGATGTCCTACAGGGGAGCAGACGGTATAAAGCATTGGAGGTGAGGGCCTGAAGCCTAGAGAACCCCATAAAACATTGCAGTAATGGCCTACAGGTGAGCAGATGGTATAAAGCATTTAAGGTGAGGGCCTAAAGCCTAGCGAACCCAATAAAACATTGAAGTGATGGCCTACAGGTGAGCAGATGGTATAAAGCATTGAAGGTGAGGGCCTGAAGCCTAGAGAACCCCATATAACATTGCAGTAATGGCCTACAGGTGAGCAGATGGTATAAAGCATTGGAGGTGAGGGCCTGAAGCCTATTGAACCTCATGAAATATTGCAGTGATGGGCTACAGGTGAGCAGACCTTATAAAGCATTGGAGGTGAGGGCCTGAAGCCTAAAGAACCCCATAAAACATTGCAGTAATGGCCTGAAGCCTAGTGAACCTCATGAAATATTGCAGTGATGGGCTACAGGTGAGAAGACCTTATAAAGCATTGGAGGTGAGGGCCTGAAGCCTAGAGAACCTCATAACACATTGCAGTGATGGGCTACAGGTGAGCAGACGGTATAAAGCATTGGAGATGAGGGCCTGAAGCCTAGTGAAACCCATAAAACATTGCAGTGATGGCCTAAAGGTGAGCAGACGGTATAAAGCATTGAAGATGAGGGCCTGAAGCCTAGAGAACCCCATAAAACATTGCAGTAATGGCCTACAGGTAAGCAGATGGTATAAAGCATTGGAGGTGAGGGCCTGAAGCCTAGTGAACCTTATGAAATATTGCAGTGATGGGCTACAGGTGAGCAGACCTTATAAAGCATTGGAGGTGAGGGCCTGAAGCCTAGAGAACCCCATAGAACATTGCAGTGATGGCCTACAGGTGAGCAGACGGTATAAAGCATTGAAGGTGAGGGCCTGAAGCCTAGAGAACCCCATAAAACATTGCAGTAATTGCCTGAAGCCTAGTGAACCTAATGAAATATTGCAGTGATGGGCTACAGGTGAGCAGACGGTATAAAGCATTGGAGGTGAGGGCCTGAAGCCTAGCAAACCCCATAAAACATTGCAGTGATGGCCTACAGGTGAGCAGATGGTATAAAGCATTGGAGGTGAGGGCCTGAAGCCGAGCGAACCCTACAAAAGATTGTAGTGAGGGCATATATAATCTGTATGGAAGAGGAGTCGGAGGAGGAGGCGGATGAGAAAACAAGATTCAAACATACACCCTTTTTTTGCGGTGAAAGGGATAAAAAATAAATAAATAAATATCGGAATCTTGTGGATTGAGTACATCACAAAGCATACATTTAAATTGCGTTTTTGTTCCTCATTTGCTCAGCTTTCCTCTGGTGAAGTGGAGAAGTCAGGGGCAATCCAGGCCTTGTTCAATTTTATCTGAGTCAACCTTTCAGCATTGTCAGTGGACAAGCGGATACGCTTATCTGTTATAATGCGACCAGCAGCACTAAATACTCGCTCAGACAATACGCTGGCGGCAGGGCAGGCCAGCACCTCCAAGGCATAGATCACAAGCTCGTGCCACGTGTCCAGCTTGGACACCCTGTAGTTGTAAGGCACTGAGGGATCATTTAGGACGCTGACACGGTCTGCAATGTATTCCTTCACCATGTTCCAAAACTTTTTCCTCCTTGTAGCAATAGGCTGCGATTCAGGGTGAGGTTGCTTGCGGGGTGTCATGAAAGTGTCCTATGGCTTGGAAAGTGTTGCACTGCCTCTGTTAGAACTACTGTGTGTTCCCCTTGTCTCCCTTCCTCGGTTGCCTAAGGAAGTACGGACTCTGGCAGCCACAATGTCAGATGGAAAATTTTGGAGCGATCTGTCAACAAGTTCCTTCTTGTATTGCAAGTTTTTACTCGTCCTCTCGACCACAGGAATCAGAGATGAAAAGTTCTCTTTGTAGCGGGGGTTGAGAAGGGTGAAAGCCCAGTAATCTGTGTTACCTAAAATGCGTATAATGCGAGGGTTGCGGGAAAGGCAGCCTAACATGAAATCAGCCATGTGTGCCAAAGTACCAACAGGCAAGACGTCGATGTCAACTTCAGGATGACTCTCCATACCCTCATCCTCCTCCTCCTCTTCTGCCCATCCATGCTGAACAGATCGAATTAAAGTTCTATAGGTACTAGCCTCTGTAGCAGAGGCAAGTGTCTCCAGCTCCTCCTCCTCCTCTTCATGGGCCAATTCGTGCTGAGAAGACGAACTGGGGGAGGTCTGGCTATCACCCTGTGACATCTCCTTCCCCATGACCTCTTCTGCCACATTCAAAGCATCCTCCTTAATTGTGAGCAGCGATCGTTTGAGTAGACACAGCAGTGGGATGGGTTTGCTGATAATCGCCACTAACCATCTGTGTGGATTCATCAAAGTTTTTCAAAACCTCACATAGGTCTGACATCAATGTCCACTCCTCGCTTGTGAATAGTAGCAGTTGACTTTAAAGGCGACAACGATGTTTCAGCTGGTATTCCACAAATACCCTCTGCTGCTCACAAAGCCTGGCCAACATGTAGAACGTAAAGTTCCATCGCATGCTGACGTTGCACAACAGACGGTGAGCTTGAAGCCGCAAGCGCTGCTGCAGCGTTGACAGACTGGCAGAAGCTGTGGACGACTTACAGAAATGAGCACACAGACGTCGCGCCTTCAATAGTAGCTCCTGCAAATTGGGGTAGGTTTTAATAAACCGCAGAACCACTAAGTTTAAGATGTGGGCTAGGCATGGAATGTGTGTCAGGTTGCTGAGCTCCAAAGCAGCCACAAAGTTACAGCCATGGTCAGGGCCGGCGCCACCTGTAAGGCGACCTAAGCAACCGCCTAGGGCGCAATTTAGCAGGGGGTGCCGGAACCTTCCGATTAAAAAAAACAAAAAAAAACTTGTGGTAATAGAACGTGGCGGCCGGCGCGCCGCCCCGCTATCATGCTGCACTGCCAGAGGCGGGTGCGGACCGTACCGGGTGACACCAGTCCCTGGGGTGACACCCGGTGCGGTCACCCCGCCCCCAGGCGCCAAATTGCCAGAGCAGAGTTGCAGCAGCAGAGCGTGCAAGAGGAGGGCCGGAGGCGTGTCCCGTCCCCTGTTCATCTGATAGGCTGCCGGCCTAGTGCTGGCAGGCAGCGCGCCGCCTGAGCCATACAGCGCGGGACACAGGCCGGAAGAGGCCTGCATCGCTGCCATGGATTTTAGTGTTTTTTTTTTTTTTTTTCTTTTACAAAACAAGTCAGTGTGGAGCACATAAGTGGGGGGGGGGGGGCTACTGGCACATAAGGGGGGCTACTGGCACATAAGGGATTATTGGCACATAAGGGGGGCTACTGGCACATAAGGGACTACTGGCACATAAGGCACTACTGGCACATAAGGCACTACTGGCACAAAATGGGGGGCGACTGCTGGCACAAAATGGGGGGCGACTGCTGGCACATAATGGGGGGCGACTGCTGGCACATAATGGGGGGCGACTGCTGGCACATAATGGGGGGCGACTGCTGGCACATAATGGGGGGCGACTGCTGGCACATAATGGGGGGCGACTGCTGGCACATAACGGGGGACTACTGGCACATAAGGAGACTACTGGCACATAAGGAGACTACTGGCACATAAGGAGACTACTGGCACATAAGGAGACTACTGGCACATAAGGAGACTACTGGCACATAAGGAGACTACTGGCACATAAGGAGACTACTGGCACATAAGGAGATTACTGGCACATAAGGAGATTACTGGCACATAAGGCAGGCTATTATTATTGTTATAAAGCCGCCTCTGTACTATTATTATTATAATGGCCCCCTCTGTACTATTCTTATGCTAATAGCCCCCACTGTATTAGTATTATTATTTATACAGAGGAGGCCGTTATTATAATAATAGTACAGAGAGGGCTTTTATATTAATAATAATACAGAGCTGTGCTGCCATGTCATGGAGGGGGAGAATTGGGATATACCCTATATACCCTCATCAACAGTGCTACCATGGAAGGGGAGAAATGTGGTATGGGGGGTGGGGGAATGTGCTCTGCAAATGAAGC
This sequence comes from Bufotes viridis, assembly GCA_033119425.1. Taxonomy (NCBI): domain Eukaryota; kingdom Metazoa; phylum Chordata; class Amphibia; order Anura; family Bufonidae; genus Bufotes; species Bufotes viridis. The sequence goes on from CM065590.1 coordinate 178,615,273, forward strand.
AGTGTATTATATCATGGGGGCACTAGGAGGAAGACGGGAGAGGAGCACTATGGGGGCATTTACTAGGGGCACTATATAGGGTGTGGGGGTTTGCTCTGGTAGGCAGATGGTAGCGGTGGCAGTATAGAGGCTCAGGAGACAGGCTTTGTGTCCACACCGTGCTCTTTTATTCACGCCAGTGCATCACATCAAAACTGTGCAATTCACACAACAGCAAAGTTCACAAACCCCACCTCCCACAACGAAGTCCCAAACACTGCAGGCGTCTTGGTGCCTGTTCACACAGTCACATCCGTGATCAGTACTACACCTTGTCGTGGGGCGGGTTTGTCCAAGTTCGTGCAAGTTAGACAGGCCACGTGTCGGCCTGGACAAGGGATTGGCTCCGGCCACAGGATCCCTTCTTTTGGCCCTTCCCTGAGCCTGCAGAAACTGGGCAGTCTTTGTTAGCAGAGCGGACTACAGAGCTCAGCCCGACCATGCGATCAGCCTCCTGCAGTGAGATAGGAGACCACACGTCATCAGCCCCACAGTCAGTGAGCGTCAAACTTATATTCACAGCCCTGGGTGTAGCAGGAGGACCACACCCACCGAACATAGTGAAGGATTAACTCCTTCCCTACCCAACTAAGGCCAGAGATAACCAACCTGCCAGGATCAGTGTAGACTGACACCAACAACCGAATCCCGTCCAGCCGTTGTGGTCCGTGGGGAACAGACACCCACCCTGCTCTTTGCCTGTTCCCAGTAAGAGCCGGCCCGGACCGCTGTGTGACAGCACTCACTGCTGACAAAACACAAAAGACCCGGCTCTTACTCCACCGGGGCCACGACCCCCGGTGACACGTATCTTCCACCCACTACCACTCCAGACACTCTCTTACAAGGGGTATTTCATACTGGTACATTATGGGGACATTAGCTCAGCTGGGGCATTACAAGGGGTTATTTTTTGCACTGTATATTATAAGGAGAATGATTACTACTGGGGGGGGGGGTATTGTGGTGGGTTTTTGGGTTTTATTACTCCCCCATGTTATGACCCCCTAGTAGCAGCACCAGCCTCTCCTTGCTCTGCTATCCCTCTGATCCTTCCCAAATCCTTATTCTGAAATCTTTCTCATTAGGATAAAAAAAACACATCATCAGATCCCCACAATATACAGTATACCTCTATACCGATCCCCCAGCCAAAGTGTGAAGTGGTGTCCGAGATTCCCAAGGGCCAAGCCAAGTAACTGTAAGTTTTCATGTGAAATATGTTTGTTATACACATATAGCATACACTGCGCACAGCGTCATTGGTTGCTATGACGCCGTGCGTTTCGTGCCTCCGCTACAGTACTGCAAGTGCAGATCATCTGATGGGGGGGGGGGGGGGCGGCAATTTGTATCTTGCCTAGGGCGGCAAAAATCCTTGCACCGGCCCTGGCCATGGTTGGACACAACCATGCTTGTTTCTAGGTTGGGTGGCGAGAGCCACAGCTCGGTCTGGTCCTTTATACCTGCCACAGCTCTGCCATGGTGTGATGTTTGTCCCCTAAGCAGATCAGCTTTAGCACGGCCTGTTGATGCTTACCCACAGCAGTGCTACACTGCTTCCAGCTAGCGACTGATGGCTGACTGCTGTTGGAGGTGGAAGTGGAGGAGGAGGCAGCCGTGGAGGAGAAGTGGGGGTTGGAGTCAGTAACATAGCTGCTGGCGGAGTCCCTGATAGACGTAGTGCCCGAAATCCAGGCCGTGGGTAGCACCTGTGCCATCCCAGGGTCTGACTCACTCCCAGCCTCCACAACATTCACCCAGTATGCGTCATGGAAATGTAGCATCCCTGGCCACCAGCACTTGTCCATGTGTCCTTGGTGAGGTGGACCTTGCCAGTAAGTGCGTTGGTCAGGGCACGGGTTATGTTCTGGGACACATGCTGGTATAAGGCAGCACGGCACACCGTGAAAAATAGTCCCGGCTGGGGACTGCGTACCAAGGGACAGCCGCCGACATCAGGCTGCGGAAGGCCTCAGTGTCCACAAGCCTAAATGGCAACATTTCAAGGGCCAGTAATTTCGAAAGTTGCGCATTTAGTGATATGGTCTGTGGGTGGGTATTTGCGCTTGCTTTCAAATGCCTGTGTTATCGACATTTGGACTCTGCGCTGGGACAGGGAAGTGGATGCTGTTGCTGACGGTTCATGCGAAGGTCCAGTTGAAGGGCAAGGGGGAAACCCGGACCTGCACCTTCGACAGGGGATTGGCCAGCAGTGCGCAACACAGGGGAAGTGGAGGCAGTGGTGGGACCTTCAGATGCAGAGTGTGGACCCAGGCGTTTGGCCCACTCATTAGGGTGCTTGGATGCCATGTGGGGGTTCATGCTGATGGTGGAGAGATTGCTAGTCTTCACACCCCGGCTCATTTTGGCTACGGCACAAACTACCACTCTTTTGTTGTCTGTACTTTCCTCAAAATGCACCATGCTGTGGAACACCTACCCCTTGGCAAGGTATATTTACGCATGGGGGTGCTTGGTGTAACGATTGCGGGCCTGTTTGGTGTGGGCCGACGTATCTCTTTTGCCACCCCACTGCCTCTTCCAGACTGTTGCGGTGCTACAGATCCCTCCCCCTCTATACTGCTGTCCTCGCTCGGCTTTTCACCTAACCATGTTGGGTCAGTGACCTCATCGTCCACCACCTCCTCTTTCATTTCCTCAGTCTGCTCATCCTCCTGACTTGACCTAACCACCACCTCAGTGATTGGCAACTGTGTCTCACTATCATCCACCTCATGAACGAATGATTGTGGTTCACCACCGTCATCTTCTTGAGACTGTGAAGGCTCAAGAGGTTGGGAATCAGGGCACAATATCACAGGTACCTCTTCAAGCGTGCTTGGCGAGAGAGCCAAACCAAGTACTGGCGATGAAAAGAGGTCATGTAAATATCCAAGTGTGGGATCACTTGTTTGGCCAGACCCGACATGGTGAGAGGAAGGAGGATCAGAGTGAGAATTCGGTTGATCAGACTCTTGGCTAGTGTTGAGCGCGAATATTCGAAAAGCGAATTTTTTTAGCGAATATCGGCCCTTCGCTAATTCGCGAATATTTCGAATATAGCGCTATAAATTCGCTATTTCGAATATTCGTTTTTTTTTTTTTTTTTTTTTTAGTTATATTTTTTTCTTTCCTACTTCCCAAAAGTAGTTCTTACCTGTCCTGAGGATTCCTGGCTTCCTGGCTGCTCTAGTCAGTGCCCGTTGCCGCTTCTGCCGACTTCCGTGCTCATGTGGAGCGTCCCCATCCATGGGAGAATCTCCATATACTAAAATGTACTGTCGGATTTGAGGAATTACGTTGAAATCGCAATGCGATTAATTCAAGTTATATTAATCGCATTGCGATTACAACTTAGCACTGCTATCTTACATAGGCTAGAATTAACGAATATGGAATATAGCTAATGCTATGCAGTGTGCACTAGCAGTGCTAAGTTGAAATCGCAATGCGAATACTTTAAGTTAAATTAATCGCATTGCGATTTCAACTTAGCACTGCTGCTATATTCCATATTCGTTAACTTCGTTAATTCTAGCAAGCTGACCCATTATAAACCCAGCTCTAAGTTGAAATCGCAATGCGATTAATATAACTTGAATTAATCGCATTGCGATTTCAACGTAATTCCTCAAATCCGACAGTACATTTTAGTATATGGAGACGTTCCCATGGTGATGGGGACGCTCCATGAGCACAGAAGTTATGGTTGGCTTGGTAGAATTAGCGAATAGCGAATATGACGAATGTATTCGTCATATTCCTCAAAACGAAGATAACGAAGTATTCTACATCTTCGTTTTAGCTACCTATTCGTCAACTTCGCTAATTCTAGCAATCAAATAGGAAGGTTGACTGACTATAGAGACAGCTGTGTTAAATTCGCTATGCGATTTTTTTAATACAATAATTATATTACTTGATAAAATTATTATAAGTATTCTATTTATTAAAAAAATATAAAAAAAAAAAATCGCATAGTGAATTTAACACAGCTGTCTCTATAGTCAACCTTCCTATTTGATTGCTAGAATTAGCGAAGTTGACGAATAGGTAGCTAAAACGAAGATGTAGAATACTTCGTTATCTTCGTTTTGAGGAATAGACTAATACATTCGTCATATTCGTCATCCTCGCTAATTTTAGATATGAAACCAATAGGAAAGTAGCCTTAAGTACAAATCGCAATATGCGATTATTTAAATCGCATGTTAATCGCGATAACTAGAAAAAATGACGAATATTCGATTTCGACGAATATGAAACGAATATTCATTCGAATATTCGCGAATTTCGTCGAAATCGAATATGGCACCTGCCGCTCATCACTACTCTTGGCTACAGAGACTGGACTTCGTGGAAGACAGGGTGGTGCTTAACCGTCTGGAAGCATTATCTTCTGCAATCCTACTGACCACCTGATCGCACTGGTCCGACTTGGACAGTGTTGTCCTGCGCCGCCCAGCTAAGTTGGACATGAAGCTGGGTAAGGTGGATTTTTTTTCTGGTGCACTGGCAGCAGGCACAGTTTCATTGCGCCCAGGGCCACGGCCTCTGCTTGCACCATTAGCATCACGCCCAGGGCCACGGCCTCTGCTTGCGCCATCAGCATGATGCCCAGTGCCACGGCCTCTGCTGGCACCATCTGCATCACACCAAGGGCAACAGCTTCTGCTTGCACCATCAGCATCACGCCCAGGGCCACGGCTTCTGCTTGCACCATCAGCATCACGCCCATTTCCCCCTCACTTTGTGCTCGCCATCTTCATATTAATGGTTTTGTCTGTAGATGTGGCACAGATTGTTTTACTGTCTGCTAAAGACACAGCTTTCTGATGCAGGACAGTACTGGATACAGAAAAATACTGATTTTCGGCACTACACTAGCCCATAGATAATGTTATTTTTAAAGTACCCACTGTATTGGCTTGCTGTAATGTACTGAACACAGAAAAAGAAATGTTTTCAGGAGTACACTAGGCCACAGATAATGAATTTTTTACAGTACACACTGTATTTGCTTTCGGTAATGTACAGGAGACAGAGAAATACAATTTTTCGCCACTACACTAGGCCAGAGATAATGTTATTTTTACTGTACACACTTTATTTGCTGGCTATAATGAACAGGAGACAGAGAAGTACAATTTTTCGCCACTACACTAGACCAGAAATAATGTTATTTTGACAATACACACTTTATTCGGATGTAGTTCTATACTGGATACAAATGTGTCCCAAATAAAATGTATTCTCTGCTGGAATACTGTATATATGGTTGCAGCCTAAACGCACACACAGATGTGGCACAAGTTAGGTTAATTTCCCCAGAACAAATAATTTCTCTGATGATACAGTGTATATCTCAGTAGCAGGAACACTGTAGTTAATAAGTCCCTTTTAATGTCTGCCCAACACACTGCTTTATGATGGTGCAGTGTATATCTTAGTACCAAGGAACACTGTAGTGAATAAGCCCCTTTTGATAATATCTGCCCAACATACTGCTTAATAATGGCGCTTTGTAGATGTCACTAATCGGAAATCTTTCTGTCTTATTAAAGTTATCAAAGCGATTTTCAAGCCCTGCACTTATCTGTCCCTTCCTGGTGACGCCTGTCCCTGATAGTGTTGAATTAACCCCCTTCTTAAAAAAAAGGTGCTGCACTGCTGTCAAACACACACTCTAGTCCTTAAAAGTCAATAAGGTTTTTGGAGTGAAATCAGTAAGTTTAGAGCAAAACGCTATCTGTCCCTGCCTACTGTCTGCTCTCCCTGACGCTGAATGAGCCAAGCGCCGGACCTCAGCTCCTATATGAAATGGTATCACGTGTTCCGGCCAGCCAATCTGTGTAGGGCTTACAGCTAACATTGCTATGGCCTTACACTGAGGGCAGGAGCGTAGCTAGAAATGACTGGGCCCCACAGCAAATTTTTGTATGGGCCCCCTCCCCCCGCGCATATATTAAAGGGGGGGGGTGTTATATGGCTGGGTGGCTACTACTGGCACATTATAGGGGGGGTGTTATATGGCTGGGTGGCTACTGGCACATTATAGGGGGGGTGTTATATGGCTGGGTGGCTACTGGCACATTACAGGGCCTATAATGTGCCAGTAGCCACCCAGCCATATAACACCCCTATAATGTGCCAGTAGTAGCCACTCAGCCATATAACACCCCTCCCCTATAATGTGCCTGGCCCATAACACCCCCTTATAATAGGCCAGTAGCCAATGCAGATGAATGATAATTAATTCCTCTTCCCCCCATCCCACCCCCCACAATGTAGTCCATCATTTAGAATTATTGATTTTTGTCCGCCTAGCCGAAACCAAAAAAAACTCTCGACACAATTACAGTCAGACTGTACTTACACAGTCACACGTCCGGCGACAGCGATGCTCTGATGCCCTCTGCAGCGCAGCGGCGCGATTACGTCATCGCGCCGCCTTTGGCCTGGGCCAAACTGTGAAAGGGGGGGGGCCCGCCGGCACAGTGGACAGTGGACAGTCCCGCACTGTTGGCAACTCGGCAATTAGCCTGCGCAGCGTCAGCCAGGGCTGGGACAAGGTCCACCACCAACAGAGGCTGAGCTGCCCAAGTGCGCCCCCCCCCCCTCCAACTTGTAAATGACACTGCTATGGGGGATCTGTGATGGATGACACTCTTATTGGGGAATCTGTGGATGTGAATCACAGTAATGTCTGCCACACTGCCCCCCACACAGTAATGTCTGCCACACTGCCCCCCACACAGTAATGTCCACCACACTGCCCCCCACACAGTTATGTCCGCCACACTGCCCCCACACAGTAATGTCCGCCACACTGACCCCCCACAGTAATGTCCGACACACTGCCCCCACACAGTAATGTCCGCCACACTGCCCCCACACAGTAATGTCCGCCACACTGCCCCCCACACAGTAATGTCCGTCACACTGCCCCCACACAGTAATGTCCGCCACACTGCCCCCCACACAGTAATGTCCTCCACACTGCCCCCACACAGTAATGTCCGCCACACTGCCCCCACACAGTAATGTCCGCCACACTGCCCCCCACACAGTAATGTCCGCCACACTGCCCCCTCACAGTAATGTCCGCCACACCCCCCTCAACCACGCAGCAGTGCCCCCACATAGTAATTTGTCCTGCTCTCCCCCTCTTGTCATTCTCGCCCCCCTCTTGTCATAATCCCCTCTTCTTTTCATGCTTTTTCTGTCCCCTGTTATTCTCCCCCATCTTTTCATGCTCTTTATACCCCCATGTTGTCATGCTCTTTCTGCCCCCCATGTTGTCACAGACTTCATGTAAGGGGCCCGGCATTTTCACTGTACTTAATGCCGGGCCCCGTCAGAGCGCTCCTCTCACCTCTATTCTGTTCACTGCTCCAGGCTTCCTGGATCAGGCCCCAGCTCTGCCACACATTAAGCAGGCGGGCGGAGCCTAACGGAGGTCCATTAGGCTCCACCCACTGCTTACTGTGTTTCTAGTTAGAGGCAGCGGGGCCTGATGCTGGAGGCCTGAAGCAGTGAACATAATGGAGGTGAGAGGAGCGCTCTGACAGGGCCCGGCTCAGGGAATGACAGGAGGGAGCGCTGAGCGGTTCCCCCCTGTCAGTCCCTCTCCCTTTGGCCGGCCCCTGCCTGCGCCCTGAGGCTGGAGCGCCCTGAGGCTAGAGCCTCCTCAGCCTCTGTGTCGGCCCGGCCCTGGTGTCAGCTGATTACGGGGGCGGGGAAGCAGAGGAGAGAGGACACGTGCTGCCTGGCGCCGAGCCCCTTGTCAGCCCGGGCCCCGAAGCTGCCGCATCCCCTGCTTCCCCGGTAGTTACGCCCCTGACTGAGGGGAATTACTTACCTGGACCTTCATTGGCTGCTTAGAAGGCACCAAACATGCGGGGAGGACACTCGAGCAATGCGACGAATACACGTGGTGCTCGGCCAAGTAAAGCCGAACGCTGAGCATAGCGATGCTCGAGCCTAACCAATACTCGGCCAAGCATGCTCGCTCGTCACTAATATATATATCTGTCTCTCAAAATACAGTATGTGTGTTTGTATGTATATATCTATATGTGTGTGTTGGCAGTGCTTTTTTTTGTGCCCGCCCAAGGAGAAAAGCTGTCATAAATTAGATATTTATATATTTATATATAAGGAGAGGTTTTGGCCATATGTTGCCTCTGCTCTTTATTGCCACCAAAGACCACCACCATCCTCCTCTGATATCACCTCCTCCACAGCACCCTGAATCAGCTCCCAGGTCCTATCCAACACACAATGATCATCATAGTCCTCACCCTCGTCACCATCATAGGTCCCCTCACGATTCCCTCCTCTGTATTTGTGTCACTGCTGCCACGGCAAACACTTCCCCTACCGCCAGTAATAGTAGCACTAAACCCTGGCACAAAGGCTTGGTTTAAAACGCAGAGGTGAAATCAGTAACATCATACTGCTGTGAATGAGAGAATGAGTGAGCCATCGAATCCAGAACGTCATCCCCTTTATCCTCAATAATAGCCATTCTGTTTGTTCTAAATAGTAATTGGGCACTGATCACTGAAAAAATTGGTCAGATGAATCTAAATTATTGTTCTACCATGCTGATGGAGATTTACAGATTAGTGCTTAATGCACGAATCCATGAAACCTTTCTGTCAGGTGTCAATAGTTCAGATTGGTAGAGGTAGATTAATAGTTTAGGAAATGTTTTCTTGGCACATGATGGGTGCTTTGAGACCTGTTAGTGGACATTTGGACAGCAGGACTTACCTAAGCATTGTTGGTGACCAAGTTCATACCGTCATGGCAAGCGTTTACACTATTGCAGAACCTTCAGCAGGACTATCCACACAAAAATGAATACAAAGATTTCTATGGACAAGTGTTGATTCAAGCCATTCCTGAGTACCATACCCAAAATCATATACACTTGCCACAAGGCACTAATCCCTTTATTTATCTTGGGTATTAAAACATAACTTTTATTATAGTAATTGTAATAATAAATAAACCCTATAATTGCATATTAAAAACGCTGCGGTGCTTTCTGTGATAATAGAAAGAGGGAAATAGACAATGGGAAACACGGGGCTGTGCACTGCTACCCGTGAGTCCCAGCTAGAAGGAGCTTAGGATAGGGTGACAACGCTGGGTATAATACGCAAAGGCTACGTTTGAATCACAAGGAACATCCGCTCCTAAAGCATTGGTAGTATGAAGATTCTCCCAGTAATTAGCCGGAGCAGCAGCTCCTGATCTGACACCCTAAACTATAAGCTCTTATAGTACTAGTACTTGCTACTCTAAAAACTATGAGCCAGTCCAGCCGGACTTTGGAGTGTTATTTCCACACAGTCACACAGCAGAAGTTAAAATACTACTATCTGCCCCCCAACATGTTTCGCCAGTAACCTGGCTTCTTCAGGGGAAAACGGGCATTACTACCCTTCTTGGGTTAGGTCCTTTTTTTGGGTAATATACCCAAAATCATGATGTTACTTTTGAATACTCCTTTTCCCTTTCTCCCAACATGGCAGATCCAGAATTTAGTCTCTTTACTTTAGACCACAGATTCAGATCTGAAACCCTAAGTTAATACATACATTTGATTCTGACTCCCATGTTAATTCAAACCCGAGTAGCAGATTCCCAGATTAATGTAGATCAATGAATTAAGTTCAGAATTTAGAATTAGATTCCCCAAATTAATTTAGACCTCATGCCAGATGCCACATTAATTTATTCCACAGACTTCTACACTAACACTGCAGACCAGACCCCAAACTTGATTCCAAAGTTAACTGAAACACACCAACATGAATTGTTTCAGTGGTATTGAAGCAGACTTCTTTTTTTAAGATCTGGCTGCTATTTGGTGATGTTGCAATTCTGCTCCACATTTTGTAAAATGTAACCTATTGATATGTTAATTATGGTACAGTATATGCACGCAATACCTGGTTGGGGTTCCTTTTGCATGAATTACTGCATTAATGCGGCATGGCGATCAGCTTGTGGCACTCCTGAGGTGTTATGGAAGCCCAGGTTGCTTTGATAGTTGCCTTTAGCTTGTCTTGCTCTTGACAATACTCCATAGATTCTTTATGGGATTTAGGTCAGGTGAGTTTCTGGCCAATCAAGCACAGTGATACCATGGTTATTAAACCAGGTATTGGTAGTTTTGGCAGTCCTGCTGGAAAATTAAATCAGCATCTTCATAAAGCTTGTCAGCAGAGGGAAGCATGAACAACAGCAACACCAGCAGATAACAGGCTTCCCCAAAATATCACTGACTGTGTCAACTTGATACTGGACCTCAAGAAACTTAGAGTTCCTCTACACTCTTTCTCCAGACTTTGGGACCTTGATTTCCAAATGAAATGCAAAATTTACTTTTATCTGATGATAAAAGTTTTGACCACTGATCAACAGTCCAATCATTTTACTCCTTAGCCCAGGTAAGATGCTTTTGACATTGTCTGTGGCCCATTTCCTGGATATGTCTGTGTGTGGTGGCTTTTGAAGCACTGACTCCAGCCGCAGTCCACTCCATATAAATCTCCCCCAAATTACTGAATGGCCTTTTCTTGACAATCCATTTCAGGCTGTGGTTATCCCTGTTGCTTAGCACTTTTTATACCACACTTTTTCTTTCTACTCAAGTCAGCAGTCGTTCTCATGATTGTGTAGCCTCCTGAGGGACCATTCAAAGGCTTAGGAAACCTTTGCAGGTGTTTTATGTTAAAAGTAAAATGGATGCAGGGGCACACAAATATCTGGTCAATGGATTATACACATATATGTGGTAATGTATTTAATAACATATAAAATGGAATATCATATAATATGCACCAGAATTAGTTAAATCCACAATGCTCTAGTTGAATGCTAATCCAGTAGGGATCTTATGTGGTACATAAAATGAAATAAAATAAAATAAAACATCGACCACATGGACAAATGGTGGATGTTCTGCTGATCTAAAATCATGTATGAATCTTGAACCTCTATAGATGACTGTATGGATCCTTTAATTAATGTCACGGTCTGAGGTGAACGTCTCTATTATAGTAGGTTAGGATGAGGATAGTCTGTTGATAATCCAAATGTAATGTCCATTAGTGATGATCGAATATGCCCATATTCGAATTTGCGATATTTCGCGAATATTTCGTAAAATATTCGCGATATATTCGCAAATTCGAATATTCGTATTCGTCATCATTTAATCGCCATATTTTTTTATAAAATCGTGGATAATCGCATATTGCGCAAGATCATTGTTAATGGCAGGCAAAGGCAGTATTCGTACAAAATCGATTACATCATATTTACCTAGTGCAATAAAATATACCATCTACATGTTATCTGCTTTTCAATCTTTATTTACCATGTATTAAATAATCGCTAATATTCGCATGCGCATTACGAAAAATCGCAAAAACACTTTAACTTTCATGGCCGGGATGGTCAAGTCAATCAATGCGCAGGAAGAATAGCACGATTGAAAGAAATCGCATCGCTTAATAAAAATCGCATTACGGAAAAACCGCATAAAGGCAATATTTCAATTTTAAAGTCAATGCGCAGGCATGTCAGCAAGTGTTAGATATTCGCATCGCTGTCAAAAAAATCGCATTACGGAAAATCGCAAAAAAGGCAGGATTTTGGCTATGGCTTTGAAAAAGAGCCTTGATGCAAAACAACACCTTAAATCAATGAAACTCAGAGTCACTCAAACTCATTTATCAACACAAGTGAACTGAAGTTCTTGAACTTATTGTGTATCATCTAATTTAACCAACGCGAATATTCGCAATATCGAATTTATGGCATGATATTCAAAAAAATCGCGAAATCGCGAATATGCGATATTCGCGCAAAATATTCGCATTGCGAATATTCGCGCCCAACACTAATGTCCATAAGACCGTGAGTGAAATTAAAAGTCCTCCGTGGGAGACGTACCTTTATCAGATCCACAATGGGTAATAACTGACAAACATAGAGGGTTACTTTACCGTCCTCCGTCTCTCATCAGTGGCCTTCCTTTACTTCCTTGTACCGCAAAGACAAAGTTTGATGCCTTCTCCCTGCCAGGACCTGGCGCGGCGTCCCACGTGGTCACTGTCGTCACTAAGTGGCGTCCCACGTGACGATGGCGGGTGCGTCCGATTGGCTGATCGTATCTTGGACGCAGGAGGTGAACGGAACAGCTATTAAGAAGATGTTCTTTATCGTCAATGTTGCGATCTTTTATATTGCGGTTTGTAAAAGGAAGGATAGTACTGGTTTGTCCTCCTTTTGACGTGTGTCTTTAAATTGCTTGCCTTTACCCAAACGCGTTTCGGGGCATATATCAACTGGCCCCTTCCTCAGTGGTTAACTGGCAAGACTTTCATATTCCTTTTTATAGGTACTTCCCTCCCAAAGGATTGTGGGATATCTAAGGCGATATTTAAACCATGGACATGGAACCTTTTCCTACTGATGGTGATAGTCCCAGTTAATACCATTCATACATGTAAATCAAATAAAATCAAATAAAATTGTGCATATATAGCAAGTAATAGAGAACCAAACAGTTTTGGATGAAATATGAGTAAATAGTCAGTTATAACCAATTATATCCAATATATCATAAAACCATATGCTACAGCTTTAAAATTGGTGGGGGACTCTCTCTTTCATGAGCCCTCAAATGATGGAACTTGGGTTGACCGAAGTTCAGGGGGAGGGGTTCGCTAGCGAGGGAAGATCGGCATGCTGGGAAACAGCCGGATGTCGATGTTCCGTCGCCTGCAGACCCCAACCCCATATTACAAAAACCCAAATATTTCCATCTCGGCATTTAACCCTCTAGGGATCAGGGATTGGAATTCAAAAATCCTTCTTGTTTCAGTTCTAGACATTTGTGCTATAAGATTGCCTCCCCTCCATGGCTGCCACACTTTTTCTACAGCCATAAAGTAGAGGCTAGAGGGATCACTACCATGTACCTCTTTGTAATGTTTGGATACGGAGTTTAATAAGTAACCTCTTTTTATGTTGTTTATGTTCAGCCACCCTCTTTTTTAGAGACCTCTTTGTTCTACCCAGATACTGTTTCCCACACGGGCATTCTAATAAATAAATTACATTGATGGAATTGCATGTCAATCCATCTCTAATGTCCATGTGGAAGTAATTCTGGGTTGAAGAGGCTCTTGTTATCTTTCTCGGATTAGGGTGATTCCTGCAACACACACATGATCCGCATTTAAAAAATCCCTGTGAGGATAACCAATTTTTAGTAGGCTTAGGTGGTCGGTGCCCTACTGTGGGTGCCACCTTTAGCCCTAAATTTGGGGCCTTAGTATACACTATTTTTGGTTATTTTGTGATTTTTGTCCCTATTACCTTATCCTCTTTACCTTTATAGATCTTTCTATAGTCCATTCTGGATAGTCTTTTTCCAGAAATTGTAGTTTTAATTTTTCTGCTTCTTTTTCATATTGTTCAAGTTCGGTACAATTCCGCTTCAACCTTCTCAGTTGGCTGGTCGGGATATTGACCAGCCATCTGGGGAGGTGACAGCTGGAATATCTAATATAACTGTTCTTATTTGTTGGTTTAAGATAAGTATTACAAACCAATTTTGTCCCCCTCACACATATATTTAGATCTAAGAATTGTATTTCCGTCAGACTCACATTCGAGCTAAACTGTAGACCCCTATCATTCTCATTGATATTCCTAATAAAGTATTCTAGAGATTCCCTTGTACTACGCCAAACAAAGAGGATGTCATCAATATTCCTACGCCATAGGGCCAGGTCCGTCCCCAGCAGAGGTGCAATCGCCTCACACTCCCATTGGGCCATGAATAGATTAGCATAGCTGGGGGCGAACCTGGTCCCCATGGCGCTACCCCTCTGCTGTAGGTAAAATTCTCCTCCAAAATAGAAATAGTTATGTGTGAGAATATAGTTCACTCCATCCATTATGTACTCTATTTGTTGTTCCTTTAGGGACCTATGTGCGGTTAGTTGCTTATTCAGCGCCTCCAATCCCTTTTCATGCTCTATGACCGTGTACAGGGCCCTTACATCGAGGGTCCCAAGTAACCACCCCTCTTCCCAGTTAAGATTCTCCACTGTTTAAACTATATCAGTCATATCTTTAACATAGGATGGGATGCCCTTCACCACAGGCTGTAATAATCTGTCCACGTATTGAGATAGATTAGAAGAGATAGAGTCAATTCCTGAGACTATTGGCCTCCCTGGGGGGGCCCGTAGGTCCTTGTGGACCTTTGGGAGGCAATAGAAGACAGGAATTCTCTTTTGCGTATTCAAGATGTATCCAGCCTCCTGTTCTAGAAGGATACCCTCTTCCACCCCTTTCTTACAATAATCACCCAATTCCCGATAGAACGTCTGTGTGGGGTCCCGGTTTAGTTTCTTATATGTACCTTCCTCTCTAAGTTGCTTGTCGCACTCTTTATCGTAATCCTCTTTATTTAAGATGACTACCGCTCCCCCCTTGTCCGCTGGGCGGACTATAATATCGTTATTCCCCTGTAGTTGTTTTATGGCTTCTATTTCCTGTCTATTCAAGTTGTTCCTGATTGGGTGGACCTTAATGTTTCTTATGTCTCTTTCAACATTCTTCCTGAATGCTGATATCTCAGGGCTAATTTCCTGTATCGGAAATTTCTTTGATTTTATTTTAAAATTTGTGTGTATGTACTCATTTTTGATCTCATCTGAGTTCATTACTAAAGGATTCTTCATATAGTATCTTTTTAGGCAGACTTTCCGTATGAATTTCTCAACCCCCATATACGCAGTGAATTTATCTAATTTCCTTGATGGTGCAAATTTTAGTCCCTTTTTTAATAAAGCTTTTTGTGAAGGTGTGAGCACTGTGTTGCTTAAATTAATTATGTTCGTTGTGTCCTGTGTGGATAATATCTTCTTTTGCTTTGAGTGTCTACCTCTTCGTATCTGTCTTCTCTGCTGTGATATTGTGATCTCGTGCGTATCTGATCGTGTCCCCTGTGTTGATGCAACCCATCCTGATTGTGACCATATTGTCGGGGTCTCTCCTGTGCTGTGTATCTGTCTCTGTCCTGTTGTTGGTGCCTCAAATTGTATTCGTGTTTCTGTGTCTGGTGTCTCAAGTTGTATTTGTGTTTCTGTGTCTGGTGTCCTGTGTCCTTCCGTGACGGAATTGGTGTCCGTACTCGTCTCGACCTCGTTCTGTGGTGTGGCGGAGTTTGATCTAAAAAAGGAGATGGAGTCAATACTTCATATCTATTATTAACCGCTACATTATATTGTTCAACAGTTTTCGGCCTCCCCTCTCTTTCTAAATCATCCCTTTCTTCATTCCTTTGTGGGCCTTCCCTCATAATATTATTTCTTGTTTGGTTATAATTGTAATTATAATTCTTCATTTTCTTTGATTTCTTGTTGATAATTTCTTTTTCCAATATATCTAGACTCTTACAGATACGTTCCTCCCATTTATGTATCTCTTCACCATCTGGGAACTGATCTATATTCCTTTTCAGAGCATCTATCTTTTCAGCTAGCTCTTTTATCATTTCAGTACGTCTTTTTATAATCATCTGGATTAAAATATTGGATTGACTCTTTAGGAATTGGTCCCATTCTTTACCAAACTCTTCATTCATTAAGTCTGCTGCAGGTGTCTTTGTCAGGGTTAACCCTTTTGGGGTCAGTCCCTTCTGTAAATATTGTGTGAGTGATTTAATCTCCCACCTATTGCGTAGTTGTTTATGTAGCACTTTTTCCAACTCTTTAAAAGTATCATCTATCGATATATTATTCAGTGAGTTTGATTCCTCAGATGTATCAAATATATAGTTCTCTATTTTCTTGCATTTCTGGTCCATATATTCCCAGATATTCATATTGATTAGAGGGGAGCTCAACTGAAATGGGTGAAAAGTAGGATTTATAAATAATAAACAGTGGCTCCACCCACTTAGCAAATATGAGTTGGTGCACACCTGCCGGTTCACCCTTGACCGTAAAGGAAGACTAAAAGTAAAATGGATGCAGGGGCACACAAATATCTGGTCAATGGATTATACACATATATGTGGTAATGTATTTAATAACATATAAAATGGAATATCATATAATATGCACCAGAATTAGTTAAATCCACAATGCTCTAGTTGAATGCTAATCCAGTAGGGATCTTATGTGGTACATAAAATGAAATAAAATAAAATAAAACATCGACCACATGGACTAATGGTGGATGTTCTGCTGATCTAAAATCATGTATGAATCTTGAACCTCTATAGATGACTGTATGGATCCTTTAATTAATGTCACGGTCTGAGGTGAACGTCTCTATTATAGTAGGTTAGGATGAGGATAGTCTGTTGATAATCCAAATGTAATGTCCATAAGACCGTGAGTGAAATTAAAAGTCCTCCGTGGGAGACGTACCTTTATCAGATCCACAATGGGTAATAACTGACAAACATAGAGGGTTACTTTACCGTCCTCCGTCTCTCATCAGTGGCCTTCCTTTACTTCCTTGTACCGCAAAGACAAAGTTTGATGCCTTCTCCCTGCCAGGACCTGGCGCGGCGTCCCACGTGGTCACTGTCGTCACTAAGTGGCGTCCCACGTGACGATGGCGGGTGCGTCCGATTGGCTGATCGTATCTTGGACGCAGGAGGTGAACGGAACAGCTATTAAGAAGATGTTCTTTATCGTCAATGTTGCGATCTTTTATATTGCGGTTTGTAAAAGGAAGTATAGTACTGGTTTGTCCTCCTTTTGACGTGTGTCTTTTAAATTGCTTGCCTTTTACCCAAACGCGTTTCGGGGCATATATCAACTGGCCCCTTCCTCAGTGGTTAACTGGCAAGACTTTCATATTCCTTTTTATAGGTACTTCCCTCCCAAAGGATTGTGGGATATCTAAGGCGATATTTAAACCATGGACATGGAACCTTTTCCTACTGATGGTGATAGTCCCAGTTAATACCATTCATACATGTAAATCAAATAAAATCAAATAAAATTGTGCATATATAGCAAGTAATAGAGAACCAAATAGAGAAGGTGTTTTATGTTGGTTAGTTGATTAGAGTGTGGCACCATGAGGCTGCAATATTGAACTTTTTCACAGCTGTGCCATAATTAATGAGAAGCAAAGTTTACAATTTTATTTCAATGCTTTGCCAAATTTCACAAAGAAATTTGGCTATGTGATGAATTACTTCATCATGAAGCTTCTTTCTTTGTAAGTTGTGGGTGCAATAACAGAGAACAACGATTGAGCAGCCCCCCGTCATTGAACTCAGATGCCACGTTCATCACTGATTGTGGCATCTGTCATTAAAAATGAGGGGTTAATCACTTACTCACTTTATTATACACGGACCCATTCTTTCCTAAGGGACTATAAGAAATGCGGACAGCACATGGATGTCATCCATGTGCTGTCTGCATCATAGTAGGCGTTACCCAAATTATAGAATATGTCATATTCTTGTGCATATGTTTATAGAACACTGACCGTTGTGTCAGTAAGTGCTTAGACAAAAGTGTCTAGTCCTGCACAAAATTTATTATCCAGCATAAATCACTGTGATAAATCTGGTACAGATCTATGCAGCCTGTCTAAAGCCAGTTTTACACTAGCGTTAGCTCTCTGACAGGCTATCCCAGCTGAGAACAGCCTGCTTGAGCTCTCTAGATGCGCATACGTAGATGTGTCCGCAATGCCTGACTACTGACTATAATGGTATCAGGTGGAGTTCCCGCCACCACCTGGCAAATATGCCGGGATTCAGCTGGACAAAAAACACTGCATGCAGCGTTTTTTGTCCAACCGAATTCTAGTATATTTGCCAGGTAGCATCTGGATCTCAGCCGGATCCCATTATAGTCAATGGGGCTGGCGGCTGGATGCAGAGAGCTCCGACAGGCTTTTATCTGCCTGAACAGCATGCAGGAGAGTATGCCACAGATGTGAAAGAGGCCTAAACTTACACCAACTATACTCTTAGTAAATCAGTCCTATTGTCTTGGACACAGGCTGTTTGGCTGTTAGTTTTTTTAAAAAGTCTGATTCATTTTCACATTTTATCATTTAGACATAATCCAACTTGCTTGCTTCTTATAATCTATACCTATTTATATGCATATTCTATAAATTCAGTAAAACTTTTTTTTTTATAATATATTTATTCTTTGCTTTTTCCTATTTTCTTTCCTATATCTAGTTTTAATTTCTTATCATATCAAAAATACTATCTGAATACACAATAACTATATCTAAAATATTCACTAGGTTTAGCATTACACTTGAATATTTTTTACTGCAAATTAGTTATTTTCTAATTAAAAAAATGCAGAACATGAAATGGGGCAGAAGAAAAGAACTATTTCCAAGAGGTCATGATATCTATTTAACAAAAATGATCCAAACTAGTAATGTGATAGCATTGATATTACGAATTAAACACATGCAGAATCATTTGGCACCTGACATCAAGATGGTTAATGTCAGTTTTGAAGTAGTAATTACAGCTGGGAACAGTGAAATATTTATTAACTTATCAACTTAAAACACCTTTTGACATGTCAGGGTTTGTTAGTAATTGCAGCTTCTCTTTTGTGATGGTAATTTGTATTATTTATGCATCCTCTAAAGCTATATTGCATGCCAGAAAACTGCCTGAAATAATTTAATTTAAAAAGTATGAGCAACATGTATCTCCGGCCAAAATAGCAGAAACCCTGAGGGCAGCAGACTCTGAGAAGAGAGAAGCCTTCTTACGTGTTTACTTCACAGCTTGTTACTTCTCACCTGGTAAAATGACTCTTAGTTTCCATATAATAAACCCATTTATGTAGCTTTGTGTTGGCTAATAATATTTTTAAATTTTTTTTTGCTTCTACCTTTTTTTTTTTACTGAGCAGACAGGTGTCAATCAATTACTGTACAGGGATAACAGCTCTTGTATATAGATTAGTAGTTCTTTTTTAATCTACAAAGTAACTACATGCCGTCAGATTCATTACAAATGATTAAAATGTTCTTAATTCATGTACATCATTTCTTTCTCCTAATCCCAGACAACCCCTTTTAAAAACATTAGATTTTTTTTTAAAATCAGATCTTTTTTTATTGAAGTTTCAAATAGAGCATACAAGCATATGGAAATGCATTAGATGTCAAACAGGATCCCGCTACATGCAGGAGTTTGTATCATTTACATAATAACAACTTCAGTGACATAAACGTTTGTTATCACGTTAAACAAATGTGATCCATCCTGAACCCATCCCATCCTCCCGCCCTCATAAAAACATTAGATTTTTTAATTGATTATTATTTCTTCTATTAATATTCATTGATTCCTCCCCCCCCATAAAATTATAAAATATAAGTGCATTTTTTTAATTCAAGAAAATGTGTTATTTATTATTTAATGTACATAGTAGTATATGCATATATATCTGCTATAATGTATATCAGTACTTTTCCTACTCTACTACTGCATAGCCTTCCAGCTAAACAGATGTGGAAACTTTCTACATTAATTAATTTGGTTCTGAATTATTTTTAGCCAGCTGGCAAGAGCCAGAAAAACTCAGACAGGATTGCAGACAAGTTTAATAAGCTCTTTCATAACATCATTTAGTCACTATGCAAGCTCTGCAATGAAGCTAATTTATAACAATGAGGGCAGGTGCAGTATTTTATATTACTTTATTACTCAAATCTGTATCTGAACAGGATGAAACCAGAAAAAAATGTGTTTGAAATATAGACTAAAACAGAAGCTAATAGTTTTCTTTGTAAACAATTTTCATATTGTTTGGAGGAACTGAATGTATATTTACATAAGGCCCCTTGCACACGACCGTATGGCTTTTTCTGTGTTTTGCGGTCCGTTTTTCATGGATCCGTTGTTCCTTTTTTTGTTTCCGTTGTATTTCCGTTCTGTTTCCGTTCCATGGTTCTGCAAAAACCTCTATATGGTTTCCGTATGCGATCCTTTTTTTGCGGATTGCAAACAGAAACATAAAATTTTTAATAATTAATGTACAGTAATGTGTTTTAACAGTAAACACATGGGCAAAGTGGGCATGGATCCCCAAAAAACGGAAGACATACGGATCTGTTCCATATGCATTCCATATTTTTTGCGGGCCCGTTGACTTGAATGGAGCCACAGATCGTTATTTGCGGGCAATAATAGCACATGTTCTATCATTGTATGGAACGGAAATACGGAAACGGAAGGGATAATGAGTACCTTCGTTTTTTTTTTTTTTTGCGGATCCATTGAATTGAATGGTTCCGCATACCGTCCGTATACGGAACACAAAACACGGAATGTAAACAGGATAAAAAAAAAGGTTCATGTGCAAAAGGCCTAACTTTTATATCCCAGGGACATCAATGAATAATTAAGTATTTAGACTCATTTAACGAAAAAATTAATCCTTAAAGGGAATGTGTCATCAGAAAATGACCTTTTGTTTAAATCACATTTTTACATTGAATACATTTGTTGTTACAATTTTTGGTGAGTTTTGTTTTAATTTTCCATCTTGCTATCTGTATTAAAATTATGTCACTGAAGTTGTTATTATGTAAATGATACAAACTCCTGCATGTAGCGGGATCCTGTTTGACATCTAATGCATTTCCATATGCTTATATATATATATTTATTAAACCACACAGTTTTCTAACTAGCTCTTCACAGGAAGTTATAAAGGCAAATATATAAATGTATAAATTATAAAAGAGATTATTCCTTAATTTGTGTGGTGTATATGGGATAAAATGCCACATGTATCCAACCCACCAATGTAGTGGATGTCATGTTTTAACACTCCAAATGTTATTTTTGGGGGAGATAGTTATTCAGTAATATCATGCAATTAAGGATTTGTCCAAAATGAATCAGAAAGTTATGCTACTATTGAATCAGTGCTCAGACTGTTTTTAATGTTTCTACAATAAGGTAGTCTTACTTGAAGATTCTGGATAGAGATGAGCGAATCGAAGCTGACGAAGTGGAATTTGATCCGAATTTCAGGAACAATTCGATTCACACCAAAGCCGATTTTCTTAATGCTTTGTGGTAACAAATCACATTTTTTCCTCAAATGGCTGCTGCACGTGTGAGGACATGGAGAAAGGAACTCTGGGAAGGCAGGATAACCCATAATGCCATGCATGAAGCCAATCAGCAGCCAGCCCTGTGATGTCACAGCCCTATAAATAGCGTCAGCCATCTTAGATTCTGCCATTTACCAGTGTACTTAGTGCATGGAGAGATGTCTGCAGGCGCTAGGGACAATGATAGGAAAGACTTATTTGAGGTGAAAAAACGATTTATAAGTGCAGGGAAAGGATAGGGAGGAATCGTTCAACAGCATTTATGTAGCACAGGGTTCAGTAGGGGAGGTTACAGACTGGGTAATAGGAGCAATCCTATTGCACCTTGGTGCACTGACTGGGGATCCAAATTGCCATTATACAGCTCTGTCATTCCAGCAAACTGTTCTTGTTATTGGGGTGCAAGTGGTGTTTGACATATCTATTAACAGGGTTTATTACAAGGAAATATTTCTACATTACATCTTATATGCCCTTATACGGTGCAGTTATATGTTGTAAAGCTCTTTTTGCAGTGTACTAGTGGCAAAAGAAAAATATATTTTCCCTTGTGTGGTGTAGTGATATATTCTAAAGCCCTGTTTGCCGTGTATTAGTAGTAAAACAAAAATATATTCACCATTCAGCGTTGCACTTATCTGTTGAAAAGCCCTTTATGTTGTGTAAAAGTAGAAAAAAATTAGGGCCTAATTGTTGTTCAGTGGTGCAGTGATATATTCTAAAGCCCAGTTTGCCGTGTATTAGTGGTGAAACAAAAATATATTCGCCGTTCAGCGAATGGTTCATAAAATGGTTATAAGGGAAAATAATAGCATTCTCAATACAGAATGCTTAGTAAAATGTGGATTAAAAGATAAAAAAATTAAAAAAATTAACTCACCTTATCCACTTGATCGCGTAGTTGCCGATCTCTTCTGTCTTCTTCAAGCATTATCTGCCATTTAAAGGACCTGTGGTGACGTCACATCACATGGTCCAATCACATGGACGTCATCACAGGTCCTTTAGCCGGCAGCTAATGATTGAAGAAGAGAGAAGAGATCGCAACTACGCGATCAAGTGGATAAGGTGAGTTCATTTTTTTATTTTTAACCCCTCCATCCACATTTTACTAAGCATTCTGTATTGACAATGCTATTATTTTCCCTTATAACCATGTTATAAGGGAAAATAATAAAATATACAGACTACTCAACCCAAACCCTAAATTCAGTGATGAAGTCCGGGTTCGGGTCTGGTTACCAAACATGCCGATTTTTCCCACGCGCGTGCAAAATGCATTAAAGCGCTTTGCACTCTCGCGGAAAAATCACGCATTTTCCCGCAACGCACCTGCCTCTTATCCAGGCGTCAAGCATGACGCCCGTGTGAAATCGGACATAGGCTTTTTTGGGGAAAATTGATGGGTGATTGTAGACTTTCTTCTGTATGAACCGAATTCCATTATCCTTTCATTGGTGAATTTTTTTGTCAAACATTGTTTTTTAAGAAAAATTGATGGGTGATTGTATATCTCATTTTGCGGTATGGATCGAATTACGTTGTGGTGAAATTTTTTACGTGAAACAGGCTTTTTTGGGGGAATGAGTGATTGTAGACTTTCTTCTGCATAATTCGAATTTCATTATCCTTTCAGTGGTCAAATGTATTTCAAGCATGTTTTTTTTCTGGAAAATTCATATGTGATTGTACACCTCCTTTTGCTGTATGGACATTCACCGCTGAACGGAGAATATCTTTTTCTTTTGCCACTAATACACGGCAAAAAGCGCTTTACCACATATTACTGCACCGCTGTATGGCAAAAGGCCCTAATTTTTTTTCACTTTTGCACTACATAAAAGGCTTTTCAACTGCAATACGTCGTGGTGAAATTTTTTATGTGAAACAGGCATTTTTGGGTGTTCTGCACCTGGTTTGCCTGGGCGAATGGAGTCATACAGAGGAGGAACTGCTCCGTGTCCTTCATCAAGAAATCGAATCCTGGCCTTCTCAACAATTCAAAATCGGAACCATGGTGACCGACAACGGGAAGAACATGGCGTCGGCGCTGCATCAAGGAGGGTTGAGCCATGCGCCCTCTATGACACACTTTGTTCAATCTGGTTGTCAAGCGGTTCCTGAAGTCTTCCACCCATCTGCAAGACATCCTAAAAATGGCCAGGAAACTTTGCATGCACTTCAGCCACTCGTACACTGCAAAGCACACCCTCCTTGAGCTGCAGCGGCAGAACGGCATCCCCCAACATAGGCTGATATGCAATGTTTCCACCCTTTGCAATTCCACCCTCCATATGTTGGACCGACTATACGAACAAAGAAAGGCCATAAACGATTTCTTGATGATCCAAGTGGACAGGAGTACTCCGCTGTGTAAGCTCTATGTCAGCCAGTGGCAGCTCATACGTGAAACCTGCCATTTGCTCAGGCACTTTGAGGATTCCACGTTATTTGTCAGTCACCAGGACTATGTCCACCTTGTTGGACCCTCTCTACCAGTCCAAAATGGAGGCCTATTTACACCCGCTGAGAAGGAGGACAAACTGAACTACTATAGAGACTAGAGATACCCTTGCGGTTCGCACCGGCGGTCGTTTCGTGGTGAACTTTGCACGATGGAAATTTGATGAACATGCGAACATACGGCGATGTCCGCTGGCGACATATTCTTTTGCATTGCACTGTACTTTGACCCATCACACATCCATCAGGTGGAACAGGACAGCCAATTAAGACATTTCAGAACATGGACACCCCCCCCACCCTATAAAAGAACCCGATCTGGCAGCCATGTTACATTCTCTGTTTTGCCAGTGTAGGGAGAGCTTGCTTTGAAGAGCAGGGATAGGATGTTAGGGACACCAAACGCTAGCTAATAAGGCCACAAAAATCAATTTAAGGACTGGTATAGGTGTACTATCGATAGGTGTGATATACTGAGGGGTGTGATATACTTGTAATATACTTTCTAACATAATCGCAATGGGTGTGATATACCTGTTGCCCCCCCAAAAAAAACTGACTGAGGGGTGTGATATACCTATAATATACTTTCTAACATAGAAATTATATAGTGCATTTGTATTCTGCAGCAGTTGTGTAGGGTTCTGCTGCAATACCAGACCTATAAAGAGGAACAAGCGCTATTGGAACAACTATTTGCAACGGATGTGATATACCTGTTGCCCCCCAAAAAATAAATGATTGAAGGGTGTGATATACCTATTCCACAAAATACTGGTTGATGGCTGCAATATACCTGTTGCCCCAAATAAACAGGGTGGTGTGATATAACTGTTGCGGCAAAAAATATTATTGAGGGGTGTGATATACCTGCTTCCATAAAATAATGATTAAGGGGTTCATTATACCTGCTTCCAACAACATTGATTGATTGGTGTGATATACCTGAATCCACAAAATACTGATTAAGGAGTTAGATATACCTGCTTCCACCAAAGATTGATTGAGGGCTACGATATACCTGCTTCCACAAAATACTGATTAAAGGGTTTGATATACCTGTTTCCACCAAATATTAATTGAGGTCTGCAAGATACCTGCTTCTACAAAATACCTATGAAGAGGTTCGATATACCTGTTTCCACAAAATATTGATTGAGGCCTGCGATATACCTGCTTACACAAAATACTGATTAAGGGGTTTGATATACCTGCTTCCACAAAATACTGACTGAGGGCTTCGATATACCTTCTTTCACAAAATACTGATTAAGAGGTTTGATATACCTGCTTCCACAAAATACTGATTGAGGGCTGCGATATACCTGCTTCCACAAAATACCGATTAATGGGTTCAATATACCTGTTTCCACTAAATATTGATTGAAGCCTACGAGATACCTGCTTTCACAAAATACAGATTAAATGGGTCAATTTACATGTTTCCACCAATAATTGATTGAGGCCTGCGATATACCTGCTTCCACAAAATACTGATTAAGGGGTTTACTATACCTTTTTCCACAAAATATTGATTGAGGCCTGCGATATACCTGCTGCCACAAAATACTGATAAAGGGATTTGATATACCTGCTTCCACAAAATACTGATTGAGGGCTGCGATATACCTTCTTTCTCAAAATACTGATTAAGGGGTATGATATCACTGTTTCTACAAAATACTGATTAAGGCCTCATGCACACGACCGTTGGTGTTTTGAGGGCCACAAACCGCGGACCTGCAAAACACGGAAGCTGCTCCACGTTCCGAACAGAACGCGGCCCATTGTAAAAATGCCTATTCTTGTCCGCAAAACGGACAAGAATAGGACATGTTCTATTTTTTTTTGCGGAGACATGGAATGGAGCAACGCATGCGGACAGCACACAGAGTGCTGTCCGCATCTTTTGCGGCCCCATTAAAGTGAATCGGTCCGCGCCCGAGCCACAAAATATGCGCCTCGGACGCGGACCACAACAACGGCCGTGTGAATGAGGCCTAAGTGGTGTGATATACCTGCTTCCACAAAATACTGATTGAGGCCTGCAATATTCCTGCTTTCAGAATATACTGATTAAGGGGTTTGATATACCTTCTTTCACCAAATATTGATTGAGGCCTGCGAGATACCTGCTTCCACAAAATTCTAATTAAGGGTTTCGATATACCTGTTTCCACCAAATATTCATTGATTCGTACGATATACCTACTTCCACAACATACTGATTGAGGGGTTTGATATACCTGCTGCCACAAAATACTGATACAGGGGTTCGACATACATGCTTCAACAAAATACTGAAGTTGGGCTGCGATATATCTACTTCCACAAAATACCGATTAAAAAGTTTGATACCTGCTTCAACAAAAATACTCATTCAGCACGGCGATTTTCCTTTTTCCACCAAATATTGAATGAGGCCTGTGATATACCCACTTCCACAAAATACTGATTAAGCGGTTCAATATACCTGTTTCCACCAAATATTGATTGAAGCCTACGAGAGACCTGATTTCACAAAATACTGATTAAGGGGTTTACTATATACCGATTTCCACTAATAATTGATTGAGACCTGCGATATACCTGCTTCCACAAAATACTGATTAAGGGGTTCAATATACCTGCTTCCACCAAATATTGATTGAGGACTGCAACATAACTGCTTCCACAAAATACCGATTAAGGGGTTTGAAGAAGATATTGATTAAGGCCTGCGATATACCTGCTGCCACAAACTAATGATTAAGGGATTTGATATACCTTCTACCACAAAATACTGACTGAGGGCTGCGATATATACCTTCTTTCTCAAAATACTGATTAAGGGGTTACGATATACCTGCGTCCACAAAATACTGATTGAAGGCAGTGATATACCTGCTTCCACAAAATACTGATTAAGGGGTTCGATATACCTGCTTCCACAAAATATTGAATGAGGCCTGCAATATACCTGCTTCCACAAAATACCGATTAAGGGGGTTCAATATACCTGTTTCCGCCAAATATTTATTGAACCCTGCGAGATACCTGTTTTCATAAAATACTAATTAAGGGGTTCAATATACCTGTTTCCACCAAATATTGATTAAGGCCTGCGATTTACCTGCTTCCACAAAATATCGATTAAGTGGTTCGATATACATGTTTCCACCAAATATTGATTAAGACCTGAGATATGCCTCCTTCCACAAAATACTGATTAAGAGGTGTGATATACTAGCTTCCACAAAATCATGATTGAGGGCTGCGATATACCTGCTTTCATAAAAAAACGATTAAGGGGTTTGATATCCCTGCTTTCACAAAATTCGGATTGAGGGCTGCTATATACCTGCTACCACAAAATATTGATTAAGGGGTATGATATACCTGTTTCCACCAAATATTGATTGAGGCCTGCAGGATACCTGCTTCCACTAAATACTGATTAAGGCGTTCGATATACCTTTTTTAAACCAAATATTGATTGGGGCCTGTGATTAACCTGCTTCCACAAAATCCTGATTAAAGGGTTTGATATACCTGTTTCCAACAAATATTGATTGAGGCTTGCGATATACCTGCTTCCACAAAATACTGAGAAAAGGGTTCGATATACCGGTTTCCACCAAATAATGATTGAGGTCAACGATATACCTGCTTCCACAAAATCCTGATTAGAGGGTTCGATATACCTCCTTCCACAAAATACTGATTAAAGGGTGTGATATACCTGCTTCCACAAAATAATGATTGAGAGTTGCGATATACAGTACCTTCTTTCACAAAATACTGATTAAGGGGTTTGATATACCTGGTTTCACAAAATTCTAATTGAGGGCTGCTATTTACCTTCTACCACAAAATACTGAATAAGGGGTATGATATACCTATTTCCACCAAATATTGATAAATACCTGCAAGATACCAGCTTCCACAAAATACTGATTAAGGCGTTCAATATACCTTTTTCCACCTAATATTGTTTGAGGCCTGTGATTTACCTGCTTCCACAAAATCCTGATTAAAGGGTTCGATATAACTGTTTCCACCAAATATTTAATGAGTAGAGTTGAGCGAACACATGGAAGTTCGGGTTCGAGAGGTTCGGCCGAACTTCCGGAAAATGTCCGGGTTCGTGATCCGAACTCAACCCGAACTTCATCCCGAACCCGAACCCCATAGAAGTCAATGGGGACCCGAACTTTTGGGCACTAAAAAGGCTGTAAAAGACTCCCGGAAAGGGCTAGAGGGCTGCAAAAGGCAGCAAAATGTAGGTAAATCCCCTGCAAACAAATGTAGATGATAGGGAAATGATGACTTAACATAAAATAAAAAAAATTAACCAATATTAATTGGAGTTAGGTCCCATAGCACAGAATCAGGCTTCAAATCACCCACCAATGGAGAAGGTCGCTTACTATTATTTCGACCCCAGCATCCAGACAAAGGAGAGAGGTCCCACAGCAGAGAATCTGGCATCATATCAACCACCACAGGAGAAGGCCACTTTCAGTGACTTAGGCCTTAGCACCCAGACAGAGGAGACATGTCAGATAGCACAAGCATTACATTTATACCATCCAGCACAGGAGGAGGCCACTTTTAGTTACTTTGACCCCTGCACCCAGAAAGAGGAGAGAGGTCCCACAGCACATATTCAGGCATCATATCACCCATGTCAGATGGTACAAGCATCAGTTTTACATCACCCAGCACAAGAGAAGGCCACTTTTAGAGACTTTGACCCCTGCAAACAGACGGAGGAGAGAGGTTTCACAGCACCCAGACGGAGGAGAGAGGTTTCACAGCAGAGAATCAGGCATTTAGATCACCCACCACAAGAGTAGGCCACTATTTAATGGGACCCCGGCAACCATGTCAGATGGCACAAGTATAACATTTATATCACCCAGCACAGGAGAAGGCGACTTTGAGAGACTTTGACCCCTGCACCCAGACGGAGGAGAGAGGTTTTCACAGCAGAGAATCAGGCATTTAGATCACCCACCACAGGAGTAGGCCACCATTTAATGGGACCCCGGCAACCATGTCAGATGGCACAAGCATAACAGTTTATATCACCCAGCACAGGAGAAGGCGACTTTGAGAGACTTTGACCCCTGCACCCAGACGGAGGAGAGAGGTTTCACAGCAGAGAATCAGGCATTTAGATCACCCACCACAGGAGTAGGCCACCATTTAGTTAATGGGACCCCTGCACCCATGTCAGATGGTACAAGCATCAGTTTTACATCACCCAGCACAAGAGAAGGCCACTTTTAGAGACTTTGACCCCTGCACCCAGACGGAGAGAGGTTTCACAGCACCCAGATGGAGGAGAGGTTTTCACAGCAGAGAATCAGGCATTTAGATCACCCACCACAGGAGTAGGCCACCATTTAATGGGACCCCGGCAACCATGTCAGATGGCACAAGTATAACATTTATATCACCCAGCACAGGAGAAGGCGACTTTGAGAGACTTTGACCCCTGCACCCAGACGGAGGAGAGAGGTCCCACAGCAGAGAATCAGGCATTTAGATCACCCACCACAGGAGAAGGCCGCTTTCAGTGACTTTGGCCCCCTGCACCCACACAAAGGAGACATGTCAGACAGCACAAGTATAACATTCATATCACCCAGCACAGGAGAAGGACACTTTCATGTACTTTGGCCCCGGCACCCAGACAGAGGGAAGGTTCATTCAACTCTGGGTTGCACCCCAAGATCCTAGTTAATTTCAAAAATTGATTTTTCAATGAAGAAGTGGCCAGGAGTACAAGACAACATGGTTTAAGGCAGTTATTAATAAGGACTACTCTGCACAAGGGAGGGTCAGGTCTTGTGGGATCCATGCCTGGTTCATTTTATAAGCGTCAGCTTGTCCACGTTGGCTGCGGACAGGCGGCTGCGTTTGTCAGTAATGATGCCCCCTGCCGTGCTGAATACACGTTCAGATAAAACGCTGGCCGCCAGGCAGGACAGCACCTCCAAGACATAACATGCTAATTCTGGCCACGTGGACAATTTGGAAACCCAGAAGTTGAATGGGGCCGAACCATCCGTCAGTACGTGGAGTTGTGTGCAGACGTACTGTTCAACCATGTTAATGAAATGTTGCCTCCTGCTAACACGTTCCGTATCAGGTGGTGGGGCAGTTAGCTGTGGCGTGGAGACAACACTTTTCCACATTTCTGCCATGCTAACCCTGCCCTCAGAGGAGCTGGTCGTGACACTGCTGCGTGGGCGACCTCTAGCTCCTCCTCTGCCTTGGCCTTCGGCCTTCCACCTGTTCCCCTGTGACAGTTGGGAATGCTCTCAGGAGCGCGTCTACCAGCGAGCGCTTGTACTCGCGCATCTTCCTATCACGCTCCAGTGCAGGAAGTAAAGTTGGCACATTGTCTTTGTACCGTGGATCCAGCAGAGTAGCCACCCAGTAGTCAGCACACGTTAAAATGTGGGCAACTCTGCGGTCGTTGCGCAGGCACTGCAGCATGTAATCGCTCATGTGTGCCAGGCTCCCCAGAGGTAAGGACAAGCTGTCCTCTGTGGGAGGCGTATCGTCATCATCCTCTGTATCCCCCCAGCCACGCACCAGGGATGTGCCTGCACTGTGCTGGGTGCCACCCCGCTGTGAACCTGCTTCATCCTCATCCTCCTCCACCTCCTCCTCATCCTCCTCGTCCTCCAGTAGTGGTCCCTGGCTGGCCACATTTGTACCTGCCCTCTGCTGTTGCAAAAAACCTCCCTCTGAGCCACTTCTAACAGACTGGCCTGAAAGTGCTAAAAACGACCCGTCATCCTCCTCCTCCTCCTCCTGGCCCTGTCCCACCTCCTCTTCCATCCTTGCCCTAAGCATTTTCTCTAGGAGACATAGAATTGGTATTGTCACGCTGATAACAGTGGCATCGCCACTGGCCATGTTGGTGGCGTACTCGAAACAGCGCAACAGGGCACACAGGTCTCGCATGGAGGCCCAATCATTGGTGGTGAAGTGGTGCTGTTCCGCAGTGTGACTGACCTGTGCGTGCTGCAGCTGAAACTCCACTATGGCCTGCTGCTGCTCGCACAGTCTCTCCAGCATGTGCAAGGTGGAGTTCCACCGGGTGGGCACGTCGCATATTAGGCGGTGAGCGGGAAGGTCGAAGTTCCGCTGTAGCGCTGACAGGCGAGCAGCGGCAGGATGTGTGCCGGAAGCGTGCACAGACGGCCCTCACTTTATGCAGCAGCTCTGACATGTCTGGGTAGTTGTGAATGAACTTTTGCACCACTAAATTCAGCACATGCGCCTGGCAAGGGATGTGCGTCAAACCGGCTAGTCCCAGAGCTGCCACGAGATTTCGCCCATTATCGCACACCACCAGGCCGGGCTTGAGGCCCACCGGCAGCAACCACTGGTCGGTCTGTTGTTCAATACCCCGCCACAACTCCTGCGCGGTGTGGGGCCTGTCCCCCAAACATATGAGTTTCAGAATGGCCTGCTGACGTTTACCCCGGGCTGTGCTGAAGTTGGTGGTGAAGGTGTGTGGCTGACTGGATGAGCTGGTGGAAGCAGAGGAGGAGGAAGCCGAGTAAGAGGAGGAGGCTACAGGAGGCAAAGAATGATGCCCTGTGATCCTTGGTGGCGGAAGGACGTGCGCCAAGGAACTCTCCGCCTGGGGCCCAGGCGCCACTACATTTACCCAGTGTGCAGTTAGGGAGATATAGCATCCCTGGTCGTGCTTACTGGTCCACATATCTGTGGGTAGGTGGACCTTGCCACAAATGGCGTTGCGCAGTGCACACTTGATTTTATCGGACACTTGCATGTGCAGGGAAGGCACGGCTGTCTTGGAGAAGTAGTGGCGGCTGGGAACCACATACTGGGGGACAGCCATGGCCATCAGCTGTTTGAAGCTGTCTGTGTCCACCAGCCGGAATGACAGCATTTCAAAGGCCAGTAGTTTAGAAATGCTGGCATTCAGGCCAAGGGCTCGAGGGTGACTAGATGGGAATTTGCGCTTCCTCTCAAAGGTTTGAGAGATGGAGAGCTGAACGCTGCTGTGTGAAATAGTGGAGACGCTAGGTGACGGTGGCGGTGGTGGTGGTGGTGTCGGTGGCACATCCTCTGTTTGCTGCTCGGCAGGTGGCAACATTCCTCTCGAGGCGGAAGCCGAGGCAGCAGCGGTAGAGGGAGCAGGGGAGCCTGAGCGGGTTCCTTGTTTTTAAGGTGTGTACTCCACTGCAGTTCATGCTTTGCATGTAGATGCCTGATCATGCAGGTGGTGCTCAGGTTAAGAACGTTAATGCCTCGCCTCAGGGTCTGATGGCACAGCGTGCAAATCACTCTGGTCTTGTCGTCAGCACATTGTTTGAAGAAGTGCCATGCCAGGGAACTCCTTGAAGATGCCTTTGGGGTGCTGGGTCCCTGTTGGCGCTGGCCAATAGCAGGCGAACTCTCTGGACGGCGGCTGTTCTGCTTTTGCCCCCTGCTCCCTCTTTGGCTTCGCTGTTGTCTCGGTCTCACCACTGCCTCTTCCTCTGAACTATTTAAGTCAGCGGCACGACCTTCAGTCCATGTGGGGTCTAAGACCTCATCGTCCTCTGCATCGTCTTCCACCCAGTCTTCCTCCCTGACCTCCTCCTGTTCAGTCTGCACACTGCAATAAGGCGCGGCAGTGGGCACCAGTGTTTCGTCATCATCAGAGACTCGGTCACTCTGCTGTGGTGGTATTCCCATGTCCTCATCATCTGGATACATAAGTGGTTGTGCGTCAGTGCATGGAATGTCTTCCACCGCTGGGGAAGGGCTAGGTGGACGCCCCTGGGAAACCGTGCGAGCAGAGTCTTCAAACAGAATAAGAGACTGCTGCATAACTTGAGGCTCAGACAGTTTCCCTGATATGCATGGGGGTGATGTGACAGACTGATGGGCTTGGTTTTCAGGTGCCACCTGTGCGCTTTCCGCAGAAGACTGGGCGGAAGACAATGTGGTGAACGTGCTGGAAGCACTGTCGGCCACCAATCGACTAATGCCTGTACCTGCTCAGGCCTTACCATCCTCATAACGGCATTGGGCCCCACCAAATATCGCTGTAAATTCTGCCGGCTACTTGAGGGAGTTGGTTCACTACTTTGTGCGCCTGAGGCCGAGCGGCCACGTCCTCTGCCAGCAACAGAGGCTCCCACGGACACCACCACGACCGCGTCCTCGTCCCTTAATAGAATGTTTCCTCATTGTTGCGATTCAACTCGCACCACAATAAAATATATTATTTTTAGCCCCAAAATTCCCACACTGGAAGATATAATTCCTTTTTCGGTATTAATTACAAGAAAACTGCTGCAAATTGGACACCAGAATTTTTAAAATGCTAGTTTTGGTACATAGATTCCCACACGGGGAGATATAATTCCTTTTACAGGAGTAAAACGTGCGGCCTACTGTTTCTGGTCTAACTAACACCAGATTGATTAAATTGGCCTTTTTTCACCAAAATTACAACACTGGACAATGTAATGCCTTTTCAGGTATTAATTACAAGAAGACTGCTGCTAATTGGACACCAGAATTTTTAAAATGCTAGTTTGTGTACATAAATTCCCACACTGGAAGATATAATTCCTTTTTCGGTATTAATTACAAGAAAACTGCTGCAAATTGGACACCAGAATTTTTAAAATGCTAGTTTTGGTACATAGATTCCCACACGGGGAGATATAATTCCTTTTACAGGAGTAAACGTGCGGCCTACTGTTTCTGGTCTAACTAACACCAGATTGATTAAATTGGCCTTTTTTCACCAAAATTACAACACTGGACAATGTAATGCCTTTTTCAGGTATTAATTCCTTTTTAGGAGTAAGACGTGAGGCCTACTGTTTCTGGTGTAACTAACACCAGAATTGATTAAAATGGCCAGTTTTTCTACATAAATTACCACACTGGACGATATAATTCCTTTTGCGGTATTAATTACAAGAAGACTGCTGCTAATTCAGACACCAGAATTTTAAAATGCTAGTTTTGCTAGATAAATTTCCCACACTGGGAGAAATATTGCCTAAGCCTTTTTACAGTATTAATTACAACAGGAGTGCTTCTTCTGGTCTAACACCAGAATAATTTTATTATTAAGGTGAAAGCTTTTTTAATTTATATTTCTGGCACATAAAAAAAAATATATTTCTGGCTGACAGTATTGGACTTGGCTGTAGTGGCACTGGCTAGCCTAGCTGGAACAGCACATTCATGGGATTTGCTATCCAAGTGGGTTACTTTCAGTTTCACCACTGATATATTAAATATCTTTGCAGTTAGTAGGGGTGACACAAGCACAGCCAAACCCCTGATGTAGTATATCTATGAAAAAATCGACTATTACATGAGAATAATGGGCGTTGTGGCAGCTTTTGCTGTAGCACCACAAGTCCCAAAATGGCCGCCGCCTATCAGCCCAGTAACATGTGCCAGAAAACGGTCTGTCCAGCCAGAAAAAAAATTGACTTTGACTGAGCAGCTGAATCGCTGTTGTTCTGATTCACAGGTGTAGATTTTTCACTTCTTTGGAGCTTTGGTTTAGACTTTGTGGCAGCTTGTGCTGGCGCACCACAAGTCCCAAAATGGCCACCGCCGGTCAGCCCAGTTACATGTGCCAGTAAAAATCGCTCTGGCCAGTCTAAACTAAATAGTGACTTTCAGTGAACAGCTCAGCTGAGTTGTTCTGATGCACAGGTATAGAAAGGTGGATCATTCACTTCTTTATCCCTGCCTATCTCGCCCTCACAGAAGCTGCAGTGTGACGTGCGGCGCTACGTGACTCCAGCTTAAATAGAGGCTGGGTCACATGCTGCACTTGGCCAATCACAGCCTTGCCAATAGTAGGCATGGCTGCGATGGCATCTTAGGGCAAGTAGTATGATGCATGTTGATTGGCTGCTTTGCAGCCTTTCAAAATGCGCCATAAAACATGACGAACTACGAACCCGAACCCGGACGTTTATGAAAATGTCCGGGTTCGG
Source organism: Bufotes viridis (assembly GCA_033119425.1). Classification (NCBI taxonomy): domain Eukaryota; kingdom Metazoa; phylum Chordata; class Amphibia; order Anura; family Bufonidae; genus Bufotes; species Bufotes viridis. The sequence goes on from CM065590.1 coordinate 178,649,958, forward strand.
GTCCGTGTCACGGACACCCCAAAATTCGGTACGGACCCGAACGATTCTCGAACTGTTCGCTCAACACTATTAATGAGGCCTTTGATATACCTGCTTCCTTAAAATACTGATTAAATGGTTCGATATACCTGCTTCCACAAAATACTGATTAAGGGGTTTGATATACCTGCTTCAACCAAATATTGATTGAGGCCTACGATATACCTGCTTCCACAAAATAAAGATTAAGGGGTTTAATATCTTTGTCTCCACTAAATATTGATTGAGGACTACGACATACCTACTTTCACAAAATACTGATTAAGGGATTCAATATACCTGTTTCCACCAATAATTGATTGAGGCCTGCAATATACCTGCTACCACAAAATAATGATTAAAGGGTTTGATATACCTGCTTCCATAAAATACTAATTGAGGGCTGTGATATACCTGCTTCCACAAATTACTGATTAAGGGGTATGATATAACTGTTTCCACAAAATATTGAATGAGGCCTGCAAGATAAATGCTTCCACAAAATACCGATTAAGCGGTTCGATATACCTGTTTCCACCAAATATTGATTGAGGCCTGCAAGAAACCTGCTTTCACAAAATACTTATTAAGGGGTTTGAGATACCTGTTTCCACCAAATAATGATTGAGGTCAAAGATATACCTGCTTCCACAAAATCCTGATTAGAGGGTTCGATATACCTCCTTCCACAAAATACTGATTAAAGGGTGTGATATACCTGCTTCCACAAAATAATGATTGAGAGTTACGATATACAGTACCTTCTTTCACAAAATACTGATTAAGGGGTTTGATATACCTGGTTTTACAAAATTCTAATTGAGGGCTGCTATTTATCTTCTACCACAAAATACTGAATAAGGGGTATGATATACCTGTTTCCACCAAATATTGATAAACACCTGCAAGATACCAGCTTCCACAAAATACTGATTAAGGCGTTCAATATACCTTTTTCCACCTAATATTGTTTGAGGCCTGTGATTTACCTGCTTCCACAAAATCCTGATTAAAGGGTTCGATATACCTGTTTCCACCAAATATTTAATGAGGCCTTCGATATACCTGCTTCCTTAAAATACTTATTAAGGGGTTCGATATACCGGTTTCCAGCAAATAATGATTGAGGCCAACGATATACCTGCTTCCACAAAATCCTGATTAAATGGTTTGATATACCTGCTTCCACAAAATACTGATTAAGGGGTTTGATATACCTGCTTCAACCAAATATTGATTGAGGCCTACGATATACCTGCTTCCACAAAATAAAGATTAAGGGGTTTAATATCCTTGTCTCCACCAAATATTGATTGAGGACTACGACATACCTACTTTCACAAAATACTGATTAAGGGATTCAATATACCTGTTTCCACCAATAATTGATTGAGGCCTGCAATATACCTGCTTCCACAAAATACTGATTACAGGGTTTGATATACCTGCTTCCATAAAATACTGATTGAGGGCTGTGATATACCGGCTTCCACAAAATACTGATTAAGGGGTATGATATAACTGTTTCCACAAAATATTGATTGAGGCCTGCAAGATAAATGCTTCCACAAAATACCGATTAAGCGGTTTGATATACCTGTTTCCACCAAATATTGATTGTGGCCTGCAAGAAACCTGCTTTCACAAAATACTTATTAAGGGGTTTGATATACCTGTTTCCACCAAATATTGATTGAAGCCTACGAGATACCTGATTTCACAAAATACTGATTAAGGGGTTCAATATACCTATTTTCACCAATAATTTATTGAGACCTGCGATATACCTGCTTCCACAAAACACGGAATAAGGGGTTTGATATACCTGCTTCCACAAAATACTGATTGGGGACTTCTATATATACCTGCTTCCCCAAAATACTGATTAAGGGTATCGCTATATTAATAGCAAACAAAGTAAAAATGTCAGCAACAATGAAATACCACCAAATGAAAGCTCTATTAGTGAGAAGAAAAGGAGGTAAAATTAATTTGGGTGGTAAGTTGTATGACCGAGCAATAAACCGTGAAAATAGTGTAGTGCAGGATTGTAAAAAGTGGTCTGGTCATTAAAGCTGTTTAAGCTAGGGGGGCTGATGTGGTTAAGGGGTTCGACATACCTGCTTCCACAAAATACTGATTAGGGGCTAGAGATGTCCCGAACTATTCGCCGGCGAACATTGCTTGTTCGCATTCGCCGCCGCGGGCGAACATATGCGATGTTTGGTCCGACACCTTTACATCATCATTGAGCAAACTTTGACCCTGTATCTCACAGACAGCAGACATATGCCAGCCAATGAGCATACCCTCCCTCCCAGACCCTACCAATTCCTATCAAAAAGCAAGGACAGCATCCATCTTATATTTATTCTGAAGCTGCAGTGTTAGTTAGAGCAGTGAGAGTGCTGCTGCTGAATTAATATAGGGAAAGCGTTAGCTACGCCAGTGTTCTGTGTCCACTCCAGTCCTCAAAGACTCATCTGCTGTAAGGACAGCGTCCTGACAGCACCCCAAAAAAGCCCTTTTTAGGGCTGGTACATCAGTCCACTGAAAAAAATAAATAAATATATATATATATATATTGCAGTTGCCTGCCAGTGTGTGAGAGGCCGCAGGCCCACAGACTGTACTGTGTGCACACCACTCATATAGGGTGGCACAGTACCTTGCAGATAAAAAAGTCATTTAATTTTTACCTTTTAATATATTTGCAGTTGCCTGCCAGTGTCTGTCAGGCTCACTGACTGTACTGTGCCCACTTCCCACTACTTATATCGGGTGGCACAGTACCTTGCAGATAAAAAAGTCATTTCATTTTTACCCTTTAATATAACTGCAGTTGCCTGCCAGTGAGTGTCAGGTCCACAGACTGCACTGTGCCCACTGCCCACCACTCATATCGGGTGGCACAGTACCTTGCACGCATAGTACCACTAATCCCCAAAAAAATGACAGGTAGGCCACCCCGCAGGAGCCGTCGTGGTTGTGGTTCTGTGATTTCCTTTGGTCTTAGAATAATGCCCAGTGTTCAGAGGCCACGTACCCTGAACTCGAAAAATTCTGAGGACATAGTTGACTGGCTTACAAAGGACACCCAATCTTCTACAGCTTCCACTCGGAACCTTGACGCACCATCCTCCTCCAGCTCAGCTTCGGGCACCTCTCAAGTTACCACTCGCCCGCCCGCCGCCACCACCAACACTAGCACCACAGCCGCTTAACTTGATCAGTCAGAGGAGTTATTTGAACATCAGTTGGAAGAAATGAGTGATGTGCAACCATTATTGCCAGAGGATGTAGATAACAGGGATATGTCTCAGTCAAGCAGCATTATACACATGGGCGTACGGTGTGATGATGATGATGTTGTACCCGCTGCTGCTTCCTTTACTGAGTTGTCAGATACAAGTGAAGCAGTTGATGATGACAATGTGTCCGTGGGTGTTACGTGGGTGCCCGCTCGAAGAGAAGAAGAACAGGGAAAAAGTTCACATGGGGAGACAGAGAGGAGGGGGAGACGAGTTGGAAGCAGGGGGAGGTCGTCGCAAGGAGCTAGTGGCACAGTCAGACAGCATGTATCAGTACCGGGGTCAGCCAGACAGCACGACAATCAACTCATGCCGTTGCCACCACCAGAATGCCGTCAGTGCAAAGCTCAGCAGTGTGGCATTTTTTTATGTGTCTGCCTCTGATAACAGTGATGCCATTTGCAACCTGTGCCAATAGAAACTGAGTCAAGGGAAGTCCAACACCCACCTAGTTACAACTTCTTTGCGAAGGCACATGATCTCACATCACAAACGTCTATGGGATCAACACATGAGTACAAGCAGCAACAAACTCAAAGCCACCATCCTTCTCCTGGTCCAGCATCTTTATCCACGTCAACCACTGCTTGATTAAGTGGTTTGATATACCTGCTTTCACAAAATACTGATTGAGTGCTGTGCTATACCTGCTTCCACAAAATACTGATTAAGGTGTTCGATATACTTCTTTCCAACAAATATTTATTGAGGCAGACGAGATACCTGCTTCCACAAAATACTGATTAACGTGTTTGATATACCTTCTTCGAGAAAATACTGATTGATGGCTGCGATATGCCTGCTTCCACAAAATACTGATTAAGGGGTTTCATATACCTTCTTCCACAAAATACTAATTGGGTTTGAGTTCGGTGTTCAACGATTTAATGGCGCTTGTTGAAAGGCTGCCGGGCAGCCAACATTTTATCATTTTTGCCGTATACAAACCCCTGCTCTGCAGAGGTGACAGGGACCTATATTTCTAAAAATCCTCTGTTACATTGGTGGGTGACATTAACCCATTTTTGCCATATACAAACCCTTGCTCTGCATAGGTGACAGGGACCTATATTTCTAAAAATCCTCTGTTACATTTTTTGTTGACATTTTACCATTTTTGCCATATAAAAACCCCTTCTCTTCATAGGTGACAGGGAACTATATTTAAAAAAATCCCCTGTTACATTCTTGGGTGACATTTTACAATTTTTGCCGTATACAAACCCCTGCTCTGCAGAGGTGACAGGGACCTATATTTCTAAAAATCCTCTGTTACATTGGTGGGTGACATTAGCCCATTTTTGCCATATACAAACCCCTGCTCTGCATAGGTGACAGGGACCTATATTTCTAAAAATCCTGTTACATTTTTGGGTGACATTTTACCATTTTTGCCATATAAAAATCCCTTCTCTTCATAGGTGACAGGGAACTATATTTCTAAAAATCAACCGTTCCATTCTTGGGTGACATTAACCCAGTTTTGCAGGTGAAAACCCCCTGCTCTTCATTGCAGACAGGGAACTAAATTTAGTAAAAACATCTGTTACTTTGGTGGGTGCCTGCAAAAAATGAGGAGAGTGTCAAATAAGGGATGTGACCCTGGTCATGGGGCTGCTGGTGTTGGTGGAGCTCCTGTTGCAGGGAGAGGACGTGTTTGATCTGTGCCAGCTACACGCCCATATGAAACACCTTCCTCAGGTGCGCGTAGACGACAGTGCCTTCAGCGTTATTTAGTAGGCCCGAATGCCACTCTATGAATGGTGAGGCCAGAACAAGTACAGTCGCTAGTAGATTGGGTGGCTGAGTGCCTCCAGTACCTTCACACTTCACTTGTCTCCCACCCGGTCCACTGCTGAAAGCTCAGAGTTGGCACCTGCAGGCCATGGTCATCTATCTAGCACTTCACCCCCTTGCAAATCAGCCAAGCAGTCTGAGCCCCAAGTCATGCAGCAGTCTCTTATACTTTTTGATGAGTCTGGTGGCAGGGTTTCCCAAGGCCATCTACCTAGCCCTGCCCCAGAAGTGGAAGACATTGAGTGTACCGATGCTCAACCACTTATGTTTGAGGATGATGACATCTGATGCAGTCTCGGCCTTTTCTTCAACCTCTGGAGTGACAGGACTTGTCCGTACCACAGGACTTGTCCGTACCTTGTGCAGAATAGACATGTATACCGGCCTCACACAGCCATTATTATACTCCAGCGCACTTTCTCTTTGTTTTATATATTCCACAATGTTTTGTGGTCTACCCAAATTAAATACAAAAAAAAACTAAAAATACAAAAAAAAAGTGTTGGCTACCTACTCCTCCTCCACCACCGCTTCCACCTACACCGCCACCGCCTCCTCCACCTTCTACTACATATGGACCTCTTCCTCCTAGTTCAAGATTATTATTTTTAATTTTTATTTATTTTATTTTATTTTTAGTCTTTTCCCGATCCACATTTGTTTGCAGGGCACTTGTCATTCTGTTACCCATATTTTGCTGCCTTTTGCAGCCCTCTAGTCCATTCCATGACTCTTTTAGAGCCGTTTTACTGCCCCAAAGTTTGGGTCCCCATTGACTTCAATGGGGTTCGGGGTCAAGTTCGGGTCAAGTTTCGGTTCCGAACTCGAACTTTGCAACGAAGTTTGGCCAAACCCGGCGAACCCGAACTTCCTGGTGCTCGCTCAACTCTATTCGATATACCTATTTCCACAAAATATTGATTGGGGCCTGCAATATACCTGCTTCCACAAAATACTGATTAAGGGGCCGGTTATACCAGCTTCCACAAAATACTGATTGAGAGCTGGAATATTGCTGCTTCCACAAAATACTGATTAAGAGGTTTGATATACCTGTTTCCACCAAATATTGATTGAGGTCTGCGATATACCTGCTTCCATAAATACTGCTCTTCTCTAGGGACTTAGGCACAGAGTCATTTTGAAAATGACAGGCAGAGGAAGAGGCAGGCCATTCCGCAGGGGTGGTAGTGGCCGGGCATGTGCACCAGGCCAGAGCCTAAGTGTGAAGTTGGAGAAGGCACGAGCGATTACTTCAATGGGCTCACCATAGTTGGTTGAGTGGCTCACTCAGCCTTTGGATTCTGCACCTTCCTCTTCCTCTGTATCTGCACCCTCCTCACTCTCTGCTGTGTGCACCCCCAAACACACCACCACCACCACCATAGCCCCTCCACTCAAGTCAGAGGAATTATTTTCTCATCCATTCCCAGACCTTACCGATGTGCAGCCATTCTTAACCTCGGATGGGGAAGAGGAGGTAGCAACGGCCGCCACCCAGCGCTCTGACGACAGCACCCAGACGACAGCGCTCTGACGACAGCACCTAGTGGCGTCCTTAGTGCAGGGCGACACATCATGCCACTGTGCTGTTCCATATTGCATAGGGACACATAATTGTAGGGGATCACCACTATCCTGGTCTCCCCTCTAAGCCAGCGGACCACAACCCTCATCTGTGGGGCAATCTATATTTTTATCCTGGGTTCCTTGCCTATTTATCAATACTGCAAGGTGTACCTGGGTCATGTTTTTCTCCCCTGATGAGCTGCTCTACTCGCATCAGCGGAGCAGTGAAACATGCGTGTAGGGAGTGTATTTAGTTTATAGGGACATTCGCCCTTTTCAGGACGGGGTCGCCCTTTTCAGGACGAGTGCCCTGTGGTGAGGCTGCTACTATTAATTAGTATCAGGGATAGTGTACAGCTTACCACAGGGCGCATTTAGGGACCCTACACGTGTGTTCCATGTTATAAGTATGTCCTGCAACCGTGGCATCAACCTGGATATACCACATGTGATCCGGATCTTCCCTAACGTCTAGTCCCTGGGTACCGGTAGGAAAAACTGGCTTTATTTGTGCCGACGTGCACATATTCATTATCTTTTCTTGCTGTATGGAATACCCGTTATCCATTAATCAAATGTTATGAGGGTACGATAATTTGATGCCCCATCAGTTTGTATGTTCATGCACTTTATTATTGGACCATATCGATTTTAAATGACCTATTAAATGTTATGTTTTAAGGTTACCCTTGAGTAGAAGTTTTTGTTTTTTTGGTAATCTGGAGCACAGGTCTACAACTGCCCTGACTATTGATTCAATTTTTTGGACAGCACCCAGATTAGCCCAAGGAGAGAGGTCCCACTGTTGCTGCCTACTCTGAGATATTAAGTGTCAGTGGTGGTAAAGGTGACGATGATGACGCGTCGATGGACATCATGTGGGTGCCCACAAGAGAGGAAGAGCAGAGGAGTTTAGAGGGAGACACAGAGCAGCAGAGACGGAGGAGAAGGAGGATAAGCAGGCAGAGCTCGCAGGGCACAGTTGGCAAAAAGCAGACTGCTAATGTATCTGGAGCGAGCCATCCACCATGCACAGTCACTTCTGGCGCTCTCAGGATGAAGTCACATGGCTCTGCATTTTAACGTGTCAACTGCTGACAATAGTGTTGCCATCTGCAGCATTTGCTGTCAAAGCATAAGTCGCGTTAAGCCCAACACTCACCTAGGGACGACAACCTTAAGAAGGCATCTGGCCTCCCATCCCCTAACCCAGTGGGAGCAAAGCCATCAGAACCCACAAAGTCACACTACCAGCGCTCCACATCCTGCCTCTTTTCCTTCTCCTTCTCCTCTCTCTTCCTATTTGTCCTCCACTCCACTAAACAACTATTCCATCATCGCATTCATCTGGCAAAAGGCAGGCTTCCGTGGCCCAAATGTTGGAGCGTAAAAAGTTGATAACGCTGGATAACCCTCAGCCCAACGGCTGACCTCTGCCTTGTCGGAACTGCTAGCCCGCCAACTAATGCCATATAAACTGGTGGACTTGGAGGCCTTTAGAAAATTTGTGGACATTAGCATTCCTCAATGGAAGGTCCCCAGACGGAAATATTTCTCCCAGAAGGGCATCCCAGAGCTATATGGCCACGTTCAGTGGCAAGTGAATATATCTCTGGCACACAGTGTCGGTGCCAAGATAAATCTGACCACAGACACGTGGTCTTGCAAACACGAGCAGGGAAGGTATATAACTTTTACTGCCCACTGGGTGAACCTTCTGACGGCCGTCAAGCATGTAACCCGTGGCTCCTATACATTTTTTGCTTTAACCTCCATGGATTGCATGCAGGCCTGCCTCTTCTTCTCCTCCTCCTATTCCAGCCTCCGTCTCCTCCTCGGCTGACTTCTCCTTTTCTACTGCTACCACCTCTTCTGCTGCGCCTCCCAAGCTCCCAGAACCTATTCGACGTCCCAGGTGAGACGTTGCCATGCTTTTCTGCGGCTGTTGTGCCTGAAAGCCAAGAGCCACACCAGTCCTGCACTGCTTTTCTGCTCTGCTGTCACAGGTCGATCAGTGGCTAACCCCGCTCAATTTGACAGTTGGAAAAGTGGTGTGCGACAACGGTGCCAATCTGCTGAGCGTGCTGAAATATGGCAAAATGACACATGTGCCGTGCATGGCACACTTCCTTAACTTGCAGCGATTTGTTGCCAAATACCCCGGGGTCCAGGACGTCTTGTGGCAGGCCATAAAAATCTCTGGCCTTTTTAGAAGATCTTACATGGCCACGGCTCTACTTGCTGACGTTCAACAGCGACACCACTTGCCTGTCAGATGTCTGATTTGTGACAGCCCGTCATGCTGGAACTCCACCTTGTATAGGCTTGATAGGCTGCTCCAGCAGCACCGTGCCGTTAATGACTACCTGTATGAACTCTGCAGCAGGACAGGTTCTGGGGAGCTTGTTTTTTTTTTTTTCATGCGCCAGTGGCTGCTCATGTGCAACACATGCAGACTTCTGCGGCCATTTGATGGGATTACCAAACTGGTCAGTCGCAGCCTGGGCGCCATTAGTGACATCGGACCTTACGCCTTCTTTCTGGAGGGTGCATTGCATCGTGTGACTGATCAAATGGGGGCCTTCATGCTCCAGTGTTTGAAGAAGGACCCCCGTATAAAAAGCATAAAGGGCAAGGACCGGTGCTGGGTGGCAACATAATTAGACACCAGCTACAAACACAAAATGGCGGACATGTTACCAGTAGAGTTGAGCGAACCCGAACTGTAAACTTTATGGTTTTTCGCACCCGGACCCGAACATTTCCGTAAAAGTTCTGGTTTCGGGTTCATTGTTCGGCGATTGCAGGGCAGCCAATCAACAAGCGTTTCACTACTTTGCCCTAAGAAGCCATCACAGCCATGTCTACTAATGGCATGGATGTGATTGGCTAAGTGCAGCATGCGACCCAGACTCTATTTAAGCTGGAGTCACGTAGCACCGCATGTCACTCTACTCTTCTCAGAGTAGGGATAGGATGCTGCTGCTGGGATAGGATGCTGCTGCTGTAGCACCGCATGTCACTCTACTCTTCTCAGAGTAGGGATAGGATGCTGTTGAACTTGGTGGTGTCAAATATTCGAAATACTTCAATTATTGAGGGTGCTATGCAACATATTTGTACCCAGCCCAGAGCCCAGTGATACTGCACAATAATTTTTAATCCATCTGTTAGTGAGGTGGGGGTCGGCAGCCATTTTAGCAACTGTAGTGCTCTTCGAACTGCATGTGACCTGCATGTGTGCCAGGGACATTAGTCTAGTTATTTTCTGGTAGCTCAGTGGAAGAAAATTCCTTTTTTCTGGCAGGTCAAGTCCCCCTACATTACCTATTTTATAATTTAGCGGTGACATACTGCATTTCTGTAGTTGGGGGAAAAAAAACTGTCATGTGGTGCCACAGAGCACTTTTGCATACAACTCTGAAAAACCTGTTTTAAAATCTTGCAGTGACATACTGCATTTCTGTAGTTCGGGGAATAAACTGGTATTGTGGTGCCACAGAGCACTTTTGCATACAACGTTATAAAACCTGTTTTAGAATTTTGTGGTGACATACTGCATTTCTGTAGTTAGAGGAATAAACCCGTATTGTGGTGCCACAGTGCACTTTTGCATACAACGCTGAAAAACCCTTTATAATTTAGCGGTGACATACTGCTTTTCTGTAGTTTGTTGCAATAAACACTGGTTTTGTGCTACATAGCAGATCTGAGGCCTACCCTGTATTTCAGTCATTTAAGGTAACCTGTGGAACTCTGCATTTACATAGTTTGTTGCAAAAACACAGGTTTTGTGGTAGATAGCACATTTGCGGTGTACGCTGCATTTCTGACAGTCAAATTAAACCGTTAACTTCTGCTGTTATATTGTTGGTTTGAAAAATCTAATTTCTGGTGATAGTGAAGTAATTGAATTGCATTGCTCCATTACACTGTTGTGTGACCTAAAGAAATGAATTCTGTTTATGACACTGGCACTGCCTTACTGTTAGTGAACCTAATTGTTGACTATTGGCAGCTAAATTGACACCTGAGATAAAACATCTGTTTGTTTGGTGGGTGAATGCAAATAATGGGGAGAACATCAAATAAGGGATGTGCACATGTTCGTTGTGGTGTTGGTGGAGCTCCTGTTTCTGGGAGAGGACATGGCCGTTCTGCGCCAGCTACAGGTACAAGTCAAACACCTTCCTCAGGTGCGAGTAGGCAACAGAACCTGCAGCGTTATTTGGTAGTACTGAATGCCGCTCTACGGATGGTGAGGCCAGAACAAATACAGGCGATAGTAGATTGGGTGGCTGCCAGTGGCTCCAGTTCCTTCACAGTATCTCCCACCCAGTCCTCTGCAGAAAGATCAGAGTTGGCACCTGCAGCCCATGCCCATCAGGCTTTCACCTCACCCCCTTGCCAAGCAGCCAAGCAGTCTGAGATCCAAGTCATGCAGCAGACTCTTATGCTTTTTGATGACTCTGCTGGCAGGGTTTCCCTGGGCCATCCACATAGCCCTTCCCAGAAGTGGAAGAAATTTAATGCACTGATGCCCAACCACTTATGTTGCAGGATGAGGACATGGGAATACCACCGCAGCACGTCTCTGATGATGACGAAACACAGGTGCCAACTGCTGCAGCTTTCTGCAGTGTGCAGACCGATGAAGAAGGCATGGGTCAATAATGGGGGGAAAATGATATGGAGGATAATGAGGTCCTACACCCCGACTGGACTCAAGTTTATGCTAGTGACGTGTGCAGTTCTGAGGAAGAGGCGGTGGTCGCACAGAGGCAACAGCACAGCAAACGAGGGAGCAGGGTGCAAAGCGGAGCGGCTGTTCCCGAGACAGTACACCACCTACTGCCCACCGCACCCAGGGACTGAGCACACCAAACCAGCTCCAAGGAGTTTATTGGTGTGGCAGTTCTTCACACAATGTCCTGACAACAAGACACAAGTGGTTTGCATGTTGTACCATCAGAGCCTGAAGCGAGGCATGAACGTTCTAAACCTGAGCACAACCTGCAAAGCACGAACTGCAGTGGAGTAAACACCTTAAAAACAAAGAAAGGTCTCAAGCTCCTCCTGCTTCCTCTTCTGCTGCTGTCTCTGCCTCTTCCTCCACCTCTGGAGTCAAAGTGGCACCTGCCACCCAGCAAACAGAGGATGTGCCTCCAACACCACCACCTCCATCACCATCACCAAGCATCTCCACCATGTCACACGCAAGCGTTCAGCTGTCCTTCTCCCAAACACTGGAGAGAAAGAGAAAATACCCACCTACCCACGCTCGATCCCTGGTCCTGAATGCCAGCATTTTAAATGCTGTCATTCCATCTGGTGGAGATGGAATGTTTTAAGCAGCTGATGGCTGTCCCACAGTACGTCGTTCCCAGCTGCCGCTACTTTTCCAGGCAAGCCGCCCCTTCCCTCCACAACCAAGTGGAGGATAAAATCAAGTGTGCACTGTGCAACGCCATATGTGGCAAGGTCCACATAACCACAGATACATAGATACAGTAAGGGACACTATATCTCTCTAACTGCACACTGGGTAAATATAGTGGCGGCTGGGCCCGAGGTGGATAGCGGTTTGGCGCATGTCCTTCCACCACCGAGGTTCGCAGGGCATTATTCTTTGCCTCCCGTTGCCTCCTCCTACTCCGATTCCTCCTCTTCTACCACTTCCTCATCCGGTCAGCGAAAGACCTTCACCACAAACATCAGCACAACCAGGGGTAAACGTCAGCAGGCGATTTTAAAACTCATCTGTTTGGGGGACAAACCCCACACCGCACAGGAGCTGTGGAGGGGCATAGAAGAACAGACCAATGAGTGGTTGCTGCCAGTGAACCTCAAACCCAGCCTGCTGGTGTGCGATAATGGGCGAAATCTCGTAGCAGCTCTTGGACATGCCGGTTTGACGCACATCCCTTGCCTGGCGCATGTGCTGAATTTGGTGGTGCATAAATTCCTTAAAAACTACCCAGACATGTCAGAGCTGCTGCAGAAAGTGCGGTCCTTCTGGGCGCACTTTCGGCATTCTCACCCTGCTGCTGCTCGCCTGTCTGCGTTCCAGCATAACTTTTGCCTTACCGCTCACCGTCTCATATGCAACGTGCCCCCCAGGGGGAACTCCACCTTGCATATGCTGGAGAGACTGTGCGAGCAGGAGCAGGCAATAGTGGAGTTTCAGTTGCAGCACGCAAGGGTCAGTTGCTTTGCAGAACAGCACCACTTTACCACCAATGAGTGGGTCTCCAGGTGAGATCTGTGTGCCCTGTGTACCACTTCTATGTCTCATTGAAAAAAACACTTAGCTTAGGGTGATGATGGAAGATGATATGGCACAGGAGAAAAAGGAGGAGGAAGAGAGGGCATTTCACAGGGTTTCAGGCCAGTCATTCACAAGTATCTCAGAGGGTGGGTTCCTGCACCAGCAGAGGCCAGGTAAACATGTGGCCAGCCAGGGCACAGTTGTGGAGGACAGGGTAGAGGAGGAGGAACCTGTGGAGGATAAGGTAGAGGAGGAGGAACCAGGTTCACAGCAGGGTAGCACCCAACGCAGCTCATGGCCATCACTGGAGCATGGCTTGGTGGATACGGAGGACACAGACGATACACCACCTACAGAGGACATCTTATCCTTACCTCTGCGCAGCCTGACATACATGAGCGATTTCATGCTGCAGTTCCTGCGCAATGACCGCAGTGTTGCCCACATTTTAACTTGTGCTGACTACTGGGGTTGTCATCCTGCTGGATACACGTTACAAAGACAACGTGCCATCCTTAATTCCCTCACTGGAACAACCGGCACCACCAGCTGATATGGAACGTCTTAGTAGGAGGCAGCATTTGAACAACATGATGGAACAGTACGTGTGCACACGCCTACACGTACTGACTGATGGTTCGGCCCATTCAAATTCTGGGTCTCCAAATTGTTCACATGGCCTGAGCTTGCCCTTTATGCCTTAGAGGTGCTGGCCTGCCCTGCAGCCAGTGTATTGTCTGAACGTGTATTTAGCATGGCAGGGGGCGTCATTACAGACAAACGCAGCTGCCTGTCCAAAGCAATAGACATTTATACCTGCCTCAACCATACATTCTTGTACTCAAGTGCACTTATTCTTTTATTTCTTTTTTTTATTTGTCCCAATATTTTGGGGGCTACCCCAAAAAAAAAAAAAAAAAAAACAACAACACATTGTTAGCTAGATACCTCCTCCTCCATCGACACTTCCACCTACAACACCACATTCACTGCCTCCTCAACCTACGACTCCACATCCACCTCCTCTTTCGAGTTGCAGGTTAATAATTTTGAATTTATATTTATTTTATTTTATTCTAAGTTATTTCCCTATCCACATTTGTTTGCAGGGCACTTACTCACATTTTTCTGCCTTTTGCAGCCCTCTAGCCCTTTCCAGGACTTTTTTACTGCCATTTTAGTGCCCAAAAGTTCGGGTCCCCATTGACTTTTTTGTGAAGTTCGGACAAACCTGTCCTTCCAGGTGTCCGCTCAACTCTAGTTACCAGCATCACAGAGGGCTGGCAGAATGCAGCATTTCCAGGCCTTGCTGCGAGAGATGCTGCATTCTGTTGTTGCAGGCGCTGGCAGAGGAATTTAAACCCACAGCGAAGCAGGTGCTGGTACCAATCCTACCATGCCTGGCATCCAACCCATCAACAGCCGCCCTCCGGATCCAGCCTCAGGGAACGCCTAGAACAACAGGTGTCTGACTACATCGGGCAGATGTGGATTCTCTGAGAAGCGAGGAACCCCTGGACTACTGGGTGTGCAGGCTTGACCTATGGCCAGAGCTGGCACAATTTTCCACGGAACTATTTTTTTGCCCCTCGTTGAGTGTCCTGTCTAAAAGCACGTTCAGTGCAGCAGGGGGATCGTGACCAATAAGCGCACTCGCCTAGCTCATGACAGTGTGGATTACCTCACATTTCTAAAAATGAATGAGGCATGGATCTCGGAGGAATTCAACACCTGTGACGACCACGTGTAATTGAATTTCGTAATGCCAGCCCACACGTATCTGCCACCATCCAGAACAAAGAATGGTACTTGTCTTATGTATTAACAGCGGCATAAAAGGCCTTTTCTGTCAGGCAAATGCCTAATTTTTGGGGCCTGTATTCCAGTGGCCTACAGTAAAAATTTTATCTAGTGACCGCCAAATGTACCTCCAGCCACATAATCACAACAAGTTCTTTTCTGTTAGGTGAATGCCTAATTTTTGGGGCCTGTACTCCAGTGGCCAACAGTAAAATTTTTATCCAGTGACCGCCTCATGTACCTCCAGCCACATAATCACAACAAGTTATTTTCTGTCAGGTGAATGCCTAATTTTTGGGGCCTGTACTGGCCTACAGTAAAATGTTTATTCAGTGACCGCCTAATGTACCTCCAGCCACAAAATCACAACAAGTTCTTTTCTGTCAGGTGAATGCCTAATTCTTGGGGCCTGTAATGACCTGAAGGTTTTTCAGGTTCGCCTGCCATTAAAGTCAATAGGGCCCGCCAGGAACGCTCGATTCGCAAACATCTGATCGCGAACGTGCGTTCGCGAACCGTCCCGGCCGATGTTCGTCCATCACTAATAGAGACATCCTATGTAGTCAGTTGGTCGCTGCCTATCTGCTCCATCGTCCATCCTCTTGCAGGTCTGACTGGGGGGGCCCTCTGCTCTCACGTTCCACTGCCATGG
The DNA here is from genome assembly GCA_033119425.1 of Bufotes viridis. Lineage (NCBI taxonomy): Eukaryota > Metazoa > Chordata > Amphibia > Anura > Bufonidae > Bufotes > Bufotes viridis. Next base: position 178,665,373 of record CM065590.1, read on the forward strand.
TTACTGGGGAGGGGTGGCAGTAGCAGTACCAGCTCCATCTGCAGCAGCCTGAGTACAGAGTCGCTGATGAGCAGCTTTCTTCCCCTGCCTAGTGAAGAAACTAGCAGCTGCAGCAGCTAGATCTAGAGCAGGACCTTAACCAGCAGGTTGTGGTATACTTGAACAGCACCCTGCCACCCCACATTGAAGATCCGCTGGACTACTGGGCAGCCAAACTGGATTTTTGGCCGCTACTGTCAGAGTTTGCCCTGGAAAAGCTGTCCTACACTTCCAGTAGTGTGGCATCAAAGCGGGTGTTTAGTGCGGCATAGGCCATAGTTACCCCAAGAAGAATTTGCCTGTCCACCCAAAATGTCGAGAGACTGACCTTTGTCAGGATTTCCCCCCACTAATGGTTGATGCTTTAGATTAGATTATGGTATTATGGTATTATGGTATTTTCACAATACAGCATGCTGCGGTATTTTTTCCAGACAAAATCCCTGAACACTCCCGCACTTGCCGGATTCGGCACTCATTTTCAATATATTAATGCCGGATCTGGTACCAAGTGTTCCGGAAATTGCAGGATCGCCGGATCCGATTTTACGGTCTAGCTTTGAAAAAAATAAATACCTGATCCGTTATTCCGGATAATACCGAAAAGACAGGTCCGGTATTTCAATGCAAAAGTCTAACGGATTCGGATCCGGAAAAAAAAAGATATCCTTTTGCACACGGATTTCCGGATCTGGGAGGCAGTTCAGGCAGTGGAAATGCCTGCCAGATTCTTCTAACGCTAGTGTGAAAGTACCCTCATCCAAGGTGGCACACCAACATTTTGACAAAAGAGAATGGTTTCTTCTGGCAACCTGTCTCAGCTACTATTCTGATGTAGAGTTGAGCGAACCCGAACTGTATAGTTCGGGTTCGTACTATATTTTGGGGTGTTCAGGACACGGACCCGACAACATTTGGTGTTATTTGCACTAAAAGCGGTTCTTGTCATATTTCACTACAATACGAGAAAAATAGACACAATTCACATTTGGTGCTATTTGCGCTAAAAGCGTTTCTTGTCATATTTCACTCTAATATGAAAAAAGTAGACGCGGTTCACTGTTCTGTCCTCGTTATGTGTGAAGGTACATAGCTCGACAGACATCTAACCCTTATCCCGGCAATGAATTGACAATGGAGTATCATCCAACTTTATCATTATTGCAAGGATGTAAATGCGCGTGTGCGTTCATTTTATCCTTGAAGAATCTTTGCTCCATTATGTTTAAGGCCTCATCTTCAATAGAGGGAGCTATCTTGTGGTCTTCCTTTGTCCTCTGGAACACCTTGCACCCCAAGTGGTCTTGGTCTTCACCACAAGAATGGTTCTCGATTTGTGTAAAGTCAGGATACAGTACACTTGCTGGCTTCTGTCTTACAAGGAACCTGTTAGGACAAGGCTCAAAGAGGGATGGACGTCCGTTCTCCAAGGTATTTGTGTAAAGAGAATTCACTGTGTTTGGCTTGTGAACATTTCCTAGGCAGACATCACCTACAATGACCCACCACAGGTCAAGCTTCTGAGCATATGGAGAATTGTGAGGACCATTTGTTTGTTTTCTCACCTTGTGGACTCTTATGATATCTCTTCCAAGCACAAGTATTATTTGAGCTTCTGGGTCGAGTGCAGGTATGAGTTGTGCTATGGATTTTAGATGGAATTTCTTCTCTATTGTTTGGCATCTGATTGCATTCGATCAAGGTAGGTCAAGGTAGGGATGCTTCACCATTTATGGATTCAATTTGTAATCTAGTGCCTTTTTCTTTACTCACACCTGTGCAAGTTTTAAGGGAATATGGAGAACAGTGTCCTTTAATATTGAAGATATCAAAGAAAGAGATCTATTACTCTGATAATCAAGGATAGCATACAACCTTACTGCTTTCTCTTTATGACTAATGGGGTAAACTGTGACAAGTCAGATCTTGGAGCAAGATTTGTTACTAATACCTTCTCCGTACACTTCGGTGCACTGGGGTGTCACTTCAGGAGGTACTGTGTCTCCCTCCTCCCTGCCGTGCCCTACAGCCTGTTCTGAGGGCGTGGAATTCAATGGAGCTGTCCCAGGATGTAAGGCTGTACTGTGCTCTTCACTATTGTATTCAGAGCATTTGGTGTTTATAGTACAGTCTTTTGCAAGATGAGAGGTTGATGCACAACACCTATAACAAATGTGGTTCTCCCTGAGGAAAGTTTTGCGGTCCCTGAGAAGTTTTTCTCTAAATCCTCTGTATTTCAGCAATGAGTGTGCTTTCTTATGTAAAGGACATTCTCTACATGGGTCTTTGGTTGAGATCCTTTCTGAGGTACTGTAGGTTTTGCTTGAGGGGTCTTTGGAAGATACACTGGGCTTGTGTACTGCAACAGGTCTACCTTTCATGTTACAAAGTGAGACAGGCTTACCTGGTTTGGCGTAAGTGGTGTCAAACATCGAGAAGTCAAAGCTGGGATCATTCCTAGTATTTGCTTGTTGGTGCACGAAGTCCACAAAGAATGAGAATGGAGGGAATGGGACATTGTGCTGTTGCTTGTACCTGGAACCTTGAGCAATCCAATTCTCTTGTTGGTTATAAGGTAGTTTTTGTACTATGGGGTTTACACCACGTGCAGTATCTAAGAATGCCAGACCTTGTAAATCTCCTTCAGCTTTGGCAACTTGGAGCTTTGTCAGCAGGTCACTCAGTTCTCTCAGCTTCAGGAACCCTTTGTTCTGTATCTTGGGGAAATCTTTATCCAACTTTATCTTTATTGCAAGGATGTAAATGCGCGTGTGCGCGTGCGGTAAAACTGGGGAATAGAAAAAATAATGCACTTACTAAAGGGGTCTGACATATGACAATGCATATCATAACATTACTGCACATATAAACACAGATGCAGATCTAACCATGAGCATGTTATCCTATCTGCATAACAAGGATAGTCACTACCTGGTACAACAAACCACGCATCAATAATAACCCTTACGTAATATAAATACACAAAAAGTATATTATATAAAATATCTAATTTTATTGATATGATAATAAACAAAACATCACATGGCACAATTCATGAATGGTCAGGGAAAAGAAACCCCACCAAAATATTTGTAATACAGACAAGGAGACATACCCTGGACAATCAAGCTACCTAGTACCATGCAGAAAGCAGCATATATAATGGTGACTTACACTTTTGTAAAAAGTGTGACAGTATCCAATAAATGCCGCACTTTAGTTATAAAGCGTGCATATAATAACAAAGCCCCACACGCTCAGAAAGAGCGGTTACTACCCGGGGCACCCGTAGGCACAGCCGCAAGCTATAAAGTGTCCACACAGTTACAAATATAACACATATAAGTCACTAACAATTTGCAATCACATAGATACATCTTAATAACAATTACCCATAGTAAAGGGGAGCAGGTCGTCCAGGAAAGAGCGCACATCGACGCTCGTTTCGCCAAGGACCGGCTTCGTCCTGATTTATATTACATAAGGGTTATTATTGATGCGTGGTTGGTTGTAATTGTTATACATTAGACCCTTGCAGACTGTGTCTAATATTTAGGAGTTTTCTCTTTTTTTGGTTGTCTAACTGTTAGTCACTACCTGCTAACTGAAGCTGCTATACAGGAGCAGGAGAAAGACATGCAAATACATATGTAAACAGATGAAACAGGCTGTAATGTGGCTTACCAGCAATGCTACCGAGGGCTTAGCTGTGGAGGATGACTCCAGAGGCTTCCACACCATGTGCTACCTGTGGCAGGGATGACTGTGAATGAAGAAAATGGCTGCTGTGTGCAGGGATGATGATGTCACTAAGGTATGGGAGCTGAAGTAGACCAAAACTTCTAATGGTAATAGCTGTAATGTATGTAAACGGCCACTGCTGTTACCGAACTAATAGAGAATTATACAGAATATATATTGATTAAGCATAAAACTATACATGAAATAACAAATAAGCTTGTTGAAGGCATGAGAGTTCACATTTGGTGTTATTTGCGCTAAAAGCATTTATTGCCATATTTTACTACTATACGATAAAAAAAAATCGCGGTTCACACTTGGTGTTATTTGCGCTAAAAGGGTTTATTACCATATTTTAGTAGAAAAAGAACAAAATATACGCAGTTCGCTTTTTCTGTTATTCTCTCTGAAATCGTTTAGTGGCCTATTTTAGTCCAATACGAGAAATATATACGCAGGTCACGTTTGTTTGTATTTCTACAGAAATAATTTAGTGGCCTATTTCAGTACAATACGAGAAATATATGCTCAGTTCATGTTTGCTGTTATTTGCGCAGAAATAATTTAATGGCCTATGTCAGTACAAAAAGAAAAACAAATTCTTTGCTTTTAGGGGTGTTTTAATTTCCGTTTCATTTGTTTAGTTCAGCTACAAGTATGTCAGGTAGAGAAGTGCCAGGCCATGCACAGAGGAGTGGTAGAGGCATGAATGTTTTTGGCGCAAGCAGAGGTTGCAGCAGAGTAAGGGGTCATGGCAGCAGTAGTCGCAGAGGCCTGAGCTCCTGGTGATATCTACCGGTCGTGTCTTGACCAGCAACCCAGCGGTTCTTTATTGGTTAAATCGGTCATCCACGTCATCCCAAATGACATCAGACACCCTCAGCTACCAGTCAGTGGGTTCATCAGACACAACCCTTAGTTGGCATGGCCCAGGAGCAGGCCCTGTGCCCTCACCTTTCCTCAAACTGCCTCTGTACTTTTCTGTTCCCTCACCGCGAGAAGTAGTATATGCTGTAGGCTCTGCTCCACTTTTCAGCGAGAAACAGGCCATCCAGCTCCTAATCTTCCGCACACCAAGGCCGTGAACAAGGTCTTGTGATAAGACCGAAAATTTGGCCAGTATAAATTTCCACTTCTGGATGGATAATAAATAAGCCTAACTACTTCAACCATACAATGAGTGCCGTGTTTTTTTTCTGCTATACTAGAGGAGAGTCAGCAGCTGCTGGCCAGCCAAGTCCTGGAGGAGACATCCACTGCTTCCTCCACTAGTCTGGCAAGTAGTGGTCAGGCTTCTGACCCAGAGGCCATTGTGGAGGATATAAGGGATGTGCAGACACTAATCGATGATTATGAAGCCGATTGCACTTGGGAGCCGGGTGCAGAAGGGGCTTCATCATCATCAGGAGAAGAGGGTGTCAGCTTGATCGTGAGGCAGCGGCGGAGCCAGCAAGGTGCATGGCTGGGAGTCAGCAGGGTGGAAGCAGTGGGAGGTTGGGAGCCAAACATGCCCAGGGTAGACCACCTGCTTCACAGCAGCCTACCTGCCCGGGAAGTAGTGGTGCATGGCACACATGTTTAATCCGGTTGTCCTGGAGTTCCTGAATTCATCCTCCCATCTACAAAACATCATAAAAATGGCCAGGAAACTTTGCATGCACTTCAGCCACTCATATACCGCAAAGCACACCCTCCTTGAGTGTCAGCGGCAGAACAGAGAAAGGCCATCAACGATTTCTTGATGATGCAAGCGGATAGGAGTACTCCCCTGTGTAACTTTAAAGTCAGCCACTGGCAGCTCATGCGTGACACCTGCCATTTGTTCAGGCCCTTTGAGGACACTAGGTTATTTGTCAGTCACCAGGACTATAGGATGAACATCGTATTTCCACTGCTTAAGGTTCTGGAACAGATGGTGGTAACAATGGCTGGTCAGGGGAGAGGAGAAGTGGCACCTCGATTTCATGGCCACATGGGCCCTATGAGGGCTGAACTGGAAGAGGAGGGGGAGGAGGACATTGGAGCATAAACAATGTGTAGCCAAATGGGTGGTTTTTCTACTCAGTTGACAAGACAGGAGGAGAAGCAGCCAGAGGAGGTACAGGATGATGAGGAAGACGAGACAGAGGACCCGAACACAACGTGGCAGTATGCAGTGGAGATGGAGACATGGAGTACCCCTTAGTCACCTGCGCAAATCACCCGCTGCATGCTCGCTTGAATATGTAGTGACAGCCGAATTGTCACCATTCGGCAGAGGGATGACTTCTGGCTCTCTACCTGGTTAGACCCTTGCTACTGGTCCAGAATGAGGGACTTTTTCACACTTACCGAAAGGGAGGACAAACTAAACTACTACAGAGACATCCTATGTAGTCAGTTGGCCGCTGCCTATTGGCCTCATCGTCCATCCTCTCGCAGGTCTTACGGGGGGGGGGGGGGGGCTTTGCGCTCACGTTCCAATGCCATGGCTGCTAGGGATGTTTGGGATGGAAGGAGCAGTACCAGCTCCATCAGCAGCAGCCTGAGTCTAGAGTTGCTGATGAGTAGCTTTATTCACCCATAGTGAATAAACTACTCACCAGCAGCAGCAGTAGCAGAAGATAGGCCTGGAGAAGGACCTGAACCAGCAGGTGGTGGCATACTTGGATAGTACCCTGCCACCCCACATTGAAGATCCGCTGGGCTGATCCAAACTGGATTTATGGCCGCAACTCGCAGAGTTTGCCCTGGAAAAGCTGTCCTGCCTGGCCAGTAGTGTGGCATCAGAGGAGGTGTTTAGTGCTGCAGGGACCATAGTTACCTCAAGAAGAACTCGTCTGTCCACCCAAAATGTGGAGAGACTGACCTTTGTCAAGATAAATCCGTCAGGATTTCCAACCACCAATTTCTGATGCATCAGACTAGATCATCCATGGTGCCACACCAACACTTTTATACAAGACCCCGTTTTCTTCTGACTACCTGAATCAGCTACTACTTTGATGCTGCAACCCGTCTGATGCCACATATCTGATGCCAAAAGCTCCTTATTTCACCCAACTTTATCAGCGGGTACTGGTATTGCCCCCCACCGCCCACTCTGTTACCAGGTTTCCTGATGCAGCTGATGCTGCCATCTCCAAACTATGTCACCCTGCCAATCTGTGGTCACCTCCTGCTGCTGCCATCTCCACACTATGTCACCTAGCCACTATGTCACTCTATGGTATCCTACTGATGCTGTTGCTGTCATCTCCAAACTATGTAAACTTGACACTCTGTGGTCTCCTCATGCTGCTGCTGCCATCTACACACTATGCCAACTTGCCAGTCTCTGGTCTCCTCATGCTACTGCAATCTCCACAATATTTCACTTTGCCACTCTGTGGTCTCCTCATGCTGCTGCCGCCATCTCCACACTATGTCACCCTGCCAATATGTGGCATCCTGCTACTGCCATTTGCACACTATGTCACCTTGCCACTCTGTGGTCTCCTCCTCCTGCTGCTGTCACCTCCGCACTATGTCACCTTGCCACTCGCTGGCCTCATGATACTGCTGCCATCTACAGACTCTGTCATTGTGCCACTCGGTGGCCTCCTCATACTGCTGCCACCTCGAGACTCTGTTATTATGCTACTCGGTGGTCTCTCATACTGCTTCCACCTCCAGACCCTCTCATTGGGCCACTCTGTGGTCTCCTCATGCTGCTTCCACCTTACGACTATGTCATAGGTCCACTCTGTGGACTTCTCATGCTGTTCCCACGCTCCCCACTTCATGACTGGTCGATTATTTTGGCTTTCGGCCTGGCTGACATCATCATTTATTTGACATTTCTTCTGATTTGTTACAAGGAAAAATTAGACACACAACGATTCCTGTCTGTGTAGCAGCTGTAAGGTCTTTATGGTCCCATCAGAAATAACTTATGATTTAGTAGCCAAAAGCAGGAGTGGGTACAAAACACAGAAGACATGCAAATATTCCATTCACTTGTCATCTCTGTTTTAGATCCACTCCTGTTTTTTTGGGGGGCATTAGCAATACTGATGGTTTATTGAGCAAATGCTGACCGAGTGAAGGCGTATGCTCCACAGACATCCGTTTTTTGTGGGTTATTGTTCTGACGGATCAGAGGAAGGGAAAAATAATCAGTGACATCAACACAAACGTACTGCTGACACCCTCTCCACTCTGTCGGGGGGGGGGGGGGGGCTCTACTTGTATAAGCGTTTAATAGAACAGGTTCTGTAGACATCTATGTGGAATCAGCTGACGAGGGTGTAAAAGTAGTGTGCTTCTTCTTTACACTAACATCGACCTGTAAGGCTGAGTTAATACTTGAGTTATCTCGTCGGTTTTGGCCCCGTGACTGCCCAAATAAGTGAAGTGTGCAGTGTGATTCTAATAGCGACGCCTGTCATCTGCATGTCATACTGACTGACAGTTTTATTTCACTACCCCAGCACACTCCCTAAGGCTGTTACTGCAAGGCACAGTGTTCTACACCCATATAAAGGCTCTATGCAGTCCGGAAATAGACATTTTTTTGTCGAGATTTATATATTTGGATCAAAGCAAATTTTTGAGAAATTCGCTCATCTCTAATTATTACACTCCAGAAATACATCCAGGCCCATCTTGAATTCTTTTAGTGAACTCACCATCATCACCTCCTCAGGCAGAGAATTCCATAGTCTCACTGCACTTACCGTAAACAAACCTCTTCTATGTTTGTGTATAAACCTTCTTTCCTCCAGAACAGATGATGGGAGAGAGCTCTGCACTGACCCCTGATATATTTATACATAGTTACTAGATGTCCCCTCAGTCATCTTTTTTCTCGTAAATTATTTTATTTTTTTTTATTTTATTTTTCCAAAAATTTGTGATTATAAACGTGTGAATAACCCTAATTTTTATAATCTTTCAGGGTACTGTAGTCCTCCCATTCCATTTATTACTTTAGTTACCCTTCTCTGAACCCTTGTTCACCCGTGCCTTGTTCACAGGAGCTTAGAAATGTACACAGTATTCCATGTGTGGTCTGACTAGTGATTTGTAAAGTGGCAGGACTATGTTCTCTTCATGGGCATCTATGACCCTTTTGATGAAACCCATTATCTTATTTGCCTGGGCAGCAGCTGTCTGACACTCGTTTTTACAGCTTAGTTTGCTGTTCACTAAAATTCCTAGGTCCTTTTCCATGCCAGTGTTGTTTACAATTTAGTATGTACTGGTGACTTGCATTATTCCTTCCCATGTGCATAACCTTGCATTTTTCAGTGTTAATCCTCATCTTCAACTTATCTACCCAAGCCTCCAATCTATCCAGATCTATCTGTAGCAGTATACTGTCATGTTTCATGTTTTTTCCTTACACGGTTTAGTGTCACCTGCAAAAAATGATATTTTACTGTGCAATCCTTCTACAAGATCATTAATACATATATTGAAGATAATAGGGCCCAATACTGACCCCTGTGGCACCCCTCTAGTGACAGTGACCCAAACTGAGTGTGTACCATTAATAAACTCCCCAATAAATACATTCTGCATTTCATCTGACAGTTTATTTGCCTCAGTATATACAGTGGAGAAAAAAATATTTATTAGCTTTGCTTTCTCCTCATCACTCTCTGCAACTTCTCCCTCATTACTCTGTAAAGGACTGACACCTTCAAATTCATAATTTTTACTATTTATATAATTGAAGATCATTTTAGGGTTAGTTTTACTCTTCTTGGCAATTAATCTCTTGGTCTCTAGTTTGGCTGCTTTTATTTGTCTTTTACACATTCTGTATTTTTCCTTATAGTTTTTCAATGCTACCTCACTACCCTCCTGTTTTAGTAATTTAAATGCTTTCTGTTTGTCATTTATGGCTTTCTTTACATTTCTCTTTATTCACATAGTTTTTTTTTTTGTTCCTTAACCTTTTATTACCTTAAGGTATGTACCTCTCACAATTAGATTTTAGGATACTTTTAAAAAAATCCCATTTTGTGGCTGTATTTTTATTTTTGAGGGCTTTGTCCCAGTTAGTTTTGGCTCGCTTGATAGGAGCACACACCAATCAGGCCTTTACTCTAACTTTACTTGCTAGGAAATCTTCACTCTAGCCAGGGGTAAAAGGGGTGAGCTCCTTATCAGACAACTGTTACTAGGAAACTTTTAGTTTATTGTTTTCTACCTATATATTGCCTTTTTGGGTTGCATAGTGCAGTTAACTAGACATTAACCCTTTAGCAGTGAACCAATACAGAAAGGTATTTTCTTAAACTGTTTTTAAATGCAAGTATCATAGTTAGAGATTAGCACATTGTTCAAAAATTCAATTTACCGGTTCGCTGAATTTTTTGGGGTATGAATTTATTTGCGGTGAATCTACAGAGAGCCATTATAGGGGTGTAGAACACTGTGCCTTGTAATAACACGCATAGGGAGTCTGCTCTGGTAGTGAAATTATACTGTGAGTCCGTATGACAGGCATCGCTCTTAGAATCACTGCACACTTCACTTATTTGGGCAGTCACGGGGCCAAAACTGACCAAATAACTTAAGTATGAACTCAGCCTTACAGGTCGATGTTAGTGCCAAGAAGAAGCACACTCATTTTACACCATCGTCACCTGTTTCCACATAGATGTCAAGAGAACCTGTTATACAACTTATACCACTTATACGAGTAGAGCCCCCAGACAGAGTGGAGAGGGTGTCAGCAGTATGTTTGTGTTGACGTCACTGATTATTTTGCCCTTCCTTTGATCCATCAGACCAATAACCCACAAAAATCGGATCCTGTCTGTTGAGCATCCACCTTCACTCGGTCAGCAATTGGTCAGTAATCCATCAGTATTGCTAATGCAAAAAAAACAGGAATGGATCCAAAACAGAGATGACACGCAAATGGAATATTTGCATGTCTTCTGTGTTTTGTACCCACTCCTGCTTTTGGCTACCATATCACAAGCCAATTCTGATGGAACCATAGAGGCCTTACAGCTGCTACACAGACAGGATCCATTGTGTATCTCATTTTTCCTTCGTTCTGACAGATCAAAAGAAGGGTCAAATAAATGATGATGTCAGCTAGACAGAAAGGCAAAATAGTGCCCCAGTCATCAAGTGGGGAGGGTGGGAACAGCATGAGAAGTCCACAAAGTGGCCCTATGACATAGTGGTGAGGTAGAAGCACCATAAGGAGGCCAAAGAGTGGCATAATGACAATGTGGAGGTGGCAGTAGCAGCATCAGGAGGCCACAGAGTGGCACAATAACAGAGTGTGGAGGTAGCGGCAGCAGCAGCATTAGGAGGAGGCCACTCTGCTAGTTGCAGCCATAAATCCAGTTTGGCTGCCCAGTTGTTCAGCAGATCTTCAATGTGGGGTGGCAGGGTGCTGTCCAAGTATGCCACCACCTGCTGGTTCAGGTCCTGCTCCAGGACTAGCTGCTGCTGCTGGTGAGTAGTTTCTTCACTATGCGGGTGAAGAAAGCTGCTCATCAGCGACTCTAGACTTAGGCTGCTGCTGATAGAGCTGGTACTAGTCCTGCCATTCCACCCCTCCCCAGCAGCCATGGCAGTGGAAAATAAGAGAGGAGGGCCCCCCCAGTCAGACCTGCGAGAGGATGGAAGATGGTGCAGATAGGCAGCGGCCAACTGACTACATATGATGTCTCTATAGTAGTTCACTTTGTCCTCCCTCTCAGCCGGTGTAAAAAAGGCCCCTATTTTAGACCGGTAGAGAGGGTCCAACAAGGTGGAGAGCCAGAAGTCATCCCTCTGCCGAATGGTGACCATTTGGCTGTAACTACGCAAGCAAGTGATCATGCATCAGGCTATTTGTGCAAGTGACTCAGAGGGACTACCTGTCTGTCTCCATCTACTGCATACTGTCACAGTGGGTCTGGGTCCTTTGCCTCCTCTTCCTCATCACCCTGTAGCTCCTCTGGCTGTTCTGCTCCTCCTCTCCTGTCACCTATGTAGAAAAACCACCCATTTCACTACACATTGCTTTTGCTCCAATGTACTTCTCCTCCTCCAGTTCAGCCCCCACAGGGCTCATGTGGCCATGAGATCTAGGCACCACATCTCCAGTCTCCTGACTAGCCAGATTTACCAGCATGTCTTCCAGGACATGAAGCAGTGGAATGACATTGTTCATTCCATAGTCCTGGCAACTGACAAATAACGTGGCCTCCTCAAAGGGCCTGAGCAAATGGCAGGTGTTACCTATGAGCTGCCAAAGGCTGACATCGAGGTTACACAGGGGAGTACTCCTGTCCGCATGGATCATCAAGAAATTTTTTATTGCCTTTCTCTGTTCATATAATTGGTCCAACATATGGAGGGTGGAATTTCAATGGTTGGAAACGTTGCATATGTTTGGGGATGTCGTTCTGCCGCTGCAGCTCAAGGAGGGTGTGCTTTGCGGTGTATGAGTGGCTGGAGTGTATGCAAAATTCCCTGGCCATTTTTAGGATGTCTTTGGTGAAAGACTTCAGGAACAGCTTGACAACCAGATTGCACACAAGTGCCATGCAGGGCGCATGGCTTATCCCTCCTTGATGCAGCGTAGACACCATGTTCTTCTCGTTGTTGGTCACCATGGTTCCAATTTTGAGTTGTAGCGAAAAAAGCTAGGATTTGATTTATTGATGAAGGACCCGGAGCAATTCGTCCCCTGTGTGACTCAGTTCGCCCAGGCAAACCAGGTGCGGAACAGCATGACACCTCAGTGCCCTGCACTTGTGGTATGTTGGAGGGGCATTGTGAATAGTCCCTGCAGTGGAGGCTGAGGGCACAGTGGAGGATTAGGAGGGAGACGCGGACATTGTCGCAGGAACAACAGCGTGACAATGTGGAGGCGGAAGCAGCGTCACCTGGCCAAGTTGCTGGTGTGGCTGTGAAGGAACCACATTCACCCAGTGGGCCAAAAAGGACATGTGTTTTCTCTGACTGAAGTAAAAACTCGGCAAAATAGATGACCAGCACTCACTTGTCTTGCGAAAGTAGAAAAGTTTTATTGGTCACATCTGTATAATATCGGTGACGCGTTTCGGCTCAAACAGTGAGCCTTTCTCAAACAAGCAGATTGTTTGAGAAAGGCTCACTGTTTGAGGCGAAACGCGTCACCGATATTATACTGATGTGACCAATAAACCTTTTCTACTTTCGCAAGACAAGTGAGTGCTGGTCATCTATTTTGCCGTATGGATGGGCTGATTACCCTTGACACGTGCATCACGATTGTTTGATGCTGAGTGCCGGCTGATTTTCTTCTTATCGAAGTTAAAACTCCACATGCCGGCGCTGCCATGCTCTTTGGCAGACACCGACATGCTCAAGGACTGGCCCACCTTCTGTTCTGCATGTGTGTTCAGGGATGGTACAGCCTTTTTGGCAAAGAAATGACGGCTTGGGACTCTCCATCTCGGCTCAGCACAAGGCATAAGTTCTCTAAAACATGCAGAGTCCACCACTTGGAAAGGGAGGGACTGAAGCACCAGCAACTTGGACAGGAGCACATCCAGCATCTGCGCCGTTGAATGAGTACTCTCATACTGTTGTCTCTTTGCAATCGCCTCTGTGATGGATTGCTGACGGAATGACTGACGAGGAGTAGAAGGAGCAGGAGCATCAGGTCCAGCAGATGATTGGAAGGACAGGGGCTCCCTTTCGGCTGAAGTGGTGGAGCCTTGACTGCTAGAAACCGGGTATGTGCCACTGGATGATGGAGCAGTTGCTGTGGCAGGCTGGACCATCACATCGAAGCCACGGTTCTCCCCGGCCACTTTATGGTGATGCTGCATATGTTGATGCAGGCCGTGGTGCCAGCAGTGGCACCCTGGCCACGCTTCAACTTCTGCCCACAGATTTTATATATGGCCATCATCTCCTCCAGTGGCTTAACAAAAAACTGCCACACTGCCACTACTTCCCGGCCAGGTAGGCTCCTGCAAAGCAGGTGGTCTACCCTCGGACTGTTTGGCTCACGACCTCCCACTGCTGCTACCCTGCTGACTCCCGGCCATGCTAGCGATTTGCATGCTCCACCGCTGGCTTACGGGCAAGCTGCAACCCTCTTCTCCTGATGATTATGAAGCACCTTCGTAACTTGGCTCTCAAGTGCTAAGAGCTACATCATCATCATCGAGTACTGTCTGCATGTCACTGATGTCTTCCTCAATGGTCTCTGGGTCATGAGCCTGACCGTTTGCTACACCAGTTCCCATGCCACTCTCGTCATCACTTCTTGCCCGCCTAGTGGAGGAAGTGGCAGATGTCTCCTCCACATCTTGGCTTGCCAGTAGCTGCTAACGGTCTTCTCTGGCTGAGGGAACAGAAAATGACAAGGCAGGTTGAGGACATGTGAGGGAAAAGGGCCTGCTCCCAGTCCATGCCAACTAAGGGTTTTGTCTGACGAACCCCCTGACTCTTGGCTGGGGATGTCTGATGTCACTTGCGACAAAGTCGAAGATCGATTCAACTATTCAAGAACCGCTGGGTTGCTGGTAATGACACGACCACTAGCTGACACTGGGAGCTCAGGCCTCTCGAAGTGACCCCTACTGCCACGGCCCCTTACTCTGCTGTGACCTCTACCTGCACCAGAAACATTTAGGCCTCTACCACTACCCTCTGCAGGGCTTGGCACGTCTCTGTCTGACATACTGTTAGATCAAATAATAAAATGTCAGAGCAAATATTTTTTCTTTCGCCACTAATACACGGCAAACTGGGCTTTAGAATATATCAATGCACCGCTGAATGGCAATTAGGCCCTAATTTTTTTCTACTTTTACACAACACAAAAGGCTTTTCAACAGATAAGTAATAGGCAATTAATCAATTGCTGCATTTGTATGCAGGGATGCGGGGCCAGCCGCATAAAAACCCGACTGGACTCTATCCGGTATCGACAATGCTTTTCTGCGTCATATCCGGACGCAGCACGTGAGTAGCGGTACGATCTAGCGGGCCTTGTTCTGGTGCATATCGGGGCGGCACCGATACTGTGGGAAATCGGCAGCGGTAAGTCCGGGTCAAAGGGGTTATTGCGGAGTTCGGGCGTTTGTTTTTAGCACGGGTGTCATACTACCTGCGTCTCGCTACGTTCAGCGCTCCTTCTCTGGTCTCCTCAAGGCTACAGAGGAGCGCGCCAGCTCAGAATCAAGTTTCAGCGCCAGCACGCCATCTGCTGGCTCAACGTGGCATTGCAACTGCTCAGGTTCTGGTAGTAAGCTAGGACTTGTACCAGCATGCCATCTGCTGGTCAGAAGTTGTCGCTACAGCTAAGCTAGGTTTCATAGGGTCTATGTGCCAGGGTGTACCAATACGCCATCTGCTGGTAGTAAGATATTATGACAAGGTATTTCAAAAAAACAAAGGCACAAAAAAAAAAAAATATATATATATATATATATATATATATATATATATATATATATATGATATATAGGCGCGCATCAGCAACTGGTAAAAGCGTTTAATGACTGTTCAGGCGAAAATGCTTTCTGTTTCAGGATATGTCATTAGAAGATGTTTTATTTTGCAGGAAAAGGGAAAAAAATATATATAGATAGGTTGTGCGCATCAGCAGCTGGGAAAAATGTTTCATGACTGTTCATGCGAAAATATTTCTGTTTCAGGTTCTGTCATTAGAAGACATTTTCTTGGAATTTTTTTTATTTTTTGTTTTTTTAATTGAGTGTTGCAATGTCATTTTGTTCCCAGGTCATAAAATTGCTAAAGAAGTGTCTGTACTTTATCGTGTGGTTAATTGTTTTAACGCAAATCAGATGAATAGCGGCTGTCTAGATAATAGGTAAAGTGTTGTGTGGTATGCTTTCCATGGACAAGAATACATAATTTTAAGTCGGTAGAACATGTGTCTTGTTTCAGATGATTGTCAGCACATTTACATTCCAGTCTAAGGGTTCTGTTGCGAGTCTCATCCAAGCATAGGGCAGTAAACGGCGGGTAGAATCGCAATCAGCAGATTAAAAGGCAAGTTTCCAGGCTAGGATTTTTGTTAATAGTTTCCAACATGCCACAGGTTGGTTTGGGCGTACCACAGAGCGCATAATTTTGTTTTAAAGATCTGTCAGTCAGTCGCTTGGTTTGGTCTGAGTCTAGCTGGTGGTCTCAGCAGCATATGAGCAGTGAAATTGTAAGTCACTTTAATAGCGGGGAATGGGTAAAGGGAGGATAATGTGTGAAGGTAATTAATAAGTTTGATAAGCCCAGGTTGCTTTCGTCGGTCAGCAAGCAGTCAACGGACTCGCTAAAGTCTTGTCACGTCTACAGGCAATGACACGCAGGCCTGTCATGACTTCAGTCATCGTCACGTATGATCACAAGGGTGCTACACCATTCTGCAATGGAGGTCGGTTTCGGCACTGTTCCAGGTTGGTCAGATGGGGGTTGTTCAGGTCCGTGGTCTCTAAGAACTTTTAGTCACAGGTGTCTCTAGGTGCTGGGGTTCACAGAGTCAGGCAATCTGTGTTTGGTAATTAGAGGTTTCATGTTTCAGTAGAATGTCGCAAGATTCAAGTCTGGGCGATGCATCATCCTCCCGGGGTAGTATGGTGTCGCAATCCGCCAGAAAAACCAGCATATCCTGGGCTATTCCCAAGCTGATGGCTGAATTAAATAAGAAGGGTATTCCATTTCCGGCTTCGGTGCGCAAGGCGGATCTGTTTCGGCTACTGTCAGCTGACTCGCGTGAACAGTACCCAGAGTCAGTATCCAAGGCCACAATTCAGACATCTATCGCTCAACTGCATGCCACCATTAACTCTCTCGCTTCTTCCATGTCAGACGTACAAGGCAGATTGGAGTCGGTTGAAGCAAGCAACACGGCAAATCGATTAGGGTTACAAAGTACGGTAGCATCCTCTAGTTCACAGACTAGTGTAGCTGGTGGGTCTCAACTTACTCCTCCCATTGCTCCATTTCATTCCAGCCAATATTCGGCAAGACATCATTGATGGGAAGGAAGTTAATTTGGCAGCATTACTCATAGCATCCCACGAAGCGCCAGACAATAAGACAATAGTCTGTGGGGAGGTATCGGTGGTCCTCAAATCCAAAGATGTCAGGTTAAATCGCAAACTAAGTATACCAGAATTGGTTTTGGCTTTTAGCCTATATAGAGATGTGATCTGCTCTATCCATCCACTGCGTAGGGAGGAATTGGACCTATATTTATTCAAGGTTGTGGATCTGGCTTACAAATATGGCGGTTCTGCATTCTATGACTATCCCTGTTCCTTCTCAGCGAAGGCAGCAGCGGCGCTGGCTCAATTCCAACATATGGTTGATTGGTCTAATATCGATACTGAGCTTTTCTGTAGGCACTTTGTGGGCCTAAAAGCGCCGGCCTGTTCGAAATGCAACTCCTGTTCCCACACGTCAGATTGGTGTTCCCACATCAATAATTCGACACAGGCTTCGGCTGGTAGCGCAGGAATCCCAGGCGGTAAGGCTAGCCAGTCGGTTGATAAATTAGGAAGACCCATTAAATATTTGGGCAAGGGCCAAGTCTGTAATAACGTTATTTACACAGTATGTCACTATAACCAATGTAGGCTGCTCCATGTTTGTGCCATTTGTTTTAGAGCCCATCCCCGCGTTTCGTGTCCCCAGAGAAGCCTAGACCCAGCAGGACTAAGCGTGGTCAATATCAGGTTGTTTAGTTTAATGTTACATTCACATCCTGATGCAATTTGGGTTCAATTTCTGATCAACGGATTGTCCGGCGGTTTTTATACGGGTCTACTGGCCTTACCACAATCCACATATGAATGTAAGAATTTGCTGTCAGCCTCTAGGGATCCAGCGGCAGTATCTCAACTCATTGAGGCAGAATTGTCAAAGGGATACATATTCGTGCCTTTCACACATCCACCCTTCGAACAATGGAGGGTAAATCCTGTCGGTATTGTGACCGGCAAGTTCAACAATAAAAAAAGTCTAATTTATGACCTCTCAGCTCCGCATTCTTTACCAATCCCCAGCATTAATTTTCTAATCCCCTCAGAGGAATTCTCGATGAAATATTCTTCAATTGACGAGGCCATCCAGGTGATACTCTGGCTGGGTAGGGGGACTTGGCTATCAAAAGCAGACATAACCGACGCCTTCAAGTTACTCTCTATTCAGCCCGAGTTATGGCAATGGCATGGTATCAAATGGTCAGACCAATACTACTTCGTCAACAAACTTACATTCGGAGCTAAATCCAGTGCGTGGTTATTTGAACAATTCGCCCAGTTTTTACACTGGATTCTGCAAGATTTGTTTAGGGTCAATCACGTGATACATTACTTAGATGATTTTCTTTTGTTAGAGTCCCCGGGTTATATACCTAAGGATTTCCAGATGCTTCAATCAGTTTTTTCAGATCTCAATGTACCAATAACAGCTAATAAGGTAGAAGGGCCAACAACCACTATCACCTTTCTAGGTATTCAGTTAGACACGGTCAGATTAGAAGCCAGTCTTCCTCAGAACAAATTGATTAGAGTCAGAGAGGCAGTGCACGGTCTAGCCCAAGTCGGAGTAACCACGAAAGCAGGTCTACAGTCGGTTTTAGGCATGCTGAATTACTCCATGCGGATAATACCACAGGACAGGTCTTTTATTTCAAGACTACTGAAGTTGCTACCTTTGGCTCGCGAGCAAGACAGCCCTTTGATAATTTATCAAGAGGCGAGAGCAGATTTATTGATGTGGGATAGGTTCTTAGAGGGATGGAATGGTATCTCATTGTTCACGCCCGCAGTGGCTAGCAATTCGCCTATATGTGCACACTGACGCTTCCTCCTCCTGGGGTTTCACAGCAATTTGTGGTAACCAGTAGTTTGCGGATCGGTGGCCTCCTGAGGTGGTCAGCATGGAGGGGTTTTCCAGATGTTCCTCGCTGTTTGAAATTTACCCCTTAGTGGGGGCTGCTTGGGTTTGGGGACCATCATGGGAAAATCAGTCAGTTCTATTCATCACAGACAATAAGGCGGTAGTGGAAATACTCAATAAAGGAAGGTCAGGCTCTGATCAGATAATGTCTTTTGTTAGGAAGCTAGTATGGTTGTCACTTAAGTATAAATTTTGTATCAAGTGCGAGCATATTAGCGGGCAGGTTAACACAGCTGCGGATGTATTATCCAGAAGTAATATGGCACTTTTCTTTCAGATCTGTCCACAAGCAAACCGCAATCCAACCGTTGCCCCCGGATTCGAGGATTTGAGGATGGATTAGAAACATACTTGGCAACCGCCAAATCACTTATGTTCAAAGCTTTGTCCGATAGTTCCAGGCGGACATACGACAAAGCTTGGTCCCGTTTTCAGGAATTTAAGGAAACTCATCCATCAGTGGGAACGGACAATATTTCTTATATACTCGCTTTTCCCGCATTTTGCCACTCCACCC
Source organism: Bufotes viridis (assembly GCA_033119425.1). Taxonomy (NCBI): domain Eukaryota; kingdom Metazoa; phylum Chordata; class Amphibia; order Anura; family Bufonidae; genus Bufotes; species Bufotes viridis. Next base: position 178,684,574 of record CM065590.1, read on the forward strand.
TGAAACTGTCTTTTTGTAAGATCAAACTATATTTGGCAGGGATTCAATATCACATGTACTTCTTCTTTATCCCAGTCAACCATCTTTGTTTGGGACACAACCTGTTAAATTATTGCTAAGAGGGTTACAGAAAGGGACAGTAATTTATCGGCCGTCTAGACAGCCGTTCACAGGCGTCATGTTCAGATCTACATCAGACAAACTTCAGAAACACCCATTTGGTAAATTCATCAGCCTACTCATCAAGACTGCCATGTATTTAGGCTTCTATGGCTTACCCAGGCCAGGGGAATTTACTAGTGTTCCCTCCAGTAAGAATTTCCTGAAAAAAGAGCAACTCTCATGGGACGGGTCGTGTTACATTCTCACACTAACTTCTTCTAAAACCACAAGAACAGGGATGCCGATAGAGGACAAATACTTCCCTATGGGTAATAATTGGTGCCCAGTTCATACATTCAGGAAATGGTTAAAATTAGTTAGGTCTTTACACGGAGAAGTTCCCCTATTTCCGTTGGGCTTGGCGCCTTTGAGTTGTCAGGCTTTTATCAAATACATCCGTCTTTTATTGAGAGATACGGGGTAGATCCACACTCCATAACAGGTCATTCTTTCTGAATTGGTGCAGCATTGGCAGCCTCCAGACATAAGGTTCCCGCACATATTATAAAAAAACTGGTCAGGTGGAAATCATCTTGTTATGATTGATATATTCCTAATCCGCAAGTCGAAATGTCAGTTGCTTTTAAGAAACTGGTGTTGTGAAACAGATAATAAACTCTTTCATTATCCTATGAGTGTGGTTTTTGGTCCCTTTAGCCTTCCCTCCATCCAGCAGTTTCGGCCTACATCTACTGCTTAGTTAAGGGTAAGTAGGTAGGTTTCCATTCAATGAGCCGACCGGAATACAAGTAATAGGCAATTAATCAATTGCCGCATTTGTATGCAGGGAGGCGGGGCCAGCCACATAAAAACCCAACTGGACTCTGTCCAGTATCGTCGGTGCTTTTCTGCCCCTCCCTCCCAAACCCTCAAAACATTATTATCAGATAGGGTGGGCCCCTTTAGCTTTCCCTCCATCCAGCAGTTTCGGCATACATCTACTGCTTAGTTAAGGGTAAGTAGGTAGCTTTCTATTCAATGAGCCGACCAGAATACAATTGCAACGGCGAATATATCTTTATTTCGCCACTAATACACAGCAAACAGGGCTTTAGAATATATCACTGCACCTCTGAACTGCAATTAGGCCCTAATTTTATTTTCTACTTTTACACAACACAAAAGGCTTTTCAACAGATAAGTTCAATGCTGAACGGTGAATATATTCTTGTTTCGTCACTAATACACTGCAAACTGGCTTTAGAATATATCACTGCATCGCTGAACGGCAATTAGGCCCTAATTTTTTTCTACTTTTAGAAAACATAAAAGGCATTTCAACAGATATCTGTGACGGTGAAACGACCAATATATTTTTGTTTCACCACTTACACACGCCAAACTGGGCTTTAGAATATAACAGTGCACCGCTGAACAGCAATTAGGCTTTAATGTTTTTCAACTTTTACAAAACACAAAAGGCTTTTTAACAGGTAAGTGCAATGCTGAACAGCGAATATATTTTTTTTTTGCCACTAATACACGGCAAACGGGGATTTAGAATATATCACTGCTCCGCTGAACGGCAATTAGGCCCTATTGTTTTAACCTTTTACACAACACAAAAGGATATTCAACTGATAAGTACAGTGCTGAATGGCGAATATATTTTTGTTTCGCCACTAATACATGGCAAACTGTCTTTAGAATATATTACTGCACTGCTGAACGGCAATTAGGCCCTCTTTTTTTTCTATTTTTACACAACATGAAAGGCTTGTCAACAGATAAGTGCAACGTTCAACGGCGAAAATATTTTTGTTTCACCACTAATACACAGCAAATAGGGCTTTAGAATATATAACTGCACCGCAGAAGGGAAAATAAGACGTACTGTAGAAATATTTCCTTGTAATAAACCCTGTTTATGGCTGTTTCAAACAGCACATGCACCCCAATTACAAGAATGGTTTGCTGGAATGACAGAGCTGTATAATGGCAATTTGGATCTCCAGTCAGTGCACAAAGGTTTTGCCACTAATACACAGCAAACAGGGCTTTAGATCTTTTTCAACTTTTACAGAACACAAAAGGCTTTTCAACAGATAAGTGCTCCGCACAAGGACACATATATTTTTGTCTTGCCACTTATACGTGGCAAAAACGGTTTTACAACATATAACTGCACCACAGAAGGGCAAATAAGATGTACTGTAGAAATATTTCCTTGTAATAAACCCTGTAAATGGCTGTATCAAACAGCACCCCAATAACAAGGATGGTTTGCTGGAATGACAGTGCTGTATAATGACATGTCAGTGCACCAAGGTGTAATAGGGTTGTTCCTATTACCCAGTCTGTACCCTCCCCCTACTGAACCCTATTCTACATAAATGCTGTGGAAAGATTCCTCCCTATCCTTTCCCTGCACCCTTTAAATCGTTTTTTCCACCACAATCAAGTTTTTCCTATCACTGTCCCTAGTGCTTTCAGACTTCTCTCCCTGAACTAAGTAAATTGGTAAATGGCAGAATCTAAGATGTCTGACGCTATTTATAGGGTGTGACATCACAGGGCTGGCTGGCTGCTGATTGGCTGCATGCATTTTAGGAAAGAAAGTGATTCTTTACCACGAAGCGTGAGGAAATTCAGATTCGGTGCAAAATTCCTGAAATTCTGATCGAATTCCACTTTGTCAACTTTGATTCGCTCATCTCTGGGGGAAAAATAGCATTGCATGTTTGTAATGTGTGTTTTACAGTTGACAGAGGTCTTTTTTGAAGCTAAGTTTTTAACCCCAAAAAACACAGTAGGGAAAAAACTTACTGCCACCAATACTGCATTATTACCAAACTAAATTGGCAATAGCAGTATTCATTGTGTTTGTAGAAAAGGAAGAATATTTAATTGTGCTGCTATCTTCAAGATACAGAAAACACACTTGCAATTTTCTATAACCATTCCATAATTTGTTTGACTCTTTACAAAACCCATGACTTTTCATTTAGAAAAATCATCCGTTTACATTAGGCCTCATAAAAAGTCTGGAATATGAAAGGGTTCAGAAAAAACTAAACAAAACAAGGCTTTGTCCTTCCAGAACCAGAATGTGAGCTATAGAAGAACCACAGTCCTTAGTGACTTCAAAAAGGCACCACATTACCATTGAGGAGAAAGAGGATAAGATTGTGTATTGGATGGCTCACTCCTCCTCTCAGTAATAGCAGGATTATGTGGAGGTCATTTCTTAGTCTGACACCTTTCATTGAGCCTGTGGTCACCGCATTCCTCCTGCTCTTCCTGCAGCCCCAGAGAAACCGTTTAGTGGCGTTCTTTCTGTCTTCACTGCCCCTTCCTAATTGAGGGCCTTCTTTTTTCCTTAAGAAGAGGCAACAAAACCCCACCATGCTCTCTGGCATGTATCCAAGAATGTCTCCCTTTGGATGACTTGTGTAAGAACAGTCAACGTTTGGACTACCATTCGGAGAAGGTTCTGGAGGAGGCGGGGACTCCATGCATAGCTGTGTTGGTGGTAGTGCTGATGAAACTTGTTGCCATGGTGTGTCGGTAGGGGCAGTGATAGTGACAGTGGCACTCTGGGCAAATACAGAGCAGTGAGTCAGGACAGGGGACAAGGAGCCCACCATGACATTAGACAGCACATTACACCACAGCCATGTTGAAGTTCTACAGTATTAATTATTAGTCATGAGCGGGAGGTGCCATATTCGATTTCGACAAAATTCGTGAATATTCGCTAGAATATTCGTCTCATATTTGTCGAAATCGAATATTCGTCATTATTCTAGTTTTCGCGATTAATATGCGATTTAAATAATCTCATATTGCGATTTTAACTTAAAACAACTTTCCTATTAGTTTGATATCTAGAATTGGCGAAGATGACGAATAAGACGAATGTATTCGTCATATTCCTCAAAACGAAGATAACGAAATAGTCTCCATCTTCGTTTTAGCTCCATATTTGTCAACTTCGCTAATTCTAGCAATCAAATAGAAAAGTTGACTAGAGACAGCTAAGTATTAATTCGCTATGCGATATTACTTTGCTTTTTAAAAAAAAAAATAGAATAATTATAATACTTGATTATTATAATTATTCTATTTATTTTAAAAAAAGCTAAGTAATATAATCGCATAGCGAATTAAACACAGCTGTCTCTATAGTCAACTTTCCTATTTGATTGCTAGAATTAGCAAAGTTGACGAATATGGAGCTAAAACGAAGATGGAGAATATTTCATTACCTTCGTTTTGAGGAATATGACGAATACATTCGTCATATTCATCATTTTCGCTAATTCTACCAAGCCAACCATGGTAAACCAGGTCTAAGTTGAAATTTCAATGCAATTATTTCATGTTATATTAATCGCATTGCGATTTTAACTTAGAGCTGTGTTTCTAATGGGTCAGCTTGCTAGAATTAACGAAGTTAACGAATATGGAATATAGCAGTGCTAAGTTGAAATCGCAATGCGATTAATATAACTTGAAGTAATCGCATTGCGATTTCAACTTAGCACTGCTATATTCCATATTCGTTAACTTTGTTAATTCCAGCAAGCTGACCCATTAGAAACACAGCTCTAAGTTGAAATCGCAATGCGATTACTTCAAGTTATATTAATCCTATTGCGATTTCAACTTAATTCTCAACTTAATGTACATCCGACTGTACATTCTAGTATGGAGGCGTTCCCATGGTGATGGAGACGCTCCATGAGCATGGAAGTCGGCAGAAGCGGCAACGGGCACTGACTGGAGCAGCCAGGAAGCCAGGAATCCTCAGGACAGGTAAGAACTACTTTTGGGAAGTGGGAAAGAAAAAAATATAACAATAAAAAAACGAATATTCGAAATAGCGAATTTATAGCGCTATATTCGAAATATTCGAGAATTAGGGAAATGACGATATTCGCTAAAAAAATTCGCTATTCGAATATTTGCGCTTAACACTATTAATTATAGCTACAAGGGGTGTATTGCAGTACATTAGGCAGCATCACTGGACCAAAAATTGAACTAGACAGCATTCTTGATCAGAACAAGTCTGTCCTCCTGCTCTTTGACTCCATTGTGCAGCCAGCCCGCATCCCCAAAAAGTATATTGTCCTTTTCATGATCATTGGCTTCATCTTCTCCTGCTCAGACACCGCCTCCTTGTCTTCCACTCCATCTTAAGACATCTATAACAGAATGTGTGGCAATGAGAAAAATATTCAGTACCTGCAATTAGCTAATGTGCAAACTGCAGTTGCAGGTGGTTCTGTTGCTGCTGTACCACCTAGTTTTGGTAAATGTAGCGCACTTCCACGCCTTCGCCTAAATTAAATTTTTCTAGGGTGTGGCTCAGGCAGTGTGCTTGCATTCCTGGCCAGGGAAGTAACTACTGCTATATACCTAAATTAAATTTTTCTGTGCTCTCGTCCGGCCAGTGTGCTGGGACTTGGCGTGTGCATGTCCTATAAGGGTACTTTCACACTTGCGGCAGGACGGATCCGGCAGGCTATTCATGAAGGCCAGAGATCGCCGGACTAAAAGTCCTGCACGTCCGACTTTTCAGTCCGGCGATCTTTGCCGTGCGCTGCCGTGCTGCCCCGTAGCTCCGCCCCCCACCCCATTATAGTCAATGGGGACGGAGCGGCAGCACGGCAGTGCACGGGCACTTGCGGCAGGACGGATCCGGCAGGCTGAATAGCCTGCCGGATCCGTCCTGCCGCAAGTGTGAAAGTACCGTAAGCAGGCATAATTTTTGAATGCTTGCTCCCCCAACAAGCCACAGTTTTTTCCCATAAAACCATATGTATTTAAACGTCATCTCCAAATTTTGAAAGCTTTGTAAATAAAAACATAACATGTGTGATGGTGCAGTGTGTTTTTAACACCTTCTATCGCGGGACAGTTTTCACCTTCCTGCCCAGGTCATTTTTTGCAAATCTGTCATGTGTCATTTTATGTGGTAAAAACTTTGGAACACTTTTACTTATCCAAGCCATTCTGAGACTGTTTTCTCGTGACACATTGTACTTCATGACCGTCATAAATTTGAGTCTATATATTTCACCTTAATTTATGAAAAAAATCAAAATTTTCAAAAATTGGGAGACATTCCCAATTTTCAAAATTTTAATTTCTCTGCTTTTAAAGCAGAAAGGGGTACCTCATAAAATATTTATTACTTAACATTCCCCATATTTCTAAATTATATTGGCATCATTTTGAAAATGTCATTTTATTTTTTAGGATGTTAGAAGGCTTAGAATTTTAGAAGCAATTTCCAAAACCCACTTTTTGAGGACCAGTCCAGTTATGAAGTCACTTTGTGGGGCTTACATAAAAGGAACCACCCATAAATGACCATATTTTAGAAATCACACCCCTCAATTTATGCAAAACTGATTTACAAATGGAGATAGAATTTCCAAATAAAGTTTTTCGAAGATGTGCCATTTTAATCCATTATTTTCCATAACATATCCGAGGTTAACAGCCAAACAAAACTTAACATTTATTACTCTGAATTTACAGTTTATTGAAACACCCCACATGTGATAGTAAACTGCTGTATTAGTACACGGCAGGGCGTAGAAGAAAGAAGAACCATATGGTTTTTGGAAGGCACATTTTGCTGGACTAGTAGAACCTCCCAAAAAGTGACCCGATTCTGGAAACTATGGGATACGGTAACAGTTTTTTTTTTATCTATCTATAGTATGCTTTTTGTGAGGCAAGGTAACAAAAAAATGACTGTTCTGGCACAGTTTTTATTTATTTATTTTTTACAGTGTTCTGACAGGGTATCTGACTGGGTAGATTATGTGAAATATTAATAGAGTAATTGGTTATAGACATGGTGATAATATGTATGTTTTTTAAAAACCTTTTTTTAACTTTATTTTTGTTCCACTCTGGGACTTTAACTTTTGGGGGTCTGATCCCCTCTGCAATGCATTTCAATACATCTGAAATACATTATCAGTTGCCTAGGAGACCCTGCCAGGGGCTTCCATAGAAGGCAGGTCCTGATGCCTCTGCAACCCTAACTGTCCGTAAACACCTTCTATGCCACTGTCAGCACTGACCGTGGCATATAAAGTGTTAATCCACCGGCATTGGCTTTTATAGCTATCAGTGACTGACGGGCACCTACACTGCTCTGGTGCCCGCCCAATCAGCATGACATAGTAGTATGTCAAATTAATATGACGTACTATTTTATTATATGTCGGAAAGGGGTTAAACATGCTGTTTTTTAATGCCATCAAACAGGCATTTACCCATAGCTATGTATGTCAGTGTCACTCTGACATTATTTGCTTTTCTTTAGGGAGAAGGGAAGGGGAATAGAAAAAACAAGTTCATAAAAAATCCTGAGTCCTAAGAGACTAGAGGGTTTATATATATCAAATCAGGCAAGAACCCCTGTGTGCCACCATGCCCCTGATGCCATCACCGGCCCCAATAAGTGTATGGGTTACTCTTTCTTTTGAATAAATCTCCGACTTGGCTGTCATGAGCTAATTTGCATACTTTTTTCATGGAGTGTTGCTCTATACACCAGCAAACACAAAATAATTTTTTAACCACTTCACACATTTGGACATAACTGTACATCCAAATCGAATGTAACTTATCGCATTTGGACATACGGTCACGTCCAATCTGCTTACCGGGTCTGTGACACTATAAAGTGTCCTAACCCCGGAGTCTCCGCTCTCCCCGAGAACAGAGACACCAGAGAGGCAAGCTAGAGACAAATCATAGTGGTCCCTTGTCGGCAAGTACTCCGATTGTTTAGTCTCTGTAGACTAACCAATCGGAGTGCTTCAGTGTGAAAATGCTGGTTTCAGAAATCAGGTAAGAACCCCTGTGTGCCACCATGCCTCTGATGACATCATTGGCCCCATTGGCCCCGAGATGTCGCCATTGTCCCCCAGATCTTCTCTGTGCCCAGTGTGATGGCAGTGGCTCAGCAATAGAGCCGCTGCCATTAGCAGAGAGTCTTAGCTGTAACTTACAGCTGACTCTCTGCTGCAATGGCCAAAATTGGTGCTGGCATTGATCTTGGCTGTTTCACCCCTTAGTGACCAGCCTGTTTTGGGCTTACTGACCAAGCTTTTTTTGTCCTTTTTTCATCATCGCATTCCAAGAGCTATAACTTTTTTATTTTCCATCTATATAGCTTTATGAGGGCTTGTTTTCTGCAGGACAAGTTGTAGTTTTTAATAGCGCCATTTTGGGGTACACATAACTTTCTGATTGACTTTTATTAACTCTTTCTGGGAGGGAGATGGATAAAACAGCAATACTGCCACTGCGTTTTTAAGTTATAAATTTTACGGCGTTAATTTTTTGGTATAAATACCATAATATCTTTATTGTCTGGGTCAGTACAATTACAGTGATACCAAATACATATAGTTTTTTATGTGTTACAATTTTTTTTGCAATAAAACCCCTTTTTTAAAAGAAAAAAATGTTTTTGCATTGCCGCTTCCCATGGCCCATAGCTTTTTTATTTTTCTTTCTATGGAGTTGTGTGAGAGCTTGATTTTTGCGGGATGAATTGTATTTGTCATTGGTATCGCTTTGTAGTTAATGGCACTATTTGATTGCTTGTTATTAAAAATTTTTGATGACAACTAAGAATAAATTAGCAATTCTGTCTTTTTTATTTTTTTTGGTGTTCACCGTAGGGGATAATTTCCGTGATATTTATGTATTCAGGGTCATTGCGGACGTGGCAATACAAAACATATGGGGGAGATTTTTTTTTTTGCAATTTTTTTCATTGAAAAGAGCATTTTCAATAGAAATAAAAAAGCATAATTGTTTTTATGGAATTTTTTATTTAATACATGTTTTTTATCTTTTTTTTACCAATTAATAGTCCCATAAGGGGACTATAACAGACAGTATTTTGATTAATTTTAAAATGCAATACTATCCCTACAGTACATTGCATTTTAATGGCAATGCTATTCCAACATTGACCAGCAGGCTGTGCCAGAGAGGCGCAGCCTTCTGGAGATTACTGAAGGCTGGTCTGGGGCCTACATCAGACCCCTGCCAGCCTTCACACACATCGGCACCCCGCGATCGCATTTGGGGGTGCTGATAGGGTGCCGGTCCAGGTTGTTAGAGTAGGGCCGCAGCTCTTGTGTGAGAGCCGGGTCCCCCGCTGCATGGGTACCCATGCAACGCTTAGACTGGGCTACCGTAAAAAGGAATATGGGTGGTCACTATGGGGTTAACCTCATGGATACCTTAGTCAGTAACCACCTGAGGTATTCATGGGGTTAAGAAAAGGAGCGCCCTTTCTCTTCCATTGGGCCACTGCTGCTGCGATAGCAGCGGCCTGATGTGCAACATGGCAATCGGACACCTTACAAAGGCATCCTTGCTTGCCATGTATCTAAATTTTATCAGACCCTGAAGGTCTGATCAGGCTTATTGTCAGTGTAAATCTGACAATACAGTGCATTGCAATAGATGACTACTGCAATGCACTGTATAGCCATCAGGCCCACTGGATCTTCAAGATCCAAATAGGTCTTGATATAAAAGTGTAAAAAAAAGTAAAAATAAATAAAGAAAAAAGAAAAATTAATTAAAAAAGAAAAAAATAATTAAAAACTACACATAATTTGTATTGCCGCGTCCATACTGACCTGATCTATAAAATTATTATGTTACTAATCCGTCACTATGAAAAAATCTTAAAAACAACTGCAAAATTGCTGTTCTTGTCACCTCACCTCCACAAAAAATAAATAACAGGTGATCAAAAAGACATATGTACCCCAAAATGACACCAATGAAAATTGCAGATCGTCCTGCAAAAAACAAGCCATCACACAGCCACATTGGTGAAAAAACAAACATGTTATGGATGTTAGTATATGGTGATGCAAAATATCATTTATTTTAAACACAAAAGTGATTTTATGTTGAAAAAGTAGTAAAACATAAAAAAACTATATAAATTTGGTATCCCCGTAACCATATCTTCTCACAGAATAAAATTATTATATTATATTTTTCACATATAATGGTATAAAAAGTAATCAAAAATAAATATGTACCCCAAAATGATACCAATAAAAACTACAGCCCGTCCCACAAAAAACAAGCCCTCACACAGCTACATTGGTGAAAAAATAAAAACATTGTGGCCCCTAAAAGCTATTTCAGCAAATTGCATTTTAGAAAATCCCAATGCTGCTCCATCCTTTCTGAATGCTGCTGTGCCCTCCAAACAGCGGTTTTAACAACCACATATATGGTGTTGCCATATTCAGGAAAAAATGCTAATCAAATTGTAGAGTGCATTTTCTCCTGTTACACCTTGTGAAAATGAAAAAATTGGGTCTAAAGCAACATTATATTGGAAATAAAAGTTAATTTTTCATTTTCACAGCCATGTGTGTCTAAACTCTATGAAACCCTTGTAGGGTCAAAGCATTCACTTCACCTCTAGATTTATTCCTTGAGGGGTGTAGTTTCAAAAATAGGGTCACTTTTTGAGGTTTTCTTTCTAGGGGTAACTCAGGGTCTCTTTAAATGTGACATGGCACCTGAAAACTAGTCCAACAAAATCTGGCACCCCTTTCCTTCTGTGCTCTGCCATGTGCTCATACAGCAGTTTATGACCACATATGCGGTGTTTCTGTAAACTGCAGAATGAGGGTAATAAATATTGAGGTTTGTTTGGCTGTTAACCCTTGCTGTATTACAGGAAAAATTGATTAAAGTGGAAAATCAACACAAAAATGTTTTTTAATTTTTTTATGCATAAAGGTAAAACATATCAACTCAACTTCACCACTAACATGAGGTATGATGTGTCACAAGAAAATAGTTTCAGAATGGGTAATGGGTAAGTAAAAGTGTTCAAAAATTAATACCAGGTAAACTGACACATCCGATTTGACAAATGGGACTCTGGAATTTGGTCCAAACTGGCTGTTGCTTGAAGGGGTTAACAACACAGAAGTTGTACTGTATGCAATGCATTTTATTGTTTGTAAAGTTAGTATCAGACATGGCATTTTCGTACTTGACAGCGCTGTAAAATGAGGCATTAGATATTACACTGATACTGACAAAATTGTTATAATTGGATAATGCTTATCATTTCATTAGGAAAATAAGATCCTGTAAGACTAAGATCCTGAAACTTTGCTACCACCCATTTTATCTTTAGCTCACTTTTAGAGTGTTATGAAAGAATGAATAATGTGGTGGTAGGGTAAAATCATTTTCGGACCCATAAGCCTTTGTTCTAAGTTATACAGCATAAGGCTAAATGCACACGACAGTTGTTTTTCTCGGCTTCCGTTTCAGTTTTTTTTGCGGATAGGACAGGAACCCATTCATTTCAATGGGTCAGCAAAAAAATGCTGACCGTTCATCCGTTTGTGTTCCGTGTCTGTTGTCCGTGTTTCCCTTCAGCAAAAAAAGTAGTGCATGTCCTACTTTTTTCTCATTTGCGGACGAGGATAGGCATTTATTACAGGGGATCTGTGAAAACAAAGGAATCCTCCAAAAAAAACTGATGGACCATCAGTTTTTTTTGCTGATCCCTATTTGCGGACAGCAAAAAAACACTGTCGTGTGCATATAGCCTAATACCTTTGTTTTTCCAGCGTCATTGTATGGAAATCCATTTTACAAAAAAAATTGTACTTCCGGACAGAATTAAGCATGGGAGATACAATATTTATTTTAAGTTATGATACATCTGAGAAGCTCAGAGAGTTTAAACTATTTTAATACTTGGGAGAATTTGCATTTCACTTGACATTTAAATGAGTTATGCCTGTGAAATGACTTGTATAAATATTTAGAAGAGATGCATTTTTAAAAAATAAGTAAGAACAGGTGGTGAACTAATCATTATGTTAGTAAACATACTTGGTTGTTATCTTTATTTTTTGCTATGTACAGTATTAGCTATAAATATAATGGCATAATTACCGATTTAACATTTGCTATTTTGGAAAACTCTCTGTACCAATACCAATAATTTGCCTCTCTTTGATCCAGTGCCACTTGCATTGGCACAATTAGCATACGATGCTGACATCAGGTGTATCGGCGCTTTTCTTCCTTCAGTACTAATGTGCTTCCTAGTCCTTCTTCTATGGATACAGCACTTTGTTTTAGAATCCCTAGAGCTTCCAGATGATGTCATTAGAGAGGAGGTTATTAAATCAAGTATTCATTTATACGAGGATGTAACCCTGCATAGTAGGAGAAATGCTTGGTTTTGTTGCCATCTCTTGCTACGAATCTTACCAACATTTAATATTTCTGATTTCTTTTAATTTGGTCAGTTTCTGGTACTGTTGATCCTATTTAGGTCTCCTGCGTATTTAGTTAAGATAAAAATAGGGTTCCATTAAAATCAAGTGTCTAAACAGTTGCCTCAGGAGTACTGTTATTAAGCTTTTCAAATCAAAACACACTAATTAAAGCAATAAATAAATTAAAAGCACAGGACCACCAGCAACACTTTGGTATTGACAGTAACCTTTTGTGGGCACACAAGAGCTTGGTGTCTCACTGATGGGAGAACCTAGTGATAATTGCTAAACAGCTGTCTCCACTCTTTTGGGTGCTACCTACAGTTGTGTTCAAAATTATTCAACCCCCACTGAAATTGAGTGTTTTGGCCAGTTTGACATTGATTTTGATCATTTCAGTCATCTTGTTTACAATTAAATCAAAGAGGCACTTGTAAGTCAGACAAATATAACATAACATTTATAATGAAATAACCACAAATGTATTTTCTGTGCTCACATCATTATCAGTTTTATTCAACCCCCAAGTGACATTCAATCTTAGTACTTAGTACAACATCCTTTTCCAGTTATAACAGCTTTTAAACGTGAAGCATAGCTTGACACAAGTGTCTTGCAGCGATCTACAGGTATCTTTGCCCATTCTTCATGGGCAAAAGCCTCCAGTTCAGTCACATTCTTAGGCTTGCGCGCTGCAACTGCTTTCTTTAAGTCCCACCAGATGTTCTCAATCAGATTTAAGTCTGGTGACTGCGATGGCCACTTCAAAATGTTCCAGTCTTTAATCTGTACCATGCTCTAGTGGACTTGGAGGTATGCTTGGGATCATTGTCCTGTTGAAAGGTCCAACGTCTCCCAAGCCTCAGGTTTGTGACGGACTGCATCACATTTTCATCCAATATCTCCTGGTACTGAAGAGAATTCATGGTACCTTGCACACGCTGAAGCTTCCCTGTACCTGTAGAAGCAAAACAGCCCCAAAGCATTATTGACCCCCCGCCATGCTTCACAGTAGGCAAGGTGTTCTTTTCTTCATAGGCCTCCTCCAAACATAGCGTTGATCCATGGGCCCAAACAGTTCTAATTTTGTTTCATCAGTCCACAAAACACTATCCCAAAACTTTTGTGGTTTGTCCACATGACTTTTGGCATACTGCAATCGACTCTTCTTATTTTTTGGAGACAGCAAGGGGGTGCGCCTGGGAGTTCTGGCATGGAGGCCTTCATTACGCAGTGTGCGCCTTATTGTCTGAGCTGAAACTTCAGTACCCGCATCTGACAAATCTTTTTTCAGTTCCTCAGCAGTCACACGGGGACTTTTCTCCACTTTGCGCTTAAGGTAGCGCACAGCAGTCGAAGTTAGCATCTTCTTTCTGCCACGACGAGATAGCGTTTCAACAGTGCCCTTTGCCTTGAATTTGCGAATGATGCTTCCTATGGTGTCTCTTGGTATGTTTAACATCTTTGCAATCTTCTTATAGCCATTGCCCTTCCTGTGAAGAGAAATCACCTCTTCTCTTGTCTTCCTGGACCATTCTCTTGACTTCACCATGTTTGTAAACACACCAGTAAATGTATAGAAGGAGCTGAGCATCACAGTCATTTTAAATCTGCCGAATTGGTGCTTATTATGCTTGATTGCTGCTCCTTGACATCCACAGGTGTTTTCAATACCTGATCGAAAACACTGGAATGAACCTCTGTTCTTAAGAGTGGTAGTCTTTAAGGGGTTGAATAATTGTGTCAATGAAGAAATCACAAAAAAACCCATTTAATACTGTATTACAAAAACAATTGATGTCATTTTAGTTGCATTTGGTTCTTTAAAAAGTCCTTGTAAGATTTCATTCTGAACACAATTACAAATGTACACTAAATTCCCTAAAACCCTTTACAGCATTGGGGGTTGAATAATTTTGAACACAACTGTATTAACAAAAAGCATATATCAATCCCATAGCACATACACATATGTGCTTTCCCTTTAATTCTACAGGAAAAATCGTGATTTATTTTAAATATATGAGTAAAAACATTTTCTTTGAGTGTAAAACAACAGTCAAAGTTAATATAAATTAAACTAATGCATTTGTTATGCAATTGTAACTATAATAAGGTCATTTTAATGAACTTTATTTTCTTAAACATAGAAAAAAGCAGATAAATTTAACACCATGCACTTAATTTACTTTCCCAATAATTTGCTAAATTTTAGTTTTATACATTGCTTTATGCATCACATTTCACTAAAAGCATATTTACATGAAACTTCTGTTCCAGTTCAACTAAATTCACAAGGAACATGCCGGATTATAAAAATACATGTAAAGATTACAATAAAAGAGGCTCTATCAAATTAGTCATTAGGTTTCTGTATTAAGGACAAATGATCCTTTTGATATGGAAAAGCAATATGTTACCATAGAAACACTGTACGTATGCTGTAAAAGTTGCAATTATCAAACAGTTTAATTTAAAATAAGCTATTTGTATATATTTTTTAAAATTTTAAAATTAGTTACCACTATTGCCTTGTATCACTAGGCTCCTTGATTTTATTCCAGTTTATGGAAATATCTGTTTGGCATTTGAATGTTCTTCATGTTCATGGGTTTCCTCCAGGGGCTATGGTTTCCTCCAAAAATGTACAGATTAGGTTAGAGGGATTGTCAATTTTAAATACATATGCATGTAAAATTCTACTCTCATACTGTTCTTATACCAGTGCAGTAGGACCTTGTCTGCAACAGTATGCTCTATAGATTAGCCCTGTGTAATGCACAGATGGACTAACTGAAATTGACTAAGTATAGCCCCAGTCGTAGGACCCCAGGCATTTAGTTAGCAGCAAGGTAACATGACATCTGTGGACTAACTGAAAAGAAACCAAAACACACTTAAATGTACAAGGACGTGAATACGTCTCAAGAAAATCTCACAAAACCACCTGAATAGACGTATAAAATAAAAATAATAAACTATATTTTTATTTCAAGTTCAAGGGTTAAAACGACAAAAATATCCCTTCAGGTATTCAGAGTATGTGGTCCATGGAGAGGGGATCTAACATATAATCCATCCACCTCCACTCACTCTGAAAAAAAGGTATGGGTGTATCATTACCCGTAGACTCTGTGCCAGGGATCGTGACCCTATGGTGGTAGCAGCAGAGGGGTCTCTATCAGAAAAGGGACCGCCAATGTGGCTATCAAGGAAAATTGTTCCCTGACTCCCTAAGAAAACTAGCTCCCCTCCTGTAGCTAGCCTGGTATCACCTTGACACAGAGTACGCTAGTAACACCTCTGGCCGGTAAGAGACATGTACCGCAGTAAAGCGGCTACCGTCCCTCAACTATAGTGTGCCGAACTGCAAAGATGTACGCTCAACGCGTTTCCACAGGGCTAGCACTTTGCCCTGGAATCCTCAGGAGCTAACCAATCATTCAAACATGCACTCCGGTCTGCTTGACAACACTTTCAACAGAGCGAGTCCCGAACACCTTTTGCGTGAACGGGCACCGGCACTATGACGGCCGTACACGGCGGCCCGACATCCGGGTATATAAGCCTATAACCCCGCCCGTAGGAGCTGACGTGTTAGATGGGGGGCGTGAAGAACCCGCAGGTAGGAAACCTCCTACCGCTGTCCCAGCGCCTCCCATACCTGATACTTTAAATCGCACCCACGGATCACACTAGTTGCGGTACCGCAATCACAGGGGGAAACCCAATATCCGCGGCCTCAAACTGTGCAGCTATAAGCCCAGACAATTGTGCAATAAACCAAGGGAGTACCGAGTATCACAACACTCTCCCATACATAGATAGATCAGGGAGAGCGTGAGTGTCCAAAAAACCTAATCAGAGAGCACCGTCACTGAAAGTGTCGAGATAAGTCGTACGTGTGCAAAAGGACTAACTGAGACATAGCGATATGGAATAGAATGTCTAATCAGCGGACCATAGATCACGATGTGTGGACATGTATACACTCAAGCCTCCATCAAACTAACCGTACCGTATCAATGATGGGTGTATCAGTGGTGTGAACAGGTGTCAAAGATCGCCATCCCTAGTAGGGTAAGTAAAAGGGAAAAGGCAGACACCCTGATCCCAGTAAGAGATATCATGAAGAACAGGTCAGATACTAAGAACGGTATGGGATATGACGGGGCAAATCCAGAGGTAACACACACTATTAGCACATCAACAGACGTCCTAAACTGCTGGGCAAAGAAGGGGAAGGGGGACAGCCAAAGAACCTGGTCGCTGACATATAGAGATACCCAAAAGAACTGAACCCTTGCAAAAGGAGTTACACCATGTACGATAAAATATCTCTCAATTTTATTATTATAAAGTAGCACATAACATACGGGAAAAGCAAAACACTGAAGTGCCTGTCGCAGCAGGCCACAACCCGGAAGACAAAGTCCACGCACAACCCGAATATGTAGACATATGGGAAATGATAATCCTACATACACAAAATGGGTATGAACAAGTTGAAACATACAGGGATGTAATCCCCACACGGAAAACTCACATAAATGTCTAACCAAGTGGTCAGAAAAAAACCCTACTAGAGAGGGTGGGATATAATACCAAACCTAACCCAAGCAATCAAATGGTGCAATGTAGATAGTAAAATATATTACCCATTATCTTATCCGGGACGAGCGTGGACACCAGAAACCTCGACGCGCGTTTCACCCCTCACAGGCTTCGTCAGGAGGATGTTTAATTTGTCTAGGCTACCGTCTTATATACCCTAAGCACACCCATAGCCCAATCAGAAATGCGCATCATCGCCCTGATTAGCGCGGCAGGCATCATGCCCGCGCATCCCCCCGCCATCCCGCGCCGGACGCCGGACTCAGTCGCGCAGCTAGATGACGTGGCCAGCGTCACCGCTACGTATACAGACTGAGCCGGCGTCCGGTCGTCAAGACGACCGGGTACACGGAGCGCGTCATAATGTACGCCGCACCAGCGCACAAGCGAGATGCGCAGCATCACAAAATACAGCGGGCTATTATGTGCAATGGGATACCGTACACAAATGTAGATGCGATACATCATAGCCACATTTGTGTAAAGATCATCGAGGGGGCGCTGTATCCACGCTCCTCACGGATATATCAGGCTGTTATGTCTAAAGGGGCGTAATCACATAAATAACATACCATAAATAATATATAAATATATAAATGAAGAACCTCATACACATAATTATATATAGATGGAAATAGGAAGAAACATTAAAAAGATTTAATAATAAAGTGACTTGTGCAAGTGATAAATAAATTAAAAGATAAAAATTTTTTTTATAATAATAATCAGTTCATATCACATAATGCGCATAAGAAACAAAGTGCTAATCCACAAGTGTAAGACCCCCACATAGGAGGGAAATAGAAAAAAACGTGTAAATATAAATGCATTTTATAAAGTAAGTGAATAACAAAACACAAAACGAAAATATAAAAGAATATAAAATAAAAAATATAAAATAAAAAATAAAAATATAATATAAATAAAGAATATATTGAAAAAATATATATAACTAATTAATATGATCAATAATAAATCCGAACAAAGTGAAGAAAAAGAAATAAACCCATAGTGCAAGTATTAGATGGTCACGTAATGGACCAGCGTGAAAAAAAAAAAAAAATTTTTTTTTAATTAATAATAAAGTTCTTCCCAGGCCGACGTCCAGTCCGTAAATACAGCCGCATCAACATTGTGAAATCTCCGGTATCCCCCAAAGAGCAGACGGAACATCACTAGAACTAAATAGAAATACAGATTAACAACATATACAGATGATTATAAAAACAACAAACGCTTCATAAAAAAGGCCTAAAACTCACTGCTTCATTAAGTCCAATAGGGATCTCACTCTTAAGCAGAACTATCCACTTTGTTTCCCTTTGTAATAAGAGTTTCTTGATATCTCCTCTTCTGGCACCCATTAACACTTTATCAATACCCATCACCCTCAGACCTCTAGGGTCTGATGCATGTCTTTCTTTAAAGTGTAGGGCAATGGGTTGTTGTTTCTTGAGTTCCTCCTCCCTCATGGTACCTGTCAGGCGGATCTTACTAGTATGTTCCAAAATCCTCACCCTCAGTTCACGGGTGGTCATGCCCACATACAGCAAGCCACAGGGGCACTCAGCAAGGTAAATAACCCCCGTGGTTCTACATGTAATGTGGTGTGTGACCCGATAGGAGAGAGAGCCATTAGAATCATGAAATTCACCCCCCCTCCTGATAAACTTGCATGCCTGACAACTGCCACAGGGAAAAGAACCCCATTTGGGGCCACGTGAACCAAACAGGCCGCTAGAAGGTGGGGGAACATAATGGCTCCGAGTAAGAATATCTCTCAGGCTCTTGGCCCGTTTCCAAGTGATCAGTGGGTAATCGGAAAGTGACCGTCTAAGGTCACTGTCAGATAAAAGTATGGGCCAATGTTTAGTCATAATAGCTCTAATGGATCGCCATTGAGCATTAAACGGTGTTATGAACCTACATTGGATATCATCCTGCCTTACATTTGGTTTTGTCAGAAGGGTATCCCTGGGGGATGATTTAGCCCGCTGGTACCCCCTCTTAATAACCTGATGCCCATATCCTCTTGCTAGAAATCTCTCTTTTAGATTCCTAGATTGGATCTCGAACGTTCGGTCACTGGAGCAGATCCGGCGCAGTCGCAAAAACTGACTAGTAGGGATCGCTTTAATAGTCTGAGGGTAATGGGACGATTCTGCATGTAATACGGAATTCGTCGCAGTTGACTTTCTAAAGAGGTCCGTGGAGACCGTGCCATCGGCCTCCCGTTGGAGAGTAATATCTAAAAAATCAATATGATCATGGCTATACTTCCAAGTCAGTCTGATATTTTGATCATTGGCGTTAAGCTGTTGGAGAAAAAGGCAAAGTGTCTCCTCAGACCCCTGCCACACAAACAGTACATCGTCGATATACCGCGACCACGAGACCACCGAGCTATAAAGATCCAAATGTTGGACGACCTCCCGCTCCCACAGTTTTTAAAATTTAAAAATTAGTTACCACTATTGCCTTGTATCACTAGAACCTGGTCGCTGACATATAGACCCAGAGAGTCAACCATCTGAGACAGGTGCCCCACTTAGAACCTGTCTCTATAAATGGGCATGCCCATGAAACGTACCCTGTTGAGACCCCAGGGCACGTCACGAACAGATGAAAAAACCCATCCTATCAAATAGGACAAATATTATAAAAAGCAGGCATATGAAATCATGTTATTGTGACCTTTAGGTTGAATAGTTTGTAGATAGAAAATCCATCTTGCCTCCTTCTGAAGCAGCAAAGTATCCACATCACCACCACGTACTGAGCCCTTTATGGTATCAATTCCCTGGACCCTAAGTCCAGCTGGGTCACCCGCGTGTTTCTCACACACATGTCGTGCCAGTGATGTGTCGCTGGAGTTACGTATATCGGACAGATGTTCTCCAATACGTCGTCTAAGTTCACGTTTCGTCTTACCGTATGCTCTATAGATTAGTCCTGTGTAATGCACAGATAGACTAACTGAAATTGACTAAGTATAGCCCCAGTCGTGGGACCCCAGGCATTTAGTTAGCAGCAAGGTAACATGACATCTGTGGACTAACTGAAAAGAAATACTAACATAATAATAATAGTAATTATTATTATTATTTTAGCTTCTTTACTATGTGTGTATGTCCTTGTAACTATCTGTCTCATTTTAATTGTCAGTAAAATAAATTAGTTGTCCGAGATTAGAGATAAGCGAAGTTTTCAAAAAATTAATTTGGCTGCTTCGCCGAAGTCCTAAAAGAAATTTGATTTGTGATAGGGAATGGCGATCACGCAGCCCCTGTCATTAAAACCCATCAGATGCCGCATTGAACTCTAATCGCTTCATCTGACAATCCCATCTTCATGATCATATTTAATTAGTTTACCCTAATGCCCTAGATCATTTTTGTAATTATATTTCATTATCTAAAATTCACCCATTCAAAGATATCCCCTTCCCTCTTACCCTATTGTTGACACTGGTATTCCCATAGATACGGCCACTGCTCCACAGCCGCATCTATGGCCCGTGCTTGCGCAGACTGGACAGTATTTTCACCCAGGCGGACGGTCTTTTACTCAGGAGCGCGCACGGAGAGAGCGGGGAGAGGCGGAGCTTAGCACAGAGGGGGAGGCGCTTATCTTAGCGCCAGCATCACTGACAGGACAGAGGAATAAGATGCAGTGTAAGTGCCTGCTGCACTATACCACCAACACAAGAAGGATTGGGCTGATGCAGACATGTGGGGGGCTGATGCAGACATGTGGGGGGCTGATAGAGGCACTGGGGGGCTGATGCAGGCATATGGGGGGCTGATGAAGGCACTGGGGGGCTGATACAGGCATATGGCGGGGCTGATGGAGGCACTGGGGGGCTGATGCAGGCATATGGTGGGGCTAAAGGAGGCACTGGGGGGCTGATGGAGGCGTATAGGGTGCTGATGGAGGCGTTTGTGCGGCTGACGAAGACTTATGGGGTGCTGATGCAGGCGTATGGGGTGCTGATGCAGGCGTATGGGGGCTGATGGAGGCATATGGGGTGCTGATGGGGGCATATGGGGAGGGCTGATGGAGGCATATGGGGTGCTGATACAGGCATGTGGGGGGGCTGATGCAGGCATGTGGGGGGCTGATACAGGCATATTGGGGGCTGAAGGAGGCACTGGGGGCTGATGGAGGCATATGGGGTGCTGATGCAGGCGTATGGGGGGCTGATGGAGGCATATGGTGTGCTGATGGAGGCGCATGGGGGGCTGAAGGAGGCACTGGGGGGCTGATGGAGGAATATGGGGGACTGATGGAGGCACTGGGGGGCTGATGGAGGCATATGGGGTGCTGATGCAGGCATATGGGGGGCTGATAGAGGCGTATGGGGTGCTTATGCAGGCATATGGGGGGCTGAAGGAGGCACTGGGGGGCTGATGGAGGCATATGGGGGGGCTGAAGGAGGCACTGGGGGGCTGATGGAGGAATATGGGGGACTGATGCATACGCATGGGGGGCTGATGCAGGCTGATGGGGGTGTTGATGCAGGTGTCTGGGGGGCTGGCATATGGGGGGCTGATGGAGGTATATGGGGTTCTGATGGAGGCATGATGTAGCAGAGCTGTATGTGAAGTGATTCAAACACACGGCTGGTATTGTGCAGTGGAAGTCAGATGTAGCAGAGCTAAAGATAGAGAGGTTCAGGGAAGAGAGGTTCAGCCACAGTGTTAGTGGGGGAAGGGGAGATAGATGTAGCAGAGCTGTATATGCATCTATACAGAAAAAAGGTCTAAGGTTTTTACACAACTGTAGTAGAGCTTTATTGGAAAAAAAATCCACATCAGTGCTGGTCAGTGGGGAATGTGGGGATGGTCATGTTTTATGGGAGTCAAAAGCACAGATCATATAGCTACTGGCTAACATGCTTGTGGGATAATGTATAACTAGTGAATTATTGTTTAGCTGCACAGAATGGGTTTGTAAAAGATTAGACAGGTTCTGTGTGTAAGGATGCAGGACAGCAGCATGTTACTGTCTTAGCTCACTTCCCATTGCTCTCTCAGTGATGATTCCACAGCAGGAAGGAGGGGTCTCACAGCCTCTGCAGGCTGCCTGACCGATGACTCATACTTTCCACATGAACGAGCACACAAGGACTGAGCTCTCAGTCTGATGTCATAAAGAGGCATGGCCGCCCTATACTGAACTGCCTAAGCCCATCCAGCCTTAGCAGCAGGAAACCAGGAAGTGAACAGCAGAGCTGGCTGCAGGTGAGGATTAAATAGCAAGATGGGAATACCCCTTTTAAGGCCTTTCAGGGGTTAATCAGGGGTTAAAAACAAAAAATACATACCTCATCCATTTTCTTATGGAGAGGCCATCATGGCCATCTTGAAAAAATACACATAAAACCTTTAGCGCATTGACGTGATGTCATGACAATGTCATCATGCTGGGTAGACGCGGTGATGGCATTACTGATGACGTTACCGCGCCTGGCCAGCGTGATGCCATGGTGAAGTCACACAGCAACGAGTGCAACATTTTGCGTGTTTTCTTCCCAATGGTCACAATGGCATAACTATGGACCAGGGATCAGCAACTTCTGGCACTCCAGTTGTTCTGAAACTACAACTCCAAGAATCCTCCTTTCACTATTTTGGTAGTTACAAGAGCAAATGAGCAAGGGTGCATGCTAGGAGTTGTAGTTTCACAGCAGCTGGAGTGCTGAAAGTTGCTGACCCTTTCTATAGACTATAATCTTTTTCTAGAGCGAGGCCTAATGTACTGATACAAGTAATGTATGTAAGCAGAATTTTATATATATATATATATATATATATATATATATATATATACAGTGCTGCCCATAATTATCCATAATTATTCAAATTTTGACTTAAAGTTACTTTTATTCAACCAGCAAGTAATTTTTTGACGGAAAATGGAATAGGTGTTTCCCGAAAGATAATAACACAATGTACATGAGGCATTATTGTGGAAAAAAAACATTTCTCAGCTTTTATTTACATTTTAGCAAAAAGTTTCTAGTCCAAAATTATTCATACCCTTCTCAATAATCAATATTTATTGGCTATTACAGCAATCAAATGCTTCCTATAATTGCAGACCAGCTGTTTGCATGTCTCCACAGGTATTTTTGCCCATTCATCTTTAGCAATGAGCTCCATATCTTTCAGGTTGGAGGGTCTTCTTGCCATCACCATGATCTTTAGCTCCCTTCACAGATTCTCAATTGGATTCAAGTCTGGACTCTGGCTGGGCCACTTCAAAACATCAATGTTGTTGTCTGCTAACCATTTCTTCAGCACTTTTGCTGTGTGTTTTGGGTCATTGTCATGCTGAAATGTCCACTGGTGCCCAAGGCCAACTTTCTCTGCAGACTGCCTGATGTTGTTGTTGAGAATCCTCATGTATTGCTCTTTTTTCATCGTGCCGTTTACTGTAATCAGGTCCCCCGGTCCATTGGCTGAAAAACACTCTCAAAGCATTAGGTTCCCACCACCATGTTTGACAGTGGGGATGGTGTTCTTTGGGTTGAAGGCTTCTCCTTTTTTACGCCAAATGAAGGAAACATCATTGTGACCAAACAAATAAATTTTTGTTTCATCGGACATAACATAGAAGACCAGAAGTCTTCTTCTTTGTCCAGATGAACTTTTGCAAAGGCCTACACATGATGATCTGCTGCCCAGAAACGATGATTGAGGTGTCTGTATGAACAATGATTTCAGTCAATCAACAAGACTTTTACTCTTTCATCAGGTGATCTGTAGTGTTTATCACGAATATTCAAAATGCTAATTTTTATCGCAAATATTTGCACTTCGAGAATTCACTTATATTTAGAATATAGTGATATATATTCGTAATTTCGAATATTCAAGATTTTTTAAACAGTAAGCATGATCCCTTCCTGCTTCTAGCTTGTGGGTCAAGGCTGCAATATCTTTGATTTTAGGAGTAGTGTTTATTTCAAATTTCCGTAATGCTAATTTTTTCTTCCGTAATGCGAATGTTCGCAATCAAGAAAATAATGACTGGAGATCAAAATTCTCTAATATATGGCGAATATTCACCTGAATATTCACAAAATATTGTGAATTCGAATATTGCCCCTGCCGCTCATCACTAGTGATCTGCAGCACCTGCGGGCAGATTATAGGAAACTATTTTTTTCGTACGAATGTTTGTTACTGATAATCTGCCCAAAAAATGGCCAGTGTAAATGAAGTATTAGTGGTCAATGCAAAAATTGTTGATATAGATCGTGACATGGAAAAGATAATCATCAAAATTATCTAAATATATATTTATCATAAAACTTAATTTAAGTAATTGATCATATAGATCACTAGCGCTTTTACAGTGTTTTTTTAGCAGTTTTATTCTAAATGCATGAATTTTTTCCGTTTAGTGAAAGAGATGTCAACAGGCCTGAAAAAAATACCAGAGCTACAGCATTCTGTGTTTTTGAAACAACAGCACACAGAAAATACCATCTAATAAACAAAAACATCAGTGGATAAAAAAAACTATTTTTGTGTTCTAAGATTATTATTTCCCATAGACTTGGGAAAAATAAAAACCCTGCATATGCAACACTCATTGGGCACCGTGTAGATAGGGATGGAGAATTTAGGGATGGTAAAAAAAAAAATACCTCTAAGGGTAACTCTGCTTTCATTTACAGTTGACAGCTCGCTTCCCGCTTCTGCTGTTGAACTATTAGTGTGCTTCTAATTTTGCATTCAGACACGGCCTTGCAGAGTTATATTCTGACCACCCAAATGTTTAACCCTTTCTGTACATCCACTGTATATGTACTGCAGAAGTCCGGTCTTTAAAGATGAACTCTGCTCGAAAACACAGCGGGTGCCATAACTACAGGGTTTCTGCTGTTTTACATAGCAGAATAATGGGGGCTAATGTCTGCGATCAGCAGTAATGCCAATTTGTGGACAAATGCCCTTCAGATGCCGTGGTCAAATGTGACCACAGCATCTGGAAGAAAGATACAAAACATCCTGCACGATATAACTAAATATGCGGATGTGCATAGCTACATTTATAAAAGAAAAATCACGGAAAATAATGCACTAACACAATAGATGGAAACATTATATATGGATGAAGCCCTAATTTTGATATGATAAAATCTGAGACTTTCAGCCAATATATTTTGATCAAAATATATCTGTGCCTGCCTACCCGCACCAAGGTGGTCTCAGTCAGGCAGGTCCTACTCTAAACCTATCTATGCTGTTGGGCAGCTATATTCAGGATAGCAAACCCTGCACATATAGAGTGCTACTCCTAGTTACCTCTGTGTTCATCAAGCAACCAATGAGAGGAAGAAGAGGCACAGCTATATGTACCACCTAATCAAAGCCGACTGTGGGATAGGTGGGGAAAAAGTGCACAGGAATACTACTCCCAAGATAAAATTGGAGTGCATTCACACATGAAGGTATCACTCCTTCAAGAACATAAATTTATCAAAAAAGACACTGCTACCCAAAATGCTGTTCTGATGTGTAAAGATAAGTCTAAATATAAATCCAACTGGGTATTGGGGAATTTTATGCTGCAGAATCCAAGATTGTATGTATCAAGAGAAACCAATCTCCATTAATCACACAAAATCATGTAGCAAAAACAGCCCCATATTATCATTCTCCCATAACATGAGGCCCCAGGAAGAAGCTGGGCAAAATGTATGTTGGGGTGTCACTGCTCATAAGGTCCTGGTCTGTATCTCTACCTTTGATTATGGTTACTGGGCCTATGTAGCACAATTGAGATATAGGCTACATGGTTTATATGTTATGGAATAATAATAATATGGGTCTGCTTGTGCTGCATGATTTAATATGATTAAAGGATATTGGTTTCGCCTGATGAATACAGTCTTGGATTCTGCAGTACAAAACTTCCCAATATCCAGTGGGATTTATATTGATACTTATCTTTACACATCAGAACAGGATTTTGGGTAGTATTGTCTTGTGACATGTTAAGTCTATCTAAGCTGTATATATGTCTCTTTTAATCTTTTTTAAAATCGTAAGAATAATGATGTCTTTACATTTGATGTCAAATTGTGATACTGGTTTCTTTTTCTTACTATGTTTCAAATGCATTTTTTAGAATCACTAACAATTACAATGTTTTCTCAACTCTACTCATTTGTCTTCAGAGGAGAAGTAAATATTACATGTATCGCATGTGCACAGGTGCACTAGAGGGAATGTGTCAACGGAAAATTACCTATTATTTATATCAAGTTTTTATGTTATGTTTAAATAAAACATAAATTTTATGTTAGATAAATATCTATTAAGAAATAATAGAATGGTGGTTAAAAAAATATCCTCCAGAATAGTTATTACATGGGGAATCTAGGTAGTTACTTAAAAGACTGAAAGACTCATTTTCTTATAATATTTGAGCAGTCAGTTTGATGCACTGATGTTCAGGAAGATTCCATCCATAGAACAAACATACTGTACTAGTATAAAAATTTACAGTTAAATCTGTTTTAATTGGTCCCAACAGCGGCACAGAGTCAGCTGTGATTTTATAATTAATTATTTCAACACCCAGCATAAGATTTGGTAGAGTTCCTTTATGAAGTTCTTTCTAATTTTATTAACATTTCTACATTTCATATAATTATAGAGGGTCCATAAAATGAATCAGGACTAAGTGCAAAACATATATACCATTTAAATCATAATTTTGAGTTTCTGTCTATTGAACCTCATATAAATTTGTTTATAATATATTGATGAATATGGCCATAAGTTATATGAACAAGCTGATATACAGTGTGTTTATACATTAACATAAAAATGTTTCCCTTTTTATTTCACATTTCATTTTGAGGTTTAAACTGATTACATATGTTAAGTAGGTTTCTTGCAGCAACCCTTAATCATATAATATTCTGTCGCAAAATGTTGTTATGGTATATAAACAGATAATGCAAAGATAATTAAAACCATCTAAATTTAATTTGACTTTGGAATAACTTAAATGAAATTTGTAAATACTTTGAAGCTGGATGAAATGAATTCAACCACTCAAGCATCAAAATAATAACTGCATAAAATAACAGCGAAAGTTAGCTAAGTTAATTAACATGGAGTCAAATATAAAAAGACATAAGAGAAGGTTTAACAATGCCTTGTCTCAGATATAAAAGAAAGAAGTCATTATTTGGTTATCTTGTTAGTGCTATTGAAGCAGTTTGGTCAAGGTCAACATAACATTGAATGTGACCATATTTGTACTGCTTATTGGATGAGACGCGAAAGTCTAACAACTGAAAAATAGAAAGAAAACCTATAGATAAGGCAGGTAATTATATAATGGTCTAAAGAAGGGTCAGACCATTGTCTAAAAGGTCAGAATATATTTAAAACATAAAATCTTATTTCCCAATTATTTGTCTTCTTTTTTTGTTACTGACAACCTAAATTAAAACTGTACTTGTATATATTGACATAAGGGAGGTTCAGTATGGCATGAATACAACAAAGTAACTACAAATTGTATCAGAGACTGAGTACACAATCATTAGCTATAGATTTGTACATTTTTATCAGTTTATTTGAGGAAAATCTGTGGTGAGTAGCAAAGTAAACTCAAAATGTATATATGCTTTATGTAACAGTACTCCAGAATCCTACTAAAGCACAGGTCATATTCATAGGTCTGTTGGTCCTCAAATTCTATTAAATAACAGATCAATTGCTTTGAAATTGCTCCATACCAATCTTATTGGAAATAAATGGAAATTATAACTGTAAAGCATCTTTAGAGACGATTTCAGGGAGCTCAAATCAGGTTAAATCTTTTTTTTTATTTCTTACTGGGTTTAAAACTTTTACAAGGCATCCATTTGCACACAAGATTTTCACACAAGCAAGAATGAAACAGCATGGAGTTGCTGCCAATTCTCCATCTAACAATAGACTTTAGATAGGCAAGCATGAATTAATCTTCCTTTGCAAGAAAATGAAGATATCGTTATTTACTCAAAAGACCAGTGAGCATTTGTTATAGTAGTGTGCTATACCAGCGTGGGTAAAATCCTTTTGTAACACACTTTTAAAGGGGTCTCCTTACTTTATCAGACACATGAAGACAATACAGAATGGCAGTTAGATTTATTTTGATCACACAGGAAGTAGATGCAATGGTATTGGTGCAAAAAAAAAATATATAAAATATATAAAAATGTCATAACCCATACTGTAAAAAAAACACAGGTTAACATTTGGGAATAAATTAATCATGCCAATATGATGGAAGAAAGATAAAAGATAAATCAAAGGGGCTAGGGTCAAGAGGAAGTGATGTAAGAGGGTAGGCAGAAAAGAAAAGGTGATAAGGAAGCAGAAGTGATGATTAGAGATGAGCGAATCAAAGCTGATGAAGTGGAATTTGTTTAGAATTTCAGGAAAAATGTGATACTCTACAAATCTTCGTGGTAATGAATCGTAATTTTTCCTAACATGGCTGCTACAATGGCGGCTACACGTGTGAGGACATGGGTAGTGTTGAGCAAACTTGTTTTTTAAGTTCTGCGTCCAAAGTTTAGGTTTGGGTTATTGAAGAATCCCGTTATGGATTCCAAATTCCATTATGGTCCGTGGTAGCGGAATAAATAACGGAATTCTTCTATAACCCATACTTTGGACGCAGAACTTAAAACACAAGTTCGCTCAACACTAGACATGGGGCAAGGGAAGGCGGGATGACTCATAATGGCATGCATGCAGCCAATCAGCAGCCAGCCAGCCTGGTGATGTCACAGCCCAATAAATACAGCGGCAATCTTAGATTCTGCCATTCAGTATCGTACTTTGTTCAGGGACAGACATGTATGCAGGAGCTAGGGAGAGTGAAAGAAAAACTAATTGTTAATAAAAAAGAAGAAAGAAGTGATTTACTAGTGCAGGTAAAGGATAGTGAGAGGAATCATTTCACAGGCAGGGAGAGATGTGTGCAGATGCTAGGAAGAGTCATAGGAAAATCCTCATTGTGAAAAAAGCGATTTAAAAGTGCAGAAACACATTACTTGGGGATCCAGATAGTCTCATAATACAGCTCTGTCATTCCAGCAATTAGTTATTGGGGTGCAAGTGCTATCTTGAAAAGCCTTTAGTGGCTTTTATCTGTGGAAAAAGACAAATATATATGCAGGTCACTTTTGTTGTTATTTACGCTAAAATCATTTTCAGTCATTTCTGGTGAAAGCATTTAGGGCGGTATTTCAGTAATACACAAAAAATATTAACACACTGCAGGCCTGCAGTTATTTCTGGTGAAAGTGTATAGGGTCGTATTTCAGTACTACAAGAAAAATATATATATGCACTTCACTCTAATTGTTTTCTTGTCATAGCATAAAATGGCCTTTTTCCGTCCAACAAGAAATATATATTCTAGGGTCACTTCTGCAGTTATTTCTGATGTAAGGGTATAGGGGCCTATTACAGTAAAAAAAGAAAAATATATTTACGCACTGCAGTGTTGCAGTGATTTCTGTTGAAAGCGTATAGCGGCGTATTTCATTCAAAAAAGATAAATATATACGCACTGCACTGTTGCAGTTATTTCTGATGAAAGCGTATAGGGTCGTATTTCAGTACTACAAGAAAAATATATATGCACTTCACTTTTTAATTGTTTTCTGGTTAAAAAGTATAGTGGCCTTTTTCCGTCCAACAAGAAATATATATTCGCGGGTTACTTGTGCAGCTATTTCTGGTGAAAGAGCATAGGGGCCTGTTACAGTAAAAAATAAATATTTTCACCAGTTATTTCTGGTGAAAGCATATAGGGTCGTATTTCAGTACTACAAGAAAAATATATACGCACTTCACTTTTTAATTATCTGGTTAAAGCGTATAGTGCCCTTTTTCCATCCAACAAGAAATATATATTCTCAGGTTACTTGTGCAGCTATTTCTAGTGAAATAGCATAGGGGCCTGTTACAGTGAAAAAAAAAAAAAATCTATCTATATATATATATATATATATATATATATTTGTGGTCGGAGCTACCAGTAAAAGAAATCCACCCACCCCCCCTTCCCCCTAGAAGACACTACTAACGGTTTGAGTTGTGCCATAACCGTTCTCGTCGAAGGTACACCTGAAAGAGGGCAAAAAAACAGTATGAAATTCAAACACATTTATTTTGAAATTACAAAGCAAAATTCTGGAAGGCACATGAAATTTCTTGGACAGGGGTAGGAATATACCTATTAAAACATGATTAGCGCCAAGGCCCAATTAACGAATAATATGCGCAGGCACTCGATTCATAGAAGCAGCCGATGCAGCACCCATCCTAAAAAAATGCCCAGAAATGGTGACCGGGTTGATACCTAAATTTATGGCCAAAATACGCACATAAGATACAAATTGGGAGGTGGAAAGAGGCGCCGAGCCAAAGGGTAACAAGGGACTATCTGCACTGCGGTCAGCCAAAGAACATAACAACTTCTGCAACACCTGAACTGGACACCATCGGTGAGTAGTGCGGAAAAATTTGATCTGTGTGGGAGGGCCTGACTGAGAAGTTTTGGTTTTTGGTAAGGGCAGGATGTAACCCTCTGAGCTAGGGATTAATTGCCTGAGGGCAAGAAAATTGCTTTTAGGGGATGGGCGAGTGAACTTCCCAGGCCTCATAAACCCTTAAAAAGCCAAGTAAATGGCTGCTTTGATCACAAGGCTTTGTAGTGCACCGAAGGGGCTCCTATCAAGTAAGTCAGACATGCCTCTAAATACCGTGCCGGTATTAGACTAAACGCTAGCACAAATTCCGGGATAGTCAATTTCCTACTGAGCCTAAAATCACGACCCTTTAGGATGACAGACACATCACCACAAGCAATGACCGAATTATCCAAAATATCACGCGTGGCGATGAGCAGAGATGCGAGATTTATGTCCCTACCATCCAGGATGTCCTTTTTAATATTTGCTGGAATAAAATGAGCTGGAGTAATATTGGGCATGGTAACGATGTTACCTGAAGTGCTAGCTACTGGTGCAGCTGCGACCGACAACTGTGTAGGTGGTGAGGACATGACCGTGACCCTTGACTCCACTGACTCCAATCTCAATTGGACATCAGAGATTGAGGATGTTAAATTATTCAGCATAACATGAAGTTGAGACAAAGAAGTTTGGACAGTAGCCATAGAGACTTCTTGTTGACTAGCTTCTACTGAACCGAATACTAACAACCGATAAAGCTCAGCTTTCCAGGCAGTGGCCGGAAAAGGAATGCCTCTTTTCGTTAACTGAGACATCAATTTCGGTACAGTCCAATTCCGTAATGAGGGAATGCTGCCAGACTCTGACATCCTGGACCCAAACTCTTCACCAGAAGCGTCCATGATATCCGACACGTGAGACATGATAAGACTGTAGGGATAAACAAATTTAATGATATGTAACCTGTACAGTCTGATAAGGCTGCCACCTAACACCCGTGAGCCGAGACCGAAAGGATGTCCGCTGAAACCGTCATGCAAGAAAAAAACCCTTGGTGAAATAAGAACCTCTGAAAATTAGTGAAACAGGACTTGTCTGCTCCAGTACCAGAAAAACCGTACAAAACAGTGGAGAGAAGATCTTACCAAAACAACGAAACAAAAGGTCCCTGGAGCAAGGCTAATTTACTAACCAAGGTAAAACTGCTATGACTTGAGAGCTGTACGGAGCACGAAAAAAGAATGCAAGCATGGCTCAGCCACAGCGAACAACGAGTAAGCTGCAATTGGACTAGAAAACCACCATCAGGACTCCGAATGCTGCTTTGGATGGGACTGGAGCACTTTTTTTTTTGCATTATTAGCCACTCAGACACTTGCCTCAGTGCCCTACCTAACTAGGAGCACGGCGGCCCGTGCCAGACTTTGGAAAAACTGAAGGCAAACAACTAGAAACCTGAATCTATCCAAAACACCCCCACCCCATGTGCTCTAACCCCACTGTGTTAGTAACCAAAACAGAGATGCAGACAGAGTCGCGCTGACTCCTGCCACCTACACGCCAGTCACGTGGGAGCTGAGCGGACTGCCATCCATACCGTAAAGGAGCCGACCCCGCCGACCGGACTGATAAGACGATGCTGCGACAGAACTGCCACGGATCAGGTGACCGGAAGTAGGAGAGCTTCTTGCAGCGCTGATGATGCCCGTGACCTGTGCAGTAAGCCATCAGGTAAAATAGGCAGCAGGGAGCCCCTCCCACAAATCCAGCCAAAAAAACCTTTAACACATATACACACTGCAGTGTTGTAGTATTTTCTGTTAAAAGCGTATAGGGGCGTATTTCATTCAAAAAATAAAAATATATACACACTGCATGGTGCAGTTATTTCTGGTGAAAGCGTATAGGGTTGTACTTCAGTACTACAAGAAAAATATATTCTCAGTACAGTGTTGCAGTTATATCTCGTAAAGCCTTTACTAGTGTATTGCAGTAGAAAAAGAAACATTTGCTATTCGCTGCTGAACTTTATATCTTGAAAAACCTGTACACTGTTGCAGTTATATGTGGTAAAGTCTTTAGTGTCGTATTTCTATAGAAAAATAAAGATATATTCAGCGATCTGCACTGTAGTCATATGTAGAAAATTCCTTTTTGTGGTATCGACCGAATTACATTGTGGTGAAATTTCGTATTTACGTTTCACACACTGCACGCGTACGTGTCAAAGTCCATAAGAGCGGTGCACCAAGACAGGTGAATACGCTATGCACTAACCCCGCACAAAAATGTGAACTAATTCACACCAGCCCGCATGTATCTGTCGTATTGCTTACTGGGCACTGCGGGGACTTTTCTGCAGCACAGAAACCACATGAGGACCTCGTCTCGCTCTTCCAGCACGGACCTACTTCCTCCGCTATGTCCCATTCACTTTAGATGACTCTGCCTCAGGCGCCGTTGGTTTTTTGAAACTGACAGACAGCCTATTACCCTCTGCTGAAAAGCCTTTATTGGCGTATATACGTGGAAAAAGAAATATATACTCGCCATTCACTGTTCCAGTTATATGTGGTAAAGCCTTTAGAGGCATATATCAGTAGAAAAAGAAATAGATAGTCGGCGATCAGCGCTGCAGTTATATGGGGTAAATTTTTTTTTAAATTATTTCATTTGAAAACATCTTGTATTCTGCGTTAAGCGCTGCACTTATATGCAGTAAAATATGTTTTGAACTATTTCATTGGGAAAAAAAACTTGAATTCTGCGTTAAGCGCTGCACTTATATGCAGTAAAATATTTTTTGAACTATTTCATTGGGAAAAAAACTTGTATTCTGTGTTAAGCGCTGCACTTATATGCGGTAAAATCTTTTTTAGAATATTTTGGTGGAAAAAATCTTGTATTCAGCATGAAGCGCTGCTCTTATATGCAGTAAAATCTTTTTTGAATTATTTCATTGGAAAAAAAATCTTGTATTCTGCCTTAAGTGCTGCACTAATATGCAGTAAAATCTCTTTTGAAATATTAAGGTGGAAATAAAAAACATTTCCACCTCCTCCTTTAACTTCCTCATCTCTTCATTAACATCAGAAACACTAACTTTACACCCCCCCCCCCCACAGCTATATATATCAGTGGTGCTAGCACCACCTAGATGCGAATAAAGGTAAATGATACTGCCAGCCTGTTAAAGGGAATTACAGCATGATACCCAAATACATTTGATATGACATTTAGCAAGAGTTTAAAGTGCCCACATGTACAGTAGCACACAGTGGGACACTGCATCAAGATGAATCAGGCGTGGATCAGCCAGGATTTCTACACACCAAAGCCTGATGCATCAGACTAGATCATCCATGGTGCCACACCAACAATTTGACAATAGAGTCCGGTTTCTTCTGGCTACCTGCTTCCGCTACTATTCTGATGCTGCCACCCGCCTGATGCCACACATCTGATGCCAAGTGCTTCTTCTTTCACCCACAATCTTCAGTGGGTTCTAGTATTGCCACCCACCTCCACAGTATGTCACCTTGCCACTCTCTGACCTCCTGATGCTGCCGCCACCTCCAGACTCTGTCATTGTGTCACTCTGTGGACTCCTCCTGATGCTGCTGCCGACACCTCCACACTCTGTTATTGTGCAACTCTGAGGCCTACTCATGCTGCTTCTACCTCCAGACTCTGTCATTAGTAACATAGTAACATAGTATATAAGACCGAAAAAAGACATTTGTCCATCCAGTTTGGCCTATTTCCTACAAGTTGATCCAGAAGAAGGCAAAAAACCTATGTGAGACAGAAGCCAAATTTCCCCACTTCAGGGAAAAAAATTCCTTCCCAACTCCAATTAGGCAATCAAATAACTTCTTGGATTAATGACCCATCTCTAGTAGCTATAGCCTGTAATATTATTACACTCCGGAAATAAATCCAGTCCCCTCTTGAATTCCTTTATTGTACTCACCATCACTACCATCTCAGGCAGAGAGATCCATAGTCTAACTGCTCTCACCGTGAAGAATCCTTTTCTATGTTTGTGTACAAACCTTCTTTCCTCCAGACGCAGAGGATGTCGCCTCATCACAGTCACAGTCCTGGGGATAAATAGATGATGGGAGAGATCTCTGTACTGACCCCTGATATATTTATACATAGTTATTAGATCTCCCCTCAGTCATCTTTTTTGTGAAGTGAATAACCCTAATTTTGACAACCTTTCAGGGTACTGTAGTTGCCCCATTCCAGTTATTACTTTAGTTGCCCTCCTCTGAACTCTCTCCAGCTCTGCTATGTCTGCCTTGTTCACAGAAGCCCAGAACTGTACACAGTACTCCATGTGTGGTCTGACTAGTGATTTGTAAAGTGGTAGGACTATGTTCTCATCACGGGCATCTATGCCCCTTTTGATGCAACCCATTATCTTATTTGCCTTGGCAGTAGCTGCCTGACACTGGTTTTTGCAGCTTAATTTGCTGTTTATTAAAATTCCTAGATCCTTTTCCATGTAAGTGTTACCGAGTGTTTTACCATTTAGTATGTACGGGTGACTTGCATTCTTCCTTCCCATGTGCATAACTTTACATTTGCCAATGTTAAACCTCATCTGCCATTTCTCTGCCCAAGCCTCCAATCTATCAAGATCCCTCTGTAGCAGAAAACTGTCCTCATCAGTGTTAATTACTTTACATAGTTTAGTGTCATCTACAAAAATTGATATTTTAATATGAAAGCCTTCTACAAGATCATTAATAAATATATTGAAGAGAATAGGGCCCAATACTGACCTCTGAGGTACCCCACTAGTGACAGTGACGCAATCTGAGTGTGTACCATTAATTACCACCCTCTGTTTTCTATTACTCAGCCAGTTACTTACCCACATACAGAAATTTTCTCCCAGTCCGTGCATTCTCATTTTATATACTAACCTTTTATGAGGTACAGTGTCAAATGCTTTGTTGACATCCATTG
This sequence comes from Bufotes viridis, assembly GCA_033119425.1. Lineage (NCBI taxonomy): Eukaryota > Metazoa > Chordata > Amphibia > Anura > Bufonidae > Bufotes > Bufotes viridis. The sequence goes on from CM065590.1 coordinate 178,720,115, forward strand.
TTTCGCCGCTGTCAAGTCTAGAACTTACCTCCTCATAGAAACTGATTAAATTAGTTTGACATGACTGATCCCTAATGAAGCCATGCTGATATGGAGTTATTTGCTTATTTTCATTGAGATACTCCAAGATAGCATCTCATAGAAAACCTTCAAACATTTTACCAACAACAGATGTTAAACTTACCGGCCTATCATTTCCAGATTCTGTTTTTGGACCCTTTTTGAATATTGGCACCACATTTGCTATGCTTCCTGGGTCAGCCGGGGCACTTTTAATGGGGAATTTACTTTTACATTCTGCATTTCATCTGACAATTTATTTTCCTCAGTGAATATAGTGGAGAAAAAAATATTTAATAGTTTTGCTTTATCCTCGTCGCACTCTGCAACACCCCCCTCATTGCTGTGTAGAGGGACAGATTTACATTTTTTACCATTTATATATTTGAAGAACATTTTAGAGTTAGTTTTACTCTCTTTGGGAATTAATCTCTCGGTCTCTAGTTTGGCAGTTTTTATTAGTTTTTTTACATATTCTATTTTTTTCCGTATAGTTTATCAGTGTTTCCTGGCTCCCCTCCTGTTTTAGTGAAATATATGCTTTTCTTTTGTCATTTATTGCTTCCTTTACAGTTCTATTTATCCACATTGTTTTGTTTATTGTTTCTTAGCCTTTTATTCCTATAAGATATGTACCTCTCACAATTAGATGTTACAATGCTTTTAAAAATCTCACATTTTGTGGTTGTATTTTTATTTTTAAGGATTTTGTCCCAGTTAGTTGGCTAAATTTAGCTTTTTTGAAGTTTGGTATTTTTGTTCCTCCCTTTAGAAACTCTAGTTTGAAGGATAATTGGAAGGTTATTACTTTATGGTCACTATTTCCTAGGTGTCCCCCAACCTGCACATCTGTTGTTCTATCAAGTCTATTGGTCAATTATAAGTCCAGTATGGCAGTCCCTCTAGTTGGGCCCTGAACCATTTGGGAAAGGTAATTGTCTTTGGCTATTGCAAAGAACCTGTTTCCTTTATATAATGTACAGCTTTTCCCAGTCTATATCTGGGTAGTTGAAGTCCGCCATAATAACAACTTCATTATGATTTGCCGCCTCGTCTATCTTGTTAAGTAATAGATTTTCTGTGAACTCTGGTATATTAGGTGGTTTATAATAAACTCCTATTAGTAATTTATTATTTTTTTTGCCTCCATGTATTTATACCCTCAGTGACTCCAGATGTTAGTCCCTTACAGATGTCTTCTCGAATTGTGGGCTTTAGACAGGACTTCACATAAAGGCAGAACCCTCCCCCTCTCCGGTTTTGACGATCCTTTATAAACAGATTGTAACTAGAGTTGAGCTAACACCTGGATGTTCGGGTTCGAGAAGTTCGGCCGAATATATAGGCCCCTGACACCCAGACAATGGGGCGGTCATTAGACAGTAAAAAGTGTTAAATGTCTGCAACCAAGACAGCAAGCAAATAAGTGAAATTTAGGCCCCTGACACCCAGACAATGGGGCAGTCATTAGACAGTAAAAAGAGTTTAATATCTCCCACCAAGAAAACAAATGATTAAATGACATATAGGCCCCTGACACCCAGACAATGGGGCAGTCATTAGACAGTAAAAAGTGTTAAATGTCTGCCACTAAGACAGCAAGCAAGTACGTGAAATTTAGGCCCCTGACACCCAGACAATGGGGCGATCATGACAGTAAAAAGAGTTTAATATCTCCCACCAAGACAACAAATGATTAAACGACATATAGGCCCCTGACACCCAGACAATGGGGCAGTTATTAGACAGTAAAAAGTGCTAAATGTCTGCCACCAAGACTGCAAGCAAGTACGTGAAATTTAGGACACTGACACCCAGACAATGGGGTGGTCATGACAGTAAAAAGAGTTTAATATCTCCCACCAAGACAACAAATGATTAAACGACATATAGGCCCCTGACACCCAGACAATGGGGCAGTTATTAGACAGTAAAAAGTGCTAAATGTCTGCCACCAAGACTGCAAGCAAGTACGTGAAATTTAGGACACTGACACCCAGACAATGGGGTGGTCATGACAGTAAAAAGAGTTTAATATCTCCCACCAAGACAACAAATGATTAAACGAAATATAGGCCCCTGACACCCAGACAATGGGGCGGTGATTAGACAGTAAAAAGAGTTAAATGTCTGCCACCAAGACAGCAAGCAAGTACGTGAAAGTTAGGCCCCTGACACCCAGACAGAGGAGAAAGGTCCCATAGCAGCAAAAGAGGCATCATGTCACCCACCAACGGAGACGGCCATTTTTAGTTATTTAGACCCCAGCACCCAGACAGAGGAGAGAGGCCACAAAGCAGAGAATCAGGCTTAATGTCACCCACCAATGGAGAAGGCCACTTTCAGATATATAGGCCCCTGGTCATCCAGACGGAGGAGAGGTTCATTCAACTTTGGGTTGCCCTGCAAAATTATGGTAAAATTAAAAAAAGAGGATTCAATAAAGAAGTGCCCTGGAGTACAAGAATATATGGTTAAGGGGAGGTAGTTATAAATGTCTATTCTGCACAAGGGATGGACATGTCCTGCGGGATCCATGCCTGGTTCATTTTTATGAACGTCAGCTTGTCCACGTTGGCTGTGGACAGGCGGCTGCGTTTGTCAGTAATGACTCCACCTGCCATGCTGAATACACGTTCAGACAAAATGCTGGCCGTCGGGCAGGCCAGCACCAACAAGGCATAAAAGGCCACGTGGACAATTTGGAGACCCAGAAGTTGAATGGGGACGAACCATCTGTCAGTACGTGGAGGGGAAACCCTGCCAGCAGAGTCTTCAAACAGCATAAGAGACTGCTGCATAACATGAGCCTCAGACAGTTTCAATGATATGAATGGGGGTGATGTGACAGACTGATGGGCTTGGTTTTCAGGCGCCAACCGTGCACTTTCTGCAGAAGAAAGAGGGAGATAATGTTGGTAACGTGCTGGATCCACTGTCGGCCGCGCAATTGACTAGCGCCTGTACTTGCTCAGGCCTTACCATCCTTAGAACGGCATTGGGCACCACCAAATATCGCTGTAAGTTCTGGCGGGTACTGAAACCTGAGGTAGTTGGTTCACTAGGACGTGTGGCTGTGGCAGAAAGGCCACGTCCTCTCCCAGCACCAGAGGGTCCACTAACAACATCACGACCATGTCTCTGTCCGCGTCCCCTACTAGATGTTTTCCTTGTTGTTACCGTTCACCACAATAAGAAAAAAATTATTTGGCCCAATGTATTGAATTCAAATTGAGGCCTTTTTTTACAGGGACCTAACACTACCTGGCTATCTATTTATGTAACGTATTACACTGATCCACGCACAGCAGTTACCACAGATTTAGGGAAATATAAATTGTAGACCTAGTATTTAGGCCCTGGATAAAAGATATCCTTTTACGGACAGATTTACACTTGGAGATGCACAGTAGCGTGTAAAAAAATATATAGGATTATGCTTATAGCACTTATATTTTAACACTTTGTGTAAAATACCCTTTAACGGAAAGAAATACACTTAGAGATGCAAAACAGTGTTTGCAAATGTAGAGGATTAAGCTGTATTTTAACACTTACTGTAATATACCCTTAATCGGAAAGAAATACACTTGGACATGCACGCTGAGTGTAATACACACATTTACGGACAGATTTACACTTGGCCTGCAACAGCTGGAACAACAGTTTTTGGGTATTGCTAATTTGGCAATTGAATTTCACCAGAGAATATAATATATCCTTTGACGGACAATATGAAACTTGTCCAGTCACAGCTGGAACACCAGATTTACAGTATTTCTATTTTTGAAACTGAATTTCACCCCAGAAAATAATATATCTTTTAACGGACACTATGAAACTTGTCCAGTCACAGCTGGAACACCAGATTTAGGGAATTGCTACTTTGGCAATTGAATTTCACCCCAGAACAAAATCTATCCTTTGCCGGACACTATTAAACTTGGCCAGCCACAGCAGAAACCACTTATTTAGGGAATTGCTATTTTGGAAATTGAATTTCACCCCAACAAAATTATCTATCCTTTGCCGGACACTATTAAACTTGGCCAGCCACTGTTGGGACACCAGACTTAGGGGATTGCTATTTTAGCAATTGAATTTCACCCCAGAAAAAAATATATCCTTTGCCGGACACTACTAAACTTGGCCAGCCACAGCTGAAACCACTGATTTATGGTATTGCTATTTAGACAATTGAATTTCACCCCAGAACAAAATCTATCCTTTGCCGGACACTATTAAACTTGGCCAGCCACTGCTGGGACACCAGATTTAGGGGATTTCTATTTTGGCAATTGAATTTCACCCCATAAAAAAATCTATCCTTTGCCAGACACTATTAAACTAGCCATAGCTAAAACCACTGATTTAGGGTATTGCTATTTTGGCAATTGAATTTCACCCCAGAAAAAAATATATCCTTTGCCGGACACTATTAAACTTGGCCAGCCACAGCTGAAACCACTGATTTACGGTATTGCTATTTTGACAATTGAATTTCACCCCAGAACAAAATCTTTCCTTTGCCGGACACTATTAAACTTGGCCAGCCACTGCTGGGACACCAGATTTAGGGGATTGCTATTTTGGCAATTGAATTTCACACCAGAACAAAATCTATCCTTTGCCGGACACTATTAAACTTGGCCAGCCACAGCTGAAACCACTGATTATGGTATTGCTATTTTGGCAATTGAATTTCACCCCAGAACAAAATATATCCTTTTCCGGAAATTATTAAACTAGCCACAGCTAAAACCACTGATTTATGGTATTGCTATTTTGGCAATTGAATTTCACCCCAGAAAAAAATATATCCTTTGCCGGACATTATTAAACTTGGCTAGCCACAGCTGAAACCACTGATTTACGGTATCGCTATTTTGACAATTGAATTTCACCCCAGAACAAAATCTATCCTTTGCCGGACACTATTAAACTTGGCCAGCCACAGCAGAAACCACTTATTTAGGGTATTGCTATTTTGGAAATTGAATTTCACCCCAACAAAATTATCTGTCCTTTGCTGGACACTAATAAACTTGGCAAGCCACAGCTGGAACACCAGATTCAGGGGATTGCTATTTTGGCAATTGAATTTCACCCCAGAACAAAATATATCCTTTGCCGGACACTATTAAACTTGGCCAGCCACTGCTGAAACCACCGATTTATGGTATTGATATTTTGGTAATTGAATTTAACCCCAGAAAATTATCTATCCTTTCCTGGACACTATTAAACTTGGCCAGCCACTGCTAGGACACCAGATTTAGGGGATTGCTATTTTTCCAACTGAATTTCACCCCAGAAAATAATATATCCTTTGACGGACACTATGAAACTTGTCCAGTCACAGATGGAATACCTGATTTACGGTATTGCTATTTTTGCAACTGAATTTCACCCCAGAAAATAATATATCCTTTGACGGACACTATTAAACTTGGCCAGCCACAGCAGAAACCACTTATTTAGGGTATTGATATCTTGGAAATTGAATTTCACCCCAACAAAATAATCTGTCCTTTGCTGGACACTAATAAACTTGGCAAGCCACAGCTGGAACACCAGATTCAGGGGATTGCTATTTTGGCAATTGAATTTCACCCCAGAACAAAATATATCCTTTGCCGGACACTATTAAACTTGGCCAGCCACAGCTGAAACCACCAATTTATGGTATTGATATTTTGGTAATTGAATTTAACCCCAGAAAATTATCTATCCTTTCCTGGACACTATTAATCTTGGCCAGCCACTGCTAGGACACCTGATTTAGGGGATTGCTATTTTTGCAACTGAATTTCACCCCAGAAAATAATATATCCTTTGACGGACACTATGAAACTTGTCCAGTCACAGATGGAACACCTGATTTACGGTATTGCTATTTTTGCAACGGAATTTCACCCCAGAAAATAATATATCCTTTGACGGACACTATTAAGCTTCGCCAGCCACAGCTGAAACCACTGATTTACGGTATTGCTATTTTGGCAATTGAATTTCACCCCAGAAAATTATCTATCCTTTGTCGGACATTATTAAACTTGGCAAGCCACTGCTGGGACGCCAGATTTAGGGGATTGCTATTTTGGCTATTGAATTTCACCCCTGAACAAAATCTGATGCCAGATTTAGGGGATTGCTATTTTGGCAATTGAATTTCACCCCAGAAAATTATCTATCCTTTGCCGGACACTATTAAACTTGGCCAGCCACTGCTGGTACACGAGATTTAGGGGATTGCTATTTTGGCAATTGAATTTCACCACAGAAAAAAATCTATCCTTTGCCGGACACTATTTAACTTGGCCAGCAACAGCTGAAACCACAGATTTATTCTATTGCTATTTTGGCGATTGAATTTCACCCCAGAATAAAATCTATCCTTTGCCGCAAACTATTAAACTTGGCCAGCCACTTCTGGGACACCAGATTTAGGAATTGTTATTTTGGCAGTAGAATTTCACTTCAGAAAAAATTATATCCTTTGCCGAACACTATTAAACTTGGCCAGCCACAGCTGAAACCACTGATTTACGGTATTGCTATTTTGGCAATTGAATTTCACCCCAGAAAATTATCTATCCTTTGCCAGACACTATTAAACTTGGCCAGCCACTGCTGGGACACCAGATTTATGGGATTGCTATTTTGGCAATTGAATTTCACTCCAGAACAAAATCTATCCACAGCTGAAACCACTGATTTACGGTATTGCTATTTTGGAAATTGAATTTCACCCCAAGAAAATTATATATACTTTGCCGAACACTAAAACACTTGGCAAGCCACAGCTGGAACACCAGATTTAGGGGATTGTTATTTTGGCAATTGAATTTAACCCCAAGAAAATTATCTATCCTTTGCCGGACACTATTAAACTTGGCCAGCCACAGCTAAAACCACTGATTTAGGGGATTGCTATTTTGGCAATTGAATTCAACCCCAGAACAAAATATTTCCTTTGCCGGACACTATTAAACTTGGCCAGCCACTGCTTGGACACCAGATTTAGGGGATTGCTATTTTGGCAATTGAATTTCACCCCAGAACAAAATCTATCCTTTGCCGGACACTATTAAACTTGGCCAGCCACAGCTGAAACCACTGATTTATGGTATTAATATTTTGGCAATTGAATTTCACCCCAGAACAAAATATATCCTTTGCCAGACACTATTAAACTTGGCCAGCCACAGCAGAAACCACTTATTTAGGGTATTGCTATTTTGGAAATTGAATTTTACCCCAGAAAAAAATATATAATCTTTGCCAGACAGTATTACACTTGGCTAGCCAAAGCTGGAACACCAGATTTAGGGGATTGCTATTTTTTGAAGTGAATTTCGCCTCTCAATAAAATATAGAAAATTCTATCCTGAGTTTCTAGGAGTGACAATAAGCATAGCGAAGCCCCTGATGTAGGATATAGCAAAAGATAAACCCTACTATTGATGGATTAATGGACTTGGTGGCAGCTTGTGCTGGCGCACCACAAGACATAAAATGGCTGCCGATCACCCCAGAAAAAAGTTACAGAAAAACGCTCTGGGCAGCCTGAAAACAGTAAGCAATTAACTAGCAGAAGTTGAATGAATCAGAGCTGTAGATCGATCACTTCATTAAGTGTTTTTGCTGAGTTAATCCCTGCCTAATCTCGCCCTAACAGCAGCTGCATCCTATCCCCACACTAATCAGAGCAGAGTGACGTGCGGCGCGACGTGACTCCAGTTTAAATAGAGGCTGGGTCACATGCTGCACTTGGCCAATCACAGCCATGCCATTAGTAGGCATGGCTGTGATGGCTTCTTAGGGCAAGAAGTAAAACGCTAGCTGATTGGCTGCTGTGCAGCCCTTCAGAAAGCGTGAAGAAATCTCCGAACAAAGAACCTGAACCTTTACGTAAATGTTCGGGTTCGGGTCCGAGTCACGAACACCACAAAATTCGGTACGAACCCAAACTATACAGTACGGGTTCGCTTATCCCTACTAAGAGGAAAGAAGCTTTGTACACAAACATAGAAAAAGATTCTTCACGGTAAGAGCAGTGAGACTGTGGAACTCTCTGCCTGAGGAGATGGTGATGGTGAGTACAATAAAGGAATTAAAGAGGGGACTGGATGTATTTCTGGAGTTTAATAATATTACAGGTTATAGCTACTAGAGAGGGGTCGTTGATCCAGGGAGTTATTCTGATTGCCTGATTGGAGTCGGGAAGGAATATTTTCCCCTTAAGTGTGGAAAATTGGCTTCTGCCTCACATGTTTTTTTTGCCTTCCTCTGGATCAACTTGTAGGAAACAGTCCAAACTGGATGGATAAATGTCTTTTTTCGGTTTTAAATACTAGTTACTATGTTACTACGTTACTCACCCCAATTTGCCTGAGCTACTGGTGAATGTGCACCACATGTGTGCCCATTTCCGTAAGTGAACTACAGCTGCCGCCAGGCTGGCAACGCTGCATCAGCGCTTGCAATTGCCATCGCACCGACTGTTGTGCGACATAAGCACGCGCTGGAACTCCACGTTTCACATGTTGGCCAGGCTTTGTGACCAGCAGTGGGCAGTAGTGGAATACCAACTGCAACATGGTTTTTGCCTTTCCAGTCTGCTTCCCTCTTCACACGCGGCAAGTGGGCATTGATGTCTGACCTCTGTGAGGTTTTACGCAACTTTGAGGAATCAACACAGATGGTGAGTGGCGATGCCACTATTATCAGCGTAACTGACCCACTTCTGTGTCTACTGATACACTCGCTGCACACAATGAAGGCGGACACTTTGCAGATGGAAGAGGTGTAAATGGGGGTAGACAGTACACAAGGTGATAGCCACACCACCCTAATTTCGTCTTCTCAGCGCGAATTGGATGATGAGGAGGAGGAGAAGGATCAGGAGACAGTTACCTCTGCTACAGGGGGTAGTACCCATAGCACATTTATTCCATCTGTTCAGCGTGGATGGGCAGAAGAGGAGGAAGAGGAGATCGAGAGTCATCCTACTAATGAGGACAGCAAAGTCTTGTCTGTTAGGACTCTAGCACACATGGCTGACTTTATGTTATGCTGCCTTTTCCGTGACCCACGCATTATACGCATTTTGGCCTACACCGATTACTGGTTGTTAACCCTTCTCGATCCCCCGCTACAAACTGACCTTCTCATCTCTCATTCCTGTGGTGGAGAGGACTAGCAAAATGGTGCAATACCAGAAGGTCTTTCTTTAAGAACTGCTCCTTAAATTTCCATCTGACAATGCTGGCAGCAGAGTACGTAGGAACACACAGCAGTTCCAACAGAGGGAGGGCAACACTCTCCAAGGCCTGGAACAGTTTCATGACACCCCGCCAGCACCCTCACCCCAATGTGCGGCTTACTGTCACAAGGAGGGAAAATTTTTGGAAGATGGTGAAGGAGTACGTAGCAGACCGTGTCTGCGTCCTCAATGGTCCCTCTGTGCCTTACAACTATTGGGTGTCTAAGCTGGACACATAGCACGAACTGGTGCTCGATGCCATAAAAGTGCTGGCATGCCTTGCCACAAGCGTTTTGTCAGAGCCGGTATTTAGTGCTGCTGGGGGCATAATAACTAGTAAGTGCATCTGCCTGTCACCTGAAAATGCTGACCGGTTGACTCTTATAAAAATTAACAAGGCCTGGATTGCCCCTGACTTCTCTACTCCACCAGAGGAAAGTGTCTGAACATAAAAGCACTTTAAATTTGGCTTTTGTGGTGTATTGTATACACTTTATTCCCATGCACCCCTTCCACTTCAAAAAAGGGTATACGGTTCAATCTTCTTTTTCTCGTCCTCCTCCTCCATCATATCAACATGCATATTTGGCTGCCCTCACTCCTAATGTTTTAGAGGGTCAGCTCAGCAGCAGACCCTCAACCATAATTTTTTCAATGGTCAGCTCAGCAGCAGCCCCTAAACCATAATTTTTTCGATGGTCAGCTCAGCAGCAGGCACTCGCCCCTAATGTTTTAGAGAGTCAGCTCAGCCGCAGACCCTCACCCCTAATGCTTTAGATGGTCAGCTAAACAGCCAGCCCTTGCCCCTAATGTGTTAGAGGGTCACTAGCAGGCACTTGCTCCTAATGTTTTTGAGGGTCACCATAATTTTTTAGGGTGTGTATGATGCCCTCCATTATGTGTAATAAAGGGTGTATTGTAGTGCCGGTTCCTTGTAATTTTTGGCAGTCCTTTCACTTAGTTAATTGGCTTTATGAGTGTAGTAGTCCCACTACCTAAACAATTGTACCACAATTTGAATGAGGCTCTCCTTTATGTGATATACAGGTTGTATTGGAGTGCCTCTTGCTTGTAATTTGTGGCAGCACTTGCACTTTATATACAAATAAATATACAGGAAAGCATGTTTCCTAACAATTTTTCCTCCAAAATCAATTGGCGCACTACTCGGACAACATAGTTCCCAGAAGCGACCTGGGAGTCCAAGATGCATCCAGACATCCTCCCCATGCTGTTCTCGAACCATTTTAGTGGTGTTTCCATCAATTTTTGACCTTTTCATGTGAACCAGGCACCCTCCCCTCTTCAGAGAAGGGGGTGCCTGGTTTAATGCTCGGCAGCAGACCCTCACCCCTAATGTTTTAGATGGTCAGTTCAGCAGCAGGCCCTCGCCCATAATTTTTTCCATGTTCAGATCAGCAGCAGGCACTCGTCCCTAATGTTTTAGAGAGTCAGCTCAGCAGCAGACCCTCACCCCTAATGTTTTAGATGGTCAGCTCAGCAGCAAGCCCTCGCCCCTATTCTTTTAGAGGGTCACCAGCAGGCCCTTGCTCCTAATGTTTTTGAGGGTCACCAGCAGGCCATCAATCATAATTTTTCCACCGATATTTGATATTACTGTTTTTTGCCAAGTAGTTTTTTTGAAGAAGAATCTTGTATATTTTTCATCAGCTTGAAGCTGCTTCACTATGGAATTAAATATTATTTATTTGCCTTCCTGGTAAATTGCCTTTTTAATTTCTCTATTTGTTTTCTCTATATCAGGTCTAAGACATTGATGCCTTCATTTCTGAGCTTAAGGTAAGTCTGTAGTTTGGTATTAATTAACCACTGTTTTTTCTCTTTTGCGTTTTTAACTACAATTTTGAGGAAAATCTCTTTAGTTTTGGCTTTTACATATTCCCACCATAGCGGAGCTCCGTAAGGGGACCATACCACTCAGGTTCTGGATCATCTTCTTCATTACCCTCCTCCAGAGAATTAGCACAAATGCAGGACCAGACCCCACCTACTTCCTCTTTTTTAGACAGAAGTCAGCTACCCTATCATCTACGGGACAGGGGGAGAATGGGGAAAACCCAAACATAAATCTGCAAATAATCAATCTCTCCTCCCGTATTCTTAAACCGGATGAGATTGATGTACTTAAGAGAGGGTTATCCTTTGTGCCGACTACAAACTTTAATTTGTTTGATTGGACAAAGGATTTAAATATGTTCTGCCGACGCCTAAAATGACATAAGTTCTTTAAGCACAATAACCGCACTACTTGCGAAAAGTTGGGTCTTGGGGAGGAAGACTTTGCAGACCTTCAAAATCTGGTTGACTTGGAGAGGGAGGGTAATCGGTGTCCTGGGATGGGCCCTTTCACTGATCTTAGACCTAAGAGTAAGAAGATGTTCCCACCGGGTAATTATGATTCAGTGGATATATTCCTAGAGATGGTCATTTGTGACCTCGATGGAATTTCTGATGACAAAGTTAGGATACATAACCTACCCCGTCAGTAGATCACCGCATTAGGGGCACTAGAGAAGGACGATTCTATAATCATTAAACCCTCAGATAAGGGGGGGAATCTTGTGGTTTTGGACCACAATAAATATACAAAAATGTGTCTGGATCTGCTCAGTGATAAAGGGGGCTATGACGTGTTACCTATGAATCCAACGGACCAGTTTTTGCAGGAACTACAAGTGATTCTTGACTCCGGTCTCTCTGGAGGGTAAATCAATACGGTTGAGTATGATTTTTTACTACCGAAACATCCTAGTATCGCAACCTTCTATGGACTGCCGAAAGTGCATAAAGGGGTGGTACCCCTTAAGGGACGTCCCATTATTTCTGGGGTAGGATCATTGAGCCAGAATTGTGGGATATATTTGGACAAAGTGCTCAGGGATTTCGTCGTGTCCCTCCCAAGCTATACGAGGGACATGATGGATTTTCTGAAGAAAATCGATACTATACATATAGAACCGACTTGCCTTCTGGCGAGTATTGATGTGGAGGCCCTGTATAGTTCGATTCCACATAGTGGAGGCCTGAGGGCCATTGAGTACTATTTGAGAACAAGAGGTACCCAATATGGGCCACACAATGCCTTTGTCCTTGAGCTTCTTGGGTTCGTCCTGACCCATAACTTTTTTATTTTTCATGGACAGTACTTCCACCAGCTCAGGGGGACGGCTATGGGGAGCCCTTGTGCTCCCATGTATGCCAATCTCTTCCTGGGCTGGTGGGAGGATACCCATGTTTTCCCAGACCAGTTGATGTGGTGGTCCAAAAATATCATCTTTTGGACCCGCTACATAGATGATATTTTCCTGGTCTGGGAAGGTGGGTCAGACGAATTCAAGAAGTTCATCACAGACCTTAATAACAATGAGGTAGGTCTGCGATTCACATATGAGATGGATATGAATATCATTACATTTCTGGATGTCCAAATCACAAAAGTTGGTGAAGGTTTGGTCACGGATATATATAGGAAGTCCACCGCAATAAATGCATTGTTGCACTGGGATAGCCACCATCCTGTTCCCCTTAAACGAGGGATACCTAGGGGGAAATATCTCCGTACCCGTAGAAATTGCTCGGAGAAAGAGATCTTTTTTAAGGAGGCGCCAGTACTACAGAAGAGATTGCTGGATAGAGGCTATCCCCGCGAATGCTTGAAATCAGCCTTCAAATTTGCGGTGGACAAAAAACGAACGGACTTACTGATCCCCAGGGTAAGAGGGTCCGGGGAAAATAAGGCCCGCATTATATCTACCTTTGACACTGCAAATAAGGAGATACGGTCGATTATACAGAGATATTGGCCAATCCTGACGATAGATAGGGATTTTGATGATATCTTGGATAAGAAACCTAGTATATGTTATAGACGTGGTAGGAGCTTGAAAGATCGTCTTGTCCATAGCCACTACAACCCCCCGAGAAGGGTAGGGACGTGGCTGGATCGCAAACCACTGGGCATGTACAAATGTGGGTCGTGCAAAGCATGTGATTATGTCTCCATATCGAAAACAATTACATGTTCAGTAACTAAACAGATTTTTGTCATCAGAGATTTTTTCAATTGCAGGAGCAAGGGAGTAATTTACATCTGCCAATGTCCCTGCCCACTTGACTATGTGGGGAGGACGATCAGGGAAGCGCGGCGCAGATTTTTGGAGCATATAAATGATATTATCAAGAAAAATGCTACACCTGTGGCATCCCATGTTAACGAGTTTCATGGAGGGAACCCGAAATGCCTACGATTTTCCATCCTAGAGATGGTTCCTAACTTGGCTAGGGAAGGGGACTGGGATCGAAAGATATTACAGAAGGAGTGCAAGTGGATACACCGTCTGAGATCCCAGTCCCCCCTTGGCCTTAATGAAAGATTAACGTTTTCTTGTTTTCTGTGACAGCTCCCTTGAAGGGATAATACCTCTCTCTGTGAGATAATACTGACCACCTCGGTGATGTACAGTAACAAAGAATGTCCTGAATTCTGGTCGGATGCGGGAAGCATCAATTAATGTAAGCCACAAGACTAGTTGGCTTTATCTTGTATGTATCTATCAACCTAGACAACTAGACACTTGAAATATAAAGTCACTTGTGGCCAACCTTATTTGAGAATAGAAGTGGGACTGGCCCCTTTAAGTAATTAGTAGCAACTATCACTTAGTGTCCCGCAGTGACGCCAATATACATTCTACTTTATATAATAAATTTTGCTTCCCAATAATAGTTTTTATTCCCCCCCAGGAAGCATGCATAGAGCTAACACATAAGATTGTTTTATGTATTATTAAAAAATCTTTAAACAGCTTTCTACCTATTCCTGCATACACATTTGGATGTGGATTGCGTTCCACTGCGTTCCATTCATAGGAAATGACCTAATGCCTGGTCTTGCATTCGGTCACACAGGGAGCGCAGGTCAGTTCGGTATGCTAAACATCAGCTATCACATGACCGCACTATTGCGGTCATGTGGGGATGACGTCACGGATCCAGGACAGCTCCAAGTGGAATGCGGATGTGACGCGAGGGAATAGGAAGTAGGAATGGGGGCAGGATAATTGAATGGGAACAGTGGGTATTTAAAGGGCGGTCGGGCCACTGGGCGGATGTGCGCACTGGAGGAGGGAGTCGTTAACAAACACCGTGACGCAGTAAGTTACCAAGGACTTGGAATCCTTTTAAAAAACTGATTGAATGTTGAGCCACCTGCCAACTGGTATCTTAATTGATGTATCTAGGTTGACTGGTGATCAGGTGGTACGATCATACATATTGATGGGGAGTGACCACCCCCTACCACTACCGTGTAAGTTTTTGTGTATATGACTTATAATAGCATAAAGTGATGCAATGTTTGAGGGCCTCATGAATTACTGAATTTTTTCTAGGTCCTGGATATTCCATAGTAGCGATGTGTTGTGGGCAGAATTGGAGACCCCATCCCTCTTCCAGTGGCAACTATACCTTATCAGGTGGTGTGTGAAGCACATTAGAATTGCTGTATAATGTATCTAATATACTGAGCTTCCGCCATTTAAATTTTGTGGTAGTTACACCTTATTGGAGGGCCTGCGGTCCCACGGTGGGAGCCACATATATTTGTGTTATGACTGTTATGTACACATCACATGGTAGTCAAAATTATCAGATAATTGGCCTCCTGATGAACCCAGATACACTGGGGGAAACGCGTTGAGGCGAGGTATTAGTTTAAAAGGCACTTTTCATCTATTTTCTAGTCCTGTATTGGGCAAGAGCACAGGGGGAGTTTAGGGAAAGTAGGGGAAGGAACGAGGACAGGGAGTCCCCACCTTCAGGGGTTTTCCCTGGGCAGAGGGGTAATATAGGGTATCACTAGGGATAGTTATCATATCCCGACCTGTTCAATTACCTCCTCTGAGTTGCCCCTACCCCTACCTTGCGTATCTCACTACTTTATGTTTATCTGTCTAGATGGTTTGTGAGGGACGGCATGTCCCATTTTAGAGTATATCTAGTAAAGTATAATGTTTTAATATAGTTTTGCGAATAGGGGTCCAATAAGCTGTAGTAAATTTTGTCATTTTTTTCCCCGAAACAAACATTGATAATTGTGCTGGAGTTTTTTTTTTTTACATATTCCCACCATAGCAATATTGACGTGAACTTTTCTTTACAACAACTTCATTTCTTGTAGTTTAGAATGAATACTTTCTTTTCATCTTCATTATTCAATAGATCCACATTTAGCCTCCATACGCCTTTGCTTTTTCACCTTCAGTTACTTGAATTTGCGCTAGAAGCAACTTATGATCAGAGAAGATATTACCCTCCAGGGACATTGTCACAGGCTTCAGGACTTTTGAAATGAAGAAATAATCTAGTCTTGATTGAACTAAAGAGTTACTCCATGTGTATTTTGGTTCATTGTCCTTTACATTACTCCAAATGTCATTTAAATTAATGTCCAAAATCATATCTTTAAGTTGCTGCACTGTTTTGTCCCTTCTTCTTGCTTGCCCAGCAGTTCTGTCTTCCTCTTTTAGGGCACAATTAAAGTCTCCGGCCATGATCACTGGTGATTGACCAGCTAATTAAGGTTGTATGTCCTCTAGCATCTCAGCTCTTTCATGAAGTTCTGGTGAATCATATACATTTAGTTATTTGATTTCTCTGCGATTAGTAACATAGTAACATAGAACAAGGTCGAAAAAATACATTTGTCCATCCAGTTCGGCCTTTCATCCTGCATGTTGATCCAGAGGAAGGCAAAAAAAAAACTGTGAGGTAGAAGCCAATTTTCTCCACTTAAGGGGAATAAAAAATTCCTTCCCGACTCCAATCAGGCAATCAGAATTACTCACTGAATCAACGACCCATCTCTAGTACCTATAACCTGTAATATTACTATACTCCAGAAATACATCCAGGCCCTTCTTGAATTCCTTTATTGTACTCACCATCACCATCTCCTCAGGCAGAGAGTTCCATAGTCTTACTGCTCTTACCATAAAGAATCCTCTTCTATGTCTGTGTACAAACCTTCTTTCCTCCAGACGCAGAGAATGTCCCCTCGTCACATTCACAGTCCTGGGGATAAATAGATGATGGGATAGATCTATGTACTGACCCCTGATATATTTATACATAGTAATTAGATCTCCCCTCAGTCGGCTTTTTTCTAAAGTGAATAACCCTAATTTTGACAACCTTTCAGGGTACTGTAGTTGCCCCATTCCAGTTATTACTTTAGTTGCCCTCCTGTGAACCCTCTCCAGCTCTGCTATGTCTGCCTTGTTCATAGGAGCCCAGAACTGTACACAGTACTCCATGTGTGGTCTGACTAGTGATTTGTAAAGTGGTAGGACTATCTTCTCATCATGGGCATCTATGCCCCTTTCGATGCAACCCATTTTCTTATTGGCCTTGGCGGCAGCTGCATGACACTGGTTTTTGCAGCTTAGTTTGCTGTGTATTAAAATTCCTAGATCCTTTTCCATGTCAGTGTTACCGAGTGTTTTACCATTTAGTATGTATGGGTGATTTGCATTATTCCTTCCCATGTGCATAACTTTACATTTGTTGGTGTTAAACCTCATCTGCCACTTATCTGCCCAAGCCTCCAATCTATCCAGATCCCTCTGTAACAGTATATTGTCCTCTTCAGTGTTAATTACTTTACACAGTTTAGTGTGATCTGCAAAAATCGATATTTTACTATGCAAGCCTTCTTCAAGATTATTAATAAATATATTGAAAAGAATGGGGCCCAATACTGACCCCTGAGGTACCCCACTAGTGACATTGACCCAATCTGAGTGTGTACCATTAATAACCACCCTCTGTTTTCTATCACTCAGCCAGTTACTTACCCACTTACAGACATTTTCTCCCAGTCCAAGCATTCTCATTTTATATACTAACCTTTTATGTGGTACAGTGTCAAATGCTTTGGAGAAGTCCAGATATACGACATCCATTGATTCGCCGCTGTCAAGTCTAGAACTTACCTCCTCATAGAAGCTTATTAAATTCGTTTGGCATGACCGATCTTTCATGAAGACATGCTGATATGGCGTTATTTGCTTATTTCCGTTGAGATCCTCTAAGATAGCATCTCTCAGAAAACCTTTAAACAGTTTACTCACAACAGATGTTAAACTTACTGGCCTATAGTTTCCAGGCTCTGTTTTTGGACCCTTTTTGAATATTGGCATCACATTTGTTATGCGCCAATCCTGTGGAACATTCCCTGTTAGTATAGAGTCCGCAAATATCAGAAATAAGGGTCTGGCTATGACATTACTTAATTCCCTTAGGATACGGGGGTGTATGCCATCCGTTCCTGGCGATTTGTCTATTTTAACGTTTGTACGTCGCTGTTGTACTTCTTCCTGGGTCAGACAGGACACTTTTAATGGGGAATTTATTTTTACATTCAGCATTTCATCTGACAGTTTATTTTTCTCAGTGAATACATTGGAGTAAAAAAATTTAACAGCTTTGCTTTCTCCATTGATATTTACTAATAAAACTCTTCCTGGAATCAATTGCATGTGTGAAATGATTTGGCAACTATTTCCTTTGAATAGTATTCCAACTCCAGTAGCTTTGTTATTGTTGTCTACAGACCACAATGAATGGCCCTGTGTCCAACTTTCCCCTAGGTCTGCGTAGTTTGGGAAGTATTCTATTCCACATTCTTGTAAAAAGATGATGTCGCAATTGACCTTAATACTCCTGAGTCCTTATGTTAAGGAAGGAGATTTTTTGCGTATGAGACATTGTCCATTAAGAAAAAACTTCAAATAACAGAAAGTCTCTTTGCATACAAAAGCAGCTCTCTTTGTTGAGCTCTCTTGAAATTTCTCACATTTTGTCAGATGAATTTGTAGAAAAGATTTGCGCATCAGATCATTTCATCAGATGAACTACTTGACATAAATGGAACTAATGGCTCTGGTGATGCTAAGCTCTCAAAATGAAGAATGTGCATAGGATCAGATAAGGTCACACTTGGTCTTAAGTCACTGTCACTCTCATCTGCACTTTGACGGGATGCTCTTTTGACACTGAGAACCTGTTCTTCATGACCACTCACTTTTCTTTTTGTTTCTTTTGTCTGTAGGTCTATGGCTTCGTCTCCTATGATTGTCTCTTTCACTCCTGCGTCAGAAGCAGGTTCCCCTGTCACCTTTGAAGGAGCAGATTTTCCAGGAGCACTCTTCACAGGATCCACCATTTTCTCCTTCATCAGCACTCTGGATGTTACAGGTACTCTCATAGTCTCAGGTTTCTCTGGTTCTTTCATAGCGGGTGCAGCTCCAGCTATTTTGGGGGCCTCTGGTTCTTTTGTAAGTAAATTGCCTATGACAACATCTGCATATGACCGAGCTCTACCCCGTTTTTGTCAGTCTTTAAAGGCATGGCCTTCCATCCTGCACAGGTTACATATAATCACATTCTGACAGTCAGCGCATTTATACCCTGCTTGTTGCCATTTCTGCAAAATCCTGCCTCCTCTTTACAGTTTCAACAATATTCTGGCATCCTTGGATAATAAATGTACCCTCTGTCTCTTCCAATTGTAAAGCTTAATGGGGGGAGATTTAATCCCCCAATTCCTCCAGGGTCTTCCCTGAAGATTACAAAAATTGATACTATCCGGTCCATAAGTTCCCTTTATTCATAAGCTTCCAGCCAGATTTCAAAGTTAAACAATATCTCAAAAGAAAAAAATTAAATGTCACATAAGGAAACAAAGGGATTGTACATGTGTACAATTAGTGGAATTTCCCCCGTCGAGTAGAGTAAAACAAAATTAAGTCCATGTAGAATAGGTTCAGCTGTTTGTACAAGTTGTGACAGTCCGAAAGATTATCAAATGTGAGAATGTACACACCTTTCCTTCAATCGTTGAGAGCAAGAATAATTCCCTTCTTTACGTTCAAAGTCTTTAGTAGAATCTCGTTCACAAAGAAAAACAGCTCACCTTTAGTCTCTTTTTCTTTCGAAATTTCAGTTTGCAAGGAATTTCAGATCCTCATTTCATCTTGTTTTGCAAAACGTACATTCAGCATATATACTGCCATCCTTCAGCTGAGTAATCATCTTCTAAGTCATCACTATGAAGCTCTGACAACCCGTTGCCCAAATCCAGTCAAGCGAGCAATCTCAGGCAAAAAACCAAGGCTTGCTCCGCATTCAGAGGGAGAGAACTAGCAAACCTCATGGTTGCTTTATTTAAGTTGTATGGCTTGGGGAACCTGCGCACCTAGATCATTATCATTAGGGTGACAAAAATTGAATTCTTTTTTTGGATGCTAGCTAACTCTTCTCTTACAGCTTAGGAGGGCTGCATAAAAATGTTAAGTTTTCTATTTGTCCAAACATTATATTCACTAACCTTTATATACTGGTTTGTCATGTAAACTAATTTGCATGAGCTTGGGCATATGGGAAAGCCATGCAAATAGTGTTTCCGCTGAAAAACAAGACGTAACATTAGTGATGTCGCTAACATAAAATTTTCCGTTCACGAACGGCGAATGCGAACTTCCGCAAATGTTCGCGAACATGCGAACAGGGCGAACCGCAATAGACTTCAATAGACAGGCGAATTTTAAAACCCACAGGGACTCTTTCTGGCCACAATAGTGATGGAAAAGTTGTTTCAAGGGGACTAATACCTGGACTGTGGCATGCCGGAGGGGGATCCATTTCAAAACTCCCATGAAAAATTCCGTAGTTGACGCAGAGTGTGGTAAGTTGAATTCGCAATGCGATTAATATAACCTGCATTAATTGCATTGTGAATTCAACTTAGAGCTGGGTTCCTAATGGTTGTATTGCTAGAATATAACGAAGATTGAGAATATAGCGCTATATTCTCAATCTTCGTTATATTCTAGCAATACAACCATTAGGAACCCAGCTCTAAGTTGAATTTGCAATTCGATTAATATAACCTGTATTAATCGCATTGCGATTACAACTTAGATCTGAGTTCCTAATGGTTGTATTGCTAGAATATAACGAAGATTGAGAATATAGCGCTATATTCTCAATGTTCGTTATATTCTAGCAATACAACAATTAGGAACCCAGCTCTAAGTTGAATTCGCAACGCGATTAATACAGGTTATATTAATTGCATTGCGATTACAACTACTAACACTCCAGCTTTAGAATGAATCTAAGATGGATGCCGTCCTTGCTTTTTGATAGGAGGTGGGAGGGTCTGGAAGGGAGACTGATGTACTAGCCCTAAAAAGGGCTTTTTGGGGTGCTGTCAGGACGCTGTCCTTACAGTAGAGATCTGATGAGTCTTTCAGGACTGGAGTGGACACTGAATACACTAGCCTAGCTATCAATTTCCCTATTAAATCAGCAGCAGCTACACTGTCCCTCCTCTCACTAAGACTGCAGCTTCCGAATTAATCTAAAATGGATGCTGTCCAGGAGATGGGAGGGTCTGGGAGGGAAGGTATGCTGATTGGCTGGAATGTGTCTGCTGACTGTGAGGTACAGGGTCAAAGTTTACTCGATGATGAATAGGGGGTGGACCGAACATCGGATATGTTCGCCCGCCGCGACGAACGCGCACAAGCTATGTTCGCCGGGAACTGTCCGCCGGTGAATAGTTTGGGACATCTTATTTGCGAATTCAACTTAGAGCTGGGTTCCTAATGGTTGTATTGCTATAAAATAATGAAGATTGAGAATTTAGCGCTATATTCTCAATCTTCGTTATATTCTAGCAATACAACATCCATTAGGAACTCAGATCTAAGTTTAATTCGCAATGCGATTAATATAACCTGCATTAATCGCATTGCGAATTCAACTTAGAACTGAGTTCCTAATGGTTGTTGTATTTCTAGAATATATGTTATATTCTAGCAATACAACCGGTAGGAACTGAGCTCTAAGTTGTAATCGCAATGCGAATAATACTTACAATTATTAATCGCTTTGCGAATCCATTTGATGCCTCTATTTGATTGTATATGAAGGTTGACTATGACTACCACAAACGTTCTGCTGCCTCCGAGGCAAGATATCTGAACCCCCCAGGGGCCATTTGGGCATTTTTGATAGAAAACGCATCAAAAACGCATCAGCGTTTTTATCTTTTTTTATTTTTTATTTTATTTTTTTGTGTATTTTGCCACAATTGGTTGCATATTTACATTTGGTATAGGTAAATATGGTAGTCTAGAATTCCGTGTTTCCCAACCAGTGTGCCTCCAGCTTTTGCAAAACTACAACTCCCAGCATGCCCGGACAGCCTTTGGCTGTGCAGGCATGCTGGGAGTTGTAGTTTTACAACAGCTGGAGGCACACTGGTTGGGGAACACAGGTCTAGATCATTATCTATATAATTATATACTATATATTAATCTATATTCAGCTACATGGCTTAGAAAATATGCTGTCAAACAATGATCCTAGGTTTTGGTATAGACACATGATCTAGACTACCATATTTGCCTATACTAAATGTAAATATGCAACCAAATGTGGCAAAATACACAAGAAAATAAAATAAAAAATGAAAAAATTATAAAAACGCAGATGCGTTTTTGATGCATTTTTGATGCGTTTTCTATCAAAAACGCCCAAATGGCCCCTGGGGGGTTCAGATATCTTGCTTTGGAGGCAGCAGAACGTTGGTTGTAGTCATAGTCAACCGTCATATACAATCAAATAGAGGCATCAAATGGATTCGCAAAGCGATTAATAATTGTAAGTATTATTCGCATTGCGATTACAACTTAGAGCTGAGTTCCTAATGGTTGTATTGCTAGAATATAATGTATATTCTTGCAATACAATAACCATTTGGAACTCAGCTCTAAGTTGAATTCGCAATGCGATTAATGCAGGTTATATTAATCGCATTGCGAATTAAACTTAGATCTGAGTTCCTAATGGATGTTGTATTGCTAGAATATAATGAAGATTGAGAATATAGTGCTATATTCGTTATATTCGTTATATTCTAGCAATACAACCATTAGGAACTCAGATCTAAGTTGTAATCGCAATGCGAATAATACAGGTTATATTAATCGCATTGCGATTTACAATTACTAACACTGCAGCTTCAGAATGAATCTAAGATGGATGCTGTCCTTGCGTTTAGATAGTAGGTGGGAGGGTCTGGGAGAAAGGGTATGCTGATTGGCTGGAATGTGTCTGCTGACCCTGTGAGGTACAGGGTCAAAGTTTCCTCAATGATAAAGTATAGGGGCGAACGCGAACATCTAATATGTTCGCCCGCCACGGCGGATGCGAACAAGCTATGTTCGCCAGGAACTGTTCGCCGGCGAATAGTTCGAGCCATCTCTACTTAACATTTTTATGCAGCCCTCCTAAGCTGTGAGAGAAGAGTTAACTGGCATCCAAAAACACTAAACAAAAAACTTACATGTTTTGTCACCCTAATGATAATGATCTAGGTGTGCAGGTCCCCTAAGCTTACTGGCTATCAGTAGGATGAGAGTTGATCTTGGCAATATCAGTTGTTTCATAGTACACGAGGCTGCAATTGTAAGGTATGCTGACTGTACCTGTGTCATAGGTAGGTTGTTGGCATACAGCCTTTGTGTGATTGTCTTTTGTATGTTATAGGTAATAACTTATTTTAAAAAGTATATAGTATCTATAAAAATAAATTATTAATGATAAGTAAAAAAATACTTATAATAAAAGTTTGTTATTGATAAAATAATAACTATCAAGAAAAAAGTATGGATGATAGATAGGATAATGAGAGTCTCTATACAATCAGTGAAAAAAGATTATACGGTAGGTTTAAAATCTAGAATATTCACAATTACGAAGATATATAACTATATTCTAGATATTTGCGAATTCTCAAAGTGCCGATATTCGCGCTCAACACTAGTATTGTTATGACGTCACAGCACTATGTCTGTAGCATGTATGTATGGAAAGCAGAGAAACAGTAATTCCTATCACACTAACACCCTGCACTGGAGACAGCTGGAATCAGCTACACTAGATCACTATCTAACCTACACTGACTATCTCCCATTAACTATCTGTATTATATATATGAGCTAACTATCTAATGCAATTGGATAAGGAATGGGATCCAGATGAAAGCACAGAGCAAACAAATGTCACTGCTCTCTCAGAACTGCAAAAAAATAGCAGAAAATGGTTGCTGGGGAGTTTCTGTTATAGTAAAGGGGTAGGCAACTTTCCGATTGGTTGCTAGGAATGTTGCTAAGCTCTGAAAAATATATTGCAGCCTTCTCATTGGCCCACAAGCAAGAAGGGAGGTTACTAGTGATAAACAAGCATGCTCTGCCGAGTACCGGTTCGGCTTGAGCATCCCCTATGCTCGGCACATGGCGGTACTTGGCCGAGTACCACATGTGCTCGAGCGAAATGCTCGTGTCTCCGCCCCGCAGCCAATAAAGGTGCAGGTAAGTACTGCCCTCACTGTAATGCCAGTAGCCATGTTAGCTGCTGGCTTTACAGTGATTGGCTGGCCAGAACGCGTCATTGGAGGTTATATAGCACCAGATGACAAGTGCTCGGATCAGTCATAGTCAGGGAGAGCATTGGTAGGAAGGGAAAGACAGAGCAGGGAGCAAATTTCAGCGATTTTTATTAAAGAAATCTTTTCAAAGGCCCAAAAGTCAGTTTAAGGACTACTGTGTGTGTGTGTTTTAGATCAACAATATATTTAACAGCAGTGTCAGGGACATCCGTGATAAAGAAGGGAGAGATAGTGCATGGAGAGAAATTTGCTGTATTTAATACCAAACGCTTTTCAAAGAACCCAACATCCTTTTAAGGGCTACTGTGTGTGTTTCACAGCTGCAAGATATTTTTATTTTATAACTATTAGTGACATATACTGTACATCATCCGCAGACTGACTCTTTAATAATATGGTTCACATCTAGTGTCCATAATCTGTGGTGTTCTCTGTAACCAATACTGTTCTGCCTCAGAAAACAGTGTGTATATTACAACTTCCATTAGTCTGGGCCTAGTAAAGTGTCCAAAATCTGTGGGTTTTGTATTAAATACTGAATTGAATCTAAAAACACTGTCTATATTACAAGTTTCATTAATCTGGGCCTAGTAAAGTGGCCAAAATCTGTGGGTTTTTGTATCCAATACATAACTGAATCAGAACACAGTGTGTATATTGCAACTTCCATTAATCTAGGCCTAGTAAAGTGGCACAAATCTGTGGGTTTTTGTATACAATACTGAACTGATTCTAAAAACACTGTCTATATTACAACTTCAATTAATCTGGGCCTAGTAAAGTGGCCAAAATCTGTGGGTTTTTGTTTCCAATACTGAACTGCATTAGAAAAAAATGTGTATATTACAACTTCCATTAATCTGGGCCTAGTAAAGTGTCTAAAGTCGTGGGTTTTTGTATCTAAAATTGAACTGAATGAGAAAACAGTGTGTATATTACAACTTCCATTAATCTGGGTTTAGTAAAGTGGCCAAAATCTGTGGGTTTTTGTATCCAATACTGAACTGAATATGAAAACACTATCTATATTTCAACTTTCATTAATCTGGGCCTAGTAAAGTATCCAAAAGCTGTGGGGTTTTGTATCCAACACTGAACTGAATCTGAAAACACTCTCTATATTACAATTGGAAGACCGTAATAGGTGTTGCAGATAATAGGCATGTACTAATTAACTTAGTATAAGTGAAAAAAGAGGAGTAAACGTGCTTCTAAAATTACCTTTAATAATGTATCACGGGTAACAGGCAGAAAAAAACCTGCTAATACCCAAAAATTGTGAAAAAGTTGGCTCTTGCCTAACAATAAAGATAAAAGGTGATAGAAAGTCAACAGGGATGCAGTAAGTATATAGTGGTATCTACGGGGTGACAAAAACTTAGGCAGCTGAATAGGTCTATATTACAACTTCCTCTAATCTGGGCCTAGTGTAGTGTCCAAAATCTGTGGTGTTCTGTAATTAATACTGTCCTGCATCGGAAACTGTGTCTTTAGTGGACAGCAAAACAATCTGCATGGAGAGAAATTTGCTGTATTTAATACCAAAAGCTTTTCAAAGAACCCAACATCCTTTTAAGGGCTACTGTGTGTGTTTCACAGCTGCAAGATATTTTTATTTTATAACTATTAGTGACATATACTGTACATCATCCGCAGACTGACTCTCTAATAATATGGGTCACATCTAGTGTCCATAATCTGTGGTGTTCTCTGTAACCAATACTGTTCTACCTCAGAAAACAGTGTGTATATTACAATTTCCATTAATCTGGGCCTAGTAAAGTGTCCAAAATCTGTGAGTTTTGTATTAAATACTGAACTGAATCTGAAAACACTGTCTATATTACACCTTCCATTATTCTGGGCCTAGTAAAGTGTCCAAAATCTGTGGGTTTTTGTATCCAATGCTGAACTGCATAAGAAAACAGTGTGTATATTACAACTTGTATTAATCTGGGCCTAATAATATGGCTAAAATCTGTGGGTTTTTGTATCCAATACTGAACTGAATCAGAAAACAGTGTGTATATTACAACTTTCATTAATCTAGGCCTAGTAAAATGGCCAAAATCTGTGGGTTGTTGTATCCAATACTGAACTGAATCTAAAAACACTGTCTATATTACAACTTCCATTATTCTGGTCCTAGTAAAGTGTCCAAAATCTGTGGGTTTTTGTATCCAATACTGAACTGAATCAGAAATGAGTGTGTATATTGCAACTTCCATTAATCTGGGCCTAGTAAAGTGTCTAAAATCTGTGGGTTTTTGTATCCAATACTGAACTGAATCAGAAAACAGTGTGTACATTACAACTTCCATTAATCTGGGTTTAGTAAAGTGGCCAAAATCTGTGGGTTTTTGTATCCAATACTGAACTGAATCTGCAAACACTGTCTATATTACAACTTCCATTAATTTGGGCTTAGTAAAGTGTCCAAAATCTGTGTTTTTTTGTATCCAATACTGAACTGAATCTGAAAACACTATCTATATTACAACTTTCTCTAATCTGGTCCTAGTAAAATATCCAACATCTGTGGGTTTTTGTATCCAACACTGAACTGAATCTGAAAACACTCTCTATATTACAATTGGAAGACCGTAATAGATGTTGCAGATAATAGGCACGTACTAATTAACTTAGCATAAGTGAAAAAAGAGGCTTAAACGTGCTTCTAAAATTACCTTTAATAATATATCACGGGTAACCGGCAGAAAAAAACTGCTAATACCCAAAAATTGTGAAAAAGTTGGCTCTAGCCTAAGAATAAAGATAAAAGGTGATAGAAAGTCAACAGGAATGCAGTAGGTATATAGCGGTATCTACGGGGTGACAAAGACTTAGGCAGCTGAATAGGTCTATATTACAACTTCCATTAATCTGGGCCTAGTGTAGTGTCCAAAATCTGTGGTGTTCTGTAATTAATTTTGTCCTGCATCGGAAAACTGTGTCTTTAGCAGACAGCAAAACAATCATCGCCACATTTACAGACAAAACCATTGAGATGAAGAAGGCGAGCACAAAGGGAGAGGGAAGTAGGCGTGATGCTGATGGTGGGTGCAATGAAACTGTGCCTGCTGAAAGTGCACCAGAAAAACAAAAAAATCCCCCTTACCCAGCTTGATGTCCAATTTAGCTGGGCGTCGCAGGACAACACTGTCCAAGTCAGACCAGTGTGAACAGGTGGTTAGTTGGATTGCTGTAGATAATGCTTCCAGTCTGTTAAGCACCACCCTGTCTTCCACTAAGTCTAGTCTCTGTAGCAAAGAGTCTGGTTAACCGAATTCTCACTCTGATCCTCCTTCCTCCCACCATGTCGAGTCTGGCCAAGCAAATGATCCCACTTGTATATTCACATTACCTCTTTTTATCGCCAGTACTTGTTTTGGCTCTCTCGCCAAGCATGCTTGAAGAGGTACCTGAGATATTGTGCCCTGATTCCCAACCTCTTGAGCCTTCACAGTCTCAAGAAGATGACGGAGGTGAATGGTAATGATTCGCTCACGAGGTGGATGATGATGAGACACAGTTGTCAATCACTGAGGTTGTGGTTGAGGATGGGAAGAGTGAGGAAGTGGAAGAGGAGGTGGTGGATAATGAGGTCACTGACACAACATGGGAAGGTGAAAAGCTGAGCGAGGACAGCAGTACAGAGGGGGAGGGATTCGCAGCACTGCAACAGTCTGGAAGAAGCAGTGGGGATGCAAAAGGGAGAAGTGGGCCCACACCAAACAGGCCCGCAACCGTTACACCGAGCACCCCCATGCGTAAACCTACCTTGCCAAGTATGGTGCTTTTTTGAAGAAAGTACAGACGACAAAAGATTGGTAGTTTGCAACCTGTGCCATACCAAAATGAGTCTGGGCGTGAACACTAGCAACCTCACCACCACCAGCATAATCCGCCACATGGCATCCAAGCACCCTAATAAGTGGGCCGAACGCCTGGGTCCACACTCTGTGTCTGAAGGTCCCACCACTGCCTGCACTTCCCCTGTGTTACGCACTGCTGGCCAATCCCCTGTCGAAGGCGCAGACCCAGGTGGCCCTTGCCCTACACCTGGACCTTCGCATGAACCATCAGAAACAACATCCACTTCCCTGTCCCATCACAGAGTCCAACTGTCGATAACACAGGCATTTGAACGCAAGCGCAAATACCCATCCACCCACAGGCCATAGCACTAAATGCACAACTTTCAAAATTACTGTCCCTTGAAATGTTGCCATTTAGGCTTGTGGACACTGAGGCCTTCCACAGCCTGATGTCAACGGTCGTCCTTCGGTATGCAGTCCCCAGCCACCACTATTTGTCACGGTGTGCCGTGTCCGCCTTACACCAGCATGTGTCCCAAAACATCACCCGTGCCCTTACCAATGAACTTACTGGGAAGGTCCACCTCACCACGGACACACACCTCACCACGGACTCATGGACAAATGCTGGTGGCCAGGGATGTTGTGGAGGCCAGGAGTGAGTCATACCATGGGATGGCACAAGTGCTACCCACGCCCAGGATTGCGGGCCCTATGTCCATCAGGGTCTACGCCACCAGCTATTTTACTGGCTCCAACCCCCATTTCTCCTCCTCTGCCGCACCCTCCTCCACTTCCACCTCCACCAGCAGTCAGCCATCAGTCGCTAGCTGGAAGCAGTGTAGCACTGCTGTGAGTAAGCGTCAACAGGCCGTGCTGAAGCTTATCTGCTTAGGGGACAAACAGCACATCGCTGCAGAGCTGTGGCAGGGTATTATGGACCATAACGAGCTGTAGCTCTCACCACTCAACCTGCAACCAGGCATGGTTGTGTCTGACAATGGCTGTAACTTGGTGGTGGCTTCGGAGCTCGGAAACCTGACACACATCCCATGCCTAGTCCACTTCTTAAACTTAGTGGTTCAGCGGTTTATAAAAATCTACCCCAATTTGGCAGAGATACTAGTAAAGGCAAGCTGCGTATGTGCCCATTTCCGCAAGTCATCCACAGCTTCAGCCGCTCTGTCAACGCTGCAG
The DNA here is from genome assembly GCA_033119425.1 of Bufotes viridis. NCBI lineage: Eukaryota > Metazoa > Chordata > Amphibia > Anura > Bufonidae > Bufotes > Bufotes viridis. Next base: position 178,748,997 of record CM065590.1, read on the forward strand.
CAGCGCTCACGGCTTCCAGCTCACCATGTGCTTGAACTTTACATTCTACATCTTGGCCAGACTTTGTGAGCAGCAGAGGGCAGTTGTGGAATACCAGCTGCAACATGGTCGTCACCTTTTCAGTCAAATGCCACTATTCACAAGCGAGGAGTGGGCATTGATGTCAGACCTCTGTGATGTTTTAAAAAACTTTGATGAATACACACAGATGGTTAGTGGCGATAACACTATTATTAGTGTAACCATTCCACTGCTGTGTCTACTCAAACGATCGCCGCTCACAATTAAGCACTTCGCTCTGAATGTGGAAGACGAGGAAATGGGGGAGAACATTACACAGGGTGATATCCAGACCATCCACAGTTCTTCTTCTCAGCACAAATTGGGCCATAAAGAGGAGGAGCTGGAAACAGTTGCCTCTGCTACAGTGAGTAGTACCCATGGAACTTTAATTCCATCTGTTCAGCATGGATGAGCAGAAGAGAAGGAGTAGGATGAGGGGATGGAGAGTCATCATGATGTTGACATCGAAGTCTTGCCTGTTGGTACTCTGGCACACATGGCTGACTTCATGTTAGGCTGCCTTTCCCGCGACCCTTGAGTTATACGCATTTTAGATAACACAGATTACTGGGTGTTCACCCTTCTTGACCCCCGCTATAAATAGAACTTCTCATCTCTCATTTCTGTGGTGGAGAGAACGAGTAAAACGGTGCAATACCAGAAGGTACTTGTTGAGAGATTGCTCCAAAATTTTCCATCTGACAATGCGGCCAGCAGAGTCTGTACTTCCTTAGGCAACCAAGGAAGGGAGACAAAGGGAAGACACAGCAGTTCCAACAGAGGCAGGGCAACACTCTCCAAGGCATGTAACATTTGCATAACACCCCGCCATCAACCTCACCCTGAAGCGCGGCCTAGTGGCACAAGGAGGGAAACGTTTTGGAAGCCGTTAAAGGAATACATTGCAGACCGTGTCAGCATCCTAAATGATCTCTCAGTGCCCTACAACTACAAGGTGTCCAAGCTGGACACGTGGCATGAACTAGCGTTCTACGTCTTGGAGTTGCTGGCCTGCCCTGCTGCCAGCGTTTTGTCTGAGCGTTTATTTAGTGCTGCTGGTGGCATTATAACAGATAAGCATATCCGCTTGTCCCCTGACAATGCTAAAAGGTTTACTCAGATAAAAATTAACAAGGCCCGGATTGCCCCTGACTTCTCAACTCCACCAGAGGAGAGCTGAGCTGATGAACATAAAGGCAATTTCATTGTATTGTTTATAAATAGAGTTGAGCGAACACCTGGATGTTCGGGTTCGAGAAGTTCGGCCGAAATTCACGAAAATGTTCGGGTTCGGGATCCGAACTCGACCCGAACCATAACCCCATTGAAGTCAATGGGGACCCGAACTTTTGGGCACTAAAAAGGCTGTAAAATAGCCCAGGAAAGGTCTAGAGGGCTGCAAAATGTAGGTAAATTCCCTGCCAACAAATGTAGGGAAATGACTTAAAATAACATAAAATAGAGAAAAATAATAAATAAACATTCTAAACTTGAGCCCAAGTGAGTGACAGTGGCACCTGTCAACCAGCAAACAAAGGATGTGGCAGCAACGCCACCACATCTTTCATCGTCACCAAGCATCTCCACCAAATCCCATGAAAGTGTTCAGCTATCAGCTGTCCATCTCCCAAACACTGGAGAGAAAAAGAAATAGAAAGAGGAAGTACCCCCCTACCTATGGCTCTGAATGCCTTATTTCAAACTTCCTGGGCCTTTGAAATGCTGTCATTCTGTCTGGTGGACAGATTTAAAAACCTTATGGCGGTAGCTGTCCCACAGTACGTGTATCCCAGACGCCGCTACTTTTGCAAACGAGCCATCCCTTCCCTGCACAACCAAGTGGCGGACAAAATCAGGTGTGCACTGCGCCACGCTATCTATGGCAACGTCCACATAACCAACAACACAGTGGGTAAATGTAGCAGCTGGCCCAGAGGCGGGTAGCATTTTTGCGAATGTCCTTCTGCCCCCGAGGATTGCTGGGCATTTCTCTTTGTATAATGTTACCTCCTCCTCCTCCTACTCTGCTTCCTCCTCCTCCTCTACCACCCCCTCATCCACTCAGTGTAACACCTTCACCACCCACAAAAGCACAGCCAGGGGAAATGGCAGCAATCTGTTTTAAAACTTGTGTGTTTGTGGGAAAAACCCCACAAAGCGCAGGAGCTGTGGACAGGGATGGAACAACAGACGGATGATTGGTTGGTGCCATTGAGCCTTCAGCCCGGCCTGGTGTTGTGCGCTAAAGGGGCAAAATGTAATAGCAGGTCTGGGCCTAGCCGGTTTGACGCACATCCCCTGCCTGCCACATGTGCTGAATTTGGGGTGCAGAAATTCCTAAACACCAGACAATGAAAATCAATTAATCAAACACAAACAACACCCCCCCCCCCCTTCACTCAAACCATTGACAAACTATTTACAAATTTACTTAAAAACTTATTAAAATAACTATAATGCAGCTAAAGTAACCATACAAACAAACAAAACTATATACACGCCTTATTCTTAACTTAAGGCCAGCCAATTACAAGTGGCTCAGAGGGTGGGGTCCTGCACCAACATAGGCCCTGGCCTGGAACACAATTGTCCAGCCAGGGCTCAGTTCTGGAGGATGAGGAGGATAAGTAGGATGAGGAGGAGTAGGAGGAACCATGTTCTCAGCAGGGTGGCACCCAAGCCAGCTGACAGGCAGCTGGGTCACCATCAGCAGCTCAGAAGGCTGGGTTAGCATTGGCGAAATGTGGGAAAGCTTTGTCATCATGCCACAACAACCTGCACCACCAGCAGATCTGGAACGTGTTAGCAGGAGGCAGCATTTTAGCAACATTGTGGAAGGGTACATGTACTGACTGATGGGTTTGCCCAGGGGCGTAGCTACAGGGAAGCATGGGAAGCTACTGTTTTGGGTTCCTGACCTATAAGGGGCCAATACAGGAGGAGGAGGAGGAGAACTAAAAGACTTTGTCAGGGCCCCCTCAACAGTATTAAAAAATTAAATTATATACAGTGGCAGTATAGACAGTACAGAAAGCGGATGGAAAATTAACCCAAACAGCCTCACACCCTACACACTCAACCCTCCCCCCCCCCTTTCACTCAAACCATTAACAAACTATTTACAAATTTTCTTAAAAAAACATATTAAAATAACTATAATGCAGCTAAAGTAACTATATAAACAAACAAAACTATGTACAAACCTTATCCTTAACTTAAGGCCAGCCAATTACAAGAGGCTCGCAGGATGGGTTCCTGCACCAACATAGGCCCTGGCCTGGAACACAATTGTCCAGCCAGGGCACAGTTCTGGAGGATGAGGAGGAGTAGGAGGAACGCTGGGGGATACAGAAGACACAGACGATATACCTCCCTCAAAGAGGATAGCTTGTCCTTGCCTCTGGGCAGCCTGGCAGACATGAGCGACAACATGCTGCAGTGCCTGCGCAATGACTGCCCAGTTACTGCCACATTCTAACTTGTGCTGCTTACTGGGTGGCCACCCTGCTGCATCCCTTGTTACAAGAACAATGTGCCGTCCTTAATTCCCTCACTGGAGTGTGATAGGAAGATGAGCCCGCTAGTAGACACGCTGCTGATGGCATTTACACCTGACACTGTGGACTCAGTGGAAGCACAAGGTGAAGGCAGACCCAGCTGCACAATGCAGCTGGGTCACCACCAACACCTCAGAAGGCAGGTTTATCATTGGCAAAATGTGGAAAAACTTTGTCATCACGCCACAACAACCTGCACCACCAGCAGATCTGGCATCTTAGCAGGAGGCAGCATTTCAGCAACATGTTGGAACAGTACACGAACTGACTGATGGATCTTCCTAGGGGAATTGCTACAGGTGAAGCAGGGGAAGCAACTGCTTTGGGGCCGTGACCTAGAAAGGGCCCATCCAGGAGGAGGAGGAGGAGTAAAGGACTTTGTCAGGGCCCCCTCAACAGTATTATACAATGAAATCATATACAGTGGCAGTATAGACAGTGTAGAAAACGAATGGAACAGCTGCTGGGCCTGGTCTGAGACAGCGATTTTTAGTATCCACAGGCATGGTGGCATGAAAGGAAGGGGTTGCGCAAAAATTACTGTTATTGGAGACTACCTTTGGCTTCAAAGCCCAAAAAGGCTTCATTTCACGCAAGAATGTAACCGCCTATTGTAAGTTCCCTGTCAGTTATGCAGTGCAGGGGATTGTACCTGGCAAAAATGGTAATATTTCACCCAACAAGTTAAAATCTATCCTTTGCCGGACAGTATTAAACTTGTCCAGCCACAGCTGAAACCCCAGATTTACTGTATTTCTACTTTTGCAACTGATTTTAACCCCAGAAAAAAAAAATATCCTTTGACGGACACTATGAAACTTTTCCAGTCACAGCTGGAACACCATATTTACAGTATTTCTATTATTGCAACTGTATTTCACCACAGAAAATAATATATCCTTTGACGGACACTAGGGAAATTGTCCAGTCACAGCTGGAACACCAGATTCAGGGTATTGCTATTTTGGCAATTAAATTTCACCCCAGAAACAAATATACCCTTTTACTGACATATTTAAACTAGGCCTGCAACAGCTGGAACACCAGATTTACTGTATATCCTTTTCCAGACACTATTAAACTTGGCCAGCCACAGCTGAAACCACTGATTTATTCTATTGCTATTTGGCAATTAAATTTCACCCCAGAACAAAAGATATCCTTTGCCGGACACTATTAAACTTTGCCAGCCACTGCTGGGACACCAGATTTACGGTATTGCTATTTTGGCAATTGAATTTCACCCCAGAAAAAAATATATCCTTTGCCGGACTATATTAAACTTGTCCAGTCACAGCTGAAACACCAGATTTACGGTATTTCTATTTTTGCAAATGAATTTCTCCGCAGAAAATAATATATCCTATGACGGACATTATGAAACTTGTCCAGCTGGAACACCAGGTTTATGGTATTGCTATTTTGGCAATTGAATTTCACCCCAGAAAATTATCTATCCTTTGCCGGACACTATTAAACCTGGCAAGCCACAGCTGAAACCACTGATTTATGGTTTTGCTATTTGGGCAATTGAATTTCATCCCAGAACAAAATATATCCTTTGCCGGACACTATTAAACTTTGCCAGCCACTGTTGGGACACCAGATTTATGGTATTGCTATTTTTGCAATTGAATTTCATCCCAGAAAAAAATCTATCCTTTGCCGGACACTATTAAACTTGTTCAGTCACAGCTGGAACACCAGATTTACGGTATTTCTATTTTTTCAACTGAATTTCACAACAGAAAATAATAAATCCTTTGCAGGACACTATTAAACTTGTCCAGTCACAGCTGAAACACCAAATTTACGGTATTTCTATTTTTGCAAATGAATTTCACCGCAGAAAATAATATATCCTATGACGGACACTATGAAACTTGTCCAGCTGGAACACCAGATTTACGGTATTGCTATTTTGGCAATTGAATTTCACCCCAGAAAGTTACCTATCCTTTGCCGGACACTATTAAACTTGGCAAGCCACAGCTGAAACCACTGATTTAGGGTATTGCTATTTGGGCAATTGAATTTCATCCCAGAATGATTTCTCCATGAAAATAATATATCCTATGACGGACATCATGAACTTGTCAGCTGGAACACCAGGTTTATGGTAGTGCCATTTTGGCAATTGAATTTCACCCCAGAAAATTATCTATCATTGCGGACACTATTAAACCTGGCAAGCCACAGCTGAAACCTACTGGTTTATGGTTTTGCTATTTGGGCAGTTGAATTTCATCCCAGAACAAAATATATCCCCTTTGCCGGTCTACTATTAAACTTTGCCAGCCACTGTTGGGACACCATGATTTATGGTATTGCTATTTTGCAATTGAATTTCATCCCAGAAAAATCTATCCTTTGCCGGACACTATTAAACTTGTTCAGTCACAGCTGGAACACCAGATTTACGGTATTTCTATTTTTTCAACTGAATTTCACAACAGAAAATAATAAATCCTTTGCAGGACACTATTAAACTTGTCCAGTCACAGCTGAAACACCAAATTTACGGTATTTCTATTTTTGCAAATGAATTTCACCGCAGAAAATAATATATCCTATGACGGACACTATGAAACTTGTCCAGCTGGAACACCAGATTTACGGTATTGCTATTTTGGCAATTGAATTTCACCCCAGAAAGTTACCTATCCTTTGCCGGACACTATTAAACTTGGCAAGCCACAGCTGAAACCACTGATTTAGGGTATTGCTATTTGGGCAATTGAATTTCATCCCAGAACAAAATCCTTTGCCGGACTCTATTAAACTTTGCCAGCCACTGCTGGGACACCAGATTTACAGTATTGCTATTTTGGCAATTGAATTTCATCCCAGAAAAAAATATATCCTTTGCCGGACACTATTAAACTTGTTCAGTCACAGCTGGAACACCAGATTTACGGTATTTCTATTTTTGAAACTGAATGTCACTGCAGAAAATAATATATCCTATGACGGACAATATTAAACTTGTCCAGTCACAGCTGGAACACCAGATTTACTGTATTTCTATTTTGGCAACTGAATTTCACCCCAGAAAATAATAAATCCTTTGCCGGACACTATTAAACTTGTCCAGTCACCGCTGAAAAAACAGATTTACAGATTTACTGCTGGGACACCAGATTTAGGGGATTGCTATTTTGGCAATTGAATTTCACCCCAGAAAAAAATCTATCCTTTGCCAGACAGCAGACAGTATTACACTTGGCTAGCCACAGCTGGAACACCAGATTTAGGGGATTGCTATTTTGGCAATTGAATTTAACCCCTTAATAAAATATAGAAATTTCTATCCTGAGTTTCTAAGGGTGACAATAAGCACAGCCAAGCCCCTGATGTTGGATATAGCAAAAAAAAAACTAGTATTGATGGATTGATGGACTTGGTGGCAGCTTGTGCTGGTGCACCACAAGACACAAAATGGCCGCTGATCAAAGTGACAGAAAAACGCTTTGTGCAGCCTAAAAACCAGTGACCAATTAACTAGCAGAAGTTGAATGATTGACATCTATAGATCGATCACTTCATTAGGTGTTTTTGCTGACTTTTCCCTGCCTAATCTCGCCCTCACAGAGCAGAGTGACGTGCGGCGCTACGTGACTCCAGCTTAAATAGAGGCTGGGTCACATGCTGCACTTGGTCAATCACAGCCATGCCATTAGTAGGCATGGCTGTGATGGCTTCTTAGGGCAAGAAGTAAAACGCTAGCTGATTGGCTGCTGTGCAGGCCTTCAGAAAGCGTGAAGAAATCGCCGAACAACGGACCCAAACCAGAACTTTTTTGAAAATGTTCGGGTCCGGTTTCGTGTCCCGAACACCCCAAAATTCGGTATGAACCTGAACTATCCAGTTCGGGTTCGCTCATCCATATTTATAATGTACTCAGTCTACTTTAGTCTATTCCCATGTACCTTTTCCTTCACAAAAAAGTGTATATGGTTGAACCTTGTTTTCTCCTCCTCATCATCCTCCTCCTCATCCAGATTTTATATATTCCCTTCACTACAATTTTTAAAGAGGGTAAGCTCACCATCAGGCCCTCACCTATAATGTTTTAGAGGGTCAGCTCACCAGCAGCCCCTCGACCTTAATGTTTTAGAGGGTCAGCTCAGCAGCAGGCCCTCAATCATAATGTTTTAGAGGGTAAGCTCACCAGCAGCCCCTCGCCCCTAATGTTTTAGAGGGTCAGCTCAGCAGCAGGCCCTCGCCCATAATGTTTTTGAGGGTCACCAGCAGGCCCTTGCTCCAAATGTTTTTTAAGGTCACCAGCAGGCCACCAATCATTATCTTTCAAGGGTGTGTATGATGCCTTCCTTTGTGTGCAATAAAGGGTATATTGTAGTGCCAGTTCCTTGGCATTTTTGGCAGCCCTTTTACTCAGTGCATCGGCTTTATGAGTGTAGGAGTCCCACTACCTGAACAATTGTACCACAATGTGAACGGGGCCCTCGTTTATGTGATACACAGGCAGCATTTTTGGCAGCACTTGCACTTTATATATAATTGAATATACAGGAAAGAATGTTTCCTAACATTTTTCCCTTAAAAATTGTTATTCAGATACTTTTTGGTGGTTTTTCTGTCACTTTCTGACCTTTTCCAATGGACCAGGCACCCTCCCCTCTTCAGAGTAGGTGGTGCCTGATTGTCTCCCATTGACTTCCATTATACTAGGATGCTCAGCCGAGCACACGAATATAGCAATGTGTTCTTCCCGAACACCTGAATACTTTGGTGCTCGCTCATCACTAGAGGTTACTGATGAAAAACAAATCTAGAATATTCACGATTACGAATATATAGCACTATATTCTACATCTTCGTGAATTCTCGAAGCGCCGATATTCGCAATAAAAATTAGCGATTAGAATAGTCGCGATCAACACTAGTGGTTACCTCTCCTCCAAAATAGGTAGTTTAGAAATATAACCAGGTGTGTGGCACACAGGGGCCACCAGTGAGTCACCAAACAGAACAACATCCCAGAAACTGATGGATCACCTGATAATACGTGTCTGAAACCAGGATGTAAGTTCAAAACAAACTTGAATAGACCATTTAACCTTCAGGGGCAACATATCATTGAAACTTTCCCAGCATGAAAATAACTTTGTCACATGGGTTTCTTTCCTGGAAGATGTCTCCACCCAGTCCATCTTCATTAAAAATGAGATTTTCTCTAGGAATAGCTTAAACGGTGGAGGTGCAGGTTCAATACAGGTATGGAGAATGGTGTTAATCCCTGTTGCTGCTACCAGACACAGTAATTTCCGACTACTAGGGGTACACCTCATGATGGTTGGATCAATGTATCAAAAAATAGCCCATATACTGTAGGGTCTAGAGGTGCTAATGTCGAGATGGCAAATATCAAAGGTTATGTTCCAAAGCTTGGTACAGGGTGGATATTGTAAACTGTAAGATATCCTTAAGCCATTTAGCTATTGCCCACTCACCCTGCCTGTAGTCCAGAGGTGGAATGTAGACTTTAAAGTTACTCCTACAATACCAAAGAAAATGGTAGCTGGCCATTCTGTCTGACATAAGTGGAGGTGGCACAAGCCAGTCGACATGTGATACTCTATTTTACATGTAACATGCTATGAAATCGTTAATTTCTAACGATAATTTGTTTCCCCTTAGTCCTAACAGCAGCACAGATGGGGTTAATCAACCCCGTGCACTGGCAGGACCGGCGCAATGTTTAATGAGCCCAAGACTAATAACTCAATTTAACAATTAAGTATCTCCTTAAAAGGAGGAAGTCAACCCCCAGCCCACTGTGTTTATAGTAAGAAAAAAACTAGACTTACTAGGGTGGGAAATTTGTGTGCTGCTGTTAGGACTAAGGGAAAACAAATTATCGTTAGAAATTAACGATTCCCTTATGTCCTACCAGCAGCACAGATGAGGAGATAGCAAGAAGAAACCCCTAGGTTTCTGCCTGGCAGAACTAAAAATAGTCTGCCCAAAGGCCGAAAACTCAGCTAGACTGGCATCTAGTCTATAATGGGAGATGAATGTCGATTCAGAGCTCCAGGAGGCAGCTTTGCAAATCATGTTGAGAGGCAGAATACTCCTCTCGGCAAAAAAAGTAGCCACAGCTCTAGTAGAGTGGGCCTTCACAAATCCCGGAGGGTCCAGAGATTGGGAAACAAAGGATTCCTTAATAGCCTCCTCAATCCACTGACTGATGGAAGGTTTGGATGCCTTACAGCCTTTAAACTTACCGGCAACAGGATTAGCAGATTCTCATATTTCCTGAACTCCTTGATCTATCCACATAGATCCGGAGATATCTCAAGACGTCCAGAGGATGTCTAGCAGGTTCCTAGGAGGAGGTGGTAGATGTCAACAGAACCGGTTGATGTTTTGGAAGGAAGGAACTTTAGGCCTAAAATACGGGAGGAATCTAAGAAGGACTCGGTCATGTAATAAAATGGTATAGGGCTCATGTGCTGAGAGAGCTTGAAGCTCAGAGACCCTCTTGGCCAAAGTCACTGCAAGGAGACACACAAACTTCCAAGTGACAAAATTGATGTTCACCTCCTCTAACGGTTCAAAGGGGGGAGATGCTAACCCCCTGAGAACTACTGATAAATCCCATTGAAAAAATGGGTATCTGTACTGTAGGCTTTAATCTTTCAGCTCCTTTAAGGAACCATTTGATCAGCGGGTCCTGAGAAAAAAGCCTGTTAAGGCAAGCTGAGATGGCTGAAACTTGAACCTTCAGAGTAGAAGGGCAAGGCCTCTATCAAAACCGTCTTGCAGGAACTGAAGGATAGCGGAGAGGGGCGGATCTGCAGACACCACCTCAGTTGAAGTACAACAGGATGAGAATATCCTCATAATACGAGAGTAGGCTCTCTTGGTAGAGTCCGCTCTAGAATGAGACAGCGTTCTCAGGACCGACTCTGAAAGCCCTTCTATTCTGAGAAGGGACTGATCAACCTCCAGGCTGTCAGGTTGAATCTGTGCAGATCTGAGCAGAGGTGAGTGTCCCACGACACCAGGGTCTGCTGTGGGGGGAGCCTCCAATATTGTCCTCGACTCAACTGGGTGAGCTAGGTAAACCAGGATCTCTTCGGCCAAAACAGTATGATGGCTATCACGAGGCCTGATCCTGACGGATTTTCATCAATACCCTCGGAAACATGGAAAATGGAGGGAAGATGTATGCCAGCCTGAACCTCCAGGATATTGACAGAGCGTCTAACACCAGGGGGTTGTCCTCCCTGTAAAGGGAGCAAAACCTCTCCACCTTGGCATTGAACCTTGTTGCCATGAGATCCACCTCTGGCATACCCCGCTTGAGGACTATCAGCTTGAATATCTCCAGATGTAAAGACCACTTCACTGACGGAAGACCGCGGCTCAGCCGCTATCATATTGAGGGAGCCTTGGATGTGGTACGCAGATAAGTGGGAAGGTACAACTCTGCCTAATCCAGAATCACCCCGATCTCTGACAGGAGGGGAAGTGATGTCGTGCCTCCCTGCTTGTTGATGTAAAGTACCGCAGTCATATTGTCTGACTGGACTTTCACCGCTTTGCCCCGGATCTAAGGGGCTAAGTGAAGGAGGGCTAGCCGGATAGCTCGTATTTCGCGGAGATTGGATGAAAGAAGCCACTCCTGAGGAAACCAGGTCCCGTGAACTGGAGTGTCTTCTAGGTTGGCTGGGTCATGGACTTCCCGTCTAAAAGATGGTACCACCATCTGAGGGAATACCGAGTTCGCCAAGACATGGAACACTGGGAGTTTAGCCCAGCAGGGCTGCCATTCCATTTGGAGAGGACCTACGACTGTAGAGAGCGGAGGTGCAATAGAGCCTAAGGGACTGCTTCCGCAGACGCTGACATGAGCCCCAACATCTTCATGAGAGTCCGGATTGGAACTCGCTGGGGAACAGAAAGGAACTTGCCGTGTTCTGAACCCGGGATCTTCTTTCTGGACTCAACTGGAGCGACATCCAAGTGGAGTCGATTATGAAGCCTAGATATCTTACTGAAGTCAACGGGCTCACGTTCGACTTCTGCCAGCTGATGATCCAACCTAGGCGGAACAGAAAGGAGATTGGTCTAACGTTCACAGCCCCTGAAGAAGCTCAGGCGAAACCCGGGTCGGGCAATTGCAGCATGATTCTATGCCTATGTTTTATATGGATCTTGTGAGTACAATTAAAAGCGTGTATTTTACAATTAACGGAGGTATTACACCATTTTTTTCCTATTTTTTCCCTGAAGGCTGTGCGTGCCTGGGATGAGGATTTGGTTGGTGTGTATACCGGGAGGATCAGTCCATCTGCAGTGTATTGTTCCAAGGTGTACCGGAGACTGGGCGTGTGCGAATGACAAAGTGATCGGCGCACCAGCATCGGATTTCACCCTGGTCAGCTGCGGCTCCTCTATATATTTCTTGGATCACCGTGATGTACTGCTAGTTCTCAGCGCGGTCCTAACTATTTAACTGCCAGAAAGGAGATTGTTACCTGAAGAAGTTGGGTTAGGACCACTAGAGCAGAGGCTTTCCAAGCCAGTCGTCCAGATAAGGAATGATGGTCAGTCCTTGAAGCCTCAAAGCCGCCACCACAGAAACCACCACCTTGGTAAAAGTGTGAGGGGCAGAAGAAATGGCAAAGGGAAGGACAACAAACAGAAGATGCCTGACGACACCGGACACCTGGACCCTGATCCTGAGATACTTTTTTTGGACGATATGCATCCTTGAGGTCCTGGGGTGCCATCACGTCTCCAGGATTGAGGACGTGAACTACTGACCTGATGGTTTCTATACGAAACTTCACCTTCCTTATAAACCGATTGAAATATCTCAGATCGATAATCATCCAGAGATCTCCTGAAGCCTTGGGAACCAGAAAAACTGGTGAATAGATCCCTAGGCCCCGTTCTCCTGCCGGAACCTCCTCCAGAGCCCCCTTGCAAATGTAGTCCTGAATGTAGGCCTCCAGGATCGCCTGCCTGGCAGCTTGTAGAAGGTTGATCTTGACAAACCTGTCCAGAGGAATAGAGGTGAGGTTGACTAAATAACCCTCGGAAATGATATTTAGGAACCAGGGATCCGAGATCTCTCGGATCCACTCTTCTCAGAAGTGGGAGAGACAACCCCAGATGGGTACATGAAGCATAGGAGTGGGGAAGCTTATTGGCAGGACGGCAGGAGTAATGGGAATTAACCAAGAGCCTCGAAGAGGCCCATAGTCAGGAGGTGGATTTTCCATCTTTGGCTCCTCCACGAGAGTGCCTCAAACCCTTTCGCTGCGCTCTCCAGTCCCTTTGAGAGCTTTTTTGCTGGCCAGACATACCACCGTTGTCTTGTCTGCCCTGCCCTCGAAAGGACTGCTGGGGAAGGCTCTTCACCTTCTTGTCTGAAAGGCCCTCCATGATCTTATCCAGCTCCGAACCGAACAAACGGTTGGGCTCGAATGGAAGGCCACATAAGCTGTATTTTGAGGAATTGTCAGCGACCCAAGGCTTAAGCCAAAAAGGCATATGGGCCGCCTACCCCAGGTCCATGCTAAATATAGGCCCTTGATGTCATTTGATAGTATTGTCACAGGGCGCCAAAGGCGCACTTGGTCTCCCATCAACCCCAGACCTGCTGCATAGCTTCGGGAGCAAAGATCTGTGTTTGGCCTCGTTCCCAGGGCTGCTTTGCTAGCAAGGAGGCTCCCTCGCTAGCTTCAACAGGAGCTGTGCAGTATCGCACAAGAAGTCCGTAGCCAGGTTGATTTTCTTGAAGGCTGCCAGTATGTCGTCCTGGAAAAACCCTCTGGTTCACGTCAACTTGAATCTGATTCAGGCGAGACTGGAGGAACGTAGAGACTTCAGAAGCCGCTATGGCTGTGAAAGCGGAAGTTGCAGCTGCCGTATGACCCTGTCTTAGTGTGCACTCTGCAAGGGGGTCCTGCAGGCTAGCCCCATTGTCTGTAGGAACCAGAGTGCGCTTGGACAACTTGGCAATAGCCATGTCCACCTTGGGAATGGATCCCCATGAATCCACCAAGGGTTTAGCCATCGGGAACATGGATTTAAACTTCCTTGTTAAAACCGGACCCTCCAGGTTTTTTTTACTCTGTAAACATGACAGAGAGGAGGGTCTCATCCGCTTTGAAGACACGAGGTGTCCGACTAGCCGGATCCGAAGGCTCCCCACGGTCAACATCATGGTCCCCCGACCTGATGGACTTGAGCAATTCCTGTGTCTTTTCAGGGAGGAAAAAACACGACATCAGCTCCTCCTCATCCGAGGAGGAAGAAACTAAGAAGACCAAGAAGGTCTCTCTACCGAGACAGAGGTCTCCCAAGCAGGTATTTGCCCAGCTTTTTTTTTTTTTTTTTTTAAATGTCAACAGAACCAGGGATTTCCAACCAGTCTCCCAAACTGTTTACCTTCTGCAATCTGACGAGTGCAGGTGTGATCAGCTTAGAATAACTGTTGACCGCTGCAATGGTAGCAGGATAGATGCTTCCTCCTGGAATCCACTTTCCTGCCTTTCGAATCCGGCGGAGAAGACATCACTGCGGGAAAAAAGGGACAAATAAAACATTTGTAAACCACCTATCTAAGCAGGAAAGGTAGAAAAACAGACCGGAGGCAGCTGAGGACCGGAGGAAAAAAACACCACAAGTGAAACAACGCCAATTTTAGGACTCTGGGAGCTAGCTGAAATAGCATATGCAGCCAGAGACCGAACTGGAGCACACAGCTTCCTACAATAGGGGAAGGGGAGGGATAGCCAATCCAGCCTTCCCCCAGTAAATCCTCCACAGGAAGAAGCATAAGAAAAAAATACTTAAAATGAAAACGCGAAAAAAAAATCGCATCTATGAAAAAAATTGTGCCCGTGAAAAAATTGCAGCCGGATTACCCCGGAAGTGACGCAAAAGGAGAATCCCCGCGTCACCTCCGGAAGATGGCAGCGCACAGGGACCAAGAATCCTGGACGAGGACGCCGCCAAAATACCCCAGGCAGGCGCAACTGCGCGGGGCCGGCAGCAGATAAGCTGCCGGCCAAACTGACAAGGTACCTAGGTAAGGGCAACGCTGTTACCCAAACGAGAAGAAGGCTCCCCACACTTTCCATAAGAAAGGGGGGAACAAACCGCCTAGACCACCTGTCCGGGAGGACAGAAAAAAACACAGTGGGCTGGGGGTTGACTTCCTCCTTTTAAGGAGATACTTAATTGTTAAATTGAGTTATTAGTCTTGGGCTCATTAAACATTCCGCTGGTTCTGCCAGTCCACGGGGGGGGGGGGGGGGTTTACCCCATCTGTGCTGCTGGTAGGACGTAAGGGAATACATTATTTTTTAAATAATAATGTCTAAAAAGCACTGTGGAATTAGTGATGAGCGGGAGGTGCCATATTCGATTTTGCGATATTTCGTGAATATTCGATTGAATATTCGTCATATATTTGTAGAAATCGAATATTCGTCATTATTCTATATATTGCGAATGTTATGCGAATTTATATTCGAATTGCAAATTAAACTTAGAGGTCAGTATCTAGTGGCTGTAACTTGTATGGCTAGAATTAACGAAGATAACGAATATCACGAATATAGCACTATATTCTCAATCTTCGTTATATTCTAGCAATACAACCATTAGGAACTCAGCTCTAAGTTTCATTCGCGAAACGAACATATGCGAATTGATCTTAGAGCTAAGTTCCTAATGGTTGTATAACTAGAATATAACGAAGATGACGAATTTCATAAATTCACGAATATAGCACTATATTCTCAATCTTCGTTATATTCTAGCAACAACCATTAGCAACTCAGCTCTAAATTTCATTTGCAAAGCGAACATATACTCGCTAGAGATGCCGCGAACATAAAATTTGCCGTTCGCGAACGGCGAACGCGAACTTCCGCAAATGTTTGCGAACCGGCAAACCCGGCGAACCACCATAGACTACAATAGGCAGGCAAACTTTAAAACCCACAGGGACTCTTTCTGGCCACAATAGTGATGGAAAAGTTGTTTCAAGGGGACTAACACCTGGACTGTGGCATGCCGCAGTTTAAAATTACGCAGTTGACGCAGAGTCAGGTTTTAATCCATAAAGGGCATAAATCACCTAACATTCCAAAATTATTTGGAATAAAGTGCTTTAAAACATCCAGTGTGTGTATGCGATCAGGTATGATGTTGTATCGATCAGGCAGTATAAGGGTTACGCTCGCTTCACAGTGACAGACCAAACTCTGAAAGACCAAACTCCCCGTTTAACGCACCGCAAACAACCGCAAACAGTCCATTTGCACAACCGCAAACTCCCCATTTGCACAAGGTTGGATACCAAGCTAGCCATGTCCCGTTCCTTGTCCTCACTGACGTCATTGAAGATCTCTTCCTCCACCCAGCCACGTACAACACCAAAGGTGACAACAAGCCCCGTGGGATGCCTGCTGTGGTTGGTCTTCCACCTCCTCAAAGCCACCTTCCTCCTCCAGGTTTGTCACCTCCGCTAAAGGACGCATGAGCCTACAGACATTGTGCATGAGCATTCAGTAACGTGGCCAAAAAATACGCAGCTCCGCAGAGGCTGTCCTCTTTTTTTTAAATTAAAAAAATCTGTTCTCACCAGTTTAATCTCTGTTTTGTCCCCTATCAGGGGCCGGTGTATGGAATAGATTTTAGGAACCGGGAGATGGAAAAAGATGATTGGTCGGTCCTCTTACTTCCAATTTGGGGCAATGCGCGTGCGCCGTGCAATGTACTGTGCCATTAATACAAATAGTGTGAACTACTATTCTTACCATTTTATTCTTTGTTAAGTCCCCAATCAGGGGACGTGTATTGAATTGAATCCTTGCATGGGGAGATGTCCGCTTCCTTCTAATTTTGGGCACTTGCAATGGAATTTGCCACCAATGCAACTAGTGTTAACTAAGTACTATTCCTATCAGTTTAATCTCTGTTTTGTCCCTTATCAGGGCCAGGCCCGGTGTAGTGAATAGATTTTTGGAATCGGGAGATGGAAAAAGACCCATGCTCGGTCCACTTCATTTGAATTTTAGGTCACTGCGTGTACGCCGTGCAATGTACTGTGACACCCTATATGAGTGGTGGGCAGTGGGCACAGTACAGTCTGTGGGCCTGACACACACTGGCAGGCAACTGCAATTATATTAAAGGGTAAAAATTGAATGACTTTTTTATCTGCAAGGTAATGTGCCACCCGATATGAGTGGTGTGCACACAGTACAGTCTGTGGGCCTGCGGCCTCTCACACACGTGCAGGCAACTGCAATATATAGATATATGCATAGAAAAAATAAAATAAAAGCAGACTGATGTACCAGCCCTAAAAAGGGCTTTTTAGGGTGCTGTCAGGACGCTGACACGAGCGAGTTTTCACGAGCGAGTTTTCCACGCGGGTGCAATGTGTGACGTGAACGCATAGCATCGGCACTGAATCCTGACCCATTCATTTCAATGGGTCTGTGTACATGAGCATTTTTTTTCACGCATCACTTGTGCGTTGCATCACTTATGCGTTTTTCACGCAAGCAAGTGCGGGTGCATTGCGTTTTTCACTGATGGTTGCTAGGAGATGTTGTTTGTAAACCTTCCGTTATTTATCACGCGCGTGAAAAACGCATCAAAACGCATTGCACCCGCACGGAAAAAACTGAACAACTAAATGCAATTGCAAGCAAAACTGAATTGCTTTGCCTGTGAAATCGCACAGTTTTCACTGAACGCATTCGCAACGCATCCGGACCCAAGACCCCATTCACACATCCGCAATTTTTGTCCCCATCCATTCCGAAATTCTGCGGAATGGATGCGGACCCATTCATTGTAAATGGGGCGGGACGTGATGCGGAGAGCACACTATGTGCTCTCCGCTTCCGCATTTGCGGAGCCGCGGCCCCGAACTTCCGAGTTTCGGCCCCGAAACATCCGGTCGCGGCTCCACAAAAGATAGAGCATGTCCTAAATTTTGTCCGCAGCCTGCAGACAAGAATAGGCATCTCTAGGGGGAGTGCAGGCATGGTGTGTTGCGGATCCGCAATTTGCAGATCCGGAAGCTTCAAAATAAATCTAAGATGGATGCTGTCCTTGCTTTTTGATAGAAGGTGGGATGGTCTGGGAGGGAGGGTATGCTGATTGGCTGGAATGTGTCTGCTGACTGTGAGGTACAGGGTCAAAGTTTGCTCAATAATAAAGTATCGGGGGCGAATCGAACATCGCATATGGCGAACAGTTCGGGACATCTCTAATACTCACATTGCGAATTGATCTTAGAGCTAAGTTCCTAATGGTTGCATTGCTAAAATATAACTAAGATGATGAATATCACAAATTCACGAATATAGCACTATATTCTCAATCTTCGTTATATTCTAGCAATACAACCATTAGGAACTAAGCTCTAAGTTTAATTCGCAATGCGAACCGTTTATTGCTCCGTCATACAACTTACCACCCAAATGAATTTTACCTCCTTTTCTTCTCACTAATAGAGCTTTCATTTGGTGGTATTTCATTGCTGCTGACATTTTTACTTTTTTTGCTATTAATCAAAAATGACAGAAATTTTTGCAAAAAAAATGACATTTTTCACTTTCTGTTGTAAATTTTTTTTTATAAAAACTACATTTCTATATAAATTTTTGGCAAAATTTATTGTTCTACATGTCTTTGATAAAAAAAATCCAATAAGTGTATATTTATTGGTTTGGGTAAAAGTTATAGCGTTTACAAACTATGGTGCAAAAAAGGGAATTTCGGCATTTTGAAGCAGCTCTGACTTTCTGAGCACCTGTCATGTTTCTTCAGGTGCTAGAATGCCAGGAAAGTATAAACACCCCCCAAATGACACCATTTTAGAAAGAAAACACCCCAAAGTATTCGCGGAGGGGCATGGTGAGTTCATGTATGATTTCATTTTTTTTTCACAAGTTAGCGGAAAATGACACTTTCTGAGGAAAAAAATAAAAATAATAAAGTTTCCATTTCTGCTAACTTCTGGCAAAAAAAAAGTTAAATCTCCCACGGACTCACTATGCCCCTCAGTGAATACCTTGGGGTGTCTACTTTCCGAAATGGGGTCATTTGTGGGGTGTACTGTTCTGGGATTTTGGGCGGGGCTAAATTGTGAGCAGCCATGTAAAAGCTAAAGGTACTCGTTGGAATTTGGGCCCCTTTGCGCACCCAGGCTGCAAAACAGTGTCACTCATGTGGTATCGCCGTACTCAGGAGAAGTAGGGCAATGAGTTTTGGGGTGTATTTTTACATATACCCATGTTGGGTGAGAGAAATATCTCTGTAAACTGATAACTTTGTATAAATTTTTTTTAAAAGTTGTCGTTTACAGAGATATTTCTCACACCCAGCATGGTTATATGTAAAAATACACCCCAAAACACATTGCCCTACTTCTCCTGAGTACGGCAATACCACATTTGTGACACTTTTTTGCAGCCAAGATGCGCAAAGGGGCCCAAATTCCAATGAGTACCTTTAGGATTTCACAGGGCATTTTTACACATTTGGATTCCAGACTTCTTCTCACGCTTTAGAGGGCCCTAAAATGCCAGGGCAGTATAAATACCCCACAAGTGACCCCATTTTGGAAAGAAGACACCCCAAGGTATTCCGTGATGGGTATGGTGAGTTCATGTAAAATTTTATTTTTTGTCACAAGTTAGTGAAATATGAGACTTTGTAAAAAAACAAAAAAACTAAATAAAAAATATCAATTTCCGCTAACTTGTGCCAAAAAAAAAAATTCTCCGCAAATTGACAACTTTGTATAATTTTTTTTTTAAAAGTTGTCATTTACAGAGATTTTTCTCACACCCAGCATGGGTATATGTAAAAATACACCCCAAAACACATTGCCCTACTTCTCCTGAGTACGGCGATACCACATGAGTGACACTTTTTTGCAGCCAAGATGCCCTAAAACCAATGAGTACCTTTAGGATTTCACAGGGCATTTTTACGCATATGGATTCTCACGCTTTAGGACCCCCTAAAATGCCAGGGCAGTATAAATACCCCACATGTGACCCCATTGTGGAAAGAAGACACCCCAAGGTATTCCGTGAGGGGCATGGCAAGTTCACAGAAATTATTTTTTTTGGGCACAAGTTAGCAGAAATTGATATATTTTTTTTTTTTACAAAGTCTCAAATTTCCACTAACTAGTGACAAAAAATAAAATTTTACATGAACTCACCATACCCAGCGCGGAATACTTTGGGGTGTCTCCTTTCTAAAATTGGGTCACATGTGAGGTTTTTGTACTGCCCTGGCATTTGAGGGTCTCCACAATCATTACACGTATGGCCAGCATTAGGAGTTTCTGCTATTCTCCTTTTATTGGGCATACGGGTAATGAGATATTTTTTTTTTTCTGTTCAGCCTCTGGGCTGAAAAAAAAATAAAAATGAACGGCACAGATTTCCTCATTCACATCGATCAATGTGGATGAAAAAATCTCTGCCAAAAAATGTGCAAAAAAAAAGTAAGTAGTAAGGCCCCATTCACACGTCCGCAAAAATGTTCGCATCTATTCCGCATTTCTGCGGAATAGATGCGGACCCATTCAGTGTGAATGGGGCCGGCGGTGATGCGGAGAGCACACTATGTGCTCGCCGCATCAGCATTTGCGGAGAGCACACTATGTGCTCGACGCATCAGCATTTGCGGAGCTGCGGCCTCAAACTTCCGGGTTTCGGCCCCCAAACATCCGGCCACAGCTCCGCAAAAGATAGAACATGTCCTATTCTTGTCTGCAATTGCGGACAAGAAAAGGCATTTTCTATATAGTTCTGGCAATGTGTGGATCCACAAAATGCGGAAAGCACATTGCCGGTGTCCGTGTTTTGCGGATCCGCGGATCCATGGATCCGCAAAACACATACGGACGTCTGAATGAGCCTTACAGGGGGGTGATTAGTGACAGGGGGGTGACAGGGGGTGATCAGTGGGTTACATCTGGTGATCAGGGGTTACTCGAGGGTTAATCAGGGGTTAATCAGTGACCGGGGGGGATGGATGGGGGGGTCTGTGTGGTGATTGGTGCACTTACAAAAGTTTCCTTTGGTGGTCCCAAGCAAAAGGGACCACCAAAGGAACGAACAGCAAGCATATCAGACGCTGTTAACAAAACAGCGTCTGATATGCGATTTTTTTTAACTTCTACAGCCTGCCAGCGCATGATCAGCACTGGCAGGCTGTAGTTAAAGTTCTCCCCGACGCGATCCTGTGAACACGCGCACGCGTGTTATATTTTTTTCTTTCCCACTTCCCAAAAGTTGTTCTTACCTGTCCTGAGGATTCCTGGCTTCCTGGCTGCTCCAGTCAGTGCCCGTTGCCGCTTCTGCTGACTTCCGAGCTCATGGAGCGTCCCCATCACCATGGGAACGTCTCCATATACTAAAATGTACTGTCGGATTTGAGAAATACATTGAAATCGCAATGCTATTAATTCAGGTTATATTAATCGCATTGCGATTACAACTTAGCAGTGCATTGCTATCTTACATATTAGGCTAGAATTAACGAATTTGGAATATAGCAGCAGTGCTAAGTAGAAATCGCAATGCGATTACTCCAAGTTACATTAATCGCATTGCGATTTCAATTAGCACTTCTATAATATATTCCATATTCGTTAACTTCGTTAATTCTAGCAAGCTTACCCATTATAAACCCAGCTCTAAGTTGTAATCGCAATGTGATTAATATATCTTGAATTAATCGCATTGCGATTTCAACAGACATGGTTTACTATGGTTGCTAAAACGAAGATGGAGAATACTTCGTTATCTTCGTTTTGAGGAATATGACGAATACATTCGTCATATTCGCTAATTCTACCAAGCCAACCATAGTAAACCAGGTCTAAGTAGAAATCGCAATGCGATTAATTCAAGTTATATTAATCGCATTGCGATTTCAACGTAATTCTCAAATCCGACAGTACATTTTAGTATGGAGACGTTCTTGGCTTGGTAGAATTAGCAAATATGACGAATGTATTCGTCATATTCCTCAAAACGAAGATAACGAAGTATTCTCCATCTTCGTTTTAGCAACCTATTAGTCAACTTCGCTAATTCTAGCAATCAAATAGGAGGGTTGAATGACTATAGAGACAGCTGTGTTTAATTCGGTATGCGATTATATTACTTAGCTTTTTTTAATTGAATAATTATATTACTTGATAATTATTATAATTATTCTATTTATTAAAAAAAAAAAATTATATAATCGCATAGCGAATTAAACACAGCTGTCTCTATAGTCAACCCTCCTATTTGATTGCTAGAATTAGCGAAGTTGACGAATAGGTTGCTAAAACGAAGATGAAGAATACTTCGTTATCTTCGTTTTGAAAAATATGACGAATACATTCGTCATATTCGTCAACTTCGCTATAATTCTAGATATGAAACCAATAGGAAATTAGCCTAAGTTAAAATCGCAATACGCGATTATTTAAATCGCATATTAATCGCGATAACTAGAATAATGACGAATATTCGATTTCGACGAATATGAAACAAATATTCTTTCGAATATTCGCGAATTTCGTCGAAATCGAATATGGCACATGCCGCTCATCACTACCAATGAGTACCTTTAGGATTTCACAGGGCATTTTTACGCATTTAGATTCCAGACTTCTTCTCACGCTTTAGGGGCCCTTAAAATGCCAGGACAGTATAAATACCCCACATGTGACCCTATTTTAGAAAGTAGACACCCCAAAGTATTCCGTGAGGGGTATGGTGAGTTGTCACAAGTTAGTGGAATATGAGACTTTGTCAAAAACAAAAATAAAAAAATAAAAAATATCAATTTCCCCTAACTTGTGCCAAAAATTAAAAAAATTCTGTGAACTCGACATGCCTCTCACGGAATACCTTGGGGTGTCTTCTTTCCAAAATGGGGTCACTTGTGGAGTATTTATACTGCCCTGGCATTTTAGGGGCCCTAAAGCGTGAGGCGAGTTCATAGAAGATTTTTTTTTTGGCACAAGTTAGCGGAAATTGATTTTTTATTGTTTTTTTCTCACAAAGTCTCCCTTTCCGCTAACTTGTGACAAAAAGTTCAATTTTTCATGGACTCACTATGCCCCTCAGCGAATAACTTGGGGTGTCTTCTTTCCAAAATGGGGTCATTTGTGGGGTGTTTGTACTGTTCTGGCATTTTGGGCGGGGCTAAATTGTGAGCATCCCTGTAAAACCTAAAGGTACTCATTGGAATTTGGGCCCCTTTGCGCACCCAGGCTGCAATAAAAGTGTCACTCATGTGGTATCGCCATACTCAGGAGAAGTAGGGCAATGTGTTTTGGGGTGTATTTTTACATATACCCATGTTGGGTGAGAGAAATATCTCTGTAAATTGAAAACTTTGTATAAGAAAATTTAAAAAGTTGTTGTTTACAGCGATATTTCTCACACAAAGTATGGGTATATATAAAAATACACCCCAAAACTCATTGCCCTACTTCTCCTGAGTACGGCGATATCACATGAGTGACACTTTTTTGCAGCCTGGGTGGCTTTTTTGCAGCCAAGATGCGCAAAGGGGCCCTAATTCCAATGAGTACCTTTAGGATTTCACAGGGCATTTTTACGCATTTGGATTCTCACGCTTTAGGACCCCTAAAATGCCAGGGCAGTATAAATACCCCAGAAGTGACCCCATTTTGGAAAGAAGACACCCCAAGGTATTCAGTGAGGGGCATGGCGAGTTCACAGAAAAAAAAAACATTTTGGCACAAGTTAGCAGAAATTGATATATATATATTTTTTTTTTACAAAGTCTCATATTCCACTAACTTGTGACAAAAAATAAAATTTTACATTAACTCACCATACCCCTCACGGAATACCTTGGGGTGTCTCCTTTCTAAAATTGGGTCACATGTGAGGTTTTTGTACTGCTCTGGCATTTGAGGGTCTCCGCAATCATTGCACGTATAGCCAGCATTAGGAGTTTCTGCTATTCTCCTTATATTAAGCATACGGGTAATGAGATTTTTTTTTTCCGTTCAGCCTCTGGGCTGAAAAAAATAAATAAAAATGAACGGCACAGATTTTTTCATTCGCATCGATCAATGTGGATGAAAAAATCTCTGCCAAAATCAGTGACTGTGGTGCAGTGGGCAGGGCGCTAACTACCTAACAAGTAGATAACTAACTGGCGGTGATAAGGGACCCCATTCGCACGTCCGCAATTCTGTTTGCGGAACGGAATTGCGGACCCATTCATTTCTATGGGGACAGACTTTGTCCCGCTCGGATCCGGAATTGCGGATCCGCACTTTCATGTCTGCACTTCCGTTCCGCAAAAATATAGAACATGTCCTATTCTTGTCCACAATTGCGGACGAGAAAAGTCATTTTCTATATAGTTCTGGCAATGTGCGGATCTGCAAAATGCGGAAAGCACATTGCCGGTGTCCATGTTTTGCGGATCCGCGAATCCGCGGATCTGCAAAACACATATGAACATGTGAATGGAGTTTTACAGGGGGGTGATCAGTGACAGGGGTGTGATCATTGATCATCGCTGGCAGGCTGTAGTACAACTCCTGAGACGTGATATTCTGTAAACGCGCGCGCGTTCACAGCAGATCTCGCCTCTCGCGAGATGAAGTGCCCCCGCGTCAAAGAGGAACAGACCTGCCGCCGCCTGGACACATCCCTGCATTAGGCGGTCAGCAGGCGGTTAAACCTCATCTAGAGCAGTGCGGAAACATGGCGGGGTTGTTATGGTTACCTGGAGTAAAACTGTGCGTGTGGAGACGAACTGCCATGGAGCGGTAAATAACAGTTTGGATTTAAGTGAAAGGCTGGCTGGCTTGTATTAGCTATAATGCAGGACATTTTTTGGGAATATCTCAGGAACGGTAAGTCCTAGAGAGCTGAGCCTGGTCTAAAACCTTCCCGGAAACCTGATGTACCTGTGTGCTAAATTTGGTGAAGATCAGTCCAGTTGTTTAGTCGCGCATAAAGAACGTCTAGACGTCTAGACAGAAATTCATTTTTATATATATAAGAGATAAAGAAGGACGTATGTATGTATGTTCCGCGACCACTCAAAAACGCAATAATCGATTTCCATGAAACTTGGTATACACATCCCTTTCTACCTGGAAAGAAGTATTTGGGGGTCACAGCTCACTAGAACATACCGTTCCTGAGATATTCCCAAAAAATGACCTGCTTTAGCCAAAACAAGCATGCATGTCGTTCTCTTCATATCCCAACTGCCATACACATGGTTACATGTCCCTTATCAGCCAATAGAAGCTCACAGGCCCTTAGTCTTCACATACACACAGTTTTACTCCAGGTTTCCATAACAACCCCACCATCTTTCTTCACTGCTGTAGGTCAGCTTTAGGCTAGAGCTACAGGATTACATGTGTCGCTCGACAATAAGTCGCACGACACATAGGGTCCAACTACACTGCAACATATGTCCCACGACAATATTTACAATGATAGTCTATGGTGTTGCACTATGACATGATGTAGGTAGGAATCTATGGCACACCACACAATGAGATATTCAAAGTTGTATTTTTAATTCATAGATGTGTAAATATCTTCTTTACAACATTTTAGTCTTATTCCATATCCAGAATTAACATATTAATATTGCAAAGGGTCAAATTACAGGGGTCCCGACGTTTCGGTCAGTTGTGACCTTTATCAGGGGATCTGGAAGAACGTAATAAAATAATGTTAGTTGGAAGGAATAAGTAATGTAAAAAAAGAGAGCATGGATCTGGGAATCTTTGTCTGCATAAAAGTAGTGGTAACATAATCCAAATGGGAAATGGTAATGATAGTAGTGAGGGACTAGGTAAGGTAAGTACTGAAAAAGAAATATCTACGGTATATATATTGGAGACCATAGGGAGGGTGCTGGAGGCATAATGTCATTTGAAATGAGGGAGGGTAGTAGAAGAAGTATCTTAAAGATATAATGTAGCTAAAGAGGAATCACAGCAGATAAAGAAAAATCACAACAGGTAAAGAAAAAAATAGTGGGACCTGCCAATTAGAAATATGGTCAATTACCTGTGGCCCATGGAGTCGTGTGAGGCTGGATATGTGTGCAGCTGCGTCCTGCCGTGTTTATATACAAGAATGTAGGGCTTCCTTGTTGATGACATGCCGAACGGCTGACGTAATCGCGCAAAATTATGTGCGCAATCGCAATGTGAATATATGCTAAAGTGTAGGGCTTCCTTGTTGGTAATGCGTAGGACGGCTAACGTAAACGCGTACAATTGCGTGCGCATATAAGAAAAAGGCTATTGTAGTGCAGGAATGGTTGCCCTTACTATATGAGGTAGCGCTATTATCGCGAATCTACTGAATGGCAGGGGTGCAGTGTAGAATAATGATTTGATAGAGTATGTTGAAGCATATTATAAGTAGGCAGAGATGTAGTAGGAAAAGAGACAATTTTAAGATGTAGACAAAAGTGAGGAAGAAATATGGTGATATGAGAGTATATATTTCACACTGTGTAGAGAATGGAAGGTTAAAATTGAAAAAAGGTAGAAATACAAAAGAATAAAAATGAATAGAATGGTTAATCAGAACAATATTGAGCATGTCAATGGCAATATCAATAAATGAATCATATACAATATGAATATAAGCAATTGAACTAGCTGTCTAGGGTGAGAAGGAGGAGGAGGGGGGATGGAAGGGAAGGGATAAGGAAAGTGGAATGGGAATAGGGAAAAAGGGGGGGGGAAGGACGGAAGGGGGATAGGGGGGGAGGAGGGAGAGAGCGGGAGGGACGGGAACCAATCTTACTCATAGGAGTATATGGCTAAATGAATGTCTTCCATATTAATGAATCTGTGAACAAAAAAATACATAAAATATCAGAGGTGATGTAATATTTCAAGCATTATAATAAAAGTCACATTCTCTGTTCAGTCCCTTTGGAGACAATGTATCTAAGCGATGTATCCAGTATGATTCACGTTGCTTTAATAGTAAAGTTCTGTTCCCTCCTCTTCGTGGTAGAGGTACCTGTTCTAGTACTTGAAAGTGCATTGTCGAAATTTGATGATTAGAGTGTTTAAAATGAGCCAGAATTGGTAGAAATAATTGGTCAGTTCTGATTGTGTATTTGTGTTTGGAAATTCTGTCTCTGATATGCTGCGTAGTTACGCCAACATAGATCAGTCCACAAGGACATTTGATCAGATATACGACATGAGTGGAGTCGCAAGTGAAATACCATTTAATAGGGAATTTCTTACCAGAGTGAGGATGGTTAATGACATCTCCTTTAATGACGCTCGAGCACTGTGCACAGTGAAGGCACGAATATGTGTCCATTTTGGGAGTTCCTAGAAAAATTTGGCGTGGGGTCCTGGATAAAGTGCCGATATCAGCTCTAATTACATGATCTCTGATGTTCCGTGAGCGTTTGAAGCATGTAAGGGGAGGTGATTGAAACTCCTGTACATTAGGGTAAGCCTGGGATAGTATGTGCCACTGTCAACGTACCGTGCTTTGAATTTTCTGTGTGAGCGGGTGATACGTAAATATACAGGGTATTCTATCGAAAGTATTAGAGAGTTTAGTTGCCTGTCTTGATGGTTTGGGTTGAATCGTGTGTTGGGGGTATCCCCTCTGGAGAAATTTGGATGACATCTCCTCCTTTTTCTTGATTTTTGTAGAGGGATCAGTCACAATACGTTCTTCCCGAGTTAACTGGGATTTGGGTAATGACATTTTTGTTGCTCTAGGGTGACTACTAGTGTAGTGCAAAAGGCTATTTATATCAGTAGGCTTACTGTATAGATCAAAGCTGATAGAACCTTCTTGGTCTATAATCACATGGGTGTCCAGAAAACTGATCTTGTTGGTGTCCATCTGTACAGTGAAGCCTAATTCAGGGTAGATATTGTCGAGGAATTGATGGAATTAAGGCATGCTAGACATCGGTCCTTCCAAAGACAGAATATATCGTCTATAAAACGCAGCTAAATTTTGGCATGTTGTTGAAAAAGGGTGTGTGTGTAGACATACTCTTCCTCAATGGCTATCATGTACGCATTTGCGTAAAGAGGGCCACGTTGGCCCCCATCGCGGTCCCTCATTTTTTAGAGTAAAAATTGTCCCCAAATAGAAAGAAATTCTCATGTAGGACTAGTGTCAATAATGAGACACACAACTCCTGTTGAATTGAATCAAGGGTGGAGTGTCTGGCCAGTAATTGTGAAGTGGCTCTGATACCTTTGTCGTGTTTGATGGACGTATACAGGGTGTTAACGTCTAGAGTAACTAATAATGATCTGGCCTGAGGTGGGTTAGAATTGAGTTTAGTGATGAAATCATTGGTATCCAATAAGAAGGAGCGTGATGTTTTGATGAGTGGAGTAAGTATGCGATCTAGGTATATTGACAAGGGGGATAGTATAGATTCAGTAGAGGCTACTATGGGCCTACCTGGTGGATTATGAAAGTCTTTATGGATCTTCGGTAAGTTGTAGAGGACAGGTGTGATAGAGTATTGTTTGTTGAGGCACGTTATTGTATCATCATCTATAATGTTTGATCCCCGATATTGCTGGAGTAGAGTACTTATTTTTTTAGCAATGTAAGGGGTCGGGTCTTTAGTCAGGGTTTCACATGTGGTTAAGTCGCTGAGTTGTTTTTTTTATGTCACTCATATACATGGATTTATCCATTACTACCACCGCTCCCCCCTTGTCTGCTGGTTTGATCATAATTTCTTTATTGGATTGAAGCTCAGCGATGGCTCGCTGTTCCTCAATGGTTAGGTTACGAGAATGTCTAAAGTGACCCTCTGACTGAGATTTGAGTTTGTCCTGTATTGATTATTGGGTAAAAGAAATGTACGTTTCTACTGGGTGGTAAATCTTAGTGGGCATATAGGAACTCTTATTTCTAAGGTCCAAAGTCTGTAATGATAGTGGATAACCACTGGATTGGCTAGATTTATTAGTTAAATTGCCCAATGTGCCATAATGGGCCTTGAGTTGAACAGTAGGGTAAAATCGGTGCATTTCTGTTCCAGTAGGAACGTATCAAGGGGGTGGGTGGGGCAAAATGAAAGTCCTTTCTGTAGTACCGTGATTTGAGCAGGTGATAGAATGTGAGAAGAAATGTTAATGAGCAGGTTATCTATCTTACCCGAGCCCGGGTCAGGATGCGTTGTCCTGGGTCTGAGCCTCTTGCTCCTCCGCAGTCACCTGTTCCGTAACTGTTTCTTGTCCGTCCTCTCCCTAAAAAATGGGGTCGATGGGATCTTTCGTTGTCTGAACCAGATGAACTTTGTCCTGATGAGAAATGTTGATAGCTGTAGTCACGTGGAGTTTGGAAGTTGGGATCTCGCCACCTGTAAACTCTGTTTAATCTGTAGTCTTCTGCGTCTCAAATAAATTTGGTTGATTCTGTATTTCTCTTGTATTCAGTGATTTGTTTCAACATCTTCTGTTTAAGGGAGTTCCAATCTTCCTGGAATAAAGTGGTGGTAAGTTGATCCTCAGTAGTCGCAATCTGTTTGGTCAGGTCACCTATAGTTTGGTAGGCCTTTTCGATGGTTAATACCATCAAATAAAAGGAACATTTATTTAAAATGTTCTCAAAGCGGTCACAAAAGTCAGAATCTTCTTTAAATAGGGTTGGACGTAAATGTGACCTGAGTCCCCTTGGTATACGGCCGTTTTTATGATATTCAGTAAGGGTACGGCAATGTAGTTTTAGAAATGTCATCGGCGGAGATCACAGACATAATCCTGTGAAGGATTATGCAGGAATTCGTTTCCCAGATCGATCTGCCCGAAAATATTTCTCGGGGTTTTGGTGTCAAATGAGAAGGTATTCTGAGACATTGATGACGGGTGCTAGATCCACAGAGTAATGCTGATAGGAAGGTATGGGATCTGCACACCTTGTGTGGGGTGGGTGCTCATAGAGAATTAGAACAATTGTAGGTAAGAATCTATGGCACACCACACAATAAGATATTCAAAGTTGTATTTTTAATTCATAGATGTGTAAATATCTTCTTTACAACATTTTAGTCTTATTCCATATCCAGAATTAACATATTAATATTGCATAGGGTCAAATTACAGGGGTCCTGACGTTTGGTCAGTTGTGACCTTTATCAAGGGATCTGGAAGAACGTAATAAAATAATGTAAGTTGGAGGGAATAAGTAGCATAAGAAAAGAGAGCATGGATCTGGGAATCTTTGTCTGCATAAAAGTAGTTGTAGCAAGAACATAATCCAAAAGGGTAATGGTAATGATAGTAGTGAGGGACTAGGTAAGGTAAGTACTGAAAAAGATATATGTATATATATTGGAGACTATAGGGAGGGTGCTGGAGGTATAATGTCATTTGAAATGAGGGAGGGTAGTAGAAGAAGTATCTTAAAGATATAATGTTGCTAAAGAGGAATCACAGCAGATAAAGAAAAATCACAACAGGTAAAGAAAAAAATAGTGGGACCTGCCAACTAGAAATATGGTCAATTACCTGTGGCCCATGGAGTCGTGTGAGGCTGGATATGTGTGCAGCTGCGTCCTGCCGTGTTTATATACAAGAATGTAGGACTTTCTTGTTGGTGGCGTGCCGAACGGCTGACGTAATCGCGCAAAATTGCGTGCGCATGCGCAATGCGAATATATGCTAAAGTGTAAGGCTTCCTTGTTGGTAGCGCGTCGGACGGCTAACGTAATAGCGTACGATTGCGTGCACATGCGCAATAAGAAAAAGGCTAGTGTAGTGCAGGAATGGTTGCCCTTACTAAATGAGGTAGTGCTATTATCGCAAATCTACTGAATGGCAGGGGTGCAGTGTAGAATAATGATTTGATAGAGTATGTTGAAGCGTATTATAAGTAGGCAGAGATATAGTAGGAGAAGAGACAATGTTAAGATGGAGACAAAAGGGAGGAAGAAATATGGTGATATGAGAGTATATATTTCACACTGTGTAGAGAATGGAAGGGAAAAATTGAAAAAAGGTAGAAATACAAAAGAATAAAAATGAATAGAATAGTTAATTAGAACAATATTGAGCATGTCAATGGCAATATCAATAAATGAATCATATATAATATGAATATAAGCAATTGAAGTAGCTGTCTAGGGTGAGAAGGAGGAGAGGGGGGAAGGAGGGGAGGGATAAGGAAAGGGGAATGGGAATAGGGAAAGAGGGGGGGGGAGGAAAAAAGAAGGAGGGGGGGGAGGGGGGAGGAGGGATAGGGCTGGAGGGACAGGAAACCAATCTCACCCATAGGAGTATATGGCTAGATGAATGTCTTCCATATTAATGAATCTGTGAACAAGAAAATACATAGAATATCAGAGGTGATATAATATTTCAAGCATTATAATAAAAGTCACATTCTCTGTTCAGTCCCTTTGGAGACAATGTATCTAAGTGATGTATTCAGTATGATTCACGTTGCTTTAATAATAAAGTTATGTTCCCTCCTCGTCGTGGTAGATGTACCTGTTCCAGTACTTGAAATCGCATTGTCGAAATTTGATGATTTGAGTGTTTAAAGTGAGCCGGAATCGGTAGAAGTAATTGGTCAGTTATGATTGTGGATTTGTGTTTGGAAATTCTGTCTCTGATATGCTGTGTAGTTACGCCAACATAGATCAGTCCGCAAGGACATTTGATCAGATATACGACATAAGTGGAGTCGCAAGTGAAATACCATTTAATAGGGAATTTCTTACCGGAGTGAGGATGGGTAATGACATCTCCTTTAATGACGCTCGAGCACTGTGCACAGTGAAGGCACGAATATGTGTCCATTTTGGGAGTTCCTAGAAAAATTTGGCGTGGGGTTCTGGACAATTGGCCGATATCTTTTATTACGTTCTTCCAGATCCCTTGATAAAGGTCACAACTGAGCGAAACGTCGGGACCCCTGTAATTTTACCCTATGCAATATTAATATGTTAATTCTCTTTATGGAATAAGACAAAAATGTTGTAAAGAAGATATTTACACATCTATGAATTAAAAATACAACTTTGAATATC
The DNA here is from genome assembly GCA_033119425.1 of Bufotes viridis. Taxonomy (NCBI): domain Eukaryota; kingdom Metazoa; phylum Chordata; class Amphibia; order Anura; family Bufonidae; genus Bufotes; species Bufotes viridis. The sequence goes on from CM065590.1 coordinate 178,780,712, forward strand.
TCATTGTGTGGTGTGTCATAGATTCCTACCTACAATTGTTCTAATTCTCTATGAGCACCCACCCCACACAAGGTGTGTATATCCCATACCTCCCTATCAGCACTATGACATGTGACACGCTGCGATGCGACAGTCGATGAAAAATCCACCTTGGATGGATTTTTTGCAACTGTAGTGTTGCAGTCGCAGCATGTCACATGTCGTAGTGCGACACCATAGACTATCATTATAAAAATTGTTGAGACAAAATGTTGAACGACACATGTCGTCTAGCTCTAGAATTAAAGGGGCAAGGTGTTTTGGAGGTCACCGTTAACGGGCAGGCACTGTGGAGGTCACTGTTAAAGAGACGTTCACTGTCGATGTTACTGGTAATGGGGCGGGCTGCTGTGGAGGTCACTGTTAAAGGGGTGGACACTGTGGAGGTCACTGTTAAGGGGGCAGGGGACAATATGAAAGGGGCAACTGCTGTGAAGGTCACTATTAAGGCAGCGGTGTACTGTGGAGGTCACTGTTAAGGAGGCGGGGTGCTGTGAAACTCACTGTTAAAGGGGCGGGCTGCTGTGAAGGTCAAAGTTAAGGAGATGGGCTGCTGTGCAGGTCCTATTTTAAAGTGTCGGGGCACTGGGGGGGGGGTGGTCAATGTTAAGGGGTGGAGGACTGTGGAATTCACTGTTAAAGGGGCAGGCTGCTGTAGAGGTCGCTGTTATGGGGTATACTTTATACATGTTTATATGTTTTGATTGCTTTGATTCCATGTGTTTTGTTTGTACTTCAATTCAGGTATGGGATTAAGCCGGTTCCTTCCAGTTCTTCAGATCCGGTTGTTAAAATTATAACTGTGCTACCGGATGAGTCCCCATCCGGTGCTCCGGCAGTGGCAGGGTAGCTGGAGATGTTCACTGCCATTGCTTCATGCACCATTGATAGTTTAGCTCCTTAGTTCGGTGGTATGTGTGTGTAGTGTATATATAGTGTACTTATGTATGTGTACCATGTATATGGTGTATTTATGTGTGTTAAATATATATGGCCTATGAATACGTAAACATTAGCGATGAGCAAGCACCAAAGTGTTCAGGTGTTCGGGTACTCGGTCTGAACACATGGCGATATTCGTGCGCTCGGTCGAGCACCCGAGTATAATGGAAGTCAATAGAAGACAACCAAGCACCCCCTGTTCGGATGAGGGGAGGGTCCCTGGTCCATTGGAAAAAGTCAGAAAGTGACAGAAACACCACCAAAATGGATCTGGAGCATGGGGACCATGTTTGGGTGCGTCTCCGACTCCAATGTCGCTGCTAGGAAACATATTGTCCCAGTTGTCCGCCACTTTTACATATCAACAAAATACGCCCAAAATTGTTAGGAAACATTCTTTGCTGTATATTCAATTGTACAAACCGGATTCCAAAAAAGTTGGGACACTAAAGAAATTGTGAATAAAAACTGAATGCAATGATGTGGAGATGGCAAATGTCAATATTTTATTTGTAATAGAACGTAGATGACAGATCAAACGTTTAATCCGAGTAAATGTATAATTTTAAAGGAAAAATATGTTGATTCAAAATTTCACGGTGTCAACAAATCCCCAAAAAGTTGGGACAAGTAGCAATAGGAGGCTGGAAAAAGTAAATTTGAGCATAACGAAGAGCTGGAAGACCAATTAACACTAATTAGGTCAATTGGTAACATGATTGGGTATAAAAAGAGCTTCTCAGAGTGGCAGTGTCTCTCAGAAGCCAAGATGGGTAGAGGATCACCAATTCCCACAATGTTGCGCCGAAAGATAGTGGAGCAATATCAGAAAGGTGTTACCCAGCGAAAAATTGCAAAGACTTTGCATCTATCATCATCAACTGTGCATAACATCATCCGAAGATTCAGAGAATCTGGAACAATCTCTGTGCGTAAGGGTCAAGGCCCTAAAACCATACTGGATGCCCGTGATCTCCGGGCCCTTAAACGACACGGCACCACAAACAGGAATGCTACTGTAAAGGAAATCACAGAATGGGCTCTGGAATACTTCCAGAAACCATTGTCAGTGAACACAATCCACCGTGCCATCAGCTGAAACTCTACAGTGCAAAGAAGAAGCGATTTCTAAGCAAGATCCACAAGCTCATGCATTTTCACTGTGCCAGGGATCATTTAAAATGGAGTGTGGCAAAATGGAAGACTGTTCTGTGGTCAGACGAGTCACGATTCAAAGTTCTTTTTGGAAATCTGGGACGTCATGTCATCCGGACCAAAGAGGACAAGGACAACCCAAGTTGTTATCAACGCTCAGTTCAGAAGCCTGCATCTCTGATGGTATGGGGTTGCATGAGTGCGTATGGTATGGGCAGCTTGCATGTCTGGAAAGGCAATATCAATGCAGAAAAATATATTCAGGTTCTAGAACAACATATGCTCCCATCCAGACGTCATCTCTTTCAGGGAAGACCCTGCATTTTTCAACAAGATAATGCCAAGACCACATTCTGCATCAATCACAACATCATGGCTGCGTAGGAGAAGGATCCGGGTACTGAAATGGCCAGTCTGCAGTCCAGATCTTTCACCTATAGAGAACATTTGGTGCATCATAAAGAGGAAGGTGCAACAAAGAAGGTCCAAGACGATTGAACAGTTAGAGGCCTGTATTAGACAAGAATGGGAGAGCATTCCTATTTCTAAACTTGAGAAACTGGTCTCCTCGGTCCCCAGACGAAGGGGAGATGTCACACAGTGGTGAAAATGGCCTTGTCCCAACTTTTTTGGGATTTGTTGACACCATGAAATTCTGAATCAACATATTTTTCCCTTAAAATGGTACATTTTCTCAGTTTAAACTTTTGTTCCGTGATTTATGTTCTATTCTGAATAAAATATTAGAAGTTGGCACCTCCACATCATTGCATTCAGTTTTTATTCACGATTTGTATAGTGTCCCAACTTTTTTGGAATCCGGTTTGTATATATAATGCAAATGCTGGCAAAAATTACAGTGCAGTAATGGCCTACAGGTGAGCAGACCGTATAAAACATTAGAGTCGGGGGCCTGAAACCAAGCGAACCCCATAAAACATTGCAGGGATGGCCTACAGGTGAGCAAACCATATAAAACATTAGAGGTGAGGGCCTGAAGCCGAGCGAACCACATAAAACATTGCAGTAATGGCCTACAGGTGAGCAGACCGTATAAAACATTAGAGGTGAGGGCCTGAAGCCAAGAAAACCCCATAAAATATTGCAGGGATGGCCTACAGGTGAGCAGACTGTATAAAACATTAGAGGTGAGGGCATGAAGCCGTGCAAACCCCATAAAACATTGCAGGGATGGCCTACAGGTGAGCAGACCGTATAAAACATTGGAGGTGATGGGCTGAAGGTGAGCGAACTCCATAAAACATGGCAGTGATGGCCTACAGGTGAGCAAACCGTGAAAAGCATTGGAGGTGAGGGACTAAAGGTGAGCGTACCCCATTAAAGATTGCAGTGATGGCCTAAATGTGAGCAGACCGTATAAAACTTTAGAGGTGAGGGCCTGAAGCCGAGCGAACCCCATAAAAGATTGCAGTAATGGCCTACAAATAAACAGACCGTATAAAGCATTGGATGTGAGGGTCTGAAGCCGAGCTAACCCTACAAAACATTGTAGTGAGGGCATATATATTCTGTATGGAAGAGGAGGCGGAAGAGGAGGCGGATGAGAAAACAGGATTCAAACATATACCCTTTTTTTTGCATTATAATGCATACATTTAAATTGTGTTTATGTTCCTCATTAGCACAGCTTTCCTCTGGTGGAGTGGAGAAGTCAGGGGCAATCCAGGCCTTGTTCATTTTTATCTGAGTCAACCTGTCAGCATTGTCAGTGGAAAATGGATACCCTTATCTGTTATGATGCCACCAGCAGCACTAAATACACGCTCAGACAATACGCTGGCAGCAGGGAAGCCAGCACCTCCAAGGCATAGAACGCAAGTTCGTGCCACGTGTCCAGCCTTGACACCTAGTAGTTGTAAGGCACTGAGGGATCATTTAGGATGCTGACATGGTCTGCAATGTATTCCTTCACCATCTTCCAAAACATTTCCCTCCTTGTAGCACTAGACCGCACTTCAGGGTGAGGTTGCTGGCGGTGTGTCTTGAAAGTGTCCCATACCTTGGAAAGTGTTGCCCTGCCTCTTTTGGAACTACTGTGTGTTCCCCTTGTTTCTCTTCCTCGGTTGCCTAAGGAAGTACGGACTCTTGCGGCCGCATTGTCAGATTGAAAATTTTGGAGCGATCTGTCAAGAAGTACCTTCTGGTATTGCACTGTTTTATTCGTCCTCTCCACCACAGGAATGAGTGCTGAGAAATTCTCTTTGTAGCGGGGGTCAAGAAGGGTGAAATGTGTTACCTAAAATGCGTATATCGCAAGGGTTGCGGGAAAGGCAGCCTAACATGAAGTCAGCCATGTGTGCCAAATTACCAATTGGCAAGACGTCGATGTCAACTTCAGGATGACTCTCCATACCCTCATCCTCCTTCTCTTCTGGCCGTCGACGCTGAACAGATGAAATTACAGTTCTATGGGTACTAGCCTCTGTAGCAGAGGCAAGTGTCTCCAGCTCGTTCTCCTCCTCCGCCTCTTCATGGCCCAATTCGCGCTGAAAAGACGAACTGGGGGAGGTCTAGCTATCACCCTGGGTCATCACCCACATTCAAAGCATCCTCCTTAATTGTGAGCATTGATCGTTTGAGTAGACACAGCAGTGAAATGATTACGCTTATAATAGCGTTATCGCCACTAACCATCTGTGTGGATTCATCAAAGATTTTTAAAACCTCACAGATGTCTGACATCAATGCCCACTCCTCGCTTGTGAATAGTGGCAGTTGACTGGAAAGGCGACGACCATGTTGCAGCTGGTATTCCACAACTGCGCTTTGCTGCTCACAAAGCCTGGCCAACATGTAGAACATAGAGTGCCATCGCATGCTCATGTCGCACAACAGTCAATGAGCTGGAAGCCGGAAGCGCTGCTGCAGCGTTGACAGACCGGCTGAAGCTGTGGACGACTTTCAGAAATGGGCACAGAAGCAGCACGCCTTCACTAGTAGCTCCTTCAAATTGGGGTAGGTTTTGATAAACCGCTGAACCACTAAGTTTAAGGCTAGGCATGGAATGTGTGTCAGGTTACCGAGCTCCAAAGCCGCCACCAAGTCACGGCCATTGTCAGACACAACCATGCCTGGTTTTAGGTTGAGTGGCGAGAGCCACAGCTCAGTCTGGTCCCTAATACTCTGCCACAGCTCTGCAGCGGTGTGCTGTTTGTCCCCTAAGCAGATCAGCTTCAGCATGGCCTGTTGACACTTACCCACAGCAGTGCTAAACTGCTTCCAGCTAGCGACTGATGGCTGACCGCAGTTGGAGGTGGAAGTGGGGGAGGACGGGGTGGAGGAGGAGAAGTGGGGGTATAAGCCAGTAACATAGCTGCTGGCGGAGACCCTGATGGACGTAGGGCCCGCAATCCTTGGTGTGGGTAGCACCTGTGCCATCCTAGGGTGCGACTCACTCCCGACCTCCACAACAATAACCCAGCGTGCGGTTAGAGAAATGTAGCGTCCCTGGCCACCAGCACTTGTCCATGTGTCCGTGGTGAGGTGGACCTTCCCATTAAGTGCATTGGTCAGGGCACGGGTGATGTTCTGGGACACATTCTGGGTAAGGCGGGCACGGCACCAGGTGAAAAATAGTGGCAGCTGGGGACGGCTTACCGAGGGACGGCCGCCGACATCAGGCTGTGGAAGGCCTCAGTGTCCACAAGCCTAAATGGCAACATTTCAAGGGGTAGTAATTTCGATAGTTGTGCATTTAGTGCTATGGCCTGTGGGTGGGTGGGTATTTGCGCTTGCGTTCAAATGCCTGTGTTATCTACATTTGGACGCCCCGCTGGTACAGGGAAGTGGATGTTGTTGCTGACGGTTCATGCGAAGGTCTAGGTGCTAAGCGAAGGGTATCCGGGTCTGCACCTTCAACAGGGGATTGGCCAGCAGTGCGTAAACACAGGGGAAGAGGGGGCAGTGGTGGGACCCGCAGACCGAGAGTGTGGACCCAGGCGTTCGACCCTATTATTAGGGTGCTTGGATGCAATGCTGCAGATCATGCTGGTTGCCTAAGGAAGTACGGACTCTTGCGGCCGCATTGTCAGATTGAAAATTTTGGAGCGATCTGTCAAGAAGTACCTTCTGGTATTGCACTGTTTTATTCGTCCTCTCCACCACAGGAATGAGTGCTGAGAAATTCTCTTTGTAGCGGGGGTCAAGAAGGGTGAAATGTGTTACCTAAAATGCGTATATCGCAAGGGTTGCGGGAAAGGCAGCCTAACATGAAGTCAGCCATGTGTGCCAAATTACCAATTGGCAAGACGTCAACTTCAGGATGACTCTCCATACCCTCATCCTCCTTCTCTTCTGGCCGTCGACGCTGAACAGATGAAATTACAGTTCTATGGGTACTAGCCTCTGTAGCAGAGGCAAGTGTCTCCAGCTCGTTCTCCTCCTCCGCCTCTTCATGGCCCAATTCGCGCTGAAAAGACGAACTGGGGGAGGTCTAGCTATCACCCTGGGTCATCACCCACATTCAAAGCATCCTCCTTAATTGTGAGCATTGATCGTTTGAGTAGACACAGCAGTGAAATGATTACGCTTATAATAGCGTTATCGCCACTAACCATCTGTGTGGATTCATCAAAGATTTTTAAAACCTCACAGATGTCTGACATCAATGCCCACTCCTCGCTTGTGAATAGTGGCAGTTGACTGGAAAGGCGACGACCATGTTGCAGCTGGTATTCCACAACTGCGCTTTGCTGCTCACAAAGCCTGGCCAACATGTAGAACATAGAGTGCCATCGCATGCTCATGTCGCACAACAGTCAATGAGCTGGAAGCCGGAAGCGCTGCTGCAGCGTTGACAGACCGGCTGAAGCTGTGGACGACTTTCAGAAATGGGCACAGAAGCAGCACGCCTTCACTAGTAGCTCCTTCAAATTGGGGTAGGTTTTGATAAACCGCTGAACCACTAAGTTTAAGGCTAGGCATGGAATGTGTGTCAGGTTACCGAGCTCCAAAGCCGCCACCAAGTCACGGCCATTGTCAGACACAACCATGCCTGGTTTTAGGTTGAGTGGCGAGAGCCACAGCTCAGTCTGGTCCCTAATACTCTGCCACAGCTCTGCAGCGGTGTGCTGTTTGTCCCCTAAGCAGATCATCTTCAGCATGGCCTGTTGACACTTACCCACAGCAGTGCTAAACTGCTTCCAGCTAGCGACTGATGGCTGACCGCAGTTGGAGGTGGAAGTGGGGAGGACGGGGTGGAGGAGGAGAAGTGGGGTATAAGCCAGTAACATAGCTGCTGGCGGAGACCCTGATGGACGTAGGGCCCGCAATCCTTGGTGTGGGTAGCACCTGTGCCATCCTAGGGTGCGACTCACTCCCGACCTCCACAACAATAACCCAGCGTGCGGTTAGAGAAATGTAGCGTCCCTGGCCACCAGCACTTGTCCATGTGTCCGTGGTGAGGTGGACCTTCCCATTAAGTGCATTGGTCAGGGCACGGGTGATGTTCTGGGACACATTCTGGGTAAGGCGGGCACGGCACCAGGTGAAAAATAGTGGCAGCTGGGGACAGCTTACCGAGGGACGGCCGCCGACATCAGGCTGTGGAAGGCCTCAGTGTCCACAAGCCTAAATGGCAACATTTCAAGGGGTAGTAATTTCGATAGTTGTGCATTTAGTGCTATGGCCTGTGGGTGGGTGGGTATTTGCGCTTGCGTTCAAATGCCTGTGTTATCTACATTTGGACGCCCCGCTGGTACAGGGAAGTGGATGTTGTTGCTGACGGTTCATGCGAAGGTCTAGGTGCTAAGCGAAGGGTATCCGGGTCTGCACCTTCAACAGGGGATTGGCCAGCAGTGCGTAAACACAGGGGAAGAGGGGGCAGTGGTGGGACCCGCAGACCGAGAGTGTGGACCCAGGCGTTCGACCCTATTATTAGGGTGCTTGGATGCAATGCTGCAGATCATGCTGGTATTGGTGAGGTTGCTAGTGTTCACGCCCTGGACAATTTTGGTACGGCACAGGTTGCAAACTACCACTCTAATCTATGAGGAATGGGCTGTGACACATAAGGTACTGGCTTGCTTTAATGTACTGGATACAGAAAAATAAAGATTTTCGGCACTACACTAGGCCAGAGATAATGACATTTTTACAATACAAACTGTACTGGCTTGCTATAATGTACTGGATACAGAAAAATACATATTTCCGGCACTACACTAGCCCAGAGATAATGTAATTTTTACAATACACACTGTATTGGCTTGCTGTAATGTAATGGATACAGAGAAATACAGATTTTCGCCACTACACTAGCCCAGAGATAATGAAATTTTTACAATACACACTGTATTGGCTTGCTATAATGTACTGGATACAGAAAAATACAGATTTTCGGCACTACACTAGCCCAGAGATAATGTAATTTTTACAATACACACTGTATTGGCTTGCTATAATATATTGGATACAGAGAAATACAGATTTTCGCCACTACACTAGCCCAGAGATAATAACATTTTTACAATACACACTGTATTGGCTTGCTATAATGTAATGGATACAGAAAAATGCAGATTTTCGGCACTACACTAGCCCATAGATAATGTAATTTTTACAATACACTCTGTATTGGCTTGCTATAATGTATTGAATACAGAAAAATACAGATTTTCGGCACTACACTAGCCTAGAGAAAATGTAATTTTTACAATATACACTGTATTGGCTTCCTATAATGTACTGGATACAGAAAAATAAGGATTTTCTGCACTACACTAGGCTAAAGATAATTACATTTTTACAATAAACACTATATTGGCTTGCTATAATGTATTGGATACAGAAAAATACAGATTTTCGGCACTACACTCACCCACAGATAATGTAATTTTGACAATACACACTGTATTGGCTTCCAGTAAGGTACTGGATACAGAAAAATACAGATTTTTGGCACTACAGTAGCCCAAAAATAATTTAATTTTTACAATACACATTGTATTGGCTTGCTGTAATTTACTGGATACAGACAAATACAGATTTTCGGCACTATAATATGCCAGAGGTAATGTTATTTTGACAATACACACTGGATTCGCATGTAGTTCTATATTGGATACAAATTTGTCCAAAATAAAATGTATTCTCTGTGGGAATACTGTATAAACGGTTGCGGCCTAAACGCACACACAGTTGTGCCTAAAACTAGTTAACTAAGCCCAAATATAAATCACTCTCTGCTGGAGTAATTAGTATACCGGTTGCGGATTGAAAGCACACAAAGATATGGCACAAGTTAGGTTAATTTACCCCGGAGAAATAATTTCTCTGATGGTGCAGTGTATGTCTCAGTACCAGGCACACTGTCATGAATAAGCCCTTTTTTTATATTGTCTTTCCAGCACACTGCTTTATAATGGTGCAGTGTATATCTCAGTACCAGGCACACTGTAGTGAATAAGCCCCTTTTTATAATATCTGCCCAACACACTGCTTTATGATGGCATATTGTAGATGTCACTAATCTAAAATCTTTCTGTCTTTTAGAAGTTAAAAAAGCAATTTTCAAGCTCTGCACTATCTGTCCCTTCCTGGTGACACCTGTTCCTGATAGTGCTTAAGCAAACCCCTTCTTAAAAAAAAAAAAAAGTGCTGCACTGCTATCAAACACACACTCTAGTCCTTAAAAGGACTTTTAGGTCTTTCAATAAGGTTTTTGGAGTAAAATCAGTAAATTTAGAGCAAAACGCTATCTGTCCCTGTCTACTGTCTGCTCTCTCTGACGCTGAATGAGCCGAAAGCAGGACCTCAGCTCCTATATGAAATGGTATCCCGTGTTCCGGCCAGCCAATCAGTGTAAGGCTTACAGCTAACATGGCTATGGCCAAACACTGAGGGGAATTACTTACCTGGACCTAAATTGGCTTGCTCATCACTGTAAACATGTGTCGTGACGCCGCATGTTCGCTGTTGAGTAGGGAACCTGTGTTAAAAATTTGAATCCCACCCCTGGATCTATTGCTATATGACACAGGACTTTTTATGTATTTATGATACATTGTGTTTTAGTTGATTGCATTATTTTTTTAATCATGTATAATTATGTATTTCCTATAAACTATATATACAAGGTAAATATGCACTGTTGCTTTATCTTTGAGAAAGGCTCATTAGAACTGGACAGTTGCATGCATTGATTGGATTTCCTCGTCGTCTATTTGTCTGGGGTGGTGGACCTGGTCCTGCAAGGTTTGCACTTTTATACAATTGTCCAATGCTGCTAACCTCTTTGCAGTATTTTGTAAGATAGCCTATGTTACTTTACACAATAACATTATTTCCCTACCACCTGTACATTGGCAGAATAATTTTAGGGATATATACTATCCACAAAGTGTATTGATTTTAATATATTTGATTTGAATAGACAATGTTAGAATCTAGTCCAGATACATCAGAGCAAAGTTATTTTAGTTACAGCTCATAATAATATCACATACATTATCTGCGGTTTTACATTCTCATACTTACTATAAGCAATGTGGCTTCATAGAATGAAATGACAAATTCAGTTTTGCTACATTGTGATGAAATTCTAAGTTATACTTGCATTGAGGACTGCCCACTGAGCTATATTTTTCTATATATCCTTTCTTCATGTATGTGATGAAAACCTTTTATGTGAGTCATACATGTTTTTATGTCATACTTTCATTGGTAAGTATAGCTCAAAATGGGGCTTTACCTTGCTCTTTTGCACTTTCATCATTAGCCTAGTTGGGTTTCACAAGAGATATTAAATGTTTAACATAAACAAGGTAAAAAATGTCACAAAACTATTACCGTACAATGACTAGAATATGTATGTGACTAACAACATTACACCAGAATAATCTATATTGTTTCCTCAACTCATTAACTTATATGTGGATAAACTAAGCCTCATAAAGAAGTTTAAATTGTAACTGTGATTATATATATATATATATATATATATATATATATATATATATATACAGTGAGTACGGAAAGTATTCAGACCCCCTTAAATTTTTCACTCTTTGTTATATTGCAGCCATTTGCTAAAATCTTTTAAGTTCATTTTTTGCCTTATTAATGTACACACAGCATCCCATATTGACAGAAAAACACTGAATTGTTGACATTTTTGCAGATTAATTAAAAAAGAAAAACTGAAATATCACATGGTCCTAAGTATTCAGACCCTTTGCTCAGTATTTAGTAGAAGCACCCTTTTGATCTAATACAGCCATGAGTCTTTTTGGGAAAGAAGCAACAAGTTTTTCACACCTGGATTTGGGAATCCTCTGCCATTCCTCTTTGCAGATCCTCTCTAGTTCTGTCAGGTTGGATGGTAAACGTTGGTGGACAGACATTTTTAGGTCTCTCCAGAGATGCTCAATTTGGTTTAAGTCAGGACTGTGACTGGGCCATTCAAGAATAGTCATAGAGTTGTTGTGAAGCCACTCGTTCTTTTAACTGTGTGCATAGGGTAATTGTCTTGTGGAAGGTAAACCTTTGGCCCAGTCTGAGGTCCTCAGCGCTCTGAAGAAGGTTTTCATCCAGGATATCCCTGTACTTGACTGCATTCATCAATTTAATAGGGTCTGAATACTTTCCGTACGCACTGTTTATATATATATATATATATATATATATATATATAAGCACAAAAAAAGGGAAAAGCAGCACTCTTAGAGTTGGCTGGGTGCAATCCCCCCAGGATCAGTGACCAAGATCCATGGATAATACAAAAATGGAAAAAGAGGCAGCACTCCAAAAATTAAGTGACAAATGTTTTTATTCACCCATGCATCAGCAATGTGTATATATATATATATATATATATATATATATATATATAGAGAGAGAGAGAGAGAGAGAGAGAGAGAGAGAGAAGCAATGAGGGCAGCAGCAGTGAGTGTTGAGCTATTTTCTAATAGAAATGTACGATTTCAGTAAAGTATAAATAAAAATGGTGAACATCACTGCCCCTACACCTTAGAAAAAATAATGACATTTACGCCTTATTATTTTATTTCACATGAGAATGTTTGAAGCAGTTTCTATTAAAATGTTAAAAACTAGGTATTGCTAAGGCTAGGTTCACAATAAATTTTGCATGTTTGTTTGGCATATATAAGACCATAAAATTCTCTCTATATATGTGTATGAAGTGCCTATAGGCTTTGATTAACCAAGCATATACCAATGGGTGTTTTTCATTGTACTGTACCCTTCCCTCCACTGTATTAAAAAGTATAGTTAACTAAACTTTTCACTACTAGTAAAATATAAATGAATAAATTAACAAGTCGTATAGAGTCAATGACAGATATAGTCAAAGCTATATGCATACTGTTGCTTACAGTACGTATACAGTTGCAAGAAAAAGTATGTGAACCCTTTGGAATGATATGGATTTCTGCACAAATTGGTCATAAAACGTGATCTGATCTTCATCTAAGTCACCACAATAGACAATCACAGTCTGCTTAAACTAATAACATAATACAATCGTAGAATTAGAGAACGGTGGCACTACCTCTCCACACCAGAAAACCGGTACTGACACTAGAACATGAAGATAGCAAGGGACCCAAACCTGCAAAAATTCACGGACTATCCGGGCAAATGCGGTGGTGCTGAGCAATGAAGGGGTTCCATAAACACAAGTCCAAGAAAGAAAAGTGCGGCACTCACCAACTTCCGGATATTGGGTGGAAACTTTATTAAAGTATGGTAAGATTCACATACAGCAGCGGTAGATGCGGGTGCGGGGCGGACACCTCAAGCGTGTGGTCCCGGCGACGGCCGTTTCGCGCGTCTCCACGCGCTTCCTCTGGCTGGAGTGTCAGTGCGGGCGCACATATTACACACATCCAGGGGCGTGTCAGGTCGCGACCCGGTTATTGCCATGGCAACGCCCGACGCCACCCCGAACCGCACCTGTCAATTAAAACATAATATAGACAAGAAAAACAGATTAAGAAGTGACAATACATAATTAGAATGAAATAATCCTTATACCATCATCACAAACTCTTAAGGATTTAAAAGCAAACATGTGATGATAGCAGAGACAAATAACCCTGACTAAATAGGCTGTTAGATAAAGTGACTACCGAAACGGAAGCCCAAACAAGCAGCAGGTAAAGACATGGCCTCAAGAAGAAAAATCTTCACAAGAACACAGCCATGTCATTTTTATCATTGAGGCCTCCTGGACCCAGGGCCCCTGTTTTTATTATCCACCTAGCCTCTCTCTGTAGAAGGCGTCGGTGCCGATCCCCACAGCGAGGGTGGGAACGGACAACCTCCACCCCCGAGGTTGCACAACAAATAACACAACAAAAGGGGTATGACAGGTAATGAAATCCCGGACAATGTGCACTACTCCCCTTAGGTTAAGAAAATTCGGGATTAAATCTACAGAATGAGCAGTTGCCTATCGGTCTAGCCCCTGTCAACCAATTCATAGTCTGTGGGTTGGATATACTACTGTGCACCAATTCATCCCTAAGCGTACGACATCTTTTAAACGTAACAATTGGTCTCTCGGCAGCCACTTCCTGCAAGGCAGCATCTCCTTTCAAAAGGTCCCAATTGTTCAGCACTACCTGTTTCACCAACAAAACTGCAGGACTGAATTTGAACGCAAAAGTGAACCGATTATTATCTCGTCCTCGCGTTCTCTCCTCCAACAACTCACTGCGGGGTATAGCCGCCGCCCTATATAGGGCAGACATCACTTCCCTCCGTGGGTAACCCCGATCCAACAACCGCTCCCGCAAATCAATCGCTTGCCGAAAAAAGGCTGAATCCGTATCATAAATACGTCGTAGGCGGATAAATTGTCCGTACGGCATAGCACCTTTAACGGCGGGAGGATGGAAACTGGTCCGATGTAGCAGCGAGTTTGTCGCTGTAGGTTTGTGGTAACCGGTGGTATGCAACTCCCCATCCACTACGGTTACTTTAACATCCAGAAAATCAAGGGTAGAACCCCCAAAATTCAAAGTGAATTTCATATTCATCTGGTTAGAATCATTAATGTATTGGACAAATGCCCTACAGGACTCCTCGCTGCCAGACCAGACCAGAAACACATCATCCGCATACCGTAAAAATAAATGGATATGTTGAAGATAGGGGTTACCCACGGAGAAAACGTATGTCTCCTCAAATACCGCCAGGTATAAGTTGGCGAAGGTGCACGACACAGGCGTGCCAATGGCCGTACCAAATATCTGGCGGTACCACTGTTTACCATAGAGAAATACGTTGTTGGAGAGAACCAGGTCGAGAGCCTCCTGTACAAAGTCGCAGAACACCGCGTCCTTGCTAGATCTAGCAAGGACGACTTTAATAGCCTGGAGACCCAAATGGTGGGGAATCCTGGTATACAGGCTCTCCACGTCCAAGGACACCAGGCTGAATTCCTGCTGCCACTCAAAATAGTTGAGTGCCCGCAGGAAATCGCCGGTGTCCTTGAGATACGTGGGAGTGCCTCGGAGGAGAAGTCTTCGTAGCCAATCCACATAACGGGATAAAGGCTCCGTCGCTGACCCGACCCCGGCCACAAAAGGGCGGCCCGGAGGACGGGTCAGCGATTTATGGACCTTAGGTACAAAATACCAAACCGGAGCCACTGGATGGGTGGGAATCAATTTTTTAGACATACCAGTAGGAAGAAAACCCAAGTCAATATAGCGCTGCAATAAGCACCCCAATTTTGACAGAATCAAGGGAAGGGGATTGCTACTGAGAGGTATATAAACCTCTACATCAGTTAATTGCCTCATAGCTTCTTCCTGATAGTACTACTTGGACATCAGGACCACGTTTCCCCCCTTATCCGCCGGCTTCACGATGACATCATGCTGGCTCTTCAGCCAAGACAATGCATTTTTCTCCTCCAGAGTAAGGTTAGACGGTGCTACTGGATATATCAGTGCACGCATGTCACTCAATACCTTCCTGTGGAACAAGTCAATCACAGAGCCGGAGGGCATGGGGGGGAGAAACGTGGACCTGATGCCTCCTAGGAAAATTTCAAGCTCTTTTGTGTCCACACCCTCATCGGTGTCCAGCCAGAAAATTCATACAATCAATATCCTCCTGATCAAACCTCTGCGCCAGATGGAAATCGGTACAAGTAACTCTGGCAGGAACCTCGCCAGGTAATAAAGATGGTTTGGTGTTGCAGGACTCATTAAACATCTTTTTTAAAAACAATTTACGAATAGCTACATAAAGGTCAATTTCAAAGTCCATCGGACTAAACATTTATTCAGGAGGGACACACAGCCGGGAGGCAGGGTATACTCTGTAAGATTGATGAGATTGTTAGGGCTGGCACAAACAGGGGGAGATGTTGCATTCTCAAATTCCTCTATTGCCTCCAGTAGACCTGGCGGCGTCTCCGGGTCGACTTGCGCACCCGACGTCCTTTTTCTTTTGTTTCGCCCTCTTCCCCTTCGGATATTTTTTCTAAAGGGAGGGGGCAATCCCCCCTTCTAAAGGGCCTGTCTCTGAGGGAGAGGAGTCAGAATCCATTGTCCAAAAATCGCTACGCCCCTGTCTAAACTGATGTCTGGGGCATGTTCTCCTGAGCTGCCAGTCGAATACTCTGTCATTGTCATAATCGTTCTTGTCCCTTAGGAACTTATCTCGCTTACGTTCCTTAATTTCCAGCTGAGTGGTCAGCAACTTCTTATTAAGTCTCTTCTCCATGTTCTTATATTGAGACTCTAACAGTCGTGCCTTAAGTTCTGTTTGTGCTTTACTCAACTCAGTGGTTATTGCCTCATGCTCCTTCTCATCACGTGCTAGAACCATATCCAAGATCTGGAGTGGAAAACGCTGGTGGAGGTCTTTCCAGCCGTCTACAAAAACTGGGTCATCCTCATATTGGGCAATTTCCTTGTAAACTCGTAGGCCCCTTGGGACTCTATTGCAGTCCTTATACGACTTCAGGGACTTAATAGTCCAAAAAAGTCTGACCTCTTTATCCGCAAGCTGGAAGACCTTATATTCCAGCGTTTTAGTACTCATGGTGGTCACTTCGTCCTTCTCGTCACACACAGCGAAAAAGGTGTCCGCCCCCTCTCTTCCCTTGTCCAGTGATTGCTCTGGGCTGTCATTGTCCCCTGTTTGTGGTGTCCCGGATGGTGGAGGTGGAGGTTTTGCATTTAAATCCTTAAGAGTTTGTGATGATGGTATATGGATTATTTCATTCTAATTATGTATTGTCACTTCTTAATCTGTTTTTCTTGTCTATATTATGTTTTAATTGACAGGTGCGGTTCGGATGTGTGTAATATGCGCGCCTGCACTGACACTCCGACCACACGCTTGATGTGTCCGCCCCGCACCCGCATCTACCGCTACTGTATATGAATCTTACCATAACTTAATAAAGTTTCCACCCAATACCTGGAAGTTGGTGAGTGCCGCACTTTTCTTTCTTGGACTTGTATTTATTAAACTAATAACACACAATGAATTAAATGTTAACATGTTTTTTTGAACACACCATGTAAACATTCACAGTGTAGGTGGAAAAAAAATATGAACCCCTAGACTAATGACATCTCCAAGAGATAATTGGAGTGAGGTGTAAACCAACTGGAGTCCGATCAATGAGATGAGATTTTAAGGTGTTGGCTACAGCTGCTCTGCCCTATAAAAAACACACACCAATTCTGGGTTTGCTATTCCCGAGAAGCATTGACTGATGTGAATGATGCCTTGTACAAAAGAGCTCTTAGAAGACTTACGATTAGGAATTGTTGACTTGCATAAAGCTGGAAAGGGTTATAAAAGTATCTCCAAAAGCCTTGCTGTTCATCAGTCCACAGTAAGACAGATTGTCTATAAATGGAGAAAGTTCAGCACTGCTGCTACTCTCACTAGCATGATATGACTGCAAGAGCACAGTGCAGACTGCTCAATGAAGTGAAAAAGATTACTAGAGTGTCAGCTAAAGACTTACAAAAGTCTCTAGCATATGCTAACATCCCTGTTAGCGAATCTACGATATGTAAAACACTAAACAAGAATGGATTTAATGGCGGGATACCACAGAGGATGCAACTGCTGTACAAAAAAAAAAAACATTGCTGCACGTTTACAGTTTGCACAAGAGCACCTGGATGTTCCACAGCAGTACTGGCAGAATATTCTGTGGACAGAGGAAACCAAAGTTGAGTTGTTTGGAAGAACACTATGTGTTCGTCATCCCAACTGTGAAGTATGGTGGTGGGGGCATCATGGTTTAGGGCTGCTTTGCTGCATCAGGTCCTGGACGGATTGCTTTTAGTGATGAGCGGCAGGGGCAATATTCGAATTCGCGATATTTCGCGAATATTTGGGTGAATATTCGCCATATGTTAGAAAATTCGCAAATTCGTAATCTCCAGACATTATTTTCTTGATTACGAACATTCGCATTAAAAAATCGCATTCATTTGCATAAAAAATTGCATAAATTTGCATAAAAATTTGCATAAACTGGCATTTAAAAGATACCTTTCAGATACCAGTTTATGTGAATTTTTATGCAAATTTTCGCAATCAGAAAATAATGACATCATTTTCTTGCTTGCGAAAATTTGCATATAAAAAATTCGCATAAAAACGAATATTCACAATTGCGAATATATTTTGCGATATTCTAAATATTCGCAAATTCTCGAAGTGCCGATATTCCCAATTAAAATTCGCAATTCAAAAATTCGTGATCAACACTAATTGCTATAATCGAAGGAAAAATTAATTCCCAAGGTTATCAAGACATTTTGCAGGAGAACTTAAGGCCATTGTCCACCACCTGAAGCTCAACAGAAGATGGGTGTTGCAACAGGACAACGACCCAAAGCATAGAAGTAAATCAACAACAGAATGGCTTAAACAGAAGAAAATATGCCTTCTGGGTGGCCCAGTCAGAGTCCTGACCTCAACCCGATTGAGATGCTGTTGCTTGACCTAAAGAAAGCGATTCACAACAGACATCCCAAGAATATTGCTGAACTGAAACAAATCTGTGAAGAGGAATGGTCAAGAATTACTCCTGTCCATTGTGCACGTCTGATCTGCAACTACAGGAAACGGTTGGTTGAAGTTATTGCTGCCAAAGGAGGTTCAACCAGTTATTAAATCCAAGGGTTCCCTTACTTTTTCCACCTGCACTGTGAATGTTTACATGGTGTGTTCAATAAAAGCATGGTAACATTTAATTCTTTGTGTGTTATTAGTTTAAGCAGACTGTGATTGTCTATTGTTGTGACTTAGATGAAGATCAGATCACATTTTATGACCAATTTGTGCAGAAATCTATATCATTCCAAAGGGTTCACATATTTTTTCTTGCAACTGTATATGGTCAACATCCTGCTGAATATAACTAAAGGACCATATGGTCTGTTTTTTAATTAAAGTTACATTCTGCTTTTCTATGTAACCTAGCTGTCTGTTCCTATAGAGAAAGTATTAATTTATTTTTCTTGCAGAGGGTTTTGTAATGAGTTTTGTAACACAGAACTAGCTGCCAGTTGTATTAACCCTTTTTTTCTCCTGGAGGATTTTTTGTTTTCGTTTTGCGCTCTCTGCCTTCTCAGAGCCATAACTTTTTTGTCTGTTCACATAGCAATATGAGGGCTTGTTTTTTGCAGGACAAGTTGTACTTTCCAAAGCCGCCATTTAATATTGCATATGATGTAGTGGCGAGCGGGAAACAAAATCCAAATGGGATGAAATTGCAAAAAAAAAAAAAGCAATTTCACTACATTTTTAAGTTTTTTTTTTTATTTACGACGTTCGATGTGCGATAAAGCTGACCTGTTACTTTCATTCTACATATTCCAAACACAAGAGTTAACGGGCAGCACTGTCCAGATCTCCAAAATCTCACATTAAAAATGCAAGAGTCCACTGCACCTATATGTTTACCAACAGTGTAGCGGTGCACAAGCCCATCAGCAGAACATCAGATGAATCATGAAGAGTAATAGAACAGGTGGCACTCACCACTGTATGAAGAGTTTTCCTTTAGTCAGCAAAACAATGCTTCGGTAAATACCAACTGGGACAGCACGCATATCAATCACATAAATTAACGGCAATGGCTGTTTCTCACAGAACGCTCTTCCTCAGGCCACTGAACGTTAGCACCTACTCCTGTGCTGCTTCTTAAGCGTCTTGCAGCACAGGTCATCACATGACCCAGTACTGCCAAGACGTGAATCGGGACAGCAAACAAACACTATTATAAACAATACACATATACAGTAATCTTATAAGAAAACACTTAAATCATTTCTGTCATTGCGACCTAATTGCCCTAAAGCAGCTGCACGTAAGATGCACTTTGCTTCTCTCTTCAGCAGAAGTCGCTGTCTGTCGCCCCCTGTGGTGGACTAGGTACTGTCTCGATGCCTGCAAATCTAAGGGAATCAACGCTGCCCCAATGCATTTCTCTCATATGTTCAATAAATCTGGGGCAGCCTTTGATTGATCTCACGGAGTTGATATGTTCTCTGACTCTCTCAAACAGACACCTGATCATTTCCACCTATATAAAATCGACCACGGGGGAACATCAGCAGGTATACTACAAACAAACTTCTGCAGGTAATGAGATCATGAACCTTGTGTTGTATCCACCTGACACTGAGAATTTTAACTTGCGAATTAAACTTGCAGAAGGAACAGCCGCTACACTTAAAGTTTCCCTTAGGTCTACTCTTCTGCAGCCAATTATCTCTATGCTCCCCTGCATATCGACTTCTCACCACTTTATCTTTGACAGTGTGGCTCCTCCTTAATGTTAATAAAGGTTTATTACTTACATATTCTGCTAGGCAACTGTCCTTCCTCAAGATATCCCAGTTCTTATAAATAACCCTACGTATGGTGTCAGCCATGGGGCTAAACTTGCAGGAAAAAACCAACCAATTTCTATTCTCTTTTTCATCACATATAATTTTTTCATTCCTATATTTTTTCTTCTTTTTTACTACCAGCAAGTCATGTTGGGAAAAGCACCCTGCTTTTGCTATCACCATGTCCAACATCCCTACGGGGTAACCCCTGTCAAGGAAATGTTCTTTTAATTCCCTTGCTTGTTTATCATAACCCCCTTTATTACTGTTTATCCTCTTAAGTCTAATAAATTGTCCATATGGGACCGAACTCCTAACACTATAAGGATGGAAGCTGTCATAGCGTAGCATAGAGTTGGTTGCCGTGGGCTTTACGATAGCCCTCTGTGACCAAATCGTCGCCAACCGCCAAGACAGCAACATCTAAAAACTCCAAACGGTGGCCCCCAAAGTTGAGGGTAAAGCTCATACCCATATCATTACCACTATTCAATTAATCGACAAAATCTATGCACTGGGCCTCAGTGCCTGACCACACCATAAAGATGTCATCCAAATAACGTAGAAAGAGTCTAATGTGGCATAAATATGGGTTGCTGGTTGAAAAAAACAAATCTGTCCTCAAGTCTAGCCAAATAGATATTAGCGAACGTACAAGATATGGGTGTACCCATGGCAGTCCTGTATTTTGGTCTGTACCACTGATCCCCAAACCTAAACACATTGTTGGTTAAAATAAAATTCAAAGCTTCTCCCACAAAATCACAGAAAAGACCACTCTTGCCCACATGTCTCAAGATGTTAAGAACAGCTGCCACCACAGCACCATGGGGGATGCAGGTGTACAGGCTCTCAACGTCCAGAGACACCCGACTGAACCCCTCCTGTCACTGAAAATCATTTAGCGTCAGTAGAAAATTGTTTGTATCTCGTAAATATGCGGGGGCACAATCCAATAGGGGTCTAAGAAGCCAATCCACATATTTGGACAAAGGTTCAGTCACCGAGCCAATCTCAGTAACTTGTGGATTTTAGGCAAAAAATACCACAATGGCCTAGTGGGAAACAGTGGTACCAACATCTCCACCATACGGTTAGATAAGAAATCTTTATTAACATATTTATTAAGAAACATCTTCAGTTGTTGCTGTATCCCTGCCACAGGGTCCCCTCGGATTATCTCATACGTCCACTCATCTTTCAACTGTCTAAAGGTTTCCTTAGTGTAATATTCCTTAGTCGTTATCACCACGTTTCCCCCTTTGTCTGCTGGCTTCACCACCAGGTCCCTACAGGAGTGGAGCCATTCCAAGGCAGACTTCTCCTCTTTACTAATATTATCACAAGCCATTGGCTACAATAAGACTTTTACATCACTTAAGACTTGGTGGTGAAAAATATCAATAGTACTTCCATCAGGCATAGGGGGACAAAAGGGTGACCTCACCCCTCCTATAAAACTCTCCATATATCTTTGGTCCCTGGTCTCATCACTGATATCTCTTTCTGTAAGGAACTCCAAACAGGATATTTCATTCTCATTAAATCTAGTGGAAATATTGAAACCCAGGGGAACTGGACATACCGGGAATTTGCTCTGCTTACTCTGTTTCTCCAGTTGTTCTGTAGGCACATTTTGCGCCTCAAAAGTGACTGGGTCGAGTTGCTTAACGAGGCTGCATCCAAGCCCTCGATTGAGGACTGAGATACAGCCCAGTGGCAATTCAAACTCCGTAAGATTCACCACAACATTCTCCCTATCTCGGAGAGGGTCCGGTTTCGTGGGGACTTTCATTCTACAGGTCAGTATGAATCCGACGATATCTTATATGTATAGTTTTTCTTGCATTTTAATAGTGTTAAAATAATAAAAAAGTGGGAATTTTTTTTTTTCAGTGCCATATTTTAACCCCTATAACTTTTTTGTGATTATGTGTACAGAGCTGTGTGGGGGCTCATTTTTTGCGGGGCAATTTGAACTTTCCAGTGATACCATTCTGGGGGGTGTTTAACTTTTTGATCACTTTTTATTTCCTTTTTTTTGTGCAAAATGAAGAGTCCAAAAATGGTGAATCGGCCATTTTGATGCTTTTTTCAGTTTTGCTGTTTGCTGTATGGGAAATATATTTTTATATTTATATTCTATGGATGTTTTCATGTATGGCGACATCCATGATATGTATTTTAAAAATCTTTTTACTTCTTTTATTTTTATTTTGTGAAAAGGGCAGGGTGAATTTTAATGTTTTTTATTTTATTGGTTTTTTTTTGCACTTTTTTATAGTTCCCATAGGGAACTATAACAAGCAATCTTTAGATTGCTATTCTCATAGACCCCAATGTACTAGCATTGGAGTCTATGAGAAAATTGCTAGTTTCCTATGGAGCCCTATTACAGGCAAGGGATCCATAGGAAATACTATGCAGCAGTCTCTTGACATTCACAAAGACAGGGGCTGCTGCACACATGCTCCTGCTCTTCCGATCGCTGCGCGGGAAGCTAGAGCATCATCGGAAGCATGCGCTTCCGTTGTTTCCCACGCCCAGATGCCGTGGTCAGGATTGATCACGGCATCTGAGGGGTTAAATGTCTGCAATTGGCATTACTGCTGGTTGCGCACATTAGCTGCGGGTGTCTTCTATAAGAAACAGCAGGCCACCGGCGGCTATGGCACCGCTCCGCTCAGGAACATACAACAACTTTAAAGATCTGCCCAGCTCCGTAGTATTACGGTGCTGGTTGGGAAAGGGTTAAAGATCATCTGTCAGCAGATTTGTATCTATAAAGCTGGTTGACTTGTTGAGTGTGCGTGTGGTAGCTGAAGGCATCTGTGTTTGTCCCATGTTCATGTGTGCCCATATCAGTGTAAAAAATAATGCTTTAATATATGCAAATGAGCCTTTCAGAGCAAGGGGCGTTACCTTTACACCTAGAGGCTCTGCTTTCTCTGCAACTACTGCACCCTCTCCACTTTAACAAGACCAAGTAGTGAAAACATCATTCCACTTGATGCTGTTAATCAGAGTGGAGAGGGCATAGCAGTTGAAGAGAAAGCAGAGCATCTAGGTGTAACAGCAATGCTCTGTTGATCCTAGAGCCTCAATTTCATATATTTAAACATCATATTTCTTAGCAATGTGGACATATATGAGCATGGGACGAAAAACAGATCCTTTCAGCTGCCAAGCCCACTTGCAACAAATCAGCGAGTTTTATAGGTACAAAGCTGCTGACAGATACCCCTCACTTCCTGATAGCTTTCCCTTATCAAATTCCCTAAAACGTACCCAATTAAATTTTCTTATTCTCTCCTTATACTCTGATTATAGTGTCCCTATCATACTACATTAGTGGCTTGTGCGGTAATAGCTTCTTTTCACACACTGCCATATAATACCCTTCCAGGTCATACGCTCATTGCAATATGATGATTCTTTTGTCTCAGCATAAATATCTACTGTACCTGTCCACTTCCCCCAGATTGAGACAATGAGGGTAAGTCTTCTTTCCCACTGTCATATAATCCTCCATCTTTTTCCTCCCTCATGGTTTTTCCCTCCAATATTCACAGTAAAATGGTGCTGGTTGATTCATTTCTAAATCAACCCAAAGACTATGGGGTCTATATTTTAGATGGAAATCAGTTTGTGCCTCTGTAAACCAGTATCAGACAGTGAAAGCATTATGTGCATTTTAGCTGAATGAAGAAAGTAGGGTAGTTAATTTCCTATTACATACCAGTTCTCCACTTTTTTAGTAATGGAAATTTTACATTGTCTGTCATTTAGAACAAACATTTCATTATTATTATTATTTTTTTGCATATTATTAATTGTTTCCACAAAGATCTGACAGAGGTTTGCATAAACTGGAACTACTTCACGCCCACTTAAGTTTAGATTTCTTGAGAACTTACTCAGAATAATTTATATACTATTTGTATATTTGTAGGTCCAACTTTCACTATTAGATTTATGCATACTAGAAATCCCTTATCTTGTTTTTACTATTTAAAGGGCAGTTAATTTCCTCTTCCTTTCCAAAACAATTTCACATAAAGGCAAGGGACATTTAAGTGTGATTTATTCCAATTTCAACCCTTACCTTATCCTGATACATCATGTTTTCCAACTGAAGGTAATTTCCATAGTCATTTTACTTAGTCATTAATTTAGTAAAATGTGATATATAGGTCTTTTGCTAAAATTATATTTGTAGTGGTACTAGCAGTAGTTGAAATGAAATGAACTTCCAAAGTATTTATCTTATAGCTGTTGCTTTTCCTTTACTGATTGAATTTGATCCATCGTATAATATTTAAAATGTTTTAATTAATAATTTCTTTAATTGTATTTAGGAACATGAGCAAAGACAGACAGAGAGAGAAAAAGCGATAGAGAGAGCAAGCAGTATCATGTGTTTTAAAATTGTATATTAAATTATCAGATAGACTTTCATATTTGTTGCAGAAATGTATGCTACAGTCCCATTTGTCTATATCGGGCTTGCAGAAATCCATGCATATGTTGCAGAAACAAATCCATTAAAACTAATAGAAATTGTTATAGTAGAATAATTGTTGCAGTAGAAAGCATTTGTGTATGGCTTTATCAAATCATGTCAATGTATTATATTGCATTCAGGTTAAAACCTGTACAATTACTAAGTTTATACTTCTAAATAACTGGCAATAAATATTTTAATTTTGAAATGCAAACAGTCTGCCGCATAGTTCCCAAAATATTTGCTATAAGATATGTGAATTATTCTGTTAATACAATTTGAAAGATAGGCTCTGCTCATCTCTGCCTCGGTCGCACAAAGAATACTGACGGTGACCAACAGACTCAGCTGACTGACAATTATTTCTGTCTGTTGGGATCCACTGTTGTGTCCATCAGTTTGACAGGAAAAATCATGCTGCATTCAGTGCTATACTTCCTGTCAAAAATGACAGCATGATTGTTGGCGTCTCTGATGCAGGCATAGATATAGCCTTATGGCTAGTATACATGCAGTTCAAAATATGTAACACAACCTTTCGTCATACAGTGTAAATTACTGAATAGAAAAAAAAATGTAAACACTGCATTAAATATTAAAATAGGATCGAACAGAATAATTATTTTTTAATTCCTGCAACAAAAAAAAAAAAAGATCTTTGTCTTATAAATTGTTTAGAGGTATACAATAATATTATAGTAGTTGCTAATTATTAAAAAAATTATTACATGCATCGAATGTAATAAAGTAAAAAATAAAATAACTAGTACTTGCCTGTTCATTCCCCATGGCTCCAAAGGTCCTTACCATTCTTTGATGATGATGATGGTAATGATGTGCTGTATATGCACTGGCTTTAGTGGTGATACTTACATGTACACCAATAGGTCAATAAGTCTAGCGATTCCCTGTAGCAGTCACATTTGTGTACAGCATATCAATAATGCTAGACAAGTAAGAAGAGACCAGCATGAACCAACAAAATGGTAGTGATGGAGCTGTAGGCAAATTAACATGTGATCATAATTAGTGATGAGCGAAGTTATGAAAAATTAGCTTCAGCTGTTTCACCGAATTTCACAAAGAAATTTGATTTGTCCGAAAGTGCATTCCTTTGTATGAAGTGGACGTATTGACGGGGAACATCTGATGCTACAATTGAGGACTTTTAAGGGGTGAATAAGGTTAAAAAAAATACATACTCAACTTATCCATTTTCTCGTGGAGAGGTCATTGTGACAATCTTGATTGAAGACACCGCGCAAAATCTCTGGCCGTATAACATCATCTTTTTTAGTTAGCCATTAAAAGGTATCAGATTACAATATGTATTTATTTATATGTATTTTTATAATTATATTGTTTCTCTTTTGGAGAGCATCAAGACCTCTCACTACTGGCTACCACAGTACCAAACCTTTTTCTATTTTACTATGGACATGACAATATTTTTTATCAGCATGCTATCAAGTGTTCTCACGTCTGAATATGCACATTTACAATGAAAAAAAAACAACAAACTTTACTCTTTTACTCCCCTGTTTTTTTGTCGATATTGGAGATATCATGTAAGGCCCTTAATCATGAAATAAACCTTGTGCAATTTATCAGTGGCCATCTTGGGACAAAAACAAAAAGAAAAAAGGGATAAGAAATGAAAAACCTAGGACTGAACAGACAATGACCATCCCTTTTAAGTAGGTACTCAAACAGAACTAAGTGTAGACTACTAAGTGTAGACAGACAGCTACATAAACAGTGGATGTTTTCAATTGAATTTACATTATTATTGGCACTATTTTGGGGTACATGCAACTCTTTGATCACTTTAGATTTTTTTTTTTGTGTCAGTAATTCCAGCATTGTTTTTACCATATGGATTTATTATAGTCACAATTATGATGAAAATGTCGGATATCAAGTGTATCTTTTATTTATTTTTTTGTTTTGTTCTTTTTTTTAAGCATTTTAGCTGCACTTGGAGACTTGAACTAATATGAAACTGATTGCTTCTGTATTGCTGTGAATTATAACTGTTATGTGTAGCAAGATAGCAGACCCGAGGGCCATTGTTCGGCCACCAGCTTCCATAGCAACCCATTGTCACCATGCTATTTTTTTGCGATGGGACCTATGTGGTGACAGAGGGAGACCCTTGCTCTGTTAAGCCAAGTAATTGCCATTAGAATCAGGTGAAAGCTGTATACTACAACCACCACTCACTCCTAAATCCCCACCAATGCTACAACATATAATAACATCATTTTGAGGGATGCAACCCATTTACTATGATGTAATAGTACATGATAAGTTGTGAGGGGGTTGAGGTCCATGAATTATAACAAACTTGTATAAATTTGTAGTTAACATAACAACTATTTAATAAAACAAGCCTTAAAAAATATTGTTCTCTTTGGTTATTGCTTCACGCGTAATCTAAATGTTTGATCTTATGTAGAGGAAGTACAAAATGATGTGAGATAAAAATGCAAATTATCATTGAAACCAGGATGCACGCGGACACAACCACAATTTTTTTTTATCTGAAAATCTGCTGATCATTTTTTAAGCCAGTTCCATGAATTTTATGATGTAAATCTATATGAAAAGTCAGTTAAAATAATCATTTGCAAACAGTAGACTATTTATTATTGTAATGTTTCTATGACACATCAAAGCATTATTTTGTAGCTTTAATTTTTGGCTTAATTTTCTTGGTAAAATATACGGTACTTTGTATAAAATATATGTCACTGTGATGACGCGAACAGTTATTGAAGCCAGGAGCCATTAATTATCGGTAGAAGATTTATAAAATTAAAAGTTAAAAAAATGGTATATGCATAGTGTAAAAAAATTACAATGTGCAATTATATCTTTCTGTCTATGTATTTACAATATGTAAATACATGCAAATTAAGTTTGAATACATGGAAATAAGGTTTTCAAAATACATGCTAGTTTGCTGTAGATTTGTTGATTAGCTGCATTACTGGAGTTTTTACAGTTCATCTGAATTCTAATACTAATGTATATTTGTTTATTCCATGAATAGGATAACACCAAATATTTGAATACTAAATGTATAGAGCCAAATATTTTATATTCTTTTTTTATTAACTTACTTTATTAACTTATGTTATTTATATAGCACCTCACCAATACATTCCCTAATGTTATACAGAGAACCATGGAGCACAGGGATTAGCAACCTCTGGCACTCAAGCTGTTCCGAAATTACAACTCCCAGAATGCTCCATTCACTTATATGCGAGTTACAAGAACAGCAAAGCAAGTGTGCATGCTGGGAGTTGTAGTTCCTCCACAGCTAGAGTGTTGACGGTTGCTCACTTCTAGTGATTATTGAGCACCAAGTGTTCTGGTGTTCGGCCCAAACACATTGCTATATTCGTGTGCTCGGCTAAGCACCGAGTATAATGGGAGTCAATGGGAGACAACCAGACACCCCCTGCTCTGAAGAGGGGAGGGTGCCTGGCCATTGGAAAAGGTCAGAAAGTTACAGAAACACCACCAAAATGGATCAGGAACAGCATGGGGACGATGTGTGGATGCATCTTGGACTCCCATGTTGTCCGCGTTGTCTACCACTTTTACAGACTGACAAAAATACGCACATACCGCCCCCAAAAAAATCTATTTCACAGGAAAAATTGTTAGGAAACATTCTTTTCTGTATATTCAATTGTATATAAAGTGCTGCCAAAAATTACAAGCAAGAGGCACTCCGAAACAGCCTGTATATCACATAAAGGAGGGCCTCATTCACATTGTGGTACAATTGTTCTGCTATGTCAGATGGAAAATTTTGGAGCATTGTCCCAACAAGTACCTCCTGGCATTGCATAATTTTACTCGTCTTCTCCAACACAGGAATGAGAGATGATAAGTTATCTTTGTAGCGGGGGTCGAGAAGGGTGAACACCCAGTAATCCATGTTATCTAAAATGCGCACAACGCGAGGTTAGCGGGAAAGGCAGCCTAACATGAAGTCAGCCATTTGTGCCAGAGTACCAACAGGCAAAACGTCGATGTCGACATCAGGATGACTCTCAATCTCCTCATCCTCCTCTTTTGCCCATCCACGCTGAACAGATGGAATTAAAGTTTCATGGGTACTACCCCCTGTAGCAGAGACAACTGTCTCCAGCTCCTCATCCTCCTCCTCTTCATGGACCAATTCGCGCTGAGAAGACGAACTGTGGGTGGTCTGGCTATCACCCTTTCTAATGTCCTCCCCCATTTCCTCGTCTGCCACATTCAGAGCGTCCTCCTTAATTGTGAGCAGCAATCGTTTGAGTAGACATAGCAGTGAGATGGTTACGCTGATAATAGCGTTATCGCCACTAACCATCTGTGTGGATTCATCAAAGTTTTTTAAAACCTCACAGAGGTCAGACATCAATGCCCTCTCCTCGCTTGTAAATAGTGGGTATTTGCGCTTGCATTTAAATGCCTGTGTTATCAACATTTGGACGCCACACTGGGATAGGGAAGTGGATGTTGTTGCTGACGGTTCATGCGAAAGTCCAGGTGAAGGGCGACGGGCATCCGGGCTTGCGCCTTGACAGGGGATTGGCCAGAAGTGCGTAACACAAGGGAAGAGGAGGCAGTGCTGTGACCCACAGACCCAGATTGTTGACCCAGGCGTTCGGCCCACTTATTAGGGTGCTTGGATGCCATGTGGCGGATCATGCTAGTGGTGGTGCGGTTGCTAGGGTTAACGCCCTGGCTCATTTTGGTATGGCACAGGTTGCAAACTACCACTCTTTTGTCCTCTGCATTTTCCTCAAAAAAACGCCATACTGCGGAATACCTACCCCTTTGCAAGGTAGATTTATGCATGGGGGTGCTCAGTGTCATGGTTGCGGGCCTGTTTGGTGTGGGCTGACTTCTCCCTTTTGCAACCCCACTGCATCTTCCAGACTGTTGCAGTGCTGCGGATCCCTGCCCCTCTGTAATGTTGTCCTCGCTCGGCTTTTCACCTTCCCGTGTTGGGTCAGTGACATCATCGTCCACCACCTCCTCTTCCACTTACTCCCTCTGCTCATCCTCCTGATTTGATCTAACCACAACTTCAGTGATTGACAACTGTGTCTCATTATCATCCACCTTGTGAACAAATGATTGCCATTCACCACTGTCATCTTCTTGAGACCGTGAAGCCTCAAGAGGTTGGGAATCAGGGCACAATATTTCAGGTCCCTCTTCAAGCCCTCTCCATGGTCACGGCCTCTGCGTGCACCATCAGCATCACACCCATTTCTCTGTCCCTTAGTGCTCGCCTTCTTCATATTAATGGTTTTGTCACTAGATGTGGTGCAGATTGTTTTACTGTCCGCTAAAGACACAGTTTTCGGATGCAGGACAGTATATGTCACAGAAACCCACAGAATATGGACACTATATTAGGCCCAGATAATTAGAATTTGCAATACAAACACTGTTTGCAGATGTAGTACAGTATTGGTTACAGAACACTACAGATTATGAACACTAGATGTGGCCAGATTATTAAAGACACAGTCTGATGTACAGTATATGTGACTAATAGGTATATGATAAAAACATCTCGCTGCTGTCAAACACACACAGTAGTCCTTAAACTGAATTTGGGGTCTTTGAAAAACTTTTGGTAGTAAAAACAGAAAATTTCTCTCGCTCTACTGAAGCACTCTCCGTTCCGAAGCACTGTCCCTGTGACTGCAGAAGGTAAATAGATTGCTGCTTTAAAACACACACACACAGTAGTCCTTAAAAGGACTTTTGGGTCTTGGAAAAGCTTTCTCAGAATAAAAACTGTGAAATTCGCTCCCTACACTGTCTTTCCCTTCCTACGCTCTGCTCTCCCTGTCTACGTCTGAGCCGAACATGCCTCATTGGATGCTATATAGTATCCGATGACGCGTTCCGGCCAGCCAATCACTGTAATGCCAGCAGTCAACATGGCTACTGGCATTACAATGAGGACAGTACTTACCTGCACCTTTATTGGCTGCTTAAAACCAGCAAAATGTGCGGGGCGGAGAATCGAGCATTGAACTCGAGCACATGCGGGGCGGAGACTCAAGCATTGTGCTCCAGCACATGTGGTGAGTAGTGATGAGCATGATCATTTATCACTACTCACCTCTGATGTACAGTAGTTGCAACGTGGAAGACTCAGAAAAAAGTCTTTAAAAAATCCTAATGTTAATTAATTAGACAGTTTATCATTTTTTACTAGGAATTTTACTATTGAAGATGTAGTGTAAGAAATTTACAAATGTAAAAAATAAATAATGTCTAAATGTCACCTGCCTAGTGAGACTATGACCTATGATTTCAAAATGTTAGAATAAATGAATATTATTTTTCATATTCTCTATAAAGCCCTGAGACCCGAGTAACCTTTAACTGCTGAGGTCAATGCTGATTGTGGTAAAGAAAGAGGTAGAATATTCTCTGTGGCCGATTTCTTGGCAAAAAAGGTGTGTCCAGTGGGTTTAGGTCAATTGAAGTTCTAGAACTGAATTTCAGTAAAGTCAGTTGCTTGGGCATGGAAGTCTTTGAAGATAACGTACCCAGGACAATATAAGCAGGGCCATATATGTAAGATAAAAACAACTATACATTTTTAAATTGTAATATTGGTAGCCTGATACCCATAACAATATTTATATTTTATACATGTTATAACATTTTTTAAATTGACTAGTGAATGATATAAAAAATAAAAGATAATGTAAAATAGTTTTGGTGCATTTTCTACATCTTATAAATTCATAGAACACTAACAAAATGGTGGCTTAACAATGTACAACTTGTTTCTCACTAACTAAGTCCTTTAGAGCCATTTTGGAGTAAATATTTTTAAAAAAGTTATAATGGTCATAGTAATGTGTGAAGGATGTGTCTGGGGAAAAACAAACACATTACCCAAAGATCAAAAACAACCCGTAGAGATTTAATAGTGGTGTGATAAACATTTAAAATACTGACTATATTAAAAGTATAAATTAAAAGGTGCTTGAGTAGAACACCTCGGGACAATCGGATGCCCTACCGAGCACACGAGCACAATGGAAGTCAATGGGAGAACCCGAGCATTATATCAGGCACCCCCTGCTCTGAAGAGGGGAGGGTGTCTATTTTATAGGAGATGGTCAGAAATTGATGGAAACACCACCAAATTGGTTTGGTAACAGCATGGGGATGATGTCTGGATGAATCTTGGGCTCCCATGTCGCTGGTGGGAACGATATCGTCTGAGTAGCACGCCACTTTTAAAGACTAAAAATAATACGCACAAAACCAAAGAAAAAATTGCTTTTAGAGGAAAAATTGGTAGAAATTGCAAGAAAACATTCTTTTCTGTATATTTACTTGTATATAACGTAAAAGTGCTGCCAAAAATTACAAGGAAGAGGCACTCCGATACAACTTGTATATCATATAAAGGAGGGCCTCATTCACATTGTGGTACAATTGTTTAGGTAGTGGGACTCCTACACTCATAAAGCCTATGCACTAAATAAATGGGCTGCCAAAAATGACAAGGAACCAGCACTCCAATACACTTTTTATTACACAGAAAGGAGGGCATTATACACACTCTTGAAATTATGATTTATGGCCTGCTGGTGACCCTCTAAAACATTAGGGGCGAGGGCCTGCTGCTGATCTGACTATCTAAAACATTAGGGGCGAGGGCCTGCTGCCGAGCTGACCATCTAAAACATTATGGACAAGGGACTGCTGCAGAGCTGACCATCCAAAAAATTAGTGGTGAGGGTCTGCTGCTGAGGTGACCCTCTAAAACATTAGGGGCAAGAGCCTGCTGCTGATCTGACCATCTAAAACATTACGGGCGAGGGCCTGCTGCTGAGCTGACCATCTAAAACATTATGGGCGAGGCCCTGCTGCCGAGCTGACCATCTAAAACATTATGGGCTAGTGCCTGCTGCTGCTGCTGATCTGACCATCTAAAACATTAGGGGTGAGGGCCTGCTGCTGAGCTGACCATCTAAAACATTGTGAGCAAGGGCCTGCTGCCAAGCTGACCATCCAAAACATTATAGTCGAAGGCCTGCTGTAATGCTAACCCTCTAAAACATTATGGGTGAGGGCCTGCTGCTGAGCTGACCATCTAAAACATTATGGGAGAGGGCCTGCTGCCGAGCTAACCACCTAAAACTTTATGGGCGAGTGCCTTCTGCCGAGCTGACCATTTAAAACATTAGAGGTGAGGGCCTGCTGCTGTGGATGCTCAAGAGTTTGGGAATCAGGGCACAAGATCTCCTCGTGTCCCTCTTCAAGTGGGCTTGTCGAGAGGCCCAAATTAAGGAATGGCAATGAAAAGAGCTCCTCGGAATATCCAAGTGTGGGATCACTTGCTTGCCAAGACTTTCCATGGTGGGTGGAAGGAGTATCAGGGTGAGGATTCTGTTGACCAGACTCTTGGCTACTGAGACTGGACATTGTGGAAGACAGGGTGGTGCTTAACTGACTGGAAGCATTTTCTGCTGCAATCCAACGGACCACCTAGTCGCACTGTGCAAAAAAAGCGCTATGTGGCTCTTATAGGGGACAGCACAGTCAGTTAGCAGCAGTCCCACACAAGTCGGTGTGGATCCTAATCACCGTTTTTAGTCACACATAAAAGATAAAGGTGGTGGGGCCGCGCTTTCAATTCAGAGACCACTCGCGGGGAACACAGCACTGGATAATCACAGCAGTCTTCCACTGCTACTTCTGATGTCTTGTACCGACCAACCAAACCGCAGTTGCTCCAATACGTCTTCTCCCTTCAAAGCAAACGATCAGACATAGTGTAGTACATCCAGCTGCTTATCACAAAGTGTGCTTTATTGTACTTACAAGATAAGATACTTGTCACCAGTCCAATATATAACAATGCAGGTAAAATCACTGCCTACCTGTCCCGGGTTTCGCCGATAACTTCTTCAGGGGTTCTGAGTCCATAAGCAATCAGTATAATTTAAACCACAGAAGGGTCATAAAAAATTCCACTGAATGTCACTGATATTTTGGATGCGATAACGATATACTGGAAACATAGCACAGGTAATGTTTCTGCTACCAGCAGCAAAAAAATTTTACTGAATGTCACTGATATTTCTGAGACGCAAACGTTATACAGGAGATGTAGCGCAGGTAATGTAACTGTCCGCACTGTCTACGGAAAAAGTACACTGAATGTCACAGATATTTTTAGGCTGCGCACACGTTAGACAGAATATGTAGCACAGATAATGTCGCTGTCTGCAGCTGCCAAACAATTGCAAGCTATTTAGCGCAGGTTGAGCTAAAAATATATATTCCTGCCAGATACAACTATAGTCCTTAAAAGGACTTTTGGGTCTCTAACAAGTTTTAGCAATTTAGTGCAGGTTCCGCTAAAAATATATATTGCTACCACATTTAGTCCTTAAAAGAACTTTTGGGTCTTTAACAAGTATAAAAATGAAAATATTCCTATTTCACTCCCTATTACTCCCTACACTCTCCCTACATCTCTCCATTCTACTCTCCAGCTCTCCTTGACTAAGACTGAGCCGGACACGTGTCATCAGGTGCTATATAGCAACCGATGACACGTTGCGGCAAGTCAATCACTGTAATGCCAGCAGCCAACATGGCTACGCCATTACAGTGAATGGCAGTACTTATCTGCACATTTATTTGGCGCGTAGCAGCCAACAAACATGCGGCTAGGAGACTTGAGCATCGCGCTCGAGCACGCGAGATATTCGGCTGAACACCGCGATGTGCCAAGCATCGCGATGCTCGAGCCGAATTAGTATTCGGCCGAGCATGCTGGCCCAGAACTAATTATAACAAAACAGTTATCTCTAGTTCTATATAAACACAGATATTCTGTCAGTGACAGAGTGTATAGTGTATACAATGGCGTCAATTTCCAGTTTTAGGCCGAATGTCAACATTTTGCAATGTGATTCACCTCTCCACCTATCCCTTGGTTGAACTTGATGGACTTATTTATTTTTTCAACATTATTAACTATGTAACTATGTGATTATTTGGACATGAATATATGTCCTATTTTCAGTGAGAATCCATGGGCAGAAATTTTAGAGAAAATTATACCATAATGAAAGACAGGTAAATGGAAGGCATTTTACCACTAAAGTATACTATGAACTTGAAAAACTGCAAAATATACAGAGCTGTGCCTGGTAAACAGTAAAGAAATGCAGCACATTGAGAAGATGCCTGATGGTCTTACCCACTTGGATCTGATATTGTTGACCGATAATAAGAATATATTGTTACTAGACATTAGGCCTGTTACAATAATGGGCGCTAGAACATTTGTGCTGGCACTGTTATGGGGGGACGGGTCTGTGGCCGGCGCATTCTTATGGGGGAGGGGGGTCTGTGGCCGACGCACTGTTATGGGGGTGGTCTGTGGCTAACACTGTTATGGGGGTCTGTGGCTGACACTTATGCGGGTCTGTGGCTGACACTGTTATGGGGATCTGTGGATGGCACTGTTATTGGGGATCTGTGGATGACACTGTTATAAGGGATCTGTGGCTGGCACTGTTATGGGGGATCTGTGGATGGCACACTGTTACAGGGGATCTGTGGATGGCACACTGTTATGGGAGATCTGTGGATGACACTGTTATGGGGGGATCTGTGGATGGCACTGTTATGGGGGATTTGTGGATGGCACACTGTTATGGGGGATCTGTGGATGACACTGTTATGGGGGATCTGTGGATGATGCACTGTTATGGAGGATCTGTGGATGACACTGTTATGGGGGGGGGGATCTGTGGATGACACTGTTATGGGGAGATCTGTGGATGACACACTGTTATGGGGGATCTGTGGCTGGCACTGTTATGGGGGATCTGTGGATGGCACTGTTATGGGGGATCTGTGGATGACACTGTTATGGGGGATCCGTGGATGACACTGTTATGGGGGATCTGTGAATAACACTGTTATGGGAGATCTGTGGAGGACACACTGTTATGGGGGGGATCTGTGGATGACACACGGTTATGGGGGGAACTGTGAATGGCACTGTTATGGGGGATCTGTGGATGACACTGTTATGGGGAATCTGTGGATGACACACGGTTATGGGGGGTACTGTGAATGGCACTGTTATGGGGGATCTGCGGATGACACTGTTATGGGGGATCTGTGGAGGACACTGGTATGGGGGATCTGTGGATGACACACTGTTATGGGGGATCTGTGGATGGCACTGTTATGGGGGATCCGTGGATGACACTGTTATGGGGGATCTGTGAATGACACTGTTATGGGAGATCTGTGGAGGACACACTGTTATGGGGGGGATCTGTGGATGACACACGGTTATGGGGGGAACTGTGAATGGCACTGTTATGGGGGATCTGTGGATGACACTGTTATGGGGGATCTGTGGATGACACACGGTTATAGGGGGAACTGTGAATGGCACTGTTATGGGGGATCTGTGGATGGCACTGTTATGGGGGGGATCTGTGGATGGTACTGTTATGGGGGGAACTGTGAATGGCACTGTTATGGGGGATCTGTGGATGACACTGTTATGGGTGGAATCTGTGGATGACACTTGGTTATGGGCGGTACTGTGAATGGCACTGTTATGGGGGATCTGTGGATGACACTGTTATGGGGGATCTGTGGATGACACTGTTATGGGGGATCTGTGGATGACACTGTTATGGGGGGGATCTGTGGATGACACACGGTTATGGGGGGTACTGTGAATGGCACTGTTATGGGGGATCTGTGGATTACACTGTTATGGGGGATCTGTGGAGGACACTGGTATGGGGGATCTGAGGATGACACACTGTTATGGGGATCTGTGGATGGGACTGTTATGGGAGGGATCTGTGGATGGTACTGTTATGGGGGGAACTGTGAATGGCACTGTTGGGGGGATCTGTGGAGGACACACTGTTATGGGGGTCTATGGCTGACACTGTTATGGGGGGGTCTGTGGCTGACACTGTTATGGGGGTCTATTGTTGACACTGTTATGGGGGGTTTTGTGGATGTCACTGTTATAGAGGATCTGTGGCTGACACTGTTATGGGGATCTGTGGATGACACTGTTATGGGTGAATTTGCAGATCGCACACTATTATGGGGGATCTGTGAATGGCACTGTTATGGGGGATCTGTGAATGGCACTGTTATGGGGGGTCTGTGGCTGACACTGTTATGGGGGTTTTCTGTGGCTGACACTGTTATGGTGGTGGTCGCGGCGGTTTCATGCTCCTCTATTGGCGGCCCTGTCAGCTCACTATGGACGCGGCCGCTTACCTCCTGCACGTCTCTGTCCTGCGGCCGCTTCCCATATGCCTCCTGTGCCCTGTAAAGTTCGTGCAGTGTGTGGCGAATCCTCTGTGCACAGCGCATGCGCACTTTAGAATTCGGCACGCACGCACGGACATCAGGGACACAGGGATTTTATTAGTATAGATAATTAAAGTCATGGAAACCCATTTTCTCAACCTACTGATTATCCAAAACTGGATTCATTCAAGCAGAACAGAACAATGGTCTTTTGAACAAATCCAGTTCCAGGCTGTGTGCCTGAAAAGAGCGACACCTTCTGATATAATGCAGCTAGGGCCTACAATCTTTGCCTTAAAACAAGACCAGTGACCTGGTAGCCATGATCTAGTTTGAATTACAGCAGGTTTAGTAAGGGCTGCATACACTAAACTTGCAGAATAGGTCATCAATATTAGACCAGTTGGGGCTGACACCTGGCAGCCCTACTGATCACCTGCTAGCAGGAATCACTCGAATGGTGTATGGGCTGCAATCATCGTAGCACAGCAAGCTGTGCTGTTTCCATTCAGACAGCTATATTTCTGGGTCCGCATCCATTCTGCAATTTTGCGGAACGGGTGTAGATCCATTAATTTCAATGGGGCCGCAAAAGATGCGGACAGCACACTGTGTGCTGTCCGCATATGTAGTTCCGTAACGTGGCCCCACAAAAAACATAGAGCATGCCCTATTCTTGTCCGTGTGATACAAATGTGATACGAATGTATGAGACTGAGTGGAATAATGGTGATTGACACTCAAGTAGTCATAAAAGCTCAATATAGCTGTGTATATAAGTGGAAAAATACTGAGGGTATTGTAGTTCAGGAAAACAAAGAAGATTCTCAGGCATTATCACAAGTCAGAAAAATTAGTTATTGTGGATGAACACATGAAGTGTTCATAATAGGTTCTTAGTCATAATTAGTGTTGAGCGAACAGTTCGAAAATCGTTCGGGTCCGTACCGAATTTTGGGGTGTCCGTGACACGGACCCGAACCTGGACATTTTCAAAAAAGTTCGGGTTCGGGTCCGGTGTTCGTCGATTACTTCCCGCTTTCTGAAGGGCTGCACAGCAGCCAATCAGCTAGCGTTTTACTTCTTGCCCTAAGAGCCCATCACAGCCATGCCTACTAATGGCATGGCTGTGATTGGCCAAGTGCAGCATGTGACCCAGCCTCTATTTAAGCTGGAGTCACGTAGCGCCGCACGTCACACTGCTCTGACTAGTGTAGGGAGAGGATGCAGCTTCTGTGAGGGCGAGATAGGCAGGGATAAAGAAGTGATTGAATGATCTACCTTTCTACACCTGTGCATCAGAACAACTCAGCTGAGCTGTTCACTGAAAGTCACTATTTTGTTGAGACTGGCCAGAGCGATTTTTACTGGCACATGTAACTGGGCTGACCGGCGGTGGCAATTTTGGGACTTGTGGGAGCCAGCACTTGCTGCCACAGAGTCTAAACCAAAGCTCCAAAGAAGTGTAAAATCTACACCTGTGAATCAGAACAACAGCGATTCAGCTGCTCAGTCAAAGTCAATTCTTTTTCTGGCTGGGCAGACCGTTTTCTGGCACATGTTACTGGGCTGATAGGCGGCGGCCATTTTGGGACTTGTGGTGCTACAGCAAAAGCTGCCACAACGTCCATTAATCTCATGTAATAGTCAATTTTTTCATAGATATACTACATCAGGGGTTTGGCTGTGCTTGTGTCACCCATACTAACTGCAAAGATATTTAATATATCAGTGGTGAAACTGAAAGTAACCCACTTGGATAGCAAATCCCATGAATGTGCTGTTCCAGCTAGGCTAGCCAGTGCCACTACAGCCGAGTCCAATACTGTCAGCCAGAAATATTATTTTTTTTTTATGTGCCAGAAATATAAATTAAAAAAAAGCTTTCACCGTAATAATAAAATTATTCTGGTGTTAGACCAGAAGAAGCACTCCTGTTGTAATTAATACTGTAAAAAGGCTTAGGCAATATTTCTCCCAGTGTGGGAAATTTATCTAGCAAAAAAATTCCGGTGTTCTGAAATACCAGCAGTCCTCTTGTAATTAATACCGCAAAAAGGCATTATATCGTCCAGTGTTGTAATTTTGGTGAAAAAAAGGCCAATTTAATCAATCTGTGTTAGTTGCACCAGAAACAGTAGGCCTCACGTTTTTACTCCTGTAAAAAGGAATTAATACCGCAAAAAGGCATTACATTGTCCAGTGTTGTAATTTTGGTGAAAAAAAGGCCAATTTAATCAATCTGGTGTTTGTTAGACCAGAAACAGTAGGCCTCACGTTTTTACTTTTGTAAAAAGGAATTATATCTCCCCGTGTGGGAATCTATGTACCAAAACTAGCATATTAAAAATTCTGGTGTCCAATTTGCAGCAGTTTTATTGTAATTAATACCGGAAAAAGGAATTATATCTTCCAGTGTGGGAATTTATGTACACAAACTAGCATTTTAAAAATTCTGGTGTCCAATTAGCAGCAGTCTTCTATGTAGTTAATACCTGCAAAAGGCATTACATTGTCCAGTGTTGTAAATGTTTGGTGGAAAAAAAAGGCCAATTTAATCAATCTGGTGCTTGTTAGACCAGAAACAGTGAGCCTCACGTTCTGTACTCCTGTAAAAAGGAATTATATCTCCCCGTGTGGGAATCTATGCACCAAATCTAGCATTTTAAAAATTCTACCAGTGTCCAATTTGCAGCAGTTTCTTGCTGAGTAACACGGACACAGGCATTATATCTTCCAGTGTGGGAATTTATGTACACATGTTAGCATTTTGGAAATTCATGGTGTCCAATTAGCAGCAGTCTTCTTGTAATTAATACCGCAAAAAGGCATTATTGTCCAGTGTTGTAATTTTGGTGAAAAAAGGCCAATTTAATCAATCTGGTGTTTGTTAGACCAGAAACAGTAGGCCTCACGTTTGTACTCCTGTAAAAGGAATTATATCTCCGTGTGGAATCTATGTACCAAAACTAGCATTTTAAAAATTTGGTGTCCAATTGCAGCAGTCTTCTTGTAATTAATACCGTAAAAGGCATTATTGTCCAGTGTTGTAATTTTGGTGAAAAAAAGGCCAATTTATTCAATCTGGTGTTTGTTAGACCAGAAACAGTAGGCCTCACGTTTTCACTCCTGTAAAAGGAATTATATCTCCCGTGTGGGAATCTATGTACCAAAACTAGCATATTAAACATTCTGGTGTCCAATTTGCAGCAGTTTTCTTGTAATTAATACCGGAAAAGGAATTATATCTTCCAGTGTGGGAATTTATGTACACAAACTAGCATTTTAAAAATTCTGGTGTCCAATTAGCAGCAGTCTTCTTGTAATTAATACCGCAAAAAGGCATTATTGTCCAGTGTTGTAATTTTGGGAAAAAAGGCCAATTTAATCAATCTGGTGTTTGTTAGACCAGAAA
The DNA here is from genome assembly GCA_033119425.1 of Bufotes viridis. Lineage (NCBI taxonomy): Eukaryota > Metazoa > Chordata > Amphibia > Anura > Bufonidae > Bufotes > Bufotes viridis. The sequence goes on from CM065590.1 coordinate 178,821,006, forward strand.
CAGTAGGCCTCACGTTTGTACTCCTGTAAAAAGGAATTATATCTCCCCGTGTGGGAATCTATGTACCAAAACTAGCATTTTAAAAATTCTGGTGTCCAATTTGCAGCAGTCTTCTTGTAATTAATACCGTAAAAAGGCATTATTGTCCAGTGTTGTAATTTTGGTGAAAAAAAGGCCAATTTATTCAATCTGGTGTTTGTTAGACCAGAAACAGTAGGCCTCACGTTTGTACTCCTGTAAAAAGGAATTATATCTCCCCGTGTGGGAATCTATGTACCAAAACTAGCATATTAAACATTCTGGTGTCCAATTTGCAGCAGTTTTCTTGTAATTAATACCGGAAAAAGGAATTATATCTTCCAGTGTGGGAATTTATGTACACAAACTAGCATTTTAAAAATTCTGGTGTCCAATTAGCAGCAGTCTTCTTGTAATTAATACCGCAAAAAGGCATTACATTGTCCAGTGTTGGAATTTTGGTTAAAAAAAGGCCAATTTAATCAATCTGGTGTTTGTTAGACCAGAAACAGTAGGCCTCACGTTTGTACTCCTGTAAAAGGAATTATATCTCCCGTGTGGGAATCTATGTACCAAAACTAGCATTTTAAAAATTCTGGTGTCCAATTTGCAGCAGTCTTCTTGTAATTAATACCGTAAAAGGCATTATTGTCCAGTGTTGTAATTTTGGTGAAAAAAGGCCAATTTATTCAATCTGGTGTTTGTTAGACCAGAAACAGTAGGCCTCACGTTTTCACTCCTGTAAAAGGAATTATATCTCCCCGTGTGGGAATCTATGTACCAAAACTAGCATATTAAACATTCTGGTGTCCAATTTGCAGCAGTTTTCTTGTAATTAATACCGGAAAAAGGAATTATATCTTCCAGTGTGGGAATTTATGTACACAAACTAGCATTTAAAAATTCTGGTGTCCAATTAGCAGCAGTCTTCTTGTAATTAATACCGCAAAAGGCATTACATTGTCCAGTGTTGGAATTTTGGTTAAAAAAAGGCCAATTTAATCAATCTGGTGTTTGTTAGACCAGAAACAGTAGGCCTCACGTTTGTACTCCTGTAAAAAGGAATTATATCTCCCCGTGTGGGAATCTATGTACCAAAACTAGCATTTTAAAAATTCTGGTGTCCAATTTGCAGCAGTCTTCTTGTAATTAATACCGGAAAAAGGAATTATATCTTCCAGTGTGGGAATTTTGGGGCTAAAAAATAATATATTTTATTGTGGTGCGAGTTGAATCGCAACAATGAGGAAACATTCTATTAAGGGATGAGGACGCGGTCGTGGTGGAGTCCGTGCTGTCCGCATATGTAGTTCCGTAACGTGGGCCTCAAGCCCGGCCTGGTGGTGTGCGATAATGGGCGAAATTTCGTGGCAGCTCTGGGACTAGCCGGTTTGACGCACATCCCTTGCCTGGCGCATGTGCTGAATTTGGTGGTGCAAAAGTTCATTCACAACTACCCAGACATGTCAGAGCTGCTGCATAAAGTGCGGGCCGTCTGTGTGCGCGCTTCCGGCGTTCACATCCTGCCGCTGCTCGCCTGTCAGCGCTACAGCGGAACTTCAGCCTTCCCGCCCACCGCCTAATTTGCGACATGTCCACCCGGTGGAACTCCACCTTGCACATGCTGGAGAGACTGTGCGAGCAGCAGCAGGCCATAGTGGAGTTTCAGCTGCAGCACGCACGGGTCAGTCGCACTGCGGAACAGCACCACTTCACCACCAATGATTGGGCCTCCATGCGAGACCTGTGTGCCCTTTTGCGCTGTTTAGAGTACGCCACCAACATGGCCAGTGGCGATGCCACTGTTATCAGCGTGACAATACCAATTCTATGTCTCCTAGAGAAAACGCTTAGGGCAGTGATGGAAGAGGAGGTGGGCCAGGGCCAGGAGGAGGAGGAGGAGGATGACGGGTCGTTTTTAGCACTTTCAGGCCAGTCTGTTAGAAGTGGCTCAGAGGGAGGTTTTTTGCAACAGCAGAGGGCAGGTACAAATGTGGCCAGCCAGGGACCACTACTGGAGGACGAGGAGGATGAGGAGGAGGTGGAGGAGGATGAAGATGAAGCAGGTTCACAGCGGGGAGGCACCCAGCACAGCGCAGGCACATCCCTGGTGCGTGGCTGGGGGGATACAGAGGATGATGACGATATGCCTCCCACAGAGGACAGCTTGTCCTTACCTCTGGGGAGCCTTGCACACATGAGCGATTACATGCTGCAGTGCCTGCGCAACGACAGCAGAGTTGCCCACATTTTAACGTGTGCTGACTACTGGGTGGCCACCCTGCTGGATCCACGGTACAAAGACAATGTGCCCACTTTTCTTCCTTCACTTGAGCGTGATAGAAAGATGCGCGAGTACAAGCGCAAACACTGGTAGACGCGCTCCTGAGAGCATTCCCAACTGTCACAGGGGAACAGGTGGAAGGCCAAGGCCAAGGCAGAGGAGGAGCTAGAGGTCGCCCACGCAGCAGTGTCACGGCCAGCTCCTCTGAGGGCAGGGTTAGCATGGCAGAAATGTGGAAAAGTTTTGTCTCCACGCCACAGCTAACTGCCCCACCACCTGATACGGAAGGTGTTAGCAGGAGGCAACATTTCACTAACATGGTTGAACAGTACGTCTGCACACAACTCCACGTACTGATGGATGGTTCGGCCCCATTCAACTTCTGGGTTTCCAAATTGTCCACGTGGCCAGAATTAGCATGTTATGCCTTCGAGGTGCTGACCTGCCCGGCGGCCAGCGTTTTATCTGAACGTGTATTCAGCACGGCAGGGGGCGTCATTACTGACAAACGCAGCCGCCTGTCCGCAGCCAACGTGGACAAGCTGACGTTTATAAAAATGAACCAGGCATGGATCCCACAAGACCTGACCCTCCCTTGTGCAGAGTAGTCCTCAATAACTGCCTTAAACCATGTTGTCTTGTACTCTTGGCCACTTCTTCATTGAAAAATCAATTTTTGAAATTAACTAGGATCTTGGGGTGCAACCCAGAGTTGAATGAACCTTCCGTCTGTCTGGGTGCCGGGGCCAAAGTACATGAAAGTGTCCTTCTCCTGTGCTGGGTGATATGAATGTTATACTTGTGCTGTCTGACATGTCTCCTTTGTGTCGGTGCTAAGGCCTAAGTCACTGAAAGCGGCCTTCTCCTGTGCTGGCTGATATAAATGCCTGAATCTCTGCTGTGGGACCTCTCTCCTCCGTGTGGCTGCAGGGGTCAAAGTCTCTAAAAGTGCCCTTCTCCTGTGGTGGTTGATGTGAAACTGATGCTTGTGCTATCTGACCTGTCTCCTCTGTGTCGGTGCTAAGGCCTAAGTCACTGAAAGCGGCCTTCTCCTGTGCTGGCTGATATAAATGCCTGAATCTCTGCTGTGGGACCTCTCTCCTCCGTGTGGCTGCAGGGGTCAAAGTCTCTAAAAGTGCCCTTCTCCTGTGGTGGTTGATGTGAAACTGATGCTTGTGCTATCTGACCTGTCTCCTCTGTGTCGGTGCTAAGGCCTAAGTCACTGAAAGCGGCCTTCTCCTGTGCTGGCTGATAAAAATGCCTGAATCTCTGCTGTGGGACCTCTCTCCTCCGTGTGGCTGCAGGGGTCAAAGTCTCTAAAAGTGCCCTTCTCCTGTGGTGGTTGATGTGAAACTGATGCTTGTGCTATCTGACCTGTCTCCTCTGTGTCGGTGCTAAGGCCTAAGTCACTGAAAGCGGCCTTCTCCTGTGCTGGCTGATATAAATGCCTGAATCTCTGCTGTGGGACCTCTCTTCTCCGTGTGGCTGCAGGGGTCAAAGTCTCTAAAAGTGCCCTTCTCCTGTGGTGGTTGATGTGAAACTGATGCTTGTGCTATCTGACCTGTCTCCTCTGTGTCGGTGCTAAGGCCTAAGTCACTGAAAGCGGCCTTCTCCTGTGCTGGCTGATATAAATGCCTGAATCTCTGCTGTGGGACCTCTCTCCTCCGTGTGGCTGCAGGGGTCAAAGTCTCTAAAAGTGCCCTTCTCCTGTGGTGGTTGATGTGAAACTGATGCTTGTGCTATCTGACCTGTCTCCTCTGTGTCGGTGCTAAGGCCTAAGTCACTGAAAGCGGCCTTCTCCTGTGCTGGCTGATATAAATGCCTGAATCTCTGCTGTGGGACCTCTCTTCTCCGTGTGGCTGCAGGGGTCAAAGTCTCTAAAAGTGCCCTTCTCCTGTGGTGGCTGATGTTAAACTGATGCTTGAGCTATCTGACCTGTCTCCTCTGTGTCGGTGCTAAGGCCTAAGTCACTGAAAGCGGCCTTCTCCTGTGCTGGCTGATATAAATGCCTGAATCTCTGCTGTGGGACCTCTCTCCTCCGTGTGGCTGCAGGGGTCAAAGTCTCTCAAAGTCGCCTTCTCTTGTGCTGGGTGATGTGAAACTGATGCTTGTGCCATCTGACATGGTTGCCCGGGTCCCATTAAATGGTGGCCTACTCTTGTGGTGGGTGATCTAAATGCCTGATTCTCTGGTGTGAAACCTCTCTCCTCCGTCTCGGTGCAGGGGTCAAAGTCTCTCAAAGTGGCCTTCTCTTGTGCTGGGTGATGTGAAACTGATGTTTGTACCAGCTGACATGGGTGCAGGGGTCAAATTAACTAAATGGTGGCCTACTCCTGTGGTGGGTGATCTAAATGCCTGATTCTCTGCTGTGAAACCTCTCTCCTCCGTCTGGGTGCAGGGGTCAAAGTCTCTCAAAGTCGCCTTCTCCTGTGCTGGGTGATGTAAAACTGATGCTTGTGCCATCTGACATGGTTGCTGGGGTCCCATTAAATGGTGGCCTACTCCTGTGGTGGGTGATCTAAATGCCTGATTCTCTGCTGTGAAACCTCTCTCCTCCGTCTGGGTGCAGGGGTCAAAGTCTCTAAAAGTGGCCTTCTCTTGTGCTGGGTGATGTGAAACTGATGCTTGTGCCATCTGACATGGTTGCCGCGGTCCCATTAAATGGTGGCCTACTCCTGTGGTGGGTGATCTAAATGCCTGATTCTCTGCTGTGAAACCTCTCTCCTCCGTCTGGGTGCAGGGGTCAAAGTCTCTCAAAGTGGCCTTCTCTTGTGTTGGGTGATGTGAAACTGATGCTTGTACCAGCTGACATGGGTGCAGGGGTCAAATTAACTAAATGGTGGCCTACTCCTGTGGTGGGTGATATGATGCCTGAATATGTGATGTGGGGCCTCTCTCCTCTTTCTGGGTGCAGGGGTCAAAGTAACTAAAAGTGGCCTTCTCCTGTGCTGGATGGTATAAATGTAATGCTTGTGCTATCTGACATGTCTCCTCTGTCTGGGTGCTAAGGCCTAAGTCACTGAAAGTGGCCTTCTCCTGTGGTGGTTGATATGATGCCAAATTCTCTGCTATGGGACCTCTCTCCTTTGTCTGGATGCTGGGGTCGAAATAATAGTAAGCGACCTTCTCCATTGGTGGGTGATTTGAAGCCCGTTTCTGTGCTATGGGACCTAACTCCAATTAATATTGGTTAATTTTATTTTATTTTATGTTAAGTCATCATTTCCCTATCTAAATTTGTTTGCAGGGGATTTACCTACATTTTGCTGCCTTTTGCAGCCCTCTAGCCCTTTCCGGGAGTCTTTTACAGCCTTTTTAGTTTACAGCCTTTTTAGTTTGGGTCCCCATTGACTTCTATGGGGTTCGGGTTCGGGATGAAGTTCGGGTTGAGTTCGGATCACGAACCCGGACATTTTCCGGAAGTTCGGCCGAACCTCTCGAACCCGAACATCAAGGTGTTCGCTCATCTCTAGTCATAATACGACTTCTCTTTCTCATAATAAAGAATTTTCTCTCTGCGCATGATCAAGCAAATATGATCACGTGCTTCCCAATATGAAATCATATCGCTTATAAAATTGGGGGTTTCCAATGGGATCTGGGATTCGTTGAAGATGCCGCAGACGTGCCTTGTGCTGTTCCTATATTCTTCCCCTTGCTGATTGTTGGAATCCCCCAATCCATGGGCAACGGGTGATGCTACAATATCTGGTGATGTATTGATGCTTTACTCTCACTTACTCATGATAGTCAGAATAGCCATAGTTGTATATTGATAACTCTTATTATTATTAACCATAATTCTATTATAAAATAAAGTGATTGTTTGGCTTTATTTTTTATGTTCTAGTCTATGTGCTAGTGAGTATTAACACCTTAAGGACTCGGCCCTATTTCAACTTAAGGACCCGGGCATTTTTTGCAAATCTGACCAGTGTCACTTTATGTGGTGATAACTTTAAAACGCTTTAACTTACACAGGCCGTTCTGAGACAGTTTTTTCGTCACATATTGTACTTCATGACACTGCTAAAATGGGGTCAAAAAAGTAAATATTTTTGCATAAAAAATACCAAACTTAACAAAAACTTTGCATATTTCAAAGTTTCAGTTGCTCTACTTCTATAATAAATAATAATAACCCCAAAAATTGTGATGACTTTACATTCCCCATATGTCTACCTCATGTTTGGATCATTTTGGGACTGACATTTTATTTTTTAGGGATATTACATAGCTTAGAAGTTTAGAAGCAAATTTAGAAATGTTTCAGAAATTTGACAAATCCCACTTTTTAAGGACCAGTCCAGGTTTGAAGTAACTTTGTGAGGCTTACGTAATAGAAACCACCCAAAAATGACCCCATTCTAGAAACTACACCCCTCAAGGTATTCAAAACTGATTTTACAAACTTTGTTAACCCTTTAGGTGTTCCACAAGAGTGAATTGCAGATGGAGAAACAATTTTAGAATTTCGATTTTTTTGGAAAATTTTCCATTATAATCCATTTTTTCCAGGAACAAAGCAAGGGTTAACTGCCAAGCAAAACTCAATATGGGTTGCCCTGATTCTCTAGTTTGCAGAAACACCCCCTATTTGGTCCCAAACTACTGTTTGGCCAAACGGCAGGGCGCAGAAGGAAGGGAATGCCATATGGGTTTTAGAAGGCAGATTTTGCGGGACTGTTTTTGTTTATACCATGTCCCATTTCAAGCCCCCCGTTGCACCCCTAGAATAGAAATTCCAAAAAAGTGACTCGATCTAAGAAAGTACACCCCTCATGGTATTCAAAACTGGGTTTACAAACTTTGTTAACCCTTTAGGTGTTCCACAAGAGTGAATGGCAGATGGAGAAACAATTTTAGAATTTTGATATTTTGTAAAATTTTCCATTATAATCCATTTTTTTCAGGAACAAAGCAAGGGTTAACTGCCAAACAAAACTCAATATGGGTTGCCATGATTCTCTAGTTTGCAGAAACACCCCATATGTGGTCCTAAACTACTGTTTGGCCAAACGGCAGGGCACTGAAGGAGGGGAACGCCATATGAGTTTTGGAAGGCAGATTTTGCGGGACTGTTTATGTTTATACGATGTCCCATGTCAAGTCCCCCGTTGCACCCCTAGAATAGAACTTCCAAAAAAGTGACTCTATCTAAGAAAGTACACCCCTCAAGGTATTCAAAACTGGATTTAAACACTTTGTTAACCCTTTATGTGTTCCACAAGAGTGAATGGCAGATGGAGAAACTATTTTTGAATTTCGATTTTTTGGGGAAAATTTTCCATTATAATCAATTTTTTCCAGGAACAAAGCAAGGGTTAACTGCCAAACAAAACTCAATATGGGTTGCCCCGATTTTCTAGTTTGCAGAAACACCCCATATGTGGTCCTAAACTACTGTTTGGCCAAACGGCAGGGCGCTGAAGGAGGGGAACGCCATATGGGTTTTGGAAGGCAGATTTTGCTGGACTGGTTTTGTTTATACCATGTCCCATGTCAAGTCCCCCGTTGCACCCCTGGAATAGAAATTTCAAAAAAGTGACTCCATCTAAGAAAGTACACCCCTCATGGTATTCAAAACTGGGTTTGCAAACTTTGCTAACCCTTTAGGTGTTCCACAAGAGTTGATGGCAGATGGAGAAACTATTTTGGAACCCTTACTTTATTACTGGAAAAAATGGGTTAACAGCCAAACAAAACTCAATATGTGTTGCCCTGATTCTGTAGTTTGCAGAAACACCCCATATGTGGTCCTAAACTACTATTTGGCTAAATGGCAGGACGTAGAATAAGGGGAACCCCATATGGTTTTTGGAAGGCAGATTTTGCTGGACTGGTTTATTTACACCATGTACCCTTTAAGCCCCCTGATGCACCCCATACAGTAGAAACTCCATAAAAGTGACCCCATTTTGGAAACTACGGTATGAGGTGGTAGTGTTTTTGGTACTATTTTAGGGTAAATATCATTTTTGGTTGCTCTATATTACCCATTTTTGAGGCAAAGTAACAAAAAAATTAAATTCTAAAATTGTTTCTACATTCGCCATTAAGTTTTGTGGAACACCTAAAGGGTTAACAAGGTTTGTAAAGTAGTTTTTGAATACCTTGAGGGGTGTAGTTTCTTACATGGGGTCACTTTTTTTGAGTTTCTAGTCTAGGCTACATCAAGGGGGCCTCTAATGGGACATGGTGTAAATAAACCAGTCCATCAAAATCTGCCTTCCAGTAACCATATGGCGTTCCCTTCGTTCTATGCCCTGCCATGTGGCTATATAGCAATTTACGACCACATATGGGGTGTTTCTGAAAACTACAGAATCAGGGCAATAAATGTTTCGTTTTGTTTGGCTGTTAACCCTTGCTTTATTACCGGAAAAAATGGATTCAAATGGAAATTTTGCAAAAAAAATTTTTTACACTTTTTTTTTTTTTTAACGCTGTTCACCTGAGGGGTTGGGTAAAATTTTATTTTTATAGGGTAGATTGTTATGTAGGTGGCGATACCTAATATGTCTACTTTATAAGATTTGTTTAGATTTTACACTATATTATCAATTTTAGGAACAAAAATTAAATAATTTTAGTATCTCCATAGCCTGGGAGCTTTAGTTTTTTTTTTCTGGGTGACTGTCTAATGGAGGGGCTTATTTTTTGCGGGATGAGATGGCGGTTTTATTAGCACTATTTTGGGGGGCATATGACTTTTTGATCACTCGCTATTACACTTTTTATGATCTAAGGTGCCAAAAATTGCTTCTTTTTTTTTTGGGACGGCGTTCATCTGAGGGGTTAGGTCAAATGTTATTTTTATAGAGCACATTGTTATGGACGTGGCAATACCAAATATGACTACTTTTATTAATATGTTGGTTTCAGCTTGACATCATGAACCAACTTTGAAAAAAAAAAAGGTTTTGTGCCTCCACATTCTGGAAGCCATAGTTTTTTTTTTTTGGGGGGGCGACTGTCCTATGTAGGGGCTATTTTTTTTTCGGGATGAGATTGGCACTATTTTAGGGGGCATTAGATTTTTTGATGACATGCTATTACAATTTTTGGGATCTAAGGTGACAGAAAAAAAATTTTTTAACTCGTTTCTAGATTTTTTTTTTAAAGGGCTTTTATCCGAGGGGTTAGGTAATATTTTATTTTTAAAGATCAGGTTATTACGGACGCGATGATGACCAATATGTATGGGTCTCAGACTTTGGAGACACTAAAACAATATTTTTTTAAAACTTAAATACAATAAAATCATTTTTGGAAAAAAAAAAAGTTGTTTCCGTGTCTCCAAAGTCTGAGAGCCATAATGTTATGTATTTTCTAAGGCAGGCATGCTCCACCTGCGGCCCTCCAGCTGTTGCAAAACTACAACTCCCATCATTCCCGGACAGCCTTCAGCCATCAGCCTACAGAAGGGCATGGTGGGAGTTGTAGTTTTACAACAGCTGGAGGGCCGCAGGTTGAGCATCCCTGTTCTAAGGGATTGCCTGGGATTATAATAATTTAGAACTCCATGGAAGTGTGGTACTCCCTGAATCAACCGTCAATGCAGAGGCCCGGATGATCAGGGCACGTGTCACATTGAGGGGTGGTGTATTTCTGGATACCCCTCTTGCGACACACTCTGCACTTTTTTTGGGCGCCTCCAATTCCCGAGGTACTCCGACCTGATTTTTCCCGGTCAGAAAAGATCAGGGCCTTGAGGACTGCCTCATAGAATTGGAGGAAAGTCTCTGTGCTGCCAGCGCATCGGCATAGTACAAAAGCGTTGTACAAGGCAACCTGTACCAAGTAGACCGCAACTTTTTTGTACCAAGCCCGGGTTTTGCGCATTGCATTACATGGTGTGAGGACTTGATCAGATAGATCAACTCCTCCCATATACCTTGGGCTTGAGGACCATTGCTGGGGTACCTCGCACAGAGACAGGGGTGATGCCATTACCATGGATTGTGGTCAGCATAAGGACATTCCTCTTGTCCTTATATCTGACCAGCAACAGGTTGTCACTGGTAAGGGAACGTGTCTGATCGCTGGGGATAGGTACCTGGAGGGGGTGGGCAGGGAGGCCACGTTGATTTTTCCGCACGGTCCCACAAACGAACGTGGATCTGGCGGAAAGGGTCTGAAACAAGGGAATACTGGTATAAAAGTTATCCACGTACAGGTGGTAACCTTTATCCAGTAGTGGGTGCAAAAGGTCCCACACGAGTTTCCCGCTAACACCCAGAGTGGGGGGACATTCTGGGGGTTCAATACGGGTATCTCGTCCCTCGTACACACAAAATTTGTAAGTATACTCTGTGGTACTCTGACAAATTTTGTACGTTTTCACGCCATACCTCGCACGCTTAGAGGGAATGTACTGGCGGAAAATGAGTCTCCCCTTGAAAGCAACGAGAGACTCATCAACCGCAACCTCCCTTCCAGGTACATAGGCCTCCACAAATTTGGCCCCAAAGTGATCGATGACCGGCCGTATCTTATACAGCCGGTCATAGGCAGGATCACCTCGGGGGGACATGCTGCATTATCTGCATAATGCAGGCATTTTCGGATGGCCTCAAATCTGGGATGTGTCATGGCAGTACTGTACAGTGGGGTCTGGTAGAGGACGTCCCCACTCCAGTAATGCAAACAAAAAAACTTTGCTCAATTGAGCTCAATTCACCACTTTTACCCTTAATATTTAAATCAGTAAAACTTCACTTTTATTAGTAGTTCTCTAAAAATGTTTGTGAGTTTTGACACACTTGTTAAAACTACTGCTCGAATTTGCACACTGCTATCGCACAGGTTGCTAGTGGTAACGGAGGGTGTGCACTACCCTCCTAACCTTCCCACAAGTTTGCAATCAGTGTATAACTACCTGCCTGACTAATCCTGCAGGGTACTCGGTGCTGTGAACATACACCCTAAAGTAAATAACTGTTTCCTACTGTTTCCTACTCAGTGTTTAGCAACTCGAGCAGAGCTAAAACCAACAGATTCACTCCAGTAATGCCTGACACTTGGTTTTTTGACCAGGCCCATGTGCAGGCCCCAAAACGTCCTCATCTCGACTGCACTGACCGGGGTCCAGCCACCGGGCCTGGCCAAAAAAGAGCCTGGGTGCTGAGCAACGAACTGTTGGGTGTACAGATTTGTCTGCTCCACCATCAGATTCACAAGTGGGTTACTGGGAAAAAAAAAAAAGTCAATTTCAGTAAATCCCACAGTGGGAATCTGGATTCCTGGATTGCCAACAAAATCAGGAATCACAGGCTCGTATTCCCCTGGGGTGCACCAGACTCATTCACCTGTAGGGGGCTCAGGTGCATTTGGCTGGAGGGCCGGAAAACTAGTACAAGCCCCAGGGCTGCTCGTACTAGTGCTGGCCACAGGGTCCCTAGCATGGGGTTCCTCTGGCTCCACCCGGCAGCTTCTCTGCCGCCTTGGGGGCTCATCATCATCAGATGATGAGGAGGATGCGGCTGACAGGAGGAACGTGGGGTCATCCTCATCCTCACTTGCGCTCTTGGTGTCGGAGAGCATCTGGGCATATGCCTCCTCCAGGAGAACATCCTGCGGGCCAGGGGAGTGTGTGTTGTGCGAGTGTGTGTTCGTGCGTGTAAAATAAACTTTATTGAAGTGTGCGTGTGTTGGGGGCCGGGTGTTCGCACACTAAAATACCTAAACTAAAAAAAAAAAAAAAACAACTAACTAAAAAAAAGGAAAAGTGTAAAAACAAAACAAAAACTTGCTGACTAGCAGTACAACTCTGATCAGCGGTGGGGTGAGCGATGCGCTAAAAGTGGCGGGATGCTAAGAGCGCCGACCACAGTCAGCGCACGCCAAAATAAAAAAATTGCCCCCACAAAAAATGTGTGGGACGGGGGGGGTGTAGGGGGGTGGGAGCAAACTGTTGCACCCCTGGGGGAGGGGCCTAGGGTCGCAAAACTGAGTGCTGTGGACCGCAGACACCAAGGGGCAAAAAAAGAAAAGAAAAAGAAAAGAAGAGTGCTTAATGCTGGGGTGCTGCGCTGGGGTGCTGCAGGGGTGCTGCTAGGGTGCCTGGGTGCTGGGATGCTGGGCGCTGGGGTTCTGAGCTCCTGCTCATTCTCCGACGCTGCAGGCTGTGGACGGGGAGGGAGAAGCTCCGGCGGTTTGCTTCTGTTGCCGCCCCCCCCCCCCGCCCAGCCAATCAGGAATGAACCTTTACCAACGGTAAGGATGGTGATTCGTGGTGTATTATAACACCACGGATCACCATCCTTTTCTAGGTCTACGGGTCACCGGAGACCCGAATGACCCGGAAACGGAGAAAACCGCAGGTCTGAATTGACTTGCGGTTTTATGTGATCGCCGACATGGGGGGGTCACTGGACCCCCCTGGGCATTGTACCAAGGTGCCTGCTGAATGATCTCAGCAGGCATCTTGTTCCGATCAAAAGTGGTGAATTGAGCTCAACTGAGCAAAGTTTTTGTTGTTCCGATCACCGCCACGTGCGCAGCAGTGATCGGAAATTCGCAGGGTGTACATGTACGCTCTGCGTCCTTAAGTACCAGGACACAAGGGCGTACATGTACACCCTGCATCCTAAAGAGGTTAAGTTGTAGTGCTAAAAATACTTTTATCAGGCAAAACAGTCTGCGATCGCAGAATAGGCTGGCCCTGTGCATTCCACAAGATACTGGTATCTGTGTTTTGAGGATCTGCAAATTGCGGACCGCAAACACTTACGGCCGTCCAAATATAGCCTAACACTTTTTGCATTTATTATAAAGGTAACTGGCTGGTATCACAAGGGAATTAAAAAATCTCAGCCAACCCCCCACCTACATACAGTTTGCATCTTATCTTTAGAAGTCCATGCAACGTAAAGGCTGTCTTAGACATCCAGATTGTCTGCCAGATGACCGCTAACGAGCGTTTGTAGTAAGGCTCGTTAGCGATGATCTGGCAGTGTAATACTTAGCCTGACTACCTGATGAACGTACAAACGCTTTTTTATTTGGGCAATTCTAATTTTTTAACAGGTTTAGAAATTATCATTTGCTGGCTGCAGATTGTGGTGTCTAATCAAGTTCTGCTGGCAAACAATGACTCAGCATAGGGAAGAGCGATGGCATTAGTGATTACTCATCCCCATACTGAGGAGGAAGTCACTGCATATAAAAGCAGGAATCGCCTACCTGATCTGGCTGTCTAATATGGCCTTAACACCCTGTGGTCAGCTTATTGTGGGGTTCCCGCTAACAAAATGGATTGTCATAAGCAAAACATTTATTTAAAGAGGACCTTTCATCTGTCTTGACATTATCATGTAAATAGCTGGCAGGGTAAGGAATACTGATGTCATGTGAAATTACTTACTATTTTTCCTATACGCTAGTCCATTCCCCCTCTGTGCCACCATTCTGGTTTCCCCCTGGTTTGTAAATCCATAACTTTTGTACAGGGAGAAGGAGACGGCCGTGTTTCTCAATGGGAGTCCCCCTCTTCCCTGGCTGTGAGCTAGCCAATCGCAGCGGAGAGCGTCACAACCAGGGAGAAAAATAAACTCACCTTCTCCCTGGTTGTGACTTTCTCCTTTTGCATATTTAGGATTTTTGCTTAGGGTATACAGCAGAAAAATCTACCAATGTATATGTCTAATGTGATCTTAGGCTTTCATTTGCCATCAGTTTGTTATATGTTTGGCTAACATACATTAGTATACATTTTGCTAAGCACCTGGAAATGGTATGGGCTGAAACAGGGGGTGTGATGAATGTGCCATCTATGTCTGGATGGTGGACAATGGAACTGTGAGAGCTACTTGTGCTTGTCATTCGATCAAACAATCCTCTCTACTGGTGGTCTGTCTGGAGCCTATTTGCTGTGTGTGCACTCCCAAATCTTCCTAACAGCTTGGCCAGAATGGCTGAGATGTCTGGTAATTTGTCAAAATGATCATCCTTTAGTGCAATGATGTACCCCTTCTGGAAGTGTCAACTGGACAAATTGACTTTGAGTTAAACGTAGAGGCATGTCTAGCAGTCAACAATCTCTCACCAAGGGTGCATTATTTTTTTGTCAGTGAGTGTAAGTTGAAATACAACATAATGTGGGCATTTCAACACTAATGTTCTTTGATTATGGAGAATATATATCAATTTAATAAATCACCAACATTTTCTGATTCAAGTTTCTTATGAGTTCAAATTTCTGTATGGCATCTTTCTAAAAACATATCTGTATTTTGCATATTGACATACATTGAATAACACTGGTTTATAAAATATATCCATATGCATTTTCTTATCTAAACTTTAATACTCTTTTGAATTACTAGATTTAAACAACCACATCATTTCATGGTTATTTAGAGTCCTGTAATGTTTGTCTTTACTGTTTGTACTGAAATGTTAACGTACCTGTTGAAAATCTTAAATGGAAGCAATTTATCTACATAAAAGTTGTCCTTTTATCTTAAACATTTAAGTAGTTTTCACTTTGCCACAAGTAAATTAATTTCTGCTTTCCAAATTTTTTAATATTATTTTTCCAATGGAATTGATTCTAATATCAAAGTAGGAGTAATTAATTCCTCCCTGATTGACCTCCAATTGAAGTGACAAATTGAAAAAGGTATCAAAGGAATTTTATAAATGAACTAATTCTCAAAATATATAATGTTTTAAATATATAAAGGAGCTGTTTCTCTAAATGCTATTTCTTGTAATAATATATACTATGGAGCCATCTAGTGCACATGGGTAAAAACCTCAGCATTGTATAGAATTGATAGATTTACAAAGTACATATACAGCTATTAAGCTATTATTTACCAAAGTGTTTATATCTACTCAGGCTGAAATAATTGGTAAATGATGTCGTACGTTAATGTTTCTAGTCACTGTTTTGGAGACTAACTATCATGCCCATACAGATATAAAAAAGTATAGTTTATATTGCTTACAGTAAGAATTATAGTGTATGACTCTATGAATCTAATAACTCTAAATGATGTATGATACTCCTCGATAGAAATTAGCAAATTGATTCAGAACTATTGATTCAGGCAGCTGTGATTGGCCAGTGCAGCATGTGACCCAACCTCTATATAAGCTGGAGTCACGTAGTGCCGCATGTCACGTCAGCTCTTACTAGTGTAGGGATAGGATGCTGCTGTTGAGAGGGAGAGATTGGGAAAGAATCTGATATCAGAGCAATTTGTTTTTTTTGGGTGCAATGCAACATTTTTGTACCCTGCCCATAGCCCAGTGACACAAAAAAATAAGTTATAATCAGCCTGTTAGTTAGGTGGGCGTCGGCAACATTTTGTGCAAGTGCAGTGCACTTGCACCTGCATAAGTGCCAGGGACAATAATTTAATCCTGTTCTTGTAGTTCAGTGGGTGACATATACCCATTTTTTAAGTGTACCTGCACTTACTATGTGCAGGGGGAAGGGAAAATAATATAGGTAATCTGTCTGTGAGTTCAGGGGCCCAGGGGGTGACATATTCACATTTTTTTTCTGTAAAGTACCTCTGTGCTGCATATCTGACAGTGTAATCAATTCAGTAAATCCATCTGTTAGATTCTGGGGGGGACAATTTTTTATTTGTTTTGCTAAAAAGTAGGTTTGCGGCCTGCACTACATTTCTGAGAGTGAAATATCATCAGTAAATACAACTGGGACATTGTGGGGGCAAATCACTTTTTTTGGCCATAAAGTACCTTTGCGGCCAGCACTCCATTTCTGAGAGTGAAAGAAAATCAGTAAATCCAGCTCTTAGATTGTGGCTGGACATTTCTACGGTTATCAGGCCAGTCATTCACAAGTGGCTTGGAGGGTGTGTTCCTGCTGCACTGCATACCTGACTGGGAAATATATTCTGTAAATTCGGTGGTATTTAGATTGTTGGGTGATCTATACCCCTTTTTTCTTTCAAACTACCCCTGCACCGCATACCTGACCGGGAAATATATTCTGTAAATTCGGCAGCGTTTAGATTGCTGGCTGGGTGATATGTACCCCTTTTTTCTTTCAGAATACCCCTGCACTGCATACCTGACTGGGAAATATATTCTGTAAATACAGCAGCATTTAGATTGTTGGGTGATCTGTACCCCTTTTTTTTTTAACTACCCCTGCACTGCATACCTGACTGGGAAATATATTCTGTAAATTTGTCAGCGTTTAGATTGCTGGGTAATCTGTAACCATTTTTTCTTTGAGACTACCCCTGCTCTGCATACCTGACCGTGAAATATATTCTGCATGCTGGTAGACGCGCTGCTGATGGCATTTCCACCTGACACCGGGGCCTCAGTGGAATCACAAGGAGAAGGCAGAGGAGGAGGAAGAAGTCGCCAATGCAGCTCGGGCACTGCCAGCACCTCAGAAGGCAGGCTTAGCATGGCCAAAATGTGGAAAAGCTTTATCAGCACGCCACAAGAACCAGCACCACCAGCTCATATGGAACATTTTAGCAGGAGGCAGCATTTCAGCAACATGGTGGAACAGTATGTGTGCACACGCCTACACTTATTGACTGATGGGTCTGCCCCATTCAACTTCTGGGTCTCCAAATTGGGCACATGGCCTGAGCTTGCCCTTTACGCCTTGGAGGTGCTGGCCTACCCTGCAGCAAGAGTATTGTCTGAATGTGAGTTTAGTACAGCAGGGGGCGTTATCACAGACAAGCGCAGCTGCCTGTCCACAGCCAATGTGGACAAGCTCACGTTCATTAAAATAGGCCGGGCATGGATCTCACCGGACTTGTCCGTACCTTGTGCAGAATTGACAAATATACTGGACTGCCCAGCCTTTGTTATACTCCAGAGCACTTTCTCTTTGTTTACTTTTCTATATTTACCAATGTTTTGGGGTCTATACAAATAAAAACCAAAACAAAAAAAAACAGTGTTGTTGGCGACTACCTCCTCCACCACCGCTTCCACCTACACCGCCACGTCTTCCGCCTCCTCAACCTCCTACTCCACATGGACCTCCTCCTTCTAGTTCAAGATTATTGTTTCTAATTTTGATGTATTTTATGTTATTTTAAATCATTTGCCTATCCACATTTGTTTGCAGGGCAATTGTCCAGCTTTTACCCCCATTTTGCTTCCTTTTGCAGCTCTCTAGCCCTTTCCATTACATTTTTTAGAGCCATTTTAGTGCCCCAAAGTTCGGGTCCCCATTGACTTCAATGGCCTTCGGGGTCAAGTTCAGGTCCCGAACTCGAACTTTGCGACGAAGTTCGGCCAAACCCGACGAACCAGAACTTCCAGGTGTTTGTTCAACTCTATAAAGAACTTCTTCTGAATTTAAAAAAAATAAATAAATCCGATTCTAATGACCCCATATTTCTTGTGATTTATTTCAATAGAACAAGAAAGATAAAAATCCACATGTATTATAGGTTCTGGAAAAGATATTCAGATTAGCTTTTATAAACTGAACTAAACACTACAGGTCACACGGCCGTAGGTGACCCGTGCCCGTGTTGCACACCACAAATTGCACCGACTGTGGGGCAGCCGCAGCGGATCGCGGACCTAGTCACTTAAATGGGTCTGTGATCTGCCTGTTCCGCAGAAAGATAGGACATGTTCTATCTTTTTGCGGAATGGAAGTACGGGACGGAACCCTATGGAAACACTCTAATTTTTAAGTTATTTTGTTTTCCACCTTGTTTTATAGATTAGTAATTCCATTAGGCCTTGAATCTGTAATTGGGGCAAAAAAGCACTCAGTTTTTTCAGTTATTTGGTTTACACCTCGTTCTATAGATAAGTTATTACATTAGGCCTTGATTCTGCAATTGGGGTGAAATCTAACTCTATTTTTTCAATTATTTTGTTTTCCACCTTGTTTTATAGGTAAGTAATTCCATTAGTGCTTGATTCTATATTTGGGGTTAAAAAGTGGTCTTATACTACTGCTATTGGGGTGTCCACATTGTTTTATACATAAGTAATTCCATTAGGCCTTGTTTTCCTAAATGGGGTAAAAAAGCTGGCTAATATTACTGCTATTGTGGTGTCCACATTGTTTTATACATAAGTAATTCTATAATGCCTAGAGCAGCAGGAAATGCCAGCAGAATGCTTGGGTGTATAGGGAGAGGCATTACAGTACAGTACTACAACAGTACAAAGAGGGAGGTACTTATGCCGCTATACAGAGCACTAGTGAGACCTCATTTGGAGTATTGTGTGCAGTACTGGAGACCATATCTGCAGAAGGATATTGAAACTTTGGAGAGAATTCAGAGATGAGCTACTAAACTAGTACATGGATTGCAGGACAAAACTTACCAGGAAAGGTTAAAGGACCTTAACATGTATAGCTTGGAAGTAAGAAGAGACAGAGATAAGAAAAACTGCTACAAGAGGGCATAGTTTTAAATTAGAGCGGCAAAGGTTTAAATGTAATATCAGGAAGTATTACTTTACTGAGAGAGTAGTGGATGCATGGAATAGCCTTTCTGCAGAAGTGGTAGCTGCAAATACAGTGAAGGAGTTTAAGCATGCATTGGATAGGCATAAGGCCATCCTTCATATAAGATAGGGCCAGGGGCTATTCATAGTATTCAGTATATTTGGCAGACTAGATGGTTCTTATCTGCCGACACATTCTATGTTTCTATGTTTCTATTCTGCAATTGGGATGAAAGAGCGCTCTAATTTTTTCAGTTATTTGGTTAAACTCCTTGATTTATTGATAAGTAATTCCATTATGCCTTGATTCTGTAATTGGGGCGAAAAAGTGCTCAATTTTTTCAGTTATTTTGTTTTTCACCTAGTTTTATAAATAGGTAATTCCATTAGGCCTTGATTCCCTAATTGGAGTGAAAAAGTGGTCTAATACTACTGCTATTTTACACGTACAATTACTGTTACTGTACAGTATGTTTAAAAGACAGGTGCCAGTGCCTTCCAAGGTAATGGGCAGGGGCAAAAAAAATTATGGAACTGGCAGAAGTAGCAGCATAAGAAGGAGAGGGAGTAGCAGCAGTTGCAACAACAGGCCAGAGCTGCCAGTGTCATCCAGAGGTCGTGTTTTGACCATCAACCCAGCTGTCCTTGAATGGTTGACTCGATCTTCAACATCATCTCAACTGACACCAGATGTTAGTGGGTTCCTCTGACACAACACTTAGTTGCCATGGCCCCGGAACAAGCTCTGTGCCCCCACCTGTCCTAAACCTGCCTCTTTCTTTTTCTGCTGTATGCTGCCGGCTCTGCTCCGCTGTTCAGCGAGGATAAGCTTATTGAGGACAGTCAGAAGCTACTGCCCAGCACAGATTTGGAGGAGAGATCTGCTGTTTCCTCCGGTAGGTGTACAAATAGTGACGTGGCCATGAGACTGGTGAGGGTGACATCGGTGATGTGAGAGACAGTAGTGGATGATGATGTAGCCAATAGCATGTGGGTGAAGAGGGAGTTTAATCATCATCATCAGGGGGTTAGGGTGGCAGCTTGCACATGAGATATCGGCTAAGTCTGCAGGGTGCAAGCATGGCCAGGCCATGAGTCAGCAGGCTGGCAGTAGTGTAAGATCTGAAGCCAAATGTGCCTGGGGTAGACCGTATGCTAGTCAGGAGCCTACCTGTCTCGAAACCACTAGCAGTGCCCAGGTTCATAGAGGAAGCGTAATAGACAGTCGGCACACAGTGGTGGGGGAAAAATTCCCTACCCGTCGGTGTGAAAAATTTTCATCAAGTCGCCGGAGATCATTAGCGTGACCAAGCGTAGAATCTGTGGGCAGAAGGTGAAGCGTGGCCAGGATGCCAATGTTCGCACCAAGGCCCTGCATCAACACATGGAGCATCACCATAAAGTGGCTGGGAAACCATTGAGCTTGTGTAGTGGTGCAGCCTGAGGCATCTACTAGCGGCCCACAACCCATTTCAAGCAGTCAAGGCCTCCTCCACCTCAGCAGAAAGGAGATGTGTTTCCTTCCCATCATCTACTGGTCTTGATGCTCCATTTCCTCGTCACTCATTTCGCCAGCAATCGATCACTAAGGCGATTGCAAAAAGACAACAGTATAAGTGCACTCATCCAAAGGTGCAGACGGTGCTCCTGGCCAAGTTTCTGGAACTACAGTCCCTCCCTTTCCATGTGGTTGACTTTGCACCTTTCAGAGAACTGATGTCTTGTGCCGAGCCAAGGTGGAGAGTCCCAAGCCATCAGTACTTCTCCAAAAAGGCTGAACCAGCACTGCACATGTATGTTGAGCAGAAGGTGGGCCAGTCCTTGAGCCTGTCGGTGTCTCGTACATTTCATGGCAGTGTGTAGCTTTAACTATGGTCAAGGACAATATCTGTCCTGGCCCATTGGGAAAATGTGGTTCTTGCCCAGACACACCAGCAACTTGGCCAAGTGACGGCAATGCCGCCTCCGCATTCTCCAGCTGTGATTCCTGCTCCCATGTCCTCCTCTGCCTCCTCACCCTCCACCACTTAGCCTGCAAAACACACCCTCCTTGAGCTGCAAAGGCAGAATAGTGTTCCCCAACATCGCCTGAAATGCAACATTTCCACCTGTTGGAACTCCACCCTCCCCACGTTGGACCAACTATGTGAACAGAGGAAGGCCATCAACGATTTTTTGATGATGCAGGTGGACAGGAGTTCTCCCCTGTGTAACTTCGACGCTAGCCAGTGGCAGTTCATGTGAAACACCTGTCAAATGCTCAGGCCTTTTGAGGAGGCCCCTTTATAATTTGCCAGGACTACAGGATGAATGAATTCATTACACTCCTTCGCAACCTGGAGCACATGCTGAGAAGTCTGTCTGGCCAGGGGACAGGAGACGTGGCGCCTTAATCTCATGGCCACATGAGCACTGTGGGGGCTGAATTGGCAGAGGAGGAGAATAAGGAGAAGGACATTTATGCACAAGAAATGCATACAGAAATGGATGGTTTATCTGCACAAGTGACAGGAGAGGAGCAGGAGGAGCATAAGGAGCTGAAGGGCGATGAGGAAAACCAGGCAGATATCCCCGATAGACCGTGGCCGTATGCAGTGGAGATAGAGGCAGAGAGTTCCTCCGAGTCCTTTGCGCAAATGGCGAGCTGCATACTGAGTTGCTTGAGTAATGACAGCTATATTATCACCATTCAGCAGAGGGATGAGTACCAGTCTTTCCTCCCTTGCTACCGGTCCAAAATAGTGAACTTTTTTCCACCCGCTGAAAGGGAGAATAAACTCAACTACTATCAAGACATCCTACCTCATCAGTTTGTCACTGCCTATGGGCGCCATGGCCTATTCTCACGAAGTTCTGACCAGGGGACCTTTGTTCTCATGTTCCACTGCCATGACTACTGGAGGGGGGTGGGAGGACAGGAGCTACATCAGCTCCATCAGCAGCAACTTAAGTCTTGAGTCTCTAATGAGTACTTTTCTTCACCCGCCTACTGAGGAAAGCACCAAGCAGCGGCAGCAGCAGGACAGGAAGCAGAACCTGAACCAGCAGTTGGTAGAATACTTGGACTGCACCCTGCCAGCCAAGATCCAAGATTTCCAGCCAAACTTGATTTTTGGTCGCAACTGGCCGAGATTACCCTAGAAAAGCTTTCCTGCCCAGCCAATAGTGTGGCATCAAAGCGGGTGTTTAGTTTGGCGAAGGCGTAGTTACCAAAAAGAGAATTTGCTTTTCCACCCAAAATGTTAAGAGACTAACCTTTGTAAAGATGAATCAGGCATACATCAGCAAGGATTTCCACACTCCAATGCCTGATGCATTAGACTAAATCATTCCGGCAGCCACAGCAAAATATTTTGAAAAATGGCCTGTTACTTCTGGCAACATACTACAGCCACTATTCTGATGCACCCACCAGCCTGATGCCACACACCTGCTGCAATCTTCTCCTACTGCCACTATCTCATGCTGTTACTGCCACTTCTGTTGCCTTCCACCTCTCCACTCTGTGATGGGGCCACTAGTGACCCTGTTTGGCCTTGTTGACATCACTGTTTACTTTACCCTTTTTCTGATCTGTCAGAAGAACCGAAAAATGAAAAACACAACAGATCCTGTCTTTGGAGCATTGATAAGGCGTCTATCACACAGTCAGTATTTTGCATCAGGATTTAATCATGATTTTGAAGCCAAAAGCAGGAGTGAGTCCAAAACACAGAAGACATGCAAATTTTTCATCACATTTTATTTCCGAAGACATTCAAATATACCCATCACGTGTCACTCCTTTTTTTTGTGGCCTCACCAATACTGATCAATTACTGACCAAATACTGACCGTGTGAAGGCGGATGCTCAAAAGACAGAATCCGTATTTTTGGGGTTGTCCGTCTGACGGATCAGAAGAAGGGAAAAATATACAGTGACATTAATACAAACTTACTGCTGACACCTTCTCAAAAGGTTTTCCTTGACAGACTGCTACGGATCTATGCAACCTCGGCCCCCTCCTATGTCAAAGACACGGGAGATTTCTTATCTAAACTTAGACAGGTACAGCTGTCTGCGCAATTCCTGTTGGTCAGCTTTGATGTTGTTTCGTTATATACATCGATCGACCATATTTATGGTCTGAATGTCATCGATGTGGCGTTATCTGGCACAGGTCTCTCCCCGGATGCTGGCCGGTTTGTCTTACACCTCCTAGGGGTGGTCCTGAGGAGAAATTACTTTCTCTTCGGTGACACCTTCTATCAACAACAGCGGGGCGTGGCTATGGGGGTCAATGTGGCCCCAACTTATGCCAATATGTTCATGGCTGAGGTTGAGGACAAACTGGTCTATCGATCCTCGTTTTCTGGGAGGGTCCTGTGCTGGCTACGCTACATCAACGACATATTTATGATTTGGGGAGGTACTATGGAAGAGCTACATGACTTCCATATTCATCTGAATGCTGGGGTCCCTGGATTGCAGTTCACTATCACAGTATCAGATAGTGAATTGCAATTCCTTGATGTCAGGATTTACCTCTATGAGGGGGACCTTCAGACTGATATATATCAGAAACCCACAGATAGGAACAATTTGTTGGTGTATAATAGCTACCATCCACGGACCATGATTGACTCCCTTCCATGGAGCCAACTATTGAGAGTTAGGAGGATTGTGTCACAAGAAGAGAACTTCTCTAACAGGGTGGATGAAATAAATTTGTGGAGAGGGGGTACCCTAAACAGCTCCTCATGAAAACAAAAAAGAGAGTGATGGGCATTGGGAGGAAGTCTGCGTTTGCTGTGACGTCTGGTGACAGGATGATGAAACGTATTCCTTTTGTGTCCACCTTTGGAGGTGACAGTGGGACTATTGCCAACATTCTTAGAAAAGAGTGGCACATTTTACAACGGGGGCTCCCAGATATTAAAGAATTCACTGTCCCCCCGATTATGGCGTACAAAAGGAATGCCAACCTACGAGATAGGCTGGTCAAAAGTGACGTAGGAGATCCTAAGCTTGACCGACAATTGTACTTGGCACCTAGAAAGAATGGCAACTTCCCCTGTCTGTCATGCTGCAATTGCAGTGGCATAATGAAAGGGGACTCGTTTGCACATCCGTACAGCGGAAAGATGTTTAAAATTGGTGGCCATTACACGTGTCGGTCGAGCTACGTCATATATATGATACAATGTCCTTGTAGTCTCATATATGTTGGTGAGACTACAATGGAAATAAGAGAGAGGATCAACAAACATAAAAGCACCATTAGAAAAGGTGCGTTGGATAAACCTGTCGCCAGACATTTCATCGAGCGTGGACACTCTACCAACCAGTTGCGGTTTAGATTGGCGGTTGGCCCCCTTAGAAGGGGCGGTGATAAGGAAAAAATATTAAGGAAAAAGGAACTGAAATGGATATATACCTTACGATCCCTGCAATCATAAGGCCTCAATATTGAGTTCAGCGTTGCGGGGATTGAATAAAGGTAGCCCCTTTATGAATGAGTAATGTACCTCTGGTACCAAATGTAATGTATCTTTGATCATCACATCCGTCAGTGTTTGAATTATTTAGTGATTTTAACTATGTTTTTAGTATTGGTATATGTAGCAGTAACCATCCACACGTTACCTTGCAGCCAATAAATATGTAAATAACTACTATTTGGCCCTCAGATGTGATCTTCTTAACCCCATTGCAACAACCGCACCACTATTATGGATGTGGCATGAGTGTGATCCGCATTCTGTTGTGTTTACGTCCGCTCTGCTACATGCGCTGGAACATTTGTTGTGACACATCACCTCGGTAACAGGATATGAGATGACGTCTTGGATGTGCGCGGCTATTCAGCAACGCGCCCCTATGATGACAGCGCAGCGTGACGCGCGCTGAGGAGATCACGCGATATGTCCGCGAGATCTCATTCCCTGGTTGCCGCGTTGATGTAGGTACACAGACAAGTCCATGAGCATGCGCAGTTGGACACACGAGACGCTGAAAGCGGTGATGGACGTGCCAACAGGTGTGGATACACTCAGGTGAGCTGGTTTGAGAAAATATATGCAAAGTGGGGTTTGGAATAGTGATGGCCATGATTGGTTGACCTTAACAGGTCAACTACTCTGATTGGTAGGACTGTTAGGAGGTGTGAGTTGAACTCCCTACTTAATGTTGGTTTGTATCACTTTGTAACTATGCTTGACAAAGGCTGGTTACAGCCGAAACGTTGCATCTGCACTTTACTTGTATCTATGCTGTGAAGTCCTCTGAATAAAAGAAAAGAAACCGGATATGCTGCTGCTACTTCTTTATGTCTACCTTTCAACTCTGTCATAGGCTCACTACTAATATAAGCGTGAAACATAACAGGTTCTCTAGCAATCAACATGGAATCAGCAGACAGTGTAAAAGGATAGCTCTCTTTCAATTTATAGTAGATTTTTTGGCCACTGCTCATGTGGCGAAACCAAACTCGCCACTGAGTTTTGGAGGGGACAGATTGCCAGCCTCTTGCCCCAGGATTATGGGCCCTCTCATCAGCCCACGTTAAACTTAAACCCCATGGCGATTTGACTGTGTTTGTGGCATCTGAGCGCTGTTTGGATATATTGAGTGCTCAGATCCAAGCCATCTGGGGATATGTTAAATGTCTGTGTGTACTGTAAAGGGTGGGACATTGTATATTGAATAATGATGTATTTCCTATTGTCCCCACGTGTGTATTGGCGATTTCCCTTTGTCCTGAGAGATAATTGAATGAGTCCTCGATTGTCTCCAGGACAGAAGACATTGTGTATTCTCCTGCCTGTAATGATTACATTAACCTGTGTAGGGTAATTGTATCACAGGCAGAGGGGAGGGATATGCTGGGGGTCTCTGTATTGTCCCATTGTGTGTGATTGGCTGCTGTATCCCGTGTCACAGTCTTCCTTCTGGTCCCCTAGGGGAGTGTCCACCAGGTGGGAGACCTGCATAAATACCGGGCAGGTAGCCCTCAATAAAGTTAGAATTCCTGTTTAACCATTAATATAGAGCCTCGTCTCGTACTTGGGGGGAATTGCTACGTCAGAACGTTCTCTTGCCTGTTCCAGGAAAGGAGGACTTTGTATGGTTCCAGTTCGGTGGATTCCAGCGGTTGTGGGTTGCTGTGCTCTTCTCCAGGGGAATCGCCCGAACGGTATTAACCCTCACTATACCGGGTTATAGCGTAACAGCTCATTTAAGTACATTATATGTCAGTTATTTGGTCAGTTTTTGACCCGAACAGAGCAAATAATTGAAGTGTGAACTGAGTCTAAGAGTGACGCCTGTCACCTGCCTGTCATACTGACGTACAGTAACTGTTTCACTACCACAGTGGACTGGCTATTAGTGTTGAGCGTGAATATTCAAATAGCAAATTTTTTTTTGAGAATATCGGCACTTCGCAAATTCGCGAATATTGCAAATATAGCGCTATATATTTTCTTTTTCGAATATTCGTTTTTTTTTGTTTTTTTAAGTTGTTAATCCTTGTTGCTCTCTGGTTGGCTTCCCACTTCCCAAAAGCTGTTCTTACCTGTCCGGAGTATTCTTTGCTCCCTGCCCACTCCAGTCAATGCCCGTTGCCGCTTCTGCGACTTCCCGTGTGCATGGGAACGCCTCCATGCTAAAATGTACTGTCGGATGTGAGAATCACGATCTCACAAATTTGACTAAATTGTAATCGCAAGGCGATTAATATAACCTGGATTACTCACATTGCGAATTCAATATAGAGCCGGGTTCCTAATGGTTGTATTACTAGAATATAACAAATATCACAAATTCATGAATATAGCACTACATTCTCAATCTTTGTTATATTCTTTTTTGAAAACTTAGCTCATCTCTATTACTGAGCATAAGCAGAGACTTGATAAGAACTAGGGACAGTGTGTAAGAAAGCTTGTAATTGTAGACTATTGGATAGGGACAGTGCAGGGACATTGCAGGGACAGTGTAGGGAGATCGTAGGGTGAGCATTAGTGTTGAGTGAGCATGCTCGGCCGAATACCTGTTCGGATCGAGCATCGCCATGCTGAGCACATGGTGGTACTCGGCCAAGTACTGCATGTGCTCGAGCGCAATGCTCGAGTCTCCTTCCCGCATGCTTCGCGGCTGCTAAGCAGCCAATAAACTTGCAGGTAAGTACTGCCCTCACTGCAATTCCAGTAGCCATGTTGGCTTCTGGCATTACAGTGATTGGCTGGCCGGAACCCATCATCGGGTGCTATAAAGCACCTGATGACAGGTGCTCGGCTAAGTATTAGTCAGGGAGAGCTGTGCATCGGAAGGGACAGACAGTATAGGGAGTGTAATTGAAGTTTTTTTGGCACAAAAACGTTTCAGGGACCCAAAAGTCCTTTTAAGGACTATTGATTGTGACAGCAGGAATATATTTTTATATCGCAACCTTCGCTAAATTTGTCAGTGTTAGGGAGAGCTGAGCATAGGAAGGGACAGACAGTGTGGGGATTGCAATTTAAATTGTTTTAGCATAAAAACTTTTCAGAGACCCAAAAGTCCCTTTAAGGACAATTGTGTGTGACAGCAGCTATATATTTTTAGCTCCTCCTGCGCTAAATACCGTGTAATAGGCCGCTGCGGACAGTTAAATTATTCGCGCCACATCTCCTGAGTAAAGTGTGCGCATCCCTAAAATATCAGTGACATCCAGTGAACTTTTTCTGTGGACGGTGTCCGCTGCAGACAGTTGAATTATCCGTGCCACATCTCCTGTGTAAAGTATGCGCATCCAAAAAATGTCAGTGACATCCAGTTTAGTTTTTCATTAGACGGTGTGACATTAGCTTCGCAATATCTGCAGTGTAGCGTGGGCACTGAAAAAATGTATCTATGACATACAGTGTACTTTTTCAATAGACGGTGTCCGCTGCGAGCAATGGCAGTGACATTAGGATTTCCACATCTGTAGTGTAACGTGTGCGCTGAAAAAATGTATCAGTGACCTTTTTCAATAGACGGTATCCACTGCGGACAGTGACATTAGCAGAGCCACATCTCTAGTGTACTGTGTGCGTTTAAAAAATGTATCAGTGACATACAATGTATTCTTTCAATAGACGGTGTAATCTTCTGAGACTGACATTACCAGGCCCACATCTAAAGTGTAAGGTGTGCATTTAAATGATTAATCAGTAACATACAGTGTACTTTTTCAATAGATGGTATAATCTTCTGAGACTAACATTACCAGGCCCACATCTAAAGTGTAGGGTGTGCGTTTAAAAAATTTAGCTGTGACATACAGTGTACTTTTTCAATAGACTGTGTCCGCTTCTGAGACTAAAATTACCAGGCCTACATCTAAATTGTAAGGTGTGCATTTAAACAATATATCAGTGGCATACAGTGTACTTTTTCAATAGACGGTGTCATTTGCTGAGACTGACATTACCAGGACCACATCTAAAGTGTAAGGTGTGCGTTTAAAAAATTAATCAGTGACATACAGTGTACTTTTTGGTGTAATCTTCTGAGCTATTGGTGTTCAATGAGGTGAATGATCATGAGTCACAGTTGCCAATAAGTCAACCGGAATTACTGTCTCAAGAGTTTGATGAAGAGGACGAGACACAGTTGTCAATCACTGAGGTTGTGATTAGGTCAAAAAATGGAGGATGATCAGAGTGAGGAAGTGGAAGAGGAGTTGGTGGACGATGAGGTCACTGACCCAACCTTGGAAGAAAGCCAAGCGAGGACAGCAGTACAGAGGGGGGGGGGGGGCGAGGGTTGGGGATCTGCAGCAACGCAACAGGCTGGAAGAGGCAGTGGGGTGGTAAAAGGCAGAAGGGGGTCCACACCAAACAGGCCCGCAACTGTTCTACGGAGCACCCCCTTGCAGAAATCTCCCTTGCCAAGGGGTAGGTGTTCCGCAGTATGGCGCTTTATTGAGGTAAGTGGAACAAAAGAATAATAGTTTGCAACCTGTACCATACCAAAATGAGCCGGGGAGTGAACACTCGCAACCTCACCACCACCAGCATGATCCGCCACATGGCATCCAAGCACTGTAATAAGTGGGCCGAACGCCTAGGTCCACAATCTGTGTCTGCGGGTCACACCACTGCCTTCTCTTCTTATAGGTTACGTGCTGCTGGCCAATCACCTGTCGAAGGTGCAGGCCCGGATGCCTCCCGCCCTGCATCTGGACCTTCACAAGCACCATTAGTGACCACATCCACTTCCCTGTCCCAGAGCAGTGTCCAAATGTCCTTACCCCAGGCATTTAAACGCAAGCGCAAATACCCAGCCATCCACCCACAGGCCAAAGCACTAAATTGGCAGCTTTCCAAATTATTCGTCCTGGAAATGTTGCCATTTAGACTTGTGTACACTGAGGCCTTCTGCAGCCTGATGTCGGCTACCGCCCCTCGTTATGCAGTCCCCTGCTGCCACTATTTTTAAAGTTGTGCTGTGCCCGCCTTACACAAACATGTGTCCCGAAACGTCACATGTGCCCTGACCAACGCAGTTACAGGGAAGGTCCAATTAACCACGGACACATGGACAAGTGCTTTTGGCCAGGGACGCTACATTTTCCTGACGGCACACTGGGTGAACGATGTGGAGGCTGGGAGAGAGTCATACCCTGGGATGGCGCAGGTGCTACCGACGCCAAGGATTGTGGGCCCTATGTCGATCATGGTTTCCTCCAGTACCTACGCTAGTGCCTCCAACCCCCACTTCTCTTCCGTCAACTCCACTTCCACCTCTGAATGTTCCGCGTGCAGCACCAGTCAGCCATCAGCCAGTAGCTGGAAGCAGTGTAGCACTGCTGTAGGGAAGCGTCAACAGGCCGTGCTGAAGCTGATATGCTTAGGGGACAAACAGCACACCGCTGCAGAGCTATGGCAGAGAATAAGAGACTAGATTGAGCTGTGGCTCTTGCCACTCAGCCTACAACCATCCATGGTTGTGTCCGATAATGACCGTAAGTTGGTAGTGGCTTTGGAGCTTGGCAAGCTCATACACATCCCATGACTAGGCCACGACTTAGTGGTTTAGCGGTTTCTCAGAACCTACCCCAATTTGCCTGAGCTACTGGTGAAGGTGCGCCGCGTGTGTGCACATTTCTGCAAGTCATCATTAGCTTCAGCCGGTCAGTCAATGCTGCAGCAGCATTTGAAATTGCCAGGTCACCGACTGTTATGCGACATGAGAGCGCGCTGGAACTCCAGGTTCCACATGTTGGCAAGGCTTTGTGAGCAGCAGAGGGCAGTAGTGGAATACCAGCTGCAACATGGTCGTCGCCTTTTAGGTCATCTTCCGCTGTTCACAAGCGAGGAGTGGGCATGGATATCTAACCTCTGTGAGGTTTTAAAAAACTTTGACGAATCAACACAGATTGGAAAACGGCGATAACGCTATTATCAGCGTAACCATCCCACTTCTGTGTCTACTCAAACGCTAGCTGCTCACAATTAAGGCAGATGCTTTGGATGTGGAAGAGGTGGAAATGGGGGAAGACAATATTACACAGGGTGATAGCCAGACCGCCCTCAGTTTGTCTTGTCAGCGCAGATTGGACGATGAAGAGGAGGGGGAGCAGCAGGGGACAGCTGCCTCCTCTACAGAGGATAGTACCCATGGAAGTTTAATTCCATCGGTTCTGCGTGGGAGGGCAGAAGAGGAGGAAGAGGATGAGAAGATTGAGAGTCAACTTCCTGATGACGAGAGTGAAGCCTGGCCTGTTGGTAGTCTGGCACACATGGCTGACTTCATGTTAGGCTGCCTTTCCCAAGACCCGCGCATTATAAGCATTTTATACAACACGGATTACTGGGTGTTCTACAAAGAGAACTTCTCATCTCTCATTCCTCTGGTGGAGAGGATGAGCAAAACGGTGCAATACCAGAAGATCCTGGTTGAAAAATTGCTCCAAAAATTTCCATCTGACAATGTTGGTGGCAGAGTCCGTAGTTCCTTGGGCAACCGAGGAGGGGAGACAAGGAGAACACACAGCAGTACCAACACAGGCAGGGCAATACTCTCCAAAGCCTGGGACAGTTTCATGACACCCCGCCAGCACTTTCACCCTGATGCGAGGCCTACTATCAGAAGGAGGGAAACATTTTGGAAGATGGTGAAGGAGTACATAGCAGACCATGTCAGTGTCCTCAATGATCTCTCAGTGCCTTACAACTACTGGGTATCCAAGCTGGACACGTGGCACGAACTGGCGCTCTCTGCCTTGGAGGTGCTGGCCTTTTGTCTGAGCCGGTATTTAGTGCTGCTTATGGCATTATAACAGATAAGCATATCCACCTATCAACTGAAAATGCTGACATATTGACTCTTATAAAAATGAACAAGGCCTGGATTGCCCCTGACTTCTGGACTCCACCAGAGGAAAGCTGAGCTGATGAACATAAAAGCACTTTAAATGTGTTGTTTATAATGTACTCAATACATTGTATTCCCATGCACCCTACAAAAATAGGTATATTGTTGAATCTTCCTAATCTCATCCTCCCCCTCCTCTTTCATCATATCAACATGCTTATTTTTCGAATATAATTCCCCCGCATGACCTCGAATATAATTTTTTAGAGGGTCAGCTCACCAGCACGCCCTCACCTAAAATCTTTTACAGGGTCAGCTCACCTGCAGGCCCTCGGCTATAATGTTTTACAGGGTCAGCTCACCTGCAGGCCCTCGAATATAATGTTTTACAGGGTCAGCTCACCTGCAAGAAATAACCTACAATCTTTTACATGGTTAGCTCACCTGCAAGGCCTTGAATATAATGTTTTACAGGCTCAGCTCAACGACAGGCCCTCACCTTCAAACTTTTACAGGGTCAGCTTACCAGCAGGCCCTCAACTACAATCTTTTACAGGGTCAGCTCACCTCCTGATGACGACAGCGAAGTCTTGCCTGTTGGTACTCTGGCACACATGGCTGACTTCATGTTAGGCTGCCTTTCCCGTGACCCCCGTGTTATACGCATTTTAGATACCACAGATTACTGGTGACCCTTGTCAACCCCCTCTACAAAAAGAACTTCTCATCTCTAATTCCTCTGGTGGAAAGGACAAGCAAAACGGTGCTATACCAGAAGGTCCTTGTAGAAAAATTGCTCCAAAGTTGATACGGCAGACATCCAAATGGATCATCGACGACACAGGGAGGTGCAATCATCCACAAATTATCTAAAGTCAACTAAGCGGCAGCAGGCCCTCGCCCATAATGTTTTCGATGGTCAGCTCTCCTGCAGGCCCTCACATATCTGTGAGATACAGTGTACTTTTTTCCGTAGACGCTGCGAACAGTGACATTATCTGGGGTACCTCTCCTGTTTAACATTTCCTCATCCCAAATACCTGTGACATTCCCTGTTTTTTTTATTACTCATTCCAATGACAGGGCCTAGAAAGGGTCCTGAATTGTTATTTTTTTGTCGCTATCTCCCTGAGTCGGGAGTGGGCAACTTGCGAGCCCCTGGCTGCCTAGATTCCAAGTGGTAGCCATAGCCATTTCTCACGATCCCTCTCCGGATCGAATTTGATTCCCCGTTGCCTGTAGTCACCATGGTACGTGCATAAAATAACATTAAAAGTTGATAGGGCAGACAACCAAATGGATCGTCAACGTCACGACATGTGATCACCCATAAGTTATCTAGAGTCAACAAAGCAGCAGCAAGCCCTCGCCCACAATGTTTTTGATGGCCAGCTCACCAGCAGGCCCTCAACCATAATGTTTTAGGGGGTCAGCTCAGCAGCAGGCCCTCTCCCATAATTTTGTTAATGGTCAGCTCAGCAGCAGACCTTCACCCCTAAAGTTTTAGAGGCTCATCTCACCAGCAGGCACTCACCTACTATCTTTTACAGGGTCAGCTCACCAGCGCCATGGGAGTCCAAGATGCATCCAGACATCCTCCCCATGCTGTTCCCGAACTATTTTGGTGGTATTTCCAACAATTTCTGAACTTTTCCTATGAACCAGGCACCATCCCCTTTTCAGAGCAGGGGGAGCCTGGTTTAATGCTCGGGTTCTCCCATTGACTTCCATTATACTGGGGTGCTCGGTAGAGCACCTGAGCATCCCGGTGTGCTCGGCCAGAGTACTCGAGCAACCGAGCACTGTGGTGCTCAATCAACACAAGTGAGGATACGTAGACTGCAGGGACAGTGTAGGCTCAGTGTAATCAACCTGTACATCTTGTTCACCTGCAGAGCCATTCATTCTTAAAGGGCTTCTGTCACCCCCCAAAAGCCTTTTTTTTTTTGCCTCACTAAAAAGCTTATAGGGCGATTATTCTAAACATATTCTTGTTAACCGTTTTTGTAGGATAATTCTGCTATAAAAAGGTTATTTTATAATATGCAAATTACCTTGCTACCAGCAAGTAGGGCGTTTACTTGCTGGTAGCCGCTGCATCACGCTTGTAAAAAAACGCCCCTCCTGTGGTTGATTGACAGGGCCAGCGAGCCCTCTCCTCCTCCTGCTGGCCTTATCTCCGTTTAAAATCTCGCGCCTGCGCCATACCGTTCTTCAGTCGGCCGCTCCTTCCTCAGTGCGCCTGCGTCTTTTCTTTTCTTTTCTTCCGGGTGCAGCTGTGACGTCATTGGCTGACGACTGAAGAACGGTATGGCGCAGGCGCGAGATTTTAAACGGAGACAGGGCCAGCAGGAGGAGGAGAGCGCTCGCTGGCCCTGTCAATCAACCACAGGAGGGGCGTTTTTTTACAAGCGTGATGCAGCGGCTACCAGCAAGTAAACGCCCTACTTGCTGGTAGCAAGGTAATTTGCATATTATAAAATAACGTTTTATAGCAGAATTATCCTACAAAAATGGTTAACAAGAATATGTTTAGAATAATCGCCCTATAAGCTTTTTAGTGAGGAAAAAAAAAAAAAAGGCTTTTGGGGGGTGACAGAAGCCCTTTAAGCTGTTTGGTTATAAATTGTGAAACAGTCTTATTGTGAAACAGTCTCAGTGTCAAAAGGCAGTCTAATATATAGGTGTGGGGGGGGGGGGCGAGCTTGCGCCTGACCGTGATGGATTCTTAGTTTGCAGCTCTGCTAAAACGACTGTCTCTGGCTCCAGCTATCTTTAGCTTTCATTGGTGAGGATGGTGAAAATCGGGAACACCAAGCCTGGGGAACACCTCGCTACCAACAAAAATCTGATTCCAAGCGGTGAGATAGAAAATTTTTTAAAGAACGCAGCCACTTACCAGGCGATATCTGGATCTGGCCCTCTGCAAAGCCCTGGAACTGTTTCTGAACGTACTTACTGCCTTTCGCCAGGAGGTGTGACAAAAGGGGGACAGAGTGGACACCGTAGAGACTCACGAAACCGCGATCTTGGACCATCAGTCAGCGGTAGCAGACTCTCTCCATCGATGCACCACATATTTTAATGAGCTAAATAATGCCCTCGAAGACCAGGAGAATAGGGGGCGACGTAATAATTTGAGTCCTCTTATGAGGACTCTAGGCTGGAGATATACCAGTATTGGATATATTACTAGATATGGCACTCAGATATCCAGAGACACTGCAGACCAAAAATTCCTTTCCTCTATTTATTAATTATAAAAAGGTAATTCATAATCCACAAATGTATATAAAAAGGATATAAAAAAAAGAGAATATAAAAGAAACACCACGTATATTTAAAATAACAATAATGATTAGAAAAGTAGCATAAGAGAATGCTTTTGTGCATTCACCTTCAATAATACACTTCATATATAGAGATGGCCCGAACTATCCGCCGGCGAACAGTTCCCGGCGAACATAGCTTGTTCGCGTTCGCCTCAAGGGGCGAACACATGCAATGTTCGGTCCACTCCCTATACATCATCATTGAGCAAACTTTGACCCTGTACCTCACAGTTAGCAGACACATTCCAGCCAATCAGCAGCATACCCTCCCATCTCCTGAACAGCATCCATTTTAGATTCATTTGGAATTTGCAGTCTTAGTGAGAGGAGGGAGAGTGTAGTTGCTGCTGATTTAATAGGGAAATCGATAGCTAGGCTAGTGAATTCAGTGTCCACTCCAGTCCTGAAAGACTCATCTGATCTCTGCTGTAAGGACAGCGTCCTGACAGCACCCCAAAAAGCCCTTTTTAGGGCTGCAACATTAGTCTGCTTTTTTTCTCCATATACATATTGCAGTTGCCTGGCCTGCCTGTGTGTGAGGAGCTGCAGGACCACAGACTGTAGTGTGCCCACTGCCAGTGCCCACCCCTGTTATCCCATGTGGCACAGGACTTTGCATCAAAAAAGGCATTTCATTTTTACACTTTAATCTAAGGTTAGTTGCCTGCCAGTGTGTGTCAAGCTGACTTCCACTGACTGTAGTGTGCCCACTGCCAGTGCCCACCACTCATACCGGCTGGCACAGGACTTTGCATAAAAAAAGGCATTTCATTTTTACACTTTAGTGTAATTTCAGCTGCTTGCCTGCTGCTAGTGTGTGTCAGGCCGACTTGCACTGACTGTAGTGTGCCCACTGCCAGTGCCCACCCCTGTCATCCCGTGTGGCACAGGACTTTGCATCAAAAAAAGGCATTTCATTTTTACACTTTAATCTAAGGTTAGTTGCCTGCCAGTGTGTGTCAGGTTGACTTCCACTGACTGTAGTGTGCCCACTGCCAGTGCCCACCACTCATACCGGCTGGCACAGGACTTTGCATAAAAAAAGCCATTTAATATTTAAACTTTAGTGTAATTTCAGTTGCTTGCCTGCTGCTAGTGTGTGTCAGGCCGACTTCCACTGACTGTAGTGTGCCCACTGCCAGTGCCCACCACTCATACCGGCTGGCACAGGACTTTGCATAAAAAAAGCCATTTAATATTTACACTTTAGTGAAATTTCAGTTGTTTGCCTGCTGCTAGTGTGTGTCAGGCCGACTTCCACTGACTGTAGTGTGCCCACTGCCAGTGCCCACCCCTGTCATCCCGTGTGGCACAGGACTTTGCATCAAAAAAAGGCATTTTATTTTTACACTTTAGTGTAATTTCAGTTGCTTGCCTGCTGCCAGTGTGTGTCAGGCCCACTTCCACAGACTGTAGTGTGCCCACTGCCAGTGCCAACCACTGATACCGGGTGGCACAGTAGCTTGCCGATAAATAAGGCATTTCATTTTTAGACAGTAGTCTAAATTCAGTTGCTTGCCTGCTGCGAGTGTGTGTCAGGCCCACTTCCACTGACTGTAGTGTGCCCACTGCCAGTGCCAACCACTGATACCGGGTGGCACAGTAGCTTGCCGATAAATAAAGCATTTCATTTTTAGACAGTAGTCTAAATTCAGTTGCTTGCCTGCTGCCAGTGTGTGTCAGGCCCACTTCCACAGACTGTAGTGTGCCCACTGCCAGTGCCAACCAACCACTGATACCGGGTGGCACAGTAGCTTGCCGATAAATAAGGCATTTAATTTTTAGACAGTAGCCTAAACTCAGTTGCTTGCCTGCTGCCAGTGTGTGTCAGGCCCACTTCCACTGACTGTAGTGTGCCCACTGCCAGTGCCAACCACTGATACCGGGTGGCACAGTAGCTTACCGATAAATAAGGCATTTCATTTTTACACATTAGTCTAATTTCAGTTGCTTGCCTGCTGCCAGTGCGTGTCAGGCCTACTTCCACAGACTGTAGTGTGCCCACTGCCAGTTCCCACCACTGATACCGGGTGGCACAGTACCTAGCACGCGTAGTACCACTTATCTAAAAAAAAAAATGACAGGCAGAGGCAGGCCACCCCGCAGGGGCCGTCGTGGTCGTGGTGCTGTGATTTCCACTGTCCCTGGAATAATACCTAGTGTTCAGAAGCCACGTACCCTGAACCCGAAAAATTCTGAGGACATAGTTGACTGGCTTAGACAGGACACCCAATCTTCAACAGCTTCCGCTAAGAACCTTGACGCACCATCCTCCTCCAGCTCAGCTTTGGTCACCTGCTCTCAAATTACCACGTACTTGCCCACCGCCACCACCACCACCACCACCACAGCCACCTGAGCCGCTTCACTTGATCCGTCAGAGGA
Source organism: Bufotes viridis (assembly GCA_033119425.1). NCBI lineage: Eukaryota > Metazoa > Chordata > Amphibia > Anura > Bufonidae > Bufotes > Bufotes viridis. The sequence continues at coordinate 178,857,782 of CM065590.1, forward strand.
GTTATTTACACATCAGTTGGATGCAATTAGTGATGCGCAACCATTATTGCCAGATGATGTAGATTACAGGGATATGTCTCAGTCAGGCAGGATTACACACATGGACGTACAGTGTGATGATGATGATGTTGTACCCGCTGCTGCTTCCTTTGCTGAGGTGTCAGATACAAGTGAAGCGGTTGATGATGACGATGTGTCCACGGATGCCACGTGGGTGCCTGCTCGAAGAGAAGAAGAGGGGGAAAGTTCAGATGGGGAAACAGAGAGAATGAGGAGACGAGTTGGAAGCAGGGGGAGGTCGTCGCAAGGAGTTAGTGGCACAGTCAGACAGCATGTATCGGCACCTGGGGTCAGCCAGACAGCACGCCAGTCAACGCATGCTGTTGCCACCACCAGAATGCCGTCATTGCAAAGCTCAGCAGTGTGGCATTTTTTGTGTGTCTGCCTCTGATAACAGCAATGCCATTTGCAACCTGTGCCAAAAGAAACTGAGTCGTGGGAAGTCCAACACCCACCTTGGTACAACTGCTTTGCGAAGGCACATGATCTCACATCACAAAAGCCTATGGGATCAACACATGAGTACAAGCAGCACACAAACTCAAGGCCACCATGCTCCTCCTGGTCCAGCATCTTCAGCCACGTCAACCACTGCTGTCCTCCCTGCCCCCTCTCAACCAACCGCCACTCCTCCTCTCACCTTCAGCAGTTCCTGCTCATCTGCCCACAGTCAGGTGTCTGTCTAGGACATGTTTGAGCGTAAAAAGCCAATGTCACAGAATCACCCCCTTGCCCGGCGACTGACAGCTGGCTTGACGGAACTCTTAGCCCGCCAGCTTTTACCATACCAGCTGGTGGAGTCTGAGGCCTTCAAAAAATTTGTCGCTATTGGGACACCACAGTGGAAGGTACCCGGACGAACTTTTTTTTCAAAAAAGGCAATCCCTGATATGGGATGTAACAGGGATTAAACTGATGAGAATAGTACTACAGAAAATACCACTCATATCGGGTGTGACAGTAAATTGCACGGCGCAGACGCAGTCACCGTGGTTTAAAACAGAGTAGAGGGAGCCAGCGTTTTTTTAACCATCTCCCCGTTCGAAAAATCTATTCAATAAATGGCCCCCAGATTGGGGACGTTAGAGGGATTAAACTGATGAGAATAGTAACATAGTAACATAGTATATAAGACCGAAAAAAGACATTTTTCCATCCAGTTCGGCCTGTTTCCTACAAGTTGATCCAGAGGAAGGCAAAAAACCCCTGTGAGGCAGAGGCCAATTTTCCTCTTTTAAGGGGAAAAAAAATTCCTTCCCGACTCCAATCAGGCAATCAGAATAACTCCCTGGATCAACGACCCCTCTCTAGTAGCTGTAGCCTGTAATATTATTACACGAATAGTACTACAGAAGATACCACTCATATCAGGTGTGACAGTAAATTGCACGGCGCAGACGCAGTCACCATGGATTAAAACAGAGTGGCGGGAGCAGTGTTTTTTTAACCATCTCCCCGTTCGAAAAATGAATTCAATAAATGGCCCCCAGATTGGGGACGTTGAGGGATTAAACTGATGAGAATAGTACTACAGAAAATACCACTCATATCGGGTGTGACAATAAATTGCACGGCGCAGACGCAGTCACCGTGGATTAAAACAGAGTGGAGGGAGCCAGCGTTTTTTTAACCATCTCCCCGTTCGAAAAATCAATTCAATAAATGGCCCCCAGATTGGGGACGTTAGAGGGATTAAACTGATGAGAATAGTACTACAGAAAATGCCACTCATATCGGGTGTGACAGTAAATTGCACGGCGCAGACGCAGTGACCGTGGATTAAAACAGAGTGGAGGGAGCAGCGTTTTTTTAACCATCTCCCTGTTCGAAAAATCTATTCAATAAATGGCCCCCAGATTGGGGACGTTAGAGGATTAAACTGATGAGAATAGTACTACAGAAAATACCACTCATATCGGGTGTGACAGTAAATTGCACGGCGCAGACGCAGTGACCGTGGATTAAAACAGAGTGGAGGGAGCCAGCGTTTTTAACCATCTCCCGTTCGAAAAATCTATTCAATAAATGGCCCCCAGATTGGGGACGTTAGAGGATTAAACTGATGAGAATAGTACTACAGAAAATACCACTCATATCGGGTGTGACAGTAAATTGCACGGCGCAGGCGCAGTGACCGTGGATTAAAACAGAGTGGAGGGAGCCAGCGTTTTTAACCATCTCCCCGTTCGAAAAATCTATTCAATAAATGGCCCCCAGATTGGGGACGTTAGAGGGATTAAACTGATGAGAATAGTACTACAGAAAATACCACTCATATCGGGTGTGACAGTAAATTGAACGGCGCAGACGCAGTCACCGTGGTTTAAAACAGAGTGGAGGGAGCCAGCGTTTTTTTAAGCATCTCCCCGTTCGAAAAATCTATTCAATAAATGGCCCCCAGATTGGGGACGTTAGAGGATTAAACTGATGAGAATAGTACTACAGAAAATACCACTCATATCGGGTGTGACAGTAAATTGCACGGCGCAGACGCAGTGACCGTGGATAAAAACAAAGGGGAGGGAGCCAGCGTTTTTCTAACCATCTCCCCGTTCGAAAAATCTATTCAATTCACCTTTCGGGGACCCTTGGTGTTGTACGTGGCTGGGTGGAGGAAGAAACCTTCAATGACATCACCGGGACGTGGCTAGCTTGGTATCCAACCTTGTGCAAATGGGGAGTTTGCGGTTGTGCAAATGAACTGTTTGCGGTTGTTTGCGGTGCATTAAAAGGGGAGTTTGGTCTGTTAATGTCTGTAAAGTGGGCGTAACCCTTACACTACCTGATCGATACAACATCATACCTGATCGTATACACACACTGGATGTTTTAAAGCATGTTATTCCAAACAATTTAGGAATGTTAGTTGATTTATGCCCTTTATGGATTAAAACCCGACTCTGCGTCCACTACGTAATTTTCCATGGGAGTTTTGCCATAGATCCCCCTCCGGCATGCCACAGTCCAGGTGTTAGACCCCTTGAAACTACTTTCCCATCACTATTGTGGCCCTGTGGGTTTTAAAATTCGCCTGCCAATTGAAGTCTATGGCGGTTCGCCCGGTTCGCCCGTTCGCGAACATTTGCGGAAGTTCGCGTTCGCTGTTCGTGAATGAAAAATTTTATGTTCGCGACATCACTATTCATATATATGAGCTCTCCACCATTGGTTATTCACTGTAAAATAATATATGTTCATTAGATGTTATTTGCAGCCAGTAGCAATAAATTTATCTGTGCTCAGCAATAGCCATCCTCCATATGTATATAAGTAAAAATAAAAAGTTCCCAGGTTTCGCTTTCGCTTCTTCATAGATGCCCCTGAAGAAGCAAAAGCCAAACCTGGGTCGGGCAGTTTCTTCCTTGATATGCTGTAATGCATGATATTTGCTTGTGAGTAGAGATGAGCGAACACCTGGATGTTCGGGTTCGAGAGGTTCGGCCGAACTTCCGGAAAATGTCCGGGTTCGTGATCCGAACTCAACCCTAACTTCATCCCGAACCTGAACCCCATAGAAGTCAATGGGGACCCGAACTTTTGGGCACTAAAAAGGCTGTAAAAGACACCCAGAGGGATAATATACCGCAATAAACGCATTGCGATTACAACTTTGAGCTAACGATCACCATGGGAACGCCTCCTCCAGTAGAATGTACTGTCGGATCTGAGAATTAAGTTGAAATCGCAATGCGATTCTTATATATTTGCTTAATCGCATTGTGATTTCAACTTAGCATTGCTAAATAATTCCATCCATATCGTTAACTTACTGAGTCAGTAAGTTAACGAATATGGATGGAATTATTTAGAATTAGCAATGCTAAGTTGAAACGGCAATGCGATTAAGCAGATATATAATAATCGCATTGCGATTTCAACTTAATTCTCACATCCCACAGTACAATCTACTGGAGGAGGCGTTCCCATGGTGATCGGTAGCTCAAAGTTGTAATCGCAATGCGATTAAGCAAATACATAAGAATCGCATTGCGATTCCAACTTTTTAGTACTCAACTTTTAAAATCGTACACAACTATAAGTTCCAAAGTTGCAATCGCGTTCGAATAGAACTTAAAGCTGTCTCTTAGTCAGTTTTAGTATTGGTGTGCTGTAATAGAAGTTACATTCGTACGCGAATATAACTTAGATCAATACAGTCAACTTTACACTGTTAGTTTTATTATCGCGATAATACAACTATTCAAGAATCGTGTACGTGCGTCTGTACGTGTGTGCGTTACCTCGGATCGGATCGAGAGAGACGAGAGCGGAGATTGGTGACTGTCCCAGCGATTATGGCGAAAAGTAATTTCTCTAAAGAAGAGCTGGATTTCTTAATAACTGTAAGTAATTGAACTTAGTTAGTGTGTAATTCAGTAATGTGATTTAAACTTATTAATGATTTTTATTAGCCAAGAAGCCTGCAGGCCTTCACTGATCTCATAACTGCCTTACACTGTCACATGTCCTACTGCTTGGTGACATAAACTCATCACAGGCTTTAGCAGACTGCACAACTACATGAGTGATTAGTGAAAGACACTGTTAAAGGGGTGGCAATGTTCAAGTCACTTTTAAAGGGGCGGCAATATTCAAGTCACTTTTAAAGGGATCGCAATGTTCAAGTCACTTTTAAAGGGATGGCGATGTTCAAGTCACTTTTAAAGGGATGGCGATGTTCAAGTCAGTTTTAAAGGGGCTGCAGTGTTCAAGTCACTTTTAAAGGGGCGGCAATGTTCAAGTCAGTTTTAAAGGGATGGCGAATTGGCGATGTTCAAGTCAGTTTTAAAGGGATGGCGATGTTCAAGTCACTTTTAAAGGGGCTGCAGTGTTCAAGTCACTTTTAAAGGGGCGGCAATGTTCAAGTCACTTTTAAAGGGATGGCGATGTTCTACTCTTTGACTGTTTTGATATTAAATGTTATTTTTGATGGTTCTTATGACTATGATAACTAATAATTGTATTTTAGAACTGTGGGATTACATGATTTAATTGTTATCTTGCAGGAAATGTTGGAGAAGAGTACGACCGCAGAAGGTCAAGGGGCGAAAAGCAGGCCATAGTGCGGAGAATTGCTTTCCATCTGTGGCAGAAGCATGGGTGCACTCATCGGAAGGATGCGATTCTAAAAAGTGGTCAGATCTGAAGCGCCACAGGATGGATCTGATCACTAAGATCTGAGATAAATCTTTTCCAGGTACAATACTTATTTGCATAACTGAGCAGATAGATAACAATATGTTGGTGAGAGAAATAAGTATTTTAACCCTTTACAATAAATCACTTAGTACAGTGGTGTTGAACTGATGGGAAAGGGTGCTAAAGGTGGCAATATGAGACCTCTTTCTGGGCCACATATGTTTTTGACTTTACACAGTTGACTTTGGCCCCTGAAGCTTGTCCAAACTCCTCGCACGTCTGGACGAGTGTAGACAACAAGCATCGATCAGGACAATTAGGCCACATGCCCAAATGAAGTCATAGACTCGAATCACTCTTGTTCCCTGGGGAGTGGCCCAACACCCAATAGCAGCAGTGAGTTGAAGCTGAACTTAATCAACGATGCTCAAAGGCAGAGTGCAGAGGGTACCCACAGGGTCCTGGTCCGGCAGGTCAAGGCAGACACTGATGATACTACACTTGATCTAAGCCAAAAGGAGAAGAAAGATAGGTGTAGTTAATTATTATGCCATCCAGACACTACCATAGATTAATTTGTGTACCTTTAACTGTAATTTGGCGTTACTTGTTTATCTTGGCATTTTTAAAAAATTTGGTCATCATCATTACAGATGCTCCGCTTCCCAAAGTGAGAGCCAAGTTCTCTAAAAAGAAGAAGGCGGTGGAGGTGGAGGAGGAGACAGACCACTCGGACGAGGAGGAGCAGGAAGAGGCAGGGCCATCAGGCTATCGGGCCCATAGCCCACCTGCTGCAGTGGAGGAGGGTGATGACTCTGAGGAGGCAGAAGAGGAGATGGTCACTGTGACGAGACCAATCTCGCCACATTGCATTGGAGAAACCTGGTTGCTCGCCTGCTGCCTTTGGACTATGGCCCCCTGTTAAAAGACATCTTTTTTTACCTGCAGAAAAGCTTAATTCGTGCTTTTCTGCCTGGGGTTCGGTAGTTTTGGTTGAAAGTGTTATACCCCAGATAGGAATCCCATGGAGCCCATTCGTATGAAACTGACTGTAAAGACTTTGGCTCCATGGCGATTAAACTGTATTCGTGTGGTCTGAGCGCCATTCACTTAATAATGTGCGCTCAGACCTGAGCTATCTGGGGATATGTTAAAT